>CM030895.1:12847066-14108132 GCA_018136845.1 Heterotis niloticus
TTATTTCACAGTGGTATTAGTAAGAGCTGTTAAATATAGGAGGGCCACGAGGTGACTTCTTAATGCCAGCCGTCTTCTCCTCGGTTAATGCGGTCAGCGGTGAGGAAGTGTTTGTTAAAAAGCACATCGGCAGACAGAACTCGGGTCATCGCCATGTAATCCCTCGGGTGAACGAAATAAACAAACCGGTGGCATGTCGGCATTGCCTTGTTTTCTTCGAACTTTCTTGAGAAAATACAGGTGTCCGTAAAGATACGAGTCTTTGACTTGAGAGTTTTTGCACATACGAGAGGAATTACTTAATAATAAAACCCTGAGCTATGGCCAGACTGAGGCTGATTTTTCGAGTACCAAAAACCGAGTATGGGGCCAGTTCTCAGAGATCGGGCCGTAACGGCAGTCGCGTCTCAGGCTTATGAGATTTGACCCTGCGGGCTGATTTCCAGGAATGCACTTTTCTCGTAAGCAGAGGGACACCTGTACGTCTTCCCCTTAATCTGCTCGGCGAAATTGCATATTAGAGCAACCGCCAATGCGTCCGACAGCTTCGGTCAGAATTTCAAATGCCTGTTAAAGCCGAATTAAAATGGCCTTCGGAGTCCCTGCAAAAGAGACTTACATTTCCAGAAAGTTCTCAAAGTCCCACCCACAAATGTGCGGGGCTTTTTAAGGAGCTGTGCAAATTGCCCCGCGCCATTGTCGGGCTTTGTGCATAGTGGGCTGAAGTGAATGCATTGGCTTGTAGGCGGCAGCACGCGGAGCCACGTCGGGAGTAACATTTGGGAACCCCTGAGGTGTCCCCAGGATTCCTGTATACGGTCCACTCGTCACCGAGAAAAGAAAATGTCAATTTCAGGGCATTTCGCAGCCTTTTCTTCACACCCCGTACGAGTGACACTGTGAAGTCACAGTACATCCTTCACCAGGAGTATTTGGTCCGAAAAGTCATAATTAGTCACTCGCTATTGGGCCATCACTCAGGAAGCAGTGTCACACATTGGCAACGCCTGGACAAATATGCACCCTAACCTAACAGGAACCTCTCTGAATGCTGAGAGGTTGCAATTCTAAAAACCAATTGAATGATCCTTTACCACTCTGTCCTTTCATTCCTTTGTGCAGGGAGGGGCAGAGGTGCACGGCAATAAATCTGAATATAGATGGATGTTCTGAAACTCTGCTTTGGTTGTACGCAGTGTAAAAAATGGTTAAGGAATAGCTGAGGATTTGTGATAAAGGACACATTTTAGGTCAGGCGCGCTGCTGTATGCTGTCAGCGCAAAACGATGTGCACCAATGTTAACTGCTTTTTGATGGTATTACCTGGCTCAGCTGATGGAGCGTCACTTTCAGACAATCACTCGCAAAGGAGAGGTCAACCTGTGGCATCAGATGATGCCCTCCTTGTTCATCTGAGACACAAATCCAAACTGAAGCAACACACATCGTACCCCACTGTTCATACCAACTGGAAATGAAAAGTGGAAAAGAAGCCAGAGTGGTAAGATGAGGACAAAGGGCCTCGTTGTGGAGACCATGATGCTGGGTACAACAAGACACGAATCCTCACATGGCTGTCGCTGGACTGGGCATGCGTGGGGCCTTCCAGAGCAAGCATCTGATTCGCTGATGTTCTTCCAACCTGAAAAGCTATCTGGTTACTTGACTGAGGCTTTTAACACCCATTAATACACCATTGTTGGCCAAGCTGAGGGGTTCTTAATTTTCCCTCTGAAAATGCAAAAAAAAAAAAAAAAAAAAACACACACAAAAGTTAAGGTGTTTTCAGCTGACAGATGCTTTCCAGAAGCAGGGACTCTTTAAAGTAGGCAGAAAGTTCCTTCTGTTATGTCCAGATGGTTTTATTCTGAGCAGCTGCCGGTTATAACTAGATTTGCAGGATGTGAGCAAAGTATGATGTCCGCTGCATTTCACAGCATCGCCGTGGCAGCCTGGAGTAACTTTACGTTACACATAACACTTTAAGCTTGACCACGGTAATAAATGATTTCTGGCCCTCCTAATCCACTGAGTTTGCGTTGGCAGTGCAGCCGACATGGATCCTGACAGCTGTGCCTGAAATCCCCTGACATCTTATTTTAGGAGCAATAACCCTTCCCTAAGTTGCTGGGAGGACAGAGTAACAGCCCGAGGGCAGTCTGGACAGCCAGGCCCAAGTCCCAGACTCCGGCATCCCAGCACAGTACCAGTTTACCATTAACGCTGCATATATACATATAAAATATAAACACGTGCACACACGCAGTCCAGGCAGGTTCTCACAAACTGATCAAGGGATTAGAATAAATCGGTGCAAAGCAGGACTGTATGCTGCGTGACAGCGGGGACAGCGTGCTGAGTCTAATTGAGACTTCGGGTGACAATTGGCATTCATCTACCCTCAGCGGTGCACAAACAACAGACGCTGCGATCCTGTTAATCGTCATCATATGGGTTGCTGTCTGGGACGACTTCCGGCAAGAGGTGCCATTCATGGGAACACCAGGCCATTTCGTTTCCCCTTCGTTTTTCTGGAAAACTTCCGGTAAAGTAATTGAAACGGCCTCACGCGGACAGGCGCTTTCGTCCCTACCAGGTGCCTGTTAGCCATCAAATGGTATCTCTGCTGTTCGGTGCGCCATCTACTCTTGTTATTTTAAACCGACCCGGATAGTAAACCACGCTATAAACGTGAAGCAACCAGGGGCTGATGGAGTACTGAGATAAGAGGAAGATGACTTGTTTCCCCCCCAACTTCCAGCAACTGAAAAAAAAAAAAAAAAAAAATTCTGCCCATTCCTTTGTCAATTTTATGCTTGGGAACACGCATGAGTCAACTCTCGTGGCTTAATTTACAGGTAAGTAGGACGACGGGAGTGGTGTGTGACACATTCGGAATTTGGCACGCCGCGCTTCCTGACTAGGTGCCGCTCGGCAATGGTGACTTCTTACGCGTGGTTTGCTCTGGCACAGTAAGACTAAAATGAAAATGTCAACAAATGTTATTAAATAAATAGTGCATGTCAGCCAGTCCACCTGTCAGCGATGCACCTCAAAAGGATTTGATGGGAAATGGCAAATAACAATATGGTGACATAATTTGGCTGCAGGGATAGTCCAAGGTGTCATTTACAGGAGACAAATGTAACACTCAGTGAGACATTTTGCACGCTTACATTCCGTACAGGAATGCGGTGGCAATAAAAACAGCCACCGTGTCTTTCTGAGCTGCGGTTTCGGCTTCTGCCTTCATAATGCATATCTTGTGGTTTGCACGGGCTTTACGGGAAAGCCTCGAAAATTAGAAAAAAGCAACAAAGCGAGACATTTCAACACGCAGACCCAACTTACTAAACACCCCGCAGTGAATGGGAAATCCGCGTGAGAGCCGTCGGCCGCAGGGACGGAGGAAGGGCAAATGAAAGAGCTGCACAGTGCCTTCTTGCCTCGGGGAGACAGTTGCCCACCACACAAGAGGCAGGTTGAGTCTGACAAATTAATGTTCTCTATGCAACCATCAGATGTCAGCATCCTACAAGGGGGTGCTAAACGAAAAAGACTTGCCGTGCCAGACGTCTCGAGGAGTTGTGCCATAAGCGAGGACTGGAGGAGAAGACCGAAGGTCCCATCCGCTCCGAAACCCCGCACTCCTTCACCATATATGCAATGCGAAAATTTAGCAGAATGCTCTGTGGCAGACGTTCTCGCACATGACGTTGCGCTCCAGATTCGAGCGCAGATTTTTCTGCACTTTCGCACCTTATTTATCGGTTTGTTTTGGCTTTCGGGAAGTCGTTTATCTGCCTGCGACAGAGCAGCTCTGCGGACGCGCAAGCATCTTTCCGATTGCAAAAATTCCCCAGAAAGCCCTCTGTGGTGTCCCCGCCTTGCTTTGTCCTCACCAAAGAGCCGCTGCTCCGCCAGTAGATCGGATTTTCTTGGCGGCTGTCAGAGTTCTTGTTCTACGCCTCCCTGCCGTGCAAGGAAGAATCCCAATGGATGATGTTGCAGATTGTGCCACTGATGGATGGCGATATCCTGTTATGTGCGCTCATGTCAAGAGGCTTCAGCTCATCAAAAAATTCCTTTGCATCTTTGAGGAGCATCGCACATTTTGTCTGCTGAAGGCACCATACAGAAGCACGATAGCTTGTCTCCGGCGACCTCTGAGGCAATGCGTTAATTGCTGGCCGGAATGGTAGACATAACTTAGAGGACAACCGGCGCGAACATCTCAAAACGATTAACCTGGTGTTGTTTGGCGTTGCCAGCCAAGTATTTTTTAACCAAACCCCACAGCAAAAATGGTGAAATGAGACATCTTTAGATCCAACAGTTGTTGACTTAAATACATTTATGGACGCAGTTTTCCTTTATGCCAAAGCCAGTGGCCCTGTGGTGACCAAAGATGGAATGCCTTTTGCATTGTTCACTTTCTTGCAGCGATGCGGTCTTCCGATGCAGAACACGATGATGACTCAGCAAAAGAACAATGTAATGTCTGCCGCAGTTAAAAGGACTGAGTCACCATTAAACGCTAAGGCTGACTTAATTTTCGGTACTGCCTTTAAAACGTTAAAAAAAGTCTTACTTTTCTATAAAGTGAAAGCACAAAATGAAAGAATAAAATCTTTCTGCAATGTAATGCACATTGCAGTGATTACAAAGACAAGGAAAGTTTTGAAAGAATAGTATAAATGTTCCTCATCATCATTACATAGGGTTTTATATCAGCATGAGTGTATGTTTTTTCCACCCGTCCATCTGTCCATCCATCCATCCATCCATCTAACCATTCAACTATTAATCTTTATTAAGGAATGAAATCACCAAAGGCAAGGCTAGGTGTTATGTTTATATTAAAAATGTTAATAATTAAAGAATGAATAAAAATCAAAGTCCCAATTGAACCCAGGTAAACTGTTTCCTCCTTGCTCTTTCCTCAGTGAAAAGCGTGATCTATTCAAGGAGATGTTTGCATAGCTGTGTGCCGCATCCAGCCGTGAGGTGTAGAAGCGATTATTTAACACGGGGGACCTATCCATCAGGTCGGCTCACTCTCAGACTCCCGCCTCTCTTCCCTGTGTCGACCTTCTCTGCTGGAGCCCGTCTCCAGCTCAGTTGGGCTCTCTGCTGGCCCTAGTCGAAGATGATGAATGCTTAAAGAAGTGACCCCATGCCTGCCGAACTGCGGCAAACAACAACGTGGATAAAGTTCTCTGCCAAGCAGAATATTGATTTTGTGCTCTGGGAAGCTTGGAATAGTTTTTTTAGCTAAACAATTTTTAGTTAGTTTTGCAGAGCACTCTTTTGGCTGTTACTAGGGAGATCGCTGGTAGACCTCGAAGATCTGAAGCTGTAGTCAGCCATTCTAAGAAGATGGGAGAGACTCCCACACAAGACTGATACCCCCATGAAAGCCCTCTGTGGCTGATGTGGTGTAGGAAGGGAAGAATATATCAAATGACCCAACACTTTCATCTGTAGATCTTTCTCCAGGCACAATGGCCTCCAAGGTTTCCCTGTGAAAAGAAAATATAAGTTGAAGATGACCTACATCAGGCAATGCCCATCGATTTTTTTTTCTTTCAGGCACAACAAGATATTATTTTTGAACAAGTTTTGTATCAATGGACTGTAGTAGCAGATTGAGCTTCTGCCCTGCAACTGAAGAAGCACAGTTCTTACTTCTGCCCTTATCCCCTTGATCAAGATGCTTGTCTTCATTTGGTCCAGTTAATGCAACATGCAAAATGGGCCTCTGCACATTTTAGTAAAGCTGCCATTTGAACATTCATTCTATGTTGTATGATAGACACTGTGTGGCCCCCCCTTCTAATGACGGAGCTGAGCTGTTTCAGCTGCATCCACACAGCACACAAATACGTTCTAGACACTGTGTGCTTCCAGCTTTGTGGCCACAGTTTGGGGAAGAAGCTCCTTTCCTGCTCCAGCATGACTGTGCCCTCCACCACACACACACACACACACGCGCAAAGCAAGCTCCATAAACACAGGGTTTGCCCAGTTTGATGCGGAAGAACTTGAGTCTCGAGGGACCTGATCTTAGGATGAACTAGAACGCCGACCCTTCTTGCCGGACCTCACCGATGCTCTTGTGGCTGAATGGGCACAAATTCCCAAAATCTGGTGAAAAGCCTTCCCAGAAGAGTGGAGGCTATTATAGCAGCAAAGGAGGGGGAACAACTCCATATGAATGCCCTTGGGTTTGGAATGGGGTGTTCAACAAGCACATATGGGTATGATGCTCAAGTGTCCACATACTTTTGGCCATATAACGTGCCGCGGTTGCACCTCATAACTTAGAGTAATGTGAAAACCTTTAGGGGAAAGTAAAGTGTTTAAGTATTTAATATTTAAAAGCAGTCTGTCCCTCAATTTCTAGAGTTAATTCAATGAATGTTAAATAAAAGAGATGTAAGGTCTGCTCACCGTGCAGCACAATGTCAGCCAACTCGACACTCCTGACGCATTGTGATGCAACATCTGTCTAGCCACCCTTCACTTTTTAGGTGTTGGAAGTGCAGGGCACCATCTCACCCAGTCTGTGACTATCAGGGTCACTTTATGCAAGCAGTCATCTGCATTTTTTAAATCTTCACCGCTTCCCTCCCCATACTTCTTGCTTTTTCTGCCCATCCCTTCTGACTCAGAAAACCACAGCACCTGGCAGGTCACAACAGCGCAGAGTTTGTGTGTCGAGCTTCTGCGTCCTTCTATGTTGGGACACGAGGCCCAGTCTCCGACGCGGCGAGCAATGCCGGTAATTTATGACCCTCGCAGTGTCTCTGCTTGCGGCGTTTGAAATATTCATCGGCCTTTTCGCGGCCATTGTCCTATTCAGCCAGCTTAATGATGCCAATCCTGTGGAAGAGCAGAAAAAAATGGATCGAATTACAGAATAAAATTCGAAGCTACCGAAGTGAGCAGCAACACCACGAAAACTGATTTCCAAAATAGTTGAATTTATTTCTGCTGCTCTATAAGCTGTTGTATTATTCAGTACTGATGCAGAAGAACTGAAAACACTGAGCTGTAAATAGGTCTCCAAACTTAAGAGTCTCCACTTTGCAAAGATTTTTCCTCCTCGCTGTTTTGTTTTTCCACCGTGAGCGAGCACATCTATCCATATAAGCAATGCATTTTAGGTCGGAGCCAACGGTGGGAATTCGGTATTGGGTGGGTGGGTGGGGGGTAGTGGTCGCAGTGATCGAAAGCTTTGAAAAAGTTTTGCAGTTTTGATTTACATTTATTGATTCGTGTGATTCGGCCCATTAATCACAGCGAAGGCCGACCTTTTTCTGTCCCATTTTCCCTCCAACAGCTGGAATCCGGCCCTTATTTGCATGGCAGACCCCATGCAGCTATGTAGGTTTGACAGGATGCTCCCTCCAGGGATTCCTTCATGGCCTGAATGACGGGAGACCTCCACGTGGTGCTGCGGGCAGCAGCTCCTGGGCTTGCTCAGCATCCATCACCATCTTCAGGCACATCTGGGCATCAATTTGCATAACTGCATCTTCTGCCTTTGAGAGCGCCACGGCGTCGCTGTCACTGCGGTCAGCACAGCTTTCCGTAGTAGAGTACAGTTTCAATAAAATGCGCATGCATGCCAGTTGAAATGGCTGGGCTGCTCCAAACCCCTGAAACCATTTCAACACACTGAGTTCAGAAATACAGTGCGGCGAGAACAATTGCTCCTCGAGCCTGCGTGAGTAATGGAGCCATATGTTTTCTGACCCCGCTGAGCTCCAATGTCATCCTGTTTTTTCGCAGCCTGATTTATTTCCAACATTGCTTTAATAAGTGAGTTCTGGTTCTTCTACTTCATTACTTTCTCCTCATGTGCCCACTTTCATGAGCGGCGGTGAGCTCTTGCGGGAAAAGGGATTCATTAATTCTTAAAACGCCGCGCCAACTCAAAGGTGCAGCAAGGTAACTCCTTAAAAACTGTTTTTATTTGTTTACTTCGTCTCCTTTCGGGCACTTTGCATCCCCAGACCGCTGAGTCACGGGGTCCGGTCTTCAAGGAGTTTGGAAAGCTCCGGTAATGAACCAGGTGGGGGACGCCAAAGGTGGTGGCAAAATTTAACCTCCAACCAGCCTGTTCTTTGTTAGGCCGTGACCACATGTGAGCCACACATAATCTGAACCGTATGATCGGTTAGGCACAATGAACTCACCTTTATGACACAGAAACATGTCGCCTGCAAGGTGTAGTCACCTTCCCATTTTGAACTTCTCAGCACTCCCCAACCATTACCGTTTGTTAACAAGTGCAAGTGCAAACAGAGCAGGCTCATGACAAACTTCACCCAGAGCTTTTAGCCCATTAATATTTAACATTCCAGCCAGCTTTTTTATTAATGCTTATTTTGCTCCAACCAAATGATTTTTGTGGCGAGCTGGCATGCTCACAGAAAGCAAACCTATGGTTAACCAAGTAACCACTTAAAGGAGATCAGTGTTTATCTCGCCAATGTTTCTTTAATATAAAAAATGTGCAGAGATGCTGTACTATTCTTGGAGACTTAATATATGCTATTTGCATTTGTAATAATTTAATTAATTTATTAATTAATCTAATGGTCCTGTATTTCCATTATAATAGTTTAACATATTAAATTGACAGTGCACGTTTCACCCTTAACTTGCATCAAACCCAATAAATATTTGACTTGACCTTCAGCTCCCATTTCTTAGCTTCTTTTAGCTTCTTCTCCATTTCTCAGCAACTGATAACCACTGGAAACTTGAACTTGGACTTTGAACCCTAAAAATGACATAATGAGGCACATTTGGGGTTTTGTTTTTTCCATAGCACTGGGCCCTGTTTAAGGTGAGGATGAACTTATCCATCAGGACAGTTTGAGAACATCCCTTTTTCTGTTTTATACCATTGTGCCTCTTTACCTTTTCTCCTTCCTTTGAGGGCTTTGTCTAAAACTTCTAAACATTGAAGACCTCTCCACCCCACCCCATCTGTCTTTTTTCCTCAATCTCCTGAGCCTCTTTGTGTGGCTCCATCTTGTTTTTCCTACAAAGTTGCTTTTATCCTGGCTCTGTGTGCTTCCCACCTGTTGGTTCTGCTTTCCATCACTAAGCCTCCAGTGGGGACCTGCCCAGGGCTCAGGTCCGGTCCGCTGCGCCTTTGATCGCCCATATGACCCCGGGAGAAAGGCGCTCTTGCCATGGGGAGGACGATCTGGCCTGCTCGACCAGGGATTCTGCAGACAGTTGCCTCCCACCTGGCCTGTCTCTGGTTGGCAGTCTTGGCAGGTGGTTGCAGGAAAGCAAGTCCATCAGAGCCAAGCAGATTACGAGACACTCACCTCAGGATTTGTTTGCTGCAAGTTTACCATAAGGAAACAGTAATGTGAGCACGCTATTCTTCACAGCTTCAGCGATTTGGAAGCTCTTCAGACAGGAGAAAAAGGGAGAATAATGCTACATGTACATTGCCACTGAAGGAGAATGACAAATAGCTGAGAGAGAGCAAGAAATTATGATTGAGGTGAACGACAAGAAAGACTATGGTACATTAACCTCTTGCAAGCAGTTTGCTTTACCAGACCATGAAATGTGGAATGTCAAAAAGAGACAGCAACTTGCTCCGTAATTCCTATATGTGCTGTAGACGTTTTCGCAGACAAAATACATTGTCAACACATTTTTGTATGGGCTCTGTAGCTTTAGCTGTGTTTTAAAAGAAACATAGAAGTAGATCTAAGAATTTTTTTTATTTGGTGTTGATCTGGTATTCTGAATTTTTTTTGGAGTTACATTTACAACATTGTTCTGGTAACATTTTGTTGTTCTTTGCGACAGTGCAACTTCACCACAGCGTTGCGAGTGAAATATTGAGATAACATTCACACAGCACATGCCACCGCTTGGCATTTTAGATTATTGATATGTGTACTTGTGTATTTTGACAGTTAGCTACCAGCTTTAGCTGCTAGTTTGCTTGCTAGCCAGCTAGTCAATTTTGTAAGGAGTTTTCCTTGTTGTAAAGGATCAGAGACAACAGAAGAGAACAAAGCTACCGGTTCTGTCCAGAGAACAGAAGCGACTAAAAACCACTTTGAAACAAAAGCTGGTCTTTAGGTCTGGGCCACAATTGGTGACGCAGAACTTAAAATTGAGGTTGTACTGCTTTTTTGAATCCTGCTTGACAGAATGCTAGTAAGGTGCTTAGCTTAAACTGCTCCAGGCACATATGGAGGAGCATATAATATAGTGAAAGCATTTTAAAGTGTAGTAATTGAAACGAAAAGTTGCCATGGTCATATGTTCAAGGTTAGAGAGCTGCTGGGAAATATACAGCAGCGATACTGCAAGATAAGAGTTCTCCCCTGGCAAGATGTGCTTGCATACTTGATTTTTAATATTTAACGCTTTTCCTTCTCCCACAAAAACGATATTCTTCCAGCATGTGAGTCGCATCCTCCACAGCTCAACTCCACACCGCCCAGGGACAAGTGGAAATTCTTATCCATTCGCCGGTTCCGTTTTGCTGTAATGGGCACGAAAGGCTCCTCAGACTTGACGTTTTTTTCTTAACGTCAAACACAAAAATTGGGAGGGCTGCCATTTAGACGCAGTTACTGCCAACGGATGTGACCATAAAAAAACAACACTGATTCTGGGGAAGAATCACAATATCCCAGAAAAAGGGAGCCTTTGGGTTACTTGGCTTTGTGAGAGAATGTGTCATTTTTCACACCAAGGTGATCAGCCAAAGCTTTCCTTTTACACCTTTTCAAGACAGCCAACCCGAAAAAGAAGCACAACTGAAACAGAAAACTTTGTGCAGATGGCACTTTTAACTTTTCAAAATAAGAAAACTTCTTCTAAACCATAGCAGTTTTGGCTTGGTCTTCTTGTGTGTGATGGCTTCATCTGTCAGTGGCGGTTGTCCTTTTCTCAGATTGTTGATGGCCTTAGTATAGATCATTTAAACTTTTTACAAATTTTCTTATCGTTGAATTGAAGGCACTGTTTTGTTCCTGTGTGCGCACTATATTTAGCGTTCTTTTGTGGGGGGGGTTGCGTTTAGAGAAACATACTGGTTAGAATGGTTCCATTTCAAGTCTGCGTTCCCCCCGCAAGACCCTTGAAGCTACAGCTCGATCTTGATTCACAACCAGGTTAGGGGCCGAGAACCAAGCGGAATCGCTTACAAATCGGGTTGCCCTCATGACAGAGGGATTATTTTTAAGGGCATAGCTCACTTTTTCGAAGATTTGTCTATGTTGTTTTATTTCTGGCCATAGTATAGTGTACAGTATAATAGTGTATAGTAAAAATACACTGCCCGGAATGTACACTGCCCGGCAAAAAAAGGTCACCACCTAGATTTAACTTAGTGTTATGATCTGGGGTTGCTTCAGTTGGTCAGGTCTAGGTTCAGCCACGTTATGTGCCCAAAAAATGAGCTCAGCTGACTACCTGAATATACTGAATGAGCAGGTTTTTCCATCAATAGACTTTTTCTTCATATTCCAAGATGACAATGCCAGGATTCATGGGGCTCAAATTGTGAAAGAGTGGTTCAGGAAGCATGAGAGAGACATCATTTTCACACATGGATTGGCCACCACAGAGTCCAAACCTTAACCCCATTGAGAATCTTTGGGATGTGGTGGAGAAGACTTTACACAGCAGTCCAACTCTCACATCAGTACAAGATCTTGGCGAAAAATGAATGCAACTCTGGACGGAAATAAATGTTGTGACACTGCATAAGCTTATCAAAACCATGCCACGGTGAATGCGTGCCGTAACCAAAGCTAAAGGCAGTCCAAAGAAACATTAAAGTGTGACTTTTTTTTTGGCCAGGCAGTTTATAATCTACAGTATATGAGTACTAAAATGCTGTAGTAGTAAGTGCAGGGGCCAAGGCACTGCCTTGGGGAGTATGGAGGTTTTCTGTGTGAGTTCATTTCCTGTGAGCTGCACATTTCAGTCATGGAGGGAAGGTAGGTAGGAGTTCTGTACAGGTACTGTGCATTGTACATTACAAGGTTGCTGCTCGTAGGATTGCGGAAAGGCAAATGAAAACCCCCGTTTGACCGTAAAAGACCTTTAGAAAGATTTAGCAGACTCTGGAGTGGTTGTGCACTGTTCTACTGCGTAGCAACATCTGTACAAATATGATCTTCATGGAAGAGTCATCATAAGAAAACTTTTCCTGTGTCCTCACCACAAAACTCAGCCTCAGAAGTTTGCAAATGAACATCTAAACAAGCTTGATGCATTTTGGAAACAAGTCCTGTGGACCGATGAAGTCAGAATAGAACTTTTTGGCTGCAACGTGCAAAGGTATGTTTAGAGCAAAAAGGGCACAGAATTCCATGAAAAGAACACCTCTCCAACTTTTAAACATGGGGTGGATAGATCATGCTTTGGGTTTGTGTTGCAGCCAGTGGCACAGGGAACATTTCTCTGGCAGAGGGGAGAATGGATTCAATTAAATATCAGCAAATTCTGGAAGCAAACATCACGCCGTGTGTGAAAAAAGCAGAAGATGGATGGCTTCTACAACAGGTTAATGATATCTGAAACACCTCAAAATCCACAATGGACTACGCTAAGAAGCACAAGCTGAAGATTTTGACATGGTCTTCACGGTCCCCCAACCTAAAAATTATACAAAATCTGTAGATAGACTTCAAAAGAGCATTACATGCAAGACAGCCCAAGAATCTCACAGAGCTAGAAGCCTTTTGCAAGGAAGCATGGGTGAAAATTCCCCAAATAAGAACTGAAAGACTCTTAGCTGGCTACAAAAAGCATTTACAAGGGATAATACTTGTCAAGGGGGATGTTACTAAGTACTGACCATGCAGGGTGCCCAAACTTTTGCTTTGAGCCCTTTTCCTTTTTTGGTATTTTGAAACTGTAAAAGATGGAAATAAAAAAGTAATTTTCCTTAAAATATTACAGAAATGTATCAACTTTAATATAATGCCTTTTAGAAATCAGGTCTTCTTTTACTTGCTTAGCTATTCGCAGTAACAGAAATTTTGACCAGGGGTGCCCAAACTTTTGCATGCCGCTGCAAATGCATTAAACTTTCTGTACGGCTACTGAAAGTATTCTGTTAAATAGTTTTCTGTGGAAAAAATGGTTTAAAAGAGGAATTCTCTTATATATTAAAAATTGTGTCATGTTTCAAAACTCTGGTGTACTTCTAGTCTGTTAAGTAAATGAACAGAAGTGTTTGAATGTAAGTTGTGCTTTACAGCTGGCTAAATTTGAAAAATACCTTTTGTCCGTTCAGGAGTATTTTATGTTTTATATTGGAAATTGGATGGCACCCTCGCTTTGAAAGTACAGCAGAATCACAGCCGTCTCTGCTCTTTTATGCCTGTTCCTCAGAGAAGGGTAATGGTCTGTTACTACAGTGAGCCTGACCTGAAGTTTCAGTTGCAGCCACTGTTTCTGGGCAGCTTTCTTATAGTTTGTGTCCGAGGAATCCCCTGCAGACACTCCTCCTGCATTGTTTATTGATGGTTTACTGCCCAGGAACTTTGAGATTATTGCTGTGTGGTGCAAGGCATTTAAGTACTGATGCTTATAAATGTACACAGCCAGCTGATGTGGGCACGATCTCTATGCTGCCTCCTTTTTTTGTGAAAGATCAAAGTAGAAAAACTCAAAATGTACATTTTCAACTTTATTTATGTATTTTAAATGGCATTTTCACCTCCCATCATTTTGATCTCGATCACTTACACTCACAGTCACAAGATATGAGATGTAAACACTGCATAAGTGAGTTGAAATGGCATTTTCTGTGCCCAGCCAGGAGCTGGGTGTAAACATCAACCAAACGGAACAGGAGTGAGGAAATTGCCCATTTCAACTCACTTCCACAGTGTTTACAGCTCCTGGGAACTGCGAGTGTCAGCGATCAGTAACAAGATGATGAGAGGTGATGAATCGGTCAACAATACATTGAAGCTTGTGCGGGCAACTTTTTATACCGCTTTTTAAAAGTAATTTTTATGTAGCTCTTAGTCTTCTGCAAAAATGTAATTAGATGTAGGAATGTCTACATTCTTAAGCATCTGCTAATAAAAGACTGGCAAAAATTGGTGTCATTTTTTTGAGCTGCAAAAGTTATGTGCAGATCGATTGCATAAAAGCTTCCGCTCCCTATTATATTCATTAGATGAGAAACCAGGGTATTATGGTCTGTAACTCCCCATCCTCTGCGTGAGCTTCGCGGCCGAGTGAAGTGAAACCGCATCGGTTAACAAGCCAGTTGTATGCATAAGCTGCCAAGTGGAACAAATCGCACCTTCCCATGTAACTCAAAAGAAAAATAACCCTCGCGTTTGCAAAGGTTGGTTGTTTTCCTACCCTCGCGAACATGTGACTCTGTCCTTCGCAACTGCCCAAACCAAGTAAGCGAATGTTCACCTGGCGTCAGCGGTAGTTGTGAAACATCGCAGGACTCGCTGGTGGGAAGCGACAGCATCTGAGAGCCAGAGCGAGGCTTCAAGACGGAAGCTGCCAGATTGGTGGCCGACTTCGTTCTCAAGTTGAAGCGGGCAAGCTGGGTTATCCTGAGAGAGTCATTATTCACACGTTGAAGAGGGACAGGCGCCTATATGACTAAGTCTGCCGCAAAGTTATCCAAAGCGGTCACGATCACAGCAGGTGCTATGGCTTCAGCAAACTCCGGTGTAATATTAAGTTGTGCTTGCATATTCCGCATCAGTCAGCTCCACTAGTAGCGCACCAAACTTTTCCTTTTGATAGGTGACACATAAGAAAATTAGATTTTTTAAAAGAATTCCTCACTTCAATCTGCCTCTATTGTGCCACGCGGAGTGATCATTTCTAAAGACTGACCTTGGTCGGCAATATATTATTCATTTTTTCCACTGTGGTCACAGCCACAATCGCCCACGACTTTAAGTGGCGCAGAAATTAATTAGAAACACATTTACCGTTTCCCCTTCCCATGTGGAGACGGACAAAAGCTGGATAGTAAATGCAAGCATGTAGATCAATGTGTAAATCCTGCTCCCCCCAGAACTAATCTGACAGCCAGGAATTACATTAGAAAACTATTTAGATTGTAGGATCATGAAGAGAAAACTCTGTGAAAGCAAAGCAGCGTCCTTTTCTATGTGTTTGATAGTTTATTTTCTACTTTGCATTGCCAAAGTATTTCGCAAAGTGCTTTCTTTCCTTTGGGACATTTTTGCATTTTGGAAGTACCGTTACGGCCTGCCAGGGCTTGTTATGCGCTGCCACTCATGTTCAGTTGGACATCAGGTCGAAAACCCACATTTTGCACCATAAAGACAGGCACCACAGGCACCTGTGCATCTTCACCAAAGGAGGGCCTGCGCAGATACGGTTCGGTATCATAGTTGCATAATTGCACATTTCAGAAAGGTTTCACTGGGCCAGAAGAGGACGCAGGAGTGGCCTGACACTTCCTTGAAGCTCTGTTGAATAATTCAACCGTTCCAGTGACACAGCAGCCTGGAAGAGTCAGGATGAGGAGCCAGCGCTGGCACTCCTTGCCCCCCAGGCTTCTGTGGGCACTTACTGCAGTTTTTTAACCAAGAATTGGGCCTCCAGCAGTGATCGTGGCCGAGGTTCCTGGGAGCGCTTTCCACCCCTCCTCTGACCTGGCGTCCCTTTGTCCTTGGCAGCCGCGGAAACCCCGCTTCATCCATCTCTGTCAGTGGGACACATCTCTGGACCCTCCACCCCACGGGGGCCTGGGTCTGAGGCACAGGTACTGCTAAATGGAGCTTTTACAGAGTATTGACCAGCACTGCATGCACCTGAGCTGGTGCTGTGGTTTAAAATGTGTGGGCGCGTGTGCGCGTGTATCTGTTCGTGCGGTGAAGTTCGGAGAATATGGTTTGAAGGGGTAATGTGAGGCCCATCATCTCCTTCCCCAGCGGCCGTTGCGTGAACATGCCAGGTAAATCACGGAATAATTAATACGCCAGATGCAGAGCGACCCCAGACCCCCACGTTTGGCCTGTTGCCATGCCCTCGCCATCCGCGGGTTACCGTTAGTAGGGAAATGGAGCGAGCAGCAAGCGGCGCAATGTTCTCCACGCAAAGCGCGGCAGAACCAACGCGATGCTGATAAATCACACGGCTTTTACGAGGCCGGGAAGCCGAACGCGAGCGGTCGAGAAGCAGTGGGAGCCCAGACGCGGAGAGGTTTATTGTATGGATGAAAATGTTTATTATAGAGATACTGGCGCTGACTGCCTCATTAAAAAATGGTGTGTTCACCGACAGAGCGTATTTCATGCTTAAGGAAGATGTGACAACAGCGATATTTGTGTTACAAATTATGGTGCGCAAAATGAAGTGCAGTTTTGCTGCAGCAGTGGCACTGGTTGCTCGAGTAGAAAAGAAGAAAACAAAGCAGAAAAATGGATCCGCGATCTTGTTCTGGAGTTAATAAAGTTACTTTTATTTACCCGCCCTCACGTACGCAAGCGCAAGCACAAATGCTTGTGGCTGAAACATCAGGCGAAACAGTTCCCCGGCAGGAAAGCGCTTTCCTTTTTCCTTTTCATTTTGTAAACATTAACAGCCAAATACTTGCAGCGTGCAACTGAAGGTGCTATACAACGTTGCATGTGCACAGTATATATATTTTGTTTATTTTAATATTATTTTATTTATGTTAATTCATCATTTTTCAAATGTTTTATTTGAATAAATAAATTCTGTACTGTTCCTTACATTGCCTGGATTGTGAGACTTGCATCTTCTGTCTTGACTTGTACACAGTATTTAAATATACACTGCCCGGCCAAAAAAAAAAAAAAAAAGTCACCACCTTCATTCTTAGTGTTATGATGTGGGGTTGCTTCAGTTGGTCAGGTCTAGGTTCAGCAACTTTATGTGCCCAAAAAATGAGCTGAGCTGACTACCTGAAAATACTGAATGACCCCGTTTTTCCATCAATGGATTTTTTTCTTCATATTCCAAGATGACAATGCCAGGATTCAGGCTCAAATTGTGAAAGAGTGGTTCAGGGAGCATGAAAGAGACATCATTTTCACACATGGATCGGCCACCACAGAGTCCAGACCTTAACGCCATTGCGAATCTTTGGGATGTGCCGGAGAAGACTTTACGCCGCGCTCCGACTCTCCCGTCATCGATACAAGATCTTGGTGAAAAATGAATGCAACTCTGGATGGAAATAAATGCTGTGACATTGCATAAGCTTATCGAAACGATGCCATGGCAAATGCGTGCCGTAATCAAAGCTAAAGGAATGAAATATTAGAGTGTGACTTTTTTTTTGGCCAGGCAATGTATATTGAATATGCAAACAATATGAAGTATACACGTGCACCGATAGTGTTCAAGTATAAGATGTTTTAGAAAAATACATCTGTTCATATGGACAGTATATACAGTTGTCATGTATGAGCGACTGAGAGGGGAGAGAGAATTTGGTCCAACATCATTACTTTTAGTAACGCAGTTTCCTCCTTTTTATTCAATTAAACTTGACTCTCGTCAGATTATTTCTTAAAAAGTGTCTTTTAGTCCTCTGGATGGCACCGTGCCACATTTTTTCTCTCGGTGATTCCAGGACAATGCATTAGCGGTTTCAATAGCTTCAGGTCTAGGAGGCTGCAGGAGGTGGCTTCTCCATTCCCAGAGTGCCGGGGAGGGGGACTCTCCGGTCTACGTGGGGAGGCCAAGGGTACCCCTGCTACAGAGCCCCTGTTATCAGCGAATTTCCACAGCTCACTCTCAGCCATGAAAGTAAATAACCTGCATTCTCCAGAGGGGACGGGAACCAGATCCCAGCATTTACATTCACCTCAAACCCACAGCCATCAATCATCTGAAGAAGAACTGGCTCGGGCTCAGACAGAACTTATTCCTACCTTTGAGCCTTTATATCTTTATTTATATATATATTTATATGCCTGAGATCAAAATCTAAAATTTAGCAATGAATTTCTGTAGGCTGAGCAGCAACTTAAAGTTTGGATACTGATGCTAGTATGATTTCTTGCCTATTTTCTGCCTGCCAGCTTGAGTTCTCCAGTCTGCTTTTGCAGAGGTCCTATCTGCAAACGTGTAAAGGTCAGCAGAGGTCATGCCCGTCTGATAAACACATGCCTGTGCGCAATGGCCATTTGTCACACTGAGAGTTGCACAGGTGAGGTAGTGAAGCGTTGCAGAGGAGTGACATAGCCCCCCAGGTGGGGTCTGTGCAGTGGTCCTCCGGGGAGCTCCAGCCAGCCTCTCCTTAACACACACTGGTAGATGTCTAGTTATGCCACAACTTTTGCTGCATATCACTCCTTATGTTTGTATGTGTGTGCGTGTATGTGTGTGCGTTGGGGGATTGCCTGAACAAGAACACCTCAAAAGTGTTTCACACCTTCCTAGTTCTTCTGCTTTATTTCAATTCCGCCCATGTACTGATGTATGCCTGTTACGGCCTTGGTGAAAAAAGGCCTTTAGTATTCGTGTGTCTGTGTTCTGTCTCCCAAATAAGCCAAATGGAAGAAACAGCCAATTATGAAGAAGGCATTTAAGAAATGAAGACACCTGGAGAGGAAGAGGGGAGGTCTGTGCCGCAAAGAGGTGAGAGGTCTATTATTCAGGGTTAGCTGGCGAATTGGCTGTGTTCGGTGTGAATCTGTGTAAATACCTCGTGACTGAGAAGCAGCTGCCAGAAGGGGGCGAGGCTGTTTACTTTGCTCAGTTTTCTCCTGGTTTTACCATGGGAAGGGAGCCAGGATAAAACAGCGTACTTTTGTTTGTTTCTGCTTGTTAGGGAAGTTAGATAACACCAAAAGGAGAAAGATTTCTGTTTGTTGTTTTGAGTTAGCTCACCCCTGGAGAAAGGGATAGGAAATTTGACTGGACTAATAATAATAATAATAATAATAATAATAATAATAATAACAATAATAATAATACCAACTACTAAACATGGGAAAATTTTGGTTTTGGTTCCTTTTTGGTTGGGTAAATTCTTTCCTCAATCTGTGTCATGCAACACCGCCTGGACCATAGGAATGCCGTTCATAATTCCTACTTAGAGTTTTAATGTCTGGCCATCAGAAAAAGCCATCCATCCCCAAATAGCAGTGAACTTTGATGTACGGTCCATGAAAAAGAACCTAAATTCAGCCTGAACCCAGAACATTGCTAATGAATGCAGCATCTGAAGATACCTTCTTGGCCGGCCTGCTGCAGTTGTGAGACTGCGGTAAAGAACATTTTCTGAGGCATCCTGCCACACACCTTCCTCCTGTTCATCTGTCTGTCTTTGCCAAGATTGTGTGACAGACATAAGATCAAGAGATAATTCTGCTGGAGAGGATTCATTTATCGGCCCCGTAAAATGAAAACATCAGAAACACATCTGCAGGCAAATGTACAATAAACAGCACTTGAAGCGAATTTCCTGAAAAGTCCATGTGCTGAAAATAGGCTCACTACCTGTTTACTGAATAGGGAGAGGAGCTGCCACAGCCATGTGACCGTGAGCAATGTGTTTGCAGGATGAGAATGAGTGTCAACATGCACTTGATGGAAGTCAGATGCAATGGCTGCCTTTTAATTTTAAAATTCTGGAATGAATGTAGCTTTTCGCTCAATTTATTTGCATTTATATGCATTTATTTCTTTGGCAGACGCTTTCTCCAAGCTTTCATGCTACGTTTGTTAGCTATTTCACATCTGTGCACCAAGAGCAGCACGACATACGTTTGCACATTGTGAACAGCTCAGAGTCACCAGTTAACCTGAAATGCATAACTTTGGACTATGGGACAAAACTGGAGGAATTGCAGGAAGAATGGGCCGTTTTGCCAAGTGCGCTGATAGTTTATAAAAGTGCCGGAGACAAAAGAAAAATGAAGACTTTTGTATTAAAATTTAATAACTGTTGTTTGGATGTTCATTTTCCCTAGAATGGATTCCTCCTTTGCTTTTAAAGCATCGCCAATGTTTTTTTCATGCTTTTTAAGCCCCCCCCATACCTTCTTGCCGCTTTCTTGCCCTGTGCTCACTCTATGAAAACCCCTCTCTTCAGAACATCGTGCAGCTCATCTTTTTTATCGAGGCTCAGATTCTGTTTGTCCTCCTTAAAAGCTTTGTTTCACCGAACCATTCGAGAGCATTTCCTATAGGAAACTACTGGCTCCAAAACTTGAGGTCACTTTGAAAGTTGGCGTCAGTTCCGATGCGAATAGTTGCTGAGGAGCAGGCTGCTTTCTGCCGTGTGCGTCTTGCGTTCCTCTTGCTGTGCTTTGTGTCTTTACACGGTTGGCTGAACTGAGTCTAAATGGGGTTGATTTCTCAGAGTTGCATTACGACGCCCCTGCTGCTTCATTCTACAATTTGCTCTCACTTTCAAAGTGGTCCTGTGTCACTACGGCCAAAGCGCACCTGAAGGGATTCTGGACTGAACTGGAGATATAAACCATGAAACACAAAATACGCTACATGGCCAAAAGTGTGTGGACACCTGAGCATCACCCCCATATGTGCTTGTTGAACAGCCTTCACTCTTCTGGGAAGGCTTTCTACCAGATTTTGGGAATATGTGCCCATTTGGCCACAAGAGCATTGATGAGATCAGGCGAGAAGGCCTGGCTCATAGTTGGTGTTCCAATTCATCCCAAAGGTGTTTGGTGGGGTTGAGATCAGGGCTCTGTGCAGGCCGCTCAGGTTCTTCCACACCAGCTTGGGCAAATTGTGTGTTTATGGAGCTTGCTTTGTGCATGTTGGGCACAGTCATGCTAGAGCGGAAAAGGTGCTTCTTCCCCAAACTGTGGCCACAAAGATAGAAGCACACAGTTGTCCAGAATGTGTTTGTAAGCTGTGTGGGTGCAGCTGAATCAGCTCAGTCATTAGAAGGGGGGATCCACATACTTTTGGCCATACAGTGTACACTTCTATAAAAAAAAAAATCAAAACTAAGCCATTAACTTCACTGCTTTGAGCCGTCATGTGTTAGAGAATTACATTTACACATGCGGGGTATTTTTCAAATGAATATGTTGCGATGATGAATCGGTCTTCAAATATTAATTTCAATTTCCGTTCGCATTCGTGCATTCGGAAACTCAAGGTTTCCAAAACCGCATTCAGCCACAAGATAAACACAATATTACCCCACCAACCACAGGACCGACACATAATTTCATTTGTTTTAGGACTTTTTTGGAATTATTTTCTGTGTTGCTCTCTGAATGCGAACGGATTTGTTGGACGGGAGTACAGGAGCGTGCGCGTACAGTACACCATCCAGGACTGCGCTTGGCCTCGACAGCCGGAGCCGAGAGAGCCGGAGCTGTCAACACAGCTGAGCAGTGTCCTCTGGCGTCATGCTTGCTATTTTATGACTCGGCTTGACAGTTTGACTGCCTCTTTCATTGCACCACCATATCCTCCCTCTCTCTGTACGTCTTTAATCAGCCTCCTTTCAGGCTCCCAGACTGCCAGAGCGGCGCTCGCTGCGGCTACAGCACCGGCGGCACCTTTACACACGACCCCTGCCTGTTGCTCTCCCGGAGAACAAGTGCTTTTCATTCGGCTCTCCGAGGCCTTTTTCTACGCCGCTCAGAAAACGCGCCATGAAAATGGACATTTCCAATGAACACAGAAAGCGAGTCCTGACAACAACAGTGTATTTTGCGCTCTTCTGCTTTTAAAGCGGTTTTTTTTTTTTTTTTTTTTTTTTTTTTACAAATGTATACTATCTACAGCTGGTATATATTAACGTATAAGTGGATATTAATAGGTAGGAATGAATATTAGGAGAAGAAGAAGGAGCAGCTGTTTTTTATGTGGCCCATGAATTTGAGCTTTATTATTTCACTACTTCAGCCTTAGATACGAATGTCAGTTTTATCAGCAGCAACACAAACTGGATTGGAATGAAGGATGTTTTACCCCTTTGCATTCCTGAAAACCTCTCAAAATGCTTGAGTTTCTTCCCGATTGCAGTTTAAATGCTTTTTCATATACAGTATTTGGTAAACGGCTGAAAACGTCTTGTTCGTTGCTGAGATGTTTTAACTACACAGTAAGCTGGATACAAGCTTGTGTGCTAGAGACTGGGACCAGGAGTTTGGGGAAATGCATGTAGCGGCCAGAAGCAAAAAAAGAGGGGAAAAAAACAGATTAGTATTAGTGTTTACTTGTATAGCAGATGCTCTTATGCAAAGCAGCTGTTCGGAGTTAACAGTTTTTCCACATGAATACATCAGATAGGTACTGATGCGGTTCATGTTTGGTACCTTTCAAAGAGGTACGCGCACGTCCCCTCCTGGGATCTGAGACCTCATCGTTCTGGTTGCAGGTCCATTACGATGACACCACCTGGGCTCACGCTTCACTTCTAATCGTGGCTTCCAGCTCTTTCCGCCGCGAAATAATTCATTCCACATTTGCTAAAACTAAAGCAGTATTTTCTCCTGTTTTAAAAAGACGATGCCCTTTATTAGTGGCTGCGGTTTAGAGGCTTTCGCCAGACGTTCATGAACGTGTCGCGAACTTTGAACGCACGGCGACTCCTAAGCCGTATGAAGTCTCCTGTATAAATACGCACTTTGTGAAGATATTGCTGTAAATCTTCTGGCGAACACCAATGTTTCTTTTTCCCAGAAGCTACTGTGCTTGTGGCTGCCGCCCGAATGTGTGTGAGCGAAGACCGATTGTGCGATCTCGGTCTAGCAAAATAAATGATGGCGCTGCGTTACGGTCGCGAGGATAAAGAGGTGGATGCTGACGTGAGTCCGGAGCCACGCTGGCCAGGCCAACAGCAACAAACCGACCATGGTGGCCAACGCTCTTTCGGTGACCAAATAAGTGGAGGTTGCAGAGCCACATTTAAACCAAACACAGGCCCTTCCTGGACCGGTTTGTGGGCCCGCTCCCCTTCGAGACAAAGTTCCTCGGAAAACGCCAGAAGGCTGACCGAATCGCTCACGTTTTTGACAGAGTGCACCAAACTCGATCACACATATTGCTCTTTTTGTTGTCTGTTTTCGTCACCCAGACAGCCAAGCTGTGCAAGAACCGCAGTGCTGTGACTCGGTGGTGTGAGGTGCGCGCCATTCCCTTCATTTCCCTGTCAGCCGCATCTTCTGATAAAGACGTATGCTCTGCTGCCTCGACCTGCGGTTAAAATCGCGCGGTGCCCCGACTTTAACGGCAGCAAAAAGCGCAATGACGCTGGCTTTAAGTAACACCCAGGCTCTGTCCCTTCTCACTCCGCCCCATGGGTACGGTTTTTCAATTTTGTCACCTGAATAAAGTGAAAATGATCTGACACTTAACCTTTTATTTTGACATCAGAAAGTACCGATATTTGAATTGAGGGCCTTCTGAGAACAAGTTGTGTGAGATGAATAACCGATGTGCCTGCTGGAAAGACGGGGAAAGAGAAAACTCTTAATTTCTGGGCTCCGAAGCTCTGTACGTTCAGACTCTCCATTAGCCTCCTTATGAAAATATCTTCGGAACCCAAGAGCAGCCCACCAGCAATATCCTGTGTTATGTTATAAATAGCACGTATGTAGAAGAGACTGCTTTCAGTTTTTTTTTTTTTTTTTTTTACAGTGCCCCCTGTCTGAATCACAGTTTTCCCCCCGGAATGTTCTTCTGGTAGAGAAATGAAGACATCTTGAGCTCAACTTCAAACAAGCTCTTCGGTAAACAGCCACTGTGGAAAAAGTGTTTCATGTGTGCCTCTGGGATGTTATTAAGCCTCTCTGGTAGCTCTGGCTGAGGGAAGCGGATAAGAGAGGTAACTTCTGTCTGTCTGCCTTCCATGCGAATAGCCCCCAAAAACACTCCCGCAGCTCCAGATGCCTTTGCACACACCCTTTGTCCGTGGAAAAAAAAATTCGGCTGCACTTTGGGCGCCCGCTTTGGTCCATAATGGCGGTACGACTTACCCCGTTGGTTTGGGTGCGTCTTCAGTCTTTCGGGGGGATGCGGATTAGTATGCCGTGACCTTTCTTCCACCTCACAGCTCAATATGCCTTACAGAAGCTGTGACACCCATTAAAATCCTCACAATTGCTCTATTCATTATGTCCTCCGCTGTTCTTTATCTTTATTCAGCCTGTCTACATGTAATGGCCTGGTATTCCTAATGAATTACCGCATTAACGCCTTGGGAATGACCTTACAGGCATCGTCTTTTACGCCCGCTTCTGTGCATATGTCCCTGCTTTCGTTAGGTATATTTCTTCCTCTTTTGTTTGTCCCCCAGGTTACCAGGTCTGGCCAGATTAAACCGGGTTACGCTGCCCTCCCCATTTCGCCTGTTAGCTTTCACCGCAGACATCTGCGCCTGTGAAATACACGGAAGTGGACAAAAGCGCGACTTAGCAGATAGACGCCTCGTAGCTTCAGGGTCGCAGCATTCAATCCCGGTGTGGCTCTGTCTGACCCGGGTTCATCTGTTCCCTCAGAGTGGCTTAAAGATATTCTGTTCGAGTGATGCCGAAACTGCAGTCCTTATGACTTCTGCTTTCCCCAGTCGACTTCATGTGGCCGCGACAATGACCGTATCGGTCCATCCATGCATTAATGGCAGCCGCTGAATCTTGGTCAGGGTCATGGTGGTATGGAGCCTCGAAACGGATGCATCGCAGGGTGGCTACAAATGCACACGCAATAGAGGTACTTTAAAGTGACTGATTGATCTGAAACACATCTTTGGACTGTGGGAGGAAACCAGAGCACCAGGGTGGAGCCCACACAGACACAGAAGAACAAACTCCATGTAGACTGAGCTGGATTTGAAGCACCACCTGACCATCCAAGGCACTCAGACAGCCTCAGAACTACTGGCCGCATAAGCAATTTGTGAAAATGGATGAACGGGCAGGGAAGGAATGACATTGAAAAGCGAACTGCATCTGGGACGCAGCACCAGAGTTTCCAGATTCCGTGCTTTGAAACTGGTTGGAACTGCTAAAAACTGCAAGCGCGTTCTCCGCCAACCAAATTCCACCTATGAACACCTACAAATTGGGCTGTGAAAAAGCATCGCAGCTGAAAAATGGTGTTTATTCTAACAGTTGTGACTTTGCCAATGTCTTTTGAGCATTAGCTTAGCATTAGCTTCCAAATGTAGCATATTTGCTAAGGGCAAAGTCTTCTAGAGGACTCAGAAGGCTGCTGGTTAAAGTCCTGGTTGAGTTTCTTTGTTGGACCCGGGAGCAAAGCTCATTTTGGGCGATGACAATTAAAATAATAAATAAGAAGCCTTTTATAGTTTAACGTGTAAGTCATATTCGATGTTTATGTTGGAAAAACAAGGCTGGTTATATTACCTAATATGTTGGGAGCTGGTCAGCAGCTGTCCTCCAGACACTGTGTATATGTAAGGTACAGTACATATGTGCACAATCATAATTAGGGACATTTTGTCATTTCCAGGATCAGCAGGCGGTGATGGTTAGGAAGGAGAACTTTGTGTCAGCAGTGTCAAAAGTTTAAGCATCAGGAGGCTGTGCTGCTGTATCCTTGAGAAAAGTGCTTCCCTCAGTAAATATACTGTATATATTAAAAGTAGATAAACTCTGAAAAAAACCACTGAATAAGTTAAATATATATATATATATATATACACATACATACATATATAACTTTTTTCTGCTTTGCAGACACTCATATCTAGGCTGCCTTGCAACTTTTTGATCTTACACAATCTCTGATATAAATATACATAGGCCAGTGCCCTGTGGAATTCAATCCCATAA
Source organism: Heterotis niloticus (assembly GCA_018136845.1). NCBI lineage: Eukaryota > Metazoa > Chordata > Actinopteri > Osteoglossiformes > Osteoglossidae > Heterotis > Heterotis niloticus. The sequence goes on from CM030895.1 coordinate 12,872,854, forward strand.
TTTTGCAGTACAGGGAAAAGGAAAGAAGTGCATCCATCCATTATCGTTAATCACTTTATCTGCAGTCAGGGTCAGGCTGCTGTGGAAACCGTCCAAAATCCCTATGAAACCGCAGTCGGGATGGGATGCCATTCCATTGCAACGGTGACCAATTAACCTGAAATGCATGTCTTTGGACTGCGGTAGGAAACCAGAGCACCCAGAGAAGAGCCATGCCAACACTGATGTTGTTGTTGTTATTATTATTATTATTATTATTATTATTATTATTATTATTATTATTAGTAGTAGTAGTAGTAGTAGTAGTAGTAGTATTTATTTTATTGTTGTTGTTGTTTGCTGTTTTGCAACATTATTGTTGCTCTTTATCTCATTATTGTGAGGTTGTATCCAGTTGAGCAGCTCACTCACTGCTCCACAATAGCTGTTCATTTGCTAAACTGCCAGTCCAGAAGGTGATGTGCGTTTCAGTGTTTGTACGACCATTACCTGGCAGACCTCACGTAGATCACTTTGGCTGGTCAGCAAATCCGCCGCAGCGGTCAACGGAAACACGCCGGTCAGTTAATCCGTCCCACTGTGGCACATCAGCCAATCGCAGCAGTCAGATTCAAAGCGTCCTCTGATCTTTACAGTCGAACACGAGGATGAAGAATACTTCAGCCATATTGGAGACCATTATTTATTCATAACTTCAAGGTAAAAAGTGCATCTCCCATTCCAACAGTGAAGCTTGTCTGGGTATTTAATTGTGCGAAATCCATTTCTTCATTCTCTTTCCTATGTATGGTACAAATTTAATAACCAGGCAAACTTCAAAGCTCCATTTTGAGCATTTAATCGGGGGTTCATTTTATTCCCAGTTTTCAAAGGTATTACACGGAGGGAAACTAATGTAAATCACCTCTTTGCTGTTGTTTTTCTGCTGGCATTTTAAACCGTGCAAAGCAGTGCTTCATTCCTTTCTCAATTAGACTCCGTTGTTTGTTCACTCATAATAATAATAATAATAGAGCTTCCATCAATAATGATATGAAAAAAATCAGAGGAGGCAAACAGTCTGGTTTTAATTTGTACAACCGTAACCGAACATCGTGACCGGGTGCATTCATAGCGCGAGGAAAAAAATTACAAGGTATTTTTCCATTCGGAATGAGACAGCATGCCTAATGCGTTATGTCCAAAATAATAAATTAAACTTTTAAACGCGCTTAAATTATTTACACGGCACTCGACTTTAGTTGACTTATTAGGGCAACCAGTTAGCAAACCAGTAACTCTCATATGAAACATATCATGATGCTCGATCAACTGTTCACGTCTCGCGGCTGTCATTTGCGGGAAAACAAAAACCGAATCGATGACGGATGAGACTCCTGCACCGGATGTCCCGGTTTGGCAGCGAGACAGAAAAGTTAAAATCTATATGGATTTAAAAATACAAAGGCTTACAGCATGAATAAAGCAAAGTCATTAAAAAAAGGATACCTTTTTCAATTTTAAAAAGTGTCCACCAAATGAGGTCTTCGAGGACGTTCGTTTTTGTGAGCGGAATGTGTAAGGAAACATCTAGTGAAAACCTGTCAGGAGTCTTTCCCCTGCTTTGAGTCTTGAGGAAAGTGCGGCTCGGGACGAATGAAGCCCAGCCGCGCAAACACGGTCCTCTGTGTCCTTACGGGGTTTTCACAAAGAGTTTGGAATCCTTCACCTGAAAATCACGAACCTTCGTGTCCCCCCCCCCCCCCAGCAGAGCTGTGGCATGAGGGCCCCAAGTAAATCCTGGGTGCTCAAAGCTTCCAGCACTCTGTTGCAATTGCACAAGGCAGATCCATAAATAATAAACAATTTTTCGGCAGCCGAGTGCCTAAAAGTAAGACTTGGCAGGGAAATTGAGAGATGAAAAAAGGCTAAAGTGGTCTTTGTGTTTTCCTTTGTGCTCGGAGTCCGCAGTGAAATGGAATGGAGCTAAGAACGCAGTCCTGCGCCGGCTGGCGGGGAGCCCCGCCGCTCTTTCTCTGCTCTCCTCGCCCGTAATCTTCACAATGCTCCACCAGCGATGGAAATCGAGCGCTGAGGTGGACAAAACTTTCCCTTTTCAACAATCCAGACAAACTTCTCCCACTTCTGTGTCATCAGAATGAATTCTGCTCCTTCCTTCGTGTGACCTGCTGACACTTGCTGGGCCTACAGTTTATTTCCCGTTTCTGGGCCACAATTCAAGGTCCCTCTGTGACTTCTTCATATGGAAAACCATTCATTTTCAGCCACTTCTGAAGAACTTAGAAGCGCTGCACTGCTGCAGCTGCTGTAATAATAGCAATAATAATAATAGCAATGTATCTGGGCCAAATGACAGCATTTTAAACCCGAAAAGTTGATTGTAATTCATTGTTTCTTCTTACGTAAATAAGCAGGAATACTTTTGTAACTGAAGGGACACCGGCTGTCAAATATGAACAAACTCCCGTCCTTTGCCCGAAGAATCGCATGTGGTCCGCTTGGCGCACATCGAACTGCGACCGATTCGAGGTCCATGTCCATGTTCTCCCACAGGGCTGCTTTGAATGGGCGGGAGGCTGAAAAAAGATAAATCGCTGCGTGTTTTAGGATGTCTGCCGACACTTTTGCCCGAAGTTCCACCAAATTGTATTGACAGTTGTTTTGTGTGCTAATTAGAGGGCCTTTTTTTTTTGTTTTGCTGCAAAAACCTTTTTATATTCGTTCCTTCCTTCGGCCCTCGCCGCCCCTAGGACACACTTGCACATTCACTTTCAATGATAAAAAGCACATTTATGAATAATTCACCGCACGGCGCTCCGGCACGCTTGTTGCTCCGAAAAAACGTTTAAATGGGACACTTGGCTGTGGCCGGATGAAAGGGAGAGCATATCAGCACCAAATTACATGTGTGCCTTTGCACTGCTCGAATGTAAACTGCCGACGCTTTGGCCGGTGGCGCTAATTTTAAAATGACATATGATAACAAATCATGAACATAATAATAAATATCCTGTCTTTAATCAAGTGCACTTGCCATTGCTTAAGGCTCATATGAGTCAGCCTCTTGCACAAAACCGGGCTGATTTAAACCAGTGACAAAAGCACTAATGGTGTTTAAAGTGTGCCAAAGATCTGCAGAAGCCAACATGATCATAAAGATGAACAATATTTATTCATTAGCAGTATTTTATCATTATAAATCACGCTGGCCTGGAAAAGGTGTTTCCAGGTGTCCCCAATCCACTAACAGTGGTGACAAGCTGTGGCTTCATTGGAGATAATTTTATTTTTATATATATATATATATATATGACTCGTAATCTCAGGGTTGTGGGTTTGAGCCCTGCATTGGGTGTCGATGCAAATCCAGCTACAAGGGGGTGCACCTCTGTGCTGGTCCCAAGCCTGGACAAAATGGAGGGTTGCGTCAGGAAGGGCATCCGGCGTAAAAATCTGCTAAACCAAATATGTGGACGAGCTGATCCGCTGTGGCAACCCCTAACGGGAGCAGCCGAAAGTCAGTTTTACATATATATAAAATCAGAAATCAAATTAATAAAATTAAAAGGGCTCATTTGTATGTATGATTTGTTAATGGATTCAGGTCTCCAAAACACCATTCTGGCTAAATGATTTTTCGGTTCACAATGCAAGCGACTGTTAATGGCACAGCGATGCCGAGCTACAATGGGGTTTTCGTCTGAACAAAGGAAAATGGAGCAAAAATGAGCACGAGCTGTTAAAAATGTAAACTTAGCAGCTCTTCTTTATTCAATGAGCCTTTAGCTTGCGAGTTCATTACGAGCCCTAGGAGTTGTGGGCTTCAATCTTTTCAAATTGAGCGTTTAGATCCTAATGTGGTCCCTTTTCTTCTTGGTTGGGCCACCTCTTACGCCTGAAAATACGCTGCGTGTGTGACATTAGACGTCTTTAGCAGAGAGGTGTCTTGCCGAGCAGCCCGGTGCCAGAGGAACGGGCCGAAGCGTTCATTAAAAGCTGATCAAAATTTTTGTGCGCCGCCATGGCGGCGCCGCCGATATCCATCAAAGAGCGGCAACGCGCTGGAGCAGTCAGGTGTCTGCTGCCCTTGTCCTCAATGACAGCGCCATCGATTACTGCCGCTCGCTCTTTGTTAGACTCACGAGTGAAAACAGGCGGGGATTCGAGGAAAGCTGCACTCCGTGTAACAGAGGCCTGCGCGCGGGATGCGAGAGACGACATGATTTATTAATGATAATGCGATTATTAAAATGTGCATGCATGCATTTGGCGGTGCAGATGTCACTCCGCGAAGGATTCTGTCAGCAGAAGATCTTCATTAGCGGATTCAAAGGCAAACCCCCAGGCTGAGCTCAAACAGCCCGCAGCCCCGACGCCAACCGCCGATCCTCTGTCACCAGTAAAACAAAGCAACGGATTCTGTCTTTATTTCAACTGTGCATTTGCATATGTTGTTTTATTCACACACCAAGCTTCTGGCTCACATTTTGCCTGGATTTTATATCCTGAGAGTGGGTGTGATCCTAAAAAAAACATTTGATAGTCCTCGCTGAATGCATTTCCGATGAAAAAAGGGAATAAACCAGCAAGACTGTTGCCTTAAAGCAGGATTGAATAAATAAATCAATGCTTAAATATGACAAATGGTGTACAGAAGACTGACTGAAGGTAGGAGAGTGTTTCTCACATCATAAGTCACCTTGGACAAAAAGGTCTGATAAACATCATATAGCACTTAAGATGCATTGGATGAAAATGTCTGCAAAATGTGCAAATGTAAATGCAAATGCAGAAAAATACGTGCACAAGCTTCAAGTGTGCACCACTGTGGAATGTGTATTTTGGTGAAAGAAAGAAAGAAAGATGCAGGAGGACCTAGGGAGTGCTATTCGTGGGTCACAACCAGGTTTATTAATGCGCTGGCATTTTAAAGTTCTTAAAGCAAAAAAAACTTAAATGTGGTTATTTCACTATGTACTTTGGTGTGTGTGTGTGTGTGTGTGTGTGTGTGAACCTGTGTAATCGGACAACTGCTCCTTGCTAGGAATCTGTCTCACTACTTATCTCGCCCATTCCTCACCAGTGTGTGTTGTGTTAGTGTTAATATTTATGCTTAAATGGTCGCCCCTGCCCATCTAAGCCCAGTTAGGGGCAACAGTTTTTAATGAAATTTTAATCAATTTTTCTTAATACAAATTAACAAAACAAAAACGCAGACAAAAACTAATGCAACACAGTATCATGGCCGTCTTGTTGACCAAAAAATGTATTTCTGTCTCTTGTTGATGCACTTTAAAAATATGTACAAGTGTTCAGCATAGTGCGAAATCAACCAAGATTTTGATGCCTAGTTGGCCATGTGGGGTAACAATGGTGCTAAGGATGTTAAGAAAATGTCTACGTAGTTTGGTTCTCTGATTGATGTGTCTCAGCCATACAGTATGAACTTTGTGGCTGGGAGTTATGTCCTGGGTAATGCTTTCTCAGCTAAAAATAATAATAATAATAATTATATATATATATATATATATATATACACACACACACTATTTATTTATTTATTTATAAACCTGATGCCTGATGGTTCCCATAGGTTGTTCTTGTAAAAAAAAAAAAAAAAAAAAATAGTCTAAGCATAGCTCACACATATATTAAATGTGTGCTGTCCCAAAACCAGTGATCTGTTTCTGTAGAATGATAAATAATATTATTTCTCCACTTGGATTTAGCTAAATGCTAAACGGATGTAATGACTCACGCTCAATTTTCTTTGTCAAAAAGCTTTGAAAAGCTTAATGTGATGCAGTATGTAGGCAATAACAGCATAACATATTTCACTCCACTCAGCACATTATATCCTACATCAACGTGTCTCAGTAATTTCTATACAAAACAGTCTAATCCTTTATAAAAGGTAGTTTTTGTTTGTTTGTTTGTTTGTTTGTTTGGAAAACACTAACTTTTAATCAGACTGGATGGATTGGCCTATTATGAAATTGTTAAGTCTCAGTGAGAGAATGAACAGTGAGTATAAGAAAGGGCAGAGGTGTTTCACGTTCTGAAAACGGAGTTAGTGTATTTGTTTTAAACTGCGAGCAGTTTATTTGAAAGAATCCACCCAATTGCTTTCTGAACAAAGAGCGGATAAATCCAATTACCTAGCAAGTGCACAAAACACAGGAATGATTAACCGATTGACCACGGGCCGCCCTATCTAGCTGGAAAAATGCCAGGAGAAACATGAAAAAACAATGCGACCCCGGCCTTTTCCAGGGGAAAAAGTGGAAGAACTTTTGGGCGTTCGCGAGCTCAGTTCTTGACCTTATCGGCAATCTGACTGCCGATCAAGGAAGGAAACGGGAAACAATAGACATTTGCTTTATTTGTCAGTGTTTCTCCTTTATGTTGTTTCACATTTCATCTCCTGTGCTGCGCTGTATGTGGAAAAAAGGAAAGAAACGCTTCTTAATAGAAGGTGTATTTGTAAGAGTTCACCAAACAATAAAATAATATCTGGCCACTCAGGGCACCTACCCATGATTCACAGTTGAACCTTCTTATTTAATTTTGGTTTTTTTAGGGCTGCCGAGCTGATGTCTGCCACAGCTGCACCCATAAAGGCGAGGAGGACACGAGGCGTTGCCGTCTGTTTCCACCTGTGGGCCATTTTCTGAGTCCTCAGCCTGCCTGTCTCCTGGCAACTGAGGCCAGCAGGACTCACATGGCAAGCAGTTTGCAGGGTCCACTTTCCGCAGCCGCTCGGTTCCATCTGTATGCAGAGATAACATTTTACAGCTTTGAATGTGGATAACGTTGCACCAAAGCTGTAGAAAATGTAATTTGCCATTGAGTTCTCCCACAATACATGCCCCTGTTTGCTATCGCTTATTTATTTGTTTGAAATCTTGAAAGAAACTCGGTGTTCATCAATTCTTTATTAAAATTGACTGTAACTGTGCAAAGCCCGCGTGGGGTCAGAGAAGCCGAAGGAGAAGGAAAACAAAGTGCAGCTGATCAGCAGATCTGCAACAAAGTTAACATTATCGCAGTATTTATACAGTCATTTCCTTTACTCTGTTCCTGATGCGCGCTGCGTTCAAAAAACCTCACGTTTGTCCAATTTACCCAAATGCATTTTCCCACTGAGAGTTGGGCTCCCTTGGACCTTTGCAATTGTGCTGCTTAAAAATGTCCAGATAAATTATTTTCAAATTAATATATGCATCGCTGTTTCACAATTTTAGTTGAATTAAGTATGATAAGCATGCAAAGCACAAAACAGCTAAGAAAAATAATCTCAGTGGTTTTAAATGAGTTCAGTTTAGTTACATCCTCTTCTCATAGAGACGGGGTGCAAAAATCCAGTGTGACAGAAGGCAGCACTTATGTTTGACATTACAGTAAGTCAACTAGTAGCTGAGGAGAGGAAAACAAAAAAAGGGAGGAGGCAGACGAAGAAAAGAGGAAGAAAAGCGAGCCTCTGGGGGTGCAAGTGCAGGTGGCCGATTGACCCGCTTGGGAATACTAATGTGGAGGTGGAATGTGAGCAGATGTAAGTAGTGCAAGAAAGGCTGTACAATTGTGGACCAGAATTATTGAGATCGAACACCGAGGGGGTCAGGTTGAAAGTTGCTGATCCTATCTGTCGGGAGTTGTTCCCTGTCAAATTATTGAATTCAGTCTTCATAGTTGAGCTGGGGTGGGGTTGCAGCTCCAGTTATTATTAAGATTACAGTAACAGTTACAGCTCTGAAACACTTTTGAATCAAAGACTAATCCAGAGTTAAGATTAGCAAGCGATCAGTGGTCGTACTTAGGCCGAGCCTAAATTTTTAGAGTCCAACCTCATATTGTCTATGGATCTGCTCTCCAGCTTGTGCAAGGTTCAGCTCAAATAAAATCAGTCTTGCGGTAGCTGCTTCCCGCTTAGTAAGAAATTTCTCTCAACGGGATTTGGCTGAAAGAAGGTGACTTGGTGACGGAGTTTGAAAGCTGAGAGCCCCGTGATTCCGGGATAGGCTCCGGTCTGCCGTGACTTTGCTCACGATTAAGCAATGAATAATAATGGATAGAAGGATGGATGGAAAAAGGGTCTAATTTTGACTCAAAGGAAATGATACATTTAAAGATGTCTGTATAGATGTGTTTCTTGGACTGGACCACACCAGCTGTACAGTTTTCAAAATTTTAACTCGTGCTTTACCTGGGATATGAAGCTGGTGAGCCAAATAGCTGAGAATTCTGCTTGCGGTGAGGACTGCGGTCGGGTCTCTGTGCGGTTGAGTTGGGCACATTGCAGAATAAGGTGCTAACAGGAAGTTTACATTTTGGGAACTGCTGAGGCCCTTTAAAGGTTTTCACTCAGTCATCATCTCAGTTGGCTGAGGACAACATGGCAATGTTTTTTGTGATGAACTATGGGAGCCATCTTCTTCTACAGAGACTTGAGGAAATAGTGATATTTATTATGCTCAACCCGAGGACAAGAATGATCTCTTGCACAATAACGTCACCGTAAGAAAAACACGAAATAAAGCTTTGAAGCCGGCAGGTAAATGACCTCAGCAGAAGCTTGTGCAGTACAAACTTGGTTTGGTGTCATGCAACAAGTTTCCTGGGATCATACCAACTACTGATGTCACACCCAAAAAATATGTAAAAAAATTCCGAAAACAATCTTTTTTTGTAAAAGTTTTCCGCTTAATAACCCCATGTGTTATATGTTACGCATCAAGTCCACCGCGGGGTGATCCTTCAGATTTGTGGGAAGCTCCAGGACCAAACCTCATTTGCAGTCCGATGATTAACGGTAATGTTGACCGGTTCACATGGAACGCCGGCGTGGGTGTAGTTCGGCATCCGCACACGGGGGACGCAGCACAGCTCAAACGCCGAGCGACTTCAAACCGCCAAACGGTCCATACAGACAAACGGCACATGTATCCACATCAGGGAAAATATATGGACCATCTGTTTCTGCATTCCTAATCCATCAGAGACTTTGGGAAGACATAAATTACACAGAGGATGAAAGGCGTCTCTCCTGTACATAAACTCACCGTGCAAATCGAGCAGACGTTGTCACCATTATTCATGTGAAATATAAGATGAGAATTTGGCCGGCCCTGCAGCTGACGGTAAACCGGTGCCACATCTCAATTATTTGCGTGCGTGTTTTCTGCACGCTACACCGTAGTGACTCGAATCGTGGACTTTAAGCGCGGTTCTTTTTTCGGCTGAAAATGAAAGGGCGACTCGGTTAGCCGGGCGAGCGAATCCGAGGCCTCTGCCCCTTTCAGGAAAGGTTATGCACGAGGCGAAAAGCTAGCACGATGCCATAATGCAACACGGGCTCGCCACAGAGCGAGGGCGGCGGAAGAACGAATTCCTTGCGCCTGTTGGCCGAGCAAAGAAGCGCTAGCGCGGGGGATTTCTGAAAAAGGCACAGTGAGAGAAACCAGCATCACCGGAGTCATTACAGACAGGACGAAGACAAAGGGAGGACGATCGGTTCGACTGGGGCGGCCAGAGATTGTTGTCATGGCTGCGGCCTCCAGTGACAGGGACGCCTTTTGTACAACCGCAGTGTCAAAATACGTTTGAGACCAGGGCTTTGTTATTTACTCAGCTGTCATCTGGAAATGTCAGCGGTGTTATTGGCTAACCTGCTGCTTGCGCTTTGGCATCTTGGCGGTAGATTTTCAATCAGCATCCTAGCAAATTGTACACAGCAGCTTGTTTCCTCGGGTGTTTCCTTGGGGCTCGGTTTGTACTCAGCTATAACCCTCAAAAATAATACTAATAAGTGCTACCGTGGCTTTGTAGTAACTACAAATTTAACAAGTTGACAGGGAGCAACGCTTCCCCTTGTTTAAACATATAACCCCTTCGTGCATAAACAAATTACTATTTCTCATATTTGTGGTCCCTTCAAAACCTGACAAAATGTTAGCCCACTTCTGCTAACAGTTTAAATAATGACAGTAGTAGACATTCATATAGGTGTAGTTTCTCTTGCAGAGTGATTTATAGTTTTTGGTTCATACCCAAAAATACTGACAGCTGTTTACTGTGATTATCACATGAAGGTAAGTACCTTGCAAAAGGGAAGTGCAGCAGGAGTGCCATTCAAACTTGGGTTCTTCAAGTAAAAACAGCTCTATCCTCCTCAGGGCCTGCGGGCCTGAAATCTATACTTGCATAATATATGTTAAAACAGTAATGTATTCATAACAAACAGATCATTTCAAATGAATTCGTGTGGGGGTGTCCCAGGCAGGGTGTCTTTCCATAGCCTGGTGGCCAATGATTCCAAATAGGCTCTGGACTGCTGCACCCCTGACCGATGGATATTAGATGTGTGGATGTACAGATGAATGACTGCAGTTTTTGGGAACTGAACCAGACTGTTCATTCCCCTCTCTTCCTAAAAAACAGAAATTAAGGCCATCTTCTAAATTGCTTCCAGAAACAGAAGATAGGGTCATATATTTTAAGAGCGTGCTGTCAAAATAAAAATTCCCTTCGTGAGATCCAGCTACCGGTCTTTTGAAAGTTACGTCAACCACCAGCGAAAGGCAAGCGGCGGGCCTGCCGAGGACCTACAGCGTTGTCTTTGTGTGACTAGAAACCCGGCTTTGGCGCAGGTGACTATAAGCGCCGATACTTGTCTGATTGCTATATTATATAAGTAGCCAAAAACAAACAGGTTGCAACACTCATATATCAGCGAGTCACATGAAAAGGCCTCTACCGATGGCCGCAGACGGGAATTCCTTTTGAAAAGAAGATCAAAGCCGTCTCGCCGGCGTCTGCGGCTGCTGCTGCACAGCATATTCATAAACGCGAGACATCTGTCGGCACCTCGACGGCACCGCGGAAAGAAGGGCTGGGGACCGAGGTGACATTTGTTGTCAAACAATGAGGGATGGGCCTCAGACGGGCGGAAGAAGCACGGCTCGCGGGGCTGTGCGGCGGCACATGGGACGTAGCGCTATTCTCTTCATTTTGCACATAAAAATTAAAACCGGTCACGGCTGCACCTATTTTACCATCTTTTTCCTTAGATCAAACACATAATAGAGTTACAGGTGTTGCATGTGATATATAAGTTTATATAATAGATTGAAAATGAACCGTGCTTTTCACAAATGAACAACTAAGATTTGCATTTTTTACAGCATACACAGGTATGTCTTAGCCAAAGTACCTTGCAGTGATTTACCCTTAGGTATTGCAAGAGTAGGATTCACAGCGCCCACCTTCATATTCTGTAACGGTTATGAGGACGTCTCCAAAAAATAAACCCGAGTTTCAAAAGAAAAATGCCTTCATTCTTATTTGGAATGCAAGGCAAAAAACAATGATTTCCTGTTTTTACAGCTTGTCTGCTGTTAAACTTGTTTGTTTAATGTCAGGACATATTGCGTTTTAACTGCTTTGCGACGTGATGTAAATGTAGACGGCACCTCTTGGTGGGACAAAGGGCCATGGAAGCAGATTTCCATGTCTCTATAAGGGTGCGGATGATACGTGGGATATGCGTGCACCTCAGGCGTAGAAGATCTTCACTGGGGAGCTCGAAGCAGAAACAGTTACGGGCAACGGTGGTGATCGTGGTCAGCTTCTCAGCTGATACGCCCGTGTCGGCCTGTGTTGGCAGCAGAATATTGGCTATAGGTTTCTCTCAGATGAGCCAGATGGTTCAGAGGGCTGCATCTTCAAGCCATTGCGGCGCTGCAGCTGCGGTGCACAATGCACGGCGTGAACGTGCACTCTGTTAACTCCAAATAATTCAGTTTAGTAAATGTTTTCTTAAGCGACCCTCTTCCGTTTTCTTTAAGTTGGGCCAAAAAACGTGCGGGTGAACGAACCTCCGGTGGAATAAACTGTGGAGAACATGACAGCGGTAACTTGAAACGCGCCAGTAGCAGATGTGCAAACTCCGGGAATCGTCGGAAGGAACGGCCTGCAAATATTGTTTAGCTTTGGTGCCGTTCTTGAAACTGCGACCGTAGGCTGCGCATTCATATTTCACGGCAAGGTCAACGAGAGCGTTCCCTCCGAATGCGGCAGTCTGGAAAAAGACGTGCGCCTTGCCCGCCTGTTAAAAGACGAGGGTAATGCGAAGGGTTTCATTCCAAAACGCAATTGGGGAGCGAAGTGGCCGATGAGAACCGCAGAGCAGCTATACCATGCGCGGTGGCCGCCCTCTCTGAGGATGGGCCAGACACGAGGAATATAAAATATAAGTACTTGCCATATGGCATAAAGATTTTTAAGGATAACTTAGTTTTCCTTTTTGCTCATATACAGTTTTACTTTGAAGGCGGTAGCCAATTTTCCCCCCCCTCTCTATGATCCGTACGTCATTAAGCATTTAAAATTTTTAAGAGCACACATATAATTTTAAATAATATATATTTCTTTTTTAAAAGGCATAAAAATATTTTTAGGTTATTTTAGTAATTTACATTCAACTCTTGCTTTTTTATGGCACAGAGGGCTAATAGACTCTGACAGTTATTTTGAGAGGAGAAAATAATAAAACATTCAAAATGGTGCAGTAAATTATGCTTTTCGAATGCACTTGTTTGTGTGTGAGTGCGTGTGCTGGCATTTATGGGGGTTTGCCAGTAACACTGGCGTAGTTGCCTGAAGGAAATAACTTCGCTAACTTTTGAACTGTGCGCAAAAAAGCAGGCACATTCTAAAGTGAAAACTGCAAAATAGGCAAAGGAAGCAAAAAAAATCTTGATTTAATGCCAAGGCTGTAGAAATAAAATCAATATTTGAACCCTTTAGTTGCTGAGAAAAAGGCATGGATATTAAAAATGCACAAATGATGAGGAATAATGCAGATCACACATCCCGCACACACTGCTCATGCTGCTCATATGAAATCAAATTGATCACCTTGAAATGTAGGGGATGCTGAATTTGAAGCTACAGTTACTGCTTGCTTGCTTGTGTGGCCAAATGTATATGGATCCCCTCTTCTAATGCCCGAGCTGAGCAGTTTCAGGTGCACCCATGCAGCATACAAGCACATTCTACACAACTGTATGCTTCCAGCTTTGTGACCACAGTTTGGGGGGAGTGAAGCTCCTTTCCTGCTGCAGCACAACTGTGCCCCCCCATGCACAGAATGAGTCCGTTAAATACATGTTTTTCTCAGGCTTGTGTGTAAGAACTTGAGTTGCTGCAGAGAACCTTGACCTCAACCCCACTGAACACCTTTGGGATGAACTAGAACACAAACCACAAGCCAGGCCTTCTCACCCTACCTCACCAATACTCTTGTGGCCAAATGGGCACCAATTCCCAAAATGTGGTGGAAAGCCTTCCCAGAAGAGTGGGGGCTGTAGCAGCAAAAGGATGGAACAACTCCATATCAATGCCCATGAGTTTGGAATGGGAGGTTCAACAAACACATATGGGTGAGATGCCCAGGTGTCCACACACTTTTAGCCATTTAGGATATGTGGTCAGGATTTATTCCACTAAAAATGTTTCTAATCAGACCAAACTTTATGTATAACAGGAAAATATGAACCTTATTTGAGGGAAAAAAAAAAAAAAAAAAAAAACATTTCTCAAGTATTTCATTCACTAGCAGGTGTCAAAGAATTTGATCCTGAAACCTTGTGGCCAGAAATCAAGCTCCTTAAAAATGGCACCAATATAGATATTATGATACTAATGGCTGCAGCTGTTAATAGGTGTCATTGTACACTGCTTGGCCAAAAAACTCACCACCTGGTTTTACTTCTGGGGTTACTTTAGTTGGTCATGTCTAGGTTCAGCAACGTTCTGTGCCCAAAAATGAGCTCAGCTGACTACCTGAATATACCGAATGACTAAGTTTTCCATCAATGGCATTGGAATATTCCAAGATGACGGTGCCAGGATTCATTGGGCTCAAATTGTGAAAGTGTTTCAGAGAGCACAAGACATCATTTTCACACATGAGTCCAGACCTTAACCCCATTGAGAATCTTTGGGATGTGCTGGAGAAGACTTACACGGTGGGCCGACTCTCCCGTCGTCAATACAAAATCTTGGCGAAAAATGAATGCAACTCTGGACGGAAATAAATGTTGTGACATTGCAAAAGCTTGTCGAAACAATGCCACAACAAATGTGTACCGTAACCAAAGCTAAAGGCAGGCCAACAAAATATTAGACTGTATGAATTTTTTTTGGCCGGGGAGCGTATTCGGTGCAACTACAGTTTCCTGCATAGGATGACAGCTGGTAGTATTCAGTCCATGTGAACGGTTGTACTGTACTCTGTTCTGTAATAAGTGTTTCCTGCAGTGTTGCTACTGTTGATACAGATTAGGAGATCAAATATGAGTGTCTTTTGCTACAATGGGACAGGATGCACCTTCGCCTCATCGGTATTCACAAGCGGCGGAATGGACATGGCGGTGAGTAACCGCGCAACTCGCTCTTACTCGCAACGTAAGCGCCAAAGAAATCAATGGAGAAAAGCAATAATGGGCAAAGGAGAACAGTTTTTGCACCAATATGTGCACCAATATATCGTTCCCCCATGTCATCGATAGCAGTAATAAAAGAATAAATTATTTCAGCTCTCACAAAAAAGGAGCGCCCTGTCCCACTTATTAGGACGCCGAGATTAAAATGTTATGGAATAAGTTTGTAGTTAAATCAAACAGGGAAGTATAATCTGTGAGGTGTGCACCGATAACGCTCCTTATGTAGATGGAGAGAGAAGATGAAGGGACCCGGCGTGTTATCGTCTTGTTTCTTTACGTCTGACAGGATAAAGATGGAGGTCTGCGGAACATCTGAAAGAAAACTACTTTAACAAGTCTGTGGGCCTGAATGTGCTTATCAGCAGAAAAGGGGGAAGCAGCTCAGCTGAACATTATTATTTATGATAGCAGATCCCTTTGATGTGTTGCTTGCTTTGCACAGAAAGAGATTCTAACCTTTTTTTTACCTGTTTTTTTTTTTTTTTGCAAAGGTGCGGCTTTAAACCTCCTTTCTTGCTGTATCGCTGTGTCCGCTGGCTTTAACCCCAGTTGATCTCCCATTTAGCAAATTACCTGAGCTAAAGAGCATGGGAAAGGTGTGTAAAAATATAATGAAACGTGCACTATTATGCTCAATGGAAATGCTGGGCTGTAATGAGCTTGAACCGAGCTTATGGCCCCGGCGTGTCCCTATTTAGTCACCCTTTCGAGGCGACTTACGGGCTCTTGCTTGTACACTTTGCTGCTTGCTATCATGCACCCACTTACACAGCTGCGCAAACTGCTATTCAGGATAGATGCCTTGCTCGAGCATCCTTATGTAAGCAGTATTTGAACCGGGAACCTTCCGAGTTTAAAACAGCAGGACGCTACCCAGGACGCTGCCGCCTGCCGTCAACGTACCCCTCTCAGTTTACACTTAAGCGACACATACAGTATATGCAAACATACATAACATAAATAAGTCTGACTTGTGCGGTAAAGTAAAGTAAAATGTGAGCGTTCAAACATGCCAGCGTGCGGCCGGGCGGACAGCTCTGTGCAAGATGGTCGACCGGTCGAAAGCGGCATATTCACATGACACATAATACCGGCCTTGCCGAACTCCTAATGAGCCCGGGTGGGTCAGTGCCAAGGAGCACGGCGATCGATAACAATTAACACCCAGGATGACTGGATCTTTGTGCTTCTCACACACACACACACACACACACACACACACACACACACACACACACACACACACACACACACACACACACACACACACAGGGTGCACGGAAGCTCTCCAGCTCAGCCTCCTTGCTCGCGACACCTTCCGGGTTCGCATTAATGCGTTCATTCTAGTCAAGCGTGGCCTTCGACAGCGAGGATGAAAACACAGGAAAATCCCCGGAACGCCAAAGCGGTGCCCTGCACAGAGGGTCCGTGGTGGAAGAAAGAAAACAGCGTGCTGAGCTTTGCAGAATAACCGACATTTATTATAATGGGTCTGATTGGGCCATTAGCTAAAGTAATATTAAACATGCGCAGAGAAAATAAACCGAAAAGCAAGATTTTTAGCCTTTGCGACAGCACTGATCGATGAGGGCTGGTGTGAGCTCATATAAATTAAGTCTTTTGTTGGCTTTTTGCAAAAGGGACATTTTTCCTGGTAGGATGTCAGCGGATTAAATAAGTTTGCAAATGAAGGGCACCTACAAAAATCAGCTAAGCGTTTCATGCACGTATTTGCACGGTCAGGTCAGAAGGCCTTTACTATTGCTTGCGTATGAGCTGGAATTACAACCCGAAGTGCAGCCAAGATACCGTATATATATATATTTTTTTACTTTTCCCCTTAAAATGAATGAGCGTCTAATCGTCGTTGCTTAAGTCGAACGGTTGTAACAACGATCGCGGACCCAGCAGTTCTTCGCTTCTCGAAATTTCAGAATCTACGGGACCGATTAACCCAGCCAAGGTTCAGTGCTAATTTACTCTGCTTTGCTTAAGTTTGACCCAAAGAATTTGAGTTTTACAGGTTAAAACCCGCTGTGCGTGGGTGTACAAGAGCTAGTGTCCCATCCATGGTGGGCCTGAGGCCCTTTATCTCCTGGGAGTGGTTCCAGATCACTGTGACCCTAACAGGATAGGAGGTTACTGATAATGGACAGTAAGGTTTATTGCAGTAAATCATGTTGCTTAGCTGGGAGTAATGGAACCGGCACTGAATTTGAACTTCCTGGCTAAAACTAAGCCGTCAAACCCCTGACTCACGCCGCCGCCCCTGCATGCTTTAATCCAAGGGGTTTTTCCCAAGCTGCTCGACTCGCAAGTCAGCGCAGGTCCTGCTAGGCCTCGGGTGAGAACCTGCCCGGCCTTAGTTGCTGTCCTGCCTTCCTTCGCTGAGAGCGAGGCATGCCTTTTCCCTCACCGGACCACCGGCGTCTCCCCGATTGCTGCCACAGATCAAAGACATCCAAGCCGTAAATAAACATATCAAAATGGCCCACAAAAGAGCTAGTTACCACTCCCGAAAAAAGAGAGCGAAAGGGAGATGAAAAACAACACAGTGAGGGCTTTTGGCAGTCAGATCAGAGGCAGGGAAAAATGAGATGGAGCAGTTGAGATGTGAATGTAAACAGGACGGCAGAATGGACCATTAGAGCCGCTCTCTCATATGCTAAACAGACAGCGTAACATAGCTGTCCACAAACTTCATTACCGCCAGCTTCCAATTTGGGTTACGCTGTCCGTAGGTCTGTATTTACTGCGGATATGCTGTATATTTGCATTTCCATACGTGTGCCTATATGTGTCTTTGCGATGAAGAGGGGGGATACAGCAGGCTGTGCGAGAAACGCAGCGTATTTTTACCTCCGAGCCCAAGCCCCAGCGTACTGCGGTTTTCGGCAGCGGAAATGCAATTCTGCACCGTGACAGCCCGACGCTGGAAGCTGACCTACATCACCGACATCGACGTGTCCTCAAGTTCCAGCTTTCTGATGGAGCTGCCGGTTCCCCGGCTCCCAAAATGGCGCGGCCTGCGCGTCGCGACTCGAACCGTGAACAGACACAGTCACGGCCCACAAGGAGAACGCCCGCACAGCAGGCCGGGGATCGCCATTGTTTGCCGCCGCTGCCCAGCCAGCTGGGAGTCTGGCCTTCGTTGCGGCAGCGCGACGAATTTCCTGCAAGGCGACAAATTCACCCCAAAGGGGCCTTGCATCGCAAGAACTTTTTATGAAAGTGAAATTTCATGTGCTAATTTCTCCCCTGCATCGAATATAAACTCCAAGTTGCCTTAACACAGTGGATTCGTGCAAAAAAAAAAAAAAAAACATGAAACTGCTTAGTTATTATAAACAGTGCATATTTACAGATTTCTGCGAACACACATTTACACTCAGATGCAGGAAAAAATTAGTCGGACGTTATTTTCCGTGACTGAAGGTGAATGACTGGCAATTGCAAAATCCCACATGGCACCGCAGCTGAAACCGCAATTTCCCTCACATCTAAATAAAACCATCGGCATCTGGAATTGTCAGAAGAATTCCGGAAACGTGCGGGGCAGTCGAGCCCAGGGGACCGCAAGCCTGAACAAAAGAGCACATTCCTGCGCCTCCTTTCCAAAATGGACGTGCGGTTTGTTTTGCGATATCTGTGTGAGGAGATCAAGCTTTTCCTAAACACAGAGGCGTGAAGAACTTGGCTCCTGTGAGATCGGATGATTGAACGTCTCGCCGAGAAACGGCGCGCGGCGAGAGCTCGGCATCTCCCCGACACCCGGATGCTCGCGGGGCCGGGCCGGCACGGCCCGCAGCCGCCGCTCCCGGCTCGGCAGACGGGCAGGAGGGGAAAGGAGGGAAAGGTAAAAAGGCCCGAGGTATCAGATCGCAGACCGCGGACCCCGGCAGCTCCGATTTGAACTTGTGATCGACAAGTCCGCATGACTCATCCTCCCCGTCTGTCTGTGTTTTGGCCACTGTACCCCACACCGGGGAAATGGCTGCCAGCCCGCAATCACAGCCTCGCATTCTTCATCGGAAGCGCTGCCGCTCAGGAAATAATAAGACAGTTTGAGCAAGTAAATCAGACTCCTGCAACTCCTCCAAAGCTCCTCGCCACCGGTGCTGTCCTCTTGGAAACGTGTATTAAAAATCATAATAAATGTTTCCATATCCGCGCTGAATCACAGGCGAGTCATTTAAATATGTCTGACTAATTCATTTATTCTTGATTTATTTCCTATGCTGTTAAATGAAGGTGGCAGCTCACTCTGAAATGGTGTTTGGAAACAACAGATGTGCGGTGTTTTTTTATTTTTATGTATTAGAGATGCATCTTTATTTCTGAAGTCTAGAGATTTTAGTGAATAAATTATATAGTTGCATGTTGTACAGTTTTATGTCTCCCCACATGCTAGTGAGTCCGGTCGTGGCCTCGCTCTCACTGGTACTGTAGTTTATAGACACCTCATTTTAATGGAAATGCTTTACTTTGTAATGGAAAGGGAGTCGAGTCCGATTCTTACGCGGGACTATGGTGCGTTTCTGCAGAGTTCTGCGAACAAAATGAAAGGGTGAGATGGACCGGCAAACTAAATTACAGACTGCTATTAATTGCTGACCAGATCCACCCTCACGGGGCAGAAATGGCCACCGTGCAACTGCGTGAAATGTAGCTCCTAGTCACTAACTGAATAACAGTGCTTACATCCAGGAGAGCCTTTTTCATCTTCTTTTAGACATAATGAAAATAAAGGCTTTCCAGATTTTCTGAGTGTTTACAAATATATGCTTCTATTTCTATATATACAGTATATATATATTTGTATGCACTGTATGGCCAAACGTGTGTAGACCCCCCCCCTTCTAATGACTGAGCTGGGCTCTTTCAGCCGCACCCACGCAGCATAAAAACACAGCAAACACAGACAATTGAGTGCTTCCAGCATTGTGGCCACAATTTGGGGAAGGAGCTCCTTTCCTGCTCCAGTATGACTGTGACCCCCCTCCCCCTCCCATGCACAAACCAAGATTAACAAACTCACGGTTTACCCAGGCTGGTGTGGAAGAAGTTGAATGGCTGCACAGAGGCCTAATCTTAAACCCAGTGAACGCCTTTGGGGTGAACGGGAACACTGACCGCAAGCTGGGTCTTGTCACCCGGCATCGGTGGCTGACCTCACCGATCCTTCTGTGGCCGAATGGGCACAAATTCCCACAGCTGCGCTCCAAAATCTGGCGGAAAGCCTTCTCAGAAGAGTGAGGGCTGTTATAGCAGCAAAGGGGGGACAACTCCATATTAATGCCCGTGAATTTGAAGTGCAGGTACAAGGCAGGGCTGATGCTCAGGTGTCCACATACTTTTGGTCAAACATATAATAAACACCAGGTAGCCTCATACTGATATAAATCATCCAATAAAGCCGATAAAACAAGAGTAAAATTTTGGGTTATCCCTTACTTGGCCTATTTTTTCCTTCCAGCCTCATTTCCAGGCCCTTGGAAAGCGATGCATTAACCCGACGGTCACGGTAAAGTCCTGTATAAAATATGTGTGCCATGTTGGCCTTCAGTCTTGGCTGAGTGCCTTGAACGACTTATAGGGAATTCAGAATCTCTGTGTCCCACGAGCTGCTGGGAAAGCGAACTCCCCAAAACATCTGCAGGGAAAAATTCAAAGTTTGTGAGCACTTCAGGCTAAAATGTCTTTCTGTTTCTTGCAACTAATAGGATAGGATTAAAATAAAAACCGGTGCAATGAATATGCCGGCAGATTAACAGCATATTAACAGCATATGGGCAGATTAATAAGCTTGACAAGAAATAAGCCTGCGATATATTAACCTTGTGCGCGAATTTAGCATCTGACAGCTTTGGAGGGGGGGGTCATTTAAAAAAAAGAAAAAAAAAACTTTTTCTGGAGTTAACCCACAGTCGCCTCAATTGCTTAAGGGGAACCTAAAGAAGCAACTGTCCTAGGCTGTTCCGGAAAGACGCGCGCCTCTGCAGCGAAATGCTGAAAGGCGGTCGACGCGGACGCCCGATAACGTGACCCAGAACGCATCGCGCTGTCAGAACGATTTTTATTGGGGAGCACCGTTGTGCGCGGTGTGTTGTGACACAAATGAAAATTTCACATCTGTCTCTCAGTCCGGCGTGTGCGGAATATTTATATTCAGCGTCATTTCACGCTTTTTCTAAACAATATGTGGGTGGCTTCAAAGGTTCCGTCCAAATGCGGATGGGAACATCATGAAACGGCGGGACTGCAGACGCCGCCCGTGTCGTAATCCCTGCGCTGGGTGTGTGTGTGGGAAAGTCATTTCCAATGTGTTCTGCCGATTTTTTATGCTACATCTACACTCCAGCTAGTATATAATTAGGACTATGACCGAAAAGCCCAACCTAACCAATGATGCTTGATGTGAAACAAACATCTCAGCGTAGCGGGATGTGTCCCACAGTCTCCTTAAAGCCACAAAAGCGATGCGCTATCTCCTCTGCGCACCTAGATCTGCCCCGACAGCTCTTCTGCGTGGCTCAGACGCTTCTCGTATCTGCTGAAAGGACACGCTTATTTACCTACAGACGATTTTGACAGGACCGAGCTGTTTTGCCTGTGAATAACCTTGAAAGGACCCTTTGTTTTAGCCCTCGGAGTTCGGCATCAGACACGGGAGCTGATGGTTCAGAGAAAGGAAGGGGGCAAAGTCTTCGCTGAGGCGGAGGTTGCCAACGGGTTGAAGGTTTCGTTGTCGGGCGCATGAAGGAAACGCTCTTGCTCATTGAGGCGTGTCTGCTTGGACCCTGGGCCCTAGCGGTTGGTTGCAGGTTTCATTCTTGGGCACGTGAGGACAAGGGCTCGAGCACATTGAGGCGTGCCTCGCTTCAGCATGGGATCTTAGGAGTTGTGCAGATGCCAAGAGCCTTTGCGAGAGTGTTTGCTTCTATTCTTCCTTATATGGAACAGGAGGAGAACTGCCCGGGCCTCCTTTTTTTTTCCTGGCTGATAGTTACCTTCGGAAATAAAGCAGACCAACCATCCCTCCTAATGTAAACACATATGGTGCGGATTTGTCTCTTACACAGACATGTATTCTTTGCCACCGAACCATTCTGGAGACTGCATTATCTCGAATTCTCCCCATGTCTGGCACTCACGGTGACTTCACGCCAGCCGTGAGGCCCGTAGAAATGACAGAAAGCCCCAAAAGCAGCTGTCCCGTAGATGCCTGGAACGGCGAGCGCTGCTCACTCTGAAACACGCTTTTGTAGGCCACGCCAAAGAAGAGATATCGCCGTTTTGCTTGCAGGTAATGTGAGATGATGCCTCGGGAGTGATGGGGCTGTCACGGTTGGCGTATCAGCGGACTTGGGTTTATGTTCCTCTCCTAGTTCTGCGTTCACAGAGAACCAAACTTGACTTGTCCCCCCCATCGCCTCAGACGCGGTGTTTATCTCGAAGGGGAGCTGTCAGAGGCCTGACGGGCGCATAAAAGGCATCAAACTTCTTTTCACCTGGAGCTCAGGTCCATGAGCAAACATCCTGCATGCGCACCGTCTCCCTTGGTAATTCCCAGCAAAATTATTGTTTGGTACTTCGGGGTTTCTTTTTTTTTTTTTTTTTTTTTTTTTGAGGATATGAGATTCAAAAAGCCTTGAAAGACTTGCGGCTAATTTAGGTTCAATTTAAACTTTATTTCCATTTTCTTTTCTCCTCTGGTCAGTAGCAATTACAGGTATCTTCTGATTCTTTGACCCCACTCCCTAATGTTTTGGCTGGGGTCAGTTCTCATTAAGGGGCAAAACCATTTACATCATTACGAAGGGAAATGCTAACCGGATGAAAATTGCACCTTTATCGTCTACGGAACCGAGCAATATTGCTTATAAATTACAGGGAGAATTTTCTCTATATTAAACCTCATTAGTTTTCATACTGGCCGAAAACGGCGCCATTCGGCGCTAAGGATTGAGGAAACGATTTGCAATGAGTTCCTTCCTTGATTTACATCTTTTTTTTTTCGCAGGATCATTTCAGTCTCGCCCATCCATGGTAATTTTTAGAGAAATCTGTCATGCTCCCTCTATTTCAGATGTGACTGAGCGATATTTCATTTTCATACAGCAAGTTTTCCAGTTAGCACTCTGGACCCGCTCCAGAACCAGGTTTAATGGTCCATGATCACGTTTGTGCATGTGGGTCACGGTCTTGCGTTCTTGGGAATAGCGGAGAAAATGTGAAAATAGGTGAAAGAGCTTAAGTGTGCTGCGTATTTAGGCCAACCATATAAATCCATATGAAGTGATACATAAAACTGCTTACTTTTAACCCGGTGGTTAGTTTATACCCATTCATTATACCATTATGGTGACATAAACTGCCTGAAGAGAGAGCAGTTAAATTATTCAGATGTGTTTATATTACAAAGAGGAAGTAGCTTTTAAAAATTTGAATGTGAGCCAAGCAACTGTTTTATTGTAATCGATGAACATTTCTGTGCCCGCTGTTTATGTTGAGATAACAGGGCGTTGGAAAAAAAACCCAGCAACTGGATGGGCTTCTCCTGGATGATGTTTTATCTTGTAGGATCCTGGCATATTTGAAAAATGAAGACAGATGTGCACCAAACAGAGGTCTCTGGCAAATAAGATCCTTGATGGGGGCGGGGTGGATCTGCGATATCCTTCCGTACACGAAAGCCTTAGTTTGTTATTTATCCGTCCAATAAATGTGCCCGATGTGTGCGTTGTTTTACGGCTAAAGTAAGCACATTTGCGGGGTGGACCGAAGCAACGAAAGACAAAAGGAAAAACGCAGGTCAGATTTCGGCAGGGGAAAATGATGCTGTTTTGGTTTCCTTTCTGTAAAGGGGGAGTTTTTCGCGTCAAGGCATGTTGGATTCAGGCAGTGATCAGGCGTGAGACAGCAGTGGGCGAACAATTTTTACAGGTCCTCTATTTTCGTGCCAAACAAAACATCCGGCAAATATTCAATTAAATTTAATTTTGGGACACAACAAGGGAACTGAGGCAGAAAGAGATGAAAAATTAGAGGGAAGAAAAAAACAAAATTCTGGCCGACTCAGCTTTTCTGCACGGCCTCTCCCTCTACAAATCCGAAATCCCCGGCTTTTAATTTTTTTTTTTTTTTTTTGCTTAGGAGACCCTGAACCAGATGATGCTGTCAGTCAAAAAGAAGGCGGGCTCAGCCAACGCCGCAGTTCCTTTGTCGGTTGTCGTCAGACAGTTGTATGATGAAATCCTGTCTGCATGAAATGAAAGACGTTCTGGGATCCTGACATCTACATCCTGGAAGAAATCCACACGCTTTTCACTGTGCGGCACCGCGCTCTTAAAAACAAGAGAGAGACAAAAGATTTTTGCAGATGCGAGGGGTTCGAGCCTCGAGACACCGCAATGAGGGCAAAATGAATCATTATGTCATGGATTTTCAGGCAAAACCTGCTGCAAATTCTGGAGCCTGACGTGTGGAGAACTCATCTTTATTTCAGCAGTTCTCCGCAGAGAGAACGAAAAAGATGCAAGTCAAACACATATGGAGAGGAGCAAATGTTCGGACCCGAGGTGTTCGATTTTGGACAGAGAAGAGCATCGTCTCCATCGATTGAGGCCTCACGCTCCAGAGCCGCCCCTGCACATTCAGCTGAATCTGATAACAGAGGCTGCGGAACGGGCAAAAACATGAGCGGGCCGAACAAAAACAACGACAGCAAGAGAAAACGCGATCCCCACAAAACTGACAGTCAGCTGTGTGACATGACAGAACAAATAGATCCATTTCTTGTGAGATATTTTGCAAATGGTAATGCTCTACTTATATAATCAGTTTGCTCCACAAGATAAGAACGTCACAATGCATTATGGGTGATTCCCGGGCGCTAGCATCAAATAACTCCGCTTGCTGTGATTTATGCTGCGACCTAAGAGGGTGCGTTGCTTTATTACTGTGGTGTCAGGGCTGCTCTGGTTAGTGCAGCCGCTCTTCGCACCTGAGCTTCGTTGCCGAACACGCGCAGCACTTTTGTCACGCTGCGGTTAAGCAAAACAAATAAATAGATAAATAATTTTACCGACATCAAACCTGGGCGTTTGTGTATAGACAATTTTTATGCGGCGTTGAAATGAATTTCGTTCCAATGCGTAACTGCTTGGCCTGAAATTATAACAAAAGAATATAATGTAAAAAGAGAACTTTTTTGACGTGGAATACTTTAGCGACAAATGTCGCGCCGTATTTTCGGACCAAAGCGGCGGTAAAAGTTTGCAGATGATTAACTATCTTTGCTATATTAAAGCGGGCCCAGAGCCACCTGCCAGGCCCGATTGTGTTCAACCACCGAAACCATTTCATGCGAAAACCCATTTTCAGCCTCTTAATTATTTTTCATTACAGTGCCGGTGTGGAGTAGATTGGAATTGGACAGTAATTGGTCGGCCCGATCAGCGCAAACCATTGTGATGCATCAGCCTAGATGAAGTGTGACAAGGAGACACCTCTCTGCTATACAGCGCCTATTAGGCCGCTTCCTTGTTCCTCATCACGGAGTGCTCTCGGCAACACGGTTGCTGCAAGGTCGTGATTCTGCCTTTTAGGGACGAGGGAGACCTTGGGGCCCTGAGCTCTGGATGGCGATGTTCTTGTCAGCCGTGGGAGCCAACTTGCCGCAGCTTCAGAAACACCGTGCCCGCTGCCTCCCAAGCGCTCGGCTGATGTCGGTGGAAGGACAACATGCGGAGATCCCGCCGAAAACCCCTTCCTTCTGCAACGCATCGCCGTGCATGTCAGGTGCATGTTTTTACTTTTACCAGGCTAAAATGGATCCTTCTGGAATGTGTGAACGTTTCAGAGAATGAGACTGACACTGGAACACAGAAAAACTTGATAGGGGCTTATGGTTCATTTCAATCATTTGTCAGAAAGTCATAAGATGGCAACAAAGAGTGCTTTCAACATTGAGAACAGCATTTGCAAGGAAGATTATTTGGAAAGGAGCACCGGCCTGACAGCTGACTTACTGACCGCAGAAGCCTGGAAAGTTTAAAGCTGATCTTTCAGCTCCTGTCTTGCCGTATGTCAGACGCAAAGCGTGTTTCTGCATGTTCCCGTCACTGGACCGGACCGCAAAGCTGCAAGCCTAAACACAGAGCAAAGGTGTCTGAACGGCTTATTTTTAATGCCCTTGCTTGTAGAATGTGAATAAATATGTATATGCCACTCTGTTCTGGTTAAAAAAGACAAATTAAAAATCACATAACAGATAACTGTGGTTGCACTCACAGCACCTTTTCTCAAATCTTTCATGCACTTTCACAAACGTTGCATAAAACAATAGTGTCAGCTCTGACATTCTAGTTAAACTGTGCACCTCTTGTCTGCTGTCAATCAGTTGAAAATGTATTATCTCATTTTAGTTCATTGGTATTCCTTCACGGCATATTTTGGGTGCACAGAAAACATTCACAAAACTCTCCATGTTCCTTTGTTTCACATGCAGGAAAGGAAAAATGGAATAATTCTGTTCAAAACTACAAGATGAAGCGACGCACTAACACGCCAACTTCGATAATGTATGGCTGTTTTTGAGTCATGAGTGGAGTTAAAAGATAAATTACAAGAGATTTCACAAAGCCACTTGAAAAGGGACAACAGCAATTCATTGCGCAACCCAGCATTATTATTAATGGCAGAAGAGTCCGTACTGCCGTTGTACTTTCTGGCTTTGACCCTGTATGAGTTAAAAAAAAAATGCCAGCAGTCAAGCCCAATTTATCTTTTGTTTTCTAATGTTATTCCAGCTTCTATTTTCCCACAAATCCAGTAATAAATGGAAATGTGGGCCACAGTGTAGAAGAAATATGAATGCGGGTGTGAAAAGGGCAGCTATACTGTAAAACATAACTGTTTTGCATGAAATACCTAACAGTTAATATCATGATAAAATGTATAATCATCCTTGCAAATTTTAGCTTCTGGGCTTGGAGCACAGCGGATATGGAAACTTGTTAGGACCTAGACCTGCGCCGTAGAGCAAAGTAGCCCAGTGTGTTAGGGTGAAGCTGGTAGAACTTTGGCCCAGCAATTGGGTCAGGGAGTGGTTGGCTCATCCGTACATCGGACCCCCCGCAGATAGAACCATGTCAGTTTTCACAGCTAGCCGGACCCTGGCTGCACACATGGAAGTTCAAACTGAGCTTCATACAAGACGCATCCCCACCACCCTGCACCACCAATCTCTTCTTACGTGGATCGAACTGCCAGTGCAAGACACAGCCCGCGACTCTCTTCCCCTGACTGTAAATGCCTTGATAAAGCTGCAGGAAGCAGAACCACAGCAGGTGATGTATCACCAGGACAGTAGATAAAATACAGGGATCTCCGTGGGCGGCAGCCACCCCACCAGGGTGATTTACATACGCTGGACAGCCCTCTTGCGCTTCCACTAAACCAAATGATTCTGTTTTACAGTCGCTTCCTGTTGTTCGCCATAAAGACTCCATGTTAAGCTACAGGAAACGGGTTTGTATTAAACCACTCAATTAATCCGCATTATAATAGGAACATGATTAAGTTTATAATTACAAATTAATTTTAAAAACTCACAAAATTGAATCAATAGTTGACCCCGAATTTGGCGCACCTTACTGTCTTGCCAGATGTCCCGTCTATTGTACCCTAATGAAATTATATAGTTATTTGCAATCTTCTCTCAAGTCATAAAACATTCATAATGCATTCATTTGATCAGCACGGATACGACGGTCTCTCCCGCTATCATTTATCAGCGGCTGACACTCACTGGCAATAACACTGAATGTACCCACATCATAGTCCTCATGACTATTTGATGGATGCTACCCAAAACTAATGGTGGATCAAATATGTTCTCGTTGCTGAGATTAATCAGTCAAGTGCTCACATTCTGATCTGGCATCAGACCCCCATGGGTGTTTCATTCCTGATGCAACTTTTGCCCGTTTTTTCACCGAGCTGGCCAAAAAGTAAAGCTTAGACAGGACCGGGGAACGATAACCTGGGGAACCTGGGGAAAATAACCTAGAAAACCTGTGGAACCTGGGCAAAATAATCTGGAGAACATAACCTGGAGAACATGGGGATCCTGGGGAAAATAACGTAGAGAACTTAGGGAAGATAACCTGGGGAACCTGGGGAAGATAAACATTAGATAGAATCTGGGAAATTGGTGGAATGGATGCACATCTTTTCTCTGAAGACATGTACATAATTTTTTATTTTTTTTTAAGCAGAGAATAAGGATTCGTACTTAAGGAAAAACATAAACAATGACATTTTGTCCAAGTCAAAATAAAACTTGCGAACAAGCAGTTTGATTCTGAATTTCGTAATATCTGAATAATTCAAACCTGCAAAACAACCACTTCAGAAATAACGGCGCTGAGGCAACTGCCGAGGGACGGTCTCACTTGGGAGGTTATGACGAAAAAATTTCTTTGCTATGCAGAATAAACTCACACCTGTCCACACCCAAACAAGGTAATGGAGCTCCAGTGAGCTACCCGGATTATATCCATCACCAAAGGAACTGGCCCATACTGGACTTAATAACGGATTAAAGAAGATTAAAGAGTTTTCCAATCTCCACGTTGTTCATTTAAAATGACTAAGCATGCAATCGCAGTTATTCTATGAGTTTTAATAAACCGTGATGAGAGATTTTGAAGTCCATGTCATTACTTAATTACTTCTGAAGATGACTTGGAACCCCGTTGCAGGAATTGTCGCAGGTTGCCATTGTTGTGCCTGAGCGAGCCTCAGCATCGCACAGATAAGCTTTGGAACAAATGGAGATCAGCAGAGGAGGCAAAAAAAATATTTTGGAAAATACTGGAAACCTCATCCAGTTATGGGGGTGGGGGGGGGCGATACAGTTTTTGATTTAAAAGGGAACAACATCCAAAATTTTATTGTAAGGCCTGCATGTCAGCTTTTGCGCTCGAGAAAACTTGCAACATTCACTCAGGCTAATAGTGGAGCGGAGGAGCTGCTTGCAAACAGCAGTTCTCTATTAGTGGCTTTGTAGTGCCGAAAAAATGACAACATCCCATCGCCTGCCTCGAGGGCATCGAGGAATTATTTACATGCGCGGCGTTATTATCCTGCAGAGCAACCTTAAGCCTTTAATAGCTGTGTATTTTTAAAAATACCGATACATGCTGTATTTTTTATGCAAAATTCTCTCAAGCTTTTTTTTTATTATTGTTTTCTTTCGTGCGATACTGCTGACAAGTGCGGATGTGGGGAAGAAATGTTTAATATCGTCGGGCTCGGTTTCTGTCGAAGGCCGTGTTGTGCTCGGCTCAGCTGTCCGAGGGGGGCTGGCTGGGACTGTCGGCCGTGCAAACGCTGCTCCCTCCGTCATCACACGAATCCCTGCAGTTCCCACTTCAGTTGCACATTTACAGCTCAAGTTCAGGCTGTACTCAGCCTGTCAAGTTCACGAGTTAAACATGTCCATCTCATTCCATATGGCAGGAATATGCGGGAAATGAAGAACACGAGGAGTTTGTGCTTTTCCATTCAGATGCCTTGTTATTGCCCTTGATCCTCGGGCCCTGGATGCGCTGTAATAATCACCATGCTGGCTGTTCATACATTAATAATGATGAGCTTTACTACCCGGGCCGGGGGGGGGGGGGGGGGGGTCCGTCCCCTCCACGAGGGGTTTAAACAGCTCTACATCTTCCTGGGGAGCAGCGCTGTTGTGTTGCGTGGTTAGAAAGGGGGAGGCAGCGAGAGGCATTCTGTTTACTTGGGTGTCAGTCAGAGGGTTGAGTTTCACACCCGGCCCAGACAGCCTGAAAAAATAAGAACAAAACAAAACTAAACAAAAAAAAAAAAAAAATACTGCTGCAAACCCAAACATCAAAATACCAACGGTTACTTTCACAGCATCTTAAACAGGAGGCATGCAACTTTTTTTTTTTTCCTGAGGAAAATATCACCCTGCCTATTATCTCGAAAGAGATTATAGTTATTGTCATCTTTCTTCTAAATTTAGGTACAATTATATTTAACGGTGACAGTGACATTTTGACACCGTGTGGCGAGATAAATAAAATCTTCAATGCGCCATATGGGGCATCAAGGATGCTGTTACCTAGATTTTCCTCAGTTGCTGATGAGCTCTCATTGCATTTGGGGTGTTGGCTATAGGACACAAGCAAATTAAAATGTTTGAAATGAAATAAAATACAAATCCATCCATTCATTATTGTTAAATGCAGAATGCCGGACAAGGATCTGGACCCAATCCCAACCCCATAATCACTGGGCACGAGGCTGTGAGTCCAGACTGAGGATGAAACCTCAGTCCTTCGCTGAAAATACAAGCTATTGCCATAATTAATATCCAGTCACAGGATACTGACTGTACACCAATGGTTCACCTGCATGCCCTGCATTAAAACTATAAAAGTATAACAGTTTACAATTGTATATCTTATTTTATCCTGATGCGGGTCGCGTTTTTCTGCCAGTCTTTGTCATTTTATGTCTGTGTGAACTATGTTCATGCAAATACTTGGGCAAATGATCACCATGGATCACAGCCCGTGTTTTTTGCTGAGGTTTAAATTAGCTCTGACATTGCCAAAAAGCTGCTGAAGCTTTGTAAGGATTTGACCAATGGAAGTTACTGTTGTGCATAAAATTCAAGTTTTCTTTTGCGCCCTCCTCATTTCATAACTTTGCACAACTGACAGCTTCATTAGCGTAACTTATTGTTCATCGTGGTTTGCCTGCATTTGCATTGGTATATAAATACCCGATGTAGCATCAGGCCACACCGGTTCATACAAGCCCACCTAAGCATATTTGGTAAAAACTGAAAGTCCTATTAGGTGGGAAACTAAATCAAACATACAGAAATGATATAGCGCATCATTTAAAGTAAAAAATGAATGGTTTCTTAATGGCTGCAAAAAAAACGCAGTGGCGCAGTTCTGTGTTCTCGGCACCGAAATCGGGGGGGAAGTCTGTGGGCAGCACAGTTAATAATTCCTGTATTTAGAGATGAATATACTTAAATAGAAGCACTAACATATATAAAGGCAATTTTAAGTGGGGATAAAGTAAAATTAAGGATTCAGTATAAACATTTTATATCCTTTGATGTGCACTAGTTCATTTTTTTACAAACACTAAGATTAACCCAGCCCAGGTACATCTCTAGATGTTTGCATAACGTTTCCGATGATATGGCACCGCAGTGCAAAAGGCTTTTAAAAATTTGCCATTTAAAAAAAAAAAAAAAAAAAAAAAACTATTTTTAAAAAATTGAACTTTACAGAATAAATAGGAAACCTAATCTAGGATCATTTAGCATTTTGTTTAGTGATTTGATTCAAGAACACAGTACGCTGACTAATCATATCTTTTTATGGTTGCCCTTTAAACCCCAGAGGAGTCCAAATGCAGATCAGATCCAGAGGCAAAAAGCAACAGCAGTTCAGAGACGGGTCAATGGAATGAAAATGAACCGCTTTGATCGCTACGTGGTTCGGAGGAGGGCAAGGGTATCCAACAGTTCTTCAATAAGAGTTCCTCAATAATCCATGTGGGGCAGCTGTCATGCAAGCAAAATGAGAGAACCCATGTATTTGGCCTCTATTATAAATACGCTCCAATAAGGCCTGGCTTTAAACTTCCTGGTTTTGCTAGACGTGCGAGTTGCTTTGAGCAGTCTGATCCTAAGGATATTTGCCTGTTTTCGTTGATCAGAAGGTTTTGTGTTTTTGCAGCTGTTGGTTGACCCACGGTGCCGTGCTGCTGAAAAACCCAGTGTTGAGCCAATAACACTGAACTCAATACCTTTGCTGACAACAGGCAACCGTGTGTTGTCAGAGCACCACAATGACCGAAGCACTTAGCGACATCAAAACTATCTGCATCAGGTTAGTGGATTTGTCCAAGCATGAGAAGACCTGCCCATACAGCACAAAGAGAAACCCACCTCTATTAAGGTTGCCGGCATGGAATGAAACAAAAATGGATCAGCTGTCTGTTCTTGCAATGATTGATGTTTAATGGAGGAACGCAAAATGGAAGCAGCAACCTTATAAAATGCTCTGTTTTTTATACAGATAATAGGGGTATTGTCTTCATTGTGTATCGAAAGGTCACTCTCAAATACAGCGCATCAACATACCAGATGTAAAATGAATAGCACACATGTGAGCACGAACACGAGAGCGTGCGAAGCCACCAGGTTTGCTCGGTGACATTTTTGCCGCCAACAGGCAGATGATCTTTTCCTGGCTTTTAGAAAGCCTCTCATTATGTGCCATCATATTGCCATCTGCTGTGATCTCCGCAGTCCTTGGCTTCGCCCACCGGTCTTTCCTGATGTAGCTGTGGCCCACCGAAAGCCCCCTTCTGGCCGTCAATCGCCCGTAATGAAGAGCTTTTGCCTGAACGGTTCGTCTCTCTGACCACACGTACTTCCACTCGACTTGCCGATTTCCACATCAGCGACATAACAGACATTTCTATTTTCGGTTGCATAACAACTTCTCGGGTGATGGGGTGACCAAAACATGAGTTGTAGCGCTTGGAATTGCACAAACGTGCTTTTTTGGGCAGGCAGGGTTGCTTTACCACCTACGGTAGTTTCAGAAGTCCCGAAATGAGCAAAAGGGACCATTTTCAGGCTATGTGCTTCTGGCTTATTTAGTCATGTGATTTCAGACCCTTTGACTTGAAATGCTGGAGATGCCCATTTGTAAAGACATCGTAATTCTTATTTTATTAAGTGGTGATTCATTTATATTTATTTACCCGACATTTCGTACAACTTAACACAAAGGAGCATTCCAGCAACAGAGGCACACGAGGTTCTCAAAATAGTTGGCTAGTTTAACGCCACCATTTTTGCTGGCACCCAATCCTTCAGAGAGGAGAAAGCTGTACGAAATAAAGGTGGCCATGTGAAATCCGTGATCAGTTTCGGCTTAAAGTAATTAGATGGGGAGAGATTTAAATGGAGACACCTTAGATACCAAAATGCTTTGTAAACTTTGCCACATAAAAAAGCTTTCTATGGATACAACTGTACCTTGACTTTGTCACAGGAGCTGCTTGTAGCCATCGGTGTAGGGGGCCAAACAGGAGAAACAAAGGCACGGTGACAGCAGGGCTTGGGAATAAAAGGGCTTTATTAACACTACAAAACCCAAACCAACTGGGGACATGACCCCTTTAAACAGAACAAAACGGTGAAATAGGAACAGGCACAAAATCAGCAAAAATACAAGTAACGGGGGAAGAGGAGGAGGGGAAAAAAAGCCCACACAACAAAAACCTGGGTGAATTCCAGAGAGGCTGCCTGCACCATGCCAACACTCCGCACGCCTCTTCCAGCCCTTCTCCTCTGCACTTCCATCCAGCTGCTTAAGGAGGCCTTGCCGATGAGGCTTCAACCATCAGCATTACTGTGAAGAAGGGGTGGGCAATGAGGAGCTGTCAGTCACTGCAAAGCCCCACCCCTTCCTGTCCAGCAGCTCCCGTTCTCATTCCAGCATCTGTAGAGGTGAAGAAGTCGGTCGGCATACCAGAGAGAAACTTTGGCACGTACTGCCATGCACAGATCCTTCAGCTTCTAGACAGCATCCCAAATGCATGGACTCCAAACAAACATTATGAACCGTATAAATATTGTCTAACACACACCGACGTAGCTATACTCCACAGGCCACGGCAAGAAACATTTCAATAAAGGTATGAAAAGGCATGTTTTGGAAGGCTTGAATAAAAACCTTTCAGTACAAGCAGGCAATGATGAAACAGTAAGCAACAAAGGTCCTGAACAAGAGATGATCAGTGGGTTGATGGGAAGTCGGCCCGACTTGCTGCCAATCACTAATTCAACAGCATCGATGGCTTCATTGGCACGACCTTGAAAGAGCAGCTGTCCGGCTGGAATTTGCCAGAAAAATCACAGCTTTCTTCAAATACTGCTTCTGCGGTTTTTTATTCTGCATGGGAGTGGAAAAAAAAAGGACAACAAAAGAAACTTTTGTGCCCTTAGCGGACATTAAAGTACCAATCGGCTGTATTGCTTTGTCTTAATCTTGTCTTTTCACACATACTGTATGTTACACCTTCCTTTAAATTCTTTTTAGAATAAAATTCAACAGATAATTATATTATTTTTGATAATCACAAAAAAAAAAAAAAACAAACAAACAAGGGGCATTATTAACCCAGAAGTTAAATAATATAATAGTTTGCATGATAAAAGAATAAATAATCATTAGAATAAAGTTCTCAGGTTTTTCCCTTTCTCGCATGGGTGCAGCTTGAGCTTTGACAGCGTAATGCTATTGATTTAACAATAAGTTTTGGAGCTACTACACTGAAAGAAAAAGTACACAGCCACACACATGCACACAGAGAAGGCTCCACAATGAAGACGTCCCCCTCTCAAGCTCCTTATTTGGCCGACCTTGCGGCTGTTGCCTTTCAACCGAAAGTGTTTAAGGGAAGCTGGTGCGTGGGAGCGCTGCATCCTGCACTGACCCGATCGATAGCCAGCTGAAGAGAAGCGTGCGCCCCTTTGCAGCCGCGCCGTGCCCAAGCGGGAGAGGGTTAAAGGAGAGGAGGAAGGCAAGGGCACATCCGGACTCCTACGGAATCCCTGATGAGCCGGGGAGGCATGTAGAAGCGGTGCAAAGAGATGTCAAAGCTGTCCTGGAAGCACAGCACACTGACAGCCTCCTTATGTGCCCTATACAGGGGTGCGAGTGAGGTGAGGTCGGCCTTGAAAAATGCATGCAAAAAAAATACAGTGTAAAACAGGGTGAAAAACAAAGGACAATTATAAATGTGCAGACAGGCAGAGAAAGAGAGAGAGAGAGAGAGAGAGAGAAGTAAATTAAAAAGTATATTTGTGCTTTGGAGATAATCTGAGGTTGCGTGAGCCAAAATAAAAGTGGGACCATCTTATTTTGGTTGCAGACGCCTCTGAAGTCGTCCTCATAAAGAAAAGAATTCTGCAAGTAAACCCTTCCGGGTTACAAATCAGTCGAGACGGTACCGCGGTTTTACCAGGGTGAAGGAATCCTCAAAGTCTCCATGGGTGTGTTGATTACAGTTCGGCGCGTCAGCCTTTTATTTGCAACTTAAGTTGTCTTAAGGCATTTGTAAACATTAAAACAACAATGGCGAGATGAACTGTTTGCCGACTCACTTAGTGAAAAGTACCTCGATTTTTAAGGGCTCAGGGACGATTCGGGGCGTGTTCGCGCGGTCCGCCGTGGCCCGAAGCCGAGCCGACGACATCGCGGGTTGCACGTAGGCGTTTCGGCTGGGAATGAGGTTCGGGCCCGTCTTGCAGGGAATGCGCGTGCGTGCGTGCGTGTGTGAGAGGGGGGCAAGGTCTGCGGAACAGGGAGTCGCTTTGGCACCACGCCGTCTCTTGGCATGCAACTCCGGGAGAGACAGCGCTGCGTCATTAGAGGTCGCTTGCACTCGTAAATAAAATAGGAGCTTCGAAATGTAATCTAGACACGCAAAGAGCCAGCGGTGTGGGAGTCCATTAGTCATTGGAGAAAAAAGGCT
Organism: Heterotis niloticus; assembly: GCA_018136845.1. Taxonomy (NCBI): domain Eukaryota; kingdom Metazoa; phylum Chordata; class Actinopteri; order Osteoglossiformes; family Osteoglossidae; genus Heterotis; species Heterotis niloticus. The sequence goes on from CM030895.1 coordinate 12,907,971, forward strand.
GTTGTTCTTGCTCAGAACAGAGAAAGTTTCAAAACAGAACTGAGGCCAAGCAATTATATGCTGTAAAGGAGCCACTCAGGAAGGCCGAGCTGAAGCACAGCGTGCTCTAAAAACGTCTGAGCTTTTACCGCGCTTTTACTTCATTTTGGGAGCAATCTCTTTCCGACAAGGCGACGACCGACTCGGCTTCAACCGACCAACAAAAGTCCATGTCTTTTTTTAGCGCGGTGTTAATAGTTAATTTGTTCATTTGGCAGCTTATTTCAGACTTCCGTACAGCCGAATGCGGGAGGATAAAGTTAGAGATTGGGCAGCAACAGAGCAAAGTCGGATTCGCAAGTTTGGCCGTCTCCCTCCAGGCTACGGGAGTGAAAGTTTTAATGAAAGACCTAAACGCTGGCATCGCTGCCATTAGACAAGACCGAGAATGAAATTCAAGTCTGAGTCAAGCAAAATCCTTTCGGCAAACAGAACTTTGGTTGAACTTCTGTGCGGGCTTTAAGGGGTCACAGGGTTATGGTGCAGCTTGGCTTCCACAAGGCTGCTGCAGTTCACGCCAACTAACAGACATCCAAAGCTGTTCTTGGTCATTTCTGTGTTGCTGGTTGGCACAACATTAGAGGCCTCTAGACCACTGCAGGCAACTGGTAAATATGCATATTTTGGCCAGCATTGTAGACAATAAAGGCCTAAGAATTAAGATGTTTGCTCTGAGGGAGTCTAAAAATGGGGGGAATCAAAGCAGTGAGACAGCAGGTGCAAAAAGCACTGACCAACACAATTTCACAGATAAACTACATTTCGCTGATAATGAAACGTGAGCAAAAGATAAGGAGACCACCTATGTTGGGTAGATGATTCCTGAAGGGTAAATCCTGTGTACAGGCCACGTAGCCTGTGGCTGCTAGTGCAGAAATGTGGAGCAGGATTGCATAATGAGAATAGATTCATACCTGGATTAGTCCATCCATCCATCCATCCATCCATCCAGCATTCAGGGTATGCATGATATACCCTCCATCCTTTTACGGGATAATCATATGCATACACACAGTTATTCATTTAGACATACCCACAAAGGTCAATCTGGAGTCACAAATTCGCCTGAAACACATATATTTGGACTGTGTGCGGAAACCAGAGCACAAAGAGGTAACACGCAAACTCCAAACAGAGCCGGAACTGAACCCATAACCCAGGAGCTGTTAGGCACCCTTCCACCCTAGATTAATACACTAACAAGTGTGTTAGAGGATGAACAACTGAAATAGCACCAGAGCTAACTGTTTACCGTCATTTACACTGCTTCACGTGGCTGTTTCCCTCAACCTTGCGCCCAGTGCTACATGTGGATGAGTGCTTGTTTTCTTTCCCTCTAGTCCCTGGCTTTAATAAGCCCAGACAAGTTGTTTGGAATGACGTAGGCCCAGATTAAGATGGAATGCGCTGCAAAAGTAAAATCACTCCCACTAAGTTCTGTGCTTAAAGCCAATTTTTCGAAATAGATGAGAATAAAAGCCGGGTTTTCCGCATATTCTATTCAGGCCATATAAGTCACATACTTATGCAATGCTGTAACATCGCTCACAGATTCCCGTGCTTTGTAATTGCGGTCTGGTTTTTTCCGATTATTATTTATCTAATATTATTTAATCATCCCGGGGTGCAGGCAGGTTCCCCTCTATCTCACCAAATATCGCATCAGACGAAACCGGCACTGGCAATAATTACATTTTACAAATTGTCACATTGCAAATGGGAGTCTCTGGCTGTCTACAGAGATTTTGGAAGTGCCTGTGGTATTCATGAATGTTTTGCAATTATTAAGATGGGAAGTTGGGACGTCCAGCTGTTATTTTTTCCCCTGCAGAGGGAGAAAAACTATTTAAAAAAAAATTTTTGCGCGTTTAACTTTGTGCGAGCAGGGCCATGGACCATGTTAGATAGGTGCAGCGCATTTTTCCAGGCTTTATTTTTTTACGGGTTGCTGAAGGCCGGATGCTTTTCGGGACTGCTATCCACGGAGCCTCCGTGAGCCGACATCGACTAGACAGCACTTAACAACAACAACATTAAACGCGATATAATTATATTTGTGATTTTTAATGTGCATCGAATGTAGACCTCAGATATTAAAGGGTTAGGGTTACAAATTTATATTCATTTGCATATCTTTGTCAAACATATTTTTAAAAAATGAACTACTTTAATGAATTATTTAATTTCAGCCTCAATCTGACACCGGAAACCCCCCGTAAATACCAGTTATTGAGAAGGCTTGAGAACGACTGCAGTGCGAGAATGAATGGAAGCACATTGCCACCGGGGAGGAAGGAACTGGGTCCGAATGGTCAGCGGCGTCGGTACCGGCCTACGGAGTGTGTGGGAGGGTCACAAGGAGGTCACCTGCTTCATTATGCTGGATGTAAGAACCTGGGAACGAATGCATGATGGCTCGGGCCTTTAAAACCGCACACAAGCACGCGAACGCACACGGTTTGCACAATAAGAAAGAGCACTGATTTGCGGCTTAGAATGGATGGATTTGTTCTAAGGTTAATAATTATGCTTCTTACGGATAATTATTAGTCATCGTGTTTTGTTTTCCACTGCAGTCGGCTTCAAGAGGACAGATAAGCCCACGGCACTCTGACTTGTTGTTCGGAAATGATACGCTTACACCGAACAAGCAGGTTTGGGTTCGAGCGGGTGGCGGCTTTGCCGGCTCTGACAAGCAAGCTCATTGAGAGGAAGGCAGCCATTATAATGCAAACGCTCTCGTTCACCGGTAAAGCGAATAAGGCCGGCTACACTTCTCAAAAGATACTCGATAACCCCTCATTTTTTTGCCAGACGTCTCTGTATTTGTGTTACGCACCTTCCGAGACAGAGCCGTCTCCTTAACCAAACAGACTTGACCCGAAATATAATCTGGAAACAGGCAACTGCAAACAAAATCCAATAATCTGTCAGTGTACAGGGCTTTGGATTTCCAAATCAGTGTTATAATTTGGCTGTTGAAAACCATTTGGTTCCTCTTTCAGAAGACAAAAAAGAAAACACGTGCACGCCCGATGTTACAAGGCTGATGGAGAGCTGCCGCCGAGGGTCACATTTATCCGTGAGTACCGATACAATCTTAGACCCCTCGGCCTTCAGAATTAATAATAAACAAAGAAAGTTTAGAGGACAGCAGGTGGAACCGTGGTCGGAGTTCTCGCCTTACAATCGAAGGACCATGGTTTTAATCCTGGCTTCTGCTCTAAAGCCCTTAATCTCAGCCCTTTCCCTTAACTTCTCTGCAGAAATGTCCCACCTGCGTGAATGGGTAGCTCGCACTTGTTACCTTAGCACGCGAACCTCACTTTGTAAGCTGCTTTACAGAAAAGGAACAGCTAAATAAATAATCGCCCTAAACTGTTTGCGTTCAAATCTGGCAAAAAAGCATAATAACTTAACAGTTTAGCTAATGAAATAGCACACAGTGCAGCTGGAGTGTGTGAACATGCCATTGTTCTTTAGTGGGTTTTGTTCAAAGCGCTGAAGACATCGGGAACGGTTTGTCCTGGTCCGCCTCTCAGGAAATGTTTGCGAGGAAGGAGAATGTTTGCTTTACGGTGCATGCAGGAAGCATCACCATTCAAAGCACATTTTCGCCTCATTAATCGAAACGTATCCGAGAATAAACTGCGCCGAAGCCTCGGCCAAGAACCGTCATCGATACCCAAAGAAAGGCGAGAGCTTTTGCACGCTCACGTGTACACCCACCCTGCTAGCTTCGAACAGCTGGCGCTTATCAGAAAAGAACATTTTTTCCTGTGTTTAATGTTTTTCTTATCTAGGGTTGTATGGTGCTGATCTCACTGTCACACCTGTATTAGATGTTTGGAATTTGAACACTTCCATATGCAATGGCCCCGATCTACAAAAATCTCAGCTAAAAGAAAACAACCAGGCCATTGTCCTCCGCTCCTTATTCAACACTCGATGGCCTGACCTCAGGCAAGTCATTCCGAGAGCTACAAAGTGACACCTTGACCAAGACAGTGCTTTGTATTGTGACTTTAAATAAATAGATCACATTATCATTTATCCAGCTCATTTGGGAAAGGGGATTAATAATATCAGCCGCTCAACTTTGCCTCCATTTCCCCGTTTGTACAGCACGGTGCCCTTCCCGTATTGAATTCGTGTGAGTGCCTTGTTTAAGATTGCAACTACGGCCGGAGAGATATTCGAGTTCGGGTCCTTTGACTGCTGGGTGACGACTTTAAAAATGACACCACCTGCTGTCCCCCCTGGTGATTCACACATGCATTCGAAGTGAGGTGTAAATATTAGTCATACATAGGTTGGCCGATAACTGCAAAATTCTTGCTCTAGCAGTTGTCCCAAAACGTAGCTAATGTAGCTTTCCCGCCATATATTTAAGGCAAAAACGGGAGCCGGCGGGAACGTCATTTATGAGATCAGTTCCCGTCCGTGTCTCTCCAGCCAGGGCTGTTTTACATCGCACTGGGTGACAATCGTCTGTCAAGACCGCTCTTGTGGGACCATTAGTCTTCTCGTGTTACAGGTGGGGGCCCCGTATGGCACGGGGACCTGGGTAATGCCTCCACTATTAAGGCTCATACCAGATCCAGATCATGAGCGCTTCATTAAACTGCCGTCTGTCCTGCCGTCGATCTCCTTCCCCTGGCACTGAGTGCTTCTCCTTTTCCTCCGGATCCTTCGGCTTTCTGTCAGCTTCCTTCCTTTCTTCCCGCAGTGAACTTATGTAAATAAGATGGTAATAAAGCAGGTGCCATACTCGCAACAGAATTTTAAAAAGTAATCGAATTAAAAATCAAAGTGTTAATGATATAATGGTTTTTCTGAATTTATTAAACATCACGCAGAGCTCACGGCCTGATAACTGGAGCTCCTCGTGTTCTCAGGAGCAGGTGAGTGCTAAATATTTAATGGTTAGAGGCAAATGTGTTTGATGTTGATATGAAACATTATTATTTTTATTGCTGGATCGCAGGTTCCGTGCACTGGTATGAGGATGAGTTATTATGGGCGAGACTGAGGCATTCATAACAAGCGTGCAGCAGGCAGCGGCCTGACCACGCTTAACCCGGCTCCTGACTCCGGCGTAAAGTGGCGAGGTCAAAAGGTTAAACAAAGACAAGGACCTGAGCGGCTCCCCGACTGGCCTGAGAGAACGTGTGCCGAGAAAGGTCTTTATGTGCTCCTCGGGGAGATGCGCCGACCCGGTCTCCACCTGCAGGTCATCCCCGGCTTCATCCCGATCCCCCTGGCACAGACGCGCGATCCATGTCTTTGGGAAAAAGAACATCCATTTGCTCCATCTTCCCACCCCCTCCACGTTCCGAAAGCCTGTATAATTTTACATGTTTTGGGTGGGACTTCAAAACAGCGCTAATGGGCTTTCAGAGACCCTTTACAAGTGACTTTGGGGAATATCAGTTTCCCCTGCTGTCGATCACAGGGCTCCCAAAGGCCCTCGGCGGCGACACGCTTCAGAGTTATTCCGGTGTTACATAAATCTTAGGGTGAGGTCAGGAGGGTTACAGGGTGGGGCTTTGAACCCAAACTTCAGTGGGAGGCCAAATTAGAAGCCCAGCTATTACTGCATTCCCTCCAAGCTACTGCAGCCTCATTTCTCCTTTTACCAAAAAAACTGTTCCAGTGTTATTGGAACATTAAGGTGTTTTTCACTTTTGTATCAGAAAGTATTTTTGTTCAGACTGTATTTACTTTATTCTGTTTATTTTGATTCTTCCACGTCGGAAGATGGATGGGGTGCAGTCTCTGTCCCCGCTCGGGCGACGTGCAGAAGCAGTACCGCGGTCCGAAGGTGGCCTGCGTCTCTTCTCCTGGCACAGGGTCACCTGTAATTGTGGCGGCAACGGCGAACCTCCCTGCACCCCTCCGGTGCCACAGCTGCGTCCAGGTCACCCGCAATGTTGAACCGATCATTAACAATGCCTACATCCGTCAGCATAGTCGCCTGCACGCGCAGACGGGTGAAAGGCCGCACGTGCCTCGTGCGCCGGACAAAAGGCGCTCGTTCTGGTGGCGGCGCCTTCCTCGCACAGAAATATCCGGGCAGAACGGGGCCCACAGGGCCCACAGGGTCCACGGCGCTATCAGTGGGAATCAAGTAGATGCAACGATGGAGCCACTTTACTTGTACTTCTGCAGAGGGAGAAAAAGCTGGGGAATTTCTTGTCTTTCACAAAGTAGGTTGGACTTTTTTCGATCTGGCTCCCGCATATAGTTTCAAATATGCAGTGTATTTTTAAAGGGCTGTGTAAACATATACGCCCCGTTTCGTGATGGCCGTATCGCAGCGTAGACAAGTATGACTGTAGCCACAAAATGGCCGAGCAGACTTCTGGCACAATGTATGGACGTGCTCAACAGAAATGCATATGTGCATTTTTTCCTATTGACGTTTTTCTGTCAGCGGGGTGCTCGGACTGTGAGAAAATATGGTTTGGCACATACGTTCGGCTTTGCAGCACATCAGCAGCTGGCAAAGGTTCAGCATCTGCAGGAAACACCGAAGGATCACGATGCTTATCAGGTTACGATGCGGGACGTTTCATACCATCGCCCGCGTTACGCTTGCGTCTTTGTAACGGTTGTGTTTCCCAGCCAAGCAGCATCGCCGCGTTCGTTGCTTTTGGTGTCTTTCGCTTCACGTGCAGGTGTCTGTATTGTGCGAAAGCATCGCAGTGTTGAGTGTGGGTTTGGACGTGACTTGGGCAGCCGTACAGGCGCACAACGATGCCGGATGTCGCCTCCCTACCAATGTCAGTTGTGATTTCGGACCGGTCTGAAAATGATAAATTGCCGTTGAGTGATTTTACTGGAAATATCCCAAGAATTCAGTCAAATTGGCCAATCATTAATGAGCATTAAATGAATCCAGCTGCTGGGTTCTGGGCCCTCTTGTGTGAATCCCTGGTTTCAGGCTGAACCGCTTTCCGCTGCCAGTTCGTAACAAAGTCCATTTGTGTTCCAGAATTGGCCCGCTTGCGTAGATGAATTGTCAGATGGGCGAGGAAGGGGGTTCGTGGCAGACTGCAGCCATAAGCGGGAGACACGTGTGGCTCCGTCTAAGTGGCATGTAGGACGGAATAAAAAATAGCCAAATTAATAATACGGAAACGACCGAGAAGATCGTGTCATGCTACTGAAGAACAGCAATAATTTTTCCGCCGAACCAAGACTCCTCGACTCCGATGCGCAGAACAGCAGCTGCATTGACCATCTCTAGTAGGAGGACACAAGAAGAAGAGCAAAAAATGAATGACTGGGTCCTATGAATATGCATGAAAATGGGAATAAAAGCTTCGCGTAGCGGGCGATGGATCCTGACCGGTGGGGAGTGAACATACATAACTGTACGTCGCAGCAGCGCCAGGGAGAACACGAGAGACACTGCTCCGACACGTTACTCGCACGTCTCCAAAATGGGTGTCGAGCAATTGCAATTGTACGGCATGCAACGAGTAAAGCTATAGATCAGGGAATTGTCTCGCCTCCCCTGTATTTCACCTCTTTTTTTAAGGGCTTTTTTGAGGGTCCGTCTTGCTGAATCGGCGCATCCCTTTTTCTGCAAAGTCATGGAAAATTGTGCGTGCGTGTGTGTGTGTGTGTGGGGGGGGGGGTTTAAATCAATGTCACACTAATCAAATGTATTGTCACACCAGTATAAAATTTAAACTGATGTCTCTCGAACCGCATGCCTCTCCATCGGCTCCGGGTGCAAAATAAATGGAAAGAAAAAGCAGTTCGTCTCCTCGCGGTCCCCACAGCCAAGTGGCTGCTGTGCTGTCGGATCTACAAAGAAGCGGACTTGCAGGCCCGTGTTCAACGTACGCCCAAGCGACTGGGGCATATGCAATATCGGTAGAAATCCGCAAGGCTGCTACAATACGGGACCCAAATATATGTTGGAATCAAAGTCTGATTCATTAAGCGCAACGCCTGAACCTGGGAGATAAATAATCTTCCTTCCTTCAGCCCATTGACCGCGTGAGTCAAACAGCTCTAATCATATAAACAATCTATAATGAATGCGGCGGATAAGCGGGCTGGATATCAGCCCCGCAAATCCATATGAAAATGTAATGCGGCCTCGGATGAGAGAGGAAGCCCGATAGCAGCTGAGCTACTCAAGTACGAGGAGTCAAAACAGGTTAATTGTTCAATATGTACTTTTGGAACCAAGTCAGAAGGGTGTCGGGAGTAAAGGATTCGCTGTTGCTCTCGTTGACAGCTGTACATTACAAATTCCGAGCATGAGGTCCGGAACGCGCACAAGAATACACCGGCAGGATCCCGAGGAATCGGGGTCTTTGTTCGTTTGTAGCAGCGGGCCGTATTTATGCATTTCCGCGAATGCTGCGTAATGAATATGAAGGAAAGGCAGTTGCAAGTTGGAGACCAGAGCCTCCGTGTGGGTTGGACTCAAGGTCAGCGCCGCTATTATTGCTCCACTTTTCTGCAGCCTGATCTCCACTTGGCTGCGATGCCTACCTACGCCAGGGGCTCGAAAAAGGGAGACAAAGAAGATCTACATTACTTAACCTTTGATGTTCTGGGTTCTGTTTTTTCTTCTTACTGCATTTCCCTCCGCATTATTCCTTTTGAGAAGGAAGAACACTTGAAACGATGCTCTGGTGAGCAAGTATCCATCACTTGAGCTGACAAAAGAAGCCATGCTGGAGTCTCCTCCATTTCTGCCAGCATGCTGAAGTGGATATTTTAAGGTATTTATTTATTTATTTTCTTAAATTTTTTGGCTGATCATATGGGACAACTTTTCATCTTTCTTCTTTTGTGTTAACTGTATGCAGAAATTTCCCTGGTGTGCTAAGACAAAAACTTTATGATCCGCTCCTAAAGGGGAAAAAATCTGCTCTGCTGCCATGAAACAGGAGCACTTGAACTTGAGCCAGAATATAATAATGACACAAATACAATTTAAGCTTTAATATTAGTGAAAGGTCCGCATAATAACATTTTTTTTTAAAAATTCCAAGAACCCACAGAAGGGCCATATTGTCTTTCATTTAATCCATGGACTTTCCACTGTCGAGTGTGTACAGTGCATAAAACACTGAAATGCAGCACACATTAAATTTCTCATTGCTCTTGCATTGCAATCCTGCTCCCTGTAGTACTTTTCTGTAAGGGGCTTAACTCTGAATGCCTGCAATATAATTTAAATGGTTAAACCACTGTAAACAGCTAGGTACTGTAAGGTTGTAGGCTGCCTTAGACAAATAAATAAAGGACAAATATTTAGGGTAGATACGTTTCGTGTTTAAAATGTGCTGTTTGTTTTTGTTTCTGATTTTCCTTAAGGTATTCATAGTGCCACAAAGCGAGTACAGCTCCTGCCTTGCAGCGCCTGGGCCGTTCAGGCAGGGGTTCAAATCCAGTGCAGTCTGGGTTTAGTTTGCATGTTTATTTGGGTTTCCTCTCATTTCTTCATGCAGTTTGTAGTCTGCATTTCAGGCTAACCGGTCCTTGTAAGTCGCCCATAGTGTCTGTATGTGCCCCCCCCTCCCCATGTTAGACTGGCATTCCGTCCATGGTGTTAGTTCCTACTCTAGTGCCCAGTGATAGGGAGAAGTTCCACATGGCTGCAACCCTGACCAGGATAAGCAGTTAAGGGTAATGGCTGCATATGTTTGCATGTGTACTGTATATATCATCAAAACAGTCATTTCCTGAGCCTTGGAAAATTCTGGAAAACAAAATTTAGAACCAGGTGTACACTGTGAGAGGGACTGTGAATGCCATTTTGCTGTGGACCGGAAGAAACCCATCCGGACTTTCATTCCAGTAAGAACTAGGGCTAGGGTTCGAACTCGCATTCCCGAAGGTGCGACCCACGCAACAATAATGAATCCAAAATGCATTTCGTCGTCCGTTTCTAACTGGCAGTCACAAATAAAACAGGTCTGTAGGCCACTGCTGCTGTAAAAATGTGCAAATACGAGTGCGCGACGGCGAGCGAGAAAAGCGGGTAACGCAATGTTTACCGGTAAGGGGGGGAAATACAAAACATACGTCTGGTAATATTAATAACATCTGGGAACCATCAAATCCGGTTGTCAGATCATTTGCAAATAATTACCATCCGCGGATTTATTTCACTCAATGCTCAGGTTTTAATCAAATAACAAAGTAAAATTAATTAAGATTACATTACTTTGCCATGGTGAATCAAATTAGCGCATCTCCCTGTGCGTGCGTGTCCCGAAAATGTAATTCTCTTAAAGACGGAAGGAGGTCATGGGTGGATTGCCGCATTCTGATCCCGAGTCCTGTGGATTTGTCATCCCCGAAGACCGCATTGTAGCTCGCCAGGTGATTATATTTTAGCCTCGTCCTTCCCTCATAATAATTACGAGGCAAGCGCAGCTGAACGGAAAAGGCAGCGGCACAGAATGGCATTAAAGGGATTGCCTCCCTGGCCGTCGAGTCGCAGGTTCAAGCGCGCAAGGTCGCTGCTATTAAACAATTCGACAAAGTGCTTAAATCGAATTGTCTTGGTAAATATCCAGCCGAATATTTATTAAAGCATGCCGCAATAATAATAATAATAATAATAATAAAACATCCTGAAATGTATTAGCTAGGCCCGAGCGCAATCGATGAATATTAATTTGTCACGTATGATTTGTGTTTGCCTTGTCCACGGTGTACAGGTGTGGTTATCGATCTTGGAATTTTAGCTAAATATTGTTCTCAGCCAAACTACTACAGTAATGTCCACTTGACCCCCGCGGTAAACGGTATTACTCGTTGTTTTGTCAGTTGGGTTGTCTTGCTTGCAAAATGTGGAAACGGCTGTTTTATTGGCTCCGTTCTTCGTGTGTTAGGGTGAGGGCGGGTAGGTGGTTGGAGGCGATGGGGCCAGTGCTCGTGAGGGCCGACGAGGGCCCCTCTCCAGGCTCCGCCTGTCTGTTATTTCCACATGGATGGGCCCGTGTCGAACTGCATGGGGTATAGTGCCCACTGGGACGAACTGTCCCACACCCCCGAATTTGGTGCGCGACTCCGGACCACCTCGAGCTTGGCTGACTGACACAGCCCGGCTGTTGCTGTCACAGAGACCCACGGTGCATTTTCAGCCTTGCCCCTTTCTTCAGGCACCTATGCTGCTTTAATTAGTCGAACCAGGAGCCCAGAGCCATTGTGACAAAGTGTAGGTTTGTATTCCATTCAGGTGCTGTGTGTCTGTGCAACTGGAACCGGTTGTGAGACACGGCATCATTTACTTCCGCAGTAATGATTTATTTACACAAGTTTTGCACGCCGATTTAGCGACGGCTCAATATTTTAGTGATTTGTGCACCGTTCACCCGGCCTGCTTATGAACTGGGCTCGATAAAAATTAGATGCCGTATCGAGTAGCCCAAACCTTGATCAAATACAGGTTCTCTGTGTCGCTGTTTGTTTATTTATTACCGAAAACACACATATCGACAAGGCAGCGGAAGGGGAGACAACGGCCAATGCGAAAATAAATATATTCACGCCCCTTGAATGTGCGCCGCTGTCATTGACCCGGATCCCAAATTACTGTGTGATCAATCACGAGGAGGATGCACACATAACATTATGATCCATATTCTGACCTGTTTTGTGGCCCCAGGTGCTCTCAGGAGGCTTACGGGGAGGGGTGATGTGGATTTCCAGTTCGATGCGCTGCCGGGCTGACCTAGTTGAGCTCGACCCAGTGTCCGGCAATGCGTTATGATTTGAACGGTGTCCCCTTTACATCGACACTCCGCCTCTGCCTCCACAAAGCACAGTCCCTCAGGACAAACAGACCTCAATATTAAATTTGAGGTCTTGCAGTTCCAAAGTTTCACTTCCTGTGCCATGGAGCTTAAGCATTAATAATCCGGATATAAAATGGCTCCAAAGTGAACAAACGGGGCGTATTGGTACCAGACACCCTAATGCCGAGCAGAAAATAGTGAAAGATGGTGAAAGAGACATGGTGTCCACCTGTTCTCTCATCCAGTCTGAAAACTGGGACTCGTCACCTTTACGCACAATAATTCTCTGACATTTGCTGTTGGCTGTCTGCTATTAAAATGTGAAAAATAAATTTCCTGAGATGAGGCTAACGTACTGCATCCATGATCACAAACCATCCTAGAGCTTCCCTATAAACACTCAGCAGACAAGCGGATGAAATATTAAGGGGCAGAATTCTGTGAAGGCTTAAGAATCGAATTTATGGTATAAAGAACTCCTGATGGGGATTTTTTGCATGCCCACATCTACACAAGGAGTTTCGTCCGTGCTGGTTTTGCTTACAAGGGAAAATACAAATAGCAGGAAGGTTATGAGCGGTCGGTCTCCTCCGTGACCATCTAACGGAATCTACCTGTTCAATGGACGGGTACACGACACAGGCATCACCTAACACAAATGGGAATTCAGCAGTAGTTCACCGAGAGCAACGGGAATCCCCCAGAGACGATGCAAAGCTTGTTGCTCGAATTTCGTGCTGTAATACCATCTTACCCCGTTCACAGTATTGATCTTAAGTCAGCAGCCCAGGGATGTTTGCTCTCATGTGAATTATTGCACAGGAAGAGGGGGTTTTTTTTGTCCAACTTTAAGCCATTTAACACCAGCGTCGACCATCTGAATGAGCGAAGATGGAGAATTTGCATCATTGCCCTTTTGCCGTGAGAAGACGGGTGTACGACAGGCCGGGTCGCAAATAGCAATGGCAGTTTTTGTAGGATGGCTCTTGACAGATGTAAACCTGTCACCGCTGCTGAATTCGGAGAAATCAAACCAAGAGTCTGTCACACATATTTAATTGCTGAGAAATTGCATTCCCATACAACCCGATGGTGGCCTGAAGGGGGTTGGGGGTGGGGGTTGACTTCTACCTCCATCATCTTTTGCCCTTTTTTGTCAAATATGTCATTCCAGGGCAGCCATCCTGATTAGGTCACAGGAAAGTTCATAGCAACAGAACTGTCATGCTGGGAAATATTTCTGATGCCTCATGCAGGTACTTACCATTGTATCTGACTATAAAAATGGAAGTGCCTCACCTCAGCATCGCTTTAAATCACCCATCAATCTCAGTTTTTCATTTATCTGAACACAGAGACACCAATTTATTGCACTTTGGTTATTGGGAAATGACATGACTCACCCTGCCAGAATACATGAGTTTATATACAGCACACGGTGGGGAAAAAGATAAAGCCAAGCTGTTCAACCTTTGTTATGTGGATAAAACATGCTTCTGTTTGTATTCATGAATAAATTAATATTTTTAAAAAAATGCCAAAATGACTCTGACCCTGAACTGAGTGGTATGGTATGGCAGATGCAGTGCGTCAGACCGTAAAGCTCTACAAAGAGTGGTCAAGACAGCACAGAGCATTGCCAGGACCGATCTGTCAGCCCTGCAGGACCTCTACACCCAGCACCGCAAGAAGAAGGCCCATAACATCTTGAAGGACCGCAATCACCCCAGCCACAAACTATTTCCCTTGCTCCCATCTGGAAAATGCTTTAGAAGCATTTGGTTGAGAACAAGCAGGTTCCGGGGCAGTTTTTTCCCCCCCCACACAAGACTGTTGAACCAGTGAGACAGTGTCGATCAGAGTCTGTCTATATGCCTTGTATGCCCTTATCGGTTGTTGGTTTGGCTGTTGTGTGTTTGTTGGTTTGGCTGTTGTGTTCGTTCTTGTTTGCTATTTCTTTGTTTGCTAACTTTTAACTTCTGTGTATATTTATAACTTCTATGTATATTTTTACATCTATTCCTTAATTATTGTCCTTATTTTTTTTTCTTAATTTCATTATTTATTATTTAATTTTCTTATATCTTATTTATATATTTTATTTGCTGAGGATGTCTGGAAGCAACACTTTTCATGGGCACAACACTGCTACGCTGCTGTTAGTGCACCCATGACAAATAAACCTTGAACCGTGAACCTTGAACTGGTTGCTTTGGGAGAGATATATTTCGCAAGCTGCCTTTCCACTCAATTGAGATGTTTTGTAAAATCGCAAACGTTAGATTGAAAGGCTTCAGAGTTCAGGCGTAGATCGTCGGCCGACAGCAGTCTTTGTTGGCCGACAACCACGAAGGTGTCGCATTCTTAAAGTTCATCTTTGCCCATGAACGTTGGAGAGGTTCAAATCCTAAATTACGGTCTCTAATGGTGCTACTATAGCAAGGACTGTCCCAGAATGTATTCTCTAAATTCAACCACGTTTTTTGCCCATTTTAGTTTAAACATTTAGTTTAAACTTAATTTGTGCTCAGGAACCATACCTTCGCCGTTCACATACAACATGCTGTCATTTTTTTAAGTGTATCCCTTTCACTTTATCAGATCGAATCAAAGACACAGCCAACTGGTTCTACTGAGCTAGCATCTGATAGCAGAGTGAACGCATAATTGGGGTCTAGAACAAATTCCTTCTCCTCGTCTTTCAAGGTTCAGCATCTTAAGAACATTTTTGACATTGCTCCAAAAATGGTTTTAGCGGAAATAAGAGTCTCTGTGTGCGGCGAGCTGCTCCAAGTCCGGAGTCAGCCGGGGCAGGTTGTCATCCGAACGCCGAGGGTCCCGCAGCACCAGAGGTCCCTGTGGGTTTGTTAGAGATCCTCCGGCATCGGGGAGCCTACCGTGCGCCTTTTCATACCGGTAGCCTTAGTGGCCGCACAACTTTTTACAGCAGCATAATTACAGGACTGTTGAATGTGATCTGGTAAAATGCTGCAAGGTCACATCTGTGAGATATAGCCTTACATCTGCATAAAGCCTTATAGCTCTGAAGTGAGGAGAAGAATACTCAGATTAAATCGCATGAATCAGAACTATCAGTGAGGTTGTGCTATTGGAAAAAATTCAAGGCTTGGGGAAGCTGGATCCGACTGTGGGAAGTGATTCAGAGCGAATTTGTGTGCATTCACCTCAAAGGAAAACAAAATGTATTTGTTCCCAGAGTACAGGTTTAAAGGTCTGCCTTCAAGAAATGGCTAGGAAATAGTTTTTAAAAAAACTATCGCATTCGGTATTACAACATTGTATTTTACAAATGCTGGTGAACAGCCACGTTTTCCAATGCCTTCGCACTTTATTTCTCCTTATGTGGCATTTTTTTGTCGTAGAAAATGTTTTTTTTTTTTTTTGCTCTTTACATTTAAGAATGGTGTGCAAATGATGCAGAGATGGACAAACTGTGTTTAAAGGGAAAGCTGAGCAATTTGGGTTGCAGTCCAACCTTACAAGGAATGTAAAATAGACGTGCAAGCATCTTATTTCATAGCTCTGCACACATAACACTCTGTTATCCTTACTCTGTGGAGGGTTTGTGATATGTTTTACATTTAATGTCACCCCCCCCCCCCACCAAATTTTGCCATGTTTAATGCTTAAGGAAATACCCGCCTCTGTATCTATTAGATTTGGAGACGCTACAGTCGCTCTTTTCTTGACTGCTCTAGAGCGACTGATGTACTGATATTCCACCCCCAATGAGTACGACATCACAGCCATGAGGAATTCATTAGACTCCCAGCCCTGAGCGCTGGGTTTGGCCAAATGGTGCGA
The DNA here is from genome assembly GCA_018136845.1 of Heterotis niloticus. Lineage (NCBI taxonomy): Eukaryota > Metazoa > Chordata > Actinopteri > Osteoglossiformes > Osteoglossidae > Heterotis > Heterotis niloticus. The sequence goes on from CM030895.1 coordinate 12,923,615, forward strand.
AGCAGAGCTATGATGGAGGCCGGCATGCATGCATGCTCTCCTTGTATTTGCACACACTTATTGCTGACACTTCCCTGTAGGCAGAGCATTCTCACACATATTATTTATTCATTTGGTTGATGCTGTTCTCCAAAGTCATTTTCTATGCCAGGCTTGCATGCTAAGCTACTTATGATGAAACATACCCATTAATACATCCATCCATCAATCCATCCATCCATTTTCCCAAACTGCTTATCCTCAGCAGGGTTACGGTGGCCCAGAACCCATCCCCGAAGCAGTGGTCTATGAAACCGCCCCTGGATGGGGCACCAGTCCGTCGTTCGGTGGCCCCATTTATATAGAATAATTTTGATTAAAATTTTTAACACTTTGTAATTTTTACTCCATCAATTGGGTGACAACCTCCCATGGCAGAGGTGGGGTTTGAACGCAACTTCTTCTGTTGCTGTGATCCTAACCCCTGCATCGCTTACTTATAACTATATCAGTGCTCAGTGTTAAATTGCATGAAGCAAATAACATGGAAAGTAACCGCGGTGACTAACATGTTCCTGGAATGTAGACGTTTCTTAAAATAGAATGCCGCAGTTTTGAATGCGATAATTTTTTAAACGATCCTTTAGAACTTTGCTGAATGTAATCTGTTTGTACCTATACACTTGGAACAAAACAAAACACATCAGCTGAATATTTTCCTGGAACAACAAGTCTTTTTTTTTTTTTTTTTTACCAATTTCAGTGGTGCAGCTGCTGGATGGGCGTAATTTATAAGGATAACCAAAAGAAGACAGAAATCCAATCCGAGAGTTTAGAAGTCAGTGAGATCTGAACTGGGAAAAACGCAGATACACCATTGCTGGATTACTGACAGAGCCAGGATTTCCCCACTGACTACAGAGTTTATGCTCCGAGGCCCCCAAACGTAGAACCTCTGCTTGTTTTTTATACAAACTGCTTGTGAAATGGTCTGTAAACCCACCAAGTTAGCAAAGCCCTATGGGGCTGAGACACACAACCTGCTCGGTGTGTCTTTCCTTTCCTCGGCAGCCTCTCGCCATCATTACCGCCCTCGTATGAAAGCGGTCGGCTTCTGGCAAGGGGTTGAGACACACAGCTGTCAAAACCATCCAAGATCAACCAGAAGTCCAGAGGAGAGTCAACGTTGTCCGTATTCTACAGTCACTCTGTGAAACACATATCTTTGGACTGTCGGAGGTAACCAGACCCTGCATAGGAATCCCATCTAAATGGGAAGAAGCTGCCACGTTCACTCAAGGTGGGCTGGAGCCCACACACAAACCCACCACTATGCCACCTTGTCACCCATTCCTTTAAAAAAAAGGCAAGAATTGCAAGTTGGTGTGTTGATAGTTCAATTACACTCGACAAGCAACAAGGAAGTTGGCGGAGGAAATATCACGAGCGGTCGCTTCTTCGGACGGAGCCAAGCACCTCGCACTTGACAGCTGGAGACGTCAAAAATGAGCGGCGCAAATGTCAAAAGAAGAGGAATCACGAGCCGCTCCTTGAAATGCACGAGAATGACAGACTAGCGGCCGTCACCCAGCGAACTCGATCCACTGCTGATGCGGCAACACATCTTAAGTGGTGGTGGTGCTGGAAATGCGACGTATTAAAATGCCAAAAATGCTGTTCAATTTTCATTGAATGTATGATTTTTTCCATTTGCGACCAGAGCGAGTGTACTGAGAGAGACAAGGCCGGTATCCCCAGGCAATCCCAATAGCAATTTTCGGGCTGATACAGTGGGTCATTAACAGACTGGTCCGGAGGGTCCGGCGCACACACACCATTATGACTTACAGCGTGTCCTGAAAAATAGACCATTGATATTCGACGGCATACTGCTCTCCTTTGCCGCACACAAAAACTAATTCTGATTCATTTTACTGCCTGGATTGTGCGCTGTGTTTGTGCCACATTGTGAGATTAATAATTAATATAAAATCCCCTCAGATGCACTTATACGTTTGAAAAAGTGCAAACAGTCCACGTGGCGGATGAATGGAAGCTGAGATCTTCCTCAGGGGAATCCAGCTGGTATAAACAGAAGGTGATGAAAGGAATTATTCTGTAATTTTGCCCAAATTATTCCATGCTCACCTGCATTTTGGACACTTTTTGCAATGCAGGTCTGTTATTGCGTTCTTGTGGTTTTTGCCATCGTGCAGGGACGGGGACAAGCGGTGAGGATCTTGCGGATCTGTTCTTGTCACAGCGGTTCTGCATTATTTAGCAGCTTCTGGATGTCCAGATTCATTGCGAGAGTTTTGACGCAAGTGTGTGGTTTTCATCTGTTTTTCAGGGAAAATAAACAACTTCGCTCTAAGCACCTCTTGGGTGGACGCGGTGAGAGCCAACGGCATCCCGTTCGGCTGGTGCTACCCTCGGCGCGGTGTTTTATCATCCCGGGGTTGTCTGAGTTCAGGTCCAAGTTTGATCGGTGACAGCAGAACATTCCAGAATGACTGCGTCTACTCCCTTACCCGATTAGGTGTGTCATCGGCAAACCCGGGGGGCTCGTGGTGGCAAGAGGACAGCTGAGCACAGCCTCCCAGAGGCTACTGGGAAACCTGCAGAGACCGAGCATCGTTCAGAACTGCCATCTCACAGTCTCCACCGTGGATGATAAGGTTTCCCGAAAGATGTGCAGCCTCTCGACAGGACGGCTCAGGTGGGCCAGCAGAACCCTCACAGTGACAGCAGGGAGGTGCTCCTCCAGCACTCGCTGCCATATTTACTTCTCCCTCCGACTCCATCAGTATCCATCGGCGTGCAAAACTCACATTTTCTGTGTTGCTTTGGTCCCGGGTGTACCTACAGAAAGTCTGGTCGCGTTTGATATTCAGAGCGTAGTATAATGGGAAGCGAACCCAAAGTGGAGGAAATACAAGGTCGACTCAGAATTAGAAGTCCAGTACTGCACCTTTATGAACTTTTTGCTCTTATAATAGATGCTTGGCAACTTTGTCAGAATCATCCCCGAATCCAGCGGATTAATTAAAATAATAAGTTTATATATCCATTACAGCAGAGCTGTGTGTTTAACACATCACTGCACTCATGGCTAAGTTTATGGGCTCCAAGCTGCAGGACCAGAAGACCAGCAGTGCATTTTTGGATCCATGAGGTATTGCCTGATGAAAGCAATGATGACAACCAGACATGCATGCTTAACGCTGAAATCGAGTCTTTATAAATCATGGAATTTGTAATGTAGTTAAGGTATTGTGGTCAAATTTACAAAACTGTCCCCGCCATGTAAATGAGCTCAAACTCAAGACTATTACAACAAATCCTATTACATGTCATGTTAATCCATATAGCCAATAAACATTTATTAAAGTTAAAGTTGGAAAATTGACTGGTGCAATAATAGGATTACTACAGCCAAAATATATTTAGCGAGACTTTTCAGACTGCGGCGTGATAAAGTAAATTAGAGTAAAGCATGTGGCTTCCCTTCGACCGGAGTATCATTACCGTCGGTAGGGAGCAAGAGCGGAAGGAAAAGTTCCTAAAATGCGGTTCCTATCAGAATATGCAGACTACCAGCTGGAAGCTATGCTGCGGCCGTTGGCTGCTAACTGGAGGAGGTCGGTGAGTAAAAGTCTGCGAATGGCCGCTGAAGGTCTGCCAGATGTCTGCTGCACAGATCATATCTGAGGCACTGATTTGGCTGACAAATTCCAGCTAAAGCATAATCTGCGCAGCAGACATCCGGTGGGGTCGCCGGATTAAAGCCTCGGCCAATCCGGACGCAACGTCCCGCACATCTGGACGTCCGGTTATGAAATGACGAGGGCGCTCTGGTTCTCTGCTTTACTTTGTAGAAGATCAGATGACAGACATTGCCATGTGACAGCATAAAGCGGGAGTCCCTGAAAGCAACTTAAAATAAGCTTGCATCAGATGTTTAGACAGTAAAAGTTGGGTGAGCAGGGGCAACGAAGGTCATCACATTTTAATATTCAATATTTTACTTATAGAAATTACTAAAAATCCTTTAGTTTGGTATAAATACATCCACCCATCATCATTGATAACTTTATTTTGGTTTGGATTGTGGTTGCCAGGATCCTATGCTGGATTCACCGGACACCGGGCTGTGAAACTTCACCCTGGGTTGGGCGCCGGTCAGTCGCACGGTGGCCGCATGCTCACACATACTCGCTACGGGCAATTCAGAGCAACCAATTAACCATGAATGTATTTCTTTGGATCGTGGTAGGAAACTGCCACACCCAAGGATCCCCAGAGACACAGGGATGACATGCAAACGCCACGCAGGCCAAGACACCCGAATGGGCCAGGTGCTGTGCAACAGCCGACCTGCAGGCTGCACTACCGTGCCGCTCAGTTTGAACACAATGCTTTGGAAAGTTTACGCTGTTAGAACGCCTGAGACTTTAATTGTTTTTACTTTATAAAGAGCAGAGCCTTCACTAAACGTTGAAGGGATAAAAATAACTGCAGTGGTTTATAAGAAGTAGGACCCATTAGGGGGATTCTTTTTATTTTGTATTATTTGTCAGTATAAATCTATGGGTAACTGGGATGCTTGAAATGTACAATTTACCTAGACTGCAATTTAGGGGCTCAGCACTAGAAGTCGATGTTTATAAAAAAGGCCAAGCTGAAGTACATAAAGCTGATGTATGTAAACAAAATGTGCTTTATATGTGTACAGTACTGTACATTATTTTATTTAGTCTTGCCAATCACTCCGTAGGACTGCATTGCAGCAGTAGTAAATAAAGCTTTAGTTTTAGTGAAATCTGCAAAAAGGACGGCGCTGGTGGCCGTTTCCCTTGCCCAGGTTCAGCAGTGCCTTTGCGCTACTAGGACATCTGCAGCTGCAGATTTGCTTGTTTTTGTAAAACTGGTGCCATACTTGTCTGCAGCCCTGTGATGTCCATTCCTTTGGGGCCAGAACATGCCTACAGCAATGCCTGAAGTGATAATTCACTTTTATAGCCATTTTTAGCGCACACACATTACTGGATCTGTGAAAAGAACCGTGTCTGTCCTTGGGTCCAGCGCACCAAGACAATTACAAGGGCCAGCCATGCATATCAGTCATGTGCTTGTATTGTCTAAAATTTCAGGATTGAATTACAGGTGGCCCTCTGTCTGATCTCTTGCATGCTCCCTACTTTACCATATGGGTGAAAGTATGTGGACCTCCTTCTAATGACGGAGCTGAGCTGTTTCAGCCGCACCCATGCAGCACACAAACATGTTCTAGACAACTGTGTGCTTCTAGCTTTGTGGCTGCTGTTTGGGGAAGAAGCTCCTTTCCTGCTCCAGCATGACTCTGCTCCCGCATGCACAAAGCAAACTCCGTAAACACAAGGTTTGCCCAGGCTGGTGTATAAGAACTCCAGCGGTTGTGCAGAGCCCTGACCGCAACCCCACAGAACACCTTTGGGTTGAATGGGAACGCTGGCCTTCTCGTCCAAGATCAGGGAAAATTCCCACAGCTGTGTTCAAAAATCTGCCTTCCCAGATAGCAGCAAAGGGGGATCAACTCCGTATCAGTGCCCAAGGGTTTGGAATAGGATGTTCAAAAAGCACATATTGGTGTGATGCTCAGGTGGCTGCACCCTTTTGGCCATTTAGCGAATCGATGATTTTTCAGGCTTACAAAAACTCAGTGTCAATGACTGAGGAGCACAGAATACAAATGAATACGCTTTCTTTGCAACTGCGTTAACACGGCCCCTACTGTTGACCCAAAGTGGTGACACTCTGTGAACAAGTGCTATTACGTCACACCGTTTGACAGCGTTTTGATGACACCTTCATAAAAACCTCAAACCCTTTCGCATTTTTTGTCACCAAGCCGGCCTACAATGACGGTTCGGCGAAATGCTGCAATTGTAGAGTCCCGCTTGTTATTTTTCCCTTTCTTTTTTTGTTGAAGGAAACACTTAAAGAGGGCTGCTAATTATCACATATTATTCAGTGGGAATCAAAGGCTACAAAAACCTCTTGTCGTGAGTCATGGCTAATTTTTCAGATTCCATAAAGCTGTCTGACTGCAGAAGCCACGCGGCACAGCTGGATTTCTGCTTTGATTTTGTCGAACAAGAAAAATATCGAGTGTGTTTTGAAGCTGATTTCATTGACATTTAACTGCTTACAGAGCAGACGCCCGCATTTCTCTACAAATTCTACTATTTTCAGTTGCAAACATCCAACCTTGCACGCTCCAAAATATGCACAAAGTGGATAATAGACAATGCTGCTGCAAAATGTACTTAAATTCATCCTGTTTATTTTTCCCTTTTTTTCTGCAATGAATGTAAGGAAGAGTAAGAAACCGTCAAACGTTTTGCTCGGTCTAAGTAGCCGTGTCTCGCTGAGCCGCGATAGCAGCAAAAAAATGGTTGTTTTAGGCCCGGAATACCGATAGCTGTGAACGACATCATGAGGATCACGGGGAGCACAAAAACCAAAACTCCTTTTCTTTCCCATGGGAGCAACAAACAGGTCTTTGTGCTTTGAAAGATGTATACCTTTAACTTCATTTAAAGGCCTTCCCTGTTACGGAGCTGCTTAATTTCATTTTAACAACAGCCGCAGTCATTCATGTGGAGGACGCTTCATACCCACATAATTGGGCTGCAGGAATGAGACACCATTGAGCTGGGAGAAACCAGGTTCAAGGTCTGCACAGCCCCGGTCAATGGCAACATAAGTAGTACCTAATTAGGATTAATACCTCGGTTCTAGAAGCGTAAAATGAAAATATCAACTCCCTGGAGGTGTGAACTGAATTTGACAGGCCAAAGAAGCTGTCTGGCTGACCCAGAAGTTTCTAAACAAAAAGGAAACTGTCATTTTTTTCACGCTTTCGGGTGAGGGTGGCAGCGGTGGCTTGGAGAGGAGCATCTGTAGCACCAATTAGCCACAAACAGTACTGCAGATAAAAAGCAGATCAGATGAATATGCTGCCCCCCCCCCCCCCCCATTTGCAAAACTCCTCCCAGACTCAGTGCCAAGCAGTGGAATTGTGGGAACCTGACACAAAGCTCACCGCAGAGTAGCTGACCCGTCCAACTGACCCGTCCAGCCGATCTGCTTGGCCAGCGCTGAACCGTGACGCTCACGGTGCTGTGACCACGTATGAGAGCCAGTGACACTGCAGGAGACAAACAAACAAGCGGTTTGAGTGACCTTGGCTGCACGGCTTGGCTGGTGCTCATAACCGACTCGGTGCTTCATTTGTACAGCTGGGCGTAACCTGGGAGACGGCCTGGCAAGAGTGCCAGCGGTCGCGAGTTCCATGGCACGGCCCAGCAAGCCGTCCGGGCACTGGACCCCCACCGTTCGCTGCTGTCTGCACCAGCAGGTGCCTCTTTGCTCTGACGCCCCCTTTGCCACTGCAGAGGAGCAGCGGCAAACGGGTTCAGCGGGTCCGAGGCCTCAAACAGAAACGAGCCGAAGCACACGACCATGTTGACCGGCGGCTTTCGGCGTCATTCGCAAAACAACGTGACACTGCGAGAAGCGCTGCCATGAACAAAACAGTTGTATGCTGATGATCTCCTTTTGTCTCTTAGCTGCGAGAAGGAGGAGAGGTTCTGCTATTCCTGCTGAAGCCCAGCCTTGGGGCCGCCTGCCACCAGCAAAGAAAGATTTTATTCCAGCCGGCATGAGCGGGCTCACCAGGAGAGCGAGGCAGTTCTAAACCGACAGAAGGAGGTTCGGCCAAAAGACAACAGACAGACGAGCCCAACGCGATCTCCGCCGGCATCACCGGAGAGGAAAATGTTAGTCCAACTGTCAGGAACATGGCAGTGAATTAATTGTCATCGTCTCGCAAAAAAAAAGAAAAAGTTAATTGCGGCGCACGGAGCGAGGCAGGCAGGCAGACAGAATCGCTCCACCTTCCCGCAACGTTGTCATCTTTCATTTACATTCGCCGAATATTTAAATATGGGCAGCAACTTGTTGTCTAGGTGCCTTCGGATCACTGTCATTCTTAACCGCAGCCACAAACACGTGGCCTCCGTTTCGCCATCGCAACCGTCATGTAGTACATTAATAAAGATGTCATTATTGACGATAATTGAGAGCATCTTTAAACTCTGGGCCAAAGTTAGTCTTTGGAGTAGAACGGCAAAACACTCCATGATGGCTGGAAATTATAAATTATAAATGAGAAGGCCACTAAAGGTCATTCGGATTCAGAAGTCCTCAGCATGTGGCCGCACGTGGTTTGGTCCAGAAGCTTTGTTATTCTTCTCAGCTGTTTGCTAAAGGTCATTGGGAGAGTCGACAAATACCTCAAGGCCTTCTTCGTTTTTAGATCACGAGATAAACACAATCTGGGGCGAAGACAAAGCATATGCGTGCATTTTCAGGAGTCTGTGTTGACCTAAAATTGTTTCTATTAACATTTTCATTACATTTGGAAAGTCCGATTTTTGCGGCTTGATGTTTGCACTCCAGCTGCTGATGGAAACCGCTCGGCATTCATATGCAGCAGACAGAATGGGGATGGCGGGAGCTGCGGTAATACCGTGTCGACTAAAACTGTCCTGGAGGAAACTTCCAAGGCTGATCCAAAAGCTGAGCGGCCACGCGGAGACTTTGCCCGAGTCCACTCATTTCGTCCAGAGCGGGAGATTGATGTGGTGGAATTCGTTGCTGCCCTTTGCGATCATCTGCGTGGCATGATGCACCATTTCTTCCCCTGCTGGGAGGTGTGTCCGTCATCGCGACAATGCCATGGCCCACGGGGCACAGGTCTGGAGCAGAGAGATAAAGTTATCCATCTTCCGTGGCCTTTCCAGTTCCGAGGCCAGAATCCCGCAGAGCATTTGTGCAACCGTCTGGGGAGAAGACCCTCTCTGTGGTTTGCAAGGCCAATCTAGGCCACTCCTCGTGAAGGATCCAAAAGAGGGAACGTGCACCCTTATAAAACACAAAATTAACTCGTCTTTAAAGTAGGGAGAAGCACAAGGGGATTTAAAACAAAAAAGCCAACAGCATTCTCTTACATGGCAGAGCACGCGGTACACAGGTGCACAAGATGAGCTGAGGCATACTGTGTTATTTTAACTCTGATGTGTATTTGAACATGCGTGCGCTTATTGATTCCTAAAGTGTCCAAAAAAAGCACCTTTGAATGAACGGGTGCACACTTTATGACAATAAGCACCCTAAGCTTTAATTTGGGAATTTAAAAATAATAATAAAAAAAAAAAAGACATAACTCCCCAGGGAAGATGGCATCCTTTAGGGATTTCAGTAACATAGAATGAATGTTTCCTGGTCTCAAGGACAGAATAAGAAAAAATTCCAAAAACGGGCTTCTACCCACAATAACTTTTTAAACTGAGATTTTAAATCGCATGCATACACGCATGCATAAACCTCTGCACTTTGCGGAATCCATAGCACAACCACAATGTTGCACAACAACATGCCAGTTTATATTACGGTTTAGCCACGGCCTGGAGCAGGAGCTACCGTTGTCGACGCGAGATGTTCCTGACATGTTCACTCAGGTCACTTGGAAGATTTGAAACAGCTTTATGCAAAGCAAGAATACTTGTGGACCATCTGCACGCATAAACAGTCCGGGTCTAAACAGATGTGGGGTACAAACAGACGCAATCCCCTTGTGATCCGCAGCGGTCGTCCGTCTGCCTATCGCATGCAAATTCACCGTGGCGATCTGTTGACGTCAGGTGCGTGGGCTTCGTGCCGCTCTTGTGTGCACCCCGGTGGCATCGGCGGCAAAGTCTGAGGTCAGGGAGTCAAATCTGAGGAGTCGAGAGGAACTTGTCAACTGCCTTTGCCCGAGGGCGAACGCGAAGGGAAGTGCATTAATTATGACGCACCTATAATATTTCAATTGCCTCCTAACTCTCGACATCTGCGCTTGCTTAAGATGTTCATGTGTGTAATGCAATTCACCGGGTGCCTCTTTCAGCAAACAGATGACGTCACCTTCACGTTGACATGGGAAAATGGCTTGCAGGTGCCATGAGGTTCCCCACTTAAATTCACTTTAAAAGACAAGAGATTCCAATGGTTGAACTGATCGCTATGGAGCGGAGATCTTTTGTCTGTTCACATCATGTTTATGCACATGATTTAAGGCATAAATGTTGGCTCCCTTTATTATATGCTCCAAAACAATGGTCCAAAAAGATGATCAGTTCAGTCGAGACATGACAAATCCATCCATCCATCCATCCATCCATCCATCCATCCATCCATCCATCCATCCATCAGTCACCGCTTGTCTAATGTAGAATCTTGGTGGATGACATTGCTAGGAAAAAATCATTTGCGGTGAAAATGATGAATGGTTGTATGGAAGCAGATCAGTTACATGAACCTTGTATGCCTTGACATCTGTAAGACCAAAAATCCCCCTGCAAACAAGCCATGATCTCCACTGTAGAGCAGTCAGTCTTATGTGTCTCCACAAAAGCTTCCTTTTGTTCCACCCTCAGTGAGTCCTTGTCTACACTCCAGAACTGCAGCACAACAGCAAGAGGTGGAACCTCTCTGATTTTGGTTTTTGCCCTTAATATCGATGTGGCGAGAAGGTCCCTTCAGAACACAGCCGTGGAGTAATACGGCGGTTTCCAAAGGGAAGGATTCAAATTGAATAGCAGCGCACACGGGCTGTCCCCAAGCGAGGAGCTGTGACCCAAAATGAGGCTCTCCTTCCACGATGGAGTCGGGTCCCCAGGAATCAGGACCTGGTTATCGAACAAGAACAGCACTGACGACACGGGGATGGGTCCCGCGGGGGCTCCACAGTCGACTGCGACTCCGTGGTGCTTCCCACCGGCCAGGCAGCCACCGCAGTGGCCGCCGAATGACCCATTTTCTGCGCAGTAACTCGACTCTCCCGATGTTCTCCTCAGGTGGCCAAGGGGGGCTCCCACCTCCTCCACCCATCCATTCCTGCATTCCTCCATTCCTCAGCGGTGGCCCTGCTCCTGCTGCAAGGCAGAACTGAGACGTAGAGAAGGTGTCAGGTAGATGGCAGAAGCGGTGCCTCTTGCTGGAGCGGTCCCGCCTGGAGGTCGGCAGCTTGCGGTGGCGCTGCTGGAACTTTCTCCTCTGCGGTCAGCGAGTTAAACACAAGGCCACCCGCTGAATGGCGCAGCTCGGCCCTGCGGATTGGGATGGCAGCACGCGTTAGCATTCGTTCTGCTGTTTTTTCCTTTGCGTAGGGGAGCCGAGCGCAGAGTCGGAGAAAAGCGACAATTAATGATGCTGCATGCTTCTAATTTAAAATCTAATATAAAGGATACGGACAAAACCGAAGCTGCCAAATTGAAAATCCACAAGCAACGGAGAACCATAGCATTAGCCTCACTGTTATTTCGTGGGATATGAAAGAGTTGCGCGAGCCTGCGCTGTTGGGGGACGGAGTCCGGAGCTTTATCCACCGTGCAGCGACATGCTGAATCCAGCAGGGTAAAAAGTAAAGTAAATATCTCGTGAATTACCTTTCTGCGCAGAGCTGCAGACGGGAGGGAAGAAGCTAAGTGCTTCAAGGCAATAGTGCAGCTTTCCCAAGCGCAAAGCGGGGAATGAATCATGACCACGGCACCCGGAAACCTCTGACCACACTTGTGGGAAATTACAACGTAACGCAATAAGTATCAGGCTGAATCCAGCTAATGTTTTGTTAAAAAATCATTTCTTTCCATGGCATTCGGCTGATGGATTAGTAGATATGAATGTGGCCCTTGTGATGAGATTAACAGCGAGCGAGGGCGCGGAACAACTAAGTCAGAAGCAAACAAACAAACGCGTCCGTTCACAAAGAGCAGAATGAGAGAATTCGGTTGGAGGCGCGAGGCCGTGATTTTAATCATCCTCGAATCTCTGGTGCGAGTGGAGGAGCCCCACTGGGAGAGTGAAGTAGCGCAATTACCAGGTCCTTGAAGAGCTGAAGCGCTTGCTTGGGCTCCTCCACACATCCACGACCCCATTCAGATCAGGCAAACATCTCTTTCTTTCACAAAGGAATTTTCTCACAGCTACACAGCCGTGGGGCCCGCGCAGGATCGCGGGGGGTTGTCCGCTGGACATTTGCGGCTTGGGCCCGTCGCTGTGGGCGAGCCCGCGAAGGGGCTGCTGGGGGGCTGCAGCCGCCGCTTGATCCGCGTGTGAATAAAGATGCCCAGGATGATGACTGCACCAGGAGGCAGGGTGGGATCTCGAGGGGAAGGAAAGTTCTTGTCATTCGCCACCTATTGTCCCCATCATCTGTTGACCGGGGTGGGGAGAAGAGATTTTCTATGCGAGACCAACTTACAAAGTGGAAGCCGATGGAATGCGGCCGGAATCCAGCTGGGTCTTTTGATGTGTTCATTCTGTTGGCCCCACCCTCGATCCCCCTCGCTGCCCTCCAGGACTGATCCCTGCCTACAGAATGGCCAGCTCACCCCCAGGTAATGAGCACAGATCCCATTCTATCACTTTAATGTGCTTTTATTTCCATGGAGGACCTAATAGAGCTGTGATGACACCACACCTGCCATAGTCAAAGGGAAGGGAGGGGGGTGGATGTGACCCCCCCCCCCCATGAAATATCCCTCAGGGTCCCAGGCTGTCTGTGGGCAAGAGTGTGCTTGACAGATAAAGCATTTGACAGTGACATATTACTGAGGGACAACAATAAAAAAAGACTGGAATTTTAATGCATCATCTTTCTCTTCTTCACTTTTTCTCACTTGTCCCTCTCTCCTGAATTTTACATAAGAGAAGGAAAGCGAGAGACAGAGAGAAAGAATTGTTCTGTTCATTATTCGGTTCATATTGCTTCATATTAACAAAGGAGAAGCAATAATCCTTTTTGTTACATCACTCCTGAAACCTCTTCTGGTTCCATCCTTCAGGATGCTGAGAAAAATTGGTTATCAGCTTGACTTCCACATCAACCCGTGCATCCTTAACCGATTTCTTTTACGGTGGCCCCGACTTTTGAAATCCACACCTTCGGGTTCGCTGTAGCACCGAAGGATGAACCGTTTCAGCTACATTTCCCAGTGCAGAGTGCATCTGTCGGGGCAACAGAGAGTGTTTGTTGCTTTACTACATCGCGGCGCTGCGAGAGGTTGCTGCTTTGATCCCTGCTCTACCTATACGGCGCTTGCTTGTTCCTCCCGCAGTCCAAAGATGTTTTTTGTCCTCCGGGTGCATTTGTCACTCTTCCCTTAGTGTGCGGGACAGCGTTTTACACCACTAACGCTGTAAAATCACCTTGGATAAAAAAAAAAATAAAAAATAAAAAAAAAGTGCCAGCTAAACGCTGCAAAGTGGCCCCTGCAAGTTGCCTTGGAGGAACGTGACAGCTAAATTAAAGAGCATAAATATATTTGTCGCAAAAGACAATAGCATTTCCCCCTTTTATCTGTCAAATTTTGAAGGCGAAAAAAAACCTTGCCATTAATGAGTCTTCTTAAAATTCAAACGCGTGATTTAAGTAATTTATAATACGATTATAATTGTTTTTTGCAATGGGAGCGAAAGGAAATTCGACAGCAGGCATTTTTAATTTATTTCGCCGCGCGACAAAACCCCTTTGCAACAAGTTAATGTGCTGATGTTTCATTGAAGCCGTTTGATGGGACGTCGGCAGTTTCCCTTTTTTGTCCCCGTCTCCAAAGGAGTAATCGATGCGGAATTTCGGTAATCTCCCCCTCGCAGTATGAGCGCAAATGTCTACTCACATAATTATTGTGACCGAGCCGCAGAACCCGCTTCCGCTCGGGAGCTTAATATGTGTGCCTTGCAAATCTTTTCATTCCCGCGCTTGGGTGGAGGGCGTTAAATGCGGCGAATATTTCAGGCCGGATGTGTGACGCACACGTGCCGGCCCGCGAGCGCCGGCGAGCTTGCGGCGCCTGTATCATCGTAACGGTATTAAAGCTGACAAGTCAACACTGTCGTGCCGCGCCGAGCTAATATATGTGTATGTATGTTTAATGCACACGTATATATTTCATTTTTGGGTCAGTATTTTCATCCTCCTATTTGTATGTTCGACCGGGGAAACCACCAGCATTCTGAACTCGGCCGTGGTTTCTCCGCCAAGTCCAAACTGTGCTAAATGTGACCTTTGCAAAACTGTCACACGGACACATATTTAGGCCTTGATTTGTACTTTTATTAGATAACCGTTGAACCGGCGCGCCACAGTAATCCGGAATCTGGGCCGAACCCTAATTCCGAGCAGGTTTCACCTTCTACTCCCAGTCACGCAAAGCGCTTTTCCTAAGCAGAGCCGCGCGAACGTCCTCTAACCCGTTACGCGTACCTGGCGACAAAAAATGTGTACGTGTCCTCCGTTTGTGTCATTCCGGCACATCTGCTCCGTCTCAAACGTGGCGATCTGCCCATTTCTGACTACTCGACTCTGACAACGAACAGAAAATGCCCACCTCCGGCAGCAAAACGGCGCTCACCTAAAAAAAAAAAAAAAAAAACAAACGCGTAGTTTTTACGTCACGAGCGGTCACCACCTGATTTAAAGCTGCTTTCTTTTTCTTTTTCTTTCCGCTGTACGTGTCGGGTACGTCCGCATTTTGGCCGTGCATCCGCGCTTTCGGCCCGGTGCTGCTCCACGTCAGGCCCAAATAAAACATCAACCCAGCTTTCCGGGTCCTGCTCCGGCACGGCGTGTCTTTGAGAAGCTCAAGGACCATTGAACACACATGTGGGAAAAATGATGGGCTTGCTGTTTACCGGCGTCGTCCTGCCATGCTGCACTGCGGAGAGCTCACTCCTGGATTATAAGCCTAAGGGTCTGTTAAATCTCTAAACCCCAATTACGCTGCTACTAGCTGATTTATGGCTTTATGTTTAATGACACATTAAAATACAATTAGCATCTGTATCCAGAACAAACTGCTATCCAGTGTGGGTTCCCTCGAACAAATGGCACGTCTCCCTCCCACACTGCATGGCGGAGTATCTGGGCAGAACACCTTATTGTGCGGCGCTCCTCGGAAGAACGGAGACGTTCGTCACAAACGCGCGCTCGGCGCCCGTGCACGGATCGGAAATTCGTACCCGGACGGCATCGGTTCGATGCCCCGTGATATGCGCCTCGCATGCCATATGTTATCAGCATTGTCGCACAACGGATGCTTCGGTAAAAGTATTTATTAAGCGTCTCTAGTAAAAGGCCGAAGGTGTGCAAACGGGCATCTTTTCCGAAATAACCCGCACGAAAATACTGTGGTTCTCAACCTCCTTCCGCCGAAATCCTCTGCGCTCCTATTTATAAACAGCAAGCAGGAGGATTTGATAAACACCTTCTTCCCAGCCGTACAAAACCAGCTAATGTCGCGAATTTAGGCCCGTTAAATATTTATTTTAACAAGAGATTTGCGTTAAATATACATTTGAGTGCAAAAAAAAAAAGTTTTTATTTTGGGCATTTTAAATATTTACTGTGCCAGCTTGGAATTGGCCCAAGTTTAATTATTTAGGTATTCTTGATCGCATTCATATATTTGCCGGAACAAGTTCGATTTCGATGAATCCGTGGGAATGCAGATTTACGGCAAAACTGGAAGATTTTAAAAAGTACCTGCAAAAATGCTAATCCTCGGTTTTAGACCCAGCACCCAAATCAGCAATTTAGTAGTATATGTAAAAAATAAAAATAAAACATATTAAAAAAAAAAAAAAAGATCTGTGTGTGATTTACATCTAACAAGGAAGTAACTTATTCTCCAGCAACAAATATAAAAAAAAAAGTTTACAGCGTTGGGGTCACCACATGCATTCATAACGGAAATACCAGCACGCAAAGGACTGTTTCTCCCAAAAACCGCTCTCAACGTGGAGACGCGACAAAGGAGGGAAGAAGCAGCGACCTCCTGCAGACTGCGCTCCTGGGCGACGTCGCGTCCGGATGAAAATCCGTCTGCGGAACAACATTGGTTTAGATCCACCGCGATGGCGCAGGCCAGATCATTTAAGGACTCGTTCACCTAGATGTGTCCTGAACGGTTAGCGGCCCTTTCAGTTACCACATAATGGACACAGAAATAATTTGTTGGGCCTTTTTCGAGCAGCTCGCTGTGGAAGGGGTTGCTTTTGTCTTGTCGGATGATGCGAAGGCTGGCAGGACGCGAGGCGCTGGGCACAACCAGCAAAGGCTAATTTGTTTCAATATCACAGTCTGCTTGCAGCCTTTGGCTGTTCATCAATAAACATCCACCGTATGAATGAATATGCCAAGTAGCCAAATTGATTTGCCTCCGCTGTCTGGGAGGGAGGGGAATGGATTGTTCTGCTTAAAGTGGCCGCTTAATGAAAATATATTTAAAAATGCAGATAAAAAGTGCTTTTTTTATGCTTACAGTGTTTTTGCATATCTACATATTTATTACAAAATGGCATTTATACACATCTGCGCCATATATGAAACGTTTCGAACGCAGACGTTTTAAAAGAATTACTATTAGACATTAACGCATTACTGATGAAAGATCTGATGGGGTTCTATTCAATAGTCAGTATTAATATTCAAATTTTTCAGTAGTAGCTTAATCGTGCGTCGTAGCTTATGGTCTTCTGTTGGTCTTTTGGGAATATCCAGAAAGTATGCAACAAAATGGCTCCAGCAATTGAAATCGAAAGCAATGTCAAGCTGGAACCCGGAGAGACAGGAGGACCAGATAGATGGGGGTCCCGAGTGCTGAGCTCGCACGCAGTGATGGTCCAGCCGGCTAGAGCAAAAAGCTGCAAGACTGCTGGCCGGCTGCAAATGACACGGACGCCGCCGATCTCCCACCCGCAGTTATGAAGCCTGACAAAGGGGTCAACAGCATCCTGCTTGTGGAAAATCGCAGCCGACTCTTTGCAGAGCATCTCAACAGGAAGGAAAGGAGAAAGAGAAGAAGGTGCCACTTCAAATCAGAGTGCACGACTGGTTCGCAATTGACTGGTTCGCAGATAAGCAGGCCTCTTTACTCCCCCGTGGCACCGTATATACCTGCCAACACAGGTGGACCATATGGGTGCTAGGCAGTATAGCAATTGTATGCAAATGTCAAAAATAAATTTCAGGAGGATTCATTCTGCTTGGGCCAAATGCCACAGAACTGTCAAATCATCATGGTGTGAGGGAGAAGATATTATTCTCCACAAGCTTGTATCTACATAAAAAAATAGACAACGCCGCTCTCAGTTGCTTCCCTTTGCACATTTTTAACAGAAGGCAAACGGCGCCATTTGTCGAGGAATATTTTAGGTCGAAGGCAAAGGAAATGATTTTAAGCGTAGCCTTGGAAAGAAGGCTTCCTTACAAATCTTATAAATGTGATAAAACAAGATTTGCGTTAAGGCCCGGGCATAAGCAAAGCACACCGTGATGTCTGAGGCGTGCGGGAGAAGATATTACCTGTAATATATGTAGAATAAATTCAGAACACATTGGTTTTATTTTTAAATATTATCAGGAACATCTCAGCGAAAGGCTTTATTGTGTTAAGAAGCAGCACCCGGCTTGTGCGAAAAAGCAGCAGCGCCGAGCGTTGAGGTAACAGATGTCTCTTCTGTTGCGCAGATATTAGCATTGATAACTTTGCTGTGAAATTGGTGCACATCTAAATCTGTGTGAATGCGCACCCGAGGTGTTCTTAAGCTTCCGCAGACAATGTGAGCAGCGAGCATCCACCGAGCAATCGTGGAAATAAAACATCACGCCCGATATTTGCAAAAGTCACCCACCGTACGGGGTGAGCCTCCTCCACGTTTCCATGTGAACTGCAGGCATCAGAGATCTTTTGGCATTAAGCTTCTATACTAATTTTCATCATTATTCATTCATTTATATCGGAGGTTCATTTTTATAGTTTCGGGTGAAGGAAAGTACCATGATCATGGGTAAAGGCAGAGGTAGGAATCAAATTTTGGGTCTTTCAAAGCATCAGCCCTTACCTGTAGGCTACCTGCTGCCATTTAGTAAAACCAATATGCAAATAATAAAAAAAAAAACAAGCAAATGAATGATAACCAAAAAAAGGGCTAAAAAGGAAACAAAAATGTGAAAAAAACAAGACGTTAGTCATAAACATGTAAAATGGCAGCAAAAATGATGTAGGAAACCTTACAGAACTACGTTTTCTTGGTTTGGTTACAGCTACAAAACAACATGGCAGTTGATCATGAAGCAAAATAAGGGAGACAAAAAAAAATCAAAAAACAAATAATATGGCTTAGGGACAGGTTTAATGTGTAAAACTGACCGTGTATCCAAAAATGCAGCAGCTGTGATTTAGCATACTTCTCCCACCTTCTCCCACCTCTCCAGGAGCTAAAATGATCGATGAACAACTAGGAAGCCTTAACCCGCCTGGAATCTGGCTGAGATCAGGACAAATTAAATTTTAAGGAGCTAAAGGCAGGGCTGAAAGTCTGTTAAAACCAGTGAAAACTATGTTGGATGCCCATGAAAAGTTTACTGTATGGCCAAAAGTGTTTGGACACCTGAGCATCACTCCCATATGTGCTTGTTGAACTTCCCATTCCAAACCAATGAGAATTAATATGGAGTCACCCCCCCCCCCCCGGTCCCCCCTTTGCAGCTATAGCAGCCCCCTCCTTCTGGGAAGGCTTTCCTCCAGATTTTGGGAATTTGTGTCCTTTCATCTACGAGAGCATCGGTGAGGTCGGACGAGAAAGCCCAGCTTGAGGTCTGTGATCTGGTTCATCCCAGGTGTTCGGTGGGGTTGAGGTCAGGGCTCTGCACAGCCACTCAAGTGCTCGCATACTTTTGGACAATGGCTGCAACAATCTGTAAAAATAACTATAAAGTATGCACAAAGCACAAATTCAAGAAACCTTCCCAGGTACAAATATGGGCAGCACAAAAACACACATACACTTTGATCAGTAAAGAACCCTCACCCTTTTCTATCCCCATGAAATGTGAGGTTGGCTGTTTATCGTCATTCCATTGAGCAGCAGCACCAATTATCACCTTTTATTAAGCTCAAGAGAAAATAAAATTAATACCATTAAGACCCAAATTTAAATGCTAGCCACGAGACAAGTGCGTTTGCTTCACCACCAGCTTCCCAGATGAAACCAGAAGGTATTTGAAGCACTCGAACATCCCCCACTGCAACCATGGCACCATTTTACCTGCAGGTGAAGCTTTGGTTAAACGGGCACCAAACGCTGCTAAATAACTACTTTTTTCTCAGGGGAACCAGTAACATGAAACCTATAAAATTATTGACACCTCAATGTTTCTCTTTCTTTCAGAGGGGTAGGAAAGGGCAGGAAAAGTGCCAGGAGAAGGGATGACCCCAAGCTTTCAAAATGATTGCTTCCGAAAGTCCGCTGTTGCAAACCCATCCCTTAGACGCCCAACATTGTTTACTCTTTAAAGCCATCTTTAAACATATGTCCGTTTGCCCAATATATATCAATTCATCCTGCAGATCCGATCTGTCCTTATTACATTTTTCATTAAACAAGAGGCCTTCAAACCTATCTAGCAAAAGCAGTTTTAACAGCTTGAAATGAAAGCCATTTCATTTTATTTAAATTGCGCTTGGTGCCTCCAGTCATATTACGTGACAGATAAAGATATTTTGTACCACTAATAGCTCGGTTCTGATGTGCCGAAATGCATCTCTTAGTCTCTGTTCTGCGCTGCCCCCCCACGGTCCCCACTATCCCCCAAGACAGTTTCCCAGCAGATGTGCACTCCAGCTGACAGCTGCATTAGTCATAAAATTAAAGCAAACAGTTACAAATGAAAGCCACATCCCTTGCAAACAATCATACGTTGAATTCTGGTCCAGACCTTCATTTTGCAATCGGCCTTCTTTTTCTTAAATAATCTATAATGAATGAATAAGGAGCGATTAATGCACGAAATACACTGCGGTCGAGACAATGCAGTCTGCAAGTCTGAGACCAAAGAGCAAAAAATAGAGGTAAAAAGGCAACAGCTCTGGCCACGACCAAGAGTGCCATAAAACACAGCGACGTCACATTTACGCGCAGCCAAAAATGAGCACAAACGTCATTTGTGCGCAGCAGCTCTGGGACACCGATCGAACTGCCGCAGCGGATCATCGGTGGTTAAGAGATTTCAGTTGCGCGTTTTTCCCGTGGAGGAGTCCTCCTGGGATTTGGGACGCGATTCCTGCTCCTTCGCCAGCACCCGCTGCAGTAAATACAACTGCTTGTGCGACGGTTTCGTCTGGACTCATCTGAGCCCTCTTATGAAGTTGCTCCATGCTTCACCAGAGCAGGTCTTGGCATTTTATCCCCTCACAAGGTAGATCCTGATGAATATCCCCCCCCAGCCGAGGACTTACCCTGACCCCCGTAGTACATCTCCTGCTATTCAACGGCGCAAAGGTCGCGACTGGGTAGCCCAGTTTCCTGCGAATGCGGCGCACCCAGGTTGCGGGGGGAAGTACGTGCCATACATCATACTGGCTCCAGCAGTAACGGTTCCTCAAAAGTGGGGAAAAAAGCGGTTGAAAGCAAAAGTTGGGATGCAGCAAAGTACAGCAAGCGCTGACCTTTCATCGCAGGAAAGAAGAGGGGGTAAATCGGGAGGCCCCGCAACGGACGCAACCCACGCCGTTCAGTTGCTTTGCTACTAATTCAACCGGAGCAGAATCCCCCAAAAACTAACAATGAAAATGGTAAGGCAACCCCCCACTAAGTGCCACGCAAACTATATGAACGCTATGTTTTTATCCTCGCTTTATTCAATTTTTTTCCCCACCATAACCCAGCAACCCTGCCATTAGATCCATCAGCGGAGCGCCGCAGCCAAATCGATACGGGCTCCATTAGGATCTTTCCGAGAACGGTGGGCTCTGGGTCTCGCTCAGTCATGCGCGCGGGGTGGGCAGCGCGTCCGGCGCGCCGGCCTCCTAATTCATCAGCCCGGCTCCCCGGTCCCAGACCACTCCAGGTGCGCGATACCCTCCCCGCACCCTCATTTATTCTGCGAGGCGACAGCTTTCCGGGGCCGAGTTCTGCCGACAGCAGCCGGCTCTGAGTCGCCAGCTTTGTTTATTGAAATCGAGCATTCGGCGCGGAGGCAATTAAGTAGCTGTTAGTACACAAACGTTTCCATGTCTCTGGCCTGCTGATGTAATTTAGTGTATTTTTTATTTATTTTTTCAAATTTGCGGCGCGTCCAGTTTTCGTTCCCGTTGAACCGATCGGCACGGACGTAATGTAATGGCGTTGCTGGATATAATCGATAAGGGTGGGGAAAAACCTCAGAGGAGGAGGCGTTTCGGAGAAACTTTAGCAACGGCGAACTACGCTGGCGCGAATTCGAATGAGAGCCAAATTGACGCTCGGCGTCTTTTCCCCACCTCTGAGGCTCGGGGTTTGTGTTCGTGAGAAAACGGCTGGGATTGATTCCTTTCGCAATGCAGCGCTTTCGCATTACAGGTAGGACTGGCCTGGGCGCCCGTTCTGTTTATGCCAGCGGCCTCCTCTCAGCCTTCAGCACCTTCCAGCCGTTCATTTTAATGAATAATGTTTCTCGTATCCTCTGAGGTGAGCAGATAATAGGCCTTCACACAGCTTCTCCCAGAGCACAATTTACAGCAGTGTGTCGTCCGCCGTTTTCACGCCTCCGCATTCCTCTCGTTGCTGACCGGCGACGGGGAGCTTCTCGGAGGAGAAACGCGCACGCGCCTGTTTTGGTAACCTCGAATGCACCGGCAACCTACACGCCGCGCGGTGCTTGAACCCGGAGCCCGGCTCGCTGGTGCTGGTCGAGACGAGATCCGGTCTCCGTGGCTGTTTTGCAGGGAGTGCGTCGCAAGCGGACGACGTCCGTCTGCACGCTTCCCTTTCGATCGAATCCGACTTCCCCGTCAGGACAAATCCACCGTCCCCGTGCTGCCGTGTGATTGTAAGTGTTCAACAAATTCTGCATTTAGCAGACTCAAAATTACAATGCAAGCAGGACCCAGACTCTAATACTCTAATATTTCATAGGTGACTTTCAAGAAGAGAGGCAATACATCACCAAAATGACACTCTTCCAACCCGTCCTTCCATTTATCCATCCATTCATTATCATTAATGACTTGTCTAACGTAGGCCTGTGGTGGTCCAGAAACTGTTCTAGAAATATCGGGGCACAGAGCTGGGTACGCCTTAGCGAAGATGCCAGCTATGACCGGGCAACCCCACACACACTCATGCGCTCACTAAGGGAAATTTAGATTCCCCAACTGACCTGAAACAAATGTCTTTGGACTGCGGGAGGAAACCAGAGCACCCAGAGGAAATGCTCACAATATTCAAAGAACATGGAAAATCTGCATAGCACCCAGGTCCAAACCCAGACCTGTAGCCGATCGTGGGTATTAAACTGTGTTGCTAACTGTGTGGATTACTGTGCTGAACCAGAGTTTGTAATGTAGGCTCTAGCGAACCCGCCCGTTCCCCCCTGAGTAAAGGCAGGAAATCCAGGTTAGGGTTTCAGGAGCTCCCGCGAAGTCACCCGTCCTGCGGCGTTGTGAGTATGCGGCAACATGACTCACTGGCGTATCTTTGAGGAGGTCATCACAGCTGCCAAATCCATCAATGTTCTCCACGACAGCGCATTAGCCAGCCTGTAAAAGCGGATCGCCTGTCCAGAGGTTGCTCACTCTGCACAGGAGACCCATTCTTCACAGTCACCTGGACACACAGTGCAGGAAGGTGCTGTGAATACCCTCACACGTGGAAGGAGCAGCACGAAGTCTGTGGAACTTCTCAACACAATAATACCACTTAATGTAACGGATGACTTCTGCAGGTAAAAGGTTTTGGGGAAGAGTTGGGGCAACACAGTGCTGCATATTCACCTTAAACAACACAACTGTGAAACAAAACCGCCAACGTAGGGCATCACTGCGAAAAAAGCAGCTTCTCCCTTAGCAGCATTACTATGGGACTAATGAATGGAAATAATAAAAATTATCATACAGTTAATCTGTGGTTTTAAATTGTACTCTGGTCTGGTTTAAAGAGACACACAAATTGCCCATAAAGCAGGGAAACAAGTCTGCAGTTGGTGGTGTCGGGACTGCAGTTTACTAATCCAGGCCTGCCTGGGCCTACAGTCAGCCGTCTCTTTGAAAAAGTAATGATGCTGCGTTGCAGTAACTCATCATCTTGATCCATCATCTGCACCGTGTTACGTATAAATTCCCCCCTGCTGGGAGGGGAGATGTTCTTGGACGGCGATGTGCCAACTTGCCTACGCAACGTGTTGTTGTCACCAGGTGGCTTGTAAACCAAAAGGACAGCGATGTTGTTTTTCCCAGCTTTTTTTTTTTTTTTTTTTTTTTTTTGATAATCTTATAGATTATTTACGGAACTGGCAGCCAAGCAGGAAGGAGACCGCCTGAAAAAAGATGTCTGCGCTCAACCACCAGCTGGACTTGGAAAAAAGTGGATATTCCAAAAGAATATTCCAGAACCTTGCACTCATAAATCCCCTTTTTCTCTTATTTTACGTAGAACCAGCAGAGTGGCTTAGCTTTAATAATTCCAACCTCAAACACCCGCCTTGAGTCCTGTGTGCCTTTCATCAACGAGGTTTTCCCCCCAAATGAAGAAGAGGAAAAAAAGAAATTCCACGAGGTGTCAATATTAGATTTTCGCGACAAAGGCACCCGTTCATTATCTGTAAATCTGCTTTGTGCAAACAACCACAGTCAGTGGATTGAAAAGGTTATTTTCATCTTCCCGGGATAAATTGACAATTCTTATTTAAAACATGTTTCATAAAGCAGAAATAATTACTCTGTCTCAGAAACAAAAGAGAAGTGCACTTCATAATTCAGTTGAGTAGGTGGAAACTATAATATTGCAAACCTGGAAGATATATTAAGAACGCCGCAGAAATGTATATGCTGCCTTTCTGGAAAAATCACGTCGCCTTTTAAAGCGTATAAGCACTTCTATCTGAAGAAAATCAGAGTGGCTGAACCCCTTCCACCGACATCCATTAGCTAAGGAGCTCAGCTAAGTGCTACACACATTTATATTTAAACAAAAGTTATTTAGAAATGATTACTTTACTTCTGATATTTATCGCTTTTATCGTTGGTTTTTAACAAATGCGGTTTTATGCAAATGCCATCGGATTTTTTATTCTGGCAAAGACAGGATCCCAGCACTCGACTGAAATGAAACCTTTTTCTGGAAATGACTGCCCACGGAAACGGTGGTTGTGCGAATTTCACCCGATGGCTCCAGCAACTGACACATCGACTCTGGAAGTTTAGGGCGTTTTTTAGGGATGCGGACAAGAAGCCGGTTTTTGTTTTTTTTCATCTGTGCCTGCTGATGGATTCGTACGCAGAATGTATTAGAGTTCCCTTTGGCCGCCATTCTGTACCATCTGCAGCTCAAATACGCCGCCGACACGTCGGCTTGGCGTAATAATGCGCTGGACCCGAATATGCGTGACAAATGTCCGTATTTTGGTTTTCTTAAATTGTTGTCCTGCTAGCAACATTCAGCTCCTTCTGCTTGGTGTAAGACTGCCACTTGTACGCACACATTCCTGCGCACGCACAGTGCCGCCATTCAGCATTATGGGTCTCATCAGCGTCTTTGTGCTGGATTCCCTCATGATAAATGGAAAAGTACCCTGTTATTTACTTTCCTGGAACTGCTTTTCATTTGGCCCAAACTGTCACGCTTTTCTCTTGCAACGTCGCTATTATATGAGTGCTTTTCCGCGGGTGAGGGATGCCTACTGTCCTTTTCCTTGCCCTCAATCTGTTAGCCCTGAACAGTTTAGCTATTTCACAAAATCTATTCTATATATTCATAAATAGAGAAAGTCATAGATTAGATACTCCTGGCCTAAATTTCACGCTTCCTCAGTCCGGTTGTATCATGTGACACCGCAGGCCTGCTTAACATTTTGACTATGAGCCATTATGGTTTCAGGCTACAGCATTTTTATTGACATTTACAACAGGAATTTTCACGATCATCTTTAATATGGCGCCTTGCTATTTCCTCCGTCAATCGGGTTTTAAGATTCCTGCACTGCTGCATTATCGTCTCATTACTCATATCGGCACAGATCTGGGAACGTCTGTGGTGGTGGAAACCTGCTTGGGTGGGAAGTGCTCGACACGCAGGAAAAGCAAGGTGAATCCATCCAAAGTCCATTGCAGGGTGGCTACACACACATTCACTTTTAGAGTAACTTGTACATCTTTGGATTGTTAGAGAACATCCCACACATTGAGCCTGGGTGCTGTGAAAAGTCAGTGCTACTGACTGCTCCACTGTGCCACCCCGCAATATCCAATGCCAGTATCATTAGTCTTAGTTGCTTTTCTCTTTCTTCATTCCCCGATAGTTCACGCACAACTTTGAGGTGTGTTTCAGGTTGTTACCACATTGAAGTACGAAGGACTAAATAGACAGACCGCCGTGCCTCCGAAGTAAACCAAGCCATGGATCTGCTGAAGATCTGCAGTTATGAGACCTGGAAAGCAGCTCCACATCATGATACTGCTACCTCCATGCTGAAAAATGGGAATCTCACAGCCTCAGTTCATACAAACATCTCTGCAAAAAATGTTCTCAGTATTACTTTATAAATAAAATATATTAAATATATACATTTATGTTGCTTAAATAATTTAATGTCTTGCAAATATATAAATGCTATCATGGATTTCTCCAGAAAATATCGTTTTAAGTTATATATTATCATTAGTTTTCCATCCATCCATCCATTATCATTAGCTACTTTATCCAGGTCATGGCTGCAGTGGTCTGGATTTTATCTCAAAATCACTGTGCACAAGGCTGTGGAACAACCTCTGGATGAGACACCAGACCATCTCAGGGAATTATTTTTATATAAAATATATTCAAATAAAATATAAATAGTCAATATAGTGCATTAAAACTGGACAAGGAATTCAGTGCTTTGTACACATATTGCAACATTCTGCCACATGACTGAATGTTTACCGTTGACATTTTTTGAGATTTTTCTCCACTGTAACTTCTCCATAATATTCATGCTCACTTTCAGTCAGGGTTGCTAGCATAAACACTGAAATTTTCACTGCTCGTGCAGAATGTTGAAGAAAATGCGCGAGTTGCGCACAAAATGGTGCGTTGTACAGCGTGCGTGCAAAAGCTACAGAACAAATCTTCACCGAGACTTTGACTGATGCCGCACACGGTGCCGAGGTTCCAGAGGGCTACGGTTGGTGACGGATGTTTCCGGAAGGCAGTAATACAGTGTCAATAAAGTGGCAAGGCTCTGGAGGCCTGGATGGATCAGAGCCTTGCCAAAGCTAAAGGTTCTTGCTTACCAGCACCCTTTAGCACCAACAATGTTGATGATATTTCCCCACTCACTGCTTTACATGGGCGGTCTCCATTTGCTCACATATTAAAACATCTAAATACACTTTAATAATGAAAAATTTGTTTAATTTTCCTATAAATTAGAAATATCTCTCTGCCCGAATGAGTAATCTTTTATGATAAAATTTTACTTTCCATCAATTTCCTAATGCCCATTACGAGCCGAGGGTCACTGTGCGACGCAAGAGTAATTGCATTAGGCTGGAAGTCCAGCTGTCTTAATTTGGCTTCTCATCTTCCTCTTTTATTTAATAAATGGCACCGTTTCTGTTTGGCCAGCTATCGTATTTAAAACTTGTCCGGTTTTCGGGTTTCGCGCTAATGAAGGCCGGCCAATCTCGGCTGAAACACTCATGAAAACGTGTGCCGGATCTCAGGGAGTCGGTAGCTACACTTTGACGCAAGTGCGTTTAAAGCCGACCTTTTCCTGCGTCACCGCAGCCGCTTAGTCGATACGTTCCTCCCCTTCCGGATTATTCCGCGTACGCATTTACACGTCCAAACGTGTTAACTCGTTCAGTGCCTCCGAGTCGCTCGCTCGGTGGGATTCAATGCCCTTGGCCTCTACCTGTATTTTTTACAGCGGTGAAACCTACCTTACGTCCAGCTTCTTGCAGCCTACTGCTTTCAGCGGTTTAGTTAGAGGCGATGGGAGTCGCCCCCTTTCTCCCCCTGGACGCCTTCTTACTTTTCCTACCCTACCTTTCCCTGCGCAACCCCCCCGCAAACCTCTTACTACAGTTGCTTTCCCACCAGATCCAGGGTGCTGCTGCCTGTCCGCTGGAGATAAGCCCCTTGTAGGCCATTGATCACCTCAGATTAAGGGGGCAGAGAAGGAGGGAGCAGCTTCATCCACAGCGTGAACGCAGCCAAGCCCCACCGTGGTACCAGGGAAGCCAAACTCTTTCATTATTATTGAATTCCGTCGGACTCCGGGACAACGCTTAATAAAATAAAGCTTTAACAAATACAAAAAGAAATATTAAATATCATGATAATCTTTATAACTCCATTAAGTCCATTCAAGTTTCTCTGTTCAACTCCCATTAGTTGAAACTTAATTAGTGACTTTTAAGTCGGAGGCCTGATAATGCGTTTTTAATGGCACCCCTTCTTGGCCCACTTACTTTGCCGCCACACACACCACGCACACACGCAGATGCGCCGTGGATGTCTGTTTGGCATTTATCAGAATAATTATGTTATTTTGTGACATTAGCTTGTTGAGTGATTTATCGGTTTTCAAAGTGCCATTTGATTCTGAGAAGGTCGACTTGATTGCGGCTGGATTCCCCGCAATTATTCCGTAATGACTATCAAATCCGCAGAAACCACCTAAACGTTAGAGGGAGTCCGCCGAGAAACCAAAGGCGAATAAACGTCACCTCTTCCCAAATCACACAGCATTTATAACGTCATTTGAGTGACAGATTCCAGTGAAAAACACTCCGGTAGAGATCGTATTATATTTCCAAAAATATATGTACAGTCTATTACAAAGGTAACAAAGCAAAAAAGAAATGTCTATGTAACAAGAAATTGTCTAAGTAAATGATTTTACAGTTCAGCTGTTGGGGAAAAATACTTTTGACCAGTGAATAATCTCAATACTCTTATCACAGTAAAAATAAATAATAAATCAACAATTCATATTACTGTACATTAAACTAAATGGCAAAATAAACTAAAATACATATTTAAATGAAAAAACCTATAAGCCATCTTTGGTCCTAAATGAGAAATTATGTACAACTGAAATCAAATGGGTGACAATAGTCTTCTGCAAGTGAGATAGAAAAATATATAGTGCATTTTCAATGTATTCAGAGCTCACTACAGAGATATGTGTGTAAAAAAAAAAAAACAATATAAATAAAATGTACAAGTTTTACAATGAAACACATACAAAGTTTTTTTTCCTCTGATCTCAAGGACCTTCTGACACAATCAACAGTGCTTTATTCTTTGGAATCATCAGCTGTACTGTAAGGGGATGTCCGCAATTCACAACACTTTTCTCTCGGGGGCATACTTGCTAGTTTTTCTTTTGTTTGTTTCTTTGTTTTGTTTATTTGTCGTGCTGCCTCTACACTTCTGTCAGGTCTCGAGCCCCGCTGGGGGCTACGGGGTGGGATGGTAGCACTCGTGCAGACCGACGCGTGAGGAAATGTGCGTTTCCGCAACGGCTCTTTGCGCACGACGCGCCGCATGGACTGCGGCGGCCTGTGCTGACGCCCAAGCGTTGGACCCTAGCCCTGCTGTTCGTCTCACATTTACAAAAGTAGACTTTTGAATTTCAGGACAACCCCTTACACTGCTCCCACTGGCGTGCCATTCTCCTCTTTACACTCTTTATGAAACAAACAAGGTTTTGTCAAATATTACAATGCCAAAGACAAATTCAACAAGGCAACACATTCATCTGTTGTTCAAAATAACGGCGATGGCACGTATGAATTGGCTGTGAGCACCTGCTTGCAGCGCCTACTCCTCAATACAGTGCCCTGTTATGCATAAAATGTGAGGGGGAGGCAGAAAGATTCATGTTAGGTTACACTGATGCAAATGCCTGGGTAGATTGAGCTGATGCACTTAAATAAACAATCAAAAGCACCTCTGCAGGCGGTCGGCGGCTCGGAAAAGGTCAGCCTGCACTCTGTGCCTCATCAGCGGCTGAGATTTTCTGAGGTTTTGCTCAAACACCAACACATATCTATAAAACCTAGAACCTTGACATTTCAAAGATGACGCGTTTTAATCTAGAGTTATTATTGCTCTGTTCTGGTCGAGTGAATCGATAGTATACAAACAAATGTTTATCACCACAACCTCTAAATGAAAGTACAGATTTATTTGTTATTTTTATTCAAGTTCTAGGATGGATAGCAAAATAACACGGGAGAACTCGTCGTACTCTTTTATCAATCCATCAATGCAAGACTTCAGGCACATTCAACCGCAAAGAATTTACTTACAGCGATACCTAAAAAAGACTAAATTAAGGCATTACTACTTTTGACACAACTTGCACAACGTTTTCCATGTATGAAAACTGAAATGAAATTAAAACAAGTCAAAAAAGTAGTAACTAATGGCATGACTATCAGTGATTTTTTTTTAATGTATCGCCATGCCTAAACCCTTTGCCCTAGATTGAATTACCCTTTTATTCTAGTAAAATCTTCCCTTGCTGCTATTGGTGGAGCGTTCTCATTTCACAAAATCGCAACTGAAAAATAGCAATAGGTTAAAGTAATGAAAGCAGTAAATAAAACGTTAAAAGTACATCTCCGCTTGATGTCTGATATTTATGATGATAAATTATCAAAAATTACCATCTTAAGTGAGTTCTTCTTAGTAGCCATAAGTATTGTTTCAGTCTTGGCACGGAAAAGTTAGAAGTTCCACTGACTTTAACTAAAAGTATGACCATCGACTGGGCAAAACACTCCAGCAAACGTGGCAAAGAGCTGCGTGACATTTTGTTCCTGACACAGCTCAGTTGCAGCGCTTTTAAGAAGAAATAAAGTGGAGAAGCTAACAACTCACTGCAAACAATGAACTCAACCAAGAGTGCCTTCTCACACTCTTCGCAGTACCTACATCATCTCCTGCATGTTCAAACACCATGTGTAGTCCCGTCCCGCAGCGGATGGTTGACTTTACCCTGTCATCAAGTCCAAATTAAGAAAAGAAAAAAACAGGACTAAAGGAAAAAGATGCTCGAAGGTCATGGTTACCTACCACACCATATCAGTGTGCTTCACACAAGTGAGGAAAACTATAATGAAAATAGTACTGAAATCACCACTGCAAGGAAACTATAGTCTCTGTGGACAAAAAAGTGAAAAATCCATATTGAGGGTAACCAGGAAAAAATCATTTACAAAGTCAATAAATGAGCAAAGTAAAAGCCATAAAATTTGCTCCATCTCTTTCTGATATGTAGTTAAGAGTTCCTCAGAGCTTTTGAAAAATCTGGGTGTCCAGGTAGTATCTCTTTTCCTCGACGCTGGAACTGCATGAGGTTTCATCCTCCTTGTTCAGGTGCCCAAGGGGGAATAAGTTAATAGTCTATAAAATCCAATAGTCAGACTGGGAAAAGGATGCGGTCTAGGGTAGGCATCTGACATTGTTCTATGGTGAGATTCTGCCCTCCCAAAGTGTGAGAGCACGGAGGCGGGGCGACACGTCACACCTGGACACCAGTGCCGTGAAGGTGTAACATCTGTGCCCTCATAGTCTGTATGCTGCTCATGATCTTCTTCTGATGGCCTACTAAAGTGATTCCCAAGCTCATCACATCCCTAGGAGAGACAACAGCTAGTCATAAATCACTGCAGCAGACCATGGAGAGCCAAAACAACAAGGATTTATAGCCTGAGGGATTTCCATTAAAAGAGAGAGAAAAAAGAATCGAAATAAAATCTGCAGTGAATACTTATTAATTAAGTTCACTAACTGTTCTGAGTTAAAGTATTACTCTGTAGCAAAGTATTACTCCAAGTATTACTCGATAGCAAGACTCTAGTGTCGACAAATTTGGCTAAAAGTTCCATATAGGAACACTCTTTTTCAATTATTTCCACTTAGACTAACAACAAAAATTGGTGATCTGATTTATTAAACATCTAAACATATCAAATGTCCTGACATTCATTCGCCACGATAAATTAATCTTCAGAAGTAACTGTGAAATCCAGTGGAAATGGCTAGTGTTGCTACAGTCCACAAAATCACCGTGTTCGTCTTATCCTTTAAGTGCTAGTGCTCAACAACAACACAGTCTTCTTACTCAATAGTCATCCTTGCTACGGACTCCAACGAGCTGTACCCGGCTGCTGTGAAGTTGTCTTTGTATCTGTCCATCTTGATGGCTTCCAGCCAGTCCCCTACTGAGCGAAAAGTGGTGAAGTCTGGCGTGTTCTGATCTAAAAGGGGACTAATCGGTCTGGAAGATGGGAAGAGGAAAATGTCAATGTCACAATAGATAGGACCAGAGAAAAATGCCTATGATAAATTAAAATAAGCTCAAAACAACAAATGATAAGGCAGTTTTCCTATTTAAAAGTGTGACTATGTGCATCTGAGAATGTGATAAATAAAGAGAAGCAACTTAATGCAAGGAACGCCACTCTGTAGTTAAACGAAATTTAATGCAGGATGAAAATGAGCACCAATTCACCATTTGCTGTATCTACAAAAATCAACCATTTTTATAATGCTTGCTGTAAAACTTTAATGATTTTTTTTTTTTCTGTGAACCGCTAATAAAAATCTCAAATGAGATCAGTTTAGAACACAGTTTTGTGGGTTATGTCCTCAATCTCACAGAAGGAGATTGTGTTTCAACTGTAAATAGATTTCATTTGAAAAATGTCAAAGTGGGGCCCAGAGTTCCTACAGTACTCTCAAGTTGTGGGAACTCATTATATGGATTGATTTAAAAGCCCTACAACTGAACATTGAGCCGTGGACAATGCTTGGCTTTATTGAGTCTCAGGGATCTATTTTCATTAGTGGAACACCACCCAAAGAGATAATTCAACTTATAGACAGCTGTGAAGGCCCACTAATGTACTTTTAGTTAAATATGAACATTCATAGTGACCTGCCAATGTACTCTGAGCGAGGATGTAATTGTGCACACACTGAAGTCAAATGAAGCAGGGGAACGCTGCTTACCTTGTGCATGTTCCCACGGGAGTTTTTAAAGTGCTTGGGTTACGAATCATTTTATCAAGGATGCCCACTATCTGATCAAACTTGGGTCTGTCACTGCGATCCTTCTGCCAGCAGTCCAACATCAGCTGGTGCAGGCCTGGGGGACAGTCCATGGGTGCAGGCAGACGATAGCCTTCCTCAATAGCCTTTATTACCTGGAGAACCAAAGACAACGGAAGAATAGTTAAGCTGGACCTATACTTCCTTTCCTTAGTACGACCTGAAACTAGAGTCAGCTTTTCTCATCCTTTTGTCAGCCCTTTTTTTGGCAAATCCACCAAATGGCTGTCTGGGACTGAAATCTGTGTGTTCCCCTTTAGTCACTTAAAAGGAGAAGTGGGAACCATGACGTTCTTCAAAGCACTCTACTGCTCTGCCCCTTCCAGGGCAATGACTTGGTGGCTTACCACAACCCTATTATAGATTGAGGAGTTGGAAAAGTGAATGGATGTGGTTCCCCCTGCACAGCATCAACAATATGTCTTCTTTTTTTTAAAACTAGGGTGACGCATGTGGTTTTCTTTTTCCCCGCACATCTAGTCACAGTTCTGAAATTTGTTCATGTAAAGTGCAAAGCTAACTTAAGGAAAAGCACAGACTGGAAAAGGAAAGCTGGAGCTCATCTAAAAGGAGGCTTTGCTTCTTTCTCCCCCACGCACTAATCTTTTATTCCTGTCAAGTCAAAGCAAACGGAAGTCTGCATTGGGAAGAGTGGAGTGTCAAAATACTGAAACTATTGAAGGAATGTAAATATTTCCTGTTTTTGCATTCCTGAAGGGATGGCGGTCCCGCACCCTGCCTTGACAAAGGAGAATATCCCTGACACTGACACCTGTCAAATATTGACACATCACGCCCATCACACAGCTTAGTGTTTATAGATTCAATCATTTAAATGGTATAAACTAGATGTACAACTTCACAGAACTGCATATTTTAAATCTTATTTAGTCTTTGCAGCTGAAGTGTTTATGTTTAATGCATATTTGGAGACATATACTGTACATACATTTAATGTTATCCAACCATCAACAGTCCTTCCATTAGACGTGAACTTTTAGACACAAACTACTTCACATGAAGTATGCGTCTTTGCAGTTTGCCATTATCATGGTTAAGTTCCACTGCAGTGAAACTGTTATGAAGGCACTATTATTACAGACATGATGAACAGCATCGCAATGTTCATCTGTTCCAATTAAACTCAAATAAAACAAAGGCTTCTGTTCTGTCTTTAAACCTTGCTTGACTAAATACAATCCGGTGAAAAACACCAAGTTCAGCTAATTACAAACCTAGTTCACATTATCACAACTTTTTGTGGAAGTTAAATACTATTATTTCCCGATTTTCTTTATTTAAATCATTATTTCCTAAATGGCAATTTCCTGATTAAAATTGCATTGGGATTATTCAATTCCAATACACCTACATGTAATATTTTTGCAATCTTTGCCACAATGCCTGTATCAGAGACCTAACTGTATGTCAGTCCAATAAAATAACATCTGCCCACATCACTAGATCAACATGCAAACAGATGAGAGTAACTCACATCTTGATTCGACATGTCCCAATAAGGTCTCTCCCCATAGGACATGACTTCCCACATGACAATTCCATAACTCCATACATCACTAGATGAGGTGAACTTGCGGTATTGGATGGCTTCTGGTGCTGTCCACCGAACTGGTATTTTTCCACCCTGTTCAGTAAAATGCAGATCAGTTTTTGAGGTAAATGTCACATTCATTATATCCTGTATCTTCCCCTAAAACATCAAGTGGGAAGAGTTAAAAGTTTGAATGCATAATAAAAAAAAATCCAGAAGTTTTCAAAAAATTCCACAAGTATAAAGGCATATTGAACAAGCACAGGCATGCATAACAAATGAATCCATTTTTCATCATTTTATTTGTGCATTCTGAAGTAGCTCCGGGGTGGAAGTTGGAAGAAGCAAATGAGCATCGGGTTTAATTCACTCACCGTGGTTGTGTAGACAGCTTCAGGATCGTCGTCTATCACTCTTGACAGCCCAAAGTCGGACACTTTACATACGAGATTGCTGTTGACAAGGATGTTACGCGCTGCCAGATCTCGATGGACATATCCCATATCGGAGAGGTACCGCATCCCAGCCGCGATGCCTCGCAGCATGCCCACCAGCTGAATAACTGTGAACTGACCATCATGTTTCTGCAACAGGACAGGCAACAAATCAAGCTAACCAGCAATGTCAGGGCACAGGAAAATCTTGCATAACTTTCAAGTGATTGTAAGCTGCTCATATTCCCATGTGTAAGCAACAGAAACAGTTTGCTCAAGCTAGGCATAACACTTCATTCCCTATTTTGTTTCTACGCATAACAACTTGCTAAAGAAAAAGTGTCTCACCCTAAGGAATGCATCTAATGAACCATTCTCCATATATTCAATCACAATCATCACTGGCTTTCCTGTAAAAAAAAAAAAAAAATTCATTTCATGAGCTGAAGCATAAATATTCACGCACAGATATTTTTCGTCATTCTGTGCTGCATGGATCCCCTATGTCAAATGTGAATATACTTTTATATAACTGGCATTGCAAAAAAAGAAATATCCAACGCTGTCTCAATACGATTCATGTGGATGTTTCACATTTCCTGTGGACATACTCATAAACAATGAGTTCATTGCAAAAAATAAACAATACCTTCGTTCAGACCCTTTCATGTTGTACTCCTGTCTAATCTAAGTTAAAATATCAGTCTCGCCTTCTTGGTTTGTTTTTCCAGCTCTGAAGCTTTTGACCTTAAGTGACCGTTGGCTTTCTCTTGTACTTGGAAACAGAAATATGAAGCATGTGAGCTCTGTGATGTGATCTTCCAACAAGCCCAAACAGTAAAAAGAGCGTTAGGCCTGAGAATGAGACATTTTGACCCCTTGTGAGGCGCAGCGTGGAAATCAATCATGTGTTTTTTATTTCCTGGCATAAGCCATCAATACATACCCCGGGTCACGACCCCTTCAAGGTGGACCACGTTGGGATGGTCAAACTGCCCCATAATGCTGGCCTCACACAGGAAATCCCGTCTCTGCTTCTCTGTGTAGCCCACCTTCAAAGTCTTGATTGCTACTGACACATCTCGTTTCCCGGGGAGCTTCAGCCGCCCGCTGCAGACCTCTCCAAACTCCCCTGTAGAAAACAATGTCCCATGTGACTCACACAAAAGGCTAATGCACTGCAGCAGACAAATAGCTTAGTATCTGACCTGATGCTTTAGTGGGGCTTTGTTAAAGGACACAGAACTGTTGAATATGTGGGGTGTAACAGAATGTACTGCTTTGGTGGTACAAATGCTGGAATGTACTGATATGCTTCACTGTAAGTCTTTTGTGACAGGAATTTATCATGTTTGCTTGCTTCCATTTTTAAAAGAAATAGAATAAAACTTAATTGCAAGGAACTCACCCACACCACACCTTATGTCTTTATATTGGAGCCATCAATAAACAAAGCCAGAAACAACATCTCAGCTAGGAGACTGAATATTTGCCTGTCATTGTGATGCATGAGTGAGTGCCTTGACTAAGCAAGATGAGCATATGGGCAAAGGCTCACCTGCACCAATGACTCGCTCTATCTTGATGCAGGAGGCATCAAGCTCCTTGGCGAACTGATGGACGGCTCGGTTTGGGTCCTCGTAGGTTTCGGGGTCAATGTACGTTTTGGTACCTGGAAATTTAACTGTAGAAGGGTAAAAGGATTACTGTTGCGATTAAGTATGCACACAAAGCAGCCAGATCTTGATGGGCAGGCAGGATTACTGAAGCCAGCTACTGAGAAGGCATTACCTCAACAGCAAGCAGATAAACACCACCTGAGTAACCCCCCCCTTAAAAAAAAAAAAAGAAAAAAAAAAGAATGCACAATGTGTTATGTTTCCATTTTCAAAACTTCCTGTAGGGTTGACTGATGGGGTTATAAGCAAAAAAATCAGTTGGATCTGGTTACCTACTGTAGACTGTATTAGCGGGCCTCAAAAGGCCACGAAATACACAAGCATAATTTCTGAACTGAACTACTGCTAAACAAGGAGGGCTGTCTGTCACCTCTGTGCGAGGAGTCAACAGCTGTCCTTAAATGGAGGGGCAGGTCATATCCTTACAGGATGAATCATGCATGCTGGGGTACCGGTCTCTCATCTGTGTTCAAGATGTTACTCAGGAACACCTGATTGCTGCTCTGGCCTTGAAGTACACGCAGCTCTATTTGTCACAAACTGGATATTGACTTGAGTCACCTTCAGTAAAGGATGGTTAAACATGCTTAACCAGACAATTTAAGCAGATGAAACCCTAAAACCAGAAAGGTGCATGGTCCACTATTTGTAACAAGAAGCATAAACTAACTGTCAGAATTAACTATGGGCTTCAGCACTTATGTATATATTTCAAAGCAGTGTATTGTTTTTTCCCTCTTCAAAGAAAATGTCAAAAAACAAGTACAAACCGAGATGTTTATACTTGGGTCACTACACCAAAGTATTGTATTATGCTGGAGCAATTTGTCTTCTTTTGACCTAGTTTGTTCACATCAGATTTCCCTAATTACAACACTGCCAGTCAACATCAATTCTGAAAGTTGCTTAATGGTATGCAAGCTGTTTAGTTGCACAAAAAAATAAAAGAAGCAAAAATAAACCTATAAAACAACAGAAAAATTAAATCACTAATCTGCTCCAGGCAAAACAATGCCAAATAGGAGAGAGTCAAATATCCTCTGTGTCCTCAAAACCACGCAGCCCATCCAGTAAGAGACACAGAAGCATTCAGCACTTGCAAGGCACAATGCCAGCTGATATTTTCTCCACCCGCTCCTATAATTGCTTCGTCCATCCAAAACTGCCACTGGATCTGATGGGGGACGTCTTATCGCTACCTCCAGAGAAACACAGCAAACAAATTGGGCTTACAAGCCGAATTTATGCCCTATCTGGGTTCTGTCGTCCCGGAAGCATTTTATCACTTAGTGTCAGTATGAGGAGGCCTCTTATTAGCTCCATGGGAGGGGCTATCTTCGCCCTCACGCTCTCCCTGTCAGGCACTTAGCAGCAGCTGGACCTGCCAGCGGCCGCCGCAGACCCACGCTCCACCTGACCCCTTTGTTTCCAAATCAGCAGGTTGCCCACGGCACAGATCATTAAGGGTTCACCCAGGAAGCTGTCTGCGGTGCTGTCTCGCGGGGCGTCATTAGGGCTGATGTGAAAAACTTATTGCTAAAGGAGTCAAGGAACAAAACCTTGGCAACGAGTGAGCTGTGTAAGTCTGAATGGCGAACATTCACAAACAACTTGTTTCTACATAGACCCATGTTGCTTTCAAAGTTTTCTTTTCACTGCATGCCTGTCTTTCAAATGTCTACATGTGCTTATTTTTGACTCAATACCTATTTACTGTGCCTGCTTCACACTGTAGTACTGCACAGTCCTGGTCCATTTGTTTGTGTGTTGATATTTCAAAGGCTTGACACAGTTATTCCGTATAGGTGCGTGTTTTATGTGAAAGCTACTGTGTTTTTTGAGCAAAATGTACTGAAGAAATACAATTGCAGGTTTTTAGCAGTAATGGAGCAGCTGAGAGTGACTAACAAGAGCACTGGAGGGACTCACATTGGAAGTAAAGTTCTTCGTCTCCCTCCTGGTCTGCCTTGCTATAGCCACAGTGCCTTCAGAGGAAAATAAAACAACAACAAAACAAACTATTCAACTGGCTGCACTGAACCAACAAAAGGAACTGCAACATAAATTACAAAGTAAGCAGAACACGCTACTGTTCAAGCAGATGTCTCTAACACCAAAACCAGATAAGTGTCAGATGACTAAGCAAAAAATTACTCTAATTGAAGGGTTTGGCTGCTTTTACTTAAATTACCATTTTGGTCCCAGCAGTTAAATTATAGACTAAACTAGGTAACTTTAATAAAAAAGAATGCTGAGCATTTATACGGAAACCTCCTTATAATTCTAAACTATTCAATACACATGGCTAATCCTGGTTACTCCCCAGTAAACTGACTAGTGGTCCACAGGGACTCACGTGTTAAAAACACAATACCAACTGACAAACAAACATGGGCATGTTTGAGGAAACGGAGGTGAAATGAGCACTTTTTAGAGGTGAAAAGCACATGTGAATATACATCAGCATGCCAGGCCCTCTACTCTTTATGAAGAAAACAGAAATCATGCTGTTTATACTAGTGGCTGACCTTGGAAGA
The DNA here is from genome assembly GCA_018136845.1 of Heterotis niloticus. Classification (NCBI taxonomy): domain Eukaryota; kingdom Metazoa; phylum Chordata; class Actinopteri; order Osteoglossiformes; family Osteoglossidae; genus Heterotis; species Heterotis niloticus. The sequence continues at coordinate 12,962,031 of CM030895.1, forward strand.
TCAAGGGTACCACACTTCATTATACACCACACTGGGAGAAATTAGGTACTAGTGGCTGAAATAAATGAAAGCTATGGCCCATAAGGGCTTACCTCAGAAATGGCAAACGTCTATGCTGCAACATTTTTCCATTATACATTGTGGTAAAAAAGTAGCACATTTCTACAAGTGTGAAACAATTGTTTTCAAGGCTTCCTTGCTTGAGACTGATTACCAACACATGCAGGAGAGTTGTGACTGTGAGCTCTATGAGTGACACATGGCAAACTATTATAGCAACATGCCACAAACAATGGTGCAGTGTGTTAGGCTCCATAGCCGTGGAAACCCGTGAGTGAAAAAAAGGCTTATTGACAAATGGCGACTCACAGGAGCGGAGAGTCAATGGGGCCCGCGAGAGCGTACCTTCTCCCAATGATGAAGCCGAACACCATGAACACTAAGATGATGGTTCCGGCCACGGCCACCACAGCAATGATGATGACCGGGTTCTGTTCGCTGGAGACTGGAATGGTGGCTGAAAATGGACCACAGCACAGCACACAAATTTTTCAGAATGCCTTCAACCAAACTCAGGAAATAATGGGTACACACTGAAATAAGCCAGGCAATTTTGCACTGGACTTTACAGCAATAACTCGTTTTTGTCCTTCTAATGAGAAAGGGTGGTCTATTTTTATTGTAAAGACCTCTACGTGCATTGTTCTGCAATGTTAAAATGTAGGCTTAATAGTCCCAGGTGAAAATGCTGGTGCCCTTCATTTGAAACAATGACACATTTAGGTTAGACTTTTCTTTGCTCATTTTATGCTTATTTAGCAGTGAAGATTAGCCTTGGCACAATTTCTAGAGCAATGCCTATAAAAATGTCCCCTTTCTTGAATCAATACAGGAAAAAAAAAACTGTTGAATTAACTGTTGGTTCTTGTTTTGCTCTTTCAGTTATGACTAAAAAACTCAGAAGAGTCTGGGACTACATCAAAATTTACCCTACCTGGTTTCATTTACATGTATCCAAAATCTGAATGAATGAATAAATAAATATCTAAACTGTACCTCGATTCTATCAGACATGATATCCACAACAGGTTAAGTATGATTAGGTATGATATAGAATTATCCCAGGCAGTAGTGTTTATGACTGCAAGCATGCAATGTAACGTGTGCAGCTGAGTGTCCACAAGCCATACCTGTGACCTCCTCCTTAGTGGTGACCTCCAGCCGGGGGCCGTATGTACCATACCCAGCGGCTGTGAAGGCTCGAATCTGAAACACGTACGCTGTGCTGGGCTTCAGGTTATTCACTATGGCCGATGTTGACTTAGATTTCACCGTGGAATAAATGCGATCCTTCTGGTCCTTTAGAAAGAAAATATGAAAAAAATAAATATATGAATGCTAACAGTACACTTAAAGAAGCACATAATAATAATGTGCTTCCATGCGTCTGAGCATTTGACTTAATGTCAGTCTCTGAGTCATGTTTCTGCAGCGACACTGTGTGCTTATTGGTGGATAAATGTGAGTTTGCTGGTTGTTCCGTGTTCAATGTGCCCTCTAAACTTAAATGCTCACTTTATTAAAGCAAGTGTCATGCAGTAACAGCGGGAAAAAACTGAACATTGCCCATGGCTTTGAAAAAAATGTAGCTGTTGCAGCCTTGCATACACCATGCGTTTTGCTGTTGATTTGTATTTTTTCTTCTTGAGCAAAAGCCCAAATGGAATGCCACAGCTTATTTGGGGCAAAGTCACGCTTGTTTCCAATTTTACAGCTGGATGGACCACAGATACTGTACGTGACATATTGTATGAAACCACCCAGGGAGGTTATGGACCTGCAGCTGACCGGATCCTGAACAGGTTCTGACAGGCTATGGTTCTCCATGCTGTGCTTCTCCACCCAACCTTCTCTTTGCACAAGTTTGCAGGTTTGCTACACAGACCTACAAAGAGGCTCTTGTGAAAAGCATGATAAGGTGAGGGAAAAGCACCCACGCATTGCCAGTTTTTTTCCCCACTATGGCCCGCTTGTTGGAAATGTGAAAATAAATGCAAGGTACAGCATGTATTCTAAAACACCACTTATAAGACCTCACACCCTTCTGTGAATTAAGCCAAAATTATCATGTGGATATGAAATTTGCACTATGTATCAATTTATTTGTCTATTTATTATATTATCTATTTATTATTTATCTGTTCCTATCCATTTATCAATTCATCTCTTTATTAAATTTGTCTGTGTTGTTCTGTTGTCATGTTTTACTGTACATCGTGGTCCAGGGAAAACTAAATTTTGTTCTCCCTTGTACATCTGTATGAGGCAGAATGATAATAATGTGAACCCTGAATGCTCCTCTCAAGTTTATCCAATTGCTTTTTAAAATGAACAAAGACTTATGCTTATATCAATATACCCAAAAAAGCACATTTTGAGCACTGTACACTGGCTTCCACAATAAATGATTCCTAAACTCAATCACAAAAAAAGTCAATAATAAAGCAGACAACAAACTAGTTACTGGTACTTTCAGCAGTTTTTTCATTTACAAAAGTTGACAAAGTGTATTGTCTGTTCTAGAAATAAGCATGCAAATTCTGTTTTCTTTAACAGTGTTAAGATTTAAGACACAAAGACAAACAAGGACACACACACACCCACCTTTTCATAGTACTTGATTTCGTACTCAGTAATGACTCCATTGGGTTGCTCTGGCTCTTGCCAGGACAGCTGGACACTTCGCTGCTGTACACTCTCTTTGATGACCTCGCTGACCTGCGAGGGTGCTGGGAAAGACGAGATGAGAAGAGACACAGCGGTGAGTGCCCACGCTGGAGATCGGGACATTGGAGCACGGGCGTCTGGCCCAATCAGCCCCATACTGAGCTGCAGACAAACACCAAACCCTCCACCTTCTTCCACTTCCTGATGAATATTCACGCGCAACCTCTGAAATGTTTACTCTTCATAATGGAAATTTCAATTACAGTGCAAACAGCGGAAGAAGGCATTATTATCCAAGTCAGTGTAAAACTGGAATAGCTGGGTTATGAATGACAATTAGGTAAATTAATTCAAATTAAGTCAGTGGAACCGACAGTACTTATACTCCCAATGACAAAGGCAGCCAGAAAGCTTTTATAAAGGAGCACCAATAACATTAATTTAACTTACATTTATGTCCTTAACTTCAGCACTACAAACTCTGTGTTTGCTCCCAGCATCATGCTCCTAATAATAAACACAGTGTCATGTGCGTGTGTTTCCCCCCAATAGACTGATGCAAGATGGAAGAAATAATAATTACTTTTGAAGCTTTCATTGTTAAATTAAATTCAACGCCCATCTGCACTTCTGCACACCAGCCTAAAGTTACTGACTAGATATCAAATGTTCCTCTCTTGGTTTATTTGATTGCTTGTAAAATAAGCAAAGCACTCAAGTATGAGGAAACAGATGTTTATGATGGGAGGCTCATGATACGAATCATAATCTCATTGATTAGTAAGACACATTTATAAGGGAACGAATGTGTAATCAAGATGTTTATTGTGAGTCTGAACTTGCACATTTTTCTGTTCTGCATCTCATCAGAGGAGTCTGTATAACTGTATGATACTAAAAAAATACCTTGATTTTAAAAATCAGTTTGAGTGCATAGAATATAATTTTTTCCTGTGAAATACATTTGGTTTTAAAGTACATCTCCAACCAGAACAATTTTACAGAAATTACAAATTTGTGTGAGAAAAAAATATTAAAAGATGTACACTGAATTTAAACCCAGAATTCTCAGAAATCACTTCTGGTATACATGGCTACAATTTCAATGGCTATTTAAAATATACATTTAGTAATGGCTTTTGGTATAAATGTGGACAGTTCATTTTTTCTTTCTCCACCACATAGTCAACAAATGACAAACCCTCATGTTCACCAGATCAACAAAAGATATATATTAAGTTCAATAGACAAAACCAGTTTCATTAGAAGAGGTGAAAAAAACCCGTGAATTATAAAATGCTGTGTAAATATGAAACAAAACCAAATAAAGTGCCGATTCCCTTATTCCATGATGATGGAGCTGAATAGAGCGAAGGTCTCCGAGTTTAACACTGGATGACCCCTCATGTGCTTTAAAGCTGACCCCACGCTAATGACTCTGCATGGATTAGTACATCATTAACAGCCGTCTGAAATGCCCACGCTAATACAAGTGACAAGGCACACCGGCAAGCCACAAGAAACAATGGGTGAGTTTTGACATATCGCATGTAATCCAGCTAAAATAGTCAAACAACGAGCCGTTCGGCTCTTGCTCATCCACTGTACTTTCATTCACACCCAGTTGTTCTGTCTAGTAACTCAGTGAAGAGACCCCATGCCATTTTAGTCACGTCATCACATTTCTCTTCCTATCTCATATTCCTTCAAAAATGGGCAACCGATGCCTTCATTCCTCATAATCCAGTTGCCTCTTTGTAGTACTGACAGAATTTCAGGAAAGCTAAACATACCTTAGAACTGCACATATGTTAACCAGAAATATTGACTATGATATACAACACTATTGCTAAACATTTGTCTTTATTTTTAAATAAACAAAAACCAATTCTCATTTTGATTTGCAAATACCCCCGATTAAACTGACATCTACTTAAATTTGCTACCCATCATATTTAGGCAGCAATATACAAATGCTGTGGTCATTTGACTGGATTCCGCGCGGGCCAAGCTTCTTTGCCTTTCTGATCTAGCATTTGTTTAAACCTCGCTAGAAATTCAGCCCATGCTGCAAGTGTCAATTACACACCACGGATTCCTGCAATGGATGCTGGGAGATGCAATTTAAAGTGACATTTTTACATATGAAAACACTTGTAAGGCAGTAATTGGATCTTTTTACGGCCTCGCTGTCAGTCACTTGGCCATATCGGCAGTTCCTTTTGGGAGCCAATCGTGTCTTCCTGAACGTATTCAGGCCTTCTGGGGAAAGCAGAACGATAATCTGTGAGTGACCCCGCCATTCCCCCAGCATGAGTTAAAACATGTGACCATGCAAGAATCCCGTGTGTGAGCTTCACCCTGCAATTATCAGGGCGGCATTTACATCTCTGTGCCTCCAGGCCTAGGGACCGAGACACTCACCTGTCTATCTGCTGTATCAAATGCACAGCCAGCACCTGAGTGCACTGTCAAACCCTTCCACGGCCTGGCCTGTCATCCAGCACTTACCAATGGAGGTTTTGCATCAACATCTCTCAGCTAGACCTAGGATTTCTGACTCTTGGAATCACACTGCACTTTGGGAACAGTCTGTGTTTTTAAACTGTTAGTGTTGAGACAGAGGTAACTGGTCAGGCATCCAGTACCGCCAGTTGCTGCTTCCCTCACTGTCTGTCCCTCCTCTGCAGATTGTTTAAGCGAGTGAGAGGTAACAGCCATTACTGACTTACTTAAAAATACAACGACCAGGCACAAACCTTCCACTTAAAGACTTTTAACATACCTGAGGGACTTAGCATACTGGAAACATGTGTAATTGTTATGCCATTTTTAAAGCAGCTGCTTTACTAAAGCATTTGAGCAATCATTCAGTGATATTAACAAACATATCAGTGACCTTGCTACTGCCTTCCATAAAGCTAATTCATTTGGAAGCCCATTCTCTATCACGGTCAACATCTGAATGAATTATGAATTAGTGCCGCCTATATATTGGTGTGAATGAGAAAAAAAGATTTTGTTTTTAGTACCTCTTTATGCACCATTTCTTAGTCTGTGAAGTACAGTTAGTTGTTGAATTTATGAAAGTATCAAATCACTCAAGTCAAGCCTGCAATTGTAATGCAACCATCTCTTTTGTATGTAATTTGACAACTAAAGTTAAAACTACTAAATAACTGTACTAAATAAACAAGATTAAGTAATGAAACACTGGAAGACATTAGTATGATTTATTTTTCCAATAGATTCTCAATTTTTCCTGTCTTGTAAACAGGAATTTATATTTACGATCCTTTACATTGGGATATGGATTTTTAGTGCACTGGTGCCTTTTTAACAAGTTTACCAGACAGAACAGTCTCAAAAAATATGCTAATGAGGCATTACATAGTCTACATTTCATACTTGAGTCACTTACATTTGACACTGTAACTCCACACTGAGATAAAAATGCTACTGTATTAAATGTGGCATTGGCGACAGTAGGATGGGACGGCAGACTTTGCTGTAAGCTCATTGCCTGTAGCACTCACTTCCCAAGCATGGAAGGTCTGCTCAGGCCACAACGAGTCACAGCCATTTTGGCAAAAAATCTGATCTATCCATGGTTGAGCACGGGGTCAGCCCGAGTGGTGCCGGGAAAGGAGAAGAGCAGGAATCCCATCCTTGTGAGCCTCTATCATAGACAAGAGCTCAGTGGTTTAGAAAATCAAAGCGAGGATGAGGAACCCTGTCGGACCTTGACAGATGCAGAGAGGAGCCCACAGAGTTGGTATGACTGGGTCTTTACTCAAAGGGGGGCATGTCACCCTCTGCTGTGGCTATTGACACTGTTGTGGCCTTGCATGCTTGTCCTTTGACAGCTTGGCTACCTCTGGATACAGTCAGGCAGGGAGATGTTAAAGCCAACTATGCCAAACATAAACTGTTGAACCTGATAAATAATGGTTTTATTTTTAAGTGGATCAAAGTGTCAGCCAAGAGTTTGCTCAGAAACTTATGTTTTCTAGTTGTCGTCCACAACTGAATTTAACCAAATGAAATATGTAGATAGTTCTTAATTCATATTTTTGAAAATGAACCTTAGCTAGTCTAAAGAAAATCAGCCAAAAAGCATGCAATTATTACCTTTCTTCTCAGGTACAGAACAAAGCAGGAAAAGCATTAATAAGCTAAATGAAAGCGTGAAAACATCACCTGCATAACAATGTGGGGCTTTGAAGAACTTGAGAGGGCAGGCAGAGGGGTCAAAAGGGTACAACTTGAAAGCAATTAGCTGGGAATCGTTTAGGGGAAAGCCTGGCATTGGGCTTTCATGTTCCATCTGATGGCTGACAGTTTTGAGGGCTGATGTGCGGAATATTAATACACTGCTGATAGTTTGGTTTGACAGCCTGACTATGTACCTAAAATGACAATTCCATGTCATTGTCTCCTTGCTCAAAGACTTTCAAACCCCTTCAAACCCCATATTCATTCATGTTCTTTGAATCAGTACTAAGATATCAAAACTAATTTCCTGTGCCTTGGGACTTTAAGCATTATCTTGGGTGTAACCAAGGATACTAAATGAAAATGCACACAAAATGTAGGCCTTCCAGTACTTAAAATAAGCACAAAGCTTGATGTTGAATTATCTGGAAAAATCAATCCATCCATCATCGTCAACTGCTTAAACCTGAACAGGACTGTGACAGTCCGAAGACCATTCCGGAATCACTGGGCACTAGGTTACGAAACTACCTCTGGAAGGGATGCCAGTCCATCACAGATCTGGAAAATAAGAAATTCAGATTCAGATTGCTTATAAAATGTACTTCCTCCTAAGTACGTAAAGAGGGGGAAAACAACAGCCGTGCTGTAGATGTGGTGGGTATATAGACATATATGTATATATGTACAGTAGATGTACTGTATGTGTAAGTCCATGAGAAAAGCACTGAAGTTACTCATCAAACTCTCTAATATTCACAGGTCACCAGCATCGGTGCAGATTGTACACTCTGCTTGATTACATTTCAGATGTGAGTGCAGACAGTAATTTAATTTTAACCTGTGACTGTGTGCATGCTGAGAATCTGTCATAGTCTTGAAATGGGACTCAAGTCCTGCAACACATGCCCAGAGTCACCCGTCAGCTTTGTTATGCAATTGTCAAGCCAGCAGAGTTTCCACTTATCAGCAATCAGACGGCTGGCCTCGGTCAGCACCCAAATAAGTGCGTGTGTATGGCGGAAGCTATCATCAGCCATTTGCTGCGCCCTGTGAGAGAATACAAATAGGGACTTGTGGCAATGTTCGCTGTGCCCCATGCCCTTGTGCCTGTCCTCTTATACGGACACTTGTCACCATTCCTCTTTTCGCAAAAGCATTATCCCACTGTTGTATGCAATAATGTCTATGTACACCACAGCAATGGAGGACAAGAAAATTCACCGCATTTATTTATCTTGACCTGTGTGATACTTGTTATGAGGATGGATCCCTATTTGAAAAAAAAAAAAAAAAACAACAAATTTTCCTTTTCTTAGAAAGAATAGCCTGCTATACCTCTCCTAATTAATCCAAGAGATGCCTTTTGGATATGAAAATCCTTCTGGTGTCTTAAAGCACCAAATAAATTGAGCTGCACATCCAAGTCTGAGTCAGTAAAATTGGAGTTGCCAACATATCCTTCTCATTTCCAAAAGCCAAGCTTCACTCTCCTAGTCAGACAATCTTGTCAAATTAAAGAATCTTAGTAATTATCTGCCTGACTGACAAACACAATATTGGCTCATAGCAAGTTCTGGAAAGACTCCTAACCAGTGAAATGTGGATTACATACAGATCGCACTTTCTGGAATGAACCAGAGCTAAAAACCAAAAACAGCAATTATTAGTTTAGTGGGGTTTCATGCTCAGTTTGTACCTCTGCATTACCATTTGACTAATCAATATAATCACATTATTTTTTAAAAAGCATACTTGTTTTTGCATTTATATTGATTTTTACATGAGGACATTAGTGTTACTCATATCAGGGTTCTAAATTTGGTTTTAAACTACAAAAGCAGTGGAATGCTGGCCTTTGTTTAACTGGGATCTCAACAATGCTTCTTTGCACAACATGTATGTACCTTTAAAAACACACATCTGTAGAAGTAAAAAAATGCGCATGCACTAGAAATCAGTTCTCTGCTTCAGGTTGGTCAGTGGGAGTTAGTGAGATGATCTCAAGCAAAGCCGGATCTCATCGGCTTTGCAGATAAGTCTGCAAGATCTGCGCAGGTTGTGTTCATCAGGAATCACTTAATCAAAATAAATCCAAGAGAATGTGCATATGCAGCACCACACTTGAGCTCATAATTGCACAGTTCCTGAGACCCAAATGCTCAAGGCTGACGGTGTAAAACTATGATTCAGCCCTAAAATATGTTATGGCTGTCCAAATCACTTCCTTGTACACTATTTAGTAGCGATGACTTTCAAGTGCCTCTCGACACAGTTAATGTCATTGAAAATACATTTCCCTGAAAAGAAACACTGCCCAGGTGAGAAATGAAAGTCAAGGGATGTGCAGCAAATAGCTGGTTCTCTTTATCGACTGCACTGAAGGACATTTGTATCTAGAAACAACTACAGGGCATGGCTTTTTGGACACAGAACCAGCTTGGCTGTGGACACCTATGCATATGGACTGGCTTTATCATTTATCTTAATAAAACAAAAGCTTTGAAGTGAAAAGGGAGGCTGTGTGAGAACAGAAGGCCAGATCAGAGAGCACAGCTAGCATTCCCGGGGATACGTCTGTGACTGTGGATATTTAGCGGCTTTGCTAACCAGCCCAGAGGACCACAACCTTCTCATTTCCAGCAAATGTCAAAGCACACCCTTAGGCTGTGACGCACATTTAAAGCACTGACTGGAAGTCTGTGACGCTTTACAATTGAAAATCAAGATAATTCACAAAGTGCAATGCACTCTGAGATGGTGCACACGGATCTGGGAAAAAAGAATACAAATAAACAGTTCTGTTATTGCGATTTCATTTTCGCACTTACAGTTACTTATTTATGCCTTTCGACAGTACCAGTTCCCCCAGCCAGAGGCATCTGTTTCTTTTCAGTGATGAATAAATGGCCTATTTTGGCTATTCGAGGGGTATCAAAATTTCCAATTAATACTTCACAACTGTTTCACAGAGAAAGGAGAACATGCAATGATGAAGAGTTGGAATCATAAACATCCATTTATTACAGGAATGCCTCTGTCATCAGGAGGATGATCATATTAATCAGTGCTCATATGCTCTTTAATCACAATCCTGGATGGACTCCATGGCAGCAAAATCATATCCAGAAGCACTAAAGCCCTGCTTGCAATGCTGCACTAAGTACTGGTCATCCACATTCTGCCAACTGCCTACAAATCCGGCCCAAGACTGCAATTTGCAGAAACATGTGAACAGGTCCTTATCTGCTGATCCTGCTCCAAATATGGATCATATCCCTACAGGATAGAAGGTGACTCCCTGTCTAGATCAGCTACTTTCAACTTTAGCGTGTGTGGATTTACAATTCAGCCTCTATGATCTCTAGCAGCTGGACCAGGTTACTGAATTCTTATGTCTTTGGACTGTGGCAATGCTAGGTGAAGAGCAGCACCAACAAAGACGTAGTGTTTTGTTTTCTCTTTCTACAACGCTCGCTTCTGATTATTTAATTTGGCCCTCACAAGTCGCATCACTTAGTGACAGCAGGACTACCTCTGTGTCAGTGTGGACATGGTTGAAAAGAGCCAAACTAGCAGAATGGGGCTCAAAGCTGTGAACAGAAAGACAGGAGAGCACGACTGGTTCTGTTTTGTTGCATAACACAAAATGACAAACAGCATAACGAACCCCCAAAAAAGAATAAAAATCCGCTAAAAAATGCTAAAAGCCACTAAAATACTATTGCCAACTGTGGAAAGGCTGGTTGTCTCTTCTGGTTGAAGAATCTTTTGGTTCTATGCCAGAGAGCCCCAGGGTTAAAGAGTATACTGTAACATGCTTGCAACAATCCCTGAACTATACACAGATCTGTAGGCTTCACAATGCAATAATTCCAATTCAGACTTAAGGCTCTGTGTCCATACTGTTCCCATCAACATTGCACAAAAGCAGTCACTCATGTGGAGGTGGTAATGACCTTACAAGGAAGTTCAACATTCCGCAGCATGCTCCGGCGAATGGGGGTTGGGGGTCGTGTGCCTCATTCCACGGTAGCAGCTGGGCATGCAAAAACTATGAACAAAAAAGTTACACACACACGCACATACACAAGCACAGGAAATTCAGTTGTACTAGATTAGACACTACATCATGAGAGCAGTGCAAAAACGCCCACTTTTGCTCACTGGCAAGTAATCACTGTGAAAGTCACCAGCAGTCATGATGAGTATGTCTGTCCCAGACACTCAGACAGGGCTGCACTCCTCCAGAAAGGCGTGCTGCTGTTATTGTGCAAACATGACTTACTCACACTGCAGTCGTGTTTGTTTTTTGATTCATTTGTCAACTCCAAGTGGTTATATTATCGGGACTCTGACACTACAGAAAATGTCCTCATAGCACTTTTGGAAATCGCACCCAGTACTCCCACCCATGAGTTCCCACACACAGTTTCACTCTCAGCTGAAGGTCTAAGGGTCTTTTACAATGTCCGTGGGAGTTAAATTCTGGTTCTAAATGGAATTGTTCCTACTGGGCTGAAAGATGAACGCCTGTGGGGTATTGTGTTTACACTGGCAGTACATCCAAAATGCAATTATTGACATACACATTAACTTAACTCAGTAAGTGAACAGTTATTCTACCCACATGATATTCATGATATAGTTCTTCTGCACCTCTCACAGGTCAACAGGTTAAGGATGATATCCAACTTTTAATGTAATCAAACATCTCTTGTAGAACCCTTCATTTATACCTTTCTGCTCCACTCATGTTTGTGAGTTATCCATGTTTATTCATTTATCAGCCACTTTTCTCCAAAGCAAAATATAAAGCAATAAGAGTACAATAACAAATACAGTAATAACTATAGCATAGTGCTTACCGGCCACCTCTATTGAAGTCAGCTTACAATGTTCTGTACACATGTATATACCAGAACAATGTATCACAAACACACATACACACATACACAGATACACACACACACACACACACACACACACACACACACACACACACACACACACACACACACAAAGGCAATTTAGACTCACCAACAACACCAAAAACACATCTTCGCACTGTTGGAAGACGCTGCAGCACTTGGAGAAAACTTACTCTAACAATGGAAGATTGTTGAACAGTGAGCATAGATCCAGGCCACATTCTATGAGACAGCAGTCCTAGTCACTGTACCACCATGTCACCAAGTTATTTTGTACAGTCATACCCTGGCTTATGTTCCTAATATGTTCCTGAAAACCAGACTTAAAGCAGTAAAACGTAAATAAGGATTTCTCATTATTATAAAAATCATGTAAAATACTTTTATCGTTAAAAAAGTGCCCCCCCCGGCTCTTTCTCTCACTCTCTCTGTCTCAAGGGACATTTAGCAATACCAGCACGTTGCGTGACAAAGATCAAAATGCGCATCTGACCCCCTCTGCACAGCTGACTGGACACAAAACCGTGGTAAACCCCCCTCATTTGTGCCTGGTAGGCTATTCGAAATTTCACAGCTTGGACATTATTACAGGTTTTGAGAACATACATGCTGTAATAGATTGCGCGGTATCAATACAGGCACATGCAAGTTAGATTTTTTTGCAGATCAGATACTATGGGTACTCAGCAGGGACAAAACAAGCAGGACTCATAATCAGCTGTTATGCTTCAAAATAACAAAACCTTACAAAAGGGGACTTTTTAATCACACAGTTTAGCTGAAAAACATTGTATCAAGCATTTTAAATTAAACTTGGGATTTTTTTGTACTTGGTTAGGAAAAAAATTAACTCAGAACTTAAACCAAATTTTTTGGTATAGAAAAGAAAAGACATTCTTTCAGGAGGATGTAATTTGGGGAATGACTATAATGATCAGGTGGAACTTATCAGTTTAAAGCACCGCTCTCTGGTGTCTTCTGTTTCCACATGAGAGCCAGAAAGCGAGGCTAACACTCTGAGAAAAGCCCGATTATCCCCAACCCAGACAAGGGCATTTTCAGTCCTGCCGGAGAATCAGCTGCTGATTCAAAACTCTGCTGAGTGATTCACTACCAGCTAAAACAATGGTCCCTGTCAGGGTGTCCGGCCAAATCCAAAACCACAGAGACTCAGCAAGCCACGAAAGGCCATTCAGTGGCCTGGTTTTCTCATCTTCACTGGAGTATCAGGAAAAATTGCCAGATTAATAACAAAATCTTTTTTCTGAAAGCCAAGTTAACGTAATCCTTCTATTGTATTACAGCTAAATAATACCCATAATAATGAAACCAAAATACGCATCACAATGGTTGAAATATACAGTTCTTGCCACATGACCTCTGAACTTGGTACTGCAATTCAGTATCTAAATGGTACTTTTTGCATACAGTGCCTCCTTGCCCTCAAGCCCAGATGACTTCACTGTGACTGTCGCTCATGAATGGAATTCAAACCATTCTATTATAGTAGTGACAAAATAATGGGCCTGGTGTACTTAAGATTTTTAAGCGGTTCTATTAAATTGCTTCTCAGGCTGCCATATGTATTTGTGCATGAATATGAGGGATTTTTTAATCATGCTTTTCAGTACATGAATACAGAATCTGTTATTACAAATTACAATGTCATTATTATCATATGGTAATTATTACTCTCAAAGAGGAATTCAGCAGCTTGCTCAATGCAAAGTTTGTCAGGTGAGAGCACAAATATGACTATCAACTGTTGTAATGGATTCATTAATGTCTTCCTAAATTATGCCCATTGGATATTTTATCAAATATGGAAAACCAACATACAAAAAATTCATTGTGAGTGGCACTAAGTTTAAAATTACTGCTAAAGCAGCAACAAACAAAAAACAAACAAACAAGTAAATCTGTTTTCCACTAACTTGTGAAAGCCAAAGACAGTTGAAAAGGGACTCATTATAACATATTACGAGGAACAGGCCATGCTTTGACCACAACAATAATTCTTTGCTGTTCAAAGTACCTCTGTGACTGAAAACTTGCCTAATATTTAACCATATGACATTTCTATATCTGCTCTTGCCTAATGAGTGAAACTTGGCACTTCCCCCATTAACCGATGTAGTTCTATAATGTAATGTTGAGTTTTCCTCAATTAGTTTACCTTCATGAATAACCAGGGAACTTAAAATAAGAAAAGAATGCAGACAGAAGAAAAACAGAAAGATATACCATGCTTTTGAAGTCAGTGTATTGATTACATATTGCCATGTGTCCAACAGTACATGTTTATTATGTAAGAAATACCAGGAAAAAGAAATATTTCTTACATAATAAGCATGTACTGTATGAAAAGAAGTTTCTGTTAAACACTTCATATATAGTGAGGTGAAAAAAGCACAAAGGGAACTAATCAATTACAGAGAAAACCATGTGCTTCTGGTCAAATAAAAATTTCAGCTTCCACCTGGAACTGATCAGTAGCGAGAGCCTTGCATCTGATTTAATTGTGTTTCCTCTTAAAACAGGCAGCTTAACGCAACTGCCGTTAATCAAACAGCACAACTGAAAAAGCTACCCCAGCCTCTTTGTTTATCGGACTGAACTGCCTTAATCCTCCCCTGTTAAAGCACAGAATACCCAATCCCGCCATTCATATCCATAAACCGCTCTTCTTCTACGGTAACACAATGCAGACTGGAGAAAGACAGCATACAAGAGCAGAGGAGTGTTTGTAGTGCAGAGATTTAACCGGGGCAGAAGCATCAATGCCGGCACTGCAAACGCATCTGCTTTAACAGGGATGAAAAATGTACTGATCAATGAGTACAGTACATTTACGCCATTATTCACCGCACCTAAACAGAGAATCTGCCTTCTTTCGTTTGCTGTGAAATACAGCGTAGTGCCAGCAGAGGCCAGGCTAATGGAGAGAACAAGACAATCATTAGATGTGATAAATAAATTAAACGAGGGAAGCACATGTGCAGATGTTGGGAGAAGTGTGTGGCTTTCAGGTGACCAAGCTTTTCTGCCAATGCCAATCCCAATTAACAGAACCTCGGTGACAACTGATGGCTTTTTCCTCCCATTGTGCCTGTGACTATGTTTTCTCAGGGCACCCCAGTCCACTTTATCGTGAGTAAATTGAAGGATGTCGGTGTATTATTATGCAAATGCATGGAATGTTAAGCTTAATGTTAAGCTTAAACAACTTACAAGCAGGGGTAACAAAGTAACAAAGGCCTTATTGAAGGCATAACTAAAGCGAGCATGATTTCCACCTGCAGAGCCCCTGAAGTTACTGCTGGACATACGGTTTTCTGCTGAGGTAGCAGATGAAAGTGTTTGACCATTGAAGCAAGCCAAGTTGGCAATTTATCTTTATTTGAAACTATCAGTTTTATTCCAAAATAATGTGTATTACTTTGCTGGACAAGCCCATTCAATATGGATGAGGAAAGCTGCAGATGGAATACATCTATCAAACAAGAAAAAACTAAATAAATACTGTACTTAAATAAAATACATCTGATCATGGTAATATCCATGTTACCATGGATATTGTTAAAGCTTTCTTCTTAAAAAAACTAATTTGCATTCAAGGTAAAGAGATCTGTCCTTCACACAGCTCTCTACACAACCCATACAAAAGCTGACTTCCTTCTATTGTATCAGAGTACACTGACATTTGTTCAGATCTGTTTCTTATCACTTGAAATCAGACAAACTGGTTTCTGTAGCAAAATGTTTTATATTTCACATATAATGTGTACAAAATAAAAATTTAGGTGTTTTATATTTTTAAGGCCTTTCACCAGTATCACAAGGCCTTCTGGTTCAATTGCTATTATTCAACAAATAGGTCTCAGTGGGATTACAGGAATGTATTAATCATATTTTTCTTGTTTTCACATCTCACTTAATGCATTTTTTGTGAAGATTTACCCTTTAATTCTGCCTTGTTTCTGTAGTCTTTTAACAGCTTTGCACATCATTTTTTTAAACATGTGAGTCAAAGTGGCCTGTAAAAGTTATACAGTAAATGGCCTGGGGGTTCTGACTCAGGTCACCGACAGATTTACCTTATACACGCACTGATACCAGGTGTCATGAAAAAGCAAAACAACCCACTGACAGGCTAAGTAAAAGGACTTAAGGAAAAAATGTACATAAACTCACACAAGCCGCATGAGCCAATGTCAACAGATCACTGTTTCACCTGAGGCCATCTGACAGGAGATCAGTGCTCTCAGATTAGTAGCATTGCTTGTAAATGTGTTTCCTTTGATAAAGGTATACAGTTCCAAAGCTTAAACATTCCCCTGTGCCAAAATATTGAAAACCAGGGAAGAAAGTTATGTGAAGAAAGTGGAGTTTAGTCCCTGCTGCAGTGAATTGTACTGAATGTTTGGCAGCCCTTCTCTCCTTGACAGTGATGCTGTGAAAAACATGAGATTTGAGAGGAATCTAGAAATTCAATTATGTCTGTCTCTAAGGACACAAACAGTTCCAAGTTTAATTTTAATTCCATTTTTACTTCAAAGAATAATTTACTATTTCCACAGTGCAATTTTACAACAGAAATGACATTTGGCAAAACCATATGAATAAACACACTGGGAATGTAGGAAAAGCTTTACTAACCACTTTCTGGAATCTATAAACTAATCTGTGTTGCACTGTGTGATAGGATGCATAGCGCAGACTCTGGTATATATAAATGTATTATGGTAAATCACTTTGGTGTTGCAAGACTGCTTTCACTATCCATAATTGTGAAACTTTTCTGCAGTACTCATTAAAGAATTAAAGTATGAGAGCTGCAAATTCTCAAATATATGACATAAGAGGAGGCCATTTCTGTTGCCACCAGATTGCTGCAGAGAAAGTGATACAAGCGATTCAATTATTTACAGGATGTGGGCTCATATGAAAGCATTATTGCCAATGCTTCAGCTGTTTTTGGTAAAAATATATGCTTCATGATGAAAAATGCTCAAAAAATTCAATTAAACCCAATGCTGCAGCACTTTGCACAGGTCCCAAGCTCGATCGAGGCTACCAGCACATCTCAAGGGGTGTATGGTTTAAAGGCCAGGAGAAAGCATTTGCAATCATTTTCCCACATATGGCTGAGAAATACTGTCCTCACAGGGCAATTAAACTGCCATCCCAGGGCTTTTGTCAGGGACTGGCCAAGATGAGCAAAACAATAATGACTTAACATTAAATGGAGTGAGAGTGAAGGACCATTCCAGCATCAGCACATGTGAAAGCATGGGTATAGTTTTCCTGTCCAGATCCCTCCATGCCCTTACTAACATCCTTCAGACCAGATGTGTCTCCCATCTGCTGTGGTGTGAATTCTTCCGCTTTTCCCAATGATGCTATAATCTTTTTACAGTTGTTTTATACCGAATCATTAAAGGAGTCATAGCAGATGGCCGTCATATATTCTCCCTACTTTGGTAAAAAGGTATTAGCACGCAGCTGATGGGAGGCAGAGAGGTGAGAGACACACAGCTGAGGAAAACCAGCAGGTGTGCAGGACAAAATCAAGTTCGGGCTGGGTTGCAGGGGGAAATTCGAGCCCACAGCCTTTGGGCGGGGACGGTGGGGTTGCAGGGCTACATGTAATTATGAGGACTCCTTTCAGAGGTGCCGACTGCAATTTTGAGCAAAGCCTACTTTTTGCAGCAGAAACATTCTGATTCAAACTCATTATGATTTCCAAATGTGTAATAAAGGGGGAGGGGGGCTTCAGCACATAATTAGTTCTTCTCACTGCATGGGGCTGCATGTTGACGAGACAATGAAAGAAACCAACTTGCTTGTCAATCTTTTGTCCACATTTCAGCATTTTTTTTGTAAACCTCACATTATTTCACTTGAATAGCCCTGAAAACACCTCTGCGACCGAAATAGCAGTAACACTGATAATATTATCAGTCATTTTGAAAGTTGACCCCTGTTATAAAAGTGGTTACTTTTTTGTGGTTGGTACAGGACTGTTCGGTAAAACAACATCAGAAATGGCTGTGGGCTGCAGCAGGAAAAAGCTCTGCACTTCAAATTCCTGACAGACACAGCTCTCCTTTGCACTAAGTGAAGTTTCATTAGAGCCGACAAACTGGGAAAACACTCATTACTTTCATGCTATGCTCTGAATGTGTGGGCATTCTCTCTAAATTGCAACGCCAATAGGACCTTCAAGACTTTGAATATGGGTCACAGGTGATTGCCCACTGCTTGGGACTTCATACCACATTTATTGTATCTATTAAGCACAAAAAACATGCATAACACTCTTGCATATTTTATTACTATTGTTTTTTTTTTTTTTTAATTATTATTTTGGTTCCTACAACAGGAAACAAAACACTGCTAGAGTGTGTGGGGCTATGAGCAGGGAGTTGAGGGTGGTGGGTTGACCATTAGAGGCCTGTAAAGACATAAAAAGCTCCCTCCCATGCCAATCATCAGTCTGTGGTGGTCACAGGTGACACCACTGTCACAGAGCACTCTACAAATGTCTACTTTCTTGCTTTATCATTTAAAAAAATCACACTGATTCACAGGTCCTTGGCTATGTTCGGACATGAGTACAAATGCGGCTCAGTCCGTGTGGTGCTTGACTGCTCTTCCCGCGGTACCATGTGTTTCCTCCCTGTGCTCCAGTTTCCTGCTCTAAAAACATATGTTTCAGGTTAATTATCTACTTCAAATCACCCACATTGTATGTGTGAATGTGTGTGTTTGAGACTGTTCAACAAAGACGTCCCACCCAGGGTACACCCTGCTTCACCCCCTATACTTATGGTATAAAGGCTAGTGCACCGCAACCCTGCAAAGGACAAGCGATGAAAATTTAAAAAAAAACAAGAAAAAAAACAAATAGCATGGCTACAATTTTGATAGGAATAGCCATCCTGCATTTTTTTTTCTTATTCCAAGACAGTTATTTTTGACTTGAAATACGTACTGGAGAAACTGAAAACTGAGCAGTAGATCAAATGCCAACAGGTGCATCATACCAAATAAAATTCTACAGTACCCTCTGTCATGTTAGGTGTCTATGGGTTTAACTTTACTCTTCATGTATTTTATATACGCTGACATATGTAACACTGTCAGATTTTCTTGCTCCAGACACACTGATATATGTGATGCAGATAGATTATGTCGTTACACACACACACACACACACACACACACACACACACACACACACACACACATACAGAAATTGAAAAAAATGTAATAAAAAATGTATTACTGTCTGCATGTCAGTCTGGACACGCTCTACATAAATATACAAAAGCTGACAGACAGCCACTCTCTCTCTTACACACACATACACATACAAATGTAATAATTGGAAAAAGTTGAATAATAATAAAGCATACTGATATATATTTTCTTTTTCCCTTTCCACCTGACTACAGCCAGTATGTATGTCATTCTATATAGTCAGTACACACACAGACACACAGACACACACACACACACCAGTGCTAATCTTGTACACTCTTGACAACCCCCAAGACACAATGACCCTAAATGACCCTTAGCCCAGTATGGATTGCCATATTCTTTCCAGTATAATTAACCAACTACTACCACTGTAACCTTGGCTGAGTTTTACTTATAAACTACAAATTTTATTTTTTAGGTTTTACAAGCATATTCTTACTCACATTCATTTTCCCATGTTTCCCACAACCCGATTTATCATGTTTCATTGGAAATCCTCAGAGAGCCTGGTTCAATTAGTATCTGTCATTCAGAAGAAACTCATTAACATGAGTTTAGAGAATTAGCATTAAGATGGTTAATTTGTGGTTTAAAAATAGTGTTTCATTTTTGGTTTCCAAGGCATCTTACAAAAAGAACCTTGCAGTGGAGTGTCATCCATCAAGCCTTGAGCAAGACAGGAAGCTTCTTACTATAGAGAAAGGTACATATTCTAGTCTTTTTTATTCTTAATGGAAGCACCTTCTAAAACATTTTCTGCAGTTGAGAGTGCAATGATTCAAATATACTTCAGTGAAGGATGATTCCCATTGAATTACTTCACCTTATACTTTCTTACAACAAAGAATAGCCCTGTTGGCAGGGACTTTGCTCCTAACTTTGCATGTTCTTCTCAGGAGTCTAAATAATTAAACATGTCTCCATCTCCATGTCTGCTAAGCTAGAAGATTAACCAAATACAAACCTGCATTACCTTTTACCCCAGAGACATTCCCTACTGAGCCACAGTGTTATTCATCTAAAGTAAGTTCCTGTCATATATGTGTTTTTATGTCTATAAAGCAATGGCTCCCTTGGAAACACATGTTAAACAATCTGAACCTGTGATGAGAGAATGAGGTGATCTGAAGTAATGAGTCAGAGAAGAAATAAATGACCGTTTTAATTAGATAGATTGAGCCAAGTCTTAGACTAAATTACACTGTCAGTAGGGATTTTGCATTGAACATCCTTTTAAGTCTACAATGGGGTTTAATCTGGGTTTGGAGAAAAGGCTTAATGAAAAGTGGGTCCAAAAACTGAAAATGAACACACCTTGAATTTGCATTGGTGAAAAATAAACACCCAGGAAGCCAAAGTTCTCCCCATCTCTGAAAAACAGATTGTGTCCCTTCCAGGGAAGAATGTCAGCCTGGTCTGGTGGGTCCACTGTTCTCACAGAAAGGGGGCAGGATGCCTGGCAAACCACAGGGTCCACAAAAGGGCCCTGCTTAAGGGATAGAGGAACAAGAGTCACCACTGGGGGGTGGTGCTCAGTGAACTGCAGAAGATTCTTGGGGGGGGGGGGGATTCAAGGGGCTCCTCTGCCAGCAATAAAAGGCTGAAACAGGATACTTGGGGAGATTAATTACCTAGATAGGGCACGATAATGCCATTTAAATGGGAAAGTAATTAAAGTGCACCTTCCATGAAAATTATTCATTGCTGACGGATTGGGTGACAGACAAATCAGGAGGCTTTTGCAGAAACCCACAGGTTAAGTGCTGTGAGCCTTTGCCTTGTGAGACCACCAGTGCTTTGCTGCAGCTGTTGAATCGTACTGCTTTGCCCAGGGCTCATCAAATTACTATGTGCAGCAAAAAAAGAAAAGACAGAAAGAGAGAGAGAGAGAGAGAGAGAGAGAGAGAGAGAGTGAGAGAATACTGAAATTGAGTGAGAAAACCAATGGCCACCCAGATTATGCAAAACAATAAAAATGTTACAGAGTACTATCAAAAAGAAAATGATGCAGGGTAATGCTGGTCAACTGTAAATCTTCAGGATCATTCCACCTTTATCTTTCAATGCCATCGTGGCAGAGTGGTGTAGCAGCATATACAGTACATGCTGCATACATCCTGTATGAAATCTAACTTACTGAGTGGCACTGACATCCAGACAGCCCTGTTCACCAGCAAAGTTCTCTATTCATCAAGTGCTACCTCCGGCAACTTGTGCCGTCAGACCAACAATACTGGCTATTCTTTCTGAACAAGTGAAATAAAACAAAAGTTCATTCTGTGCTTCTGTCAAATGACTGCCATGAGCAGTGATATAAGCTTGATAAAAGCAGCTCTGTAAAGCTAATGTCTGTTTAATAATATTTGCTTCACACACATGTCTATGTGGAAAGGATTTTCAGAACAATGTGAAATACTGTCTAATGCAATGCTGTTTCCCTCTCTTTCACTCGCTCTCTATGAGAAGGTAGCAGAAGGTAGAGTACCTTTTCCACTGTTTAGAGATGTTTCAGTAGGCTTCTGTTATAGGCTGTTCACATCTCCTTAACAGCAGGGAAACCCAAGGCTAACAGCCACAGTTACACACAAGGACATGTAAAAAGACAATTTTGTTTCTTTCTTGGTGAATTAAGGTTTAATTCCTGCAATTAAAACTGACCTGTACTTAATAGTTTCTTAATTGCTACAAAATGACACAGCAGCCCCTATTACATTCCAACATAGAAAAACATTAAGGAGCAAAGGGAACAAAATTCTAAAATATTTCCAAAAAACAGTAACTGTTTTTATACAACAGCAAACAGTATAACTTTTTATGCTTGTGTGTATAACTTTAATAATGTTAAAATTGCATTAATAACACTCATCTGGACACCACTATTTCAGATCCTCATGAGAAGATTATGATACAGACGTGAGTTTTTATTGTAAAACACTGCTCCACTTTGCAACACTGCCTGCCTTCGCATGTATACAAACTATACACTAAATTCCAGCTGACGGCTGCATTAAAATTAAATTTCCACCCTTTCTAGTTTTCTTCCTTTATTATATTACTACTCACCCCTCTTGGTGTTTGTGCAGCTTTTAGAAATCAGTCTTCTTTGCCCTTGCATGGGTTCTCCTGCCATTCCCAAAACTTATTGCAATCTTTTTCGTATATTGTCTTATTCTTTTGAAACGTGAAGTTTGAATCTTTCCAAATGTATATCCACAATTATTCTTCTAGCTATACCGTTTTAGCATCACCTCATAGGATTGTGTTGTTTACAATCAGACTGCGTGGAAAGCAGAAAAAAGAGGATCATTCAGAAAAGACTGTAGAGCTAGTGAGCAACATCAAACTGCTGATTGATATTTGCACTGAAAAACATCCACGCGAGTCTTTAGCACTAGTAGAAGTACTGAGATGACATATTTACATATCCTGCGGTGAGGAGCGAAAATGGCAGCTATTAAAGCTTGGGAAGAAAAAGCTGAAATGTAATTAGGTTCCAGCGAACAATAAACACTCAACACCTCTGCCAGCAGATGTGTCACCACAGACAGTTTCTTTGGTGCAGTTAGGGAAGGTGTGGATCCTCGTCGAGCCACAATGCCATCTGCATTCAGGTGAACACACCTTTCCCTTGCGTGCCAGCTGAGAAGAGTGATTAGATGGCAGGGGTAGGGTGGGTGGAAGATGCACAGAGGTCTCTACACTCTTTAACACTTTTCAGTGATACGATTTTTCCACCAGTCTGGTAAAGGTTAATGAATTCTGGATGATGAGGTGTAAAAGTTTAATGATATAGTCGCTTTAACAAGTGGGCTGCTGAGCAGCCAGGAAGTGGTCACTGCTTCAGAATGCTCCTCATTCCAATTATGGGCCACTCAGGCGTCTACCTTAAGTCATGGAAAAATTATACCTTCAAAGGTCCAGAGCCTGGGAACTGAGCAACATGGGTTAAAACCAATTTTTCTGGACCTACAAAAGACAGGTCTCCATGGCTCTCTTGTGTATCATTAGTAGGAGCATCACCACAGACACAACAGGGAACATCGTCCATCATGCAAACAAGTGCTTTAATGTATAACCTGCTAAAATATAATACTCATCCTTCATGTTGCATCAGCAAACTCTTTTTTTATCAATTAACACAGCGTATTGCTCAACAGCTCCTGGACAAACAGAGCAGAGCTGGTTGGTGGGTACTGTAATTGTTAGCTGCCGACATCCTGTGCATAATGATGAAAGGCTTGTGCTAAAGCTCTGCTAATTGTTTTTCACGGGTCTCCTTCATACGACCTTGTGTCCCTGCCAAGACTACCCACAGCACATTCCTGAGCGCATCTCTGTCGCAAAACCTGTCATCTGACATACATCATCTCCTTTGGTTCATCCCGCATTCATTCTGCTGGCTGGCAGCACTTCACCAGATTTGTTCCCTTTAAACTTCTGACAATCCAAGAGTGAAATGGTTCAACCTATGTGTACCTTAAAACACTTACTTTCTTCCTTTGTCTTTTTGTTTCCCTGTATTGTAAAAACAAGCAGTATGGCGTTGCAGCGGGAAACACTGGAGCCTCATAGCTCCTGGGCTGTATTTTTGGATCTGGGGTCTTTGGAACTGCTGTTTTATCTATGCAGACTTTGCAGGTTCTGCCTGTGTTTGTAAGGGTTTCCTCCCACAGCTGAAAGGCAAGTGTAAGTAAAGGCAGTGGTAACCTACTTCACCAGCCTTGGACACCATACGAATGGTCACAAACAGTTGATGCTGATGTAATGACATCCTTAATGTAAAAACAATATAGAAAGGATATATTGCAGTTGTGCATTAACTTGCTATTTGACTATAGAAATAAAAAATTCAAACAACTCATGAATATATATTTTTTTACCTCAATTTAGCCATGTGTGATCAGCTACCTAATTATTACCTCCCTTTCAAAGAGTGAAACCCCTTGAAATTCAGGAGGGGTGAGCACACACACTTCCGGTTGGTACTGAGCAATTTTACTTTGCATTTTGAAGGATTCTTCAAACAATGGAATATGCTTCAAGGAGAGTGCAATGTGCCCAGATTTCCTCTACAATTCTCTAGCTGTGAGCGATGCCGGGAACACCAGACACTCATCCAAGGAAAAGGGACGGTTTTGGGTTCCAGGAGCATCCTAACCACATGTAAGTGACTACCTCCCTACACAGGACACACAGCATTTCACTAGGGCATCACTGGGGAAATTCCCACTTGCACAAATTTATAGATTGTTTCAAAGCCACACAAAAACCGTTTGCTAGCTGTTAATCATTCCTGCCCCTGTCTGCTATATCCACTGCAGTCAGACCAGAAATTTACTTTGCTTTATTGCCACACATTTCTCTTTGTCTCATGCAAACCTGGTTTTTACTTCATCCATACATAGTTATTGGTACTCAGATTAAAAGTGCTTGGCTGTGCTCCAGCACGCACAATCCGAGACAGTAGGAGAATGGCTCAGTGAGAACGGCTGGCATGACAACACTAACTGGGGCCTGCCGCCGCACCCCAAACCTATCTACAAGGTACAATGAGCGCCTGTGAAGGCAATGTTATGTTAATGACTACAATAAGTGCTCTCTAATATGAGAACTGTGTGTTGCGTGCGTTTGAGCATAAAAGAAAAATCTTGTTTGGTGGATCCATAGAAATAATTAAAAAGTTAAAGGTCCAGTGTGCATTCGCTGGCGTTTGCTGCTAGAGACAGGGCATTTTAATTATGGTGGATTCCCCAGAGACTATGCAACACTGCTTCGTATGCTTCTTGCAGTACCACTGGCAAGAATGTTTTACAATTTGTGCTACCATAAATATAACATGTCCATAATCACCAGTGTGCATTTAATTGCTAAGGAGTAAACTGCACACTAGTAAATTGTAACAAACTACTGTTTTTCTTGAAAAAGTCTCTTGTTTAACTGTTCACTTAGAAATTCTGCTGGAGGCGCTGCAACATGTTAAGATACGTCAACCATAAATATCCTCATGAACTTAAATCAAACTGAACATGTCTAAGAAATAAGGGTAATAAAGGAACAGCGTATGTGTTAGCACTACGTAGGTCATCTGTTGGGATTTGTTGGCTAAACTGACAGATGGTGCCTAGTGCCAAAATGTGGCACACATACTAATGACAGCTCCTGTGCAGCTTGATCATATGATGCTGTTGCATTCCCTTTACATAGACGATTCTGTCTGTCCCAGACTGCAAGGCTGCATATGGCTAACGCAGCAGCAAGATCCTACCTGCTTGGCTGGTGGCGATGCTGACAGCGGCAAACAGACGCTGTGTGCGGCTCAGGTCAGACACACCGTTGACAGCCTCCACCTCGAAGGTATAGTTGGCGTGTGCCAGCAGGTCTGTGATGGTAACGTAGGTGTCCACCAGTCCACTCTGCTGCGGTGAGTAGGCTACGTTGCTACCACATGGCACACACTCCTCAGGGTCCCAGCTGCAGCGTCGGCACACAACGCGGTAGGTGACATCACTGCGGCCACCCGTGTCCGCCGGAGGGTTCCACTCCAAGGTAACTGTTGTTTGGTTAATGTTGTATACTAGGTTCTGTGGTGCTGAGGGGGGCCCTGTGGAAAAGTGGCCAGAACAAGGTTACACAAGTAAATAATAATCCATTTGCATTCCACATGCAGAATATAGTCAATTGGGAAAACAGATCAGTTAAAAGTTTAAGGAAGCTATAACCTTCCATCAAATATGCTCCTGGGTTTCAAATTTCCCAAGAAACTAAAATGGCTACGTGAGGAAAAGTGCTGAGAAAGCAATATTGCTGTGTTCTTTGACATCCTCCAGTTCAAAAACAATAAAAAGGCTCCAAGTTAAAAGGAGTGTGCAGTTATAACCAATCACTGAGACAGGCTGTTTGAAGTTCATGTTTTTGAGCAACAGGCAAGCTAAGATTTGGCATTGCATAACAATTTATGGGTCAGATTAAGTCAAAGCTATTGGGCCCGCTATGGGTTCCAGACAGAATGCTACTTGCGGTGTGATAACCCCTCATTTAACAAATACATTCATGAATCATGGAACAACAAAAATGCCCCTTCTTAAATGGTTGTGTATTTCCAAAAAAGAAGCTTAGCTCATAACAGTGATTTATAAATATCATCTGTATTTAAATAATACAAACCAAAGGCCTTGTCTGACAGTTAAAATATCTCCCTTGAATTAATTATAATTTTATGAGCCAGATGTTATATTTTTACTACATTGTTTCTGATACAAAGTTATTATTTAAAAATCTTTGGTTTCAACTGCTGAACACTATTAACTTCACTTAATTTTTTTTCATTGAAACCAGACAGCAATGTATACAGGTGACAGATATTTGCAGGCAGTTGTGCCATATGAGAGTATTGGGTACCAAAAGTATCAGTGAGTTTGTTCGTTGCTGTGCACCTGTGATAGTGCCAGAGATGAAAGCACCACCTGCAGCAGGTGTGGAAGGGCCAGCAGAGCACACAACTCCCTTCCCCTCCTCCTGCTGCTGATCCCACTCTTAATCCTCTTCAGGGACGGACACTGGCTTACTGTTCTGTGCTTTATCTGCTCGTTGTTCCCAAAGCACCATTTATTAATAATTCTTAATTCATCCCAAAATCATTGATATTGGCTGTAAAATAGCAGGAATAAATGTGCTCTCCCTGCCAGATGAAAGTAATGAAACAACACAATGGGAAGCACAGACTGTGCTACATTCTATCAAGCTGCAAATTGGAACAAATCATAATTATGTATGAATTCACGAAAATTGTAAACTTCATACAAGCCAGCCTTAAACAACAGCACTGAAATAAAAAGGTACAAAAGTGCAGCAAACTTTTACACATGGTGTGATCAATAATACATTACAGGCCAAAACAGTAAAGGGAACTTAGGTGGGCAGGTCAGGGACACGGTACACCAAGTCAAACTGAAGGACAACAGAGTCTCAAAGCTCATAGTGAATATGATGGACCCAGATTCTTTTTATAACTGAAATGACTTCATCTTGCAAGCTCAAAATGACATGGTACTAAAACTAATTTCCTGTAATGCATTGGAATACCATCCAGGGTATGGTTTCTAACCAGGGATATGCTCCACATCACCATGACACTGACCAAGATAAAGCAATTAAAGATAAAGGATAGATGGATGGATGGATGAATTGAAGGAACAAATACAGATTGAGGTTTCTTATGCTGAAAATGTCCAAGCAAGCATTACTACCCAAAATAATTTGAACAAGTTGTCACTTTACAACTGAACTATCCAGGTGTGAATCCCTGCTGCTGCTTTTACAAAAAACTGACAGAGTAAAAATTAGCCTGCTGTATAAATTGGTAAATTATTTTAAGTAGTTTAGTGGACAAATCTCACATTGTAAGTACTCTTATAAGAAGACATCAGCTTAACTACGTTAATAACTAAATAACTAAAATAGTAAATAGCAATTGGTTTACTTAAAAAACACATTTATTCAAATTAGTGAGTGCTTTATATATGCAGTAGCTGTGTTAAATAGCTTGGACACTACCGCAGAATTGCTCAAATACAGAAAAGTTTTATATGTTTGACACTGCATTTAAAGCTGTGTAAATCAGGTCCATGTCTCCCTGATGTACAACTTCCTGCTGTGAACAAAACACTTCCTGTGCCTGTCCTATTCTTCACATGCTGCCTCGGTTCACGAAGACTACATCATTCTTGCCCTGTGTTACCTGAGACTTACAGGAGTGACACGTCCTGATCTTCTGCTGTCTTTCCACTGATCCTCCGAGCTCAAGGGCTCGCAGCCCTGTCTGTCTTATCTCCTCATGGTTCCCCCCTTTTCTCCCCACCTCCGACTAAATGTTCATTTCACGGATTTGCCTCCACAGCCCTCGCAGATTGGAACGTCTCAATTGCACATAAAAAAAGCACAGACCACATTCTCCTCCAAACGGCACGTTATCTGCCCGTTCTGTCAGCCTGCACGAACGCCATTATAACACCCGCTCTCCCCCAGCCCCGTCGTCTGAGTGAACCTGTGATTTTGGCCGATGAATAAGCAACTCTGATGACAAATTCTCACACTGCACTGTGTGCCCCTCTAATGGACTCTGGCCCTGCTGCTCATTTTCGAGTGCTGCTGCCATGGAAATGTCTCCTCGTTTCAACTTGGCCTTTGAAATAATATTTTACGGCCCGCTCATACTGTTTTAAAGGACACGTCAGTAAAACGTGCAGGATGAGAAAAGCCTTTGCTATATTTAACTAATCTGTTTCTTGACCTCATAAAAACAGTGCTGATGCCTCTTTGTTTCAGCAGTTAAATGTATGTGAATAAAGGTCTCCTACTTAGCATGAGATAGCCTGCACCAGAGTTTTAACAGACTTCTGTGAGGGGATACATCAAATAGGGAAATCCGTTACTTTAGCTGCTCATAAAACTATGCCTGAGTAGCTTAGGCATGCCATTGCCTATTAAGGCCCTGGCCACTAATTAAGGAGCTGCTTCTTCTTAGTAGGGTGGTGTGTGCTAAAGTATGGCCATTACATCACCCGAGAACTAGTTCTTAATGGGCAAACATGTGTTCTGACCTGTGACCTCCTGCTCGACACAGCGGTTGCTGGCACATTCCCAGCAATGAGTGGGAAATGGCAGATGAGTGGAAACTGGACATGACAGGCGGACGTGAGGCCTTGCAATTCTCTCTACTACAGCCACCGCCTCATCCCCTAGCAACTGCTGGCAGGATGGAAGCTCTGAGCGATGTCAACACAGAGAGGTGGCCCTTGAATGGGAGGAAGGGAGGTTTGTTTGTGTGTGTGTGTGTGTGTGTGTGTGTGTGTGTGTTTGAGGGAAGCATCTAGGAGCTGTTCAGAACTGCCCTTTCCAGACCCCAACAGTGCCAACATTGCTCACAGCTGTCTCCTGATTGATGGGAGACCGAAGGAACTGTCAACATCTCATGTATCTCCTCTGTGCTCCAAGAAACATCCTCAGCAGAGCCTGGTCTATGTATCTCATTATCGCATCAGTTCATATCTGTGTGAAGTAAACGGCATGCACAACATGCGGATTATTGTATGTATACACCGAGATATCCAGTACCGTGTATTTGGTTAGATATCTTTTTTAATACTTATTGTTATTCAGGAAAGATTAATAGTGTGACTGATAATTCACTGAAATAATTTTGTTTAA
The DNA here is from genome assembly GCA_018136845.1 of Heterotis niloticus. Lineage (NCBI taxonomy): Eukaryota > Metazoa > Chordata > Actinopteri > Osteoglossiformes > Osteoglossidae > Heterotis > Heterotis niloticus. The sequence goes on from CM030895.1 coordinate 12,991,379, forward strand.
ATCTGCAGTATTTTTTTTTTTACATAATTGGAAGACATTCCTAATCCATGTTCTGAAGAGATCTGTCTCACTGTTTGTCTTCAGCTTAAGATTATGTCCAAATGCTCATTTAAAAACCTGCCAATCAGGCTGTTTATTCAAAGAATGTAAATTCACATCCAATTACCATTCAGTTTAATGGCACTCCAAATCCGACAACGTAAATCTCTCTCTTGTCTACTTATGTATCCAAAATAACTTAATCCAGATATAATTGAGATAACACAAACATGTGCTGCAGAAAACACTCTGCATTTCAGTATTTCATACAGTCAGTATAGTGACATGATCATGCATTACCTTACATTTATAGTTTCTCTTTTATAAACCATTAATATTAGTACACACAAGTGTGCATACATATACAACATGACTATAAAAATTATATCTTTTCTTATTCTTCCTGCTTTGTGGCATAAGAGTTCTGCTTGTGGTGAACTTAAAGTACGTATATAAACCAGGAGAATAATGGGTCTGTGTAGCTATTCATAAAAATGATCTCGGTGGTCATAGGGTGACTATGGGCCTTTCATTGCACTCAGTTTCTGGTTTGCAGTGGGGGGGCTTCCGGCACCAATTAAGTCAAATAGCCAACGTTGCGTTCAGATGACGATCTGCTCGCAGAATTAAAAACTGGAAGAAGAATATCAAATTCAATTTTCAACTAATGTGCAAAGTATAAATCAGCATGTCAAAGAGGGACTCTCATTCTCCTGATCCCTTGTTAATGGAGTCCCCTTCCACCCTGTTCGTTAAATTAAATTTCACTGAGCTCCCCCCTCACCAACTCCGCCTTTCACTGAACAGAGGTGGTCACCAGCTCCAAGGGGAGGCTGCATGAAAACGCTCAGTCAAACTACTGAATGAAGGGATCTGAAAGATTCAGAAGAAGGAAATCCCAGTTTTCCGTGATGAATGCCCACCCGTGTAAACAAGCTGTCAATGCATGTCGTATAATTGCAATATTCACCAGGACAAATGGAGACAGGACAGGCCGCCAGCCTGGTGCTGAGTATAATTGCAATCTTTCAGACAGGAAATGGCAAATTGCTTCTCTGATCATTAGCTACCAACAATGAGCAAAAAAGCAAACCCACAACCATAATTATAAAGACGCATTGGGAAGAGGGACGTTAAATTGCCTTTGGTGGACAAGCTGAACACAGGTTAGAGAAAAGCACTGTCTGAGCCCAGCTTCCCTAAAATGAGTAATTTTACTGCAGCCACTGGGGACCCTGAGTGTTCAGCTCAGTGCTCATGCTAGCCTAAGTTTCAGGAGGTGGTAGGGCTTACGCGTGCAGGCTGCGGAGGGTGTGTCTGTAGGGGCCCGGTAGTATCCATCCTCGCAGTCACAGCGCCAGGAGCCCTCTTTGTCACTGAAGCTGTGGGCAGGACACCGGGAGCACTGTAGATCTTGAGAGGACGACTTGTAGAACCCACGTCCGCAGGCTGAAGGGACAGAGGGTAAAAAGACAGTAAACGCAGTAATTCACATAAAAAATTGAACAGGAAAATCCAACACACTGTAGCGTATCAGAGAAGAACATTCAGCCTTGTGTTCATGCCTTGATTCATGGTGAACAGCTGGTGCTCAGAAGATCTTCTGCTGTGGCTTCCAGTATGATTTCTCTTTGAAAATACACTCAGCAGCACAGAGGACAATAATGGACAATACAATTGGAGGTTATGATACATCATGGATAAATGCAAGCAAAGAGGACAAGAAATTTTTCACTGCATAAATCAAGGACACAGTAATGCCATTCATCATGGCTGTTGGCCTCAGGTATCTTGAAAGAGATGTCAGCAACGCTCACGCTCTTTCACAAACTTCTTGTCTTGTATAGGGTTGCATCAATTGGGGGCCCATTCCAGAAGCACTTGACACCCTGGATGGCATGTCAGTCCATCCAGGGGCAGCCCACACATACACACTCACACACTAGAAGCATGAAATAACCTGACACGTGTTTTTTAACCGTGGGAGGAAACCAGGGCACCTGGAGGGAACCCACATGAAGCCTGGGAGAACATGCAAACTCCACACAGGGCTGGCTTCAAACCTATGTCCGAACAGCCCAGGCACTGTGAGATGGTAGAGCTGCCTGCTGTGCCACCATGTTGCCAACCACAGTAAATGGACTGATTATTTTACTCCTTCACCTTTAAAGTTAAGGTTAAATAAATTGATTTGTCTGTCAAAGATCAAAAATAATTCATAAATTATTCCAAAATTGCCAGTGGCTACAGGAATGGAGTGTTCGACACATCCCAACTCCACGTCCATAAATAATTTAGACTTATTTTATCTTGCCATATGGTCACAATGTTCTTGTGAAAAAGTGTGAAAGATGATATTAGAGACTGGAAATAGGCAGTGGGTACCGGACAGAATTAAACATGGTACAGAAAACATACGGTAAAGTAAAGGAGCAAATTCTTTTCAAACTTAAGATGCAGCAGTGTGTAAGTATGGCGGTGTTCTAGGTACGTGGTTTTAAAATAAAATTCCTGAATACCTGCAATGGTATTTTGAATAAGTTTCAATAATTTAAAGCATAAACAAATTTAGACAAGAGCTAATTACTATTTTTTCAGTCATAAAAATACATGAAGAGTACATGCAAATTTAAAATGTTTATCCATTGATTAACATAAACATTTTTTTTAGGTAACTGTTCTTCAAACAATCCTCAGTAAAATTGGGATTTAAACATTTTAACACCTCCATGCCATCATCTTGTGGATCTACCAGTTTCATCCACATGAAACCCCTGTCACACTGCATTTAGCTCAGACCCTCAGCTTCATAAAATAAAACCTCTTTCAGCAAAAGAATAAATGACTTTTTTTTCTACAATATTTCTTTAACTTTAAAAGACTGTAATTGAAAATGGTATTGAAAAATACTCTGAGATGCCTTGTTCTTACAGAATGCCTAAAGGTAAGTCGAATGCTGCCTACTGAAAACACAGCTCCAATTAACTAATACAGTTTCAATTAACTTTTCAGCATAATTTAGGATTAAGGCTTAAACACACAACACAATCAGGCACTGTTACATTATGAGATTAAGCTAATGTTATTGTACTGATTTGTTACAACTTATGTCAGGAATAAAGCAGCTCTTGTCACACAGCCATTGTCAGCACGAGTACAAGAAGCTCTTTGTACATTTTGTCTAAATGCTTTTCGCAACGCGGCTGTTTAGACGTTCCGGCAAGTGGCCTTGTCTGTTTGCCTTCCTTTATCTGGCCACGGTGGGCTCGCAGCACTGTTCACAGCACTGTTGGGTACACACTCTGACAGGGAACTGACCTGCCGTCACCACATATCTGAAAGCCACCAATCCCAGATTAGCGCTATCAGAGTTGCTGAAACGTAATAGCTATTCTGAAAGTAAACAGTCACTTACATTATAGTTTCCATGCTACAGATGTTTATTTTACATTTTTTTTTGATCGGGTTTTGTTTATCGATGTGTCTGAATGGCTTCGGTTTCCCTCCAAAATGTTTGTACAGTTCAGAAAGGCTAACGGAGCTGCAAATTGGACCCCAAATCAAACAGTCCGGAGACATGCACAACAATTTATAACCATTGCCTGCTTTTCCCACTGCTTTAGCGTTACTGTGAATGACATATGTAAACACTGCAATTCAGGGCCATACATTCCTATCCCAGCATTGTGTCTTGCCTTTGGCTGGGACTCTTCCCACAGTTGGCACCATGACCCAAAATTTTCTTTCACTTTTCTTTAGGACTGGAATAAATTTTACATGCCATTTTTGCCACCACCGATATGGGTGGGGGAAAAAAAAAAACTGAGAAAAGAAACATGAAAGTGTTATACAGAGGAAATAATGTTGAGTAGATGAAATGAAAAATTTGTGGATTTTCCAAAGAAAACATAATAAACTTGCGTAGGATATATAGGCCAGTACCACTCTTACAATTCATATAGTACTCATTTGTCACTCAATGCTCACGATGTACTCTTCACTTTTTAGAAAAAGTTGCGATTAAAAGAAGGCCAATTGTAAAAAGGAATAATTACCCTGACCAATGAATGGCAGATTTTGCAAATAAGAATACTTGCCATACTGAAACAAGAAATAAACAACAGTGCTCCTAGTAACATGCAAAAAACTGGGGACCAAACGCAGCAAACCCTGATGGGACCAGTGGGATCGATCTATCAGAGCTCAGAAAAATACTTGTGGCACATAGTACAGGACTATAGTATATGCAGTTTTATAGTTTTCTCAAATGTCAATCATTACTGAAAGCTCACATTTTCTACAATTGAACACTTCATCATAGAGAGCAGCAAGTAGATTTGTCTGCTTTCTGACATAGTGGGGAGTTTCATGTTTATCCACCCATCCATTATTAATAACCACTTGTCCAGTGCAAGGGGTGAGGCAGGTACAAGAGTTCATTGCGCAAGTTTATGTGTTTTTAATTTTCAAGAGCCCTAACATAAGAATGTGATTGTTCCTCTGTGCAATGCAAAGCCATAGTTAAAATTCGCATTATTTCAATCAGTAACTTGTCAGTCATGCAAACTGAATGCCAAAGTAATCACAAGGTGCATCAGCAATACTTACTAATCACCAAAAAACCTTACAATGCACACATGTGTTAAAAGGGATTGTCTGTTTACCCAAAATTTAATTCAGGGCAGACCACTGGAAAAGACTCAATTACCACATGAGAAAATTAGACACTCCTTAAAAATGAAGCTGAATTTAAGCAATAAAAAACATTAAAACCATCTGACATCCTCCCAAGCTCCTTAGCAAGCAACACGGAGCCTGCATCTGTAATTTGCATTGCAGTGGTCAAGCTTTCTCATTCAGAGAGCAAGAAAAACTTCTGCAGTCAGCATTTCTTTATATACTGCTCTGATAGATCTGGAAGGGCCCCAGAGCTCCAGGAGGAAGAAGACATTGTGGATTCCACAGAAAATGTCTCAATCACAGCCTGCCATGTGAGACGGTGAATATAACAAACAAGTGTGTTATCTTACAATGGCACACACAAAAATAAAATATTGTTTTGGCATATGATTCCCCTTTTTCGTCCACCCAGATTAATCAACATCCTAGTGTTTTAAATGTCTGCCAGCTAAATGGCAATCAGTAGGAGGGCTAAGAAAAGGAAAGTAAGGAAAAATAAAAGTATCTACGGACTGGCGACCCATTCAGAGGTAGTGTCATAGTGTGGCACCTAATGATTGCACGATAGGCTATGGCTGCCGCAACTCTCCTCAAGATTAAGTGGTTAATGCAATGGATGAAGGGACAGATGTTTGAAATGCTGAACTTCTAGTAACATTTTGAAGAGTCTCACTTGCGGCTTCCTTTATTGATACCAACTGATAATTATTGCTAATACTGTGATGCCTCGTAACAGTCTCCATAAATTAATTTTGAATGACAGACTATAATTCACGGTGGATCTTGCCACCAGCCTTATAATTACTAATAAGCAGCAACCATCTTTTTTTCCATTTGTGAAATCTGGAAATCACCCCTCCCTTTAACCCACAAATTAAATCAAGGCAGTTATCTTTCTCCACCATCAAGGGCAGCAGCTCCATAGGGATGGAGAGTAATATTGAGGTTCCAACTTTTGTACGGCAGCGCAGGGTGGCTTGCGGAAGGGGCATGGAGAGCCGGGGATAATACTGCACCCAGGAGGAGGGGCAGTGGAATCATAGCAGACAGGACTCCTGTGGGTTGTCATCCTGGACATTCGTGATGTCCCCTATCGGGACTCTGTCTCTCTCTCTCTCTCTCTCTCTCTCTCTCTCTCTCTCTCTCTCTCCCCCCCCCACTTCAGCCAATGCCCACCCCAGACTCTACCAGCTCTGACTACGTGTTAAATCTGCCCGCTTGTTGGAATGGATGTGGAAAGAATCCACGGTGCTGAGTGAGGGCATGGACACGGAGAGTAACTTGAAGATAGCACCCCATTAGAGTGATAAAGGAGGTACAGGAAAAGAGCAGCTGACAGGAGCAACACGCGCCCCCACTGCTGATGAATGCCAGGTGGAAGGGGTCAAACATGATAAAGGAAACAGTTTATTTTCTTATTCCAAACACTGCCGCCATCCTTAAACATTGCCCGCCTGACCGATAGGGAAAAGTCTACACAAATACTAGTTTAAAACAGGGCCACACAAGGACAGGGAATATAGCTTATGTCTTTATTCATGATATTGTTCTGCTAATTTTCCTTTTTGCTTGTTTGCTTATTTTTTTCACCATCGTGGCCTTGTTTCAGAAGCTACTCTTGAAAAATATTGCAGCTGTTATTCATTAAACAATCACTATGTTTATTTGTGGCCTTAGAAGAAAAAATTTTCCATTAACATCTGATTTTTAGTTCTAATATACTTTAAAGGAATTATGCAATTATGAGAATAGTTGAGAAAATTAAATTTATATCTGTAATGGACAAGTGTCAGCACATAAGGAAATCACATATATAAATTACAAACAAGAATATATACCTTTTCATGAACTTATTTGTACTTAGAACTGAAATCCAGAGCAAAACCCTACAGAAAATAGTTACCCTGCTGTGATAGTCTGTGTACTTTTAGACACCACAATGATAGCCTCAGTGGGAAATTGTACTGTGGCTGCATTGGTGCATTTCTCCCCTGAAATTAGGACAGCTAAAGAAGGACAAGCAGGAAAAACCACATCTACCTTGTTACAAAAGGACAAATTGTCAAAAGACAGTCTTGTTACACTTGTTAATTTTGAAGGCACAGCAGTAAAAGCTAAATGGCTAAAATGTAAGGAAAGCACTTACCGTATGTCAGACAACCTGAATGGCTACAAAAGACAAAGTTTGATGGGTGTAGTAAAACTGGTAAAATCCTAGCCCGGACTTATGAAAAAATCAAGTAACACAATAGAAAATATGTGGTCAGTTATTTGAAAACAATGAAAACAACGCCACAGAAACCAATGCTCTGAAATCCGATATGCTGCACATACAGGAAAAAATAACTCTTAAAAGTTTAAATATGTTGTTATTATTGCCAGCAAGATGTTTTTCACAACTGATGAACTAATTTATGCTTTACATTTACTTAATTTACTAGCTTTAAATTTCTCATTTCTACATAATCAAAGATATTATACTCCTCTCTATGAAAAAAATAATTTGTGCCCAGAGAGGAAAACAGTTTATACTATATACTAAAGTAGTTGGCAAGTTTTCATTCTTATTACCACAAATTGAAAATTATATGGATGTTAATTTAGGGGTGTAAAAAGTATTTTTTCATAAGTTTTTTTTCCCGTTTAGATAACCATTTGTTTTTACGAGATAACTTTTCATCTGTGTTCCGTCACACTAGTGATTAATAGCATTTTCATTCTCACATTTTCTACTATGTTTAGTATACTTGCGAAGATTTGAAACACAGGAAATAAATAACCACTTTCTGTTACCATGGACCAAATCTGTGCTGAATTTTTTGCTGTTAATTACTTTTGCTATTATATAACCTCATGATAAAAATCTAATAGTGCTTCACATTGCCTTTTTCAGCTTGTTCATATCTGTATCATCCTAGGAAGTTAGCCCATTAATTGCCATCATAAAAATTATAATAATGTTAAATATTAACTACAAAAATGCTCATATGGCCAGCATATGTTTTGAGATATTTTCATTCCAGTGAAAACCTCTTAACTAATTAAACATATACAAGTCAGGCACTCTGTAAAGTCTTTACTAACCAGAAAAAAAAGATTCCAGCAATACACCAAACATCTGGGTTCCACCCTCAAACATTTCAATGTCCCACCTTAAAAAGAAAGAGGCATTTATCCAGCTTCAGGAAACAGTGACAGAATGCACAAAAGAGAAGAGAGTGCTGAAGCCCAGCTGGAACACGAGGATGGATTGAATTTCCCAGTTCATCTCACCCAAAGTAGCTCACTGCAAACACCCACATCTATGTCTTGGTGGAAGGTGGGGGAGAAGCCTTTTGGGATAAAGAAAGCAGGGTAAAATAAGAGAACTGAAGAGTCTTAGAAATAATGAAGTAAATGACAAAAAATGCACATATTCTCTCTAAAGTCAGACATAACCCCACGCATTACTGGAGTAGGCCTGGCTGCCCGTGATGAGCTGACAACAAAAAGACAGCAGCTCCATTCATCAGTGCTACCTGTGCCTCGGAGTAGATAAGCCCATTTTCCATGAAAAACAAAGACAAGATTAGTGTTTCCTTACACTGCATTAAAGGGTGCTTCTCTGACAAAGTTAAAACACACGGAAAGTGTTTGGCTGGACACAAAGAATGGTTACCAGTGTTTTTTTAGAAAATTGCACTCTTTGTAGCCCACATGGAAAGTCCAAACAGCACATGCTATGTATAATTTATTTAGAAAGCTTTCTACTTCATGTTCATTTGTAGAAAGTTTTTAACGTCAACCTAGATAATTAAGGCTGACAAAACTAAAAAAAATTGTGTGACACACCACTGCAGTTTCATAAATAACATCTTGCCAAGCAGACGTGGTGAAATTATTTAAAAATTTCCTATCATTTGATCTGTTTATATCACTCCCAAAAACTAAATAATTAATTTTATCTTAATTGGCTTATTTTTACCTCTTTATTATTGTTACACTGTTTTACATTTTAGGACAAAACAAAAAAGAAGGAAGTTAAAAACGCAAAAAGGCATTCAGCCAAGTGAACATGGAATGGCAAAAAATGCACTGTGCTGTTAATGGTGACAGTAAAATAATTACCAAAACAAGGATTCCTGTTTTCTTCACAGCATTGCTTCCTTCTGTGCTGTAATGTTTGATTTAATATGGGAAAAAAAATCTTGTAATGTTTACATGATTTTGCTTCCAAAGTTATACTACAGTGTTGGACCTTTACACTAAAAATATTTCCAGTGCACAGTTAACTTTACCTTTGGTGTATTACATTTATTGCAAGAGGTGGAGGAGAGAAGTCACATTTACGAGAGGCCACGACCTATTCAGAAAGAAATCTTTTTTTTTTTCCTTCCATAAAAACCAGACCAGGGGACAGAAAAAAACAGCTATTTGAAACATGAAAGCAAAGGGCTCAAAGGTCTGTTGCCTCCTGGTCCCCTACCACCAAAACTAATCGGAGGTAAAAACATCCCAACATCCCAGAGCTCCTCCTCTCTGTCTGGTACACACACACATATACACACACGTAGTCACAAAACAGGACTTCAAATGTGCTCAGTACCCTCAGCTGGTGTCAATGTGAACCACCTGACCCAGCCATGGTGCCCCTGGCCCCAAGGTGACACTCACAAAGACGCTGCTGCCGCGCCCCCTGTGCACCCACTCGCGGTCTCGTAGTCTCTGAACTCCTCCCCCCCAGGGTCAGGGAGACAATCAATCTTAAGAGATGGAACCGCTCATGTCCTGTCAATGCCCCAGTTTACATACATGCAAATTGCATGCCTATGCACTATCTTCAATAAGATCATTAAAATTTCTTAAACAAGAAATAAGGTGACGCACAAACTTTACTTACACCAAAACTAAATCGAGGCTGGTGTTGGTAAAAAGTGAAAAAATCTTTTTTTAAACATTTTTTAACCATCTGATGTCTTAATTTAAAAAAAAAATCTTTGGTAATAGCTCTTTGTATTTATGCCCTTAAAGTAGCTTCAGATTTCATTTTAATGCACTGATTCACATTAGAAAAATGCATGATTCTATAAAAAAAAAATCATTTAAAAGTGGTAATCATATATGAAAAACATTTTAAGATGAAGGTTGGACAGCTATAATAAACCTATTTTAATGTTGAATGTTCCAACACCATGACTATACCATGTTTCTGAATGTGAGATACTGAAAAATAAAAGGTTATCCTGGATACAAAAAAATTGCATTGCCACTGCATTTTGATGTGTTCGACAGAAAACTTCTGACTGATGACCTATGCAGCTTGTCTGCTATAGAGTCACTGGGTAATTCATGAATATGCACATTTCAGACAACACTGGTAAAAAAGTTTACATTTGCCTGAAGTTTTTAGTTAAAAAAAAAAGTTTTTTTTTAAATGCAGAAGTTGGTTATTTTCTAGAGGTATATGCAGCAGGTGTGTTACATGTACTGTTGAACATATTTATAGTTTTCTTCAAAATTCACGGCATTCTCACATGAGTTTCAAAATTTAATATAAGCAATTCCAGGCTAAAAAAAAACCTGTAAAGAGAGGAGTCCACCTTAAACTGACAACAAATGTGGCCCCTGCCCTGCAGTGGTGGTAATGGGTTTTCTTCAGCAACAATCAGAAAAGCTGCTGGAACTAACTCATGTATATATGAATATAAATCAGTGAGTAATAAAAAAATAATCCATCTAATTTGTATGGTAACACAGAGGCTGTTCAGCGGACTGTAGGGAAAAATTCACCATTTAGCCCTGCCCCACTGAATCCCAAACCCACAAGATCCCAGAGCTTGGTCAAACACATTTTATACTTTTCTAAATTGTATTATCCATTTAACCTTTGGTTTTCTCACAAGTACTGTAGATAAAGACTGTTAAGATTTAAATAAACATTCAAATAAATGTAGCCCTACAATTATCACACGTTTAAATTTCTTTTTCTTTGGTAAATGAATTCAGACAGATGCAGAATAGATTAGGAAAGCATACTGCACCAAAAAAACCCACATAAGAAAGAGGTCTGCTCTTTCGTGTCAGATGGCATCACTGCCCCTGGTGACACTGGGGTCTCTCATTGACGATGCATGAGGTCAGTGAATATTAACTTCATTTACACTTGGCTGCAAACGCACTGGCATTCTCAATATAAGCCCTGCCCCTTCCTCTCACTGACGTGGGCGTTGGGCTGACAGGGCACTGTCACAGCGGAAGATGGATGATCGTGCTGGCTGACCCCTGGTTGCCAGAGGAACCGGCCCCCCAGGACAACCCCACGCCCTCCCTTCACAGCCCCTCCACCCTATAAGAACAAAAGCCCGCTCAGTTTTGCACCCTTCATCTTTACTTGCACTAACAGGTCTAGACATTTCCATCGATCCCCGTTTCCATACCTCTTACACTCTTAAGCCTACTCTCTTTAGCTATCTAAACCTTGGCACAGATGTCTTTTTTGTAATTGCTCGCCACTGTCTGCTGGGAAGGATGTGATCGGACAGGCGAACACGGTGTCAGTGGAGACAATGTCTGACCGTTTAGTACCGTTTCCCCCTGGCATTTGGGTGAAAGCGATAGCCGAATGGGCCAGGGTCTTAACACCTCCTTGGTCTGCTGGGGGGCTGCTGCTGTCGAGAAGAACTCCCAAAGGACCGCTCTGCGCTTCAATCTTCTCTTAGGAGGAAAATCAATAACTTGTTACGTAACCTTGGACTTTTTCCCCTTTCCTAACACCATGAGCACTGAGAAAGGACTTTTTAAACCTGTCCAGAAGTGCTCTGTAGCGTGAAAGCTTGCAATTTCTTCCCAGTTGCTTGCTCTTCATGTGTAAAACAAGCACATATTCCTATGTTTGACTGCATATCAGTGTGCCTGTGTTGCCGTTGCAGTGTAGCTGTCATTTGTTTTTACCATATCATCTGAAAAGGTTACTCATTTACATTATAACCACTGAACATTATTGTAAGACATGTTTTTTCCAAGCATTTTAATACAAAAACAAATAACTGAATATTTAATTGGTATTCAGATTTCACTCCTAGAAACGTACAGGACAAAATTATCTTGTTCACATTTCATTTTTGCTAGCCTGGATAATTAAGAGGTATTTAAGTTTAAACAGGAAAATTTTTTTAAAAGTTTATCAAAAAGTAGAAAAAAGCAAAATGTGCCTGCCAAATCGATAAGACAACCTGAGCCGGCCGACACAACCTGTCTGCTTTACGATGCCCTGGGTACAATTCCACATCTGTGTCAATCAATTCACTTCACACCACAAAAATAGAAGTGTGGAAAAAACTTCCAGCGCCTGAAAGTATGCCGTCTCACAAGACAATTGACAGCGATGGCAGGAAGACCCCAATCCATCACTAAATTATTTTCATTCTGATTTATTTAAATCCTGACCATCTCCTCATGTTGCCTGTGCTCCCTTATTTACACAAACAAGCTCATTAACACTTGTTACGGGCAGCCATTTGGAAGCCAAGCACACGTCATATCAATCAGGAAAGTGTCAGGATGCAACAAGACTCCTGCCTCAGGGGTCCATTTGAAATGTAAAAGGTGGCCCGGCTAGTGCTTGGGCCCCTGCTTGACGGTTTGCTGGCTTAACACACCTTGGCTTTTGTGTCCGCCGTCGGTAGCCGGACCTTTCCTTCAGAAGGCACTTCCATCCATCACTCTGTGGCTAACTTCTGTCAAGGTCTGTGACACTTTTGAGATGAATGGCGTCACTGCCTAATGTCATGCTGTCCCCCAGTGCTGCTGGAAATGTGTGTAATTTTTTTTTCCTGTGATGATTTGGTGTGTTGTTTGCATACATTTTAGTTGGTCAGCAGTCAATTATTTGTTGTAAATCAGTAATTAAGGCATCATTTTGTGATGGATGAAATTATGTAACCCACATTCCTGGGATTGTGCAAAGCCTTGAAAAACAAAGGGACCAATGTCTGGCAACAAGGCCTCATTTTTTTCTTCTAAAAGTCTTCAGCGTCTCTATTTCATCAAATGCTACTGGTGAAAAGGGAACTGAAAAAATTAAAGGCCGCTATGTCTCCACAACAAGTCTCTATGCAAGTAAACCCTGCTCATGCAGCCGGGCACTTCATATGCCCTTTTCTCGGGACGCATAACATTGATTCACAAGGAAAGAGCCTGGAGGGTAAAAACAAGGGAAGGACTAAAAGACAAAATATGATAAAGAAGTAGAAAAGGAAAAACAAAAGAAGATACGAGAAGATAGAGCAGCTGGCAACAGCCCTACAAGGAGTTAAAGAGAAACGTAGGAAGAAGTGAAAGACAAGCTGTCCCTCTTCGCTGGCGGTGATGAATGACTTGATCACAACAGGTTTTAGGAGGAGGCTCATGCATACGCAGAGGGGGACTTCTTAAATGACAAGACTGACAGCTCGTCTTGGCCGCCTCCCCCTCTCAGGCCTACTTAATATTTCATACGGGCCATTTTAGACTAGTGTTTGTTGTGTACTCAAATCGCTTGGGAGGGACAGTGCTGTTACTCGAAGCAAAAACGGAGACAGGTGGAGCCAAAGCCAAATAAAGTTTTAAGCCAACCCTAAGGCCTTCCAAACCGACTGACTGACACTATAAAATAGCACTAATTAGTACAGACCCGTAACTCCAGCTCCACAAACACATTAATTCTAGCGTGAACCTCTAAAATACTCAGCAAAAGTTATTTGGGCTTGTTTGCACCTGCACTTATAGGTCTAATAGATTTTTTTTTTTTTACTTCTGAAGAAACAGATACTATTTTAAAACAAAATTAAATCCCCTTTTCTGAAAGTGATGGGTTTCCATAATAATGCTGGCTTATTTGACAAATCTGCATAATTTTCTGGAATGGCTAGAAATTATGGGTAGATTATTTGTACTTACAAGGCTGTTTTAAAAAAGTTTCCTGTTGCTTTTACTGTGGCTTTTTGTGGTGAGGCTAAAAACAAATTTATTTTGGAATTATCCAAATAACCCCGGACTATTTTTTTCACCATTATATTTTCCTGGTATCTGAATTATCCCTTTGTCGTTAAATTATGTCCCGCCAGATTAGTCAGAACACACTGGAGGTGGTCTATTAAGGTTTCAGACACCATAATACATTTCAGAAGTACCCTTCGCATTGTAACTTGTGGTATATTTGTAGCATAAAAGCTGCCTTTGCCACTAATTTGTTCTGAGAGAAAAAGTGTTCAATTATTGCTGCCACGTACGTACATTGATTACACTGACAGCCCATTTTGTACTCCAGTGTTGGGTGACAAGATGGGATACTTAAAACCGAAGGAACTAAATACTCCTCTTCTAACCCACAGAAAATGTGATGTCATGAAGCAGTAAGTTGCGGAACACCACACCACATTGGAATGACCTGATCAACTGAATGTTTGTCAGTTTTGCATTTAGGTGAGCAAAAATATATCCCTGTATACACCAGTCACAGCTTGACTTCCTTAACCCTCTTCAAAATATCCTGGGGGAAAATGCTTCAGTATGGTGTCTATTTGTTTTCTTACTTTGTCAGGGTCATTTGGAAGGGGTGAAGGCATACTGAAAGATTATCTAGATTTCTTCTTGACCAACGTGTTTGGTGTATGACTGGCTTGGCAAGTTGCCAGGAAAGGAAGAGGTCTTACTGAGGACCACTGAGCGAAAATGAAGAGCAAGCTGTCATTTAATCCTAGTGTCAACACAACTATAACAATAAATGAAGGGCCTAGGAATGAAAAAAAATACCATGGATTCCAATTATTCTCTGAAAATTTTTCCCTCACCTCCATAATTTGGTATTTATTACACAGCCGTCACATGTGCAAAATAAATTGTTCTTAGAATCCCAATTTTTTTAAGGCGACCTTTTTTTGTTATCGATGTATTGAAATAAATTACATCTACAAGAATTTGCAACTAGTATGCTTTGCAGAAATAGATGTGCAAAACAGCATTGGGCTTGTTATGTGCAATATAATTTGTAGTTAAAAGTCCAAACAAACCCTAACTAAAAATGTATTTTTTTTTTTAATGAAACTTTGATCCCATTGTAACACAATTTTACTGTTAATTTTTATACACCCCACTGAGCATTAAAACACAGTTCCAGGCAATTTCATTACTATCTGTCTTCAGCACACATGCAAACTACTTTGACGAAATCAAACCAAAAAATAGATTAATGAATAATATCTATGCTTCCCCACTGTTGTACTTACGTTCACATGAATCGCCTTTCTGGTGAAATCCAGCTTTGCAGATGCACTTCCCAATGGGTACCAGCCACTCGCCCTCAGCACTGCAGTGCATCTTGGGAGAATTGTCAGCCTCCTCCTCGGCATCGCTCACGCACATTCCTTCAACTTCGACGAGGGATGAGAATTCAGATCCAGTCACGGTGTCAGGAAACGTGGCCAGGTTTTCAATGATGGACCAGCACTTCTTGTAGTACACTTTGACAGAGACCAGGGCAATGCAGGCCCCCACATCCTGAAAAGCCAGGTAGAACCCTCGCCTGGACAGGGGGCCAATTATGCGCACTTCGGTATTCAGCTTCATCTTCCTTTCTCCCAGATCTCCCTGGGTGAAGCTTTCATCAGCGGCAATAGTGTCAATTTTCACGTACTGGCTCTCTCGTATATTCCTGCCGACCTCAGACTCCGTTTCTTGGTAATATAAGTTGAAAGTTTCCTTGCATGTCCCCACCACACCGGGCAGACTGTTACAATCCCTCAAGGTGAACTTGAGTTCAACAAAAATCCTCTGGGCATCGCCCTTCTCAATCCAGTTAGTCCGAAGCCAGTTATTCTGATTGGGCTCCATGACCTGGCAGACTTGGTAGGTGCGGATAGGAGTGTAGTTTTCATCTAGGCCACTGATCTCCTCCCACTGCAAAACAAGGACATAGGTTTGACATTTGGCCATGCTGTTACGCTAATAATGCTGCCTCATTCATCCGTCTGCTACCAGATTATGAATATTCATGAATGTGAGCAAGCAACATCTCTGTGATATTTAATGGCGACATCCAATTGCACCAGTTAACAATGCATGTATGCACTGTCTGGTATCCTCCTCACTTTAAAGCCAATAATTTCAAAGATTCACCCCAATACAAAACCTACTTGCATGATAACTAATGTTATTTGTTAATACTACTCTAACACTAACAGCAAAATGAAGTGTAGGTTAAATGAAACATATATAATCCAAATCCTAAAAAAATCTCAGTCCACAGTTTGTGCAATAAAACTGTACTATGGTGAACTTCTTTTTGCTACAAATCATTTTTTTTGCGCCTTCATTCTATGCATGAAACAATATACTAGTAGACATGCTATGTATTTATAAAAAAACTGTACAAAATTAAGATATTGCCCATTTGAAATCAAAACATTGCAGAATTTGTCAAGAAAAATCCTAAATCCCAAAATACTAAAAATGGCATACACCTCATGTGTAAGACTTTTTTTAAGTATATTAACCAATAAAAATTTCAAAAGCTATACAAAGTTTTTTTTTTGTTTTTTCTCTCCTAACCAGTAAATTCCAGCTCAGTCCTCTCAAGGAACACCGCCTAATTTTCTTAATTAATAAAAAAATAAATATTGTATTTTTGTAAAACACAACTAAATGTAAAGAAATACCGTTGTCAGACAATGGCAAAAAATAAATGCAAACGCACACAAAAGCACCACTACACAGTAGAACTGAGCGAGGGCCCCGGTCAAACAACAAACACAAAAGCGGAATCTACCCAGTGAACAAAATGCCACCCACCATTTGGAATGTCACTCCCTTTTGGCTTCATTTGCATAAACAAACATTCTACACAAATGACATTTTTTTCAGATCTGCAGGCCAAGTGTCTGAACTTTCTGTACTGATCTTACAAAATATGTCTACGTGTGTGGAAGCTCAGCATCTAGCCCCCTGAAGAAAACGCACCCACGGAAATCTGCTCTGTGTTCATTCAATTGTGTGTGAATGAAGCCAATTCAGTTTGGTGGATAAAGATGACATAGATTTCAAATGCAGAGGGAATGTCAAGGAAAAAGAAGTTCTCCTTTTTACTCACCCCACTGTGAATACATTTTAGAAATCTCAGAGATACTGACACTTAATAAACAACCTCCTGCAGCTGGGAAAATGAAAATGTAGTATACACTTTGTACATTCAAATTACTCTTTGAAGTACATTTCACCTTTATTAAAAAGAAAACTTTGGAGACTTTTTTAACAAGGAATTCACAAAAGACTAAGATTGCATGATTACATCATACACCTCGATAACAACAGGAACAACAGCATTGTAATTCTAGCTGCAATGGTACAACTGCTGCAGCTGAACGTGTTTCTCTAACTCATACACTCGGGGTTGATACCAGGCTGTGAGTGACACATCATATTAAAACCGGACAGACTAGAGGTGTGTGTGTGTGTGTGTTGGGGGGGGGGTCTTCCCATCTGAGGGTCATCTGTAAAGTCACATGTTCAAAAACATCACCTGGTGTGGGGTCAGGGCACCCAGGGAGCCTACTTACCCCGCCGGGAGGGGAGGAGATCCACTCGAGCTCCGTTTGCTGCGCTTTCGAGTCCAGCAGGATCACTGGCGGCAGAGAGAATTCAACGCCACATTAAATCATCTGCTTCCATAGCATCAACGTGTGCGCGCATCACATCAGCACACAAGGCAGGAAATTATAGCAAGGCTAAACATTAAAATGCATTTAATCGAGTCAAGTCGAAGGGAGCTGACGGTGTTCCCCCGTGGAGAAAGACGACGAGGGGAGGAGGACTCAAGCGCCGCACACGAGCCGGCCGTGCACCTGCTCAGCCCCGCGCTAAGCGGAACGCGCCGGCGCTCGCTCCCGCGGAGCCCGGGGACGCGAGACACGTGCTTTCTCGCGCGGCAGAGTGCGCGGTGTTTTGTCTCGCGGAGATGCCGCTACGTTTTCACCGATCGCGGCGATGCATCGGCAATTCTTCCTTTCTTCCGGAACGTATCTTCGTGGAACAGCATCAGAAAAACGGAGACAGCCTGGCTTGAGGGAAGCAGAACCGTCATCATCGGCGGTGTCATCATGCTCATCCTTACTCGAGTCGGTTAAACCCGGTTTTTAATCCTTTTTCTGTGGTACAACTCGTGGTGAGCGCGCACCTGCCCCCCGATGAAAGGGAACGCGCAAAGTGCACAGCGGCTCTCCGCACGACTACCGTCACTAAAACACCGTCATTAATAGCATTAAACACCGCCAACCTAGAGAAAGGAAACAAGTTTCAATTAAAATGTCGCGGCCCTGAAGCTGTCATCTGTGTTTGACCGTAGGAGTGGGACCAGGCTCCTCTTCCTCGGCTCTCCAGATCGCGGATCACCGATCCCGACCATCGGTACTCTGTGAACGTCCGGCGAAAATGTCACCACCTGAAAGCTTTAAATGTCACCTTTTACGAGCGACAAGGGGCTTCGTGTTTCAAAAATTAGGCGACCGGCGCCGATTCAGTGTCAGTGCGCTGCAACACCGACATCAAATTTGGTGGCCGAAGGTGTTTATTTGTAACACGGCAGAGCGGCATCCGCCACGGAAACGGCAGTTCCACGACGACGGACGCGACACGCGTCCGCGAGCGCGAGACCCCCCGTCACGTCGTCTCACGTTTTTGCAGGCAACGTTGTCCGGAGCGCGCGCTGCCTCCGCGCTGAACGCCGCACTCCGTGCTTAAAGCCTCCATTTCGGGCTGACACACTTTGTCAGCGAGCGCTTCGTTTCATTTAATTTATTTTCGATTTGCGTAACACGACGCCGAGTTGATTTAACAGTTTCGGATATCTGTTATAGCGAAAAACGTTTCGCTATGAATTTTCCGTCCGTGGCCACGTCTGGTGATGGTGATGAAGCATTTTCACTCCAATACATCTCCTGCTAAAAAAGACTCTGCCTCGTTTAAATAAATAAATAAATAAACTCAAAAGACACCATAATCCTTAAAAGACCTCTGGACCTTGAAAACTTTTGAGATATTTGCCCGTTCTTTGAAGAAATTTCTGTCAGGACTGGAAACATTCCCACCATCACCCAGCCCCCCCCAAAAAAAAAAACAAAAAAAAACGCAACGATTTACTGACAAGATATCCTAAAACACGTATACAGTCACCCCGTCGGATGTTATATTTATAATTTAAAACGTTTCTTTTGCGCGTTATAAGAAAAGCGTGTCATTTTAGGGTTTTGGACATCACTTTACCTCAGGGTCGATGTGTTTTTAATAATGACAAACCTCGAGAGCGGGAGTAAACTTCAGCACTTACCTTCTTTCGCATTTTGTGCTAACCCAGCGGTCGAAAAGCAGCATAAATGAAGGTACAATGTAATCCAAAGGCGAGGGGTGAACGCGGAAAGCATGTTGCGGGCGGAAGCTTGCTTTTCTTGGGCTTTTTATCCCCTCAACTGCGCTCGATTCCCATTGACGACGCTGGAGCGGCTCTGAATGCGCGCTCCCGTCCGTCCCCCAACTCAAATAGCGTCGGCGGCTGCGGGGCGGGGACTGCAACATATAGCTTGTCAGTCTACTAAATTGACGGGAATCGCAGCCACTGAACACCTGCGTTGGCCAAGCTCACGGGATCTCTTTGTCCAATGAACTCGCATAAGAGGCGGAGACTCGTTTTGAGAGCGAAATGCTGTGTTCCCACAACACCGTAGAGGAAGTAAACGAACATTGTCGACGTTTTATTTCGAACCGATTAAAAATGATACTTTAGCGCTATAAATAAAATCCGTAAATATTTATAAATATATTTATTTATTACACTGCTTTGAGGAACAGTACGTTCCAACCTATGTCGATTTTTTTAAACTTTCTGTTTATATATTAAATAATTTAATCATGTACACTTAAAGGAAATCGCTAATATTTTTGCCTGTCGTTGCGTCTCATAAGTTATAACTGAAGGAGTAAGACAGGAATTAATGCAAGCAGAACACAAGAACTATCATAATACTAACATGTACAGCACAAGTGCGTATTTTTCAGACTCATTAAAACTGATAATAAAATGAACCGTGGCGTATTTTGAAATTATGAAAAAATATGCGCATTTGGTTTGCGTGCAGATTTTAAGGCTTGAAAAACCACTAAACATTTTTTTCATTTCTGAAAAAAGATCCTAAATAAGTGAATGATGTCTATCCTAGACATGTTAAATAGCTTCTACGTGGCATACATTTCTACAGAATTTGTTGAATATGCTTATTATTTTTTATTTGTCCTACCTAGGATTACATCATGTGTTTGATTAGTTGGGTTAAATCTCATAATAAAAATGTGTATTGGTGATCAGGTTCTTCACTGCACTGCAGCCTCTGTGGAAAGACTGTAACCCGTCTTCAGTACAATACAATACACTATTTTAAATAAAGAGAAATATTGATCATATCAATTTTACAAATTTTACATGTATATGACAGTTTAGAATGAAGCTGATGGTGGCAGCTGTTTGGTTGGACTGCTAACTTTGCAGTGGTTTGCTCAGAAAGTTTCTTTGCACAGTGTTCCAATAATCCAGCAGTGTAATTCATGGCTCCTCTTACTTTGCTCATGATTTTGAGTTTGTGAGTTCTATTTTATTGCAACGAATGCAATACGAATAAAAATTGTTCCCAAGGAAATTGTTCCTTGGACATCCCAGTGAAATGCAAGGCAACTGAAGTTGGTAAAAAAGCATGTATACAAGCATACAAAAGCCGAACAGCACGAATTACTGCTGAAAAGATGCAGCTGCAAAGAAGCTATAATCTTGAAACAAGACTGAACACTTTTACACGCACGTATTGCGCGACAGCATCCGGCCAAAATAATTCGGACTTGAGCTGCGGAACGCTGAGGCAAGTGGCAAACTGTTTTGCTTCCCTCCTCTCAGAAGGTGACCTTAGCTTATAGAGAAATCATAGAGGGAGGTGGTCTTCAGCACCCAATGAGTCCATTCATTATTTTCGTGTTGCTGCATGAGAGCTTCGGAGCACGAAAAAGACCAAACTGCTGTGGTTTTTAAGTAATGTGGAAAAATCAAGATAAACACGGAACACAATTATAAGTGCAAAGCTAATTTCCAGTTGCTCAGATGACTTGGCAAATCACTTATTTGATAAATTAAACTCCGAAAGAGAACACATTAGCCCTTTACATATATTGCATTTGTTGCAGGTCACTAATAAATCTCCATTACCTCACATAAGTAAAACAACTGTAATTACGGACCACAAATATTGATTAATAAACTGTGTACATCACAAATGGATGGACACAGTAAAGACTGCCTTCAAGGTTTATTTACCTTGGTTTTTTTGTTGTTTTGCTTGTTTATTATGCAAACCAATGTTAATCCTCTTTACCCTTGATACACGCTTGCATTAAACTACATTCCCAATTATTAGAATATTAAAGTGGCTTAAAGTTTCTTTGATAACACAGCATGATGAATTATTTTAAACAACTGCTCAACAGCGTAAACCGTGCATGTGAATATTAATTCCCTGTAAGTTGCAAAATGTGCGGCGCAATTTGGAGGCAGACCAGCAACAATGCCGACTCCTGTTGAATTTTTTCCCTCCCGTTGATAATCACAACCACCGTTTCGTTTGATAATCTTAAACCGTACGCGGTGTTTTTCACACTCGGTTTGCTTCTGAAAGCTTTGCGACAAGGTCAAGTGTCAGGTTTCTCCCATTATGCTGTGAATTCTCCAAATTCACATTATTGCGGCAGATGAATAAGTTTCTTTTTCCCGTTTGTATTTTTTCAGGCAGGTAAAGAAGCAGATCCCCAGTAAGCACTGTGCGCGCACGCAAACGCTTGTCGGTGAAAAAATCACAAGTACATGTTTTCACATTAGTGGGCACATCTTGTAGCTCAACTTTGAGTTTTCTCAACTTCTTACATCTCCTGCGTGGGCATATTCAAGATGATACTCATACATATTTGTCATCATCTGGACATGACTTGCAATTTATGCAATCCCACCTCCGGAGATTGCATTTCTGGATTTAGTACACACAACACACAAACGGAACCTTTTTTTTTTTTTTTTTTTTTTTGTACGTGAGCGTAAAGCCACATCACAAGGTCAGATGTCGTATTCCTCACAACATATTGTGGACAGAATTTACATTATTAAAGGAGACACCCATAATATAAATGAATGTTCAGGCGCCATTGCTGGAGTCTTTGCACCAGACTTTATTTCTAGATTTCATTCTTTGATCCCTTTACCTCCAAAGCATCACAGTTCACAAACTCTTTCAGTTTTAAGCAGAAGGTCGCAATCTGATCCATGAAATGTTAAGAAGCATAGCTAGTATATGTGTTTGTCTAAAATTAAATATCATTGTTTGGTGTCCTGTCCATTGTGGACCCTACTTTGCAACATGTGTTTCCTGGCTAGGCTCTGGACAACTGTGACCTTAAACCCAACAAGTGGTAATAAATATTATTGATAATATTGATAATACATGGACAGGAGTAACTTTAAGTTTGTAAGGTTTGTCTGTAGCTACAGTGCCATACAAAATCACTTACTTCTTAAAGTGTCTTGATTCGAGTTAGTAGAGGTAAAATAGCAACAACAAAGTGAAAGCATTTTGAATTTTCCTTTCGTTCATTTCCTTGTCCCTTTCTGCCTGAATGGGGTCCGCGTTGAAGACTCATCCAGCTCACTGGCTTCTCAGCCTTTCTGGTGTCGGTTATTTCTCCAAGGACAGAATCAACCTTGTTGTCGCAAACCCACGGCGGTGCTTGCGAGCCAGAGGGAGGGTCTCGCCAGCAAAGCGCAACATTTCAGTGTGACCGAGGCCTCCAAACCCAGGAGGAAACACTACTCACTGTTTTAATGGCAATCACGGGAAAGAAGGCAGAGCTCTCGTAAGGCACGGGTTCCGTCCCTCCAGCAGGCCACTTGGAGCTTTTTATAGAACATCAATGTGGAAAAGCAGCCCCACAGGAAATCCAAAGCGTTGAAAATGCTCTCTGGTGTTTTTGTGTGGCAGCTCTCATCCGTTCGCTCTTGACACCAGTTTGTTGATATAATCTGGATCCTGGTTGCATCAGGGCCGGTACAGTTGGAGCACTGAAACAAAAGCACTGTTTTATATGCTGATTGGGTCGCTGTGCATTCAGAACCCCTGAAGTAGAGTTTGAGGTTTCTGTGAGAGACTACAGCCAAAATGTTGTCACTGAAAACTTCATTGCAAGAAGGAAATATGCAGGATATATAACTGAGAAATCATAGTTATGTTCTATGTTTCTACAGTATATGCAACAATCCATTGCTGTAGGAATTACATTTTACAATTTCCTTTTTTCGCTAAATTAACCTGGGTTCAGAAACCAACCTCTAAGAGAAAGAAACATACAGTATATATTGCTGAAAATCATAGTTACATTATAGATAAGTACATGTAATTCTACACTGGTATTGGAATTAGTTATGTTTGTTTCAATTTGAGTTTTTTTACAAGCATATAAATACAGCTTTACTCAATTTTACAATTTCCTAAAATAGAAAAAAAAAGAAGAAAATTATAAAATTGAGTAAAGCTGTAGTACCGTTGGACAAATCCCTGAGCTAAAATGTAAAAATATAAATGCAAATGTTCATAAAAGCAGCATCGGGCAGTTTTAAAGCAGCAGCGCTTGGATGTCATGGCTGACGATCGATGACTCGACTGCTTTTGTGTACCGTTTGTCACGCAGAGTCCCTGCGAAACGGACGCGTCCCTCAAGTGACGGCGAAGACAGGCAGACATCCAGCAGCACCGAAACTGTGTGGTATCATTTCCCTCCACCAGGGTTCTGGCACCAGGGGCCAGGATTGGAGCAGCTGACGTCAAATGCGATGCTGCAGACCCCAGTGAAGTAACTCCAGCCTAACATCTAGATTTTGACGCTGAATACGCATTTGACAACACAATAGAAAAACAAGGCCATGCAGATAAACTTGTAGAATTTGGATTTTTGTGCGGGGGCTCGGCAAGGGTGATCATTGCTATTTAAGAGTTATGTGCTGCCGTGAAAATATGTTAATGGGGATTAACAAGGAAATGCCAGTGAGTTTTGTACGTTATCAGATATACGTGCTCATATTCAATTTCCAGTCTGACTCTGGCAGTCTGAGAACCAAAGATGGGTGTGTTGTAAAGCAAACCCATCAAACAAAGTGCTGCTGACAAACTGTCAAAATATGTGACACACGTATTCAGAGTGTGTACCGCGTGATGAAACCGCACCACTTTTGGGATGAGCTCAGTCAAAGTGCAGATGGAACAGAAATAATACAGTACGAGCGGGGACGCTTTTACAGGCCGGCAGAAGCAAAAGTGTCCTTTAATTGCAGTTCATGCCCTCCTCCAGCCGAGCAATTTACCAAATAGCAATGTGACATCTAGCAGGTTGTTTCTCCCTCACACACCTGGTGAGGTATTGTAATGCTCATGTCTGCATCAGTTATTGCTGCAAGGTTTTTATTCTTAAACTGCAAATTACCTGAAGAACAGCAATTAAAAATATGCTTGCGTTCCTTGGGAAAATTATAAAAAGGTATTCTGCGGCTGAAGATGATGAAAGTGTTGCTTTTCATTAAGTTTCAAGCCTGTTATTTTAGGTATAATGCTATGCAGCTGCTAAGTCCAATTGAGGTTCAATATACTGCCAAAAATAAGAGAGGTTTACATACCGAAAGTAAAGGACTCCCCACTGAGGTGCTACAGATTTGCGGGCTGTTACTTGTTTGACTTTGATCCAAAAGCAGTAACGGTGTTGTGTTACTGCAGAGTCTCTTATAAATCACCCGCCTAAAAGAGAGCCTCACGCCCAGTTAGGGTTTCCATCTACCGAAAGGGTACACCAGCCCCCCCCCCCCCCACGTCTTGCAGGGATGTCCTGCAGAAAGGTGTATCATTTCACTGTTTCTTCAGCTGCCCGTGTTCAAGCTAGCAACCCGCATCTCAGTTCTCCTGGTCCAGTATGAGGACAATGCCAAGATATAGTAACATCATGATGATGATGATGATGATGATGATGATGATACATTTGATTATTTATTGATATTTAATGAAGACAGCAACTCGGATGTGCCGTATATTTTTAATTTTTTTCCCCAGCATTCCCAGCAGTGTTGTTTACATGTTAGCAGACGGCACCAAGCATGCAGTATAACCATTAAACGTCACTGTAATTATTGCTGCCTGTCTGACAGACAGCTCTGTGACAAAGCTAGTAATAGGCAATGTGTTAAGACAAAGTATGTCTAAAGTTGATGTCACTCTGGAAAAAAAAGACATTCAAATTGAAACTTTGGGCAATCCGCAGACTTTAATAGCATGAGGTCTAGACTGTCTAGTGACTGAGGTGTGCGCCTTTACTAATCTGATTCAACATGATATTCTGTCCATGCCCTCCAGCAATATTCTGAGTGGCATT
This sequence comes from Heterotis niloticus, assembly GCA_018136845.1. Lineage (NCBI taxonomy): Eukaryota > Metazoa > Chordata > Actinopteri > Osteoglossiformes > Osteoglossidae > Heterotis > Heterotis niloticus. The sequence continues at coordinate 13,016,597 of CM030895.1, forward strand.
TTTTAGTATTACCATGCTTTTCCCTCACTATCTCTGTGAACCCAAATCAATAATTTCTCAGTCATTCTTATTATAACAGCAGTTATACCGAGTGAAAGCCAGGTTTGCTGAAATGAGCATTTTGGGGTACAGATAGCTCTGAAACCAAAACCAAGACATAAACTGTGCCATGATGCACATTGAATAAATATGTAATAAACAACAGGGTGTTCAGAGTGCTTAGAGTCATTGCATTCCAGCATGTGGATGTGGCATTCTAATCCCTCACTACTGCTATAGTACCCCTGAGTAAGGTATTTGCCCTGAACTGACACAGTAAAAATGACCCAGCTCAGTAAATCAGAAAATCATTGCTGGCTTAGCATACAAAGCTAACTTGCATTTCACATTGAAGAAATGTAGTGGTCTAATAATAATAATAATAATAATAATAATAATAATAATAATAATAATAATAATAATAATAGATGTGAAATAAGCATGTGTTTTCAATTTCACCCTAATCTTTTACCTTTTCTGTCCTAAACATCTTTATCCACCGTGCTGAACGCACCTCATGCCGTTGCACTGTGCTCTTTCTCTTTGTTCATTTTTATTCTTTAATGTGAACAACTGACAACGTATAGTGGCTGTGGGGATTCAAAGCAGGAGACGGACAAGATGAGCTAAGCTAATGATGTCGAAATGAAGCACATTCTCGCCATAGGTGACCAGCGCTTGAAGCAAGCAAATTAAAATCAGGGCCCTCTCCTAACTGAAGTAATAACAGTTCAGGCACGGCAGAGCAGTTATTGCCTGCTTCCTTGATTAAAAAAAGAAAGGATATTGTTTAATATTGAGCAGCTTATGGAAACACATTACCGGGTCCACTGTTAGCCTTTTGTCCGCTGCAAAGCAACACAGCGCGCACGCGGTGTTAAACTGTGACGCTCAGCTCGACCAAAGTTTCCTAACTGGGTTTCTTTAATGTCTTTTTGAGCCTATTTGTTGCTACAGCATAACGTCATTATTCATCGATCAAGCATTTGTCTTCCGGAGGGGACAAAAAAAAAAAGCACAAGTTGTCCCGCATTTGTGATTCTCCCAAGACTCAGCAGAACCCCTCCCCTCGGCGGTAAACTAATGTGCGGCCCGGGGATGAATTCGCGTTCATTAAAACATCACGCGTCGCTCTTCCGTGCCGTTCATAACCTCGATAGCATTCCCAACCTTCGGGTCTGCAGCCCAGTAACTGACCTTTGTGCACGGTAGCCTCGTGAAAAATTGTAGCTGGCAATATAAGAGTGGAAAAAGACGTTGCGTTTTCCATTAAAAAGATGCCACAGGCTCCATGCAAAGTTTTAGCTCAGCACTGTTATTAGGCTTCCTGGTGGACTTTTGACTACAGATTTAGCTAATTTTTCCTTAAGGGAAACAAAGGGGATTATGTAAGCTTTACAGAGATCCACACATATACCCCAGTTCCTCGCCATTCTTTCATCTCCTGATTCCACTAATTCTCCGGTGGGGTAAAGGAGAAGGCAAGAAGTGCTGAGCTGTTTTCAGCTTTGAAGGCGCAGTGAGGGCCTACGTGGCCAGGCCTCCCCTTCTGCTCTACTCCCGCTCATCCAACACTCAGCCCTGTGTGGTGTGTGGTGCAGGGGGCCGAGAGGGCTGCGTGGGTGCACAGGGGTGCCTTTCATGGGCAGACAGCCATGCAAACTCCAAAGTCACACGCGACTTTAACAAGTGGCATATTTTTGCATGCTAATTCGGGATCTTTGGGAAGAAAGTGGCATGCAATAGTGACCTCTCTCTGAAAAAGCACTGGTTGGCAGCATTTTAATACAGAAATAAAACAGATCCGGCAGGGACATTCTCGCAGAGGACATTTCATGTAGATTTACATTTGACTTTCTGTCATTTAATACAGAAATATCTCATTATTTACTTTCCAGCACGTGTTCAGCAGTCCTCCTTTAGACAAACACAGATTTGACCTCATAGGTGTTGTCACTCAGAGGACATATATTCTTTATTCTCTTTTACTTCCTTTTATTTCCTAGAACATGGTACATCTGGAAACCTCCGACGGAGCTTCACCCGGGAGGAACGTGTTCCCAAAATGACCTGCTCACGCTGTCAGAGACTGTGGTCACCTTGGCATCCGCTTACAAGGCCCTGAAAGCCCAGAATGACAGATGAACACGCACTTTCAGGACCCAGCTTGCATTGGTGGTGAATAAAATAGAACATGTAAGGGAAAACACCTTAGATAATAGCACTTTCGGTGAGGTAATCCAGGAATTTACAAACCCCATAGATATGATATAAATGCATTACTTTCCTAAAAAGTATTTGATTTCAGACAGAGGTGGGCTGAGCCATTAGGGAAAGGCAAGCAAGCACCTGGGGTCCATCTCTTTGTGAAAAAAGATTGCAAGTATACATGCATTGATTTTTATTTAAACTTACACCGAAATGTCAAACACACCAGAATTGCTGTCATAGTGATTATTTTCAGCAGCCAGCTGTCATTGTGGGGCCACCTTCAGTCCAGACTGTAATAGACTACTCCATGTTGAAGCGTCACTGTGCTTGACAGACTACAGTACTAAAAATGTAGTGAGGGTAATGACCTAGTTGTGCAAGGGTGTGAATCTCAGACACACTCTTTTTTACACACTAAGGTGCGATTTATTTGCCAGTGTTACTGCATACCCATTACGGGCTGCAGTGTCCAAAGTGACTGCTGGTCGACTGTTAGTTAAGCCTGGAACATTCAGGTGTGCCATACAGTCGGAAGAAATTGGTTTGGGATTGATGGCAGGTACAAAAATGCAGTCCGTTGTTTAAAAGTAAAAGCAAATTATCCATGTTTTTAATTCCGTTTGATTATGTTTTAATTTTCAATTTTTAACTTTGGCACTACACACCTGTTGCAGGTTGGAACAGCCAAAGTGACTTGGCAAAATTTAACCTGGTCCAGGACAGTCGTACTATATAGCCAAAAGTGTGTGGACACCTGAGCATCACCCCCATATGTATTGGGTGAACATCCCATTCCAAACCCATAGCCATTAACATGGAGTTGTTACCCCTTTGCTGCTATAACAGCCTCCACTCTTCTGGGAAGGCTTTCCAGTAGATTTTGGGAATTTGTACTCATTTGGCCACAAGAGCATCGGTAAGGTTCGGTAAGAAGGCCTCGCTCATGGCTGGCATTCAGATTCATCCCAAAGGTGTTCAGTGGGGTTGAGGTCAGAGCTCTATACAGGCCGCTCAGGTTCTTCCACAACAACCTGGGCAAATCGTGTGTTTCTGGAGCTTGCTTTGTGCATGTTGGTCACAGTCATGCTGGAGCAGGATAGGAGCTTCCCCAAATGGTGGCCACAAAGCTGGAGGCACACGGTTGTCTAGAAGGTGTTTGTCTGCCGTGCGGGTGCAGCTGAAACAGCTCAGCTCAGTCATTCGGCCATACAGTGCATGTTCATACCTTCTGTGTCTGAGACAGCTGCTTGAAGACTGACTGCAGGTATTATGGCTCAATCTGCTGTGTAACAGTAAAAGCAAACATGGGACATCGTCTGCCATTACCTGCATGCACATTACAACACCAGTGAAGGACAGTTAAGGTTAATCACTACAGTAGCAGTCCAAGCAGCCCAAGCAAAGAACAAGGCAGGTACATGGGTTTTAAGAGTTTATAGCAGGTAATAATCTTGACCTGATGTTTCATAAATTACCGAGTGCCTAACTATTTTCTCTCAGATTAGCATGCATGCAAGATACAGCCTGGAACTTTGCGGCAGCTCTTGAACTAAGCAGTCCCAGATCAGTGAGAAGGCATTTTTGGAATTAGGCCTGTTTGTTTAGACTAATAAGCAAAAAAAGGGCTGAGGACCGGGATTGCTGAGGGCCACATTTCTATATTTGCCTTAATCACCCGAACCATTAAATCTACTGCTCATTTTAAATATCAAAGGTTATCTGCTAGGTTTAAAGGACATCTACAACAACTTGCCATGGGGTTTGATTCTTTAAGGATGCTTGGTACTGATATCTATGATCTAAGGTCAACTTTGATTGTCTGATTATTCTATGCAGATTCCATTTTGGCAGTTTATAAAGCTGGGTAGTTTTTACTGGAGCAACGTAGAAAAAAAGCAATAGCGGGGTACAACCTGGGACTTGAACCTTCGCATTACAGGCCCGAGCCCTTAGACACTATGCTGTCTGGTGTTTCCTGTTGCCAACAAAGACATTTCTAGCAGTTTGTGAATGAAGGGTTCCGTTTTCAACAAAAATTATTCATCCATCCATCTGTCTATCCACTCAATTGTTCGGCAGGGTTAGGTCAGGTTTCTCCTGGTCAGGGCTGCTGCACTAAGGACTTTACAGCAGAGTCACTGGGTGCCAGGCTAAACTACACCCCGGATGCGATGCCAGACCAACACAGTCAATTAAAATTAATTGATCTGGATTAATTTAATATGTTGTCTTTCATGATGCTTTTCAAGCATCAAGACTTCTAAAGCATTTATTATAGGCTGTGATCGTAATGAATGTTTAACCTTTCAGACACACAAAACACCAGACTTGTAAACCAAACACCCCCGACAAAAGCAGGAAAAATATTCTATGACATTAAAAAGGTGCAAAATGTGTCAAAGATAGTGGACGTAGCAAAGATTTGTATCAGCTAATCTAAAGATTGTCGCAACGTGGGAAAAAAAAGGTGAGCGATTTTTGGTGAGGACTGACAAGGCCGGCTTAGAGACAAGAATTTAATTGGAATAGCGCACCTAGCACAATGCTATCAGATAATTAAATCTAGAAACAATTGTGCTTTACATCTTCTTAAACTTGCAATTCAACATATGAAATGTAAACCGGCACTCAAAGACACAAAGCCCATGAACTAGAACACTTTTAATTCTTAGTCATAGCTCAGAAGCAGGGGATTAGAAAACAGAGCGTTATAAAGAACAAGATTAGCCATTATTCTCCATTCCAAGAGGCTCACTTTATAATAGGCAGGCAATGAAATAGTAGCTCCAGGAGCATATTATGACTTTAAATGGGTGTAAAGCTATATTTTGCTATTAAATTGAAATTCTTCCCTCCCTGACAAAATAGATATGGCATCTGAAAACATAATAAGTCATTTAAACAGCTCATCAACTTTAGCCAAATGTGTGAAGATTTCCCCGATGGACGCTTAAATCTTTACAGCTTGTAGATAATGCTTTTTCTGTCAAACGGGCGACATTTCATTGGCATTCAGAGGCAACATTACACCCCATTTCCTTCCAAAACATCTATTCTTTCTAAACCTCCTGGTGAAATTTATGAGAATACAGAAGAACAGCTGTAGTGCTTTTGAATGTGCTTCTTTCTGCTTTACACCACAGTAAACAAATGTAATCGTCATCCTTGATGTATTACAGAAGCAAGAATAGACTTTATTTTAAATTTACAGTGTTCTCTAAACTCTTCCCTTTTTAAATAGCTTATTTTCTATTTGCTTTTTAAAAATATTTGTAAGACCTGCCGAATGCTTTTATTTATATATTTATTTATTTTTAGGAAAATACATTCGTGAAACAGTTCTTAATGTAGTTCATGACTAACGTTGGCAAAACTCTTTTCTCTGACTTTAAACTTTTTTTTTTTTTTTTTTACGCGCTTATGATTTTCTGCAAAACATGGCATAACTGCACTGTGCGTTTGTACTTCTGAAATCATTTCACAGAGTTAATGTTTTTAATCGTTTTTCTGCGAAAGATTTAAGCAACATAAAACCGAGGAGCGGCTGCAATATTAAAGAGCCCGGCTGTTTCTGCTAATTTCACAGGGCATTTCACATGTTGCTGATCTGCACCGCACTGAACCTTTGAGCGCTTCTGTCAGGCTGGGCCAGGGGCACACTGAGAACCGAGGCTGAGAATAAGATTAAACTGTGCTTGAAAACGCATAATAGCTGTTGTATCAGCAGTGTTTACTCCTCCGTGGTTTCGAGATACTGCCACGAAAAAAGCACCCTGCTTGTTCAATCTTGTCGGTCGCCTTTAACTGCTCTCCGCTTCTGCATTGTTGTTGGAGAGTTGTTGATGACTCGCAGCAGTCTGGAGAAATCGAGCTTTTAGGCCTGTGGCCAGGCACAGTGCCAGCGAAATGCCTGCAGCAGAGCTGCAAACGCATGCCTAACATAAACCTATGCGTGCAAGACTTCTCCAGGTCTCGCAACCTCGTTCGTCGTACGTTACCGTGTGGTGTGACATCTGGCACCAGAGCGCCTGTTCCCTAGCAACAACAACACCGCTGGATGCCAGGCAAAATGACAAGCAGCAAACTCAAATTAACAAAACTGTCTCGATGATGTCATCGTCACATAATCTAACAGGCTTCCTGAAATGGGTTGAATTTTTCTATTACAAAATGCTCTCGTACACCGGATTTATTTGTATGCCATTAAGGCTATGAATACAATTTCAGTTCAATTTAGTTTTGACAGCACTCTTTTCAGCAGACCGACAAGGAACGCTGAACGAAGTTCCAGGGAATGACAGAAGGCAGCAGTCATAATTACAGTAGAGTAAGCCAACTGGCAGCTGAGGAGAAGAAAACAAAAAACTCCTAACTAGAGAGATGGACAAAAATAAACCTGTGGGGATCCAAGTGGCGATGGCTGTGTACCCCTCCTGGGCCTTCTAATACGAATGCGAGTAAACTTTATACATATAACTATGGTAAGAAAAGGTGTGCAACTGTTAAGATGACGTTATAGCCTGCAGAAGATAAATGTGGTGTCCATGCCCAAGGTTGCTGATCCTGTCCATCATCAGTTCCCATTAACATGCTATGCTAATAAGGCTGTGGACTGCTTCCCAGAGGAATGACATTACTTCCAAGACTTAAAAATCATCCAGCAAGCTGAAATCACAGATTTACAGGTTTTTTTTTTTTTTTATGAGAAGATGTGTGGTGTAATGATGGTAGTTTCCAAAGATGTGGTAAAAGTGAAGGTAAAAGGCTTATTCTCTAGGGCTGTTTTTCTACTCTGTCAAAAGCAAAAACTAGCTTGCCTTGTCGCACCTTGCGTTTCCCTATCTCGTGATTGGCTACCTTTGCTCTGCTTCAGATTAAGATGTCTATCTCTTCAACCACATGTTTTCCTTTTCTTTACCTGTCGCACTTTACGTGTCAGCAGAGGGAAGGAACCCGGGTGTGTCCAACATTTCATCTTCTCATTCCAGACAATGTGCAGCCTCACAACTCGTGTTCCTGCGCCGCAGCGGTGAACTTTCCACAATGAATAATTGAAGACTTCTTGAAGCCATTTGGACACTCTGTGTCAGCGGCACAACAGCAGACACATACAGAATGTAAGCATAAAAATTTCAAAAGTTCATTAACATTTTGCAGTGGGTCATAGACTCAACCTCCAGGTCCCCAAACTGTTCCTGAAGCCATGTCGCACTTCTGAGGAACCAGGACACTGGTGTGAATGCTGCCTTGCTTGTTAGCCCAAGAACCACTTATTTTCCATAGAATGTATACAAGGTCATCAGACAAGGCTTAATGATGGAAGAAATTTCCAGAACAATGTATAGCATAAGACAAAAGAAAACAGAGGGGAATTTTTATAAAACTTAAAAAAATCTTCATGCCAGGAAGCGCTTGAGCATCAGCACTGGGAGTTGCTCAGCACACAGGCCAGCAGTGCATCGGGAGCATCGGCACGGCTCTCCGCATCTCTGCGTCACTGCACGCTGACCGGGGCTCTGACACGACTGTGTGTGCTGCATTGAATTGGACTGGGGACAGGCAGCCGTCTGCAAATATGCCAGCCGACCAGATAACAAGCCGACCTCCAGCAAACAGTTCACCTCCATGTGTTTCTTGTGGTTGTTTGACAGTATGGGCAAAAATAAATAAATAAATATTTAAATTTAAAAAAAAAAAAATCTTTTTTTTTTTAATCAAAAATCGTTTTTATCGTGCCGAAAAAAGAAAGTTTTACAGTTATTTTTTCACGTTGGACTCCATGGCTCAGGATAAACAACAAGGCGGTATGAATAAGACTAGCGGTCCTAAATAAGAACATTTGATTTTTATGTTCTGTTAGCATTTTTAATTTTTGGCAGGAGAAACCTATTTCACACTCTCTAAAGGATTACCAGAAGTTACAGGAGATGATCAAATTTCGAGCTAAAATGAGTCAAGCACCATCTGTTGATAACTGATTTCATTATATGTTGCATAAAATGGTCCGAGAAAAACTGCAAGTCTCATCGTGCTTGGAGATGGGGCTGTAAACAGTTGTGATTTTACCATGTCAATTGGTTTCAACATAAAGCAATGGCATTAGTAATCATGAATGTTTTCATCCCAGGTTATTCTGGGAGCGGATAAATAAATACAAAAGCTGCAAACTTACATCCCAAGCAAATCTGGCCACTGGCGAGGATGAATCTCCACTGAGCTATTTTATATTCAAATGCATTCATCTTCTTCTACATTGCACAATTTAAAGACAGCACTGTGAAGTCCATCCACAAACAGGTGCACAATATATTTACTACACACTCTAGGCTAACACACAAGTCTAATAAAAATGAAATATATAATTGTTTTTCTCTTCATTCTTGCCAGTCAAGTAATTTCATTAGATCTTGTCTTCTCATTAATGTCAGTAATTCCAGCCCAGTTTGTGTATTTGCATCTCATCAAAAGTGCAGCATTTATTTTTTGGTGAACGTGCCCAATGGGTTCAATATATCTGACAACCGCTTTCCAAAATGAAATGATATTAAGAATCGGAATTAGAATCCAATTTATTTTGCCAAGTATGCACATGCATACAAGGAATCTGGCTTCAGTTCCCAGTGGCTCATAGTGTACAGTAGACAAACACAACATACATACATATAGACACACACATACAACAAGTGCAAAGACGTGTGAATGGAAGAAAAAAGAAGTTGGCGCTCATTTGCACGCTGAGCCCTGTGTAGGAAGGAAGGAAAACAGTAAAAAAGTAGCAGGAATATAAAGCAGTGAACCCACCCCGATGTGGGTGATGGTGCTGAGCCCTTCTGGGTGCCTGGAACTTCCAAGAAGTGAGACGTTGCGCAAGCTAAGCCTGGATCCCAGCACGGAATGTACTAGAGCATCGGATGCTGAATCCCCTTTGACCCAGGAGGTGGTTGAAGCCACCAAACGAAGCCCATGGGCTCAAGGGTTTGTTTCACAAGTGGCCGTTTTTGTGGTTCCAGCCGGCAGGGCCCATTGTTGAAACCAGAAAGGAGCACGAAAAAAACAGACAACCTGACGAATCCTCCCTAACCAGTTTTCCCAGCAGGTATAAATAGGAACACTCACCACTTCTGCCGGCCGTTTTGTTCCTGTCACCTTCCCTTTTGCTCTGCCCTCAGCAAAGGTACCCCCCTACGTCGCTTCCATGTTAGACCACGCATCGCTTCAGGCTCCCATGTTTATTTTCTCGTCGCGTAAATGCAGTGTGCACACACTTATCTGAATCCTCTTGTTCAAACACATCTACATAAGACCGTTAAGACAGGGGAGTTAGCAGCAAGCTTGAGAAGCATTATCTTCCTTCTTCTCCACTGGGGCCAGCGTTTCAAGACGGAGAGGCAGGAAGGCAAAAAGAATCCTGTCTGCGCAGACTGGTCCTCTGCTAGTAGCTACAAGACTCTTTCATATCGATTTGGATAATACATAATAAATGACATTACCCTCTAATCCACTTTATTTCTTAACCATCTGTTTGGAGATGATGTTATGCTTTGGTTCTTCTAAAACCTTGATTCTCATTTTAGGCACAAATTAAGTTTTGAATCGTGAGTTTAACTTCCATTCATTTACTCATTCTCATTCTATTTTCAGCAGTCAGTCTTCTGGACTACGGAAATCAGAAGAATGTGCCGCGAGCCATCTTCTATTTTCCTAATAGATGCTAATTTGACAAATAGTAATAGTGCTATTAACTACATTATCTAGTGTATCTAAGTTAAGCTACAGAGAAAGCAGGAAGTCATTTAGATGCATCAACATTATTCCAAAATAAACACAAACGATTCTTTGGGTTGTCAGAGATAACAGACCAAAGTGAAACGATTCTGAGGATATCATGATTTTTGCTGAAGATCCATCCCCAAGATTTAGTTCGCCTTAAAATCAGGCAGGAAAAAGACCCGCTGCACTTCAGTTTCTTGACAGCCAAGCTTAAGACGGTTAACTCGGACCACGGTTTGGGCTTGTGTCATGTTGTTCTGGGAATCCAGCATGGGTCTTCTGGACGAGATGTTACATCTAGGTCTTGACTCATAATGGTCCTTAAAAGTCCCCAGAAGAGGGCCCTTAACCTGACGCCCCGGTTTAGTGCGTTCTCGTCAATCCTCCAACTTTAACGTACAAAATAAATATTTTTCTCACCATTTTCAATGTTTTCATGTTTCACCCATTAAAAAAACAGCTGTGCAGCTGTGAGAACAATGCATAAAGTTGTACTATTTATAATAATAATAATAATAATAATAATAATAATAATAATAATAATAATAATAATAATAATAATAATGACTCTTTATGCTCTCACCACCAACAGTACATGCACAATTAGAAAAATTTGAGTAACTTGTTGTAATAATAATAATAATGATGATATGAATCATTGGTTTAGCATTTTGAGAATTAAAGCAATTGGGAGGTCGTAATGTGAAGAGAAACCAACATCTGTCAGCTCAAATGATAAACGTACAAGATGTCGGGAAGGAATTCTGCCAACAAATGTGTGATTTGCAATTGTAAAATTAAATTAAGAAACACCGATAACTCTGTGATGCAACAGAACCACCCAGCAGAGTACATCTAATTCAGCTCCCCTTTGTCTTCAGTCTGGCTGTTTCTTGTTTGGCCCCTCATCGGGGTGCCATCAAAGGCACCAGATGAAACCGAGAACCAAATACACCCGGTGAGGTTGAGGACTCTACGCTGAGAGTGGTACATTTTCTTGGATGGGTTTTAACAGAGGCGGGTCTCTGCAGTCATTTGCCTCGACTGGAAAATGTCAGGGGACGATTAGAAACCCTCGACAAGTGGCATTTCATGGCGAATCAGTTTAAATGTTTCAAACGGCCAAAGCGAAAAGAGATTCTCAGCTAAGGTTAGATGCAATCCAAGGCGCCTCTCTGAAATCGCTCGTGAAATTTGTCACAGATGAAAAGTGTGCTTAATAAAGCCAGTATGTTATCAGCTCATAACCATAATGGGTTTTTGCACCACAGATGTGTTTCATGGGAATACCGTGCCAAACATGCTATTGCCTAGGATTTCCTATTAAAAAAAAAAAAAACAAAAAAACAGTGCATTTGCTTTTTAATTTATTTTTTCTGTAAGGAACAGTGTGAGTCTTTCTTTTCAGGGCGGCTGTACGCGTCTGCTTCTAGATTGATTCTGACACATTCTTTAGCAACTATTTCTTTGTCTTAAAAACCAATGAATAAAAATCAGAAGCCATTTGTTGCCCGTTTCACAACAGTGAGGAAAAGGGAAAGTTCTTTTAATCCATGTAATAGGTTATTGACTTTGACCCCTTGGGAACTGGATTTGAAGACATAGGTGATCCCATTTTAGTTACATTACAGTTGGACCTTTGAGACATGTTAAATACTTCAATTTATTTCAGTTTTTGGGCCTTTGATTCTTATGCTTTGTAATTTTCAGTACATATAGCCAAAGAGCAGGAACAACATTTAATGCTTTTAAGCATTTAATCTGATATCCAGCTCATGTCCTCTTATAGAATATCCTGTTTTTATTCTTTCTTTTAATTTCACTCAGGTTGTTGTACAATTATTTATTTTATATATTCTTGTCTTAATTTGCTTACTTGAACACCCAGCTCTGGCTTTAACCAGGGTTGTTTATTGTGCATTCTTATTTACAGCGTATCACAAATATGTTTGCTAGGAGATAAACAAATGTGTGCACGAGGCTTCCTGGCTCACCTGAGGTACTGTGGCGGTTGTCTGCCACACTGGTCTATGTATTCTTTGTCAGAAGTCAGGTAGAAGTCTGTGGAAAAGAGAGATAGAGACAACGTTGGTGTGTTCCGAACCCCACTGTTGTCTTCAAACCCAGAGTACAGCTTGGGTTGCTGATATTTTCAGAACCTTTACATTTATTAATTTCACAGACACTTCTTTTCTAAAATGATGTATACCTCAGAGCACGCTGGTGCATTTTGCAACAGACAGAGCGATACAGATACAGACATGCAATTCTCAGAGTGTAGTCCAATATCGTTTTTTTTTTTTTGTTTTTTTCCCACAAACATGACACAAGTAGCTGCATATAAGATTGATGACAAGACCCAAACCTGCCCAGTGTCACATTCAACTAACAAAACTTTTGAGTAATAAAGCAACTACTATATACACTGTATGGCCAAAAGTATGTGGATACCACATCACCCCCATATGTGCTTGTTGAACCTCCCATTCCAAACCCATGGGCATTAATATGGAGTCCCCCCTGCCCTTGTTCCTATAACAGCCCCTACTCTTCTGGGAAAGCTTTCCACCAGATTTCCACCAGGAGCGCAGCTGTGGGAATTTGTGCTTATTTGCCCACAAAAGAATCAGTGAGGTCGGGCAAAGAGGCCTGGCTCACGGTCAGCATTTCCATTTATCCCAAAGGTGTTGAGTGGGGTTGGGGTCCGGGCTCTGCGCGGTCACTCAGGTTCTTCTACACCAACCAGCGCAAACCATGTGTTTATAAAGCTCACTGTGCATGGAGGGGGTGGAACAATCGGGCTGGAGCTGGAAAGGAGCTTCTTCCCCAAGCTGTGGCCACAAAGCTGGAAGCACACAGTTGTCTAAAATGTCTTTGACTGCTGTGTGGGTACGGCTGAAACAGCTCAGCTCACTCATTAGAAGGGGGGGTTCATATACTTTTGGCTATACTGCGTGTGTGTACGGTATATTTAAAGGCATATACAGATGCATATTTGTAGATTGCCATCACAATTCTCAGAAACCAGGGTTTACAATATCCTTTGACCGCTCCCCTCACTGTCACTGTCACCGTCCTTCAAGTGCACCTTACTGTTTATTTACTGTTTTATTTATCTATTTGCTGTTTGTTTCTTGTCTTCTTGGTGTTTGCTTGTTTGTTTGTTTTACTCGTCGTAAATTTTTCCGCACAGTCTCCTATCCTGAATCAGAGCGCATTTCACTACATGATATACTCGGTAACCATGTACGTGACAAATAAACTCTTTTGACTCTTTGGTTATATGTACAATCATATTGTATGTATAACTCATTTTCACTGGAGTTGCTTGAATTTAAAGAAAAATGGTTACGGAATTATCCTGCAAGAGAGGCAGCTCCCAAGAAACTTATCTAAGCGCAGCACAGATCCCCAGGAACTGAGCATTATCACATAAGATGAATATTTGGAGAATATACATTTACCCTGCCATTAGCTCAAGCTGAACAGCATTTGTGATTATGATGGCTGCTTTAGTCCAAATCCCATGTCAAAGTTTGTTTTAGTTGTACTAAACAGGTGTTGCTACGCCCGAGACAGATAACAGAATCATCAACCACATTTGCAAGACAATGAACATAAATGTAGCAGATTTGGCTGTCATTTAAATGACTTTGCATAATTATACTCCTATTGAATAATTCTACATAATTACTCTGGCATTAATGCTCCCCCAGAATAGAACCCCATTCAGTGAAGCAAGTAGGCTAAGTGGGCTTGGCTTTAAGCGCTGTTCATTCTTGTAACCTTTGGCTAGCGGGGTTACATTTGTCTCATACCTAATTTGTTGCTTTGTCCCAATCGTTTTTTTTTTTTTTTTGCGAAATTATTTTAAAAGACGTGGGAAACAATAAGAGCGGGGATGGCATGCTTTCTTAGCAAGCTGTTGTGGCAACACTGTAAGCTGGTGATAATTTCTCTTGTTTATTGAATGCAGTCAGGAGAAAAAAAAAAAAACCTACACCCACAGGTCTAGTTGAATCTGAAGTCAGGTGGAACTGACCGTAGGTTCAACTAGACCTGTGGGTGTAGGTTTTTTTTTTTTTTTTACCGCACAGTCAGGTGGGAGGAATAGCTGAAGTCAGACTGCAGAATTCCCCAAGGATCCCCAGCAGCTCAACATGCTTAGATCCCACAGTTGTCAAGGTACAATGCTGGTTTGGAAAAGAGAAGCAGGCCTACATTTTTAAATATTTATTTATTTTTTTTTCCATTTAGGTGCCAACTTCTGACGGTAAACAATGCGCACAGGGGCGTCGGGGTCAGCCACATGTCTGGACCGGACCTCTCCCCGAAGACTGCGGCTGTCAGGGGCCGCCTTGGGCCTGTCCGGACGTGCCGGAGGTGTGAGGCTACGGTGTCACCAGGTCTGACACTATATCAAGCGCAAGGGCAGGGATTGTCACTGAGAATCTCTGCCTCTGGAATCCCAGTGTGGTGCTTAGCATTCTGGACTTGTGTGGCCTAGCACACCCAAACAGGCTGTAGACCACTCACCAGGCCTCGGATGATCTTTGAGGCTAAGCGAGAAGCCAGAACAATCAATAATCCTCCCCACATGAAATTAATCGCTGGCGAAGAGTGGTCTACCACATAAACAAATAAATAATAAAACAAGTCTGAATGGCGAGATCAAAAAGCGCTCTGTGTGTACGCAGAGGGACCGGGACCTTTCCCATCCTCTTGTAGGGATCCCGACAATAGCTGTGCCAGGGACTCATGGAGTTTGTTTCGGCAGACCGGAAACACCACTGTAACCGTAGCTTTCCGGAAAAGGACGCAGTCCCGCAGCAGCTCGAGACATCTCCAGTGTACGTGTACATGAGACTGTCGTTCTGGCAGCAGACAGCAATGTAGTCAAAGACACAGATTTGCTGGTTAAAGTCTCACCAGGAGCCCTGGAAGTTGGCACCCTGGAGGCTGATATCTAACTGGAACCCTTCCAGTAAGGATCTAAACAAACTGATGAAAATACAGATTGGCTTTGACATGTGGTTGCATATGGAAATGATAGCGAGTCCTTATAGGGCCTTGGCTGCTGAACATCTTGGTGGGGTTAAGGTTTATAATTAACAGTGAGACAAAACATTTGAAAATGCCAGTTGCACCGAGCTCACCCTCGTCCTCTTTTCTGTCAAAATCTACTGATGCCGAGCAGATAACTGCTGGTATGCTGAAGAGCGCTGCTGATGGTATACTGGTGCTCTTAGTGGATTAGAGGGTCTACTAGATTGGTCTTCAAGGCTCCAACTTACTTAGCTTGGAAGACAGAACCTAATGCGATGTGCCGTCTGGCAGGATGTTGTCAACCACAGGGCAGGGTAAGTGCTGTTCGATCAAGTTCGATACTTAGTAACTCATCGCACGGTTGCCTCAGTTAGGAAAGGTGCAACAGGGTTCATCGTTGGCTTCTTCTGCATCTGTCTTTGGGCTGTGAAGATGAGCTGGCAGTGCAAACTTCACACACCTCAACATACACGAATCTCCGACAAAGTAAACAAACAGGTCGAGAGCTATGAGGTCTCCACTTCACCTGCCAAGCTACACTGCTGCTGACTGTATGCTTTTCCTACTTTATACCAAACAGTGACTCACATCTCAGTGTGTACTGTACTTAAAAAAAAAAATTAAGTTTAGCACTATTGTGGTACTCACTGGTTTCCTCTGTAGACCAGTAGGAGTAAGCCCCCGGTATGCTTTTTTAAACCCCAGACTACTACCAACGTGCTAGTTCTTATTACCCCGCATGTGTGAAGCATTAAAATCAGTGTGAACCTGTTACCACCTATTTAGCTGCTTCCCTGTGCGCAGCACTGATTGTATTTGCAAACAAACAAACAAACAAACAAACAAACAAATGCAACTGAAAAACAGCACAACTAAAGAGCGCTGGAAAGTAACTCAAGAGCGCATTTAGTCGACACGTGAAATTCACAGCTGGAATGAAGATAAGCAAGGCCAACCCAGCGGTGAACTCAGTCTGAATGGGAACATCAAGCAGCCATTAAGAAAAAAGTGTGGATGGTGGACCCTGCAGATGGGCTGGTGAACAATCAGGGCTCCAGTTTTAAGGGGATTACGTTGCTTGTGTATCAGCTTAAGCCCTAGGACAGGCTGGGCTCCCTACCCCTGACCTGTCGGCTTCTTAAACAGAGAGATTGTTCCGCAAATTGTCTGTGTGAAGTGGCGCATGTTTGAGCAACAGATAAGCGACTCAGGAGACCTGCGGACCGACGCTCGATGACTTGTTAATAAAGCACAAAAGACATACATACAAAGAAAAAAAAACCCCTGTACACATTCACGTCGGTCATGGCTTCAGACGCTTTGTATGAGAATAAGGTTTCCATGGTGACAAAAACTCATAATCAGTTTGCTTCCTCTGGAACGAGTCGAATCTTCGCAAACGCGAGCGCGGTGGAAGCTGGTAGAATAGAAATTTAGGCTGCTTTAGAAATCCATCCCGTTCACCATACGGTAGAGGTAAGCAGGGAAGAAATCGAGGCCTTTGCAGAAGCCTCGGTCACCGGGTCGTCGCGATGGTTTCCCAGAAAAACCGCCTAGCGCGTTGCTAATAGTCGGCCCGCAGACGGTTGCTTGGAAGGTAAAGCTACCACCGCATGACGCGCTGCATGAAGTGGTCGGCGTTGTGGTTTCTGTCTCTGCAGTGTTCACCAATGTGGAAGACTAGTTGTGCTGCTGTAGGTGGTAAACCGCTTGGCAGCGGATGAAAAGTAATTTTTATTTCCCCTGCAGTACCGAGTAATTAAAATGCATGCAAGCTGTGCTCATTTCTCTTCATAATTTATCCATAACTGTAGATAGTAAATAATAATCCTGCTTTAAAGGGATGTAACTTTGAAATATTCATGGCGGATTAATTAAAGACATGTTTGTGCCTCATTTCTTGAGCCCTGGGCGCTGTTTTGCACTTTGGCCGAACTCTGCGCACCCAACACATGCTTTTACTGCGCATTGTACAGTTCGTGATAACAGCACGGAGGGGTCACCGCTGCAGTGTTCGCGCGCGCACGTCCACAAGCGCGTGCTGCAGGTTTTCTTTACTTTTTTTAAAAAAAATTCAACGACGAAATCATTTATCATTTTTTCGTCAGCGATAAACACGTGGAATCTGACGCATTGAAACCTGAAAGAAGGAGGGACGTCTTCTCATCTCTTCTTTGACTCAACAAGCAGTTTTTGCCGCAAAGTACAACAACTGCCGGGTTGGACGTGTTGGGAAACGTGCTGTTTTGCGCCGACAGGTGCAACCGTCGCCGCCGACACAGCACAGAGCCCCAGGAGACTGGATGTTATACCAATGAGACTGAGATTTTTTTTTTTATAATTAGCTGCACCTCGCAACAAATATTGCGTATCTGTTGCACACGGATACACTTTCGTCTATTAATTTTCAAATCTGGTAACTCAAGGGAGAAATGTCTCAATTTACATGTTAAACAAGCTTTGTTGCCAAAACGCATACATTAAATTAGATTAGACAAGGGGGTCCTCGAGCTGTTACCCTACAATAAAACTTCTCTACTCTGCTTGTCGCG
Organism: Heterotis niloticus; assembly: GCA_018136845.1. NCBI lineage: Eukaryota > Metazoa > Chordata > Actinopteri > Osteoglossiformes > Osteoglossidae > Heterotis > Heterotis niloticus. The sequence continues at coordinate 13,034,215 of CM030895.1, forward strand.
TGAAATATAATGTTACTTATAAGTATGTGATTGGCGAAGACAATGAACTCCAGCATGCGCTCCTTTATAAAAGCATTCCTCTGAGCGAGCAATAAGTATGATGGCGGCGAGGACCCTAAGTTGCTGAGAGCTCCTTGGCTCATTTGCATGTCGCCCGCATGTGCTTGCCCCATTTCCTTGAGCCATCTTCCGAGCAGGCCGCAAGTTGCTGGGTTCCTGTCACCACGGACAGGGAACAGTGGGGTGGGACAGTGCTGCAGCGTGCTTGCTAACACACCACATCTGTTCCGTGTGTCGCAGAGGTGGCCCCCCCCAGAGTGGTAGCCGCTCCCACCGCTACCCAGCCTCACGTCACGGTAGCCATACGCCTCTACTGGGCTGCTACGCCTAATGCTGAGTAGAGGCGTAGAAAGTGGGAGCAAATGAGAGCCAGAGGGAGAGAAAGGGCAGAAGAAGGAGGGAGAGGCACAGAAAGCAGTTTGTGCAAATCCATGACACCATGCTGGAATGCGCCATTTATCCATTGTTGACTGATTGATCTACTGCACACTTTCGCAGCTGCTGAGAGCTTTATGGGTTCAGCCATTTGACATGTCATTGATAGCCACTGCGGTGGACAGAGGCTCCGTTTAAACCACAGTAATGTGAGTATTGGAGAAAGTGTACTTTTCATAAAAGACATTAAAAAGGCTCTTGGCAGGATCTTATTAAAAGTGCTTAAACTTGCCTTGTTAGAAGCTGAGTTATTGGGGGTGCCCAGGGATAGCAACCCCCCTTCCAAGCAGACTGACTGCTGTACTCATTTTATTGCATTTAGCAGAATCCGGGGTTCAGCGAATTTCCTTCTGGTTGCTCTATGTTCGAGTCAGCGTCACCCTGCAGTGGGTAAAGTGTGTGTCGTCCCCAGGCCTGCGGGAGAGGTAAAATTCTCAGTTTACACTTTGGGACACGTTTGCATAGGATACTGTTGATCTTTTGCACAGCCATACAGTGCGTCCCACTCCCTGTCAACAGTTCCCCCAAGAGCGCCTCTCCAGCTTGAGCCCTGCGTCTGTTTCACATCTACACAGCGTATGTAGGTCTCCTACATGGCACAAGGGGCTGTTTCATAAAGCCCAAGAATGACTCTCCTCCCGTTTCCTGCTTTTCTTCCAGTGCACCTTGTGAATACTGCATCAGGTTCATTTTTCCCAATTTTTTTTTTTTTCCAATCCGTAGTCTCAGGAGCAACGAAAAGACAAAACCTCACAGAACTCATAGTTTCTGTTTATAACAGTGAACAGAAATAGAAAGGTTTTCAGGAACTTTGGTGGTAAGTTAGTATTTTCCTACGCACAGTTAATGGGAACGAACCACACCATCTTTCTGGGAACAGCTACAGAGTAAGAAGTTGTCACATTTTTCATTTGTAAACTTCTTCAATGGAGATATGTTTACCCAGTAAATTCCAGCAGGCAGCTGAGACAAGCAATAAATGGGGCGAGGTAAATTATTTCAGACGCGTTCAGAAGCTTTGCCCCATTGGATTTATTCAATTAATGATCGGGCAATGCTATTAGAAAGAGGATTATGTCATTAATTTATTAGAAGGTTGTTTGATGGAGTGATGGAAAGTGAACCGCTCGCAGCAGCAGCCGAGACTCCCTCACCTGACAAACAGGGCCCGCGTTCCATGCGCGAAACTAATGTTGTCTGGCAGCAGAAAGTCCCGGTCGGGCAGCCTGACTCAGGAGAGAGGAGGTTTGCACATGTAAATCCCGAGAGGTTGCTGCTGTTTCGCCGGCCATTTCAGGCCAGGTCTGGTATGTAAAAATATAAGACGTTTCAAAATAGCGACATGGCTGCATACACAGAGCGTGCGCATTGCTCGAGTTGCATTTTGTTTACACGCCTCCAGCTGCTGCTAAAGTGGGAATTTTTTTTTTTTTTTTCTTTTTTTTTGCCGTCTTTGTGAAAAAAAAAAAAAAGGTTAAAATATAATTTTGCCAATTAGCAGGCCGGTGTGCACATGGCCGCGCTGGTGGGGAAGATTTGCGGGTGAAATTGAAGCCGGCTGCTTCACATAGCCTCCCAGTGTGCGCAAGATTGATTTACTCACGAGGACGCCATCCTGTTCCATCCTATAAACATTTGTGGTGTTATTTGTGCGGCACAGTGCTTTGCGAATCGATAAAAATCCACTTTATCCCCACACTACGGTTAGCGCCGGGAAACCCTGCTGCTGTTTGTGGTGGGGCAGGCGCTCTGTTCCCAAAGTCTAAAGTTCTACCGACAACGCATTGTCAGTGTGGAAAAGTAAAATAGTTCAAAACTGCGTCCTGGGAAACAGACAGGACAACAGACTGAAGCCGACTGAGAGAGCTAAGGACCCCTCAGGTCCACACGGCAGTGATAATTGAAACTATGTAAGCCACCCTGTTTAAAAAAATAAATGAACGTCTGGTGTTTCTGCATCTGAGCCCTGTGGTGAATGACACCTGAGATCCCTTCCCTTCTTACAGACATTCATATCATTTTTGATATTTTAGAGGACAAAGTCTGTATAAAACCAGGCATACATATGATACATATGGGGCCAACCACACCTCAGCTTTTTTTTTTTTTTTTTCCAGATTGCTCTAAAGGAAAATCAGGATCAGTCCCAGCCACCTCACTCAGAAACACAGCAGACTCCATCTCTGCATTTACTTTGCTGTGACCTAATGGTGCTCCTGAATCTTAAATTAAAAAATAAGCACGACAGGCACATATTCTGGCCTTAAAGGTCAGCCAAAAAAGTCACAGATAACAAGCCAGGGACGCTGTATTTGGCACGTCTGTAGGTCCAAATGAAGACAGTGTCAGTAAGAAGTAGATGACGGGATTTGGGTTAGTCTTGTTTCTCTGGAGCAGTAAAAATGCCAGGCAGGGACAGGTAACTAAGAGGAAGTGACATGAGCCTCTGGAGATCAACGGACCTGGAGCCGAGGATACCCCACCCTTCATCAGCATATCCTTCTAAGGCTACATTCCCCAGAGACAGAGCTATCAGGTTTAACAACCATTTATCAACAGGATTCTTTCATCGTTATTCAAAAGAAAAAGAGATTGCAGGAATCGGAGATTTTGAGTTTTGAAGTATTTATTGGCTCCCCCGTTTAACTGTGTGATATCACATTCTCCGTGCCCCCCTCCAAAGAAATCGCCACATGGGACATGACTTTGAAATGTATCCTTAGTGCTCAAGAAACAGATGTGCAGGCAAACCTCCGGTGTTCAGCAGGGGCCCATTTTACTGTACATCTGACAGTTTGTGTGTAAAACCAGCACCACCATTTGGCGCTTTAAATGAGAGATTAATGTGTACCTTTGGATTTAGTTTGTACTCATATTTTACTTCTCAGCTCCATTCCTCACAATGACTGTGGATAACCTGAAGATAAATCAAAAATAAACAACATGCAATAATATGCAGTAACCGCTCAGAATTTGAATCTAATTTGTTCTTAACAATGCTCTAATTTTTTTGGATACCGAATGCCTGTTTCCTGTTATTTTAAACAGGAATAAATGAATAAATAATCTGAAAAACACCTATATAACTGTGAACCCATGATTTCAGCAGGACAAAACACTGTACACACCAGTTGCTCAATTAGAATACAGATAATGTCATTAATTTGCATGTTTGTAACATGTGGTACAGTATGTACAGTACGGGATAGTCTATGTGTTAGTGCTGCCACTGATATTGGGAGATGGGAGGCAATGGGAGACAACTGGGAGATGAGAGGGCGCACAGGAGGGTTTGCAGCAGAAGCTCAGTTTTCGGAGATGTTGAATAAAGGGCAGACGTGTTTCCCAGTATCCGGCCGCTTCTATGTCTGGCACAACAATGAAATTTCATTATATGGGTTTATTTAAACATGAAATGCACACTAAATGCAATCACTCAGCGCAATCGTGTTCGGACAATGTGAAACAGCTGATAAGACACCAGCACGGTCATCTGGCTCCAGATAAATCTGTAACAGTAAACGATACAGTTTATTACAGTACATACAGTTATTTTTTTTTTTTTTTTATATTTAGTTTTTATTTGCATTTTGATTTTTGTAATTATGGAAGTAATGGTTGTCAAATCACTATAGCAAAGGTTTAGTTCAAATATGGATATTTAAGAATCATTTTAGTTCAATTTTGAACATAGAGAGCTCAGATACTAAGGGACATCTAAAATAACTGCACCGTAAATTATATACAGAATTTTTTTAAAGTGAACTTCTAAAAAACAAACTTTTTACACCCCTTGCACAAAACATACTTCCAACTGACAGTTACACTTGAATACTGGAAGCCAGATAAAGGCCAACATTTGGCTGTCATGAAAGGGAGTGAATGCTATGTTTTGTTTCTATGCGATAAGTGATCTTCCCAGAGCTGACAATTAATATTTAATTCGATACACTGAGGTGACAGGCTCTGAGCAAACTGAAGAAAAGTAACAATGGAATCAATTAAATTTTGGAAGGTGAGACTATTCAGCTGAGTTTCAAACTATAAGTCATCTCAATCTCCAGTGTACCGTTCCATCAGTCACCTCAAGCCAAGCACCTCACTGGCCTCAATTTCTGAGAAAAGAAAAATTCTTTTCATTTTTTGCCTTCTTCCTTTGTGAACTCAAAAGAATTATATGAGTTTCCCTAAAATTACAGGATGGCCGTATTCCGTCTTTAGCCACTTCGCATTGTGAAAGGAAAGCCACCAAAAATGCAAAAATAGCTCATGTCACTAACTCCTCTTTAATTGATCATTGTTTCTCGCACGACCTTCTGACCGGCAACCCCTCTCGACTTCTGTTAAGTGAAATCTAACCTTCTGAAGTTATCCCGAGAAGCCTGACCCCTTGGGAGCCTGACTTCTTTAGGCTTTTTTTTTTTTCAAATCCCACCCACAATAAAAGCTCGAAAGGGAGAGGTTTCGGGGGCAAGGGAACGAGTTCTGCGGGCCCTCGCTGGAATTTAATCCTCTAGCTGCACCGCGCAGCCTTTTTCAACCTTTACTTTTGCATTTCAAATCTGTCGATGGACATCATAACCACGAAAGAAGTGCTGTCGCACGAGTCCATTTTTCAAAGTTACATCCCAAAATGAGTCAAGCGAGGGAATATTTTCGTCTTAAACCCCAGATGACGTCAAATTCATCTTCTCAGATGCGCTGTTTTTCTCAACTTGCTGCTTTCACACAAAGCTTGATTCTGCAAAAAATCCAGAAAAATTGGAGGCTGACCCTAAAAAAGAAAAAGAGTAAAAATATACTTTGACACACACAAAAAATACAGTGCATATACAGTAAATGAAATGTGGCAGTTCCTTCAAGTTAATGCATTTATTTGTAATAATAATTTGCATGCACTATATTTCACAACTGGAGAAATCAGAATCATTAAAGGCTAATAAATATCAACCTGTTTGCCGGTATTAATGGCTGATCAAAATTTTACCTATTTAACTGTAATGCTAAAAAAAATGTAGTCTCACCTCTCAGTCAAAAAAAAAAAACAACTCCAAAGGGGAAGTATCTCTCTTCTGCTGACTAATGCAAGCTTCCCAATACAAGAAGCTCCCTTTTCTGTTTGAGATCATATGGATTTACACGGAAAGTCCATTTCACCTGGACGAGTTTGCATTATTAATGCAAGCTGTGCCTGAAGTGCTTTATATGTACACACTGTGTTAAAACCTTTGTGCATTTTTGGAACACAGAGTTATGCCTTTGTGATGGACTGTTTTTTTATTTATTTTGACTCCCGGTGTGTTCTGGGCCTGTCAACTTCTCCAAATTGCAGAAGGAAACCATAAACAATTTCTTGGGCCGAAGTGCAGTGTTCTATCTGTCAGCTCACCGCCACTCCCGCTCATAGCTCTTCATACACCGCTATCCCTGAGCCGCTAAAAATACACCAGGGCCATTTGATTCTTTGCCCTGTGGAGGGAAGGCTGTGAAAAAACAACATCGCTGAGATTTCAGGAGGACAGATGACCAGCCGGGCCTCCGGGCGAAGGAAAGGTCGAGGAGCAGAGCTTTGGGGTGGGCAGTTGTTCACAGCTACATCCCACTATCATGGGTCTGTGCGGAAGAAGCTGTCACCAGGCCCGGGGTGTAACCTGCAGACTGATACGGCAAGGAAAAAGGCATTAGAGTGAGAGTGAAATTGAAGAGGGGATGTGGGATGGCCACGGTGGTTAGAGATGACGTTTATTGTTGTGTGTGGGGTGTTGGGTGAATGGGGGGCCGGGGAGGGGGGGGTTAAGCCAAATGGAACACCGGGGCAATTAATGGATGTCTAGAAGTAGAAAGAGTAGAGCAGAAGGAGGGGATCAGAGGCCATTAGTTAGAGGGGGTGGGAAAGGGGAGCTACAACTTCTTATCAGGATCACAGAGAGGTTTGGGGGGCCAGGGCAAGGCCAATTTAACTCATGGAGAGACACACTCGGTCCTGCATTAGCTCGAGATGACACAGGATTAATAATTCGCACGGTTGGACCCGGCTCTGGGTTGAGAATGCGTCACGTGGCCGATGTTTAAAATAAGGAAAATAAGAAATTCAGTACGCGGTGAGTCGAGCTTTCTTGCTGAATTACAGCCATAGATATTTGCAGGCTAAGCGGGCGATCCAGCGCGCGAGCGAGCGCACGTTATCCCTTTTTGTCCGCTCGCCACTCCCCGTCCGCCACTTTAGTTGGGACGCCACAGCTACTGGCTTGGGCAGCACTTCAAGTGGCGAGCCGCAGCGTTCATTTCGACCGTTTCTCGCAGGAACATTTGACGATAAAAAATACTCTGTGCCACGTGAAGATCCGAACGGAAGCAAACAAGCAAGCGCAGGCTCGCTGCGGTTGGGAGAATACATACATCTACCCCGATTGGAGCGGAATTTGTATTCCGCTTGTCCGTGGGCCGTATATCTGGGATCTCAGGCGAGGTGGAAGGCAGAGCCATTACTGGAACAAGTGATTTCTCTTTCAGCCTGGTTCATGGGTCAATTGCTTCTTCCCCTTTCTATTATGCCGGCGAGTTTGTGGGACCGGGCCTCCTTCCCAACCGGAGCACGCCATTCCCACGCATTCCCGTGGCCGCCCGGATCCCCCCTGCCGCACACAGTTTGCTCTTCAGCTTTTCAGCGCTTTGTGTCTCGCTTTATTGATTCTAATGAGGCAGCCGGGTCGTGTCTTTCGGGCCGGCCGCTCTGTTTGTCCAGATTTATGTGTTCTGCTCCTTAAAACCCTTACTTGGGCAAATCTTTAAAAACCTCTCGTTGTCCCCTGGTATTCAATACCTGTCAGCCAGCTTTGGGCAACAAAATAAGTTTGTTTGTTTACATCCCATTCAGCGGCTGTCCCGGTTCATTTGCAGAGCACCAAAACCGAGCCGGTTATTCCACGGATTCCGTGAAAAAACACGGCAATTTAGTCCCGATGGAGAATACGTTCGGAAAAAAATCCATAGCGCATTGCGCAGAACATCTATCAAATCCCTTTCTGCATTTTAATCGCTTTAGGTAACTTCAGTTAAGTAGATTTTGGTGAAATAGCTGCAAACCAGCAAACTTGTAACAACAGATGGGATAAGGATCAAATTTATTTTACGGTTGCAAAAAAAGTTTTGAAGAGGGTAAGCTAAATAAATAAAGGTAACGCTCATAAAAAAAATTTTTAAAAATCAGTGCAGATTATAAACAGACTGTGTGTTTCCCGTTCTACAATTATTATTGGCTTTCCGACTCCTTTTGTCCCTTTTGTGAAAAGAAAATTAATAATATTCTTGATATAATAATATTAAAAGTCAGAAAATGCAGTATACTGGGAAAATGCGCTCGATATGTATTAATGCAGTGAAAAGTTTAACAATAAATTTTTGCCAAGCAATGAGCTTCTTTTTAAGCATAGAAAAGAAGTTAATTTGAACTTAGTTGTAAAATATTTTCACTATGCTGTATCTGAAGGTGCTGCTGAGTTTACTGTGGCAGTGAATTAAACCTGTGCCTTGAGATGCGCAAAAAGATTTAATTTTTGCCAACCCGGAAATTCACCCCACCGCAGGTGTCGTTTCTACATTTTCCACCCTCATTTCAGGCGACGCGTGAACTTTTGGTCAACCATAAAGTGCACCTCCTCAGAAAACCATCATCTCTTTGGATTCGCAAAACTTTCTTTTATTACCCGAAAGCCAGCCTGAGTGACCTATCCATTTCTATGGAAATCACTGGTTTTAAAACTATGTCTGTCCACTCCTCTCCTCTGCTATTGTTCCTCACTATCTCACCTGGAATGCCCGCAATCCAAAGAATTTGCTTTTTTTAGGCAATTTCTGGCAATTTCCAGAATCACAGCCTTTAAAAATACGTTTTGGACAACATTGTGCTTGTATGACAAAACCTGCAAATGAAAAAACAAATTCACGCTTCACGGTGGCATCGTATCACTTGGCAGCTTGCGTTCATGGCTTTGTTTCATATTGCTTGCGTAGTGCGGGCTCACTTTTGCTACCACAAAATTAGAATAAAATAAAGGATACATTCAAAATGAGGAATTCAGTACATTGCTAGAATTAAAGGCTAGGATTACAGCGAGGAGCCAAAATTGGAAGTAAATAGGGAAAACAAAATAAAGTTGCGAGATCAGATCGTGTGGAATTAATATGTGTGTTGTTCGTAAAAAAATCTGCTTTTTTAGATGTGTCTGCTTGGCCATAAACATAACTGGAAGCCTCCCTTTTTCACTGAAGAAACAGGCCTCTATCTTCTCTTATGGCAAAGGGGAGAGGTCGCCACTCGGTGTTGTTGCATCATCTTCTCCCTGTTACTGCACCCTGCATTGACCCCCCATAAAGGCCCTTGTGTAAACACAGCTGCGTTCTTGACACTAAAGAGCAACTTCTTTGAACCTCCCCGATACACCAAAGGTTCAGCTCCGCGCCCGCTGGAATAAACACGAACTGTACCCATCAAAACAAAATGCAAGGCACGGGTGTCAAAACAGCACCGATTCGCAACCGCATTCTCGCGCTACCAGGGCACCGGGTCGGAGTATCGAGCGCCGAAACAACCGCCGCGGCGTTTGCCCCACCCGCGTTCGACGCATCGCGGCATTACGGCGTCTCCGCCGTAACAACGGCGCCGGGTCATCGACGCGAACACCCACGCGAAGAAGGCGGCACAAACCACCTGATACGAGCAGCCCTTATGCGGTAAAATTCCTTATCATCTGTCCAAACAAGGGCCTCTGCCTGCGCCACAATGAACCCATGAGTAGAAAGGAAATTGTATTAGAGGAGAAGGGGGGGGGAAATGTGTCATGTAACACGATACGCTGAATATTTATGGTTTGCGGTGCGTGCCCTGGTGTAAAGTCTCCACGGGCCCTGTGTCTTATTAAAGTTATATTGATTAATAACATCCCAGGAAATCAAATGCATTAAGCAAATTACGAGGCAATAGGCCCAAAAGATGTGTATAGTCTTACTCGAGAATACAATATCTTCGCAGAGGTTCCCGTAAGAGACAGGAAAGGCTGCGTCGCTGGGAAAAAAGAAAGCCCCCTAATTCGCTGGCATCTCGCATTGTCTTATTTGTCTTGGCAGAGCCCCCAATGATTTATGTGGCCGCAGAACTGACAGAGAGAGATCCTGTGCTGTGTTGATGGTCTGCTTCACTTGATAATCAGGTGGGACCACGTGATTGATTCCCCCCATTTATGGATTCCTGTGCCCCCCCCCACCCACCCAAATATCCTATGCTACTGTTTCAGATTACCTGGTTTGTTAGAAAATGCCTCCCAGTTGTTTTTTTCCTTCTTCTTCTCTTTAATGGCAAATTGTCTGGCTGCCACCACATATTTCTCCATCTGGAAAGTTTTATGTAGGCCTTTTCTTTCCAGAACATTTCATATACATTATGTAGGAATAATGCATTTTTCAGAGAAATAGGAATATGTCCCCTCCTGCAGGTTCCTTTTAAATGATATCTGGTTTCCACAGGGAGAAAACCTATTTTGTTAAAAAAAAAAGAGAGAAAGAGAGAGAGAGAGGGGAGAGAAATGTTTAATGTTATGCTTTGCAGTTGGCATTTTATTTCTAATAGATTTTTACTATCTGTCCCTCCTGCTGTAGTAACAGGGGGAAAACAAACACGTATGTAAAACGTGTGGCGAAGCCCGGCGGACTGTGCGGCTCCTCGTCATTCAAGCGCGTTGCATCATTCATATGGCGTCTCCAAACACCTCCTTGGTTTCATTTCACCCCCTCGCACCGTCACTATCTGAAAATCCATTCCCATTGCTATGAAAAAGCGGTCATAGGCCATTTCTTGAATAAAAATAATCCAAAAACTGCCAGACACCTTTGGGCATGCTTTTAATCACAAGGTTCAGCGAGACCGTATAAAACCAGCAGAGCCGCCTGTTATGACAGCCACAAAAGGTCTTTCAGATGTCCGGCTTCCCATTAAGCCCCTCTTTGGAATCCCATTCCCCCCCCCACCCCCCACTCGTTTTTATAGTTTGTTGCCACTGGAGAGATCATGGTCGCCCATTCTAGCCACTGCGCCCACCGGCGTCCCTAAATCCCGAGGGTGCTGCGCGCGCGCGCGTGTGGGGGGGGTTGGATGGGTGGGTGGGGGTGGAGAGATAGTAATAAAAAATCCATCCGCCAAAATATCCAATCACATCCTTCCAAGGACTGATTATATTCCGCACGAACGCCAGCTGCTCTACTCCAGTGCTTCGGCTAAGTGGACCGCCTCACCGAATCTGATGAATCCTCTCTGATAATGAGTGCTAACCAGGCTGAGAATTAGCACACGTTTCCATCATTAAACCTCGCGGCCTTCCCTTTTCTGTACTTTAATGAAATCGGAATACGTGTTCACGAGAGACGGTTCAGAGAGAGGGAGAGAGCAGCGAGGGGAATATGGCCAAAGACAGCAAAGTGCCGAAGGAAAGAACAAAAGTGAGCACGACTCCAAGCCTATATTTTTTTATGGACGAATTGCTCATAATATGGTGGCTGTAGACTATAAACAGGCCTCGTCACGGTGGACACAGCAACCTCAGCTACAGTCAAAAAGTCGCCGATGTTTTTATCTGAATTAATAATCGAACAGGTCTTGATATTCCGCGTGCGAGCGCAAACCCCGCATGCTCTTTGAGAGGGAAACGCTCCAGCCCACTTTGGAAAAGTTCACTCTGTGCACATGGTGCCATCTGTATGTCCTCGCTTGCTTTGCCATGAAACGGGCTGGTTGGTTGGTTGGTTGGATGGTTGGTTGGGGGAGGCAAGAACGGCTGTAATGACCAAACATCTTGCTGATTGGCCATCTTGTATGAATTAGCCCCCTTCGATGATGCTTTGTGTCCAGGCCAAACAGATCCGGTAACAAAGGCTGATTGTCCGACTCCCACTGTCCAAACACAGGGCTGTGAATACGGCTTGAGGCCTGTTTGTGAAGACGCACCTCTCTGTTGAGGACATCTGAAAGTGGAAAACATGTGATACAAGAGTGAAAATTTAATCCGTTTATGGCACAATCAACTTCAGCTTTCCATTCAATTTCACATGGACGTCAGAAAGAAACTAATAACTGTATATGTAGGCTGTATATTACATTACAGTCTATATGAATGTATACACACATATATAGAAGCAGACAGAAATGGGCCTAGAGATGAGCAGGGCAGGCAGATGCAAAGTGTGGAAAAATTACCTCTCCGCGTGCTAAAGCACATGTTTGTCTTAAATATAAAAAGTGTGAATACAAAATGTATCATAAATATTCTACAAAGAACTGGCATCCCATCCAGGGGCAACTTCATAGCCCGGTGCCCACCGGTTCGGGGATGGACTCTGGACCATTGTGACTCTGCTCAGTATAAGCGGCTAATGAAAGTATATGGATGGACGGACGGATGGATGGATGGATGGATAGTAAATATAAAATGCCTTATAGATAATTAAATGCTGGCCATATAAGAGTCAATGTACCTAGCAGGACAATTCAGCTATTTGAGGAGGAGCAGTGTGTCCATACAAGTGTCAAGTGTCTCAAGGAAGGGTTGCTAACTGGAGCCATGAAGATGGTTTAAATGCGTACGGGGAATGATTAAGGTCGGGATTCCCAGAGATGAGTCCCTAGGCCTCCAAAGTTACCTGATTTCTTGGATGCACATTCAGAATGGAATGGAGTTATAACACCACACCAGCATGTCAGCGTTTTCATGCGGCACAACTCTTATCTATTAGATATTCATGCTGAAAATGAAAGGGGGAGTTTATGGGGAAGTCAACAATTCAAGTAATGTAACACTTGCATCCATCCATCTTATCCCTGGTCAGTGATTTCAACCTTCCCTACAGACACTTTTGTGTAGATATACTCGCCCTCACAGCACATCGCAACCATGAAACGCGCTTCAGACTGCTGGAAACGGTCCGCTTGCCATTGTTTATTTCTCTCATTAATTTCTTAATGTCCTCCAATTCGGAACACATCTTGCATAATAAAACAAATGCTGAATCAGTGCTTCCTTTTGATGGAACGGAATCGGAGAGGCTAGCATGCGGGGGAACCGGGAACGAAACATAAAAGTGGTTCATTATCACGGCCGGATCAACAAATGTAAAGCAAGAGGGATGAAAGGTGTCTCTCTCTCTCTCTCTCTCTCTCTCTCTCTCTCTCTCTCGCTCTCTCTGTGTGTGTCTTGGAGCTCTGTTGTGTTTTATTTTCTTTTTGGCCTTTGTTTAAGAACTATTGTTTTTGTTAAGGGGGTTATCCACAGAACTACACCCACCCATTGGCTTGAGGGACGGCGCATAAGCAAGGAGCATTTGAGTCAGCAGTGCCACCAGCTGATTCCTTCTACGGCCGCACAATGAGGACGGTCTTGTGTGCTTTGTCTTGCTGAACATACAAATGGGCCTGGAGAGGACCCGCGAGGGACATCACCATTGTCTTGTCAGAAAAGACTTTTTCGGCAGATGTTCCCGTCGAAATTTCGAAACGAGCGTTTATGCCGCCATTTTCTTTCACGGCATCGCGTGCTTCTCCAACAACTTGGCACCGCCTCACAATGGGCTTCCTGCTTCTCCCACTTTACAGCGTGACTCAGACAATGCGCAGGAATTTTGTTGCTGTTAACTTAGAGTCCAACAACCTTCCTTGATCTCTCTCGTAAGCCTGCAGACAATGCTTTTACCTTAAACAGTCAGTCAGCCTCCCACCAAATGGCAAAACCCAAAGGTGATGCCTGGGGGCTCAGTTGTCAGCTCCCCATCTCCCTTGTCTCCATGTCTTCATCTCCCACTTCTCTTGGCCTGGACTGGCATCTGGCATTTTCCCTCCTCCCCATTCTACCCCACCACCCTATCCCACCCCACCACCACTACACTCCAGCCAGTTGTTCTTGGCTGAATGAAAGCGCTAAGAAAATAAAGAGATCTAAATGTCAGCGGGAAGCTGAGTGCATTCCTCTCACTATGTCCCAAGACCGGTCACCCAGAACAACTTGTGATCCTGGGACAAAGCTAGTGACGGCAGGTGGCCACATGAAGAAATTTTTGTCCCAGAATTAGATATTATCCAGGGGAAGCACCATTGAGTCAAGGATAATACCCCCGTCCTACTGGGTCGAGTAGGATTCTCATTTCAATTCCTTTACACGACGATGCTTTTCATCTTTGTCCGGGTGCGATGCCAGTGCTGAGGCATGAAATAAATTGAAGTGACTCAAAGACGGAGTTATCCCTTGAACCCGTGGCACTCGCAGGCGTTGACGCTTCCTTTGTGTTGTGCACATACAGAAGGAGGTTGGTGTACGTATACACGAGGGCATGATGGAGACACAACGAGGCGGTGCTTCTCACGTCGGCGGACGTCCGCTGTGCTCGCCCGGCCTTCTTGGACCCGGGCGTTGAGGAAACCATTTCCTAAGACGCCATAAATGATGCATGCCCATAGAAAGGTCATCCTGAAATTCAAAAATAAAACTACATTTTTTGTTTTGCCATATAGAAAATGCCTATTTTACTGCGCTTCACTTCTCAGCTTATTTACACGTTTAAACACGCGGCCTTTTCTGTTGTATTATTTCATCTAGAGCAGATGGTGCTTTTAAAGCAATACTTTTTTAATACTATGCAAATAGTTCATTTGATCAAGTGATTTATTTATTTTCTTCTGCAAACACGCGGTTGCTTTCAGCCACTCAGTTTTCACTTTTTCATGTGCGACCAAACATGCATTCTCCGGCTTCCCGGGAATTTATTTGCTGGGATATAAATCATGGCCCATCTTCTTTTAAAAGGACATCTATTTTTCTGCCCCGCACTCGCTTCACCGGTGCACTTTTTCACAAGCTTAACTTTAAAATCTATTTTTGATTATTTCAGGAAAATTTTTCACACAAACTGCGCGACAACTGCGCTTGCAGCACAACATGCTAAATAAATAAAGGTAAATAAAGGTAAAGCCTTCTGTGGGCCATCTCTCAAGGAATATACAGCACCAAGGATAAATTCCCTGTTAAATTATTATTTATGTGCTCTTCTGCTGCATTGTATTTCTTGCTTGCTCCAAACAAAGAAAACTGATCCTAATTCAAGAACAAGGACTTAACATCAAATGCAACCTACTGGAATATATTACCGCATTTTACTCTAAATTAGGTTTCCTTCAACTGCGGCACCAGCAAGGCAGCTTCAGATCCTCCGCATGAGGATCATATTATGTGGGCTAAACTCGGCTTTGAACTAAAATACATTTAAACACAATAAAAATGAAAATGCATCGCGCTACTGTACATGGTTGCTGTTCGGCACGGCGGCTGCACTCGCGCTCTGCAGTTTGAAAGCTCGTGAAAAGGATCGAGTTGTTCAGGAGGAAACGTGCAGAAAACTAGCAGGAAAATGAACAACAGGAAAGCATGAAGAAAAAAAGCAAAAGATGCAAAAAAAAAATTGAACGTGAGTTCGAGTAACTTATTTGCCACGCGTGCCAGGGCGGGCCATCTGCGAACCCTGGTGGTCCGACGCGCCAGTCGGTCAATCTGGCTTCCCGGGTTCACCTTCCCCGGATCATTTGCTGGCTAACACTCGATACTTTGGTGATGCGAACTCGAAGGCTGCCCACAATTGCTTTGCCAAATGGCCTGAGACCACCTATTCTGCAGGTCTCTATAGTGGATCAATTGAAATTCTTCCAGGAGCAAACTCAGCCTAATTGACCCCATATGTTCTCACAGAGTTCAGATCCACCCAAAGGGCTGCATCCATGGTTCAGCAATGAAAATAGATTTTTTTTTTATGTGTGTTGCACACTTATGAGCCCTCTGATCAAAGGAACAAAGAAGTTCTTGATCAGGACACATAAATAAGAAAACAGAGGCAGAAGCTTTCATGGAGGCTGAATGCACTTCAGCTGTTTTCCCATCCATTTAAAAAAAAAAAAAGCATTTACTGGGTTAAAGGGAAATTGACGCAGTTGCACGTGAGCGGGGAGGACGTTTGTACTGTGACAAAAATGGACAGTTATTAAAAAAGGTGCTAACTGACAAAGAGGCAGAGGCGCCAGTCGCGGCTGGGGCAGCCCTCCTTTCGACAGAGCAGTTAGAGGAGCTGGAATACAAACCTGGCCCAGGTGCCTTGGCTCCCAATGCGCAGTTGCTCAACTCTGACTCTCAAATCACAGGCGATGGAAACGCAAGTTTTATGCCCACAAATAGAGGAGGAAAATAAAATGAAAATAGCTCTGGGCAGTTCAGCAATGTGGCCCACAAACACATTGCAGACTAGGAAACAAGACCCAGTAAATTCATCTGAACGTTAGTTCAAGTTGCAATGTGTGAGTCGGAAAAAATCATTTCATTGACCGAAACATCTACAAAAGCCTGTGAAGCTGTTACAGGGAGAATGCTTCTGTTATGCAGTCAAATAATCTATATTTCATGTAATTTTTTAGCAGTCTGTATAATTGTATGCATAATGTATAAACTTCCATGACTTACATTTGTCTAATTTGTTGTGACAACTTTTCGCAGCTTTTCATAAGTCAATACGTACTTATGGTTGGGTATTAAATTACCCTCTTTATTTATGGTGTCGCGTTCTTTATTCCGCATCTGCAAAACAGCCATTTAATGGCTTTTGTAAAATTAGATTCCTGGGAGTAAAAGCAGATCATTTTAAGAGCTGAAAGACAGAAGTCGAGGCTGGCGCATCATGCGGCTGATAATGGCGATCGGAAAAGGTGGCTTAGAAGGGCGGAGTGTGCTAATTCTGGCGGTAAGAGATAACCTTGGCATTACAGCATCTACGAGCGGTGTAAAAAAAAAAAAAACTGAAAATTTAGTACCGGACCCAAAAAGGGACATTAAAGGTGAGGGTTGAGGAACGCTGCTTCCGGATGTTTCGTCCTGCCCTTTCCCACTCATTTGAAATGAAAGCAATATTTAAAACTAAATTAATTTCGCTGGAGATGCTGAACGCCCAGAACGATAGGGAATAGCGGCACCTCGGCTCTCAAAGCGAGCTGACCTCAGGGTGAACCGACACACTTTTAAAAATGTTAAGAAAATGTAAATTTGGCCTTAATCCTTGTAATCCTCTTTCCCAAAATACAAGGGAGCATAGGGAACCCGCGCGTGGCTTCTAAACAAGGTGGTTCTGCCGGACTTCTTTGCAGGCCTGGCTGTGTGATTCAGCAGAGATTAGAACAACGGCCTGTTTGTGATGCCCTTGATGCGGAGAACAAAGATGTTCCTCTGAATGAAGTCAATTATGTGGATGCGGTTTAAAATTACATGAAGGCGAGTGGAAAGATCTATCGTGATTCTTTTAAAAGAGCTCTGCGCAGAATAAAAACAGGACCATTTAGTGTTGACTGCACGAGCAGAAACTCTTTAGGCAAACGAAACATTACAATGGACGCTTATGCGAGCAATTTGTTAACAAGAGCCGCCGCATCGTCTAGGAAGTGAACGTTTTGCCTTTGCATGCAAAGATTTGCTCTTTTTACAGACTAGCGGTACAGAGCTGAAACAGTAATACCTGCGCAAAGCTACGTGCTTCCCTTCAGAGCACCGGGACTTTTGGACTTAATTTGTTTGCAAGACAGAGCTGCGTCTTGTGGATGCTGAAAAGATTGTCTGTCCTGTAATTAAACAAGTGGCCGGGGGGCATCTTTTCCACTCCGTTTCTTCTGGGATGGGGCAAGGTGACTGACTGGGCTCCGAGAACCCGTGGCTGCGCAACCTGGGGGTGTTTTTGCTTCCTAAGGGGCGGGACGCAGGCTCGACGGGACACAGGTGTCCTAGTCAGTGTGGAAGCCAACACCATCAATCCTGGAGTCCCTGAATGGATCTGCAGATACTTAATCGATGCCTGTCCGGCGGACAAGGCTTCTCACCGTCGAGCACCACCGGCTTGGGCTCAAGAAGATCCACTCCTTCACTCATTTACGCGTCACGGTCTGGGGTCCCGGAGGAGAGACTCGCACAGTACGCACACTAAATTAGACAGAAACAGTCACTATTTCAGCCAATAATTTACTCAACAAATCACATCTAAAGTAAATTACAATCATGGGCCTTCCTATTTCTGACATTTATTCAATTGTACAAGAGCATTCCCAAAAGTAGAGCAAGCTAACCTTACGTATTTATTTAAAAATATATAAATATAGCATATGATGAATATATCCTATAATTACTACAATCGTGATATACAGAACAGCATATATAGTTGCACAGGTTATAGCCTAGTATATCCATAGTGTGTGTGTGTGTGTGTGTGTGTGTGTGTGTGTGTGTATATATATAGTAAATTATATATGAATATAGATTAGATTTTGGCACAGGTGTTTTGCTCTTGTGAGATGCAGTGGACTTTTTTGTGAAATACATTCCCTCACCTTTTTGTTCTTTTTAATGCTTCATTCACTTCCCCCATTAGGCTATAAAGTATGGATAAAAACATCACATATTTATAGTTAATGAATACCTAATAACCACCGTATGCCTCAACGTTTCCAGTGCGTCACGATGACAGGCCAGATATAAAGCCACTAAAAAGTGGCAAACGTTGTTAAAAGATCTATCTAAAGTAATATGTGAATAAAGAAATGTTTTCGTATAAGGAGAGGCTGAAAAATCAAGCATGTCAAACTTTATTACTTCTTCGTGCTTGAGAGGACCCCGAATCTTGAAGACTTTATCGTTTTCGCCAAAGGATTAGAAGAGGAAGTGGCGCGCTTGGGATTGATTTAAGTCCTTGATTTTTCGTACGTAAGTGACAAAACCCCCGTGTCGCGGTGGGTGTTTCCTGCTCCAATAGGGGCTGTTTTATTATTCTAATTGGTATTGAAATAAGCGAGTAAACAAACACTTCATCGGTTTTGTTTAAGACGGCATTGGGCAACAGCGTCGCTTGGAATTACAATGTGAGAAATGTTAATCGCTTTCTGCGGTCTCAGCCTCCTTGTCTTTGTCCTTTGTTGTCCTAGCACTGGGCTTGGTGGCTTCATTTAAATAAGAGCTGGGGAGCAAGTGACTTTTTGTTGGAGGGGGCCGCCCTGGATGGAATTTGGAGGAGGACGGACGTCTCGGCCTTATTGATGGCCGCCGTGCCGAGTGACTGCTTGACGGATGCCCGCGTGATTGATATGACGGCCGACTGGACCGCTCTTAGTGCAAATGTCCCTCAGGAAGCATTTCGGGAAACACAGTGTGCCAGTGTGTGTTTTCATCCAAGCGAACGCAAAATAGTGCTGGAGAAAAGAACCCCTGTTGCCTGCTGCCCCACACACACTTTTAACTGATGCCGCACACCCACTAATAGGCTGATCTTTCATGCTGCTGCAAAGTGCTTTGCATAGATGCTAAATAAAAATGGAATTACAAGGCTCAAGTTCCAGATTGCAGCAAATTAAATTTCTCAGCTGATAATGCAGATCACTTTCACAACAGTTCTGCTTCTGAAACTAGAGACTCATGCAAACCCTAGATGACCCACACACCAGGTGTAGGGCATCTAGGGTTTGCATGAGGTTATATGGAGGGATAAGTTCAGCCAAAACACCTACTGTATCTCTGGACTGTGGCCGAAAACTGGAAGTAAACTAACATCTGGTCCCTCAGCCCAGGCTGTGTAAGGCACAGCGTCTATCAGCCACACAAGTGTACTGTGTTAAAATCACGGGTGCAGGGTGTTAGCACTTAAAAAAAGAATGGTCCGTGAAGCTGGTTAAGCATAGGGGATGTTGATGCCAAGTATCCTTGAAACGATAAACTTTTACTATTTTTGCTGGATTACGCTGAGAAGGCTTCTTAGGAGTGATGGTTATCTAAATCGGGACTCCATCCAGAACCTCCAAGCCGCAGCTGATGCTGGCCATCAGCCCTGTTGTGCTATCGTGTCGGGTTTGTTCAGTCACACCGTCAGAGTCTTCAGACTTCTCTCTTGCTTGGTGGCGGCCACCTGCGGATGAAACGGCACATTCGGTGCCTAGTGGGAGGGCCCAAGGGTGTCACGTGGTTCGCACCATAAACCTTACTGTTGCGTCGCATCTGCTTTACTTCCACGGTTAGCAAAGTGCCTTCGCAGGAGAGTTTATCCCAGTGAAACAGGCCGACTCCACCCCCCGAAGCAGGTAGCGCGACTTAGTTTAAATATATGGCTAATATCATATGTAAATTTGTTTGGTTATGTTTCTACTCAACACCAGACAAGCACAAACATTTTCTGTCTCAGCAGCTGTCAGACAAGTCTGTACAGTTATACTGAAGGTTAAATGAATGCGAGACATCGAATGGCGTTTTATTAATTCCATTCCAGATGTTCCAAAGGTGTACGTCTTAAGACATATTCATATTTTGGTGCTGAGTATATGATATTATGATATATAATATTTTTCCTGCATTTATTTATGATAAAGTTACAACATACAATTGATATTTACATATGTCAGTCTTGGCCCTTCTTCCATGCGCGTGTGAATTATTAAAACGATTAAATGCTTTTTTCCAGAATGTTCTTATATTTTTTGAACCCATCCTTTTTTTCTTCCATCCTACTTCACATAGGGGAATTTCCAAGAAGAGAGGACATTTACAATGGTTGCATAAAACTTTTAACAAATAATATTGCACTACAAGCTGTCTGTGGAGCGCAGTGAATGGCACAAAGGTTGCAAAAAGGGGTGGACCCTTGCAGAAGAAGAGAGAAGGAAGGAGACAAATACGCTGGACGGGGATTTCTGTGAAGCCAAGCAGGCTGCCAGTACAAACAGGAATCCTGCTACAGGACCCTTTCGTAAGATACCAGTCTCAAACTGTTCCTGTAAAATATCCAGCTACACAGATAAATAAAATTATCATTAGACGCAGTCATCGGCCGAAGGAGTAAGAAAAAGAAAACAACGGCGTTCATAATGTTGTTCGAAGAATCAAATTTTCCTCATTTCGGGCTCCGAACATTTCTGTGGGTTTCCTCAGGAAACTCTGTGATCATTTCTAACTGTTTTTGACCAAATAAAATAACAAGTTACTTCGGGCCCATAATTATCCAGTTGAATTTCCGTCGCATAAAAAACGCTGTGTGGTGAGCAGTTGTTTATACGATGTTAAAGGAACAACATATACGCATTAGCGTGGTTAGGAGTACTTTAGTACATAGCGAGAAATTAAAGCCGAGCACACAGCACACGCACTGCAACTTTCATTACTCCAACATATGTCAATTTTTGTTTGAGTTGGCGTGTTAGCAGATGCTGGCCACTCCGACTGGCACTGAGGCAGCAGTCTGGGATATAAATAAGACAACAGTATGAATGGTGCTCAAGATGTTGACATAGAGCGTACCATCTGGACTTGGTATATGGCATGTTGGCACGAATGGATAAATGCACAAATTAAATTAAAAAAAGAAAAGACATTCAAAGATTCCTCATTAGGGCTGCAAAACCAGGACACTTGGCATTGCGCTCACGCAACACTGCTATGGGCTCTTTCTCGCCAGCTGGTTTCAGGGCAATTAGACCCTGGGTTGAACCCTGCGCCTGGTTATTGTGCACATAGATGCCAGGGTGCAGGCGCGGCCGGGGAGCCTCACCTGGAATTGCCCGCGCATTTAAGCGGGCAAAGTTCAGTAGAAGACGCAGGATGTGCCGAGCTTACAAATTTCCCCGCGTACAGCGAAAAGGAGAATTTGTTCTCCGGCGCGAGCAAATATCTACCCTGCTGGGGGTTTCCTGTGTGTGGTACATGGAGAAAGAGAAACACTAGTTGGAGAGAAACCCTGTATCGCCATATATTTATAACAAACAGGAACAAAAAAAGTTGGATGTCCTACAGGGGCCTAGTTCAAAGTCCTGACCTCAGTCTCATCGAGGATCTGGGCCGCCGTTTGAAAATTGCGATCCGTGAGCGCCATCCAACCAACCCGAACAACCTGCAGCTGATTTGCCGACATGAATGGCCACCCTAACACTAACCCTGCTAGCAGTGTGCAAAGCCAGTGCATACTTACCTCAAAGGACTAAACACTGTGTTTTACCAAAAGGCGGCTCTACCAAAGATTAACACATGGGGTTTGAATACTTATGCGACCAACAGATTTCGATTTTTTTTTCAATTTTTTCCTTTTTTTTAAAAATATTTGCAAGCAAAACATTAACTTTGGCTCTGACAGTCTAGTGTTAGAGCTCATAGTAAAAATACTGATTGGAAAAATGTGTGCACATATAATTTGAAGATAAATTTCAAAGAAGCTTAGTTCATATATACAAATGACATATCAAGGTCTAGTCTGCTGCCAAACATCAAAGAATTCATTCTCCCTAAAGTGCATAGCATGGATGTATGAGTATAAAACACTCTGCTGCAACAACACACTCACATAGACACAGAAATGCACAAATACAGAAATACATGCTTGCGCACATGTATGCAAACAAACCCGCAAGGATCATTTGCCCAAACAATTGAACATTAAATAGCTGCCTGTTTTTTTCCTGTGACACTTGCGACAACCGTCTGATTTGTTGTGGTGGCGAGAAACAAGCGGCGCCAACGCCACTTCTGAGGCCCATTTCTGTCATTTGCGTCTCTGATTTAACAGGCACTCACGGGGGTTCATCTGTTTGTCCCCGACTCAGCGAGCATCAATCCTCCGTATGTTATGCGAGTTCAAAAGTGAGGCAAAGAGCGCGTAATGGACACCTAATCGAATAGGTCTATTAAAGAAGTTTTACTGGATGATGATCAAAAGCTACCCATGTGAATCCAGCACATTTACTCTAGTAACACTTGCACATTAGCATGGGGAAAAAAAAAGGTGTAGATACGGGTCAAAACTTGATTAAACAGTGGTTTTCCGAAACTGCAGGAGTAACTACAAATAAAATAAATTCTTCGGCTGTCATCGGAGTTTATTGCAAATAAAGGCTCCACGTTCGAAGAATAATTTTGGCACAGAGGAAATAATAAAATTAAAAGTTATGTCGCTGTTTAAGTGTAAACCATAAAAGGTGTCACTTTTCACGAGAAAGCACACCGAGGGTAAAAAGAAGCCGCGTTCGCAGGCACCGAAACCTATAAACGTGCGATAGTTACATTTCTATTAGTTCTTTAATCCAGGGCGGTGCTCGGCAGTGCCGCCACTCAGCGCCTATTGACACCGGACACGTCCCATTTTCAAAGTCAATTTGCCGGAGATGCTTTTACACACGGAGCACCGGAATGAAGAGTGTGAAACAATAGAGTTCTCCAGAAGCTCCGCAGCAATTCATCGGCTGCAGCTTAGCAAGGTCTCTGCCAGTTTTATCAGCACAAAGCCAATGAATATGCAGTTAAACAAACAGCAATCCTAATATAAGGCTGGCGTAGCTAACGTCATTATCTCGCTGTCCGTGGCTTGTCTGTCGGAAGAGGACGACAGCCTTGTTTGAGGAACTCTTGTGGGGATTTAACCACACCAGAATTCTGATCGGAGCTGGAACTTGTCCCAGAAAGCCGAGTTAATAGCCTTTCTCTCCATTGAATAATGCTTTGAATTTCTAATGTGGCTTCCATGCAGGACTGTAGTTTAATGTGCCTTTGAAAGGACTTTATTTCTGACAGCACAATGCAGCAGAGGGCTGCAGTCGCATGTTTGCGGAGGTAAAGCCAGCATTCCCGAGAAAAGCAATCGCTAGCATCTCCGTTAGATTCATCTCCCCTTCGTAATAGCACGGACAGCCTTGTCAACCGATCTAACGCAAAACTGGATTGTGGGAAAACTGCGATCACTCCCAGTCCTTATCTGCGAGCCGAAAGATTCTGAGATGCACGGATTCGAGCGGCGGAATAGGAATTTTTTTAATGCGCTGGAAAATGTCACAGTGGGATTCAGAATAAATTTCACGTCGGTGCAAAAAGGTTTCTCGGCGATGGCGGCAAAAGTTGTTACGCAATCAATAAAACATAGTTTAGTATTTTCGGAAGGGAAAATTAAATATGAAAGGTGACGTCAGTTCCAGTTCGCCAAGGTCGTTCATGCATTCTAACATGAGGATTCATCCACACTCAAAATGTATGTTCAGTGCATCCTTTTTCCTTGTAGCGTTTCTGCATATCAGTCAAAATTTTTTGAAACTGTTAAAAAAATTTGATTGTTAACCATTGCTAGAATAAGGGCTGTGCTGCGGAATAACAATCAAACCTTTCAGGCGGTGCCGATGCTTTATGGCTAAACTTTATGTGGCCACTCGGCACGTAGCGAGGACAAGCAACTAGCTGTTATCTTTCTCCTGTGTCAGGACTTGACATTTCCCGGTGAACAGTTGGGTTTATTTATTTTCATGTTTAAATCACTAAGCCAAGCCTGGACTAAATTCAGTCCTCTTGGTTTGCACTTTGTCAGGAGTAACATAAAATTTGCACAAAATAAAGGATTTATGCCAGAAAGGATGTCCATCTTCGGCTTAAAAAGGTCATTTTCCCGAAAACGCAGAACGCTGCAGGTTTTGCATCGGATCACTGGAGAGAAAAACAAACCAAGAGCTAACCTGTAGCTAAATTTGTTTTCCGTTGCTTGTTTTTACGTAAGCGACATAGGCGAGAACTATTGCTGTGCTGTTGCCTGCTGCTTTGATGCGCAGCTGGGTTAAACAGTACCGCCTGCATAGCCTGATTTTTGCAACGCTGGCCCTTCTATGGCTTCAAAATGGCAGGATCGCAGAGCGTTCATCTTCACAATTTCTAACAAGATGAGACATCTGGGCCTCCACCAGATCTTCCTCCCACATCGGTCTGCACACCATACATTATAGCCCGAGCCACCTGTTGGAATGGCAGGTTGCTAATTCTAGAAGCAAGTTAAGACACATGACCACGCATTGCACTCCAGCTGGCTCCCGGGCCCCCTCCCAGCCCTGTCGTGCTACGGCGGAAACCTCTGATTGATAGAGGAACACCACTCAGGGTTAATTTACACTCATGAATTATAGATACTGCGATGCATCCACTCCATTCTGCATCTCTCCATGGGGTAAATCTCGTGCATCACCGAAATCAAGACATTTCACTTTTCATTGCCTCTGTTCTTCTCACAGATAAAGGTTGCATTGGTTATTTTTAGACAATGGCAGATAAAAGGAAAAAAAGGCACACTTTGTTATGTATTATTGAACACTTACTAAAGGTAGGAAAGATGAATTAATAACACGCACACTTCCATTTCCTGTTCCTTTAATTTTCCATGCCCTTTTTCTTTGCATTCTTTTTGTCAGAAAATCAAAAGATATGTTCTTTTTTTGAGCTTTTTTTTTTTTTTCAGTTTTGCCTGAAGGGACTATAAGGTCACCCCAGTGCCATTTGGATCATAGGTATTTCTATGTAGGGACTATTGAACAAGCAGAGAAACGGAGCAATTATGGGTGATTCCCTTCCATTATCTGATTAAGAAAGTGCCGATTAAGGAGCATCGCACCCTGGGATCGTATTATTTTGACATATCACTGCGGCCGCCTTCGGAAAGACCAAATCTGCAGTTCGCATCCAGGGTCAGGCGAAAGGTTATATTTATCCCTTTGAGCACAACCGCACGGCTGTGGTCTACAAGTGAAACCTGTTATTAAAGCAGCAAAAGGTGCCTCTACCACATATTACTGTGTGGGGATTGAATACTTACGCAAACAGCGTATTTCAGTTTTTCCTTTTCTTTAAAATATCCGCAAGCAAAAAACGTTGGCTCTGAAAACTTAGTGTTAGAGCTGACGATAAAAATACTGAAAAGGGTGTGCTTGTATTTAACTCTTTGAGCACAGCCACATGCCTACTGGCTACAAGTGAGAGCGAAGCCGCAACCAAGACCTCCAGCACAGACAGCTAGCTGCATCATCGCTTAAGTTGTTCCCTTCTGCTGGCACTTCCCTGACACAAGGGAGGGGTGAACCATGGAGCCCCCCACACCGACGCACTCAGCAACCACCTCCCACCCACCCCCCCGCCCATGGGCCAGATTAGTGTCTTCAATGAGCACCTGATGAGGGCCCAGGCTGATGATTGATGGCCGCGTGGCTGGGCGACAGCACCACATCCCCCTAAAGACGCCATGTGTGCTCCTTTCTCTGCTGAATACCGGCCCCCAAAACTCCAGCTATTTCTGTCCCCTCTCACCCGCACCCCCATTTTTCAAAGGATGACAATTGTGCAGCTCAGCAGTTTTGGGGCCCCCTGCTGAAGCTTGAGTACTGTTTGTTACAAGGCATTGCCTAAAGAGGGACTCCACTGGCGCGGGCAAAGAACAACCAACGCTCTAAGTCCAGCAATCGGCCAGTCGTTTCCATGGCCACGTGGACAACAATAACACCTGTGGGGACGCTAACAAAGCATCTGATATTTATTCATGTATCCGAAGCTGTTCAGTGGACAGAAGCTGCACGAAACAGCTCAAAATATACAGATGAAGTGTTTGCCTTGTTAGTGCTTCCCCCACAGGTGAAGAAATTTTTCAACGTTAGCAGCAACAGCAACGGCTGTACTGTAATATTCGTATTGATAAAATTCAGGCTGTGGAGTGGAGCAGCGAGAAAGTAAGTCAAATAAACGCGCTGTCTCTCCCCGAAAGCAAACTCGGGACGTTCATAGGCAAACAACGCAGGTCAGTTACACGGCAGCGCGATGCCAACTGCAACTTTTAATGGATAATTGCGTTCAGTTGTTTCAGCTGTTATTGAATGACCAGATTGAAGCATTGATTTTTTTTTTGACCCGAGAGCAAGCGTATTAATATCATCATAACTAGTAACCAACAATTCCGAAAGGAACTTAGTGACTGACATTTGGAGAATGTTAATTTATCTTAATATATGTTTTTACTGTATTAAAATCAGCTTGGTGTATAAATCGATGATTACGCATTGCCAGGTGCTATTTTGATGGAATCGAGCATCTGACAACCTAATGGATGGGAATTAACAAACGGAATTTGTCCGGTTTTTGTGGCCGTTGACCGAAAGCTTTGCTTTAGATGCGATTCCAAAGGATGTGGCATGCTGA
This sequence comes from Heterotis niloticus, assembly GCA_018136845.1. Lineage (NCBI taxonomy): Eukaryota > Metazoa > Chordata > Actinopteri > Osteoglossiformes > Osteoglossidae > Heterotis > Heterotis niloticus. The sequence goes on from CM030895.1 coordinate 13,060,779, forward strand.
GTCACCTTGCGGGAGGGTTTAGGCCGGCGCCTGTCACACGACTTTCGGATTCCGCTCCCCCGCACTGGGCTGTCAATAAGCAGTCATTATAGATCTGAAAAAACAACCCACAAAAGCCAGGGCTGCAGCGAGGCGTCCACAGTCATCATCCTTCACATTAGCGGCAATGTCTTCATTTCCTGGGAAGAGACCCATCAGTGGACTGAGTCAGATTGAACAGAGTGATGGAGAAAGACAATAGACTGTCGGGTTTTTCAGTCCAACACATTCCACATGATCATCCATTTTCATTAGCTGTGTCAAGGTATGTAGTGAGCATTTCGGCTGGCCTGACACCGGTTGCTTGGACTGGGGTTTTCCGCAGGATGAGAGCGCCAAGCAGTGAGAATAAGGGACAGGGTGGGTGTTCGCTATCTTTTTTTCCTTGCAGAATGCTGTGGAAAAATTCCTGAGGCACGAATTCCCGTTCAGCGTGCTTGTTATGATATCGAGCTTCGCGGCTTCATTGTCGGCCTAGAACTGTCAAACCTGCCTCGCCGTGTGCGTTTGTAGTTACGTTCAGCTCCAACACTTAGAACCAACCTATGAAGTTAAGCCTTGGTAATGTGAACGAGATCGGTTTTGTTTTTTTTTTTTTTTAAACATGCTGTGTTTGCACCCCTCTAAAGGCAAAATATGTTGGAAGAAGGTAATGGCAAACCACTTGTGTTCCTCCATACCTTGAAAACCATACCGGTGGTCACCTAAGAGTCAGACATGACACAACGGTGCTTTCTAATTTGTCTATTGTACCTTACAATGCTAGACATGCTGTGTTAAGTTACTCAGAATTATATGTCCATCTGCAGAGCAGAAGAAGGTTACCCATCCACCCACCCACACTGACAAGCTGGAGCCATGAATCCCCCTGAATCAAGCATCTTTGGACTGTGGGAGTCAACACACAAGCACAATTAGATCACACAGACTCCCAGAAGACCGATTCTGATCTGAACACAGAAACCTAACCTCCAGCTTAGAATTTGTGAAGCGGCTGCTGTGCCGCTACAACACCAACCGCGGCGCTGCCGCAGTTTCCCAGAAGTGGATGCAGGTTGCCTTTTTGGATTCCTTTTACCTTTGGTTTATTGCTCATGGATTTTTAATATTGCAAAGCATCAGATGATGAAATTAGCATCATCATCCATTTTTTGCATAATTTCGTAGCAGATGAAACACAGCAACGAAAAAGCACCGCGGTGTTCTTCCTCTTGAACTTAGTCGTGTTATTTTCATTCGGCGCCAGCATTCTGAAAATCTGAATTATAGAGACAGCAGCCGGTGTCAACTGTGAAATCTGACAACACGTAGCTTTCGGCAGATTAGCTGTCGAGTAGCTACAATTGTTCTCTGTTAACATAATAATTCATAATAAGGCAGCAACTGGTGGGATGAGCACTTGTTTGAGTCGCTTGTGCCATTGATCAGCATTGCTGAGTTTTTCCCGTTGAATCAGAGGCTACTTAATTCTATGCATATGTGTGAGTCATAAAGCGAGAATATTTACTAAAAAATGCTCCATTTTATTTCTTGAAGATGTGACTTCTCCCTCAGTAGTGTGCGATTGTGGCTTTAAAACAGACTTTTATTCTGGGTCCAACAACGACCAACAGCCATCCTGAATATGAAATTAACAACCATTTCTATTATTATCATTTTTTATTTACCTTTAATTTGCATTTGTCCATATTTGGAGACAAAAATGTCGAGACCGTAAATGAAATAATTTGGGGAAATTTGTTTTTATTTTGTCGTGTAACTTGGTGGAAGGACTGTGAGCAGCGGCTTGACGGAGCAACTGCAGATCATCGGTGCAATTTCTGCACGGCCTCACTTATTTATGCCAGATGGACTCAAAGAAGCAACACAAAGACAAAAGGTGTAGTCTGTGCACTTTAGGACCACTGCCAAACCCTTGAAAAAGAAGACCTGGGATTCTTCTTCTTCAGCTGCAGAAATGAACATCCTACAAAACCTGTGATGCTGAAGCAGAATCGAACGAAAATGTCTGTTGAGCAGCTGACAAACAATTTTTGAATTACGGAGAACTTCTTGCACTGTAATTTAAGTCAAATTTTACCTCATCTGATGTCAGAATGTCACTCTTAAATAAAGAAATGTTCCGCTTCCTTTGAATATATTGCAGTCATTTGCAATTTTACACAAATAAACGCCATTTCTTTATTTGACAGGCCTCTGTTAGAGCGGTGATCAAATCATTTTTATTTAAAAAGTCATAATAACAGCCCGACAGGTCACATTTAGCTTTAAAACTCAAATTACCGAGCATATAGCATCTTATGTGCCAAAGAAGCATCAGCACCGCATTTTCAAGCTGGATGTTGTTTCTTACTTTCAGCGTTTCCTACAGAGGTGACAACAGCCACCCAAGGAAGGGAATTTCACATCATCATGCGGGATGGAGATGCTTTCTGCTCATATTTTTGCTGAAGGACTGATAAAAAAAAAAAAACACCACCTGCCTAGAAACACATGTAATTTTTTCATGTACTTTGAAATGTACAATTTCAACATTTTCCACCAACTGCTATAGATATACTTTATTTTTATATTAGAAATCTGTGTATATAAATATATGTATCTATATATTTTGGGGAACGTGGTGGTGCCTCACAGCTCCTGGGCTGCTTGCCTGATGTGCGGCTCATCTCCAGCTCAGGGGTGTGTGTGGGATTTACATGTTCTCCTTCGTGTTTGCCCCCCTATGGAAAAATGTGCCGCAAGAACACAATAGCAAACCCCTTCCGTTCCTCTTTGCCTCGAAAACCATGCCAGTGGTTTCCCAGGAGTCAGACATGACTCAGTGGCACTTTCCAACTCAATCCAGTATCTATATGTTATAAATCTGTGTATATAAATTAATATATTAGAAATCTCCATATACATATAAATCTTTGTAGCTATATACAGTATTACAAATCTGTGCATATAAACCTATATATCAAAATGTTGGAAATCTCTAGTAGCTGCAGGCATTCCTACCAAAAGCAACAAAATACCTAAACCGCATCGAAGGTTAAAATTTAGCTATTTATGCAGTATGTAGACTCATAAGCAATGTTATGCTGGCAAATCTGAATTAGAGAATTTTGAAAACCTAAGCATACTTGCTTTATTTATAAATAATAAATTATTATATTGTTTATATCATAAATAATATAAGTTAGCTTTGTGTGCTTAGATTTTTACTATTATTTTTTCCCCTCACACGGAAGGACTTTTACAATTATAAAATGTCGGCTGCACGCTGCAAAACAATATATATGCATGAGAAAGAGGATGCGTAAAAGGGGGACATCACTGCAAGGTAGTGCTAGGCAGAGAGTTGTCAGATGTGTGTCTGCACCCATCTTGCGCTGTGAAAACACCTCTATTCATCAAGACGTGCGTACGCTGCTCTTTGAATCGGTTTCATGTTTTAAAAATGTACTCCTTTCTCTCATCATGATGATCTATGACAGCTGCCCAGCACACTGCATTCTGGAGTGTGGAAAGAGAGGCGAGGGCTGCAAGCCGGATGAGTGATTTATGGCCGCGTTTATGGAGACAGGCGTGCAGTGTGTCCCCTTGTTTGACACGTGTTTCTTTTTCTCATTCCGTCAGTCGGCTGAAAAGCAGGAGCGTCAGGTTGTCAGACAAATTGCGCTCTCTAAGCTGTGCAGGCTCTGAGGATACAGAATGCGTTGGGTTCTACTGTAGCTTCACTGTCACTGAGCGGGAGTTGTGTTTGTAGCCTGCTAGGCTCCTTTCTAAGGTTTCGTCTCTGGATTTAAACTAGAATTATTTGCATAAACAAATCTACATCAAATTTATTTTAACAAATAGTCACAGATGTATGTCTTTGTCCTGGGAGAGCAGGTAGTCAAGTGGTTATGGCACCATGTTGAAGTCTGTAGGTTGCCAGTTTTAAGCCCCCTCCTGCTGTAGTGCCCTTAGTCGAGGTTCTTACACCGAATTACTCCAGCACATAAACCCTGCTGTTTAAGCGGGAAAGTTTATGTAATGCGGTAAACTCCTGAGGACAAAGGAGCTGGATAAATAATACTAAATGGTGCCATGAAAACAAACATTTCAACGTGATGCATTGTGAGATTGCTGATTCTGAGATGGATGGATGGATGGATGGATTGATGGATGGCAAGGAAAGCACAAAAATTATTGAGGATGCTACCACTGTAAAAGGTCAGACGCAACCTTGTTATCAGTATTAAGTACTGTTCTGTGCCGTATTGGTATTCAAGTACTCTTAAGTACTGTGTTGTAAACACAAGGGCAAACTGGTGATCACTGACAAAGTGTTATGTTGATAAAAATATTATACTGTTTGTTTTTTTTTATTCAGACTTTGCAATGCTTAGAAGCTTGAAATACTCCTACAGATTCAACACATTTATCATTCAGTGTCCTTTCCGAAAAGCTGAAAATGTCCTTTTTCTATTAAACGTGCGTAGGGTTGTCTGTAATCAAATGAGCAGGTAGCCTGGTTGAAAGGATGTGAAGTTTAATTTCAAATCCCCATTTGCGGTTGCGAAATGATGAGATGCAGAGCGCGGACACGTTGTAAATCACAGCTATTTCGCGGAATGGGTTCAAACCTTGGGGTTAAGCAAAAGAGGCCTCGGCGACCGTTTCGGGCCATTTTCGGCTTTGATATAGAAAATCCAGACCAATGATAAACGGCGGTTTTTATGGGACATTCTTTAGCAGAAGACCAGGGAAACAGACAATATTTATGTAAATTGTGTCATTTATTTGGAGTGCTGAGAAATTGCTTATTTTAAGACAGACTCGGCTGTGATTTAGTTCAAAGAATGCGGCGCAGAGGGAGGAAGGCCGCGACTCCTTTTCAAAGGCCACATCGCGCCCCATCCGACGGAGCGATTTACCACATTTCCTCGCCGGCTGAAAGAGAGGGGGAGAGAAATCAGTTTACATATGAAGTGCTGCTGAAGTGCTTTGCCTGTTTTCGCAACAGATGTGGGAATTAAGTTTGTACAGTCATGCTGACAAAATATAAATTGTGATAAAAGTTGCCCCTGTGCGGCGACGGGGACTTCGCCTCCGTGCAGGATGAAATCAATCTGCCATCAACACATTGGCTCTTTCTTAGAGCAATGAATATTTAATCAGAGCTCTTCTACATGGTGAAAGACTTGTTTGATAAGCAGTACCAACCTCCATTAAAGTGCGACCGACTCCTACGTTCAGGACTCCGATGTGGAAATTGAATTCCCGTGCTTGCGAGGAGACATCAAATGTTTGCGACCGAAACGTCCCCGATTTAAACGGTGGTTGAGTATTATTAAAATTCACGTCAACTTAAATTCCCGCCATTAACTGTTTAGGATACGGGGTCGTGCTAATGCCGTAAAGTGGTGAGAAAAAGTGCGCCGAGACTGAGGGCGCGCGTCTAGCGCTTTTTAAAACCGCGCCTTTGACAAATTGTTGAAAGATCGGAATCAACGTATATTTAATGAAGGATGAAAGTTCATTGTATTTTTACAGTTTGTAAATATAATTTGCAGCTATTGCAACAAACAGGCAATGCATTCGAATGGAAATGCTGAGCTTTCACAAAAGGTGTCGGCTTTTTGTGGAGCCGCACTGGAAATGGAAATTAATCGCACCTGCAGCGCAGGTAGAGCAAGGGCAGCGTTCAAGGCGCTGTTTTTGAACCTGGGCCTGTTTTTAGTGGAAAGATTTATTACAGCGAAGAGGCGTGGGTGCGACAAACAAATCCACATAACTCTGCTTGGTCCCGTGTTGGAGTTAGGTTGGTTTAAGAAACTCATTCCTTTATAGCAATGGATGCACGGAACCCTGAGAATTTTGAGAATAATAAGATGTGATTTCGCCAAAAAAAAAAAAATCATTATCTGCTTTGCCTACATTTTTGAATGTCACATATTCTTCAAGAAAATCTGCTGTACTAGTGAGGGACAGATCTACACTCTATGACCAAAAATGTGTGGATACCTGAGTACCAAACCCATTTGTGCTTGCTGAACATCTCATTCTAAACCTATGGGCATTAATATGGAGTTATGGGGAACCCTTTGTTGCTGTAACAGTCTTTACATCACAAGGCATTTCACAAAATTTTGGGAATTTCTGCCTATTCACCCACAAGAGCACCAGTGAGGTTAGGCAAGAAGGCCCGGCTTGAGGTCTGTGATCTGGTTCATACCAAAGGTGTTCAGTGGAGTTGAGGTCAGGGCCCTGTGCAGCCATTCAAATTCTTCCATACCAGCCTGGGAAAACTGTTTGTTTATGGAGCTCGCTTTGTGCATGGGGAGGAAAGGGGCAGTCATGCTGCAGCAGGAAAGGAGTTTCCCCAAACTGTGACCACAAAGCTTGCAGCGTGCAGTGGTGTTAGAACCCAAGCAGCATCAGGCCATGGGGTCACTTGTTCAAATCCCAGGAACGACCTTTGCCCCTGTCCTCCTCTAACAGTTATTACCCTCTCTTAGCCATACACTTGTATGCTGTGGATAAGTACAGATTTTATGCAAAAGTCTCGCAATTATTTTATTAATATATTGCATCTCATTCACAAACACTCTTAGGTTTCATCCAGAATAATGACATGGAAATCATTAATATAAAATTTTTTTATATAAAAAATGACTATCATTTTGAAGCACCCTATTTATTATTTAACCACAGCTTGCAGCACATATCCCTCAACCCATACACAGCTGTGAAGCTTAGTATATCATGTAGCACAGAAGATATCATGTACCAGTTATTCAGGGTAGTTGCTGGAATGTTTTTCCTTCTCCTGTACTGGCTTTGCAGTCTGCTGTTTCAGTGGAAACAAATCCAATTTATTTATTTTACCAAACTGAACACGTGTTTGCCTTAGTGGATGTGCTAGTATCATTGCATAGTCTGCACACTGTTTCAACAAGAAGCCACATGCTGTTGCTAAGTTTACTTTTTCAGCTCAGGGAGAGAATCCCTCAGGATGAGAAATACACAGTGGTTGTATAACAGAAAAATGTTATTATCCAAATTTCCATCTGTCTTTAGTGTCTTTTAAGGATTCATCTGTTTGGGGTTCATGGTCAAAGTCAGTTACATGGCAGTGTTGTGACATGAATGACCTCCTGTTATGACACGGGCCTGTTCTTCCAGCCAAGAGCTACAATTGTGCTCGAACACTAACACGAGCCTTTGTTTTACCAAGTGGCAATTTCCTCCCACTTTCTAGTGTGTCCACCTTCCTGTCTTGAATTGCACATAGCTGCTTAAATGTCTTTTTAGAGAATCTATAGCTACAGAAGTACAACAGTCATTCGTTTTACTTCAACAGTTAGCCGCATTACCTGCTGTTGCCTGGGTCAGAGAGCGTGAAGGTGGAAAAGTAAATAGTAATAACACGTCATATATCACCGAACTCTATTGCCCTTAAAGTGGTGGCATTTTGTACATTAGTATTATTAAGGCTGTCAGACAAGTAGATGCCCCCAGAGAGCGGCAGGTGCATAGGTTGTAGTTGGGGCGGGGGGGTGGAAAATAATAAAATATATATCAGCAAACTTTAGTACCCGCATGTCGCTAATGTGTGCAGTATTGTGTGTGTGTTTGTCATGTTTTATTTCTTATTAATTTTTCATTTTCATTCTGCAAAGTGTTTTTTTTTTTTTTTTTTGCACACATATTACAGCCAGTGGCTCCTGCTGCTGCTCAGCATCACAGTCATGATGGTCCTGGTGTTCTTCACCCCTGAAGCACCACCCTGTCGTCCCTCCTCTTGCCAGTCTAGCATCCCTCACCTCCTCTCCCTGTTGCCAGTTCAGCTCTTTACTCCAAGCATTTGCTGATGGTTTCCATCTCTCAGGGTAAGAAGAACCTATGTGCCAAACTTCACATCTGTGACTTGAAATCCAAAACCATCCATAGAGCAAACAGAGACTGAAATTTGTAGCTACTTAAATGGAAAATTATGAGCGAATGTAAATTATTCAAAATGCAAGAAACTGTGCTTTAAGGCTGCAAGTTTTATTTTTATCTTCGATTTTTTTAAACTTCTGTTATTAGTTTTTACATTTTTTCACCAATGAAACTAGGCAAGCAAAAAATAATTGGTGAAAATAGGTGAGAGATGATACGATAACTTGATATACAGTGCAGTATACTTTTAAAATATAACAGAGGGTGCATGTGTAAGGCCTGCAGTACTTCAAGCACTTCAGTGTATGGTTAATTTTAGAAATGCCTCAAAAAAAGCAAAAATAAATTCCAAAATTACCACAATTGTTCCCAAGCCATTAATAAAGATAAAACAGAAATGAATAAAAAACACATGATTAGATCCTTTCTGCTGGAGAAAATAAGTTCCCCTTCATGTCTGGGCTGAACACACAATAGACAACAACTTAATGTAGGGGTTGTCATCCATACGTCAAATATAAAATGAAAATAGCAGGTTCTCAGCTCAGATGGTGTCTGAATATTAATCTTCAACCAGCTGTACTGGCTAAATGCACACACTTTTTTGTCTCTTAAAAAAAATCTTACTTTTTCATTTTTTTCTTCAGAAACCTCCAGTTTAAAACTTTGTCGAAAGCCATTGTAACTGAGCACCGCTTGTTTAATTGCTTCCACTTTTAAACGTTATCTTTTTTAATAATAAAAAAATTGCCTTTAAAAATGGCTGACAGTAAAAAATGGACAAAGATGAAAGCAATGATGCTGTTTAATTTAGGACAGTGGTAGATTCAACTGAAATAAACCACCTATCCACCCCTCCAGCCATCAATCTATCCATCCATCCATACATCCATCCATCCATCCACCAGCTGTCCTTTGGAGGGCTGTGGTCCACATCCCACTTAAACTGAATTGGGACTCAACCTATGCTCCATCTCACACTCCATCTCACACCCTAACTGTATGGCTCTATGCTGTCCAACACCAAAACCACTCAAAATGCAATATATATGCTTAGTATAACAAGTTTCCTTGAACAAATCTGACTTGTGCAGGTTAAGAAGTACAAAAGAGCCTAAGTTCACTGTGAAGGAGACAGGCTTATGGCAACAAATTTCTCTCTTTTGTGGAATAACCACTTGGGGGGACCAAACAGACTGGGAGCTGTGCTCAGTGGGGTTAAAACAAATATTTGGTGGGACAAATTAGCTTACATGAACATTGCTGGAAATGCTACCCTATTTTACCTGTAACCACTTTGTCACCACCTTTACAGGTGTAGTGTGCATGTTTAAAATAGCAGTACAATCCATTGAAATGGACAAATACACACGGCAACCTTTGTGGAAAGCACAGTGTGACGGCACTTCTGAGTGTTGGGCTGTAGCCGTTTATGTCCTCAGATGATGCTCTTGTATTTGGCTAGCACTAAAGGTTGTTCACTCGGGGTTAAAAAGTCCCAAAACAGGAAAATGGACTCAACTGATCACTTGCGCTGTTGGAAATGAGACCCAAAGGAGGGAATAAAAACAAAAACAAAACTTAACATAGAAGTATTTGCGTCATTAAAGCTCCGGTTAAACTGATTGTTTTTCTATTCATTGTATTTCATAGCTACCCTCCTTCTGAATTAATAAATCAAATGTAAACACTCATCTGTTTGCAAAGAAAGCAATAACATATGCATACTTTGAAAAACTCTGCAAGGTATGAAGGTAAAAGCAGGTAAACTTTTATATATGAAGCAAAGGTGAAAAAACAGTTCACAGCTTGTAGACACAAAAGTGAGAAGTCAAACTAGAGTCAAACAATATCTCAAACTGTACAAATATTTTTCAGCACTTTACTTTTAAATCAAAAATCAGCTGTTTCCAGAAACCCTTTGCAGCAGAGCTGTCACCTTCTTTTAGAAGTGCCGGTGCTCATGGGAAGCAGATGCTTCGACATGTTCTTTAGGCAAAACGTCAAGCACCGCGTCACAAAGACTCAGTGTGTTGCACAGCTGTGTGCTGTCAGGCCGCCTCTGGATAAGTGCCGGGGACACCGGGGACCACGGGGGGCCGCACCCCAGGCATGCTGGGAGCTTCCTTCCCCTCATGTTGAGACATGCGGTGCAAAATATCCCTGCACAAATAAACAGTGGGGTCACAGCAAAACTGCACACTCAACTGTTTTCATTTACACACCTAAATTTGCCGCTACAAACTGGTGAAATGGACTTTGGAGGAAAGAGAAAAGAACGGCTGTAGACTGTGATGCTCCCTGTCTTTTTTGTGGGATTAAGAAAATATTGAAAATATTGGAAACATTATGCTTCTTATTTGATAAAGATGGTTTTGGAGCGGAAAAAGAGAACTTTCTGCAGCTCTTGCGGCTTGGTCAGAAATGGCAAAATAGAAGCAGAAAGCGAAAAAGGATAAGCAGAATAATAGAAAGAAAACAGAATGCTGTGTTAGTTTTGTATACATTGTTTATGTGCAGGAATTACTGAGGCATTATGGTTTATTTTAAATATACCTGTAGCTCAAGTAGCAAAAACAACCGGGACCAGAAGTCTGTAGCTCAGAATTATTTGCAGTTCCACTCACTACATCAGCACAAGCTTCAAACGGCTTCTTCTATCATTTGAGTCACAGGTTCATTTTTAATTTATTTATTCTGTTGTCATAAGCAGTTTGTACATTGTAGGTTCTCAGTGTTTCTCTGTACTTTAAACAGTGGGCATGAGACCAGATTCTGCATGGCCTGGATGCCAGTTTGTTTTGTTCTCTTTCATTGACATGCAGGGGCACAAAAACTAAGTTTATTTTAAAATGGATGGAAATCAAAATTTAATCTCAGTTACCTTCTGTTTACCTTCAGTTTACTGCATGTAAGGGTGTGCCTGGTGGTAATGGGATAAGTTTCTGACCACCACAACCCTGTCAAGCAAGCAAACAGTTAAGGCAAGCAGTTAAGGATAACAGATGGTCACTATGAATCTTCAGTCAGAAAAGCATAACCTCTGTTCAGCATTGTACACACACACACACACACACACACACACACACACACTTTCGCACACACATGGCACCATCCATCTGTACACAGCAGGGAGGTCAGGCCCATCTGAAAATGAGTTACAAATCTGGGGGCTCCAGGTTCCATAGTTATTCGATCAATGATTAAATTTACATTATTTCTAAAAAATATGTGAGGACAAAATTTTAACTAAAAATAAACAAATAAACAAGATGATTTACTCTTATGGACTGCTACCATATTCATGAAGAAAGAGAAGAACAGCCTGTGAGTTGTGGTGGATGAATCACTTCACTTCTATGTGTTTTCTAACTTTATTTTCCTCTTTCTTTTTAATTTTTTGAACTTTTTAAATTTTTTTCAACCTTTCTATTCTTTTTTTGCTCCCATTTTACTGGATTACACTTTATTTCTGAGATTAAAGTGGGAACAAAGCAAACATGAGACATGAAACCGTTATGTTTGTTATAATGTTAGCAAACTACCTTCCTTACAGCTTGCCACAGTATATAATATTATATTACACATATATATAATATGTTTGATCTTTTTTAATATTTACATCTGTGTTTTGGACAGAATAAATGTGCAACAGTATACGGTAAAGTATATTACAATATATACAGTATTATTAATAGTATGTATAAAATGTGGCATTTATTTAGGTTTTTAATTCACGTTTCTTTTTTATATATGAATTAGCTTGGATAATAATTCATTAGGGCATTTTCGTTCCGATACCAATTACTCGTATAGGTAGTAAGTTTCAGGAGACATTACAGGGAAAATTTGGATACCAAGGGATTGCTATATATATCACTGACATATATGAAACCCATCGCAAACCCTAAGGACTCCTTCATGTATTACACAGTAAGATGTTAAAAGACTAATTGGCCATTTTAATTGCCGAATGTCTGCACTCCTAAACTTAGCTTCATATTTTATTATCTGCAAACCTACATTTGTGTCTTTGACTGACTGAAGGAGCCTAAATACTTATGAGAAGCTTGACACACGAAAGCTTTTCAGCTGTACAAGGAATTCCTCCGCTGTTTAGCTGAATAAAGTGGGCCAATTAGACGCGTTTTCAAAATCACGCAATGGAACGGCAAAAAAAAAGAAAGGAAATATGAAAGAAGGAAAATGACTGCATAGTTGGGCCCTTACATTTTGTTTATGTTTTTCAGTGCTGGCTTTAGATGAAAAGTGTGATAATGACGGCTGGAACTTTCTCATCTTCTCCTCACACTTGCTGTGTGGGCTTTTGTGGACACGCATGAACATTGTTCCCAATTTCCCCTGCTCCTACGCCAGGAAGCTTCTCACGGTCCCTTAGTTCGGCGCTGGCAATTCAGGTGACGTCTTGAGAAAGTCGGACGAAACTTGGGCCGCAGCTCAGCCCAAGGGGACATATGACACCCTAAGGAGCCTCCTTCTTCCTCCCTTCCTCACAGATTATCCCACTTGAGCAAAATTATGATCACCGTCAGCTGCACTTCGCAAAATGAGCCCAATCTGTGCAGATTTCTCAAACTGACTTCCCAGTCAGTCCTCAGCTATTCATCTCATTACATCAAAAGGAACTGAATTAGACAAAAAAATGCTGGAATGGACTTTTTATAACAGTGAAAGTGAGCTGTTTTGGTGAAATCGGGAACTGTGTTCTGGCAGAGCGGTCCGGCTATTCTCCATGGGCACATCAGCTTATGCAAACAGCGAAGGGTGTGTTTACTGCAAACCTGTCCTGGCAAGAGTAGGAGTAACGGAAAGCACACCCTGGATCGGGCAGTCACGCTCACACGTCTATTCACTCGCTCACGCCAGAATGGCAGTTCAGAGCCATCATCACGCGAATTGTGGGAGGAAACCAGAGCACCCAGAAGAAACCCATCGGGATGAAATGCAAACTTCGGTGTGGAGTCCCCTCTGACAGAGCTGGAGCCAGGCTGAAACCCGCAGCCGTCGAGCCATTAGGCCACAACGCTTCATTTACGGGGTGGTATTGTGGGAAAAATCAGAGCACAAGTTTCTGAAATGACTGTAATTGTACAGAATTGAATTTCATCTTTAATTTCCTCTGCCTTTAGAGCCAAAACCTGTCAAAATGTCGCAAATAGCATCTTTATTCTTTTTGAAACCAACGTAATTTTAATCTGAAATACCTGTATGAATGAAATATAAGATGCATCACCATCATCCTTACCAGGACTGAAGCTGTGTGACGGCCTTGTTCTTTGGACGGTCCTCTTTGTGGCTGATTTCTCAAGTCCCTCTGATCACTGCTAAATGGCGCTCTCTCTGCCCCTTGCATACATGTGTGGTTGCACAGAGGAAGCCAGTGGTCTTCTGATTTCTTTACAGCACTGCTGCTACCTTTCGGTTCAAATCCAGAATAATGCCCATCCACGTGACTCCTTTCTAGTTTTTTTCTTCACAAATTTTATACTGAAATGTGTTTCTAAATTTTAGGAATTGCTTGGTCTTATAGAAAGATAGAGGGATTGGTGCCGTGTGCGTCCGTGCGTGCGTGCGTGTGTGTGCACAAACCAAACTTCCTTCTTTTGGTAGCTTTTTGAGCAGCATTCAGTCACAACAACATACAGGCAGAGACAGTACACACACACACACACACATACATACACACACACGCACACACACACATAAACACTCCCGTGCATGCAACAATATGCCTACATTTGTTAGTAACACAAAATATGTTCTCCTGTTTCTGCAAAATAAAATTTTAAGACTGCCTCTCAGATCATAATGGTTCTCATATAAAACAACAGCATTTTGACTTAAGGTTCATGAACATTATGTAGTAAAAAAAAATCTATGAAATTAATTAAATGGAAACTGATGCCCTCAAACAACTGAAATCAATATTTTGGAAACAAGTACATTAGGGACAGATTTATTTTCAATATGAAACTAGATACAAGTTTTATGGTAATTGATTTTTTTTTATGCTTAAGGTGCCTGAAAGCATAAAATGATACTATTGGGTGCCATTTTCAAGCAGATGCTTTTGTTATACTGTAATTCATCTAAAATGATTGCAGCATAAACTGTTTCGAATTTAAAAAAAGAACAGGGAGCGCCAAGAAGACGCTGCTGCTCATGCAAATCGGACAGATGAACACCACTGTTTTAGGTACTGCTTCTTTAGTGTAGTCATGGTGACAGGTTAGCTAGGTGTCATCAAGACAAAGTTGACCCCCAGGTGATCGCCACTACAATTTCAGAGGCGAGGACAAACACATTGCCATTGTGTAAGGGGTGCAAGCATGGGCAGAACATGCAAGTTCCCCACACAAACTGTAGGATCAAACCCAACCCCAGGAAGGCAGCCCAGAAGCTATGAGAGCCCAGTTTATCCCTCTGTGCCACCACATCCCTCAAGGGGTCAAATGCTGCTTGATATATTGGCATATGTTATTTGGAAACTGTGTAAAACTGCTGTATGCTAAAAGTATAACAAGCGGCAAAGGACACCCAGATGGTCAAAATAATATAGCAACTACCCTCAAGGAACTGTTTTGATTAGCTTTAATGCTAAAAGCTCTCGCTCTCTCTCTCTCTCTCTCTCTTTTTTTCACCAGCAGCCAAGGTTTAAAGGCACAAGAGATAATATTTTAATGCCGAGCTTGTGAAATTTTATATCTATGTCTTAAGACCAACAACACGACACACTGGAGCCAACGGGGCAAAAAGAAGTGCACAGAAAAAAAAAAGGCAAAAGGAATAAAGAAAGGTGCACATTATTCAGAATCCCCAGCAAGGCATCCTTTTGGGAGCCACTGTTGTCTTTGTGCTAATAAACATAAATGTTCGCAGAAAACTTGGCCAAATCCCCTGATATGTGACCTTTGAGAATCAAGCACTGCTGGATTTTTTTTTTTCCCACGAACAAATAAATAAATATTTTCTTTTCTCAACAATCTTGGCCAAATAAATTATTCATGGCAGCAGCAGGGCCGAGATTTTGCCTCCCTTCTTTGGCATGCACAAATTTATGCAGCGATGACTTATGCAACACGCTATCGGTAGTTGACAATACGTACGAGTTGGTACGGAAAAAGAAAAAAAAAAACAGAAACAGAAACAAAACAGCCAGTTTTGAATTTAAATTTGAATGAAGTTGCCGGTCCTAAAAGTCAGCCCACAGCCACAGCAACTTGTACAGACGAGCAGGGGCAGCCAATTTTATCAAAGCCGTGCCTAGTAGGTGGAAATGTACCAGGAGCATACCAGGAGCTGATAATAAACCGCACAGAAAGCTGCACTATAAACAGAATAAAAAATAAGAAACAAGTACCAGCCGGACACATTAAGCCTTGCAAGTATCAAACCGCAGTCACCAAATTTGCATGTAGAGCAAACAGGTGAAGCAGTGGTCAGAACGCACTTCCAGCCTCAACCGCCAGGGGGAGCCCAAGAGCTCCCACACCGTCCTTTTCAACGGCTGAAACACCCAAATTAAATAGGCAGTAAGCAAAGCGCTGAGTGGTCTTATTCCTTATTCTGTTCACCGCACATCCCTACAATCCCCTGGCGCCACCTGAGGAACATCCTCCTTGGAAGCCGTGCGCTCTTCTCCAACCATGTCCAACGCGCACCCCCATTAATACCGCTAATTACATTTGGACTATTAATCCGATTATCGGCGTGCGAAGGCCCTCTGTCGCGGTGAGGGCACTTACAAGCTGCAGAGCACCGGTTAAATATTACTTTGCGAGAAATAAATAACACGGCGGCGACAGATATTGGAAGCGATCCATAGGGAGCGGGAAGTCCAGCCTCGGCCCAGTAAAGCAAAATCTGGAGGAAAGTCAGCAAGGCACACATTATCAGTTGCAGATGATGCAGCACAGAATAAATCCGACTACCTTCTTACACCTATGTTTCATCAGTCACTTTTTTATTTATTTATTTTATTTTTTTTCTGGTGGCAAGCCATAGACTTCCTAATCACAAATAATGATGTTGAAATAGACCCACATTCGCACTGATTGTGTGCGACTGTCAGACTGTGACAGCGAATTTGCGGCAGTTGTTGCCAAATGTTTTGTTTTTCACTGTGCTCTTATTTTTTCCCCTCCTCAGCCCGGAATCGGAGGAGACCTTTGTTAAAGCTGCGTCCGCCGTCGTGCGGACGGGCTCCTTTTAAAGAGATGCTGGCTGTATTGACTTGATTGATCAGGCGAAAAGCCTCCCTTCAGCTAAGCTTTAAATCTCTGTCGCATGCGGTCTCAGACGCTGCCCTCGTACCTGGCATGAGCCCCCGACAATCTGCTGCGCCTTCCCTGTGGCGCGAACGGCTTTTATTTTTGCATAAGAGTGCGTGAGATCAGTGGCAAATCCATTGTAATCTCCCCCTAAGCCACGGGCATCCTGAAAAACTCTGCGAGGAGGAGACGGTCCGGTTCTGACTGGGTCTTTCATCCAAGCACAGGAGATTACGAGTGCGCAGGCTTTCTTTCCAAAGTCCCACCCTCCTCAGTTCAGGCTATTTCGCTTCGGCAACATCGCCATCAAACAAAGGCATCGAAGAGGACGCGGTGTGAACAAGTCGTACAATTAAACGCACCTTATAGCTCTGTGTCTTGGGCTAATCCTCCACCCCTCAGAAGCAAGCGTCCTCAAAGGAGCGCGTTAGCTGCCAACATTAACCCCTTAAATCGGCGACTATAATACAAAAATGTAGCGGAGGCCTTTTGGATTCTGACATGCGAAACTGGGTCATTGCCTTAATTCCTCACCGCAATCATTTCCTTTGCCTCTGAAATGTGAATGGCAGCAGCGAAGTGTGAATAAAGCACATTCCGAAATAAAATTGGCTCGGTCAGGGACAATCCGCCGTTTCGTCGATAAATACACGCCATTTGTGGGTCACATTATTGACGTTGCTTGGTGTTCCACGCTTTTGCTGAAGTCAAGTGAACCTGCCCTGTTGTTAGGGATGTGACCGGTAAACACTAGCTGTCTCATCGAGGTCTGTGGGAAATTGGCCGCCCTGACAAGACTCTGCAGACATAGCGGAGTCACTCCTTCTCGCCGCTCTCCGTTAGACTCCCTGCACGCAAAAGTTATGGAGTCCTCTTATTGCAACAAAAGTCGAAAATTGCATTTTTACTCACTCACATGCCTATGGTATGGGCAAGGCTGAGTGACTGCGCTGAAGTAGCTGTGTTTGCGCAAGCAGGACAAACGTTCTGTCGGCCCTAATAAAGGTGGGCTTCATTTGAATGATGATAGACGCCTGTCAGTGATGATGGATGATGGCGTGCATTGGGTTACTTTAGTTTCTGTGGCTCCAGGGGGGGTGGCTGGACCAGTAGCAGCTGCCGCTCATCCACCCAGCAGCACGGATAGGTGTGTGTGTGTGTGTGTGTGTGTGTGTGTGTGTGTGTGTGTGTGTGTGTGTGTGCTGGATGGTAACGCTGGCGTAGTTTGCCTTCTCGCGATGCACTCTTTAATTTCTTTTTTTTGCAGCCCCACTAACCACAGCGTACTGTGCTGGGCGACGTACCGGCCCGCGTGGAGCCAGGAAAAACGGCAAGAAAATATACGATCATATTTACACCCCTTCTGCTATTTCCAAGATTCCTTTGAAAACAATATATAAACAGTTGGGCCTGTTAGTATGTCTGTGATGTTTTGGGACAGCGGTGGGATGTGGGGAACTGGATGGATGGAACAGATTGGGCTTTTAAGGGCATTTAAGAACTGAGATTTGCTGCTGTGTTGATTATTTATTATTGCCCCCTAAATCCTATTTTTTGCCAACTAAAGAAAAACTCTTTTATTCAAATTTTACCTCCATACTTTCTCCTCACTAAAAGGAGAATCTAGGTGGGACTCCAGTCGAAGAAATTCATTTACATTAAATACATCTTACTGGGCATTGTTACTGTCACATAGTATGTGCTTGGACAGATGATGTGTGGATCGATGCGAAGGGTTGGAGGAGCAGCCCTGGACACATTGAGAATGGTGTGGCAGGCAGGTCAGAGTCCAAACACACAAGGGCAGTTTTGAATGATCTGTGTAGCATGGTTGCTAAAGAGGAAAAAAGTACCATATTAACTTGACACACTGGAAAAAATGAGGTCCGGTGTAAATGTTGACCCTCACCTATTCTGGTGGAGCTTGAAGCTGATATGGAACTATCGGGGGTAAAGCTCCAAAGTTGCGTATGTGTCCTTCTCAGCTCAAGCCCCTCCTTGTCTACACATTGTTTCCCAACATTTATCCTGCACATTGTTGCTTTCTCCAAGAGGAGGAAGCATATTTGTCAAAGAGATGGCAGGTTACCTCCAAACTGACACTCCCAGCAGCATCACGCCTTTCAGCAGTTTGCTCACTGCCATCATGATGTAGAATTTGGTGGCATTCCACCATCGCAGCCTCTTCCCTCTTTTCTTGTTTTTTTTTTCCCTGTTTTTGAGGCAGATTTTGTGTCGGTGGTGTCATGCAGAGGCCAGATATTTAAAGAAAAGAGCGTTCGTGTCTGAAGCATCGCTCAAGAGATGCCTGTGTAATTCCACTCAACAGATGAATAGATCTTTGAGTCTGCGGTCCTGTCAATCCGGTCGCTTTGAAGTGTTCCGGCTTCACAAGGAAATGCAATGAAAAGGGAGAATAGGGTGGGGGGTGGTGGGGAGGAGAAAAAGTTGATGTCTGTATTTTGCACGAGGACAGGACAGGGTCCTTCCCTCAACTTTTCAGAGCAGTATTTAATGAGTACAAATAATTCTCAAGAACAAGAAGAAGAACAGGGATTGGCTCCCATTGGTGAGTCAGGAGGAAATCTGCGACAGGCGTGATGCTTCTTCTTTCATTTTCCAGGTAGAAACATCCTGACAGTTGTTCCAGACAGCTTCCTGAAATTGTGATTTTGGGGAATCAGGGATTCTGGGTGATGCACAGATTTAAAGATGTAGCCTTAAGGTTTTCTGTGTCAGGGTTTGGCTATGAATGGGGCGAGAGATTATTGATATCCGCAGATGCCCTCCCAGAAGATGTGTCTACATTCTTTGGATCTGAACGATGCTGAAGTTGTAGAGAACAAAGCTGTTTCATCAGAACCAGCACCACTTTCCTGGATGACAACGGACTGCTGAAAGTAAACAGGCTCAGAACTTATCAGTGAAAATGCTCGTTGATATGCAGGTATAAAAAACATTCTGAAATTTCAATTTGTTGCCACATTATTTTTCTCCAAAAGTCAGGTGAGAACTGAACTGAATTTTTTATTCTTTGAAATGATGCCATGGATGAAGGCAGATTTTTTTTAAAAATTCAAAAATTAGTGAAGACTTTGCATTGTATATGCATTGCTGTGTTTTTTTATGACTAAAGAATAATAAAAACAAATCATGCAAAGAGAATTCTATGAATCTTTTTCCCTTAAACTTTTAAATTAAAGAATAAGGCAACCTTTAGCACTTTATCTACATTTTTTTAGGGCTCAGAATTAGCTTAGATGGTTTCAAGTTTTATGAGTTGCTTGGAGATGTCAATGAGACACCTGATATTCCTCATAAGTCAGTTGGCCTTTTTTCAAGTTTGGTTACATTTATTTTTAAGTTCAAATTCTTATAAAAGGAGTCATGGTCGTACAAGAGAAGCCTGAATTCTCGTAATGCTTTTGTCCAACACATCTTGCGACACTCAGTTTGTGCAATGAATTACGTTCTTATTCACAGAGTTATGCAACAGATATTTATACTCGACGTTGTTAGCTTGGTTAACGGTAGAACAGCAGCAGAGTGGATCAAACCCCACATCCTCTGACTTGCAAAGCCAGCCTGCCACCCCCTGGCTGTGAATGACGTGCAGGAGAAGCCACAACTCCCGTGACAAGTGGCACTGCTCACCCGCGTAGCGCTTCATGTCACCAAGGTATGCATTTCCAAGGCATTTTCCGTAATTAGGAAGTCAATTGTTCTTTATGCAAAGTTTAAATTCTCATAAACAGTGCTTTTGTTGTACAAAGGAAACCCACATTTGCCTGATGCCTTCATCCAATATGATTTACAACTCTGCATATGTGAAGCAAGCGATCAACTTACTTTTCCATTTATAGAGCAGAAACATTTTTACTGGAACAATTCAGAGTAATTAACTTGCTTAATGGTAGTAAAGCAGGAGAGGGGATTGAGACCCACTTTCCTGAATGAAAAACAAGGGCGATGAACACTGTGCCACCCCCAGTAGTGAATGCTCTCCTTGCTTTAAAGAGTTCAGTAGAATTTCTGGAAATGTCAGTCCTTACCTTGCAGTGACCGTCAGCATGCTGAGCTGCAGGAATGACAGTACCTACCTGCAGATTTACCCACAATGCAGTTCAGCTATTCCTGTGCTGTTCTCCCTGCAACTGCTCCCACTGAGGCTTTTCCTCCTTCTGCAGGACCGTGCACAAATATCACAAAACAAATAGTTTAATTCAGTACAACATATCTCCTGGGTTACTTTACCAGTTTGTAAGGCTGGATGATTTATGTGCTCGGCTGTTACTGGATTTCAAGACCCTTGGTATGAGCCCAGCTCCTTAACTACCTGTACGGGTGACTGAAACATACAAGTGCAAGAAATGTCAGCATCTGCAAACGCCTAAGGTATACTTTAAAAAGGATATTTGAAGAATTTTATTCATGCTGATGTTGTCTAACTACCCACATATGTTCGGTTCCCGTGTGCAAAATCCTCCAGTTTCCAGTCCTGCTATTTCAGTCAGAATTGAAGCTTGTCCTTTGCTTTTGTTGCTCTACCTCACATCAAACACCTCACGTGTACCTGCTTCGAGGGCAGTTTATAACAGACTTCTACAGGAGTACTTAAAACGCTATCATTTTGGGCTTTAGATTCAGACACAGCAAAAGCTGGCGTTGCACAGATTCGCAGTCATTTCTTAGATCTGACTGTAGGGGCTCTTGTTCTGATCTGTAGGAAAATGCTTTAAACAGGATATTCTTTTGTCCTTTATAAACGATCAGCACTTCACAGCTGTGTTCCTGTATTACTTTAAGACACGGAACTTAGAGTTAGGGTTAGGTTACAGCGCTTTAATGTAATTACTTTACTTTACTATGTTTTTTTTCATTCAGTGCAATGGTTAAGCATAGCCTGGTTCCCTGAATTCAAAGGCACGGATGTCTCATTTCATCACAGAAGGTCCTAGTATTTCAAACTTCTAAAAAAGTAAGTGCACAAACAGACAGACAGACAGACAGACAGACAGACAGACAGCTAGATAGATAGATAGATAGATAGATAGATAGATAGATAGATAGATAGATAGATAGAATTAAGTAATCTCAGACTTCCAAAAACTGCTTGTCCTGCTGGACAGGGAGGGAAACCCAGTGGATTTGTTTGCATTCTATTGCGGTGTGGCCACACACACACACACACACACACACACACACACACACACACACACACACACACATTTAGTCACACATTCACACATTGCTGGCAATTTAGAGTCATCAGTTAACCTGAAACAGGAAAAAGGAAACCAACCCAGACATGAAAAAACATGCAAACTCCACACAGGCTGAACATTTTATCTGGCAGCATTTGGAAAAAATGTCATATAATACATCATTCCTTCCTTTCAGTAAAAAAACCTAAAATATTTTCTATACCAATTGCACCTTTGCACTTGCTGCGTTATTCATGTTTTGCCTTTTTGTTTAGGAAAAGCTGCCAGAATGCTGATACATTAAGGTTAAAATCCATAAAAACGCTCTGTGAGGAAAATGTCACGTCATGTCAGTACCGAAATCCAAGCCAAAAAGTAATGGTGAGAAGTAATTTGCTAATCATCGCAACATTGCAGACCTTTTGAAAACTCCTCTGGCAAGCAAAACAGAAAGTGCAAATGCAAGCTCAAGCTACACACAAAGGAAGAGAAGAGGACTTTCAAGAATGGTGGTCAAATGAAACGTGGAAGCTGCTCTGTGTCAAAAAGTCAAAAGAGTTTATTTGTTACGTACATGGTTGTATACCATGTAGTGAAATGTGCTCTGATCCAGGATATACTGTGCATGAAAATTTACAATGAAAAATAAAACAAACAAACAACCGAACACCAAGAAGAAAAGAAACAAACAGCAAATAGATAAATAAGTTAAAAAAAAAAAAATAATAAAAATAAATAAATAAATAAATAAATAAATAAGTAAAACGGTAAAGAAACATTAGGGTGCACTAGAAGGACAGTGACAGTGACAGTGAGGGGAGTGCTCACAGAATATTGAAGACCCTGGTCTGTGAGGATTGTGATAGCATGTCCGGGTACAGAAGTCTTATGGCCTGTGGATAGAAGCTCCTCCTGATCCTCTCCGTTCTGGCCATAATGCTTCTGAAGCGTTTGCCTGATTTCAGCAAGATGAATAGATGGTTGCTGGGATGAGACAGGTCACCGACGATCCTAGTCGCTCTGGTCCTGCATCTCCTGGTGTAGATGTCTTGTAGGGATGGCAGATCAGATGATTTCACTTACATTTTCCATAAGAAAATTTATCTCATTTAATATAAGTTTCTTCACTTCATCTTAGGGTCAAGGGGGAAAAATAGTGATGAACTGACATTCAATTGAACTTTTGATTGTATTCAGGCTGTGTAGTGGCTTAGAGCTGCTGCCTTGTGGTCTGAGTGTCCTTGGTTTGAATCCATCTCCTGCTGCTGTTGCCTACTATGAAAATAATAGGTAGAATAGAAAATGGTTGAAATTACTTAACATCCATTTGATAGCATTTAACAAATATGTGTAAATAAATATACACACTGTATGGCCAAAAGTATGTGGACACCTGAGCATCACTTCCACATGTGCTTGTTGAACCTCCTATCCCAAATCCATGGACATTCATATGGAGTTGTTCCCCCTTTTGCTGCTATAACAGCTCCCACTCTTCTGGGAAGGCTTTCCACCCATTCAGCTACAAGAGCATCGCTGAGGTCAGGTGAGGATGCCTGCCTCACAGTAAGCATTCCAGTTCAACCTAAGGGTGTTCAATAAGGTTGAGGTCAGGTCACTCACGTTCTTCCACACCAACCTGGGCAAACCATGTGTTTATGAAGCTTGCTTTTTGCATGGGGGGGGGGGGCAGACAAGCTGGAGGAGGAAAGGAGCTTCTCCAAACTGTGGCTAGAAGTTCACAGTTGTCTAGAATGTGTTTGTATGCCGCATGGGTGTGATGAAAACAGCTCAACTCAGAGAGAGTCCTCATACTTTTGGCCATACAGTGTATATATAAAATATATATTGATAAATGGTATATATAATATAGAGCATATAAACTGTATATAATAAATTATATATATATTTATAGTATATAGAGTTGTAAAGAAATATTAATATAAGAAAAATATTAATTCATTAATAAAACTAACACAACTCATGTACGCATTGCTTTAATTATTGTAATCATTGGGTGGGGGAACTACAACATTAATTTTAAAAGAAAAGGAAATGGGCCCTTCGTGGCTTTCAGGTGAGCGACAGAACAAATACAATTTGGAAATGAAGGCCTCCAAGCGCAGACATGAGGACTGAGAGTCACATCTTGATATTGTGCCATCCCGCCAGTGAAACCCCCCCCCCCCCCAGAGTAGACAAACACTATTAGCTCTCTGTCTGGCAGAGCAAACCCGTGTCTTTAGCGTTCTGCACTAGAACAAAAAATGCATTGACACATTAATTAGAATGGCGTGTCTCATCACAGCGGAGCTTCAGCATACAGTCGCAGAACTCATTTCCTTTCTTATTGTCTTCTGAGCCACAGTCAAATCTCAGCGGCGACTTACATGCTCTGTAACAAACCTAACCAGACACAGCTGGATGCAGAAGTCATTTATTTGTAGCAACGTTGTACCTGTTTGCTAACATTTCCCTTCTGGTGTTTTAGAACATGACCAGCAGGCCCAGTGTGGTAATGTGCCAACCTTTCCTTTGAATCCTGAGGTGTGTTTCAACTGAGGTGATAAAAAATGATGTAAAAATCCAAACCCGATCATGTAAAATCACAGAATTGCACTCATTCACACACACACACACACACACACACACACACACACACACACACACACACACGCTCACACTCATGGCAATTTACAGTCTGCAGTCCACCTGAAACACACGTCTTTGGACTGCAGGAGGACCTGGAGCACCTGAAGGGAACCCTTGGCAAATGCGTAGAATTCACCCACATCCGAACCCAAAACCCAACAGCTGTGAGGTACCAGCATTTCCAGCTGCACCAGCGCACCTCCTGGGCCAAAACTATTTTTGTTATAAGAAAACGGGTCAGGCTGGGGTGCATTTGGGTCAGAGATGAGCCAAGGTCATGTGTGAGAAGCTCATGACCGTTACTGACTGCCTTAAGGAAAGTGGGTTAGCAGTGCTCTCCACCTCTCCATGAAGTCGGAGGAGTCACGTCTAGGGAACTGAATGAAGCGGAAGGCAGAGGGAAGGGGTCCACCGAACGTAACCTGAATCTGAAGAATGGGGAAATGAGCATTATTTTGACTTTTCATGCCTACAATTCAGTCAGCAACAGAGCAGCACTCAGAAAAATAAATATTCTCACAAAAAATGCCGTAGGTGGAATAACCACAATAATACCAGACTAAATAAACAAGCTGGTCGTAAAACATCTCTACAAAAAAAACAACACGAATGGCAAAGATGAACCCAAGAATAATTTAATAGTGATCATTATTTGAAACAACACCGGAAAACTAATAAAATTTTAAATGCAAGACATTAAAAGGGAAATGGAAATAAAATTAATATGTCGGTGATTAAGTAGCTGAGGACCAGTTGCCAAGGAGAGATTCATGGTCCATTAGCAGAAAAATTATACGAATTATTAGAAAGATATAGTCTAGGTAAATGATGCATGAAAATGGTTGAAATCTGCGACTGAGAATAATTGCACCATCGTGCAAGAGCAGGAGCCAACTATAAAAACACTTTAGGAATGAGCCTACGTCGCTATATAAACATAACGTAACCGTGCTGACACAGACATGTAGCTTCATGGTCGGCAAGATGGAGCTCGATTGTTTCAACTGTTTAACATTTTGGTTTAAATTTTGCCATCGATCCATAATAATTTCCTTTTTTCTGCAGCGCAGGTAAACATGAATAATCCTGGACACTAAGCAGAAAATATTCACCTAATTTAAAAATTCCACATTGGGAAATGAAACCTTAAAGGCTGTGACACGGTGATGGTTGGGACAGAAGTAGCATTTGGGTGCAGTGTGCATTGTGGGAAAACATAGCATGTTGGTCAAGGTGGACTAAAGCTTCAAATGTTTCAATACAAGGAGTTTCTAGTACAGAAATCTAGAATCTAGAAATCACTGACTCATCTGTGTGTTATCCATAACCGCTTATCCATTGGAAGACGTTTCTTGGAGGCTAAGGATATGAGGTATGGTGCACTCTGGGTGGGGTGGCAGTCCATCATAGGGCAATCTAACACACGGCCACGTATACACACACTTTAGGCAATATAGACCAGTTCACCTGAAAACTTCAAATACAGGATGGGATGGGATGGGATGGGAAAGGACAGCACTTTATTGATCCCCATGGGGAAACTCAGCATACAGCAGCTGAGCATTGGACACATAACCCAAGATACTCAGAATACACATCCTAATACATAAATAACAAAATGAAAAAAGTAAATAAACTAGTAAACAACAATAATAAATACAGACCAATCACTGACAGACCCTTGTGAGGCATTACAGAGGCGAACGCCTGCTGGTAAGAAGGATCTCTAGAAGCGCGTTTTATTGCACCTAAGCCAACTTGATGGCAGAAAGATCTCGTGGTGATCATGGGGAGGACTTGCAAAACGAGCTGGATTCAAACCTACACCTCAACTCCACAGCAAGGCCAAAGCGCAGCCCAGCACACCCCTAAGCTTAATGATTCACACTAAGTCCTTGTAGGCTGAGGCAGTACGCGGGCTTTTCTTTTCATCTTCAAAAGAGCATAATTTGGTTTTACATCCAGAAACCCTTTCCCAGGACTGCGTCAGCTGTAGGATGTTTACTGTTTTTGCTTAGCGCCACCCCTACTCACCAGGGACCGACTTAGGAGGTATAGGTGAGCCAAAACGTGACCCCCCTCTGAGGTCCCACAATCCATTGATTTCCTAAGGTCTACAGGGAAAACATGCAGCAAAACATCATGTTCATTAAGTTCTTCAAAAATGTAGGCTTGGCCTCCTAGGCCTGCTATTTTTACAGCAGCTCTCAACAAACAGCTAAATGCCCATCATACCAGCTAGGGTTATGAATCAAATCTTGCAGCAAAATCTCATAATTAATGGGACTTAATGAATCTCAGGGGCTAGAAAATCTCATTACATATATAAAAAAAAAAAAGCTTGAGTCGTAATAAAACAATGGGTGTGTTTGTTTAGCACTGATACAACATGGGCACAAGCGGGGTAGCAACGCGCCCAAATAATTACCTTCTCAGCAGCCTCTCTAGTTTGAAGGGCACAGCAATCTTTGCGGAGAGAACCATTAATTGAAGGTGTTGTCTACCTCCCTGTCGCCTCCGACGACGCCCAGACATCATTAAAATGCACGTCTTAAAATTCAAGTCGGCTTAGCCACCCCAGTTGTGTGCCGTTTCATTTACCGCGTTGCACTCAAGTACAGGACGGTAATACACTGCCTGGCCAAAAAAAAGTCAGCACCTGGGTTTAACTTAGGGTTATGATCTGGGTTCAGCAACGTTATGTGCCCAAAAAATGAGCTCAGCTGACTACCTGAATATACTGCATGAGCAGGTTTTTCCATCAATGGATTTTTTCTTCATATTCCAAGATGATAATGCCAGATTCATGGGGCTCAAATTGTGAAAGAGTGCTTCGGGGAGCATGAGAGAGGCATCATTTTGGCCACCAGAGTCCAGACCTTAACCCCATCGAGAATGTTTGGGATGTGCTGGAGAAGATACGACGCGGCGCTCCGACTCTCCCATCATCAGTACAAGATCTTGGTGAAAAATGAATGCAACTCTGGATGGAAATAAAAGTTGTGACATTGCATAAGCGTATCGAAACCATGCCACGGCGAATGTGTGCCGTAACCAAAGCTAAAGGCAGTCCAACAAAATATTAGCGTGTGGCTTTTTTTTGGCCAGGCAGTGTACGTACGTGTTCCTGGTATGATGATGGGATGGTGTCTCGCTCACCCCCTTCAAGCAGGTTTGTCGGCTTCTGCCGCCGTCGTTTACCTACGCATTGCTAGATATGCTTGCCTGCCTACATACGCGGTGGGGATGCATGTCAACCTCTGAATTTGTAGGCCGCACCACCAATGCAGTTTCAGATACGGTTACAAAAAAAGTGCTGGAGGGTTTCATGAGCACAACGGCGATGGAACAGGATATACAAGAGTTTTAGAAAAATGGGGTTGTTTTTACAGTTCAGTTCCACACATGGCAGCACTTTTTTAAAATGGCAGCTGCACATATGTTATCCTCTCCATCTCCATCTCTGAGATATAGAAAGGTCGGGAAAACAGTTCACGAGCTGTTCCGGTTTAGTTGTTCTGTGGTCCTGGCGCCCACAGAAGGAGCAGAGGATGAATGGGAAGTGGAGGAGCATGTGAGAAAAAAACCGTGATTCAACAGCCAAATATGAGGGTGCACCCAAAAAAAGGAAACCCCATCACCACCACCCAAGCTAACAACAGGCACGTGAGAAAATCTGGAATTAAAATCTGTCTCAACGTTTTGTGACGCCATATTGATTCAGTCTGAAATTGTTTGCGGTGGTATAAATGCAGGGCAGACTGAACTCATTTCTCCCCTTTTATCATTTGCTGTCAAAATGATCGGAATGAATTCCTCATTACAAACAGACTGAAAAGGGCCATGAAATGTACAGATTTAATTGCCCTGCAGGAAAAACGTGCCTTTATTTGCGGTTTGTATAATGTACACTGGTGATTTGTCACAGTTCAGAAATGTGCTGCTTTGCACTCCAAATATTTTTGTGGTGGGAGTAGAATTACACGAGCATCGGCGAACCGTTGGTTTGGCTTCTGACCCGTTTAGGCAGGCAAGTGTAAACATATAAGTTTAAATGTTTACTTTAAAACTGAGCAGATGCGCGGATCGGTTGTCGGTTTATTTTGATCTGCTTCTACCAGACGGCGGAGAGGAGGCTTAAGTAAAGCGTGGGGATCAAACCTCGCACCTCAGACACTTTGGCGTGTTGAAGACTTTGCGTGGCAACACTGAGCATCATTTCAAGCACAAAGGAGAGCGTGGACGTGACAGTAAACTGCAAAAGTTTAAAAACTGAAAGGGTAAAAAGGTCTGCTGGGGTCAGTGTTGTTTTTATAATAAAACTGAGTGTAAAAATAAAACTTTCCCTTGTTTTGCAAGTGCAGTTTAAGGTAAGCAGCTTTTAAAAGAATGGAATAGCATAGCCTTTAAAAGTTTAAATCATTTTTAAAAACAAAACAGAAAGTCTGTCTTTTTAATATTGTTATGAAGTCCCGTGTCAGTCTTATTTAATTTATTTTTTAAAAATTCTGCTGGGCCCCAGACTTTAATCCGTATAGTCGATCCAAATAACGAATTCTCCTTGGGTGGATAAATCTGATATTTGATCTGTGTAACACGTCTTAGCCACACAGAAAGCCTTTTAATGGATTTACCTGTTCCTCCTCCCGCGATGCTGTTTTTTTCCTACGTTGCTGTGACCCAGCATTGCTGTTGCTGCAGTGAAGAGGCCTGCTGTAATCCACAGAAAAAAAAATAGTCTTAAATAAGAAGTACATTTAGTTCATGCTAAGATGCTGAGGTGTTATTTTCCCAGAAAAAAATGCCCTCATTAATTAGATGGACTGTATGTGTGGAAATAACTGCACAGTAATGGCTCATCCATAAATTATATTGCAGAACAATGGTACGCCGAATGGCTGCAGGGGAACGCGGGTCCGGACGAAAGAGTTTATCCCCAGGGTAATGGGAAAGGGCCGATTACGCTGTTTGTCTTTCTCAGTCGCATCCCTGCTGGCGCGTGAGAAAGAAGCTTATCGGCACTGTCGTCAGCAGTACTGATCTCTGACATATTTACCAAGGCAGAAACAGCAGTTTACCACATCGGACACACTATAGACCAGAGGGGCCTCAGCGACCGATTGAAATGTAACGCCCCCCCCCCCACCTACCCACCCACACACCCACACACAGAGACAAACACAATTTCAGTTCATCATTTATTCAGGTAAATATTCATCAGAGCCGATGCAATGTGTGTCCCAGTGCTGCTGCTGCTGCGGTCACCACGGCGATCGTGCCCATTGAGTTATCCTTTCTGCAGTAATTGCAGGCAATGCCACCGCACTACTTCATGGGGGGGGGGATTAATTGTTGCTTAGAATTCCATTCAGATGTGCAAAATGAGAATGAGTGCATGGGGGAGGGGGGTGTTTCCTACAGGTTGCATTAATCCCTCTGAGAAAGGAGTTTCACAACTCACTTTAATTGAATTGGAAAAGCTGGCAAAGTAGTTTGAAAAACCTGAAACTGTCAAATTCAAGGCCTTTACAGAAACACGGGTGAGCTGCAGGCGCGCTGACTATTTATTGGTCATTTTAAAACTGACAAATTAAGCATTTTTTAGTTGAAATTATGAAGAGCCCTGCCCTGCTGATCACATGTCTAAAGAAGGTGGGACCTGACCTGCATCCCTGATCCTTGATGTTGAGGACAGTGTTTTTTATTTTTTATGAAAGCATTTTCAAATTCCTTTGACTCAGCTAACTAGAAATTAAAGTAGCTTTTATTCATTTCCCTCACTTTGAGTCCACCAGATTTTGTGTTCCAGGGCTTAAATGCATCAGCTCATTAGAAACCATAGCTCATCCCAGTTGCCCTTGCAAGCCTCTTCTGGAGGAGATTTACATTCAGGTTATTTATTTGTCATCTTCCTCCTGCTAATAAAGAGCTTTTAACTTCAAATGTGATATCTGCACATGGAATGGTGCTGGAGACAGCACCCTGTCGCGTTGCTGACGGGGGGCTTTGTACCAGGAGCAGCTGCCATTGGCTGCCCCCACACATTTGCCATGCATTCCAATTCAAACTGTTGGCGTACAAAGGTCATGCAAAGTGTATCTCATTTTCCCTCCTTCGGTGTCTTTGTGCATTTTATTTTTTAACAAAAACTTTACCACCCGACTTGACCTTGTTGCAAAGTTCTGAAATTGTTCTTTCAAGAATTTTGCTAAATATTACTGAGTAGAATTTTCTGTCAAGCTTTTTTTTTTATTCACTCACAGAAAAAATTAGCGGTGGTTCACATGTGGGTCCAGTGTCCCAGAACTTGAAGAAACGTAATATTCAGATGAATTAGCCGAATTAGTGTACACAACAAACTCAACAAATTTATATGGTTTTCGGTAGATTTTACATCCTGGTGGAAGCATTTTCTTCTGCATTCATGTACTTGTAGAACGTAGGCAGGAAAAATCCAGACAGATCCCTCTCACCCTCAGCTTTTTTGAACTTCTCCCATCCAGCAGGCACTACAGATCATGCAAGGACGATGCTGTTAGGTTACGTTCATAAACAGATGATTTGTTTGTTAGCCTGTGCAATGTCCAGTTACAATATTTATTCCTCCTTATAATATTTATTCATATTTTTATTCTACTGCACTTATGATGTCATACATCTTTGCACTTGTATGTATGTGTGCGTGTTGTGTAGTTTCACGTACGCTGAGAGCCACTGGGAACCGAAGCCAAATTCCCTGTATGTGTGACCATCCTTAGCTAAATAAACTGAATCCGATTCTGATTAAGAAACTTTATACTCCACATCTTTAATTTCCTTATATTGTGTTGCTCCTTTACACCAGGTCCAATGCAACAATAAATAAATAAATTACGGCAGGCAGATGGCCTCAGGCAACTTTGCATTCAAAGAACTGCAGCGATCGCTGTTAAAGATTAAGAAAAGGACCACAGCTGTATCGAATTGGGCGGCGCCGAACCCTCGACCCTGACGGTTCGCAGGATTTACCCGTCACCATGCTGCATGTCTACATGGGTAACGTTTTCAGGTGGCAACAGCATCGTTGAGGTAGTTGGACATCACACACAGATCAAACTCCATTACATGCACTTTTCCATCTGTTTTTCATTTTGTCTGTCCTGGTGCTAAGAAAACAGTTAGACTGAGAACAGGAATAAGAGCCTCCTGATCAACGGCTCCACTACAAAGCACTCAGGTCTGTGCCAGGCTCTGTCATTATTGTAATCTGGAGTAGGCATTCTTTTTCTTTACAAGAGTAGCTTTCATGAAGGATTAACTGCCGGGAATTTAATTGCTTGAAAAAGATAGCTTTTAATGAGTTTCTTCACCTCAAACAATTGTATGTGGAGGACATATTAATGCTGCATTACTGTGTTCTTAACAAAGACATTGCACATGAGTAAGGCCTTTGCCTGCTCAGTGATGTCTACACTCTGTCTTTTGTTAAAAATACAAACAATATTGATTAAAAAAAAGTTATGTCACCGCTGTCACATAGATATTTCTAGAATGTCACATCGATTAGGGTTGTTGGTTTTTGCGGTTGCTGCCAGAATTCGCCAGATCACCAGAAGGCCGGAGCTGAGCTATGATCCGGCAAAATGGTAAACGGTCTAGTCCAAGCAGACGGTGAGATTGCTGGATCGCTGCTGGATGCGAGGGTGCCGGATGAGTGAATAGCAGCCCCGGGGGGGGATGACGCCACTACCAACTCCCATGCAGTCCACTAGGAGGCGATACTTTGGCAGTGCCGTCCCCAGAGCGGAGGTGGACATTCTGACAATCAGACTTCAGAACTACCTTGCCGAGTTGATGAAGTAAACCTGCATTTGAAATTGAAATAAAGAAAAACAAACTAAAACGAAGGAAATATTATACAAATAACTAAGACAAGAGTCTGATATAATAATAAACAACTGATTCTGTTTCTCCTGGGGGTCTGCTCAAAATACTTAAATTTGTAGTACACATAAAGTTCATAAAACGATAAGCGATTTTTTTTTTCCAGAAAATTTTAAATTTACACGTGGGGAGGAATAAAATTTTACAATGATTTTATGTCGAATTTCTGAAACTGGCCGAGATGTGCCTTTTTCCGACATGCAACAGCGTGACACAGATACGGCTCATTTGCAAATCGAAATGTGCAAAAATAACTCTGATGGCTTAATCAGGCGCCCGCTGAAAGAAAAAGAAAAAACGACAAGAAACTTTGGCACCCAGGACTGTCCTCATAGGAACCATAATAATCTCTTTTTCTGCCTTCTAGAGTCAGAAAGGGGATTCGCTGCCTACGTGGTGTAAAAACGAGGGGAAAAGAAAATCTTGCAGTTCTGTGATATCTCTTTTCAAGAGGAAATTGCATGGGTTAAAATGTATACCCCGTGCCAGTAAAAGATAAATAAAATAGAAAGGATATACATACATATAGTTTAATGCCATCAGTGCTGTATCTTAGCCTAGTTTTTGGGAATTTTGAGACATTAAGCCTCTTATCAGATTTCGCAGCACACCATCGACAGTCAGGCTTATGTGTTTGCTCCTTTACGGCAGCCAACGCCGCGATGGAAAACCTTTCATTCTCCACGCAGGTACAGCCCCGACCGTTTCGGAATCAATTAGAGTCGGTGGCGGCACCGTTCCGTGTGTTAAGGGGATTAGCCGGTCACTCGCTCAGCGGCAGGCGGCCCGAGCTCCTCATTCAGCTCCTTGTAAAGAAGGGGCTTTTTTGGCCAAACACAGAGGCAATCGGAGACAGCGGCAACAACAGATGGCTTATAATCGCAGCCCAAAGCCGTTTCCCACCCGCGCTCCTGCGCTCTGGTGTGAGTACACAAAACGGAAAATGTCTCGGTAAAATAATGAAACACACCCACACACAAACGCACGCAAAGGTGGGGATATTTCTGCTCCTTGCATTAAAATCCGACCGCCTTGGTTGAATTATTTAACGGAAGGCATCAAGGGGATTACGGCGTGGTGACACTCGTCTCCAAAGCGGACGGGATGAGACGAGGTCAGGAGTTCACCGCTGCCCGAGAGTATCGGGGTGGTGTGAAGCCGTGCCAAAGAGGCTTTGCCCGCAGTCCAGCCTGCCGAAGAGGAGTCCTGTGTACATGGCAGGCGATAAAGACACCCTGGCTTTTGTTGATAATGGAGGAAGATCCCAAAGCTGTGCACAGTGGCCAGGTTCCCAAGTGGCCACACAGCCAACCCCCTACCGCTACGCAGCACGATGCCGCATAGCACAGCGCAACACAGCTGGTCTGCTGTACCGGGGGGCTGCGGCACATGTGCACAAGCATCCATTTCCCGCAGTCCCCGAACAAAGTCATCTAAAGTTCACAGGTTTCCCTTTTTAAATTGTGTACCGGTGGTTTTTGCCGCTGTGCATCCGCTTGATGCAGTAAAATAATAAGTTATTGTGTACGCAGTAATTATACCAGCGGCTGTTTTTATATGTTTGGTAAAACAAGACAGTCATGACCGACTCAGATTATTTCTGCATCAAGACCGTAGCAGTTATGAAACA
This sequence comes from Heterotis niloticus, assembly GCA_018136845.1. Lineage (NCBI taxonomy): Eukaryota > Metazoa > Chordata > Actinopteri > Osteoglossiformes > Osteoglossidae > Heterotis > Heterotis niloticus. Next base: position 13,094,435 of record CM030895.1, read on the forward strand.
TATCACAGTAGCCTTTTCCCTCCGCTGCTAAGCAGACCAGCATTAAGAGGAGAAGAATGGGCCTTAAATATGGGATCCACGTCCCTGGTGCAAGATAAAGGTCAAAAGGGCATAAATAAGCTGACTGTTATTGATTTTTTGATTCAAAAGGCTGTATTTCCAGTGAATTGCACATTTATGCTAAACTTAATGTTTATTGTGTAAAACTTTGATTTCCGACAGCTGAGTCACCCAGGCATCTTCTGCTACTGACTTTCTTGTCCACTCCTTGCAACAGAATACTCTGAATTCTAGTTGGATTCACATCAAAATGTTCTCAGTTACTTAAAGCAAAGCCACTCGGTGAAGACAGCCCAGTGTCCGCAATTTTTCCAGCTGAAACCAGCACTGAGCGTCTCTGTATAAAGCAAACGGATGAAGCAGAGTTCTGTCTCCACACCCTGCTGAACTCAACATGACATGGTGCACGGCCCCCTTTTATGGGCTGCTGGCCAGTCTGCTTGGCAATTTATGGAAATGGGAAGATGACAGAGAATAGTTTTTCATTTATCCTTGGGACAGCCAGCTGCCAGATCCTGCTGAATATCGAGTCCCACGGTCCCTAAATCTACGGGTCGCTGCTGATATCTCTTGTGCTTGGGCTGAATCCATGCCTCCACCGAGTGCACAAACAATAATTTGATTCTACTGATGAGTTTACAAATTGTGCTGTCGTGGGAGAGTTTAAAAATTTGCCATGAAATATTTCTTCTTTAGAGGCGTGTGTGTGTTTTGGTGTCGAAACAGGATTACCGCACCCCATCGCTAATGGTAAACAGCAGCGTATTGTTGGTCGTGAACTGTGTGACCATCCAACACATGGGGCTGCAACATTGGGAAAACACAATTCTTTCTCTTCTGGAATCAGGAAAACCTCACAAATACAGGCAAACCACTGTTATTAAGTGCTTATAATATTAGATATCCGTCTGTCGGCATGGATACAATACTTAAACAAAGTAAAAGAAAATGAAATGCTTAATTCAGAGCGGTGATTTCCTTTCGGTTGAACGCATAACAGCATAAGTGATCGCATTCCTAATATCCTTGGGAACCAAACATAATTTAAGCAAATTTCATTACTTAATATTTCATCCATAGATGACTGCTTGCAGTGTTTTGCATAATTTTGTGCTCACTAAGAGGAACATGAATGCGATCCTCTGATCACTTTTAGGTTTATTTGAGCCACAGCTGACACGGATAAAACTGCCGCTTACAAACCGAAGCAGAACAATTTCCATCCTTTTCACACATTTTATTCTGCCGGTTTATTCCTCATTTGCAGTAATAACAAGTGAACGAAACGGGCCACGGATGTAAAATTATATGTATTTTCCTTGCTTATGAGGCACTGGCACAGACACGGTCTGAAAAGCAGGCCGACTGCTACGCATTTCGGGCGGACGAGGCCCTAATAAAGTAAGCCGCACCCAGGACCGCCAATGTTCTTGTGCGCACAACCCCGCGTTTCGAGCTTCAAATTCTCTCATTCACTTTTTTTAAATACAGCTCTCATTGTGAGGCCCCACAGCAGGCTAGCAGGTGCAGTTGGTGCTTCACAGCTCCTGAACTGTTTGGATGTGAGCTTGAACGAGGCTCAGTCTACGTGCGCTGAACAAAGCACTGGCTTCTGCGTTGTGTCCATCCATCCACACGTCTCTCCATCTATTTACACAAACCACCACTACAGAAGAAATATTTCTTGGCAATTTTTCAAGCGCTCTTGTGAGAGTGCATATATATAAATCCAGCAACCAAAAAGGTTCTTAGAGTCGCAAAAGGCAAATTTCAAAAGCTACAACCGACAGATTGTCCTCTCCTGGTGTCTGGAAAGCAGTATCAACACAGGTGTGAGCTATTAGCAGTAATATGGGCTGCTTGAATACATCAGTGATTGAGACGCTTTGATTTGCCACCTAATATCGAGGTATATAAATAGATAAGAGACCGAGATGGATGAAATCTGCAGTCGGCACATTCATGGTAATTTGCCCTGCACACAAATCTTCGAGGCACATGAACATCAACAGCGTAAGAGAAATTTCCATAGCCATTACTCTAATGAGGACAAACCATTATTTTCCCCCAGCAATACTTCATTAGGCTGCCACCGACAGTCAAAGATTTCTGAAATATTGCACTGTGCATTGTAATATATATGCAGAATAGAAAGACGTCCCATTATGCACCAATTATCAATTCTTACTCGTGTTGGGTTTGTACCTGCCCTCAGAACGTGGTGGTATACAAATGGATGATTCCATACAACTTTTGTGCAAACACAAAACCTTTATGGCATCTGTCTCTCTGTATCACATGAGGACTATTTACTATTCCTCCAGGAGCACTTAGGGTAAGTAGCTACAAACCAGCGGTTTGTCTTAAAGCCCTGGAAATAGGGAACCCCCTGCTGGGACCCTAAACCCTGGCTGCTACCATGCAGTGAATCCAAGCAAAATGGCACAGAGATCAATCCCATAACATTCAGCCTCCAAAGCAAATGATAACTTGCGCACCATCCCATTATCTACCTGCTGGTATTTCACACGGAGTCGGCACCACATCCTTAATCTATTGAGCTCCATGGGGAAATGTCTTAAGCTGCACAAGCAAATTAAAGCGTTCCCCATGATCCCCCTGGGGACGCCTTAAGAGGTGCATTACTCTGGAGATGCCCACGCAGATTAGCATAGGGACTTGCAAACATAGTCTCACAGGGCCACTGCGCTCCCCATCTTGCAGGAGTCTCTGCAGCCTGTACAGGGCGTTCACTGATTGACAGCAACCTGTTGGTTTTTAAAAATTGTGCTTTTATGGCTGGTTCACAGCACACTATTGAATAGACTAGAGCAACAACAACAACAACAACAACAACAACAACAACAACAACAACAACAACAACAATAATAATAATAATAATAATAATAATAATAATAATAATAATAATAATAATAATAATAATAATAATTTGTTAGTTCTAGCTGTAGGGCTAGTAATATTGATAATAATGTTATAACTGAAGCAGTAAGTCAATGGATTTCTTGTTTTGCCTGGCATGTGCTTCTGCTTCTTCTTCTTCTTCTTGTTCTTCTTCTTCTTCTTCTTCTTCTTCTTATTATTATTATTATTATTATTACTACTGTCATGTAAATTCTATGACAAAGACAAGGGTCTGCAACTACAAAATTATTTGCATTTGAACAGGTTGATGAATATAATGAACTTTCTTTTTTCATATTAATTTTGTCTCTAGCTTTTTTCAGAATAACTGCAATGTGTGTACACTAAAGTTGTTGTTGCGAAGTGCTGTCGAGTCCGTGTCGACACATGGTGACTCCATGGACAGCTGTCCTGAAAAGTATCTCGTCTTCAGCAAGTCGGCTAAGACTTGACAAAGGGGCATCCATGACTGTGGCGATCATGTCTATCCACCACACTGCAGGTTGACCTTCCTCTTTTGCGTTGACGTTCCATTTTGCATTTTGCCAAGCGTGATATGTTTTTCCAGTGACTGTACACTAATAATGGTCTAATAGATTGCACTAATTCAAGCGCACTTTTTTTTGGTCTCTTGTCGAGATCAGATCTCCTGCAGAACCGAAGGTTCGAAACCTATAACTGAGGTCCAGGGACTATGAATTAATGATGTAATAATAATTTGTATATCTATAAAACTCTGTAAAACTCTATAAATCTCTGTTTGTTTGTGTGTTTGTTTGTTTTTGATGCACAGCTCTGTTTTTCAGGCCACAGACTTGAAATGTGGCACACAGGTACTTCTCACCCTTAGCGAAGTCTTTGCGTAGTCGAGTTCCTTAAACTGTAAAAAGGCAACTTACTGTTTGGAAAGTTTAAAATTTGTCCTCTGACAAGACCTGGTGAAGCCAGGGTAGCCACATTGCATGCAGCATGGAGTAAATGTCACTTGGTGAGCATACATAGGTAACATTGACGGATTTTCTCATCACACACAAATGTACAATTTCTCATCCATTACCTAGGTAATTTTTACTAGACTAATTCAGGATAAGCACTTTGCTGGAGGGTAGTACAGTGGAGGCAGCAATTCCATGCTAAACGAAATGGCTTAATAGAATACCTTTGTTTTAACTTAAAATGATAAAGAAATGAAAATAGCCAAAACAGTTGGTAATAAGAGCCAAGAAATGCTTCCAAATTATGCTTAAAAAATGTCATGCCCTCCTTACCCCCTTATCCTTTTATCAGGATATTTACGATCTAAGTAAATTTAAATGGGTTATAATTGGGCATCTGAAGCCAGATTCGTATTAGACACACAGTGCCAAAAAAAGAGCTTGGATTATAAAGGGGATCCCATTACCCATCTAATCCCATCCTAACCCCCACGGTAATCCCACAGCACACCTACAAAGCCGCTACACAATGGCTAACCTATCAAAACTAGCGCCAACTAACTGTAACTCCAAACATGGCATGGCACAGCAATGGCGCGGTATCTCATCAGGGTTATCAAGTGGGCACCTTCCTTCGTCGGTGTTTCGTCGAGTTAGGCCCACGACACTTCCAGAAGGCTCAACCACAGCTCAGGCGTCCCGGAGCTGCTTCCCTCCACTACCGCGCGCACCACTGCGTCACCCCGCCGCTCCTCACATTACCTACCCTTTGCCTTAGCGTCCTCACACTCACCACTCTTTCTACCCGCCGTCTCAAAGGAAAAAGCCCTTCACCACCTACTTTACCTTTATTGCGCTTTGCAACAACTAACCACACCAACACCGAAGGAAGCATTCATGTGCAGTCCCTCATGTTATAAGTGAGAATTAATGTTATTAATTGAATTTGCCTGTTAAGCTGTGTTCACTGGGGGGGCAAGCTGGAGTTGGGGGAAGCTTCAGAGTTAAGGATGTTCTGTGTTAGTGATCAGGTATGTGCCCCCTTCCTGATTTCCCATTATTGCACATTTCTGAATAGAGATGAATTTTGAATTTTATGTCAGGCTTAAAACGTCAGTGTTGAGGAATTTTACCCTCCTTTTCTTTGCATAACTGCTTTAATTCTGACACACTGGTAAGGATTCGAGCACAAACTCCTTGTTTCAGGTCAGACGTAGACTTGCTTTTGGGATCCAAATGATTGCCTTGCTGTATAACCCAGTTATGGTTTGATTTCAGCTCATGGACAGATAACCTGACATTCTCATAAATAATTTTCTGATATAGGGCATAACATGGTTTCTTCAATAATGACAAGTTGTCTAGGCCCTGAAGCAGGAAGGCATCCCCACACCATTACACTACCACCAGCATGTCTAACTGTATGATGATGTTATGTGGAACGGCTGCATTTGTTTTACACCAGACATAACAGGACCTACGGTATGTTGTCAAAAGAATTCCACTTTTAACTCATCTGTTCAAAAAGTCATCCAGGTCCCAGAGCCGTGGAAATGACTTTGTAACCCTTTCCAGACTTACGTATTTCAACAACTTTTTTCCTTATCTTTTCTTGAATTTCTTTTGATCATGGCATTAGATTCTTGTAAAAACTTTGTGGGGGAGGATGAGTATGTAGTGAGGTTAAGATTCAATAAGGCTACTGCAGTCAAGCTAGCTGACTGTTGACTCTACAGCTGAATCTAAATATCAGTTACATTCAGTCAGTTGGCCAACTGAGTAACTAAGGGAGCAATGACTTTTTCACATGGATAATATTGGTGCTTGACAAATTTGTTCCTTAGACAAATGAACTAAAATTTAAAAACTGTATTTTTTAATTACTCGTGTTTCCTTTGCCAAATATTATATTTTGTTTAAAGGTCTCAAAAATGTGTTTGGGAGGGCTCTGTGCAGGTGACAGACAGAAGTGTATATTGTATCCCACAATATTTGAATCAACCACATTGTGGGGAAGGAAGCATCACCGAAGGGGATTTTCAAGTGCCATTTTGGTGTCACTGATGACTCAGCAAGTGCATATTTCAGTCAATGGGGGTGGGAATAAATGGACAAGAAGTCTGAATATATATCGGTATATCAATGATTTGGATCCAAATTCCGATTGAAAGGGTTTTTTTTAATGATATCCATTATGGTAGAATTAGATAGCTGAGCTCCCTTTACATAAAAAGCCTGATGAAATATCATTCAGGAGCAAATTATAAAGATGGAGCAGATGTGGAAGATGAGCCTGCATTGCTGAAGTAAATCTCACAGCCAGGGGTTATCATATTCATTTTAGTTCAAATAAGTAGGCCTTCAAAATGTCAGATTAAAAAGCAGGTGCCTATTTTTCCTCCCGCCAGTTGTAAAGACAGAGCTGGTGGATTGACACTCAGCTCCATCTGTACAGTTCTGTGTTTTTCAGGTCACCTGCCCTCCAGCTTTCTATAAACTCTAAAGCTGAAAGACTGAAAATTATATTTTCACCAATGAGCACTATTTTCTGAGATAAACACCAATGCAGTTTATAGACTTTGTAAGCAAAATGCCAGAGTTTGCAACGATAAGCCATGGATGCCAAAGAAACCTTCTTTTAATTATTCCTGACATAAGCCATTCAGGGAATAAAGAAGGTTTATTTGTGAATTTCAGAAGAAGGTCCATATATTTATAGTAAGCAGACAAAAGTGACTGATGTTTTGAAGGTAGTGTGACCCTGGTTCACCTGAGATGAAGGAGTCAGACAGAGTTGAACAACATATCTTGCTCTCACAGTCATATTCTCATTAATGCCAATTTCACAGGAATTGCCTAAAGGGTAGTTACTCAGTAGATTTGTGCCTGGAATATACCCATATATTATTCAATTACACACACTTCTTGACTTCAAAGGCCTTTGCTTTAGATAAAATGAACTTTAGAATTCATTTGAAAAGTTGACTTTTTGCCCTCTCATCCTTGTTGAGCGAGTGTGGAGATGATGAGACCATTTCTGTCATGAAGCCTCACTTCCACATGAATTTGCCATCACTGAGGGTAGAGTAGTGGTTAAAGTCATGAACTTCTATTTAAAGGGTTTTTGGTTCAAGCAGAGATGTGAACCTCCACTGTTTCGGTTTGTGCCAAACTGTTACCTAAGCACATACCCGGCAGTGAGGTGCCCGAGTCCAAAAGCCAGCAAAGGCTTTGTTTATTGACGTGCCCATCTGTTTCAGCTTCAGCAATTGAGATCTCCTCAGTGGTCACGTGCTAGACAGTAACTGGGTCAGTTTCATAACAAACTGAACATTTTAATATGTCATGTAAATTGATTAATTTCAAGCTAATTGGGAACCAGTAATAGCTGCTGGTTCTCCTGATCTCTCTAGCCTAGCTGCTCTCCAGCTGCAAATGTTTCTACTAAAACATATCTGCTGATGTCACACATATTAACCATCCCTCTGATCGGCCGCATTTCCATTCTAGGGTTTCATTCCACTTTTCGGATGGCTCGCAACATGTCACAAGCACATGCCTCGTGCTTTCCTGAGTTCTTGTTCCATGAATGTTACGCAGGCTCGGTTGTAAAGTGTAAACCAAAAACACGTCAGCGAAGAATTCAATAGAAATGAAAGAGACGTAAATATTTAAATGATGGGACTCGGGAAGGGGGGGGGCAGAGTTGGGGTTTTAACAAGTTATTTAAAGAAATCAAAAGAATCTGAAATGATCCCCACTGTGAAATACACAAATCAGTACAAGCGTAACCTGCATATAACCCTGCTTTGTGGCAATATGGAAAGAAAGATTTTTCCATAAATTCATTGACTGTTGTTGTTTCTTTTTCCATTTTATTTTTTTTTTTTTTTTTTCCCTTTCCTGTGGCAGCTTTTATCAGGGATACATATTTTAAATGTGGATCCTGCTGCGTGTTCCTACTCAGTTGCCATGGATACAGTAAAGTTGGAAGGGTTGAGTGGTGTGTTGTCTGGCAGCCATTTATCCTGCTGGAGAGAATCTGACTTGCGGGAAGATGCTCCGCCTAGAATCCATGTCACTCCACAGGGGAAAGGCCGTCTTGTCGGGAAGTGTTTACCCGCCTCAAAGGCTGGGAAGATTTAGAACCTGTTGGCGGGGGCAACGTGGCATCTACGCACTGCATCCAGCTTTGAGGGTCACATATGACAACCAAAGTGGCTGCTGTATTAAGAGGCCGGTGGAGCAAAATTTTGGAGCCAGTAGCTTCATTGACAGCTCTGTGAGCAACATTTGTTCATGCTTCTCAGCCACGAATCAATTTATTCCTAAACTTTCTACAGGTATGCAAAGGTTTCAGGCAAAGAAAAGGGAAACTTTGATGTTTGAAAAGACACTCTCACAAAATCCTTCATATCACTGAACGTGTCAATGTGATCAATGAGGCAAATTTAACATCTTCCGTCGCCATGGAGGCGTTTCAGTTGGTGGTGCTGTTAGACCTGCAAGTCACATGTTGAGTTGCTGAGAGTGTATTTTCGGTAGGATTACCAGTTCAGGGTAAACATAAGACAAAAGAAACTGGATCTCAACCTGTTAAATAATGTTCGCTATTTATGTTTGTTCTATTGTCTCAAAATTTCACTGAAAAATTAAAGTTAATTCTTTTTAATCACCATTTTGAAATGTTTGCACTGATGTTCTCTTATTATCTCATCTATCTATTTATTGATTTATCCCTTTGTCTATAGTGAGGCGGTGGTATGGTGGTACCTCACAGCTCTTGCGCTGCCTGTAATGTGAGGTTTGAGTCCTCCTCTGAGTGTAAGGAGACTGCTTGTTTTTATAAACATACATGGAAGAAGATGATGGAGAACCCGTTCTGTTCTTCCTCACCTCTTATTGCTCACCCGTGGTTGTGAATGAGTCAGAATTGGACTCAATGGCCTTTCCACACACATTTATCCATTTGCCTCTTTTGTCTGTTACGTGTACTGTGCACCGAGGATCAGGGGGAACTCAGTTTCACTCTCCTTCGTACACCTGTTGTGTAAGGCAGAATAGTAGTGAATGATTCTTCTTCATAGTTGATTACCAGTGTGGCAAAAATTGGTCTGCAACAATGTTTATTTCCAATAAACAACAATATGTTTTGTGGATGAATAATTTTGGCTACATAATACTTACATAAACATAATTTTAACATACATTTGATGTATGTTTAACCTTGCAGATCTTAAGTATAGGTTGAGTACTATTACTACTAAAATTTAAGCTGGGCACAGTAACATCTTCTAGGAAACTCTGCCATATTTGTTAGTTTATTATTCTAATGATGTTTTTCTATCATCCCTCTTCATTAACCACTTAATCCTATTGTAGCATCTTGGATGGGACACCAGGCCATTGCAGGGTGAATACACACATGCACACACTACATGCTACTTAGAATGACCAGTTAACCTGAAATGCAAATATTTGGACTGTGGGAGGAAACCATAGGACCCAGAAGAAACCCAAGCAGACATGAGTAAAATGTGCAAACTCTACAAATTCAGAGCAGCATCTGAACTCACACCCAACCAGGCCAGCTTCTGTAAGGCAACAGTGCTACTTGCCAAGCTACCATGCTGCACTGATCATGTTTTTCTTACACATTTTTTAATGTATAGCTAATTCATAAATTCTCATAATACACAAAAATGAAGTTGCCTTTAAAACTTTATGCAGATTGTACACCTGCAGAGCGATTTTGTGGTTACTTCCTCTTAAAATGTTCTCTTACATGGCCTGTGCTGAATTTCTGCTTTGCAGTTCAGAACTCATGCAAATAAAGTAACCATTAACATGAAATGTAAAGATCTGTCCAGTGCTGTGCGGCTGAAAATAGAGCAGCGAATTCTAAGAAAAGAAGATCTGAAAAAAGTATGCTAAGAAAAAAATCCAGCTTACATGTGTTGGTCAGATTGTTTAGCTGGAACAGACTGGACCACTGAGTCAGTGTCACCATCTACATCATCTGAAGTACAATTTCTGCCTTGCAAAGAATTACTTTAAGAGAGGATGCTTCCTTCTGGGACAAATTGTGTACACTGACTCATGAGATCAAGGCTTTTGAATGAAGACCTTTTTGAAGGGTTACATCATGGCAGATGGGCTGAGACTCCATGTGGAAATGGTGGCACAGCATGTAATGACAGGCAACTCTGTCCCTGCTTTGGAGTGGCAGAACAAGTACTCTTCAAGTGACTCCAGAGAAAAAGACAAAATAGCATCTGAACTGTCAATACAAGTGAGAAAATTGTTTGGTTTCCTTTATTACTAATGCAAATAGATGCATATTTTTCACTGCTCTGCAGTTTATTTCATAAGAATCAAAAAAGAATCAAAAGAATCCCTACACCTGCTGCTGCACCCTTGAGAAAGGTGCAGCTCTTACAGTAAATTGTAAAATGATTTCTGCATTACCTCTCTTTGGACTTCTAGTGAATATAAACTTGCTTTGTTGATTGATAAATAATTGTATTTAGCTGAATATATAAACCTAATATTGTCAGTTTTGGAGAAAAGCACCAGCTGAATGAAAAAAATGCATATTTATGAAGATGGCTACTTCAAGCCCCACTCACTGCTTCTTTAATACCCTTGTGCAACATATGTTTCCTCTAATAAAACTACCAATCTGAGTTCTCCTTTGAGATGAGATGACACTGACAGCAAAGTATGAGCCGGCTATAGTGACATGCACACATTTGTGTGTGTGTGTGTGTGTGTGTGTGTGTGTGTGAGTGTGTGTGTGTGTGTGTGGAAAGCAAGACCATCTCCATCTGACATTACAACATGCTGCATATGATGTCATCACTCCTGCTTCTCAAAGCCTTGCCAGAGACCAAATTTTACATTTTAAAATATTACAGTTTTTTTGGAATCCAATGAACTTGACTATACAAAAATCTCACTTAGGGTAAGAAGCATCTGCATTGCAAATTTCAGCCTGAAAAATAAAACTGTGCATAAAAAAACAAATAGACAAAAAAACAGACTGAGCATTAGAGATAGAGATATAAAAGACACATGTATAACAATCTGAGACCCATCTATAAGCATGCATTGCTCATCTTTTTGATAGCATTTTCTTGATAAAAGTCCTGCATGATTCCTCTGATGAGATTATACCATAATTTGCAATAAAATATGATCTAGTGATCTCAAGGGTCCGTTTATGTACAGGTAATGGACCTTTGCAGGCTATGAGTATCGAAGCTAAAAAGTCAGTTCATTAAATGTAATTCATAAGGCCGGCTGCTTTCAGGTCAAACTGAAATATGGAAAATCCTTGAAAAGCCAATTTCCATTACATGATGTTAATAGATTTACATCATCAAAATTTTAGTGTAGGATCAGTGCTAAGCACTGCAAAGAGGAAATAGGTAAGGTAACCCATCAGATGGCACTCAAATAGTATTAAGAAAAAAGCCGAACATTTAAAATCAATAAAAATTAATTATTAATATGCAGTTTGCAATACAACATGTGTTCATTCGACATGTTATACTGTAAGTGGCAAAAGCGACATTAAGTGGCAGTAAATGTGCAGGAATATTTCCATAATGTCCAGTTAAGTGATCAGCAATTCAAACCATCAGATTTCAGAGCAAATCTGAGCTTCTAGTTTTGTGCTCTGGCTTCCAGGTCCCCTGTTTCTGTTTTTAATTCTGCCTTCCAATTTCCTGACCCCAATTTTTGGTTTTGCAGCTATGATTAGGAACCCCAGAGGAATCCAGCAGGATGCCGACTGTGGAGAAGCCCAAGAAGCTCCAGTTCAGCGCTCTCAGAAGAGCTGCGTGACGCTGCCCCCCCAACGAATGGCACAAACAATGAAAATCTTATGGTTTGTTAGTGCTACGTTTGTGCTGAAAAATTAGGATTTGTGTCATTTACATTTTTGAGATGTAAGCCTTTATTTTTTCCGGGCTGTGATGTCACTCAGCCCCTCCACAACTGCAAAAACAAACAAAATTGGGCGCGTTCGTTAGTGCTATATTTGTGCCAGTTTGTTCCGTAAAAAACGCATTTTCCGTTTCATAGATATTAACGATTGTTTACACGGCACATGACGTCACTCAACCCCACTACAAAGGCCAAAACAGACGAAACCGGGTGGGTTTGTTAGTGCTCCATTTGTGGCTCCATTTACGGCATTTACAGCTGTAAAGGCAACTCTCTACCTTTTTCAGTTTCAGAGTCTTTTCTTTGTGAGCCTGGTGATGTCATAAATCAAAATAATTGTTAATCGTTAACAGTTAACTGATATAATCTAACCTGCCCAGTTTTGTGTGTTTTGGCATTTGTAGAGAGGTTGAATGATGTCACAGCCTGGAAAAAATAAAATAAAAATAAAACATAAATGGCACAAATTCTAATTTTTATGGCACAAACCAGCACAAACGTAGCACTAACAAACCGCAAGTTTTTCATTGTGTGTGCCGTTTGTAAGGGGGCCAGCTTCATGCAGCCTCTCCGAGGATATCGTGAATTCAACTGGATGTGGAGACAGGTTTCTTTGCGGTCTGACGTCCTATACATGTCGTGACACAATTTACTGAAAGCTGTCAACCCCAGCAGAGGGGCAATATGCCAACTGATGTGGCAGATGGAGGACTACTGATGTAAACTACAAATTCTTCGGGGTTCATCTTTTTCAGTAAAGATTTGCACAGAAAAACTGAGGCACACCTACGCTAATCGCATGTGCAACACTAATTTATTGCAGAAATATCTGCATAAGTAATTACACCACAAAGATATCAGCCAATAAAATAATCCCAATTTGGTTATTCTCAGAGAGGCTGCTTTGCTCAAGTAAATGTAATTTTTGAGGAGATGTTTAAGTCCTATACATCTCCAAACTATAAAGAGAGATTTATCTACATTTCAATTTAAATTTAAAATGTCCTTCGTCTGATTTGATGAATAGCATTTGCTTATTCTTATTTCACTGTGAAGGTCACTCTTCATAATATTATACACAAGTTATACCCTTGATCATTTTTGCTTACGTTTTTCAAAAAAGAGAAAAGTTTTAAGGAATCCAAAGTTTTGGCTGAGATCTATTAGATTTATACACTTTAAATTGTCCTTTTCAGGGCAATAAGGCAGTCATTACTATACACCAGCATGCTCTGCCGAATTTTTCCAGTGGGTAAAAATATTCCGTTTTTTAACAGAGATTGTGCTTGATGACAATGAAACGCTGTTAAACATTTGATGAGACATTGGCAAGACTGTTGGTGATTAAAATCAAGGATATTTCGGTCTCAGTTGAAACTGAGCTGGCAAAGATTATTTTAAAGCTCTTGGCATATCAGTCACCCATTGTCATATTAAGGAATTTTTAGTGCCTGATGAAAGGGGCACTTTAGGACCGTCCCATATCCGCAGGCTATCCCTCTATTCACCCTCACGCTCTCACACACACACACACACACACACACACAGAGCATTCCACGCAGTTTATTTAAAGCCCAAAGCGAATGTGCTGAGTTTGGGAACCACGTAATAAATGAGCAGAAGCAGTTGTTTATCACTGGGGTAATTAGGTCATTACCAATGACACGGGACTCAGTAAACCATGGCTTCTGTTGCCGACTGTTTAGTCAGTCGCACGCCTCGAGCGAAGAGGCTGTAAAAAGCAGGGGGGAAAAAAGGCGAACAAAATCAATACCGTATTACCTCAATTAAACTTACGTAACTGCCCGGGTCCCCGGCCTGTAGCACGGAGAACACAGAAGTGCAGACAGTTCATTAACTTCTGATAAGTCGTGTGATAAACTTATAATTGGGGTGATTTTTCTTTGCCGTTTCTTACCTGACCGAACATTAACTCTTAAATATTAACTAGGAACATTATCGCGGTATGTAAATGTAAAGAGTGTAATTGCACTTTTAAATGTATTTGTTGCACATAATTCATAAAGTGAAAAGGACAAAGCATATTATTATGATGAGTGGAATTTAATATTTTAAGTGCTGCATATACCTGCGTGCAGTGGACCGTAGATCAGCATGTTCGGCTAGCAGTGCCGCTTATGTGCATTCCACATACACACAGGACATGCATGGCTCCCATTAGCGCAACTTAATAAACTATTATTAGTGCACAAACATTGCAAACCACCGTGGACCAAGGTGGAGGCAGAATTGATAATGAGAATGATATTTATTAGCCGGTTTAAATGTTTATCATTTTCACCAAGGATCCTCGTCTTTATTATATTTGTACATGTAAGTAATACAAACACAAAACTCAGTCATTTTTTAAAGTCTTCCATCTAAACATGGTCACAAATTAAAAACACTAAAAACTAAACTTATGCACATAGCAAAGGTAGTCTAAAAAGCATCTTCCAAATGCCATATGAATTATATGTTTGAAAGTAATTATTTAGAAGCCATACTGTAGCACTTTGTCAAATTTAAAATGTTTACAAATATATAATAATATAAAATTAAAATGTTACTCTGCATATCATTGCCACAACTGCACTCAACAACAACAATAAGTTATTACTGTTATTTCTGTTGTTGTTGTTGTTGTTGCTGCAGTGGGGTATAAATTGAAAAAATACAGGAAGAAGCTAAGCATTCTTGTCAGAATCTTACTGAGGCAGGCAGAGAGGGCTTTGCAGGAGGATTTAGATGGGGGATTTTAAGTGATGATTTGGTTTTTTTGGCTAGTTATGCCAAAAATTAATTCAAGAATTCCCAAAGGAATTACAACCACATGGGTCCACAGGGAAATTAATGTACTTTACTGTAACACTGCACCAAGCATTGGACAATAACCACCAGTCATAGAGAAATGTTCCTGCCAACACCTGAAACTGATGATGTGTTTGGTCAAAACACTGCAGTAATTACTTATTGGTTTGTGTCCCAAACTGTACACTTTGATGGCAATACTCTCACCAGCATCCCCATATTTACCAAAATGTGGCAGTCTGTTAGCAGCCTCATTCTATATTTTTGTTCATTGCTTCCTCCCCAGCCACTGTATTTTTATCTGGAACACCATTTATTTATGCACTTTTTTTAATAAGAACCTTGTTTAAATGTAAATGTAGATTAGAATTGTGCAGTAACTTGTTAGAACGAAAGGACCACTGCACATAATGCACTGGCCAGTGATGAAAGTCAGCTATTCACATTAATGGTTTTTTCCATGCACTTCTTTGCGGAATTTGAATTGAATGAGCATCACCCAAAGGAATGAGCATAATTTTATAAGTGAGAGGTTAGGACTAAGTCTCAGGAAGCTCTTCCATTTTCCATCTCATTTAGGCTACATAATGCAGTAGGGACTATGGATAATCGATATTTAGAAGTTAACACAAAGGTAGAGGAAGTGGTTTGCATCACATATAACTTTCTGTTTCTGTCCACCAGGGTCAACGAGTGATCACCGTCCCTTTGGGAGCTCAATGGCAGGGACCTGCTTTTCCAACCTTTGGTTGCATTTAGCACCGTTCTCCAAAAGTCTTGTCTGGCATCTGAGAATGAAAGGGAAAATCAGATCAGTAAGTACATACGATGCAAAAGACCACATATTTGTTGCGACGGGATTTTGACGGGCTGATCAAAAGAGCCAAGAACAAACGTTGTGCTGATTTTTGCTAAGCGCTGGATCTGTTCAGTGCAGAGCTGCGAACGCACAGCGACGGGTGGTAACGGAGCTCAGGAAGGAGGACCCTGTGTGTGTTATCCGTGAGCATGCAGGAGAACAGGAACATGCCTGAAGGTTTCATTTTTTCAATCAGAAGTTATTTTGAACGCTGACACTCGGTGGTTCCTTTATGGTTTGTGGTTCTTTGGTAGTTTTTGTGAGCAACTCAAACTCAATGCAAACGTCTTTTCTAAAATCGTGCATTAAAGTTCATGGTCATTGCAGAAGGATGGACCGGTGAATATTTGGATGTGCCACAGTTTGATCTGTTATTTTTATGGAGCGGGGTGGACAAACAATGTGTCAAGCTCCGCAAGGCCTCATTTGCATAACACCATTGGTTTCAGCCTTTCAGAAAATTCCCTGTTTTTCTATCTTCTTCCCAGGTCAAGCAAGTGCTCAGAAAGTTTCAGGCTTTTTTCCAACATTTGTTTTTGACTGCACAATGCAGTAATACATTTCAATAAAACATTATTCATAATTTATAATAAATTGCATAAATTCAACTTGAAAACTGTGCATGTGCAGCAGTACAAGACAGACTAGCTATACCTGTAATTACAGCAAATAAATGCATATTTCTATTTTATAGATAACAAGTGTAAAATAAAAAAAATTTTTCTTGAATTTTTATCACAAACTGCTTAAACAGCTAGAATAACAGAGGGCTACTCCTGAAACACAGCTACAGAAGGTGTATTTACACACTAATTCAGACTCCCGTGTTCACAGAGCACTATACACAAAAATGATAACCAATGCTGGACTTGGAAAAGCAACGAACCTCAACTCAAATATTGCCGTTAAAAATCCGGTATCTTCCATCTAATTGTAACTTTGTGCTCCACGTCTTAAAAAAAAGAAACCGAGCACCTGGTAAACTCTGTAGTACTGTACTTTCTGAGAGGCTAAGGTCCTAGCGTGTGCTGCAGTCTCTTCCATATTTAATATGACTGTAGTTTCCAGCGATATCTTTTTCCTCATTTATGACTCTCTCATTTATCCATTTCATGCCTCTGACCAGGTTTTCATCAACATCACATGCAATGTCTTCCTTGGCTATGTGGCAGGGGGAATAAACAGGTTGTGTGTCCATCCCTGCACCACGTATCTCCGCACGTCTCCTTCAACTGCCTGTAGAAGGGGTAGCTCTCATAAGGATTTCTGTTATAAACTTTCCACCACCATGGTGAGAAAAATTTGTCAGCAGGATTTAGGAGTGGAGGACATTGTGGGGAAAGCAACTGTGGACCAGAGGTGCACATTGGAAACTGGCATTGTCACAAATGACAACAGAGGTCTGTCTGACTGCCAAAGCACAATGTTTTGTAGATTGTGAAGAAATCAATAAGGTGAGGCTGTGTTATTAGCCCTATATGTTTCATGATGGTAGAGGACTTCATGTTGGCTGTAATCACCTCTCACCCTCTGGCCAGGGGCCTGCTCACTGCTCACTGCCCATTTCCACCCAGTGTCCTCCACTTTGTGAGCCCGAAACTAGCCTCATCAACAAACATCTAATCTCTTGGGGTTCCACTCGTGTCAAGTTTAGATGCTCTTTGGAAACAAGAGATGGACGTTACAGCTGCCAGTAAATCTGCTTTAAGCTGTGTTTACTACACAGCACTTTACTGAGGTCCTGGAGGATGCAGAACATTTTTTAATCCATGTTCACTCCTGAACCACTGTAGTCCAGACCTCATCTGACATCTTACATCTTCTCCTGACTCTGCTTCTCTTAACATTTCTCCGATCCATTTCAGTCAAACAAAGCATAACTCATAGTCCTTTCAACATGTGCTGACTTTTGGTTGGTAGGTGAAGAGTTAAGGTTTAGAGATGTTATCCATGAGATTTGCACCTAAAGAGACTTTCTTGTGCGTTGTATTCTGCAAAAACATTGCTACATGTGTAGAACCCACAAGTCATGCCTGCAGTTTGGTCCTCATGGTATTTTGAATCATCTTGGAAGATCAGGTTGATGGTGAGACATCAAAAAAAGGCTGGATGAAGTTGAACTGAGTAGAAATGAGCTGAAGGAGTGCAGCTGTTGTTGGACTTTGGCTCTACAAGGACACCGGGACTCCAGCAGCCGGGGCTGAAAGCACAGACGAGCCTCAGAAAACATCATCTGTGACAGCACTTCTCCACCGCACAGGGTGATGGCCTCTGCATTATTGTACTCTTTAAGTGCATTTGTACCGGTGCCGCAGCCTAAATTCTGCTGGGGAGCCTAATTTCCACAAGAGAGATAAGAAGTTTGGCGGTCCATAGAAAGGAGCTTTGAGATGCGGGCCGCTGAGCAGCGGAGGCGGGAGCACCGTCGGGTCCGCCAATGAAATTCTGGAGAAAGTGGGACAGGAGCGGACAAGAAAAGCTCGGTCGCACATGGACACCCCCTCTCTTTTGCCTGCCTTTGATAAAAAGCGCCACAAAGAAGTGAGGGAGCTTGAAACAAGCTACACATTAATATTTTAAAAAGGGCATCCGCACGTTTGATGTGCAGACCTTTATGCAAATGAAAGAGCTGATAAAGGTCCCAGCGGAGAATGTGTTGCTTTATTCTTTGTTCTTGATTTTTTTCTTGATAAATCTAAATGAACTTTTCACATTCCCTCTGCCGTCTTGCATTCTGCACAAGAGGAAAGTTAAACTCACGCGTCTGCTGCCTGCTGAGGGTGTGTGTGTGTGTGTGTGTGTGTGTGTGTGTGTGTGCGCGTAGTATTTTGTTGGTGTGTGTGGGTGTTTCTATGTGTGGGTGGAGAAGGTGTATGTGCATACGAATGTTTATATGTAAGGTTATCTGGGACTTGAGTGTGTGTGTGTGTGGGGGGGGGTGGTGAGGCTGTTTTCAGAGTGCTGGTGAGTGCATGCCTCTGTTAAAGCACTGATTTAGATAAGCACATACATTTGTTATCCTTAATTTAGCACATTAGAATATCACATTCATGCTGTCAGAATAACAAATGTAAATTATAAAGAATGTTTGCAAAGTGGTGCATGGCAAAAAAAATGAATTAGGTAAGTGGCATTTGTTGTATTTTTAATGTGTTTTGAAGTGATGAAACCTTTGGGGAACACAGAAAGCCACTGATCTATGTTTACATTTTTTAGGAAATAAAACTGATGTGAATTATGGTTGGCAAGAGAAGTGCATTATAATACAAATGAATCATTTACCTTCTCGCTTAATCTCAGTTTAACAGTTTAAAGCTGATCTACCTGATTATTTTAGGGGATTGTGTTCATCTACATAAACTGATGAGTATCATCACACAATAAACTAAGAATTTTACATAAATTATCTACTGAGCCACAGATTCAAGGGTTTTTTAGGGCCATTAAACAGCTCCTGTTATTTAGGTTAGGGCTACAGTTGGAATTAGGGTTAAGATTAGAATTAGGATAAGGTTTAAGATAGGGATTAGAGTGTTGAATTTTCAGATGTAAATATAATTTAAATTATTCTCACTCACTTTCACTTTCATTCATCACGTATCCAAACTAGGGTTATTGTGGTTCAGAGTCTGTCAAGAAATTAGAGGGTTGGGGTGAACACCTTGAATGGACTGCCCCCCCACACACACACATACACACATGCGCACGCACACACACACACACACACACACACACACACACACACACACTCCAAGCAATTTACAACAAAAAACTAACCTGAATCACATGTTTTTGGACTGTGGGAGGAAACTAGAGCTCCCAAAGGAAGCCAATGCAAACAGTGGGCTTGAGCTTGCAACCGATTTACTGAAGATTTTAAAATAGATGGTTGTAGCACCCAAATTTCATGATTCAACTGCTTTTGCCGTTTCACACACATTTCCTCATGTACTGTGTAAGTAGTTACAACCACAGCTACATGCTGTGTGTGGTAAACAGTGTAACTTAAAAAAAAGACAGCACTCGCAGACTTAGCAGAGCAGCAAACGCCCAAAAGACATGCGTCTTGGCTGAGAATCTTCACCAGGATACGCACACATTACGGAAACAGAGGCATTCGTACGGTGACAGAGAGTGACATCAATACTGTAAGGCAAACAGCTGAAACCAGCACACTGAGTTTTACCCAAAAACCCCAGGGAACAACAGCAGAAGCCTCACCGTAGGAGCAAAAATGCAGCCATCATAATTTCTCAGCAAGAGACAACAATTGAAAGTGTCAGATATCAAAAAAAAGAAAAAAAAAACATTTTAAGAAAGTGGTATGACAAAGAGGGTAAAGAACTTTACTGGAAATAATCCAACACTTTTAAAGAAACATCTAGGCTGCATAACACACACTCAGATTTAAATGGCACATGTGTTGATGCTTTTCTATAAAAAAATTTTATTTTAATTTTACAATGCTTTAAAAATGACTGCTGTTTCACACTTGTGAAGATGTAAAAAATGGAAATGTAGTTTCAAAATTGTGTCTTCTGGCAGGTTCACAATGTAATTAAGGAGAGTCTTTAAGGCAAAAGGAGGTTGGGAGGAGGGAACGTAAAGCCTTGAGAAGGAACCTAGATCAGGGCCTCAGAGTCAATCCACCAACACCCTGTTGTCCTCCTCCTGTCTGCTCCCTGCACTTCTTTCTGGAAGGAACACAGTTCACTGGATCAAATCCCACTTTGGAGGACTAATTTTTATTTAGAGATGGTTTATATTTGTTTCAGCTGAACAGCTTGTTATTCTATTAAAAGGTGGTCATTTTCTTTCTGTTCTGGAAAAGAAGTCTTTTCCCCTACATGGTCTGTTGGCACCTATTTACAGTCACCCCCAGCCGATTATAAATAACCTTTGAAGCCCTCAAGTTTCTCCTTTGTCTAGATCTCCTGCCAGAGTGTAAGTGAGACTTCCCTTGGTAGATTCCTGCTTTAGCTGGTCCATCTAAATATTACTATTTTCTTATTGGCCTGGGTACTTTAACACCTTCTATAAGGCCCTTTGAATCCAGAAGATTCCTGAATCCTTTCAGTTAAACTCCCAGATGTGCTGCATAATTAAAGTATGAAATACAATGATTTGGCTTTTTGTTTCTTGTTCAGCGGTGAATTCTTCCACGCCATCAGCAGGTGTCTGTATCAGCTCACTAGCATGCCTTTCTCAAAGGGGATGGAGCTGAGTTTGAAGGCCCGCTGGCTCCGTCATCCCTTATATGATTTCAGGTAGTCGCAATGAAAAATGTACGAGCAGAAAGGCTGGACATCTTCAGATAATGGCCTTAATGTGAATCAGATGTACTGTGTGACATTCATTTAGCAAAATGTTCCTTTCGGGTTCACTGGGTCACCTCAATCTTTTGACACAGACCTCATAAAAAATCCTTTATTTCTGACTTCATCCCCATAGGGCAACTTAGTTCTAAGTAATGGATGGTCATATAAACCAGATCAGAGATAAAGCTTGTTCATGCGTAATCGCTGTCCGTAAGAGCACCGGCAAATTTTTAACCCAGTGAACGTCGGTTGTCAAGCCGCAGTTCAGTTTTTTCAAAGTTCGTCACCTGCATCAAAAGGATTTGAAAGAAAAGAACGCGAAAAAACACTGTTACTCACGCAGCGCAGTTATCGGATTGCTGTCTCCGGACGTCAGAGCGCTTCCCACTTATATTGAACTGCATGGCTGTAACGCTTGTGCTCCATTGTGCATCCACTTTAAAGCCCACATAAGCTGAGTAATCGGTGACAATGACGGTGATCATCACCCTCCTCTACATCTGACTTTTTATTCAAGAGAGGAGCTTTATTGTTTGGAAATGAGAGAAACATTACTCACCGGTTAATACGAGATAAAGCTAAACATTTATGTGGGACACGGTTTTTAAAAGTGGTCGAATCTTTTCAACAGGCAGCAATCTGCATCGGTGCTAATGTACATGCTGTTAATCATTTTTGCTAATTTATTCTGAATTGTATGCTGTTCGCCTCGGCTACATTACTTTCTCATAAACAGTTTGAGGTAATTTGTTGCTCCCTGTTTTTGTCTATTGTAGACAAAGATTGTTAAATTATTCAGGACTGAGTGGTCCTACCTGCAGTTTTATTGCAGCAGAGTACAGTACCCAGTTATTGGACATAATCAGAACACAAATATCAAAGCAGGCTGTTATGTGACCATGTGCATTCGAGACAAAAACAGGGCATACCTGCAGGGGTCTGGCACTTACGTTCTGTCGGGAATTCATCCCACTTTGGATGACTTGATGGACACCAAGACCACGTTAAAAACCAGACTCTCCGCAAGGTGCCGTGGTCACCGTTCTGGAATGATATCTTTGGATAAGGTGGACAGGTTCCTCCGTCCTTGGGCTTTTCACACTGCCCCCAAGTGTCCTTTGGTTTAAAACAGTGAATGATCCTTCACCAACTGGACAGAAAGACCTACATTACAAACCACGGGTCACTACTTCAACAGACCTTCAATACATGTGACCCGTGAAGACAAATCCGGCCTCTTAAAATGAACTAGTCAACTCAACAACACTATACTCCTTAAAATAAATGTCCTTGACAAAAAGGTACTGGACAAAAGAAACACACTCCTTCACCAGCACTCAGACAGTTTACTGTGCTCCTTACGTCTCTGAACCCACAGTCACTGCCAGGTGGTGTGCACATACAGGACAGAGCAACCAGGCAATGACCTTTGGCTATACTAAAGGACTGCTCAGACATTTTTGTTGACACTGAAAATGGCAGACAGTTATGTATAAGGCATAAACGTTATGTGGTTTTTCGCTCACAGACACAACCTTGAGAGACACTTAAAGCTTTTGATGATAGAGCAAACAGCAAATAGTGCCCAGTTCAAAAGCACTTGTGGTCAGACAGTACTTATACAGAACTAGAAAAAGCTTATTAATATGTTTACTCTCAACATGTCTGCATGACATTCACTGCTGCATTCACGGGGCTGGCTGGATGAGTTATGAACTCGGATTTTCCTCTACCTGTACGTACACTATACAGCCAAAAGAATGTGGACCCCCCCTTCTGATGACTAAACTGAACTATTTCAGCCGGACCCACACAGCATACAAAAACATTCTAGACAATTGTTTGCTTCCGGTTTTGTGGCCACCGTCTGGGGAAGAAGCTCCTTTCCTGCTGCAGCATGATTGTGCCCTCTCCATGCACAAAGCAAGCTCCATAAACACAGGGTTTGCCCACGTTGGTGTGGAAGAAGCTGAGCGGCCTGCACAGAGCCCTGACCTCAACCCCGCTGAACACCTTTGGGATCAACTGGATCGCCAACCATGAGCCAGACCTTCTCGCCCGGCCTCACTGATGATCTTGTGGCCGAATGAGTAAAAATTCCCAAAATCTGGTGGAAAGCCTTCCCAGAAGAGTGGGAGCTATTATAACAGCAAAGGGGGGAACAACTCCATATGAATGCCCATGGGTCTGGAATGGGAGGTTCAACAACCACACATGGGGGTGATGCTCAGGTGTCCGCATACTTTCAACCATGCAGTGTATCACTCAAAAGGACTAAATAAATGCATTTTTAATATCACTTCTTTTATCCTGATAAAAACAGGAAAAAAAATGTTGGTAGCTTCATATGGAATGTAATTACACAATCTAGTAGCCCACACTGAGCATATCAACATTGCTTATATTCTGCAAGCATATCAATTTTAAGCTTAATAACTGCTTTATAATTTTTTTTGAATATAACACACTGTAATAAGGACCACCATGGGTTACAGATTCCACTTTAATCAAAAAGAAAAGAAGCGGGCCGAATTTATGGGGCAGTATTTAAATAGCGATATAATAGCACAAAGGCAGCAATAATCCAAATCCAGAACAAAAGGGGCGAGGAAGAATAAAAAGAAATGTTAACCACAGTATTGTAAAAAGTGGATTTAGATGTTTGTTTTAAATACATCTGGATGCCTGCAGCTAAGAGGGGAACACGACAGGAAGCCGGAGCCGTGCTCTCCAGGCTCCACAAAGGTACGCTGCAGTGACGCAGGCGATGATGGCAAGCGCTGTTTCGCAGTTCTCCACGGAGCACGGCGTGACGCTGATTAATGGTGTCATAAAGACCACACATATTTCACAGGTTTGTTTGCTTCCAGGACCTGCGATTCGGGGCTGCCGGTGACAAGACATCAGCCCTCAGCGCATTGCGGGGAACATCTGCCGAGCAGGAAGCGAGAATAAAAGAAATCAAAAACTATTTTGTCAGACCTACTGTACTTTTCCCATTTTTTGTGGCAAGGGAATCAAAGCTTCCAAAGTCAAACATATCGAGTTCCATTTGAGGAACTTCTTTAGTTATATTCATCAAGCACAAAAAATGTGCTTTTCATTTCATTCACAATAAGAAATGCTTTTGTCTTATTTGTTTGTTTGTGTGTTGCCGCCGCTGTTGCTGTTGCTCACTTCTGAGCCTGTCGTGTGATATAAATCAGCGTTCCATGACTTGAAATGAAACCGGGTTCATTATCACAGCGCTGCAACATTGCTGTCTTTTATGAGTCTAATATGCCAGATGCACTCAGGGTTGGAGAATAACAATAGTATGTAGCTGTGGAATAGGAACCGTGACAGTAATGTCATCTGCACCGCACACATAGCTGTGCAGCCCCATTGCTGGCCCACCAGCCCACCAGTGCGGGACTCCTGACTCGGTGGATCGGGTGCGGTTATTTCAGGGTCCTCATTTCAGGGTGACAATAATGGCGGCGACGGCGATCATTGCTACGTTACCATCTGTACAAATGACAGCACGGCACATACAGCCGGGTGCAAACGATAATACCTTTCTGGAAGAAATAAGCAGCAAAGAGTCTCGCATAAAAAGCATTTAACAATCTATTTCTCTTTGTACAGTTAGTTTGTCCCAGCGAGACACTCCAGGCGTAACAGACTTGAGCTCACTGAACTAAAACAGTGCTAACACCGATCAGAAGGCAATATATTGATTTTGAAATATTTACAAGCAGCTATTTTTCACGCCTTTAGATTTCAGAGGGTGATAACGTTATGATTAATGATGAAGACTTAATAAAATGCATCTGTGAAGAAATCCCATGCATCCGTTACACAAAACCGCAGCTCTTTATTAATGCAGCTGCTGCTTTTAATTCAGTGAATATACAGTACATTCTTGCAGCTTCAAATGACATGCAGTGATTTTATTTTATTGTAAAGTGCTCAGGTTTTTTTTTGTAACCACTTGAGAAAATGAAAAACAGCATTAACGCTGCATTAAAGGTATTTTTAAGAGGGAATTCTTCAAATAACCTTTGTTATCACTGCATAACTTTTATCCATGGTCATTAACTGAGAACAATGATTATAGCTGGAAAACAGCATGAGACAAAGCAAAAGGGGTCCGGAAAAGAGCCCCTCAGTCAAAGAACTGGGTTATAACAGCTGAGATTGGATTGTCTCCTCATTAAATGATGGAAGGACATCCAAAATAGCATGTTTAGCATATTCTAAAAAAATTAACTTGCTGTACTGTACACTGCAGTGATTTGGAGAATATCTTTCCATTGACTCGGCACAAGAAGAACCATTTTCAGAAATGGCAAAATTTCCAGTTTAAGAAGGGAAAGTGGTTTCTTTGTGCTGGTATATTTGTACAGTATTTTTAAAGGTTTCTCCAAAAGTAAGAGAGCAGTTATCATTAATAGTGCAACACCACTCGGTGGGCAATGCATTCGGTTAAGAAATAGAATCGATCGCTAGTGATGATATGTTAAAAAGGATAAATGAATTTAATAAGAGATCCTGTTGAATCTTGAGCTGTGAAGACCTGAATGCAATATAAAAGTCCATATATATTGCATGTTATTCTCATTTCTTGTGTTGAATAAATTATTACTAGGATAATTACGTATAGGGTGAAAGCTTAAGAGAGTTAAATTCTGTTGTGTAACTTCTGACCGATTAAGTAATATTTCAGCTTCCTGGATCTTTTAGAAGTATTATTATCACAAGTTCTCAGTTTGCAGGGATGAAGGAAACACCTTTTTAAACCTTTTTATTTAAGTTGTTAAGTGTATTGTCATTATTTCGATGCTTGGCTCACAGTTCTGTCCAAAGCAATGCAGTAGATTATTTGACTGGATTAATTCAGGTTGCCTCACCACAGGGCACAAAACAGAGACCCCCTTGGGTCTCAAAACTACTAACCATCAAATTAGAGATCCGTGTCCTCAAATTCTCTTCATTCTGCTCTAAGCTCCCAAAAAAAAAACATCAGAAAATGTGAGGTGACCAATAGATTTTTGTTTTGCTATTAAAAATTTAATTCATAGTTTTCGTAGTTAGTTTGTAGTTTTTATTTAAAAATAAAAATGTCTGCTGTGTACCATTCAACCAGATGATAGAACAGACTTTCTCGCAGCAGTTTATTGCAAAATCAAGATTGTGACAATCCCCATTACTTGTTATTCTATTGATTTTGAATATTTCAATTTCCTTTTATTGATGATTCTCAGGGCTGTTAGAATTGCAGCAAAATGCAGGCTGCTCATCATTCCTTCTCAGCTTCGACCAAAGTCAGAGTATCACTTTTCTTTTCAGCCCTGCTCCCAGAAGTGTAGGGCTTAGTCAAGTCAACAATATATTACACAGGTCTCAGAACACCCGGCTGTGGAGGGATATGTGGCAAGCCGCTCGACTTGGGCTTTGTGTGTCTGCAATGATGCAGATGGCCAGTCAAGGTGAACTCGGAGCTGCCGGACTCAGGTCTGTCAGCAGCCAGCGCTACATAGGGCCTTCTGTGTCTGTCAGCGTCATGTTAGTCCCGCTGTGCTGAGAAACAGTCTGAGTTACAGCAGCTCCCTCCTCGGGGAGCACAGAAACAAGACAGAGGTGTCTTATTAAATTACCCCAGTCCTTGAAACGGAAACATGGGGTACTGTATATGGACACCTTCAAAATGGATGATAAATTCCCAGCACTGTTTAAACAGGCCATCTTTCCCTCTTACTTTTCATTTTTTCCTGCCCTTATGTTGTCAGCAAGGGTTTAAAATCTTCCTTCTAGAGGACTGGAGATTAATTTAATCTCCAAAGACATATTCACATTAAACTCTATTATTATACATTTTTAATAGATATTGTTTTACTAGTGGGATTAGACCCATGCACATTACAGGTACTATTTTCCACCTCCAGCCGCAGCCTTGCTGATTCTCTGCACTTTAAAAGGTGACCCACCTCTCCAGAGCTCAGCGGCAGGCCAATGCTTTCCAAAGCCCCTGAGTTTATGAAAGGTGATGCTGCTGACTGTGGGAATCTTCCCGTCGGTGTGGGAAGAGATAAGGGGCATGGCAAGGACCCCACTGTGAGCAATCCAAACCCTGTTTGAATTTCTCCAGTGCTTCTGCCACATGATGGCTAGAAACGCCACCCCGCTACCCCAAAAAAGCAACAAAACAGACTCACTCTTCAATTGTGCACAGTTTGCCAAACCCCAGACATGTAACACCACCCCCAGGTCGCATCAATATCCTTGGAAGTCGCATGTTATCTTTGGTTTAACTCTTTGTCTAGTGCCACTGGCAGGCCTCTTCTGAGGTGTGAGCCTGAAAACACATCTTAAATGAATCAGAACCACTATTGCATGAAGCTGATCTACCGGCACTTGAGTGTGTGACACTTTAGTTGAAATGGATCTAGAGCTTAGGACTGGATGTAGATTTTACAATGTTGGGACTGGATCTAGACAAAGAGGGATTTCACCTTCCTTTGGCCAGCTATGATTGTAAACCTGTTCCTTGTTGGCATGGGAAACCGCATTTCAGAGTCGACAACGAAAGGATAACGAATGGAATTACCCATCTCCAGCGATCAATTTATACCCGTCACAGATCCAAGATCTTCACATCTGATGGCTGTGGTGCTTTCTGAACCTGCAGTGTAAAACTTGTCTTGTTTTCAACTCCCTATCCATCTAGGAAACCTGCCATGACACAGAAACTTAATTTGTCATGCCCCAGTCTAAGGTTGGGATGTAATGCAGGAAAGATGGGGAGAACAGACCCAGCCAGAAGAAACTAGGAAACTAAGCTTCCAAACCTTATACTAGTTATACAGTTTTTTGTTTTCTTTCACTAGAGCAACTCAATAACCAAGCTCTTTCTCTAGGGGTGAGCAAAGCCAACAAAGAAATAAAAATAACCACCCTTGTTGAGTCAAATTAACATTTTAAAAATATTTGAGAGACTATTTACAATATTTACAAAGATCCAGCAACACTTATATCAGTGGGAATGAGTACAACACTGAAACCAATTTGCCAAATAGTGCTAACACACATACACACACAGACATGCACACACAATATGAATAAATGTCCTTTGCATACTACTTCCACTTGGGCTGCAGACCTCCACCTGTTGATGGGAGACAGGAAAACAGACATACTGACACAAACTAAGTGGAGCTCAACTGTACAACCAAATTGCATCTGTATTTCCCACCCCAGACTCCTTGCTGGACTACACGGTAGAGGAGTCTGTGGTGGCAAAGTACTAAACTTGCATAGCATTAGCCCCCAAGCAACCAGACAGAAAACAGAGAAGTCACCGAAAAACAAGGAACTCCATGCTGTTTTTAAAAACTAACACTTAAAAATGTGCCGTTTTGTCATCTTTGTAACCTTTTCTTAATCACAGTAATGAAGTTTTGAACATTCTGGAGACATGAATTAAATTGGCCCAAATCTCAGCAGCATCCTGTCCATCACAAATGAAGCATTAAAACTTGAACAAACCTCGCGGGTCCTTTATATGCTGGTCATGGCAGCCCACCTGCACTACATCACTTCCTATCATCTGTCAGCGATGTCCCAAAATGGAAGTGCACCAAGCATTGCCCTGCAGCTACAACTCTGATTTAACACCTCTGACTACTGCATGGAACCCAAGGCAGAGTGTTGCTGACTTTTTAATGAATTGCAAAATACATGAAGTTGCTAAATGACCTAAGGACTGCAGCAGCTCATGGCGCAAAACACCTTTGATTGATTTGCCTCACACCGGACGACTGTGTTTTACACAAAACCCCAAAAGCTGTAATACCTGACCAGCAAGCGTGCAATAAAAACAAACACACCCTGAAAAAACTGTTATACAACAAGGCACAGATGGTAAATACCCCGTGTCCCCCAGGCAGCGCTGTATCTAAATGAAATCTTTCCTTGTTGTACGATTAGATGTGAATTACATTAGAAGGCCTGGATAAACAGTAGATTTTGGCAACAGGTAAGTTTTAGTTTTCATTACAGTGTGATTTAAGATGTGTTCTAGGACATGACTGAACACTTTTATATGCATAAAAGTGGGCATTCACTGTACAGTTGTCAATTACAGGAGAAAGCTTGATCTATCCTGACTATTCATCTGATCAATCGTTGTTAACTGCTGTACCTGAGCAGTATTGTGGATGTTCAGAACCTGTCTCAGAAGCATAGGGTACTGAAACTATGCCTAGATGGGACACAAGTCCATTGCAAGGAACCTGGAGCACAGGTGTTTGGACTGTGGGCGCAAACTCATACAGGCTGAGCTGGAATCAAACTGCCACCAGAACGGCCCAGGTACTATGAGGTAGCAGTGCTACTCCCTGAGCCACTATGCCCTCCCCCCATGAGAAATATTAATATTATTTTGATGAGTGTAAGAGAACAACAGTTGCAAACAGCACTGAACCATCCCAAGTTCTAGTGTCAAGTTCTACACAAGTTTTAAACATCTTGCAAACTGAAAAAAAAAAGAGCGGGTGCTTCACTCTCCTGGGCTGGGGGTTCAGATGTGGGCTCAAAAGCAGCCCTGTTTGCGCGCAGCTTTCCTGTGTGTACATGTGGGTTTTGTCTGATTGCTCTGGTTTGCTTCCAGTCTGGGGGATAAGAGAATCTGAGGGAAATGCAGGAGGGCAGCCATATCTAGGATGAGCTCTTGTGAACATTGCATCTCTTCCCCCGGGAGCAGGAATGAGCCCAGTGCACCCACAACAGCAGTTTTAGCAGCAAAGGGAGTAGAGGGGCCAACAGCAAAGGAGACAACTGCCTTCACTTATAGTGAATCCAAATGGAACGTAGACACAGCGGATCGAGGAGAACCAGGGCAAGAGGCTTGTGGGACCAAAATATGCTTGTGATTGTTTTTTCACTGTTTTTTCTTTGCCATGATTTTGTTATTTGTGGTTAGAAGGCTTTAGCAATAAAGATCATAGTCCGTTTTGATTTTTTGGCTTAGAAATATCGTATGATTATAAAAGTATTTTAAAGTGCAGTACACGCCTGAAATAATTCGAGATCGGCTTTCATCTCCCACGAAGAGCCACAAGAATGTTTTGCGAAACAACTGTGTTCACAGAGCAAACAATGAAACAAATTAATAACACCTAATAGACTGTGCCAAGAATTCAAGCTACATTTAGGACAATGGGCTTTTAAAGAAAGGAAACACTGAAGTGTAATCTTCCTGTGAGGATCTGAAAAGATTGTGTGTTTGGTTTTAGCTGCTTTTGTTTTTTTTTCTTTCATTACTTGTAACTCTTGCTATGATTAAACCCTTGCTTTTTCTTTGGCTTCTCATTTGAATGTACTGGTTTGAATAAGGAGCCATGTTATTGGAAGTCCATCCATCCGTCCACTTAATCCTTAGCAGATGCTATTGGAAGTGTTTGGCCTAATAAATTTAAAGACTAAACGAAAAAAACATATTTATACTCAATTTGAAGTTACTAAACGTCACTCCCTGTGCCGTTTTAACTGAACGAAAGAAAATACTATAAGTAATAACAGATGCAACATTAACTTAGGGCACAAAATAACAAATCATACATGTATTTTTGTGGTTTACATTTGTTGTTCTGCTTAAGTTACTTAGTTACTTATCACCAAACTGTTTTACCATTAAATTAGTTGCATTTAGTATGTAAATATTGGTAGTTTTATCACAGAGACAGAGAGCAACATACACATCAGCTGTAGACCGGTGGAAAGTAGTAGTAATAATAATAATAATAATAATAATAATAATAATAATAATAATAATAATAATAATAAATGTTATAATTCCTTTTTGACCCAGGTGCTCCTATCATCACTGGAAGTACCTGAGTTTTCAACTTCTGCAGTTCTTCTCTCAATCTCTGGTGGTTCTCCAGTATATCATATTCCTTCTGCTTGATGTTTTTATCACCACATCTACAACCACTGCTGTTTTCCCCTCCTTATCCATTACCACTATATCTGGTTGGTTTGCCATTGCCTGTTTACCTGTCTGCATGTGGAAGTTCCACAGGATCTTGGCTCAGTTGTTCTCCACCACTCTCTGTGGTTCCTCCCATTTACACTTGTCTAGGCCACATTCCTTGCAGACGTTCCAGTATGTGATCCTTGCCACTGGGATGTACCTCTCCTTATATGTTGTCTGTCCCTATCACGTCCCTTCTTTTCATTTCCATCATACTGCCTTTCTCCAGCCTGAACAATATCCCAATATCCTCTCTGTAGTTCCTGCTCAGGCATATCAGAGAGCCAATGTCTCTTTCAGACATAGCCTACAGCTTGGTGTCAGATATGGGTTCAAGAGTGGAGCTGCAATCAGCTTCCTCCTAATTCTGGAAGAAAAAATGCTGGTGGCTGCAAGTAAGAGCTGTAAAGCTGTATTCACTTTAAAATACTATTGGGTTGACAAGCTACATCCTATATTATCTATATAGAAATGTGCTAATTAAAATACATCCCAATAATTTAGAAATGTTTCACAGCTCTGTATGAGATATGTAGTAATGGATGATATGCCATGTGGTTTCCTTCACACATGTCCTGTTACCTCTTTCATTACCATAGAGCGTATAGTTGCTTTCATTGGTCACATACCCTTTTCCTTTTATAAGAAACCATTTACTTTTGCCATGTGGCCCACATTCATCAAGAACAACACTGATATTTTGGGTCCTAGTCAATGCACCACCAAATGGTGGCAATTTGTAAATCCATTTTTCTTGTAAAAACAAAGCTACTTGCTACAGGGCTATCCTTACACATTGACTTCACCTGCAGTGCCATTTTGAGAAGCTTAAAGTGCCATCTTGGTTGGAAGATTGTTGAAAAGAGTATCATGGAATCATTGAGCACTTTGCTGTAGATTCAGACCCTGGATGGAAAGCTAGACTGTTGATGCTGAAAGAAGATTGAAGTGATCAATTAACCCTAACCCCAGGTTTTTGGACTGTGGGAGGAAATCAGAGGACCTAGAGGAAACCCACACAGACCCAGGGAGACCATACAAACTCCAGACTGAGTTGGATTCAAAGCCACACCCAAGCAACCCAGGTGTTATGAAGCTGCAGGGCTATTTGCTACCTCACCATACAGCCCAGAAATAACAGCAGAAACAAAATACCTGGTCCTGGTGGTTTGGGAATTTTATACCATGCAACTGCTAAAAATGCCCAGAACCAAGTCCATGCAACTACAACCGTTCAAGGTGACAATAAATTTACACAGCACCGAGAATAACATGCACATTTATTATGAGCCCATATTGCTGCATGTGCATGTAGTTTTCACTAAAGTTTTCCTATACCATAATAAGGGAGGATGTCATTGTTCACCCAGTTAGCCAATGCGCCTCTCCAAGGTGACTCACAAATGTTGTTCTTGAAAACTAAACTACATACAAGTTTAGCCATTTATACATCCTGAGCTGTTATTTTGGATGGCAGGAGCAATTTGGGGTAAGCACCATGATCAAGGCCACTACAGCAGCTATGGGGATTTGAATCCATGTCTTTCATTTCTAAGGCAACAACTCTACCCGTTACTCCACCCACTTCCCCAGACATGTAAGATGTATATGCTGCAGCACATCATTTTGTGTGTGTGTGTGTGTGTGTGTGTGTGTGTGTGTGTGTGTGTGTGTGTGTGTGTGTGTGTGCGCGCGTGCGTGTGTGTGCGTGTGTGTGGGGGGGGTATGAGCACGTACATATGAGAGCATGAGGATTCCTCACAGACAGCAAACCCACACCCATGAGATGTCTCCAACCTGAAAAGTATCATCACTACAATCATGTTCCCAAAACAAAAATGTTACTTTCCTCCCCATAACTACAGTGCCATCCTGATAAATTTGACAAGTCCATCTCCCCTGCCTGGACATGCTAGGAGATTCCAACCTTGAAAGGTTTTACTCACCTCTTCACCCCGTAGGCACATGTTGACTGCATTTACTTTGTGTTGCCCAGCAGATTCTGCTTGCAAATGTTAGGTTGCACACATGTTCATAATCTACCCAGAGGTCGTGCTTGTCCTCGCCTCTGATCTGTGTCCTGATGCTTCTGCACAGGGCTACAATTTATCTGTCAGACCTTCTGTTTGTGTCCTACAGGCAAGGGGAGCTTTTATTCATTGTGTCCAATGCATCAGAAATCTCCTGCTTTGCTTTATTTTGACTTTCTTCAGTCGTTCATACTGGGTTTATATAACCATGTTTCGACAGAAATGCTAAATGATTCATCTGTACGGTTTCTTTACCTTTTGACCCACCTTGTGAGGCCATTTGCTCTATCGTGCAAGCAAAAAACCGCTGCTGTAAATGTTTACTCTGCCTTCAATGACCATGGTATTGTAATAAATAAATCAGAACATTTCATTATATAATAACATTCCATATAGTATTTAGCTGGTGGCCCTGCTGAGGATAAGCGGTTAACAAAAAATTAATGGATGGATATGATATATAAAAATAATATAATTTATAAGTAAATTTTTAAAAATGTAAACTGAGCCCATGGTATGAAATTGTCAGCAACAGTTATAAGGTTTGTGTGCTAGCCTGAGTTTAGAAGATGCTGAATGAATGAGTGTGACTGCGTTGCTCGCCCTTTCAAAAATGTCTATTTTGGAAGCGAGACACTGTTACTGTATACCTGCACATATTTTTCGGCTCCATCAGTGAATAATTTGCGAGCAGTTCCTGCGAACATTTGGGCAAAATATGCACTCCGACTTGGGCAACTTTGGCAAAAACGGTGTAGCGGTATCATTTTCTTATATTTGCTGCTGTACTTATTTCACTTGTTTATTTATGTTACTGTTCTAAAATGTAAAACCAAAAAAAAAAATAAATTAAATATCCGCCAACCATGTTGTGAAAAACAAATACATTCCCTGCTGAAATTTTATTTGGCGCCCGAGCACAATAATATTTGTAATGATCAGCAGAGCTGCACTTTTTTTTCCAAACAGCATTTTTATTTTCCAGCCACAGGTCATTGATCTGCTTAATTCCCATTCAGGTCTGTTTGTAATGTGAACTATTCGCAATTATGCCGTTGCCTTTCAGCCGGATTGCTGCAGCGGTTGCGATTGTGAGTTAAAATTACTTGGATTGTCTGCAGGCTCTGGCCAGGCACAAACACGCGTGGCCCTCTTGCTGAGCACGGCAGCTTCTTTGCAGCGCCGGTTCTTTCCCCAGCGTTGGAGTGTTTGAGGATCTCAGCTGACAGCTCGTCTTTTGTAAGAGACTTCAAAAAAACTGCTGGTTGTTCCACACTATTGACTGAAGTGCGCAATCCTTGTTTAAAAAAAAAGTTCAACACAGTATAACAAAGCAGCCTGAATTCACAGCGGCCTAATATTATGCCCCCCAAAATTTCTGTGCATAGCTCTACTGAGAACTATTGATAATGTGTTCTTATGCCACTGCTCCAGGGTTTTCATTTACAAAAAAATACTTCTCTTCCACTATTGTGTTTATCTATGAACAGGTTCATTTTTTTGCTGTAAAAATCTAAACCAGTTGTAAAGTCCACCCTAACCCGGTTCACTTAAACACTGCTAACAGCCTAATTCAAAAGTGATCATCGGTGTCATAAAAAAATGATTCATTTCACAGTTGTTGAAATCTGCTTCATTTGTGCCGCAGATTTTGGAAATCTACTTGAGAACACAGCACTGCCTTATTTTAGAAGATATATTGAAAATGTTAACCGCGCTCTAGTCCTCAGGGGCCGATCTGTAGAAGTTAACATCTGCTACTCTCCCCCACACGTATCAGCTCGGCTTAACATGCCAAAGCGCCGCAGTCGCTCCGAAACGATTGCTGGAATTTTGTTCGGCCACCAACGAATGAAACGGGTTGGCGGGGATTTTTGTGCAAACCCTCAGCGCTATTGTTGTTATTTTGGATGTCAGAAACAGTGTTCTGTCCAAATGTGACCCTAAAGTGATTTTCCGAAAAGCCTTGGTGCAAGCAAACTGCAAAATGATTATAAATGCGAATCCCTCACAGCAGCAAATGTGTTAAAGCATATTAAAGCAACAAATAACACCTTTAACAAAAGTGTATAAAAAAATGCATTCTGCAGGAAATTATTTAAAAATTTTTTTTCTGTTCAGTTTACTGAGATTACAACAAACAAACAGTTTAGGGTGCAAGGCAGTCACTCGAAATGCTGTAGGTGTGTATTGGCACACACACACACACACACACACACATACACACACACACACACACACTCACGTACCGACTTGTGATTCATGTGCTCCATTTCTCTGCATCCGCCGCACACGAGACCTAGATGTTTATACATGATATTCGGCTCCATTAGATTTCAAAGAGGCGAGGCACTTTCTTAATTTTTAAATTGCTGAGGAAACTTGACCTAATTTCTTGAAAGAGCCGTTCAACATAAAAAGAAGGGAAGTTTCTTTGAAGTGCTGAATTAAATGCGTGAACTTTTGGCCCTCCTTTGGTGGGGGGTGGGGGAGGCGCCTTATGTCATGTTTATCAAAAATTCCGGCTCGGGGTTTTGGAGACACTTACAGATACTTGATAATTGACAGCTGTCAGTGACAGTGCAGAGCTGGGACATTCATGAAATAAATGATAGTATAAACCAATGTTACGCTTTATGGCCAAAAGAATGTGGACCCCCCCCCTTTTGATGATTGCGCTGAGCTGTTTTCAGCCGCACCCATACAGCATACAAAGGCATTCTGGACAACTGTGGCGTGCTTCCAGCTTTGTGGCCGCAGTTTGGGGAAGAAGCTCCTTTCCTGTTCCAGCATAACTCTGTCCTCCCATGCACAAAGCGAGCTCCATGAACTCATGGTTTGCCCAGGCTGGTGTGGAAGAACTTGAGTGGCTGCAGAGCCTTAACCTCAACCTGCTCAACACTGATCATCTTTGAGACGAACTGGAACACCGACTGCGAGCCAGACCTTCTCGCCCAACTTCACCGATGCTCTTATGGCCAAATGTGCACAAATTCCCAAAATCTGCTGGAAAGTCTTCCCAGAAGGAGGAGGCTGTTGTGGCAGCAAAGGGGGGACAGCTCCATATCAGTGCCCATGTGTTTGGAATGCAAAGTTCAACAAGCACATATGGAAGTGATACTAAAGTGTCCACACACTTTTGGCCATACAAGTTGATGGGTTTAATAACGCTTCTATACACCTGCATGCACTCTAGAGGTGTTGCTTTGACCAGATGTGGGATTACTCGCAGCTTCATACGTCCGCAGCACCACAACTTGAGCTCAGCAACGGCACTTCAAGCTGCCACAAATTAATTGGCCATTCAGTCTCTTTGTTCTACATCATGTGCTCTGTTGCTATGGAGGCGACTCTCAGAGCTGCGATTAAGTTTGCCAGAGAGCGTCAATAAGTGAGTGAGGCATCAACTCCAACGTCTGCGTACGCACTTCACCGTCTCTATAATGCTTCACGGAAAGGCCGCAGGTGGGCAAATTAAGGTCAAACGGTTTCTGAGTGTCTGCCGCTGGCAATCGGGTTATTTCATTTTCAGCGCTGAGAGGACGCAGTTTAGGGACAAGATGTGGGCCTTTTCATCTATACATTTGACAAAATTGCGACAGCTGGCTATAAATACATTTTTGTCTAAACTCCGCAGATATGTGGAATGCAGTTGAGCCACTTCTGAAGGTGGAAGCAATTTAATTTTCACAGCACTGAGAAAGAAAGAATAAGTTGCATAGTGGCTGCATCGTACTGACCACAATTTCGACACTGAGTTTGCTGCGGCTTACGGTTGCTCGCAGGACGGTGAATGTTCAATGCACAAAACCTTGTGATAACAAACAGTAGCTCCGTTTCAGGGTTTCAGTTTACGAATGTTTAATCGCAATAACACATTCAGATTTTACGCAAAACCAGCACTTGTTTATTTAGCACAGACAAAACCTCAGTTCTCACCACAAAGGACACAAAGTGCAGCAATACTGGGGGTTGGGCAAACAAAAAATACAAACACAGGAATACAGTAACCCAACCCAGGTACTAAGACAAAATTAAAATAGGGGACTTGGCACAATGTAGCAAAACACTTATTAAGTAAAAATAAAATAAGAATTAAGCACAAAAATAAGAACAGAAATGCCAATTGCTGGCGGCAGACAGTGAGAAATAAGCCTAACCCTAACCTTAAAGTATACAGTAATGGAGGATAAGAAGGGTCCATCATCCTCACTGGAGCATATAATTTTCTGGAACAATGCAATCTTTGTATTTTTGTCTGAACACACACACACAAATACATAGAGTTGATCAAAAAATACAAAAAATGTACTCCCTTCTCAGAATTAAAAAAATTCTTGGTATTTCTTGATCATAAATGCATACATACTGCACCCACACACCAAACACAAACAGGCTGCAGTTCAGACTAATTGCTTTCAAGTTATTCCATTCTCTGTTGTATTGAGATACAGTATATATACTGTATTGCTGTGTTCCTGATCTCAGCGTGTTCGATGTTGTTCTTCCTCTCTCTTTCCCTTCTAATCAGAACTGCTACACAAATTGGATGCACCAGAATGAAAGGAGTACCGAGTCTCTGGCTCCACCTCCTGTGCCTGTGAACAGCTATACATGAGAGATGGATGGCGAAGCTTCTCTGCCTCCTGCTGCTTTTGGAGTTTGTTTTCTGCTTGACTTTTGAGATCCAATGTGCTCTGTGCCCATTGTGCATAGCGGGTGCATAGTTCTGCATATAGATTTGTGTATAATAAGTGGCGCCTGTTGCTATGTGTGAGTTTTTCTATTTACTTAAGACTAGAGTAATTAGCTAGGTAACCAAAGACTATCGTTCGCTCTCTTTTGTTTCCTCAGGGCGATGTAGGCAGTTTTGTGTTCACCTGGGAGACCCCTGAAGACACCTCCCTTGTATATCTATTCCCCATGTATCACTAACCTCCCTCGTAACTAACAAACCCTTCTAAAAAATTCTTTGGTTTGTCTCCTGGGTTTTTATAGGGATAGTCAAACATTCCACCATGTTCATTTCTAAATTTAATGTGCAGCATCTTCGTTCCCCCAGCACATAAGAAGGTTAACACCTATAAGGGGTTGTAACATTTATTGTTGTTGTTGTTATTATTATTATTATTATTATTATTATTATTATTATTATTATTATTATTATTATTGTTGTTGTTGTTGTTGTTGTTGTTGTTGTTGTTGTTGTTGTTGTTGTTTGCTTGTTTGTTGTTGTTTGTTGTTGTTTGTTGTTGTTGATTTATGAGCATCTCATTGCTACGCTGTTTGTTCATTTCAGTGTTTTGTGGCCTTGCTTTGCAAATACACATTCAGATTACTGTGCTAATAAATCACACTGAAATAAAGAGTGCGAGAATGAATATAACAGCTTTTTTTTTAATTCAAAGAAGCTATATTAACATTGTTATCAGTTACAAACATTATAACACATACAGAACGGAATTAAACAATTTTACAATAAAAGCCGTGTCTATACTCCTCAGTGCACATCTCTATACACTCTGCATCACCACCCTAGGGGTTATGGGAAATGTAGTCATTCATTACAGGTACTGCAGCACTGTGGGTCTCCCATCATGGCTTGCTGCTGTAGATGTGGGTAAATAAATTTTAGGTGAAGAGTTTTAAGTACAGGTGGAGGTGGTGAATAAAGAGATGATAACGGTCCTGTTGGACTGTCAGTGATGCCACCTTTGTGTTATCATACGTCCATTCTGATTTCTGGTCTGATCCAGAAAAAAAAATGTGTGCATATGGTTGTTTAACCATTGTGTGGAGTTACAGGAGAGATATTGGCTACAGAAATAGTTGTGAGTCTGCCTTTGTGCCCATGTAGAAGTAAAATTTGGGTTCCCACACTCTAGTTTCCTGGTCCCTGGATCCCTTAAACACAACAATTATTAAAGTGAAAGACTTTTAGGTTTCCAATTTACAAATTATCGGTTTGTGAAAATTTTTTACAGGAACAAATTGTACTTCCAGACTGAGGAGTTGTGGTAGGCCAGCTAACTGAAATTTAGCACATAAGTGCAAAGCTGAGACCTGAATGAGAAGTTATTAATTTGCTATTTTATGTTAGCAGCAACAGGGGGTGTTTCTCTGTACCTATAACCTGAAGGTTACTTGTTCAAGCCCCAATCACCTTTTCCTGCTGCAGCACCCCTCAGCAAGGTACTTGTCCTCAAATGATACAGTAAATATTACCCAGGTGTCAGAATAAAGGCATCAGCTAAGAATTTTGCTACTATTAGCACTAACAATTAAACAAATAATAATAATAATGCTTACAGTGCAGACAGTAGATGTTTAAAATACTCCTAAAGACAGGAATAGTTTCTTTGCATGCTGAGGAGTTTGTTTCCATGGATGCTGACCACCCTTGGAGTTTTATTAAAATTACCATTGGAGGTCTGTACATTTTCTTTGATTTGCTTTGCTTTCGCTTACAGCTTGTGCTTTAGGTCTGTTGTTCCTGACATGCTGGTGCTTAGATGAGCGTTGCTGTAAAAGGCTGCACCAGCACTGGGGCACCCAGGTCCCACAAACATCAGGTGCATCTTCCATTTTTCAATGATCGTTTTTTTCACGCATATCTCCTTCCTGCGCCGTTTGCCACCATTTTCACTGTGGCACTGCTTGCGGGATCATAGCGTTGAACACTTTCGCAGTAGGTAGTGCACACAAGACGTAGAAATAAACACAGAAGCTCTTACTGAAAGCAGTAGGTTATTCATAGCGTTATTCTGCTCTGCTCAAAAGATGCTTCGCCAAGGAAACGTATGTGAAACAAGAATCAGCGAGATGCTAAAATGGCATATGTTGCAGTGAGCACCGGATGGCCATTTTTACCCTCATTACAGGGAAGATTAGTCAGCAGGTACATCGACACACACATATTCACAGCTCAGTATGGCAAGGCAAGTCTCTCCCTGGCCGTTTGTGTACACTCGGCCTAATTCTGCAAACCATATTTGATCTAGAGAAGCGATTATGTCAGGGATATGTAAAAAAAAAGGCATTTTTGTTTTGTTTTGATGTTTTCACTAGACTAATATTAAGCCAGATTCCTGCCAATAGGCAAAAACCTTTCCAGTGAGATGGTCGAGGGAACTGAAGCTCAGCCCTGTGCACAACGGAGACTGATTATATGGCCCTCCGGTTTGAGCCACGCTATACCCACCCTTCCCATATACCCACCTATGCATTGGAGAGGTGCATAGCAGAATTTTAAACAGCTGTACAGATTTCCATTTCACAGGGAGGGAGTTTCAAACCCAATTAAATTTTTCCTGCAAAAAAAAATAAAAATACAAAACAACATGTGTTTATTAGAGCGATGATTGGTTTAATTTAATTTCGGGTTCTGTTTGTTCACAATTATCCACTATGAAAATGGCAATATCCTTCATGCTAACAAAATCACACAGCAGAATGGAGGGAACAGTTTTCTGGCTATTAAAATTAAATTTGTACACATTTTGCTATTGCTTGCGTATGAAGTGAAAGCGCTAGCGATGCTTTCGCTCAACAAGCTGCACTCCGACTGTAGCAAATTTTTAAGGCTCATTTGAAAGACCTTAGGCGTCAAAAATAAATATGCACCTTCAGCATCGCACCGGTCGTGAAAATGACTTTAGTTCTCTCATGTTTGCGCACACCTGACATGCAGTAGGATTTTTGATAAGGGGGTGGGATGGCCTTATTGTGAATATCTATTAAATTTCCATGGGGTTAAAAAATACACAGAAGTGTTTTTTGTTTGTTTTGTTTTGTCACCCTGAGAGAACTTGAATTAATATGCATTCTCAGTCCATTTTCAGGGCACGTTGCCACTGCGTTGTGAACTGTGTCATTTAGTCCCATGTTCTGCTATTACAGGCCTGTACTTCAGGGGGCGGGCAGGGTAGGGGTCACAATCAAGCTCTCCTACCCACTAATCTCCCCTTGGTCTCATGGAAGCATGCAGCGTCGGTCTGTGGGAGAAACAGCAGCAGCCGTGCAATTGTGAGAAGGTCTCTGCAGCACACTTATTCTCAACCATAACTACTTTTATGCGGTGGCATGGGGGGCAGCTGAATGAGCAAGCAGCTGGAGGGAGGCGTTTCTGTACAGAAGAACAGCGCGGCACCATTGCTAATTCAGACCGGTGCAAAAAAACAACAGGAAGCAGCCTTATGGAAAGGGCACCTCTCCACGTGGAAGAGGGCGGCTCGTGTTTCAGAGGATCGTTGCATCCACCAGCCAGAACCCTAACCTCTCCGTCTCACCGCTGACAACACGGATCAGAACAATGGCAATTTGGGATGAATACTTTGTATCTGGAATAGAGGAGTTGTTGTAAAATGAAAAATGATTGATTTCTCCTGCATGCTTCATTAGCAAATATTACATCTGTGATTTACATCTCAAAAACTTCTACAGATATCCATAGGTTTTTATGCAAACAATTTCACGATAGTTGTTTAATATGTAGTGAAATGGAATTGTTTTGTATATTGATGTACGGTATGTTTAAAGGGTAACAGCTGGTGCCTTGGCCAACATTTATCCATCCATCCATCCATCCATCCATCCATCCATTCTTTATCAGTGACCACTGTATGAAGGCCAGGGTCATGGTAGTTTGGAGCTTATTTCAGACCAACAGTACACAATAAATATACTGTGGTGCAGTAGAAACTGCTCTTGGGCTGTGGTTCCATTTTGTGTGTGTGTGTGTGTGTGTGTGAGAGTGAGAGAGATAAAGAGAGAGTGAATGAATGTGTTTGATTGTCCTGCAGACAGCTATCATTTTGTCATGTCCTCATGTCTCACACCCTATGTCTCTGAGACAGCCTCTGCACCACTGTGACCCTGTAGTGGATTTGCAGTTGTTCTTGATGAATGAATATAATACAGCATACCTTTTCCTTTTTAATCAAAATTAATGTTAAACAA
This sequence comes from Heterotis niloticus, assembly GCA_018136845.1. Lineage (NCBI taxonomy): Eukaryota > Metazoa > Chordata > Actinopteri > Osteoglossiformes > Osteoglossidae > Heterotis > Heterotis niloticus. The sequence goes on from CM030895.1 coordinate 13,136,293, forward strand.
ATAGAAGAAACAAAGCTGTGTGCTTCGGTACGATGTAGCTGTACGCATCCTCTCAGCATCGACACGTCCTGCCCAGAACCCTCTCAATGCACAGCCTCTAAATAAACGTCATCCATCATTTTGTGGTATTTCGCATGTCCCACGAGACACCGTGCGTCCTAGGTTTAGAAGCAGCGAGCGATAAAGATATATGAGATGACTGCTCTGTAGCAAACTCACATTCTGTGTATAACACTCTCCAGACTCATAGAGACACCTTTACCTCCTGCTGCGCAACAAACCTCCCGCAGTCTCTAATGGGGCCTGGCCGACAGCAAGCCTTTGATTCTATTTGTTTGGTGCCCAAAGACATTTTCTGGAGCGGGAGTAGACACAGGCAATGGGAAACACATTCTCGGCAGGGTTGGGTGCAGGTGCCCTTTTAATGGGACCTTCTAAATGGGAGCCAGAGTCTCTGTTTGGTGAGAGGTGTAATGTATTAATTTCAGATAAGCAGGCTACCTGCCCCGGATCGCTGGACTCCAAATAATGTTTTTGCCTTTGATCCCTATCGGCAGCTATTTGTGTTCAAAGTTCTTCTGGGGTGAGGCAAGGACAGAGGGTGTGCAAGGAGAGGGGCAACAGCATGTTTTGACCACCGCTGCACTCCATCTCTCCACCCCACTGCACACCTGAAGCACTTCTCACCTTTTTTGCGCTTTACAGGAGAGCTGGGATTCTGCTCCCGAGAGAAAACGCACAGCAGAAAAGAATCTGGCAGAAAACTACAGGGCTCAGCCAGAGGGTTGAGTACCGCAGGAGGGACACAGTAGGATCCACGAGTTGTTAGACGGCGCCGGAAAGACCACACATCCTGACAAACGCTCCATGGTGGAACCATCCCGCAGCAGAGTGAGAGGCTTTCAACGGACCAGACCCCCTCCTTCAGCATGGAGAACGGGAAGACTGAGACAGCAATGATATTTACCTCCCAAAGAGAGCAAAATAAAGTATGAAATGTACCTTCACAGCTCTCTACCCTTCTCATTTAGCATCATTTACATCTCACAACACATGCGGTATTCACGCACTGAACTGTTGACAGCAGAAATTATGTGGTTATTGCAATAAATTCCATCTAAAATGTCATTTACTGTTTAGCGAAAGAACCAGAATGGGCAGGGACGAGTAAAAAAAAAGGAATGTGAGAAGAAGAAAAAACCTATAACTTTTGGTTATTTATCTATGCATGACAGACAATAAATTCCTTCATTATTGATAACCAGGGGAGGGTTACCGAGGTCCACAGCCGACCCCAGAAGCCCAGAGTACAAACAGGACAGATTGCAATGGGACAGCAGTGCTTTGCAGGCCAGTCATTCACACTCATTCATTTACATTAATTCTCTTAGCTGACACCTGTTTCCCAAATATTATTACAAAGTTGGATTTGTGCACTAAGCTGTTTAAAATGCTTTACCCATTTATACAGCTGGTCAGTTTATTGCTGGAGCATGGTGCTGACAGGGTAATACAAGGGTATTGCGGTAGAAGGTGGGATTCAATCCTGAATCCTTCAAGGCCAACTGCAGGGGGTTCTAAACATTAGACTGCCTGCTGAGGCTCCCTATCTCTCTTTCACGCTCTCTCTCTCATATGCACACACGTAAAGGGAGGTGCATTGTCACCAATTAACCTGAAGCACACATCTTTGGACTGCGGGAACACAAATGGACTCCACATCAGAAGCCACAGGCTATGAGCTGTGATGCTCCAATGTTACCCACTGCACCACCATCCCATACATTTCTTGTAAATGTTTTTCTTGTTTGCAGTTCTTTAATAATTTGAAGTTAATGAGTAAGCCAGGTAGACCCATTGACTCGGGGGAAGCAGCCTTGGCTTCCAGCGCCATCTGAGCTCAAGCCGAATTTTGGGAAGATGTCCCTCTGTGTATGTACAGTACGTTTGTGCTGTAGGTGTAAGCTTGGGATTCCTGTCACTGTTCAAAAACCTGTAGACCCGTCTGAGTGAAATAGAGAATTAGGGTCCATATTTTACCCTTGGTGTCTGTCTTCGAATGTCTGTGTGCTTTAGGGTCCAACTGCAGGTTGCTGTGACTCTCTGTGGACAGTTGGTTGGTAAAAATGAAGGGAGTTTACCATCTTGTCCATGTATGTCATTACTTTGGATTTGAAAGGGTTCTGTTTCATCAAAGTAGAAAAGGGCAGGTCTGTATTGTAATATTATTAATTACTGTCTTCATTATTAAAATATTTTGTTATAACCATTTAACTGATGTCCATAAATATAAATATATAACCATATAAAGTAAACTAGCGATTCAGACTCAGGCCTACATTGTGCAACTAACTCGAGTAACTTAGTTTTTTATTCTTAGCTGACATTTTCCCAGCTTCACAAAAATGCTTTCCCCATTATTTACAATGTAGACAGCAACACAGTCATACTGCAGTAATTCATTTCAAATTATTAAGATCAAGCCTAGTACAGCAGGAGCGGGTTTGGAACCCATTCCGCGGCAGTACAAGGCAAGAGCCCCAAACTCCACACCACCTGGTTTCCTACTTTCCTGCATTTTCTTTTCAACAAATAATTTTTTGGCTTCCAGAACCCAGCAACTTTTGGACTCATTTCTCCTCTGGTTTTGGGCTTTGAATTAACAGCACAGACTCTGCCAATGTATTCAAGGTGACTTCTGGATTTTTTTTCCCCCACACAACGTGGCTTTCAACAGGACACCTACACGTTATTTATTTTACTATCTTATTTCTTCAGTGACCAGAGGGTCGATGGGGAGGCACCTCGCCGTTTCCCCCACAGTTGTGACGGGTCCTGACGGAGCATTGGCGTGTCAAGCCTACACCACCTGTACGCACCTATTATTGCAGCACCCCCCTCCCTCCATTTTGTTCCAGCTGAGCGCGAATGTCTCTTAAGCACAGCGGTGTGAAGACAGAAATGCCAGTCACTAATTATTACCTCTGACAACACAGCCCAGGCTTCTGCACATTTATTAGACGCCAGCTTTTCCCACTAAAGAACTGTACGTGGGCCGTTCTTCACTTTGCACATTTTTGCATGACAACCCTAATGCAGCCTGTCTTGGGCAATATACACATACATTGTGTGCCTGTGTGTGTGTGTGTGTGTGTGTGTGTGTGTGTGTGATTTCGTTCAAATGATTAAAAATGTCATGTCAGATGCACCAAAAGAAAAGTTCACTTTATCTCTTCCAGAATGACGTCTTCATGCCACTTCTGGCGCATCAGCAGAAACTGTGAGCAGCCGCCTTTAAGGTTCCCACAGAGCTGGCAAGTAGTGTGTGCATGTTTGCAGAGATAACCGAGACACATGTCAGCGGGCTTCTCCACCGTAATGAGGCTGTGTCAATGGCAATTCAAGGCTCCTGTCAAAAAGTAATCTGTCTAGCAAGCGGTTCCCTATAGAAATCGTTCCGTGGAAGGTATTTGTCTAATGGAAAGTGTTTATTTACCGCATGTGAAGAGTTCATCCACAGTGCCATCCAGAAACTTTACTCGTTCGTACGTGGTAGCGGTTCTGTTGGTGCTTTACTTCTCTGCCCATCAGGTTTTGCAGATTCCACAGCATTTCCTGTTATATAAGTATTATATTATACACTTTTATTTGGTGGATGGCTTCATCGTGAACAACTTCAGACTGAACTCTTTCGCCCACAATGCTACTCAGAGCTGCAACTTCATTGGTAATATTTAGCAAATTTATATTAATAAAGCATTCTCTGTCCCCATGTTCTACACACGCTACTGTGATTTAACTTAGCATTTTTCTAATTGTTTTCCTGATGTTTTTTGTCAAAAGCAATTTTTAGGTTCATTTATGCTTCATTCAGCTGATGCTTTTCTCCAGAACAGCTTTTGCCCTTTTCAAACTGTCTGAAAAGTGTTTGTTGCACCTAAAACGCCACACAGCTTTGAAGCAACTCGCTTCCACAGTGTTTACAGCATTTGTCTCGCAGTCCTGAATCCTGGCATGCCTATGGAAAGAATCAGTCCACAGTCCTTATCCATAGACAGTTTATAGACGCAAGGCATTTTTGTGTCAAAATCAATACAAATGCCAGAAAAGCTCCCTGTGTGCTTAATTACTATTCCTTTGACTTTTACAGAACCTAAACCTGTCTGCCATAATGCTTTTATTTATTGTGGAGATAATAAAGTAAAAATAATATAATAATATGCAAATAATAAAATATTGAAACTTCACTTGAAACCAATTAAATCCTGCGATGTGAAATTAAAATCAGTTTTAACAGAGATGGTTAAGGGTTAGGTGGTCAGGTTCTCATTCACAAATCACAGTGGTATTTGGACTAGAAAAATTTTACACATTTTTTTGTCCCTTAAAAATAGATATTATATGCATATATAATATATACATACATACATACAGTACAAACACGCTGCAATGGACTGGTACCCCATCCAGGTGGAGTTTCATAGCTTTGTACCCATCGCTTCCAGGATGGGCTCTCACTCCCATGACCCTGCTCAGGATGTGTGATTCAGGAAAAAAGATAGATGATTGCATATGAAGAACATGTAGACACACGCAGAAACACAACCACTGGTCTCTGGAATTGTCCAACTTTGCAAACCCTTCAGCATCATAAGACAAGAGCTGGAGAAGAGAAACAAGTTCTTGGCTTCACTGCTCCAGCTATGAGCAGTGGAATACAGTGAAAAACACTGCCTAACTGGTAAGATAAAGAAAGTGTCCAGTGAATATTTCCACACCTGTGTGGGCACCGGGGAGGACGGCCCCATACACAGGGGTCAGGTGCACATCCACTGGAAAACATTATGAAACCTCAGCTTAACTATTTAATCGATGGCATGAGGTGGTTCATTGGAAATGCCACAGTGCAGCATGCATTGTCGCCTAAGCGAGAATCACCTTTTTCCACTTTCCAGGCACACAAGTTATAACATTTTTACACACAGCATGAGACAAGGGCCTTGCATCGCTCCAAATTTTGCAAAGTTCTGTGATTTATTCTGACAAATTCTGTTCCACCTCATTGAAAGCATCATTAAAGGTAATATTAACTTTTCCACTCAGCTCCCTGTTTTGCCTCTGCATTTCCCTGATGAGAAAATATTACAGCCAGACCTCCAGCCTCAACCATCCACCCAAATGTGATATCATCAAAGTCTTCTGTTTTGGAAGTCATAGTTCTCTTCATGTACCTTTCTTTACTGTTATTATTAACCACACATTTAAGAAACATTAAAACAATATCTATTATTAAAAGTTAAGTGTTTATAAAGGGCTGTTTACGTGTTCTTTTACCGTAAGAGGGTATTCTCTGCGTGTTGAACCTCCGCTTAAATTTTGTTGTCTTGCATCCTCTGGTGTTCGCTTGTGGTCAAGTGCGTACGTCGCTCAAAAAATTATTTCTTGTGTTGTCCTGCCCTCTACTGTCTGACAGGCTACAGGAGAAATTTAAGGCCATCTTGTATGACTACAACTTGAAAACGTTCTTCATCTTGTTGAAGTGAGGGTGAAGCCTTCTTTTGGGTGGCAACTGCGGTCATAGCTTTGCATACTAAGAGGCTTACACTGATTTACTTGATTATACACTATGAACGTGAGGGAAGTACCTGGGCCAAGGGTAGTGCAGTAGGAATGGGGATCTGGTTTGCAAAGCAGCAGCTTTGAAGTAGGGTGGTGGCACATCACCTTCTTGGGATGAAGCAGAATACCATTCTCTGGAGTGGGTGACGACCATCTGCTACCATCTGGAAGGGCTGTCCCTTGCTGTTCTATCAAAGAAGCAGATCTCCGGGAATGGCCAGTAGGGGCTGCTCCTGGGGAAGCAAGGTGATATCCAGTCCCTGGGCTGTGTGATGCCACCCACTTGACCTGTCAATAGGTATTAAGGGCAGAGAGGCTGTCATTCAGGTTCCACCGGTGGGATCAGCTTCACCTGTGATCACTCTTCGCCCAGTGACAGTGACCTTCTCCTCCTCCTCCTCCTCCCACAGCCACAGCCAGTTTCTCTAAGGGAAAAGTTTATGGACATCATCAAACCTTCACAGAGCTACAGCTATCAGTTACAGACACAGATATAGCCTCAGCTTGGTTACAAATGTGGGCGTTTTCTTTTTTAAGTATCACTTTAATGCCTGTAAAGTGCCCTTGTGTAAATGGTCTGCATTTCAAATATTTCTAACATTTTTCCAGTGCAATCGGGAGCTCCTAACTGGATTTTCCTTGCTTTCCTGTTTACCACAGAGAACAAAGTGGACAAAAATGAAATAAGGAACTGCATGTACAGATACTTTTGGGAAGAATCGGTCAACAATCGGCACTTTACAGGAGTCTGGAAGACAAAGTATTGTTCTTTTCAACGTGAAATTCTGATACATTGAAATAAAAAGTCTTCTAAAGTATTTTATTTGTTACACCTGTACCCAAGACTATACCAAACATACCTGATATTTAAATCAAGGTGTGTGGAATGGTTTATTATTGCCACATGTATGTTTTTAATGTTTTAAAAATGACTGAATTCCAGAGCAAATTGATTTCTGATCCGAAAGCTGACAAACCAAAGCAAACTGTGTTTACATTCAGATGTGCTTATTATTCTGTGAATATTCCAGTAGGAGAGGAGAGAATAGGACAGAAAAGGTGTGTTATTAGTCCCTGGGGGTCACAGCATAAGAATAAACACAGCATCACAGAGAAATAACAGAAACAAATAAAAAGATGTCCCAAAAAATTGCACAGTGTTCATTTGTTGTACAAGTCATAGAGGAAAGTGTAACAAACAGACTTTTCCTTTTGCTATATTTTTTAGTGCCTTTTTTAAGTTTCGGGTGGGTTTGAGGGGTCTGCCATCAATATGAATGCAGTTCATTAGGATCACAGCTAAAATTAAAGACAAATAAAATAACATTACCCTACTGGAAAGATTGTTCATGATTCTTTTAAAAGTTGTTCTCAAAAGTTATTCTTTTATTGTCGACGCAGAATAAAATCAGGATTGTTTAGTGTTGACGGCACGAGCAAAACCTCTAAATGTAAACATTGCAATACAATTGCGCAAAGTTATGTGTTTGTGTGAAAAATACTAAACCAGCCGGATGTCATTTAACAGATAACAAAAGCTTGCACGACAAAGCAGATGGAGACTTTTGACGCTTTTGACGCTTTTGACTCTTTGACTCTTATATTCCACCACAGGGACATCAGATATGATTTAGCCAACAGGCCAGAATCACCACGTCCACCTTTCCAGAAATGGGTGTGGATGAATATGTAATCGGCTTCAAGTTGTCAAACCATTTCTAGCCTTGAAGACCTGATTAACTTAACTGTGAGCTATAGATGGCATGCGAGTGTATTTCTGCCATTTGGATCAATAGTGTCCTAGGGTAAAGATGTTTATTCTGTCCAATGAGAGTATATTAGCCTGTTAAATAAAATAAACTGCTAATGTTAGCCTGACTAACAACCTGTTGAATGATAGTTTTGTTAGTGTTTGCAACATATGGCTGAGGAGCCACATCAACATATACATAGCAGGAAAATCCTTCCTGAAGCCAGCCATTCACGTCACTTCATGTCACTTATTTCAGGTTGCAAGTCATTGCCTGTCATTCGAAAACTCAATCCACAACCCGCTAATGCCAAGGACAGTTCCAGGTGTTCTTGGTCCATAAAGACAAAACTATGAGAATTTTGTGCCAGGAGCTACTATTAGTCACTTTAATGATTTTTTTCCCCCCCAGAAGATCTAGAAGATTTCCTGTGGCTGTTAGGCAAGGCTAAAGATAATCTGAGGCATTTTTCTGGGGCGCGAACAGTAGAAAACAAAAATTATGGTGGTTGGATTAGAACACAGCTGTCAAATGTGATAATCTAAGACAAAATTCTTAGGACGCTGACAGGGTAAGGGACCCAAATGCAGACACGACACGAGGGGCTGGGTTCACAGGGACAAACACAAACATGTTCACACAGAACAATGAAGCACTACGGATGAGATCCCGTGCCGGAGCTGTCCGGCCCTGTGCCTTTTATTCCTGATCTAATGGGCTGATCTGGTGCACCTGCGATGGATTATGTTACAAAATTATGTTAGTATTCAATTATGTTTTAATGTTTTTGTTATCTATAGATGATAGAAGAAAGTGATAAAATTAAAACATTTTATCCAAGGTGTATGATGTTATTTCCTGTTCATTTGCAGTACAGGTAACCCCCAATTTATGCATCTAATTCTATCGTGGAAATTGATTCACACACTGACTCCTTCAGAACAACATGTTTGTTTCTCTTATTGTACAAGTAGTCCCTGAAAATGCTGTACAATTTGCAATTACTTATAGTGGGATCCTACACTTCCTGGCCAAAAAAAAAGATTTAACTTAGTGTTATGATGTGGGGTTGCTTCAGTTGCTCAGGTCCAGGTTCAGCAACGTTATGTGCCCAAAAATGAGCTGAGCTGACTACCTGAAAATACTGAATGACCAGGTTTTTCCATCAATGGATTTTTTCTTCCAAGATGACAATGCCAGGATTCAGGCTCAAATTGTGAAAGAGTGGTTCAGGGAGCATAAGAGAGACATCATTTTCACACATGGATTGGCCACCACAGAGTCCAGACCTTAACCCCATCGAGAATGTTTAGGATGTGCTGGAGAAGATTTGACACGGCGCTCCGACTCTCCCATCATCAATACAAGATGTTGCCAAAAAATTAATGCAACTCTGGACGGAAGTAAATGTTGTGACATTGTATATCGAAACGATGCCACAGCGAATCAAAGCTAAAGGCGGTCCAGTGAAATATTAGTGTGTGACCTCTTTTTTTGGCTGGGGAGTGTATTTTCCATTACTTTAAATGGGAAAAATAAAAATGCATTCCCAGCTTATCCAAAAACACTATTTTTCTGAACATCCCTGAGACACTGTAAAACACCCTGTAATGCATGCAGCACCATAGTACACATGCAACAACTAACCTGCATGGCAGGCAGCTGCAAAGTTGCGCAGCAACCACGTGGCACAGAAATCATGTCTGCACAACAGATCAGTTGCACGGCAACTGTGCTGCCCTCTGAAACTTTTATGACGTAAAAGTAAGTGACATGAACTCTTTAAAATGAACAAGACAATTTACTGTAACAAACTTCCGAGTGAAGACATTAAGTTGTGGCGGCAGACCAACTACTCAATTCTTTTCACCACTTGAAATATTAAATTTTGCCCTTCATACTTTGCAGGCTTTCTTACCTACTTTTCATTGTTTCTATAAGTTTCTCTAGCTTTGTTGTGGATGGTAATTAATGCTCAGTGACAAAAATATAGTTGTTTATTGAATGATAAGAAGGATATCTTCAGTCTAGTCAGCAACAAGCTTAGAACCAGACCCAATGTCAACAGGTGCAATATTAAACCTGTAAAAGTAGTTATGGTCACTCACTCTATCTATCTATCTATCTATCTATCTATCTATCCACAGTCCCTTGAAAAAGTATTCAGCCCCAAATCTATTTTCCAGCTGATGGACAAAACAAAGAAACTAAACACAGTTTACTAAAAAGTAAAAGTTCAAATTGAGAAATTTAAAGTGTTCATCCCCTTTGGAAATCGAAAGCTAATTTTTCTCAGGTGCAGTGTTTGTCAGGACTCCTGCCTGCACGAGGACTTTTTGCGGGTACTTTTGTGCATTACAGGGCCATGTGCCCCTGTTTACTCCTGTGTGCTCCTTGCCCCACCTCCCCCACCTGATCACCATAATTACAGGTATGCGACACTTAATGGCAGGGATAGGTTCCGAGAAATACTTTGTTAGGCAATTTTGATGTTGCACGAACATCATAGCATGTACATGTGCCATATCACATCCAATTATATTATTATTATTATTATTATTATTATTATTATTATTATTATTATTATTATTATTATTATTATTATTATTATTTTATTTTTTATTGTTGTTGTTGTTGTTGTTGTATATGGTGTAGCCTACTGCTGCTAGGTCACAAACCTGTACAGCATGTTACAGCAGATGTGGTAAACACGAGATGTATGAGGCTGCTGCCGGTACAACATACAGTAGCATACTGTTTTACAGTAAACTTTCTTTCATAAGTAGAAAGAGTACACTCTAAATAATGATAAAAAGTGCAATATATTAAATATATAAACCAGCAACATAGTTGTTTATTATCATGATAAAGTATTATGTACTCTGTATGAAGTGCTACCGGCACGTCATTATGCAGCGCATACCTGTACTTTCATTATTACCTCTTGTGTTCCTCCAGTGGTCTATATCTGATGTTTATTGGGTTAATTTATGTCCTGTGTTTGTGCCAGCTTCTTGTCAGACTGTGACTGTGTTTTCTTGTGCCTGCTTTGTGATCGTGTTTTCCGCCTGTTTCATTGGTTTTGACCCTGTTTTCTCTTGACCCATTTTTGCCTGCTGATTTGGATTCTTTGCTGCTTGTTTCTCCAGTTTTTCACTCTGTTTCCTCTTGACCCATTTGTGTCCAGCAAATTGGATTTCCCTGTATTAAACCTACTTCACTTTGTTAAGTCTGCAATTGGGTCCTGATCTAAAAGCCTGTCAGTATTTCCTAACCAGGTTGTTGAAGGTCTGCACCTGGGTAGGAAATGGGTGCATTGCCTGTTCTCAATTAATGTATAAGGGCAAATACCCTCTAATCACAGTGACAGATTCTGGTGGCCCAGTGACCTCTCAGATGGATGCCATTTGTGATTGGCCACTAAATTTAGGTGGGTGTGCTGATCCAGACAGTAAGGTCGTAGTTCCATATTTTTCCATTATTTTTCCACATGTTAAGTTTTTGATATAACACAGGGCATTTACATTGTGTCTGAGAACATTTTAGATCTTCCTTTAGCTATAAGAGGAAGTAAAGGTGTGAAACAGTCCCAAGTCCTACATAAGAAAAGCAGCCATCCCCGTGACAACACATGGGCAATACTTATCAAAAGTCAGTACTCCATGCATTAGGCATAAGAATAGTTACGCAATTTCTTTCACAACAAATATACTGCATAATTCCTTAAATCACAAGTTCTTCAAAGGATTAAAAGTAGTTACTGTTTCTTCAAAACTATGCATTATTTTATATTTTTTTTACTCAAATACAGAACTGCAACAAAAGATGTTAAGCCCATTTTGTAAAATGTGATTTTTTTATTATATGAACTTTTAATATGATTTGTTGGATTTTTCAGTCCTAAGGATAAAGTGATCCATGATTTGAATGTTTGGGCAGTTAAAGGTGTTGTTAAGTAATTTTCATAATATTTCAAGGTTCACAGGCCACCAGCTGCTCCATCTCTCCCTCTGCAGGCCGATTCACCGCAATGAGGCCCACAACTTAATGATGCAGTTGCTGCTGCATTTGGAATTGTGGCTCAGAAGAAAGTAGAGCAGAAAGCTGAGCAGGCAGCCTTCACAGCAATCATATAGGAGGTGTTGCCATGGCTCCTCATGACCTATGGCCCTTGTTTGTCAGGAAGTCCAGAGACCCAGTGAGACAATGATACTCAATGCTAAACTGAACTTAATGAATAGGAATTTGAAATAGCAGTCTTTACCCTACAAGTGAGTAGATGTACTACGGTGGCAATGGTGTTCTCCGTGGATCTTTAGGAGTGATGGGAACACTAGTGCGGATTCTGCTGTGGAGAGTGGGATTCGGGCCATATTGTGTGACATGGCTCTCTCAAAGCACTTTGTGATGACTGGGTTGAGTGTGATGGGAAGGAAGTCATTGAAGGTCAATACTAGTGATTTCTTGGGAACTGGTGGGAGGGTGATGGTGAATGTGAAGCATTTGAGGACTGAGTCAGGTTGGTGTCAAAGATGTCGATGGAAAAGATTTCAGTTCACCAGAAAACTCCATTGGTATGCAGCTGGGGATCTACAGCTGTTTGTGTGTTGACTCTCACCATACATACAATATATACGTATGTATAATTTATAAGGATATCCAAAACTATTCATACAAATAAAATAATGGACATTTAGTAAATACTGAATGAGGTTTGCTCTGTATTTTTCAGTATGTTTTTTTATTAATATCAGCTATTTCCCAACACACCAAACAAATCAGTGTCAGTAACCTGAGATCACCGATTGTTTTTCCTATGGTAGCCACATCATTCCACTTCTTACTCGTCCTTACCGCAATGTCTGCAATTGTACAATACTAACTACAATACTAACTACACTGTTAGTACTCATGGCTGGACTGGGACTTTTGGCAACCCTTCTGACCTTTCTGCATATTGTCAGACCATGCTTTTGTTTGTTCTGAGGTGCTTCTGTTTGTTTCTGAGTGTTCCTTGGGTACTTTAGCCCTGTGTTTTGTGCCTGTTCTTTGTCAGTTTGTGACCACTTTTTCACACAGAGGTTTTGTAGAAGTTTTTGTTGTTCGTTTTGTTGTTTTGTTGAGATTTTTAGAAAGGTATTTATTGTTAAAGTAGATAAAACAGCAGCTGGCATTTGGAAAAGTCTTTGACTTCTTTGTTGTTTCAAAGTGTTTGTGCTTCTGTTTTTGTTTTTTACTAAGAACCTTTTATGGAGGAAGGACTGCAACAACTGTAAGAACCTGTTCTATAGTTGAAGGTAGATTATGAGCACCCATTACAAGTACAGATGGAAGCTCATTTGAATTCAGTGTCTCCCAGAAGCAAACAGTAATGATTCTAGAGTAGTAGTAGAGGATGATGACCATTCCCTACAGACATTCTTCCATGATTTATTTTCCTTATTGGAGATAGGAAGTTACAGTGTTCTTCCACTCAAGGAAGTGTAGTGCCAAAGGAAAAACAATGTACGTTACCATATGCTTTTTTAAGTACCAGCAGCTCTTTCACTGGTCAGTAACTGATGTATTTGTGCTTTTGTTTGTGCTTTTATTCTTTTTTTTTCAAAAACCTTTATTAAATAAAGTTAATTTCATAACGGCCAACATAAAAACAATATCAATTAATGAAACCCGAATTTGCAGTGTGCGCTGACAAATTAAGAACGGACCAATCAAGTGATTGTTGGTTTTGCTAAAATATAGCACAGCTGAGGTACCAGAAACTTAACAGAGGAAAAAAAAAGGAAATCACAATCTATAGGTTGGATGAAGTAAAATAAGACAAACTAAACAAAAAAAACTTTACCATATTTTATTTAGAATATTACAGCAAACTACTGAAATGATGGTGTTGATGGTAGAATTTTGGTGCAATAAATCATTCATTGGTTTTTAAATTTAGTCAAATGGAACACCAGTTAAAGTTTCTGTGAATGAAAAAAGGTTAAAAGGAACAATGAACTAAGCCAAAGTTTTAAAATGAAATGGCGCCGTTTGTCAGTTTTATTCATAACTGTCACAGTTGTTGGTTCACTTGCAAGTCACGCCAGAGCACTTGATGCAAAGATTGTTAAAACACGTTTAACCCACTGTACAACCTGAAAATTCAGAGAGTTGTAATATACTTTAAAACTTTAAATCAAGTTGCTAGAGGAGTGTCTATTATGCGGTGAGTGTGCACACAATCTGAGAACTTTTTTTTAACATCCAGATGGTTCTTTTCATTTCACCCAACATCAGAACAGAAATTCTGCAGTACTGTTGTGTTTTACAGTGTTAATGTTGATGAATTTCCTTGTCTTGCTGCGTTTCCATGACTCTCACATTTCAAAGACCTCGCAAGCCATTACGAGCGAATGCACAGGCTGGCAACCGTGTACCTGAACACTGCAGTATTCGAGGTTCCTCGCATTAAATGGATTTTTGGGTTTTAATACCTCAACCTTTCACTCTGAGGAAGCTGTCTAGCTTGTACCATAAACTAAAGTACAACCCTTGCATTCAATATCTTTTTAATAACTCGTAAAGAAAACTCCTCAGTTATGAACGGTATTTTTAAATTACTATTTTAATGTATTTATACATTATATATGTAATCACAAGCGAGGAGAGTGTGTTGAGCAGATGGAAAGAGTACTTTGAGGGGTTGATGAATGAAGAGAACGAGAGAGAGAGAAGACTGGATGATGTAGGGACTACGAATAGGGAAGTGCAATGGACTTTAGCAAGGAGGAAGTTAGGACAGCTATGAAGAGGATGAAGAATGGAAAGGCTGTTGGCCCAGATGACATACCTGTGGAAGCATGGAAGTGTTTAGGAGAGATGGCAGTGGAGTTTTTAACCAGATTGTTTAATGGAATCTTGGAAAGTGAGACGATGCCTGAGGAGTGGAGAAGAAGTGTACTGGTACCTATTTTTAAGAATAAAGGTGATGTGCAGAGCTGTAGTAACTACAGAGGGATAAAACTGATCAGCCATAGCATGAAGTTATGGGAAAGAGTAGTGGAAGCTAGGTTAAGAAGGGAGGTGACGATTAGTGAGCAGCAGTATGGCTTCATGCCGAGAAGGAGTACTACAGATGCCATGTTTGCTCTGAGGATGTTGATGGAGAAGTACCGAGAAGGTAAGAAGGAGTTGCATTGTGTCTTCGTGGACTTAGAGAAAGCATATGACAGGGTACCTAGAGAGGAGCTGTGGTATTGTATGAGGAAGTCGGGGGTGCCAGAAAAGTATGTAAGAGTGGTACAGGATATGTACAAAGACAGTGTGACAGTGGTGAGGTCTGCAGTAGGAGTGACGGATGCTTTCAGGGTGGGGGTAGGATTACATCAAGGATCAGCTTTGAGTCCTTTCTTGTTTGCAATGGTAATGGACAGGTTAACAGATGAGATCAGACAGGAGGCACCGTGGACTATGATGTTTGCAGATGACATTGTGATCTGTAGTGAGAGTAGGGAGCAGGTTGAAGAGACCCTGGAGAGGTGGCGATATGCTCTAGAGAGAAGAGGAATGAAGGTCAGTAGGACTAAGACAGAATACATGTGCATAAATGAGAGGGAGGACAGAGGAATGGTGAGGATGCAGGGAATAGAGTTGGCGAAGGTGGGTGAATTTAAATACTTAGGATCAACAGTCCAGAGTAATGGGGAGTGTGGAAGAGAGGTGAAGAAGAGAGTGCAGGCAGGGTGGAGTGGGTGGAGAAGAGTGTCAGGAGTGATCTGCGACAGAAGGGTACCAGCAAGAGTGAAAGGGAAGGTCTACAAGACGGTAGTGAGACCAGCTATGCTTTATGGGTTGGAGACGGTGGCACTGACCAAAAGACAGGAGGCAGAGCTGGAGGTGGCAGAGTTAAAGATGTTAAGGTTTGCATTGAGTGTGACGAGGATGGACAGGATTAGAAATGAGTATATTAGAGGGTCAGCACAGGTTGGACGGTTTGGAGACAAAGTCAGAGAGGCGAGATTGCATTGGTTTGGACATGTGCAGAGGAGAGATTCCGGATATATCGGGAGAAGGATGCTAGGGATGGAGCTGCCAGGCAAGAGGAAGAGAGGAAGGCCTAAGAGGAGATTTATGGATGTGGTGAAGGAGGACATGCAGGTGGTGGGGGTGACGGAGAGAGATGCAGAGGACAGGAGGAAGTGGAAGCTTTTGATCCGCTGTGGCGACCCCTAATGGGAGCGGCCGAAAGAAGAAGAAGATTTTAATGTATTTATACATTTTAAAAAATGCATACATTCCTGAGCAAGCAGTTTATAACCCTACGTATTACCTTGAGAAACCAGGGTGTCTAAGGTTCGGGCTGCCTGTTCGCTGCGATGGGTCCAGGCTCAGGACAAGACAGGAGGTGGACACCATGACGGCTGTGGTGAGGGCCTTTCACGCTGCTGGGTGGCTTACTTTCAGATGTCTTGTTTGTCAGGGGAAAAATTGCTTTAACTGGGTTTGTTGTCCCATGCCACACAAGGACATTTAAATGAACAAATCTCCATTTGTATGTATAAACCAGGAGGAGTGAAAATTAAAGCCATCCATTTATCATGAAAACAAACTGGAAAAGAAGAACCAACACATCAAATAATGATGACAAAAATGGTAAAAACAAAAAAGAATGCAGTAAGTAATCCACATACTGATAAACAGACTATAAATGCATGTAAAAATGCCCTAGTTTAAACACAAATTAAAGTGCAAAACACATTTCTTTGCTCAGCTCATTTGCATTCTTTTTCCATTTTCCTTTTGTTTTAGTGCCTTGGAGTGTCACTGGCAAAAGAACAAAAATAATTTGTGTTTGTGTGGGGGAAGGGGGCAGGGTTTATTTTCATGTGTGAATTGACCCATTTATCCTCATCTTAGCAAATCATCTGGACAATGAATGGAGTCACCTGTCTTTTGTGTGTGTGTGAGTGTGTGCGTGTTTGTGTTACATTGCAGCAAAATTAACTTGAGAAGTGCGAGAAGTACTTGTGTGTAACAGCTGCGCATATGAATCAAAGAATCAGACACAGTTTACAGCTATAGATACAGAGACTGCAAACACGAATCGCTCACCTTGACCAAAAGTGAAATGCGACAGTCTTGTGGTTGGTCCCTTGCAATCTGCAAAGGTTCACTGACCTTGTACCCTGACCACAATCCCAAAGCACTATTGGCAACATTATCAGTCCAGATAATTTTTGACTACGCTTCCACTCTTTATTAGGTGTTTAATAGCAAAATGCTTGATTTTTTTTTTTTTTTTTCAGGCCAAATGATGTCCAGCACTTCTTTCACTGGAATGTTACAGCCTTTTAGTTGGAAGTTTTGCAGTTTGGTTTTTGACATATTTTAAGTAACCTGGTACTTGGTTCTCAGCCCCCCTAATATGACCCCCATCTCCAGCTTCAGATGTGAAAAACCTTTCCACTCCAAATCTTGCCCCTCAACCAGCACAGGTTATTCTCCTGGTGTGGATGTGGCCTTTTGGATTCTGTTACAACATTGCTCCAGCTCCCTGCAAGGTCCTCTATGGCAGTGAGAGATGTCATTTAACAGATGATAAAAGCTTGTAGAACAAAGCAGATGGGGTCATACTTCCACTACAGGGATATCAGAGGTGATTTAGCCAATATGCCAAAATCACCACGTCCACTTTTTCAGACAATGGGTGTAGATGAATATGGAATCGCTGTCAAGTTCAGGACAGATTCCTGCTCTGAAAAACTTTATCAACTTGACTGTGAACTACAGGCAGGACACCACTGTATTCATTCCATAAAGGTTTTTTGTTCCATCTCAAGATGAAGACTTTGTTTTGCCAAGCAGCAAATTTGTCTGCTGGGTTGTGAACAACTGGAATTCCAACTTTGACAGAGTTAAGTGCTACAACGAATTGAAGAGCCACATCAACATGTACACTGCAGGAAGAGCCTTCAACAAGCCTGTGAATCATGAAGAACTCTTGTCACTTAACACCAGCTGCAAGTATTATCTGTCATTTGAAAACTCACTCCACAAGGATTACATCTACACCCCTTTAATTTTAGGTGCAGTACCAGTGGTTCTTGGCCCTTCAAGACAAAACTATGAGAACTTTGTGCCTGGAGATGCTATTATTCTTGTGAAAATTTTTTTCTCGCCAAAAGATCTAATCGATTTTTTATTGCTGCTGGACAAGAACAATGATATGTATCGCAGGTATTTTCTGTGGCATAAACACTACAAAGTAAAAATGACAGATTTTGGGTTACAACATAGTTGTTATACTTGTGAATACCTTGTCCAGCAAAAAGAATTTAAGACTTTCAATAGCTTGGACATATGGTACTGGGGTTAAAAAATACATTTTGTAGCTGACGCGATGCTTTTGTCATACTAGAGCTTTAAATCAGTCTGGAGGTGCAGATATGTGTAGATACAGCAGTTATTAATGTTTAGTAAAATCTCACATGTTTAATTACATTTTTTTAAACAAATGATTATAGTGTTACAAATGAAGGACAAAAAAACGGGTTACTTGGGTATCATAATGAATTTTTAATAATTTTATGAAGTATACAGTTTTGGGGAGAGAATATTCCGCTTTTTTTCACATCATTTTGTATTGGTATTCCCACCGTGAACAAGAATTTCAAGATAAGGAAGATAATAAATTTATGATTTGTACCAATGAGAACACTAACTGAATCAGATCTGGTTATCAACAACCAGTCATTTCTTAAAAACAAAAGTTACTGTTATACTTCGAATTGCTGACAGATGAGCCTGGTGTGGGGTCTGTGTGATAAATATCTTAAAAAGTGAGAGATACAAAGATCCATCAAATGCCACACATGTAACACAAACCAGCCTTTATGGTTATTGCACTTTTCTAGGGGTTCTTGGCGCATACAAAGGTGATATGTAAACACCTGAAAGACTTAATATTGTTACTGCAGCAAATGGTGTCCCCACCAAGCATTAATTTGTAAAGTCCGAATTCTTATGTCCACATCATATTGCAGTTTTGAATTTTTCTTCGATATTTTGAAATATAAAAACAATGTCATGATACTTGGATGTGTTTTGTGTGTGTGTGTGTGTGTGTGTGTGTGTGTGTGTGTGTGTGTGTATATATATATATATATATATATATATATGTTTATCTTACATAAGCTTTAGTTGGGTAGTAGACCTGTAGTTTCTGTCTGTTCAGCAGTGCTAACAGTACTTGTGTATTAAATACAGCCACTTTAAGGGTAATACAGCTGGGTGATATGCAATGTGTCATTACTTGACATCTTTGCTAGTCTCGCCATTCAGCTACCGGTAGTCCACACACTTTTATAAGCTGCTGCCTTTTGTCTGAGACATGTAGGGGTTACTTCTTTCCCAAATACCTCTGACTCCAGAAACTGGTAGATGTGAGCTTTTATTACCTCTTTCTCTAAAGGGGGAATATGCTTATATCTCTGCCTTACTCAGATATCATCTAATAGAGAAATATCATGAGAAAGCAACTTGACATAAGGGGGTTCTGGCCTGGTTCTGAAGGGACACACTCACCATCACATCCTTTTGAATAAAATGCCCCAATTGTTGGCACCCCCTGCAAATAACTGAATCATTTTGGATGCCTTGAGGATCTTAAGCAAACCAACAACATTTACAACCTCATTAAACTGTTTTTGCTGCTTCTGCAACATGTCTTCAACAAATTTGAACTGGGAAGATCATGATGCAGCCTGGACCAGCACTGTACCATTTACCATCAAGAACTTCAAGGCAAGAGGTTCAATTGCAGTGAAGAAGGTTTCAGGATGTCCCAGAGTGTCCAGCAAGCACCAGGACCATCTCCTCCTGAGGAGTCAGCTACAAAATCGTGTTGCCACCAGTGCAGAGCTTGCTCGATATTGGCAGCAGGTGGGTGTGAGTGCATCAGTGAGGCAAAGACTTTTGGACAACATCCATATGTCAAGAAGGGCAGCAAAGAAGCCACTTCTTTCCAAGAAAAACATCAAGGACAGACTGAAATTCTGCAGGAAGTACAAGGATTGGACAGCAGAAGACTGGTGCAAAGTTATTTTCTCGGATGAATCCTCCTTCCGACTGTTTGGGACATCTGGAAAATCGGTTGTCCAGAGAAGAAAAGGTGAACGCTACCATGAGTCCTGTGTCGTGCCAACAGTGAAGCATCCTGACACAATCCATGTGTGGGGTTGCTTCTCATCCAAGTGAGTGGGCTCACTAACAATTCTGCCTAAGAACACTGCCATAAATAAAGAATGGCATCAAAACGTCCTCCAAGAGCAACTTCCCAAACTTGATATGTATTCTATATGAATTTTGAATAAACAATTTTGTCGTACCCTACATCTGACCTGCTTCTACATATGGAAATTCAGCCACACAACCCAGATCTCCAAGCCAGCTGGATATCAGACCTCCACGAAATTTCCCCTACTCAAAATTTGAAAACTATTTGGATACCCTTTTTCACGTATAAAAATATTCAACTTGCTCCATAAATACTGGTAACATTGTCACAACCTAGGTGTCTGCTTCATTGTAATATCGCAATCTCAGAATCACCCTCGCCGCCTTGAAGTCATGGTTCGAAGCCTAGATCTGGGCTGCACTCCGTTATTACCGCTGAAATCCACCTCGAAGCACCGATCTGTGCTCCGTTCTCGCATCACACCCACTAAACCACCTCCACCACCGAAAGCTGGGTCTCACACCCCTGAATCATCGTCACGGCCGAGAGATCGGCGCCGTTTTCGGATTTGACGCCGCACAAATCGTCCCCGGCGAACCCTCTGTTCGGTTTGAGCCCATCCGCACTACGAGCGCAATGAACGCGGCGGGGATGCGCGCTTTCATCCTCAGTCCTAACGGAGGGATGGTGAGTAACGCGGGCGCTCGGTCCTCTGGGCGCTATGCGGTCGTGGTCGTGGTCGTGTTAATAAACTGAGCACCGCGGATGCTCCTTTCCTTCGGCTCGTTTTAACCATGGATTGCGGTGACCGTGCGGGGCTCGGAGCTGCAACGCAAATCTTGCACCCGAGTGCGGACGTGAAGGTTCTCTCCTGCGTCCTTTTGTTATCCCCGGGTTTGTTTTATTTCTCGACTGTAGCTGCTTTATGTGCTTTAAATTGAAAAACATGCTGAAGTGACAGCTGCCGTGACGGCTTACCGTTAGCCGCAGATCACAGTCGGGCTGTGCAGGATGGCAATAATAATTCAATCCTTCGTGTGTATTTTGTTTTAAATGTGCAATAATGAAATGATTTTCCCCAGGAAAGACGGGGCTACGTGGTTAAACGCAGTCGCTAACGTTTGGCCGGCTCACGTCTGCTAAACGGTTCACCTCGCGCGTGAACCTGGCGCCACCAAAAATGACCTTCAATATTACAAATATTTTCTCTTCTTTTTAAATCGTCAGAACAACGAGTGCCGCTGTCCCGAGCGACTGTGGCGTTCATTTTAAGCGAAGTATAAATCCCGAAACGTGTTGAACGTAAATACCAGCGCATGTGTTGAACGTGATTTAAACGTGCAAAATATGGAAGCAAACAGCCCGCGGTTTTCCTAGCGCCGTACCTTTAGGACCAGATCGTCGTTGTTTGTTTGTTTGTTTGTTGTTTGTTTGTTTGTTCGACGTGGGAAGGCTTAGCACACTGCCACCTTGGTTTATTTTTTTTGACTGCATGCGATGTTGTAGTGGAAATGCTGCGTATCAGGGCCATGGGAGGGCTTTCCTGACGCCTGCCGTAGGATCTGCACGGTTTCACCTGAATTCATGGGGCTCTGGATGCCATTTTGCCAGTGCTGTACAGTTCATTCAGATGTCGTAACCTTGCAGAAGGAAATATTATTTTATGCACGCCATAGGTTATAAATACGGGTTTTTGACATACAAATACTTCCAATGGAATTCGGAATAGTGATATTTTTCAGTGTTGGCCTGGTATGGCTGTTCAGTGCCTGCTGTCAGATGAAGCTCCTCAAAGGCTGACACTGGGGTTCTTCAGCAGCATCGGCTCATTGTGTAAGCTAGCAAAAAAAAAAAAAAACAAATATTTTAAAACAGTTATGTGTAGTTCTTATTGTTTATGGTTAGAAAAGACGAAACTACTGAGCATTCAGGTTTTTTTGAAGCGTATTGAGCAGGTGCTGAAGGACAGCTGTGAGAAGAGACTGTGGGTTTCAAATGTTTTCTTTAAGAGTTTGAGCACGTGTAGATGTTGAATTAAGCCGTTTTGCTGCAACACTGTGAAAAATATAAATGCTAGTGTTACTCGACTCTTTAGCAATCATGTTACGGTCAGAAGATATTATCAATGAATATTCTGCAGTTTTACAGTATGGTGGGGCCCTTTAAAATATTAAACATGTAGTGCTTGTCTTAAGTTTTTTCAGCGTTTCATGGTATTATTACTTTGGCAATATCTGACATGTACACTGCCCGGCCAAAAAAAGTCACACTCTAATATTTAGTTGGATTGCCTTTAGCTTTCATTATGGTACGCATTCGCCGTGGCATCATTTCGATAAGCTTATGCAATGTCACAACATTTATTTCCGTCCAGAATTGCATTCATTTTTCGCCAAGATGTTGTATTGGTGATGGGAGAGACGGAGCGCTGCGTAAAGTCTTCTCCAGCACATCTCAAAGATTCTCAGTGGGGTTAAAATCTGGACTCTGTGGTGGCCAATCCATGTGTGAAAATGATGTCTCTCTCATGCTTCCTGAAACACTCTTCCACAATTTGAGCCTGATAAATCGTGGCATTGTTATCTTGGCAGAAAAAAAATCCATTGATGGAAAAACCTGCTCATTCAGTATATTCAGGTAGTCAGCTCACCTTATCTTTTGGGTACATACGGTTGCTGAACTTAAACCTGACCAACTGAAGCAACCCCACATCATAACACTAAGTTAAATGCAGGTGGTGACTTTTTTTTTTTTTTGGCCGAGCAGTGTATTATGTTTCATCTACCTCTTTGCAGTTTTTAGGATGATTCTATTAATCTACTGATCCTTAAAGTATCTTGGTAACATTTTAATCACAAATTAAAATCTTTATTAATTAAAGCTTTGTAGTGAAAAAAGCTTTTATGAATGAGAAGTAGTGAAAGTGAAGGTTTTGTTTTGATAAATAAGACCCTGTTTTTTTTTGAGCTCTAAATTTTTTCTGAGTACAATTCCTATTAGTCTCGACTGTATTGACAAATGTACTGTTTTGTGATTTCTCTGTGTTTGTCAGCTTTCTGTAGCTTTTTTTTTTTTTTTAACCAGAGGGCACAGACTGTTTGTAATAGAACACTGCATTATACATTATGTCTGTAAGTATGGAAGTGATTATGGTTTTTCCTTTCTGTTTTTGTCTGTGTTAAAAGGAGGGGGAAGAACTTCATCTTGAGTCAAGGGCCCTCTGAGATGACCGGCCACATCAGATTCAGGCCATTGGAGGACAAAGTCCTGGCAGACTAAGCTCACTGCCTGTTTTTCAAGTTCCATTTTTTTAACTTGTGAATTATGCAAAATATCATTAATCTTTAACGTACAATCATTTTTGACACTCAAGAAATATTTTCCTTCATTTGAGATCAGTTACTTTCTTCAGAATCTTTTGGAAATAACGGTTAACCGTTACCCCTGCCTGGGCTTTTGCATGGTATCAAGTTTCAAGTAAGTACTTAGGACATAGACCTCTATCTGTAGGACTGATTGAGCTGCTCTTGGTAATAAAATTTCATCACATAATAGGGATAAAATTAAATCTAATGAAATGTACCCTGTTTATTACATATGTTAGAGTTCCCAATGGATTTGTACAGAGAAGGCTGATATACCTATTTATTCCAGTGCTTTGGGTGTAAAAATTGTACATGAAGTACAATTATGCATGCACATTCAGATGACTGAATTAATTGCTCAATTATTGAAAATGTATATAGAGAATTTCCAGAGAACTCAATGATGCGCAATACAGATAAAGCATTTCTGATACTTAACATTTATATTTATGTCAAACTTTGAAATGGAGCATTTTTGTGGTGGGCAGTATACACCCTGGATAACCCCACTGCTTTATCTGTATGTGTGCAATGATTTAGATTTTGGTTTTGTAATTTTCACACAATTGTGTACCTGATAAGGACTGACTATGTATCAAAAGAAAAACTTAGGGAGTATTTTGTAGGGCTGCTTTAAGAAAAGCTAACAGTAAAATAATATTATATGCAGATAGTTTTGTAAAAATTAAAACATCATTAACTATGATATCAAAACAATGTCTAAAGTGCTAGAGTCCCAAATAATCTGCTTTGATTATTATGTTGCAGTTATTTTAGTGGGCTGGAGAACAGTTACAATTTCTACCAGTCAACTTAAAGATCTATAACTGTCATCAAAATATCCAAAAAAAATCTGCAACTGGACTGATGTTCATTTACTTTTTATATGTAAAAAATATAAATAAGTATAAACAATAAATATTTAGCCATTAACTTGAACACTTGTACAACTATTGACAGACTGCACAGTCTTTTTAGTGAGTACTTCCTGATATTTTCCAGAAGTTCAAATTATTTGTTTTGGGGCCAATGTCTTGACCAAGG
Organism: Heterotis niloticus; assembly: GCA_018136845.1. Lineage (NCBI taxonomy): Eukaryota > Metazoa > Chordata > Actinopteri > Osteoglossiformes > Osteoglossidae > Heterotis > Heterotis niloticus. The sequence continues at coordinate 13,160,289 of CM030895.1, forward strand.
AACTCTCTGATTCACAGATATTTCTTTAAAATATGTTAATTGTCACTTCTGGAAACAGGATGACATGATGTTGTGTTCTCAGACATGAAATTTACATCAACTTTTTGCTTCTGGGTCCTTTTATTGTGGGCTAACCAAAGTTTTTATTTTTTTAGGACAAATTATGTCATCGGTATCCTTCCACGGAATTCTACGGCCTCTTGTCATTGGCATACTTATTTTAGGTTGCTTTGTCACTTTATTTTTTATGTATTTCAAACCATCAAGTAACTGGCTGTCTGGTCCTTTTGAATCAGCGACATCGGCTCTGAAAGTGAAAAACCTTTTCACTGTCAAGAAGGAAGTAAATCAGACTGTTGTACTCATTTGGCTGTGGCCTTTTGGTCAAACCTATGACTTAAACTCTTGCACTCTATTCAACATTGAGGGATGTTACCTGACTGCTGACCGAAACTTGTACAACAAGTCAGATGGGGTCATCATCCATCACAGAGACATAAGTAGTGACTTTTCAAACTTGCCACCACTGCAGCGCCCATCATTTCAGAAATGGGTGTGGATGAACCTGGAATCGCCTTCACATTCACCCAAAATTCCCGGCATCGAGAACTTATTCAACCTGACACTGAATTACAGGAGGGATGCAGACATTGAAGTTCCATATGGGTCAATTGTGGCAAAGCAGGAGGATGACACTTTTACCCTACCCATCAAAAATAAGTTAGTTTGTTGGATTGTCAGTAACTGGAACCCTGAACACACAAGAGTGAAGTACTATAATGAACTTTACCAGCACATTGAAATACATACCTATGGCCAAGCCTTTGGGGAATACATCAGTGAGAAAGATTTCTTTCCCACAATTGCCAGCTGTAAATTCTATCTGTCGTTCGAGAACTCAATCCACAAAGACTACATCACTGAAAAACTTTACAACCCACTCTCTTTGGGCTCAGTGCCAATCGTTCTTGGACCCTCAAGACAGAACTATGAGAATTTCGTCCCTGGAAGTGCTTTCATACACGTGGATGATTTCCTCTCCCCAAAAGAGTTGGCCGATCACATTTTGCTTTTGGACAAGAACGAAGAGTTGTACCTCCAACATTTTGAATGGCGGAAGCACTTTAAAGTAAAGATGTCTTACTTTTGGGCAGAGCACACATGTCGTGCCTGTGATTACATCAGCAAACATAAGGAATACAAGGCTTGCAATAACCTGGACACCTGGTTCTGGGGCTCAGACCACTGACTTGAATAAAATAGCTTTCATGGATGGCCAAGGTCAGATCTGATTGAGGAAAACAAACTGAGACACTGTCCTCCAGCAAAAGTTTTGAAAACAAAATTGTGGGATATAACTGTCCTTGCATTCTTTTAAATAAGAGGGAAAATGTTGCGAGAAATGCGCTACAACATTTACTCTGAAAATATACAATATTCAGCGCTATGTGCAAAGATTCTCTTTCATTGAATAGGAAAGGAAAGCTGGAGTCTACATAAGTTGCAAAAAGTTTTTTTTTCCCATTTTGTTTTTGTTTCTGTTTCGCTTAGTCTCTTCTGTTCAAGATGACGAAAAGCTGAGAAATCAGGGCTGTGGACCAAACAAAGTTGAAGAAATATGATCCTTAAAACAAACTCGAGTATCAGTTCTCATCATCCTCCGACTGCAACGTGAATCCGGATTTATCAGTACAACTTATGACAATGAACATAAATAGCTGAAGACTCTTAAAAACAGAACCTCACTGATACAAATCAAAGCCACTTGTTTACATCATGGCCTTGCTCTCATGACAGCTTGGTATCATGGCTATGTTGTGTTGTTCTCATGTCTAGCAAGTATTTAAAGAGCACATGCTGCAGATGCAAGCAGTACTTTGTTCGATGTTATATGATACTGTGTCATAAATTTCCAGATTTGTAAAATGTTCTGGTGAATATCAAATGTTTCCATGCAAAATTAACCTTTTTACATAAGGTTACATATGATACATGTAGAATGGAGAGTGGGCCATTTGAGAGAAACTTTCAGAGCATCTCTGTAAGACATTTTAGGTACATATTAGTTTTTTTTAAAGAAGAGGAGCTAAATAAATCATACTGTGAAATGAAATTCACTGTGGGATAAGATGAACTGATCATGGTGGACAACTTAATTTTTCTTGATTAATAGTGAAAAGTCAGATGGTCAAAATAGGTAAGGAAAAGATTTTCTTCAGATGACACTGTAGATTAGGGTTTCACAAATGCCTTTATGATATAATTTTGTTTTGTTGCCTGTCATGATATTGCACAGCTGACCCCCTACTTATCAACTTTATTGGCACTGAGACTTGGTTTGTTGCTTGAAAAGTTGAATGTGGGTGGAGGAGGAGCAGGGGTTTACTGTCAGTTCTCAGGCAGCCATTCCTGTAATGTGTGCTGTCAAAAATGGTGGTGCCAAATGATTTCGAAGATCATATTTCTGAATTTGTTAATGTTTTTTTTTAATTGTTTTGCGCTTGAATACTTGAGGAAAGGTCATTTGTGCCAAATGTATTCAAAAATAGAAGTGCAACCACACCAAAAGAAACTATGATTTTTTTAAACAATTTTTAATTCATACTAAAACCACAATGCACACAGGAGCTAACATTTAATTTTTTTTTTTTTCTTATACAGTACGTAACAGCAGCATTTGTGCACAACCTCATCATAAGCACAATAGCATGCAGTGCCACTGTGGTTTATTTATGAAAGTTGGTATTTGCTTCCTGTTTTGTGAAAAAGAGGACTTGTTTAAATATCAATTTTATGACTTTTATACGGTGCACTTTATGAAGCAGTGAAGGAGTTCAGCATGAAATAAGATAAGCAAAAGTACAACTTTATTCTGAGGAATGCTGTTAAGTCACTCAGAGGTTCTTAAACATTGCTGAGGATTTTTGCAACCGCTGTTGTTCCTTCTCATACAGACCGTAGACATGAAAAGTGGTTGCTTATATGTACATCTTCAGTAACTTCATTTGTATAATAGTTTACATCCATTTTTTTTTTTTACAAAAGCTCATTTTCTGTTTCATGTTGAGCCATTTCCATGGTTTGTATAGTAATTCTAACAATGAATCTCCATTACTAGTTAATTTCAAATAAATTTATTTTCTCACAGAAGACTGCTAATAATGTGAAGCCTAAATTAAACTTTTGTCTAAATATATTTAAAGGAGTCACTAGGAAAGAATTTCAGAATTTTCAATACAGTGGCACAGGACAGCATACATGGCAATCTGTGCTTCTGGTAAATTAAATATAATTTTGCAATACTGCATAAATAACAGCAAAAAATTTAAGATTTTCTTTGATCCAAGGAATATAGTAGTGCATAGGGAATTAAAGGGAATTTGATATTGATTTACAAAATTGTACATAAAAATAAGCACAATCTAATAGAGAATAAAACTGATGAACAAAAAATTAGTCATGAAGTAATTTGTATTTTTGAAATGATGCTTTTACTTTTTGAAAAAAAAATTAGGTACAGTTCCCAGCAATGTATAGTATAGTATAGTACAGTATGCTTCACCCTTTTTCTGAAATGATTTTTCTTTGGAAGAGTAAATGTTCTTGTCATTTGTTTAATCGTGCGGCTCTTTGAAGACATTCCAGAATCTGTTTGACGGTGTGGAAGATGACACAGCCATCTGTAAACTTTAATGTGTTACATTTTTCCTTCAGGAAACTGATATCATTTGTGCAATTCATTTTGCAAACATGGGTGATCTGGTTATGCAATTTGTTTATGTGATGTGGGCCTTCATTTGGAAGAATATCCAACAAAATAAGATAAATTCCAGCTATCAAATATGACACTCCAAGGGGCTTCGTTTTACTACACCATAACGGTCTCTGTGATGGGCATCATTTTCAGAAGAATTCAGATGTTTTATTTTGCGTGTGCCCCTTTTAAAGTTATAAATGATAAATGCTAATAAAGCCAGCTCAGAATAACTGCAAAATGCAGATAATTTGCAATGTGAACAAACTTGAATTGTAAAAAACAAATTCATTGATGACAGTTCTACATGTGATATTCCTGGGAATATCCAGATTATGTACAGAACTCAGCTTTGTAAAGCTTACTTTTTCCAGTTTATATGTCATTCTGCAAAAATTTGTAGAAATATGTGTGTAACTTACTGTAAATACGAAAGACTATATGAAATATTTAATTTTGTATGTTTTGATTGCTGTTGGTCTCTATTCACTGGTTCTTACCAAAACATCTACCTGATGTTTCTAGCATTGAAATATAATTGTAAATGGCATTGTATGTATTTAAGGAAATCATTTTATAATTGGGAAATGGGGTAGATTAAGAAAAGGTTGGAATGGAATGTGTCAAGTATGAAATGGGTAAATACCCAATGGTGTTCAGGTGAATATCTGTGGGGAAAAAAATTATATTGATTTTTATTGTAATTCATTGTTCATTTATGGCTGCTGTGTTGCTCTAGCATTGTGAGAATTAATTGCCAAATTTCATTTGTTTAACTTGATATTAACTAGTTTAAGCAATGAACAGGGAATTAACATGTAAGAACTTTATGACCAGAAGCATCGACCTGAATTAATTTTTTCCAAGAATGAGAAATGCACAACTGAAATAATATGCTGATGAAAAATAAGAACCGGCTGACAGAGTACAGCCAATTCTGTTGTAAAACTGCCAGCATCTTGAAATTTAAAATGAAGTAGAAATGTGTGACTAACTTGTTGTTACCACAATTCCTTATAGAAGCGTCAACCATTAAACAAATTTGCTCTCACCATACAAATACAGTTCTTCCTTATGAACACAAACCGATGATGTTATAATGGTATTAACTGCAAACTTGGCAGTGGAGTGGTAATAATTAATACAGTGACATCTGGCAGACCTCAGACAAAACTGCTTACAACTGGAGAAACTACAAATGTGTCAAGCTACTGTACAATTTATGTGTTTCACAAGTTGATTTGAAACCAAGAAGCATAGGACACAAGCATAATGCAGGCCTAATCGCAGATTATACTTGATTCTGAAATATGAAGTTTATGTAACTGGTACCTTTAGGAACTCATGGGGAGAATTCAGAGGAACTTTGAGTGAAAAATGTTTACTTTTTTCTTACAGCTGGCTAATGTGTATATGTACTGTATGTCTGAGCAGGGGCAAAATAAGGTTCACATTTGCTTATGTCTGTTGTCAGATTGTACAGCTTTGGGAATTTCATATAACATCTACTGTTTAAAATGGCTGAAATCTGTAGCATTAATAATGTGTTGTTTGCCAAATCATTGTACTATGTCAGCTACTGTAATAGTCTGTTGATACTCTTTTGATCAAAAAAATTAAAAGAAATATTACTTCTCTTTTGGTGCTCTGTTTTTTGAATATTTTTAAAAAGATTTTTTTTGTCTCAGTTCCATTTGGTGTCTAGGTAAGAGCTTTTGTGGAGACTTTGCTTCCTCGTTCCTGTCAACCACTGCTTACCCACCTGCCTTTGTCAGCAGCATAAGGTTTCTTCAGCATACTTTCTATACATTTCCAGTTTGGTACCAAGTTCTCTGCAAAACCTTACAAATTGTCCAAATATCTTTTAAACGAAGCAGTAGTCTGCCTGTGATTTTTTTTCTGTAATATATTCCTATATTACAGGATCACATTTCCAGTCCATTGCTATGTGTGCATACAGTTTACTGGCTACACTACTTCCTTCATTTTAGAATGCTGACATTTTTACAAGAAAGCAAAATCAGATCATTTTTCCACAAAATGTTTAAGAGCCAATTATTTTTATTTAGGAAATCCATCCAAACGCTCATCCAGAAACTGGTGACCCATCTCATTTCATATTATTTGAGCATCAGTGAGGTCAGGCACCAATGTCAAGAGAGAAGACCCGACTCATACTTGGCTTTCCAGTTCATCCCAAAGGTGTTCAGCGGAGTTGAGGTCAGGGCTCTGCGGAGTTACTCAAGTTTTTCCACAGCAACGTGGGCAAACCGTGTGTTTATAGAGCTTACCTTGTGTGTGTAGGGGGCACAGTCATGCTGGAGCAGGAAAGGAGCTTCTCTAAACAATGGCTGTAAAACTGTCTAGAATCTTTTTATATGCTGTGTGGGTGCGGCTGAAACAGATCAGTCATTAGAAGGCACATACTTTTGGCCGTATAGTGTACATCAAGGATTCATCTGCATCTTACTGATGCACAAACATAAGTCTTTTTGGGCAGTGTGAGGAATTTGAGTTACCTCTGTCTTGTTATGCACTTTTTAATATTCAGCAGCATTGTATAGATTTGTTTTTAGTGTTGACTCAAAAAAGAATGAATAAGGATGTGAAGGTGAGGGGGAGTGATGCAGGATCTCAATCTAGGAAAGATTGAGCAGCAGTTATAGGTCCGTGAGCCTTTACTTCACCATAAACTTAAGGAAATTAAATATATTAATGTTCCTGTCAGTACTGTACTGTAGGCTTCTGAGCGTACTATTGCTTCCATGAGATACAATGGTAATTTAACCACCTTAGAGCAGTGTACAACTACCTAATACTATGATATTACGGAACAAACTTTACTTTGCATGTACACCATCAATAAAAACAGGAACACATTTTTTAGTAAAGTATTTTCAACTAATTTTAGATGAATACCTGTATTTCGAAACATAGCGTTCGGCAATCTATTTTCCAATTGCGTTTTGCTGTAAAGTATGACCCACCGCGCTTTCCGTAGTCCGTTTTGTTTGGGTTGACGTGTGATATTGTAGCTCGTTTGTTAGCTGCCTAGCTAAGTTTAAGTGTAATATATACAGAAAGTGCATTGCTTGTGCTGAGTTTTTTTTGTTTGTTTTAAAAATCAACGATGGCAGCAGACTGGGAAGAAATTAGACGTTTAGCTGCAGACTTTCAAAGAGCTCAGTTTGCAGATACAGTACAAAGGTGGGTTAGCTACATTAGCAGATTGCTGCATAGCCAAATATAAGCAGACTGGTGACTTATAGTACTGTAACAAATATCTTTTTACCTGTTTTGTAGCCATTATTTTGATATTTCATATAAATATATGAAGCTGGATATATATATATATATATGAGAGAGAGATTCAAATTAAGTTTTTAGCAAGGTTGCTGACTGGTTTGTAGCCAACTGGACACATTTTCTGTGAGGTATCTGTCATACTGCATGTCTATCTGAGTCAAAGTTACTAGAATTAGTAAATCACTATCTGTTATGTTTCCAGAGAAATGATTTTGTTTCTAAGAAGTAGCACTTACTTCAATAGTAGGGAAGGAGAGGTTAGTAGGTGACAAAGAAGGATTTGCTGAGATCATATTTGTCAGCAGCCTCAGAAGTGCTAAATGTCATGTTTTCTAAAGGTAACTCAGCAGGGTAAGACAGAGGATAATCAGAAAAATTGGAGTATCTGCTTTTATTATGGTAAAAATGGGCAACTGGACCTCACGGTTATTGTCTCTGATCTTAATGCTCTTTGTGGAGGGCCACCAGAAAAACTTGGTGAAACATGTAGATGTTCTTACCTACCTGTCAGTTACAGGTAGTATACAAGTTTCATTATAATAGCGTCTGTGTTTGTCTAAACAGAAATCGCAAATAATAGTGTTTTACAGATTAGAATGTATTCTAATAATACTACTACTACTACTAATAATAATAATAATACATGATAATGGGAATAGCTTCTTGAAAGGAAGTGTAAACAGGACAGAATTCACAGCAGGGCATGAGTTTATTACAGTGTGAGATTAGAGAATGCATGTATTTTGGCCAAAAACTTTCTTCAGTGTGTGGAGCATTAACAAAGCATTTAAATAAGTATGGTACACCCTGCTGTATAAATGGATAAAGAGCATAATTTGCCAGTTACTGCTATTGTGTGGTGGCAGTTAAATAATAGTTAATAATAGGCCATGTTCTACCTCCCATCTTTGGATTTCTTTTATCATTTGTCCCTAGACTGTCTGAGCGCAATTGTATTGAGATCGTTGCTAAGCTGGTTGAGGACAAACAATTGGATGTTGTGCACACTCTGGATGGGAAAGAATACGTCACACCAGCTCAAATCAGCAAAGAAATTCGTGATGAGCTCTATGTCCATGGAGGTTAGTATCTGCTGTGTGGTCTGTGCTGAAACTGACCACTGATTTTCTAAGTGTATTTATATGATTGTAAAAAAATATAGCCATTATAATTCAAAGACACAACTGTGATATAAGTCATTCTTACTATTTCCATTTTTTTTCACATTTTTTATAAGGTCGAATAAACATTGTGAATCTGCAGCAGGTCAGTGATTTAAAAAGTTATCTATATTTTCAGTATCACAGAAGTTCTTTTTTTTGTAATATGATACTAATTACAAAATTACATTTTTAAATTATTTACAGCTATAATGTTTAAGCATTGGTAATTATTGTTTGCCATAGTATATAATACAATCTTAGACATTTTGGTGGCACAGATGAATTTTTCCTCAGCACCAAAATTTCACTAGATATCATCACATAAAATCACAAAATCCTGACAAAAAACTATAAGCAAATGTTTGCTTTCTACTAATCAGAAAAAAAGGTAAATCAAAATGTAAGCCAAGTAATCTCAGTAATTTCAAAGAAAAAATTGCACTGGCTTCACTGTAAATCATACTGTTTTATATATTAGTACTTTATAACATATGCATATGCTGCCACAGGTAATTTTGGTTACAGTTCAATTCCAGTACATTGTTAAGGTTATTTGTGTTTGCAGATCCTTAATGTTGACTGGGTTCATATCGAGAACCGTGCCAATGACATTGCAAGGTCTGATAGATCCATTCAGCTGGTGCTGGGGCAGCTCATTGATGAGTAAGTAGTGTTCATTACAGGGGCCACATTTGTCGAATGCGCTATTCCAAAGGGCCTAAAAAGACCCTTTTTGTAAGATTAACGATTAAACAAAGTTGTACTTCTCTTACATTTTCAACGTCTATTTTTGGCGTTTTGTTATATGGTTGGGTCTCAAATATGCTGTCTGGCCAAAAAAAAGTTATGATGTTATGTTATGATGTGGGGTTGCTTCAGTTGGTCAGGTCTAGGTTCAGCAACATTACATGTCCAAAAAATGAGCTCACCTCACTACCTGAATATACTGAATGACCAGGTTTTTCCATCAGTGGATTTTTTCTTCCCTGATGGCACGGGCATATTCCAAGATGACAATGTCAGGATTCATCGAGCTCAAATTGTGGAAGAGTGGTTCAGGGAGCACAAGACATCATTTTCACAAATGGATTGGCTACTACAGAGTCCAGACGTTAACCCCATTGAGAATCTTTGGGATGTGCTGGAGAAGACTTTACGCAGCGGTCCGACTCTCCCATCATCAGTACAAGACCTTGGCAAAAAATGAATGCAACTCTGCATGGAAATAAATGTTGTGACATTGCATAAGCTTATCGAAATGATACCACGGTGAATGTGTGCCGTAATGAAAGCTAAAGGCGGTCCAATGAAATATTAGAGTGTGTGACGTGACTTTTTTTGGCCAGGCAGTGTACATCAAGTCAAAGTTTTAATTACAGCTCTGATCTTCACTTCCTATACTTCTGTCAGTCACGAATTGAAGATGTTATATTTTTTAAATAAATTTCATTTTGTTATCTAGAGATCCTTTTTGCTTATGACTGTTATCGGTTTATGCAATACTTATCTGTTCTGTGCTGCACCATGTTCTGCAGTTTTCTGCTGAGCTGTGCTCTGGTCTGCTGACAAAAGCTGTAATTTTTCCTCTACTGATCAGGAGCTACCTGGATCGCCTTGCTGAGGAGGTTAATGATAAACTCCAAGAAGCTGGTCAAGTCAGCATCGCAGAGATTTGCAAAACCTGCGATCTTCCTGGAGACTTTCTGACTGAGGTATTTGAAAAGAAAATTTTAATTTTCAAATTTTTTTGTTCACCATTAAAAGTAGTAAAATTAAGCAAATATGATCTTTCTCAGCTCTACCGCACAGTCAACATTTATTTGAAAATTTATGTACCCAAACTACATATTTATTACATGCACGTGACGCATGGTTGTCACATTTTTAAAAAGCTACTTTTTGACCTAAGAAAACCAAACTAGTTTTATTAAACATTATACCCTTTTGATATTATTGGTACAGTTCTCACTTGATATATTTGATACAGTTTCGCTAATTCTTAGCATTTTTACATATACTACATTTTGAAGAGTTCAGATTATCATTTGATAAGTATTGACAAGCATTAGACAATGAATTAGAAATCTCAGTTTAGGTATCTAGAGAAAAAGTGTGTACATATTGTGGTTGCTTTTTTGAGTGCAAACATTTTGTTATATTTCTGGAGTCAGTCTGCCTTTCATTAAAGAAACTCATAAATTTTTTTTTTTTTAAAAACTGTTCCTTTTTCCAAATGAGAGCTGTACAGACGGTAGGTAAGATCTACAGGAGTGACCATCTGCTAATCCACCCTGGCAGTTCATATTCCTGTTGAATCCAGAAATCAGTGCAGCATGTTTGCTGAAAGGCACTATTGGCAGTTTAGTAAATATTGTTCAATTGTAGGTTATGTATGATATGAAACTATTGTCATAGTGCTGCTGTTATACCTTAATGCATTAAGTCATATGAGTGTTATTTAACTTTTGGATTAATAAGACAGCTGTATTCTTTTGATAGTTTCTGTTATTTTCTTATTTTTAATTAACTATATATGATTCATGTAACAACTAGGTTGCAAGGGTTCCCAAGTTTTCATTTATGAATGATTTGAGGAACCTGTCTGTATTTGTTCTGCATTACTTTTTTTCTGAAATCTTGGTGGCGTGAATCCATAGGTGTTGTCCCAGCGACTTGGCAGGGTAATTCAAGGACAGATGGACCAGTATAACAGAGGGGTGATATTCACTCAGGCCTTCCTGGCTCGACACAAAGCTCGGATTTGTGGACTCTTCAGTGCAGTGACTCGGTGAGGCCTAATTGGTGATATTAACAAATTAATACCAGTGTTATTTTAATTCTCGGATTAAAAAAACTTTCTTTTTTAATATTGTTGTATTTTACATTTTTACAGTATTTAATATGCATTACATTACAATTATTATTCTTATGCTATTTTTTAAACCAAACAAAATGAAAGAAAGCAGTTCAGCTAAACCTAGATATCTTGAGTGGCTTCTGTGTTGTTTTATCAAGAAATTCTACCTTTGCCTGCTTTAGGTCAGAAGTTGTCTTCTGGTTTTTTATCATGAAAGCCTATGTAATATACAAATAACATGAAAACGTACTGGTACACTAACTGCTGGTTAAACTCTACTTATTGCATGTAAATATCATATCTTTCTCTTTAATATAACCCATGTGTTCTTTTTCAAGCCTTTTAAACCCACTTTTGTTTTGTTGCAGGCCAACCCAAATAAATAATCTGATTGGCCTTTATGGCTTTCACGAACATCTGTTGTACTGTAAGTAGCTCTGATTTTCTAATTATCATGCTGTTATGCTACTCAACATTAGCATGGTTTTACTGGTTATGCCACCCCAACATTGAATTTTGTCATGTAATTTAGAGATTTTTTTTTCCAAGAAATGTACCTGTGAAGGGAATGATTCTTAACTACAGAATGTTTAGCCTTTGCCCAGCAAATTACTATCAGATTTGCATTTATTAATTGACCCAACACTTCTGTCCAAAACAACTGTAGATAGTCCTTGAGTTACTACTGACTCCCACTTATGTCAAAAAAGTAATAATAAAAAATGGATGAAAATAGTGAAAACATTTATTTTTTATGATTTTCAAAATTCTGATAAGCAAAGGAGCAGCTAATTAAAAATGTGTACATGAACATCTTATAGTGTGCAATATACGGTACCTGTACGGTACATTTACGATATTGGTGTAACGATTGCGTGAATTGAATACAGTACAAGTCTGCACCCTTCCCACACACAGCCAGCAATCATCTTCTCATGCTTACTCCATTGCAGCCCCTCCCCTCTCTTTTCATAACTAAAAGTACAACAGACAGTTTAAATTGTTCTCACTGTTGTATGCAGACACAGCTGATTAATTCGACACATGCCTTCCCTTTCTCGTGTATCTCACAGAACTGAACTCGCACCAAAAATTTCCTACAGCTGCCACCATATCTCCGATAGGACCTACCTCTGCCTGCTTCTGGCAGAGCAGTCAGAAGAGATCACATCATTTTCGCTTACATCTTGCTGTCATATAGTACAAAGTACCAAAGTATTTTAAAAAAAAAAAAAAAAAACTTACAAACATGCTGTACTTTTCAAAAATGAACTTTGGTATAGAATACAGAAGTGAATTATTTTATAATGGTATGGTTTATATTCTGTGGGCTGAAATAAAGGAAAATATTTCAAACACATAGACAAATGTTTGAAAAGAAGTTACTCTATGGTGGGCTACACACTTAAAAACAATCGCTTTGACATGGATACAGCCCAATTTATGACCGGGCCATTGGTCTTTAACCTAATCTAAGTCAAGGACAATCTATGGATGATTTGGGATGGTTGGATAGTGTGTGCGGGTAGCTCATCGGTGAGGGAGCTGAAGCAATGAAAAAGAGAGCAACTGGTGTTTGATGCTGTTTTCTGTGCAAATTCTTCCCACATACATTTGAACTGTTTTGCCCATGAGGATGTTGGGTGCACAGCAGGGTAAAACACAGCCATTGACTCGAATAGGTTCAGTTGCAGATGGGGCTTTTGTAGGCAGAGATGTCAGCCACACATACTCAGACTGCTAGAGATCTGTGTGCCGGAGGGAAAAAAATGTAGATTTTAAAATCATTACTATAGCAAGGCTTTGTGATCAGAACAGGGAGCTTTGCCAGGATGCTTGGTATATCTGCCAGAACACTAAAATAAAAATCAACTAAAGGACCTATCTGTGATATCCAGTGGCAATATAATGCTGCTGACAGAATCACATCAGGACAGAAGAGGGCAAGGCTATTTTGGTAGAGCTGAGAGCCTCAGGGACCACACGGAAGTCCTATTTCATTGTAGTGCCCAGATGTGAAGCCTGACTGGCATTGACCTAGGGAGGTCTTTCTGAGAGAGAACATTACTAAGTTGATTAGTAAAAGCATGTTCTGGAAATTGTGAGACAAATGGGAGTAGTGGCATTGCTCTGTAATTGTCAAAAGCAAGAGACACGACACCAAGATTATTTGAGGTTAGGTATTACATGTGCCTGCTTAAATGCAGTGGTGAATGGATGTTTTTTCCAGAATCTTATAGAATAAACTTAAGGGAAATGTGCTATGGTGAGATGTGTTTACTATTTTTTCTTTCATCTGTTTGTGTTATAAGGACTCTCTTTTTCTCTGTTCTCCATATCTTTAGTGGTGCTGGAGGAACTGGTGAACAGTGGACGACTCAAAGGCACAGTGGTTGGTGGGAGACAGGACAAGGCTGTCTACATTCCTGATATCTATTCTAAAACACAGAGCACCTGGGTGGACTCCTTCCTCACCCAGAACAAATATTTGGGTATGTTTTAATCAAATCCAATTTAAGTGTTTTTTTTATTATACTTTATCTTTAATAACGGAAATGTTTCCTTGTGCTGTTTCATCACAGTACTAAAGAAGGACATGACTTGCTTAGGCATGCTGTGCTATTCTAGATATATCTGTCTCAGTTGCAATGTTAGTAGTAGTATTCTAAAGCACAATCTTTATGATTAACCGTTGCCAATCACATTGGCACCTCCTGAGGATTCAAACTGTACATAAAGTACATACATTGAAAAGTGATCCATCATGGCACTTGGAGCTTGTTACATGGGGATTTGTGGTTTTTCTGGAAATCACATTAGCTTGTATACTTTAAAGTCATTAATCCAAGTGGGATGATGTACGTTTGCCTTTGGATTTCAAAAGGTATGGCAAAAAGGTACAAGAGCAGCACCTATGATTTGAACTAGCAGATAGGTGATGACTACTGCTCTACTGTTGTGCTGTTGTGCTGCCTGCAGATATATGGTATATTTCCATGAATAAGAGCATTTCTGGACCAGGTGATGAGCATTTCTCTGTGACTTTGCTGAAACATTGATCTGTGCATTCATTGCCTTGTTCTGGGTTTCCTTACAGAGTTTGATGCTTTGACCAGGCTCGGCATCCCTGATCCCATCAGCTATATTAAAAAACGATTCAAATCCCAAAAACTACTGTTCCTTCAAGCCGCCTGTGTAGCCCAGGCGATCATTGACCAGGTAGAGGCGTCCGTGGAAGAGGCTGTGAGCTCTGGGACTTGGACCGATGTGCAGGTGTGCTCTTGCTTTTGATGTTCCTTTAGACTTATTTTCTAGCCCACCATTTGGGAAAGAAAGTGCCCATTTTAGTTTTTAGTTAGTTAGAATGCATGTGTCTACACCAAGCCATGCTGCTTTCTTCCCTGTAGATGATGCTCCCCAGCTGTCTGTCCACAGAAGACATAGGGATCCTCTTGAATCAGGTTATGAGAACCACAAACGTGCAGTTGTCTGCCAGAATCCTCTGTGGCACCATGGTGGTCAGCGAGAAGTTTTTGAGTAGCTGTATGGCTCTCTTTGACAAGGCTATGCAGCAGAAAGCTCAGAAGGTAAGCACACAGTGGCTGTGCCAGTCTCCATTACTGGGTGCACCCCGGAGAAAAAGATGTGTGGAGCTCTTACAGCATTACTAATGATTGCTGCTCAATCATTCAAGACTTTCCTCATGAGGCAGCACTGCAGATGAGTAGTGCTGCTACCTCATAGCTTCTGAGTTAGAATGTTCTCCCCCCTCCTCATCTGAGTTTCTTCCAGGTGCTCCATCCACAGTAGAAATATGTGTTTCTAGTGAATTGTTGACTCTTAGTTGCTTGTAATGTGTGAGTGTGTGTAACCAATGTAATGCCATGGTCAAAGGAAATTTAAGAAGCAATGAGAAATAAGTTGTTGAAATGCATCAGTCTGGAAAGGTTTACAGTGGTTTTATAACAAGGGATAAACTTTTTTTTTGCCCGTTGAAGGTAGTTTCTCTGACTTTATTATTTGGATGGATTTATTGTTAATGATGTATTTATTCACCTGTTGCTTTTACTGGAGCAGTTCAGGGTAAATACCTTGATCGAGGTACTACAGATGGAGGTGACATTTGAACTTGGCTTTTTGATTGAGAGTTCTAACCACTACATTACCTGCTACTCCTGCTTTTCCTATATCTCTTTTACAAAGCCGGACTAAACCTGTTGTATTGCCGGGCAGGAAATAAAAACCAATCCTGTGCTATTAGTAACCGAAGACGACCTCAAACAGTCCTCTCTGCTCATGGACACGTTGAGTGCCTCAAAGAAGGACAAGAGGGAGGACCGGAGGAAGAAAGCAGCAGGTGAGTGCTTGATTTGTTTTTAGAATGCAGTTTACACTTGAAACAATAAATACATGGAATTGTTATTAGGTAATCAGTTTGCTCCAAGCAAATTCACACAGTAGAGCATCAGTATAAATCACAGTTGGTCAGCTGGTCACATGGTTTTGAGATAAAATGCTGGGTATACAAAAGCAGCAACATCCATAGTGAACTACAACCCAGAAAAAGTTGGGACAGTATGGAAAATGCAAATAAAAAAAACAGCAGTGATTCCTACATTTACTTTGAGTTTAATTTCATTGCAGACAGTATGAACCCAAGATATTTCATATTATATCTGATCAACTAACATTTCATTTGTTAATATACATCCATTCCTGCATTTCAGGCCTGTAACACATTCCAAAAAAAGTTGTGATGGTAAAGCATTTTCTACTTTGTAATGTTGCCATTCCTTCTGGCAACACTTAAAAGACAGTTTGGCACTGAGGATACCAAACGATGAAGCGTTTCAGGTGTTATTTTGTCCCATTCTTCCTGCAAACATGTCTTAAGGTGTGCAACAGCATGGGGTCATTGTCATCACATCGTTTTAAAATTCTCCACACATTCTCCATTGAGAACAGGCCAGGACTGCAGGCAGGCCAGTCCAGTACCCATACCTTCTTTTTCCTTAGCCATACTTTTGTAATGTGTGCAGAATGTGCTTTTGTATTGTCTTATTGCATTGTCTCTGAAAAATGCATGGACGTCCCTGAAAAAAATATCGTCTTGAAGGCAGCACATGTTGCTCTAAAATCTCAGTGTACTTTTTTGCATTAATGCTGCCATCACAGAAGTGTAAATGACCTTTGCTGAGGGCATTGACACAATCCCACACCATGACAGACCCTGGCTTTTGGACTTGTTGCTGATAACAGTCTGGATGGTCCTTTTCATTTTTGGTTCGGAGCACATGGTATCCATTTCTTCCAAAAAAGATCTGGGATACTGATTCATCTGACCACAATACACATTTCAACTGTATGATGATCCATCTCAGATGCCTCCGAGCCCAGAGAAGTCGATGCCGCTTCTGGACATGGTTAACATAAGGCTTGTTTTTTGCACAGTAAAGTTTTAAGTGGCATTTGTGAATGTAACTCCATATTCTAGTGCTTGACAAAGGTTTGCCAAAGTAATCCCTTGCCCATGTGGTTATATCAGCTGTTAATGAATGACGGTTCTTGATGTAATGCTGTCTGAGGGATCGGAGATCACGGGTGTTCAGCTGAGGCTTGCGCCCTTGCCCTTTACGCACTGAAATTCCTCTAGACTCCTTGAATTGTTTAATGATATTATGCACTGTAGAGGGAGAAATATGCAAATCCCTTCCAATCTTTCTTTGAGGAACAGCTTTTAAACATTTCAATAATTTTCTCACACATTTGTTGGCAAACTGGAGATCCTCTGCCCATCTTTGCACCTCAGAGACTCAGCCTTTCATGAATACTGCTTTTGTACCAAATTATGATTACAATCACCTGGTTGAAATCACACTATTATTCAGTTTTTTTACCTCATCACTAGCTCTAAATTGCCACCGTCCCAACTTTTTTTGGGATGTGTTGCAGGGCTGAAATGCAGGAATGGATGTATATTAACAAATGAAATGTTAGTTGACCAGACAAAACATGAAATATCTTGGGTTCACACTGTCTGCAATGAAATTAAAGTCAAAGTAAATGTAGGAATTACTGCAGTTTTTTTTATTTGTATATTCCATACCGTCCCGACCTTTTCTGATTTGGGGTTGTACAAAAGGTATTGTTGTTGCTTGATGAAGTAACATGTTGGCACTTGTTTTCTCAGAACTTGTTCATGTACTTTTTTAAAATTTATTGTGCTGAAAGAGGGCAGCGGAAGTGTGAAAGGTGGAGGAGGCGGCAATGCCAGAGAAATCCGAATCCGGAAAACCAAGAAAAAGGGACGGAAGGACGAAGAGAGTGACGAGGAGGCAGGGACAGCACCACCTAGTACGTCAAGATCAGCATAGTGACCAAGTACCAACCTCATGACAAAATCAGGAAGACTGGAGTTGTCAGATAGCCAGCACAAACACAGCCACAGCCAACAAGGGAATTGTCCTGTGGTAACAGGAAGCCACTGATAGTGTAAAGCTCTTGAGATTAATTGGAATGTTGAACAGTTTTTTCCTTCTCTCCTTTGCAAAGACCGAAACAAACAAGCTGATATCCTTTTCATGCCCCTGGAGGAAGTGGCAGCTGTTCTTGAAGAGCACGTTTATGACTGCCCTAAGGAGATGATCACTGAGCTAGCCGAACACTTAATGAGGTTGGGTACACCTAGCTATGGTACACTTCATTTTTTACGTGAAGTGAAAGCACAAAGGCATTTCCTTTCAGATCTTGTTGTCTGCCTAAACACAAATAGTTCAACTCACAAAATGTTACTGTTGCTTGACAGGCCTTTGGCAAAGCAGTACCAGGAAGTGGTACGAACCGCCTTGTTGTCCTCTAGCAGCACAAACTCTGGAGCCAACCGAAAACAAAACATGAAGGAGCTGCAGGAGGAGATCACCAATCTGTACAACAACATCAGGCTCTTTGAAAAAGGGGCAAAATTCTTCTCAGGTGCAAATCTGTATTTGGCTTGCTTTTTGAAAAGTATTTTCTTTTGCTTATAGGGCCTAATAGACTCTCCCAAGCAAGGTGATAATTTATTTGTCCTATGAAACCACAGTTATTGTTTCTTTACAGTGTTTTCTTTTTAGCCAAACATGTGAAGATTAAATGTTTTAAGAATGGAATCTTTTGTTCCTCTGACTACTGTATCCAGTTTGTCAACTGCTGCTATGACTAGACATGGTTGTAAATGAGGAAATACCATGTTTAATGAGTTCCTGTCAGCTGCAGTAGCTTTGTGAGAGATTTATGGCATGATTGTCATCTCAGGAAAAAAAATAATGTATATTTTTTTTATGGTAAATTTTATTTCCAGTTCATGAAACCTAAGAAGGGAAAGAGACACAAACATAGCATAGTTAAATATTTTTTTAATAACATTCTTTTATTCCTGCAAATAGAATCTATTTTTAATCTATTAAAAACATAAATATGATGGTGAAAAGTAGGCAGAACTAAGAATGTACTGTAAGTGTTTAGAAACAAAAGTATATCTACCTTTTTAATACAATAAAAATATTTAAAATGAATAAAATGACACATTGTAACAATGTTTTAAATAAAATAGTCAACTGTTGCAGCAGGATACTTTTTGGCTGAACGTGAATTAACTGGTTTTTGACACCTTTTGCAAATAGAGTATCTGTCACATACTACTGCCATTTTTTTAGCAGTCCAAAATGCTCCCACACTGCTAATTTTTGGTGTTTTTTGGTGATTGCAAAGCTGAAACTTTGCATCGCTCTCATTTTCTCAGCACATCAGCTTTTTGTGGGCTAACTAAAGTTCTGTTGGATCGGCCAAGCCGAGTCAGGCACACTGCGAGCTCACACACACATAAGTGCAAATCACCTGCAACAGGAAGTTTTCAGGGCGAAGTGGAATACTATGCTTTTAAACGTGAATTTACTATGCTTTCTGTAATTCTCACAGTTGAGCAACAGTGATGTTTTTAACCTTGGTTAAGTACAAAACTGGTTCATTGTGATATCCCTATTGTCAGCATATGGCAGATGTACAGAGTAACTAGAGGTCCCTCCCAGTGGCTTAGACTTTGTAATACAAATACTTTTAAATGTGTGATTCAATACAGAAATTTGGTATGTTAGACTATTTGTGTTAGGATATCCAATTAGTATTGGGTTTCTAATTTTTTTTAATTATGCTTTTTTTTCCTGAATTGCTCATATCTTTAAGGCTGACATGTATCTGCTTACTGAACAATGTATGTATTTATCATAATTTGTTTCAGATGAAACACAAGCAAACATTGCAAAACACACCCTGAAAACAATTTGTACAGATGTCACAAATATCCTCCTCAGCTTCACAGCAGTTGAGTTTATGCCCGCAGTGGACTCACCCAGCTCCATTACGAACGAAGTGAGTCACCTGACTTTAACTTGTTTTGTTTAAATTAACATTTTCTTTTGTAAATTTCTGACAGTTTAACTGATTTTACAGGTAAGACTGAAGATTTTGTCAAAGTTGCCCGAGGAAACTAAGGAACCCCTTTTGAAACTGCATAACAGCCTGAATGGAAAAGTGAGTGTTCCTCCCAACAGCTTATCATCCTGTCTGCAGCACAATACCGTGGTGACTCAGTACATCAATGTAAATTGAACATTTCAATATAAATTGATCCAGGCACTGTGAGGGAATAGTGAAGGACAGAGGTAATGTGTTAAAAAGTGCTGTGAAAGATAGTGGAGGATTTTTCTGTTACTACCATCCCCTAGTATAAGGGAGAAATATTCATCTGTCTATCCATCCATCATCAGTGAACACTTCTCCAGCTGTTAGGGATACAGTGGTCCAGCGCGTATCCCAGAAGCACAGTGCACGAGGCAGGGGACACCCTTGATGAGATGCACGTCCATCATTCCACATTAACCAAGAACAGATGGAAATAATAAGACTGAAAAAGAAAAAAAGAATACATGCTGTTACAAGTTTTGTTTTGTTCAAACAAAAATTAAGAGTGACAGCCACCATATAGCACTGTTTGTCAGGATGGTCTTTCACCAGTATGGCACTGGTTGAGTTTTTAGAGCCATAACTGTTTGGTTGTTGGGTTGCAGCCTTTTAACTAAATGCTTCTAGATTGTTTCTTTGGCAACATTACAAATAGCTGTAAGAAAACTCTGAAGCTTTGAAGTTCTGGAAGAAAGTGCTGTAGGAAGATGCACCACTGAGCACTGAAGATCAGCAGTGGTGCCTTTGAACATGTAAGCTAGAAGTTTACATATTTACAGTTGGTTTTCTTTTCAAGAGCATAGAGGACTTCCTTACCTACTTGGAACCCTCTGTTGAAGTCTGTGGGTTCATGCTCAAGAAAGGGGACAAGAAGAGAGAAAGGTAGGACAAAATGTCTGTAATTGAGATTTTGTTAAACTTTTTCAGTCCATCAGAAGAAGAAATTGACAGCTTGTGAAAGGACACACAATTTCTCACCTCTATATACTAACAATTTCAGTACGGCAGCATTTTGTCTGATAATCTTCAGTTCCATTCATGGCGTTTACGCAATCCTAACACATCGATCAGTCATGCAACATAGCATTTAAGAAAATTACCCAATACAATAAAAGGAAGTACATAGAGAAACTCACCCTTAGCAGCATTCTCTCACATACAGACACTGCAACCCAATCACAGCTGAAGCAGCAAATCTGGAACAGTATTATTTCAGAATAATGATGCGGTACTGGGATTCACACCTGGATCCTTAAAACAATCAAAGTGTAACAACTGGTTGCTTAATTTTTTTTTTTTGCCTCTAGCAGCAGTATCCACATGCCTTGCAGTATGACATGGTAACCTTTATTTTTGTTTATATATTAAACATCTATGACCAAAAATTGGTTCAAATTTCCATGTGTAGTGTACAACATACCTTCAGTTACATCCCGTGGGTATGGGCCATACTCCAGAACCATAACCCTGCAAACAGTTTTGGGGGTCACATTTTTTTCTTTGGCAACCTACTACTCTTCCGGAAGAACGTTTTGCATCAAAACATAAATTTGCCTAACAAGGTGTAGTCATGGAACAACAGTAACCCCAAAAGGAACTTCCACCACCATGTGAGGGTGGGGTTGACATTTCTTTGAAAACTTGAAATGGAGAGTTCCCATTAAAAATTGTAAAGGTGGAAATGTGTAGAGAAAAGGCGAGAAGCAAAAATATGGAGCAGTCGGTGTGGAATGTCGTTTCTGTCTGCTCAGCCTTATGCCCCCCTGCCCTCCTAGGCAGGTCCTCTTTCAGCACCGGCAAGCCCTGATGGAGCAGCTGAAGATGACAGAGGACCCAGCCATGGTGCTCCACCTCACCAGCGTGCTGCTCTTCCAGCAGAGCAACCAGTGCGCGCTGCACGTTCCAGGCCGTTGTGTACCGCAGGTCATCGGCTCACTCGTCGGACGCATCGCTGAGGTCCGTTCCGCTGCCCTGTCTTTGGAAAACCAGCAGGGAACAGGATTGCTCCTAGTTGTCACTCCTCTAAGGACCTGACTGGCAGAACTTTTTACTGTATTACTTTCTCTTCTCAAACTTTGAAGTTTCAGTGATCTGAACTCACCTTTATCAGCAAGGCAGTTTGTACCTTGAGTTATATTAGAAGCTTTTATTAATCTGATGCCTTTGTCCAGAGCTGTTTACAGTGTTGAACAGGTAAGTTTAAGAGTTACTTATTAAATTTAATCAGCAAGGTTTTTACAGAACAAGTTAAACCAGAAATGCAGTTTTTACACTAAAGTTCCTGTAGCTGATTGCTGCATATGGTCACCACAGTTAGTGTTCTCTTGGGAATCTGGACCTGTTTTTTAGGACCAGCACAAGCTGCTGTCCCAGTACCAGGCTCTCGTTGTGAAGCAGCTGGTGGGCCAGAGCAAGAGCAGGAAGCCGTTGCCCGGGGAGGGTGAAGAGCCCGGGAGCCCCGGTGAAGGGGGCGAGATGGAGGAGGTCCGAAAAGAACTCCTCTCCCTCACTGCCGAGGTGAAGCAGCTGGTCCTGTCAGCAAGGAAGACGTCCGTCACAGAAGACTGAATCGTATCTCTGTACGATAAATGTGTTAATAAAGACATTAAAATATGTACTGCTGCTTCTCAAGGCACTTTGTGGTCATGTGGAGAAATGAGCAAATATTTGCAGTAAAGTTTCTACCCATGTTTTGGGCTATCATTTGTTTCCCAAGAAATTTTGTATAAAATGTAACCCCCCTACATATTTTTTGTACACTATTATATATTCAGTGTTATAGAGCAATCCCTCAGGGACCAACTTCATATCCACATTTTTACCAGAACAGCTCTTGAAAATTAATACCTGACTATAGTTATCGAAACAAACTTTTGCCATGTTATCTGAAATTTATCCATAATAAAAAAATCTAAATAAATAATTAAACAAAAAACATACAGCACCATAGTGTCTTGTAATTTAAAAAGAAAAGTGTAATTATTGTATATTGTAACAATTTTAGCTGAAGCCAGACATCTGCGCTGGTGTCTTATCAGCTGTTTTGCTGTGTCTGAACATGACTGCATTTACTGCACATTTTTTAAATAAACCAATTCATCTAAATTCTGGTTGCTGTGCTTAAGACTCGGACGTGGCGGGATACTGAGACACACACCTGCCCTTTATTCAACATCTCAGAAAACTAAACTGCTGCAACCCCCCATGCACCCTCTCATCTCCCAACTGTAACACCGACAGAAGCACTAACACACAGAATATCCCGTACTGTACATACTGTACCACGTGTTAAAAATATGCAAATAAATGACAAAATTAACTGTATTCTACTTAGGTACTTGAATTTTTATCCTGCTGAAATCATAAGCTGATCGGTACCATCTCATAGCTCCTGCTTGTTTAGAGGTCACTTCAAATCTGGTCCAGTCTGTGCATTTTGCATTGTCCCCCTGTGGCCTTCCACCAGCTTCTTCCTACAGTACACAGGGGGGTATGTGTGTGTGAGAGAGAGCGAGAGAGCTGGCACATGTACAGCGTACCCAGCCTCCTGCCCTCTGCTTCCAGGATAGACTGCACCACCACAACCCAACACTTGACAGGCTGTGTCAGTTACTGAACTCAGCTCTTGAAAATGACATAAACAATAACGCTCCTTTATGACTTTTCAAACATTTGTATACTGTAAGTTACCTGTGACTTTGTAGAATCCAGTTATGCATTTGTCTGGATTCAAAAAGCAGTGCCAAAGACTGCAGCTTCATTTACAATGTGAGTATTTTTGTAAAGCACGTTAGTCCAGTTTACGTAATTCACAACCCAAAAAGAGAATTAAAGTGTCGTTTTTGTTGCACACAGCAAACATTTTATTCTAGAAAAATTTTACATAAGCCGACAGATTCCTCCAAAGGTACCCGTGTTAGGTGTCTACACTGAGCTACTTGCCAACCGTTCACAACCTGTTCATACAGGTGGAATTTTTACTATTTCGTCAAGCTAGGCAGCTACAACGAGACCTCAGATGCAAACACTGATGTGCGGAAAAGTTTCACTCTCTCACTGCCCTCTGAGCTCAGATCAAACTTGAAAATTGCAGTGGCTGCTTTGTCCACATGTAGAACAAGTTCAGAAACCTGCTTGCGAGTTGTTTTATTTACATTTTCTTTCTGTTCATGATCAGTATGTGGACCCTTTTTTAAAGCTAGAGGTCATCGATGAGAAGCCAACTATTCAAAAAGCAGGAGTTTTACTCAGATGATATTTGACCAGCCGGTCATTTGAAAACGTATTAAAATGAGATGAGAACGCGTTGCTTTCCATCAAGTATGGCTGAAAATCAGGTTTGGCTTCCTGGATTTTCAGTCACAGTATAAGTGGAGCACAAATACCTTGTAGCTGTTGAGAGATAAAAGAAAGCAATTGTATAAAGGTTCAATATGTAGATGAGATGCTTCTATCCACAGCAGTGCACAACCTGTGCAGAAGTGTTTTTCATAAAGATCTGACAGATATGGACAACATAATTGAAGCGCAGTCGGTCTCGCTGTTTGTAAGGCCAATGTTACAGCGATTTGCTGACTACACTGCGGTAGCAAAGATGATGGTAACAGATGGTGAGATGCAAATTCACGCATTTGTTTGGAGAGCTGGAGAAATGTGGGTCTGGAAGAAATGCATTTTTAGACATTTTTGCCTTTTAGAGCCTTCTTAAATGCTGGAAAGGATTCAGCAGCTCTGAGGGAAAGAGGAACTTTGTTCTGCTACATTGGAGACAAAGGATTTTCCATTCTAGAGCCTTTTAGAGAGATCCAGCAAGCAGCCAGCAACCCGGTCAGCACAGGCATTGGTACTAAACCTGCTGTGCAACCACTGAGAATTTTGGGAGGTTTCAGACCTCAGTGTGAAGAAGATCCCCCTCAGCAAATGCTGTGCAGATGTGGAAGCAAGACTTGAGACCAGAGAAGAATCTGAGAGCAGGAATCCGATATGGAAATAAGTGAGGAGAAGCATCATTTTAAGGATGCCACCCAATTCCGGTGTGTCGATAAATTTAAAAGTCTTGTTCAATAGTCAATGTGGTGAAGTGTAATACAGGGATATACAGAACAGGTTTGATGTCTACTGCGATACATCTGCTCCGGACATGAGAGCCAAGAGCAAATCCAATATCTTTACGTGTGAAAACTATCACGTGGTGTAGAGCATCTGTAAACATCTACAAAGAACCGGTTCCATGCAGGTAAATGTAGTAAACAGGCAGTTATGGTCAGGTAAGCGCAGAGCAATGACTCCCTCCGGAGGAAACACCTGCTTACGCCACTCATTTGTTTCACATAACACCGATATTACAATTATTACTAGCATCATTATTATTATCACAACTGCAAAAGTGTGCTGTGCGTGAAAAAATGCTACCTTACTCAGCACAGTATTACCTGATCCTCTTGGTATCAATTATAAAACTCAGATGCAATGCAGTAAATTGGATCAAAACTCAAATTTATGTTCAGAACATGAACTGAAAATGAGCTTAAAGTGACCTGTGGGTTAAGAAAACCTTTACACCGGTATTTGCCAGCATCATCCTGTGGCCCCACCATGCAGACTAGTGTGTTCCCAAACGTTTTTTTTTATTATTAAAGCCTGGCATTTTCTATACATTTGCTCTGTACATTTCTGTGAGGGGTGGGGGGGGGGGTCATGTCCTTTTCCTCAGCAGAAATCGAGAGGATGAGGCAGAGATTAAACCCACGTTTATCCTAGGACTGTGTCCCAAGGTAAAAACAGTGGATAAACAGAGAATTGTGCCCTCATCCCCAGTATAATCCACCTCAGACACCCCATCATTTTTATAATATATGCAGTACCCAGCTATGCTCCTCCATGCTCAGCAGCAACCACAAAAGCAGATCGCGCAACAGTCGGCAAGCGCGAGTCGGGCTGGCGCTGCCAGAACACCCACTTATTTTGAACTTTGCAAAATGAATTGAAAGGAACACACACACACCTCTGAAGGATGACATGGAAATATATTTAGAATTCTCCAGCATCCCGTTGCCATGCCAACGGTGTTAAGGAGCTCAGTAGCTGAGCTGTCCGAGAAGAATTACGTTATGAAATATGTGCAGCAGATGGTGTGAGGTTTAGTGCTGTCAGCTGAGAGGATGGTCTGCAACGGTAAAGCAGACTTTGGTATTTTTCATGCCATCTTATTTCTGGTTTATATGCAAGTAGAAAGAGATTACAAGGATTTTTTTAAAGCCTCAATCTGCATTAGTCATACAAAGGCATTGTTTTTACAGTTCAATAAAAACAAATAAAGCAGTTTATAAAGCAGCACTAATCCCAAAGAAACAACTGGTCACCTTTCTATACTGGCATCATCTTTGTAGGTCATATTTACAAGTGCAGTGTGTGTGTGCGCGCACCTTTTGCAGGTATATGGTGTCATTCAAAACAGACAAGGAAACCTACATGTTGTCAAAAATAATTCATATTTCATGCACAGATGATAACTGACATTCATGCAGACTGCCTACATCTTCAAGCATCTTTGCAGTTTCATTAAAACAGTGAACACCGGTTCTAAAATAATTAAACTGAATGAGATAAAGCTTGAAGTTTCCTTATTTTTTAGTGGCAGCATCAAAAATTATTTTTCTTTGCTGAGGACACTGATTTAGTTGAGTGTTCTTTTGAAATATACAGTATGAAACGTCCATCACGAGATAATGTAGCAAATATAAATGCTCAGAAAATTGCTGAAATTAAAAAAAAAATCATTTAAGGGCGACGCAGTTCTCTCTGCAGGTTATTTTAAAACTGCCTAGATTGTGGCGTCAGAATCGCAACGAATTGTTTTTGCGCCCCCGTGTGGCCAGTCGGTGCAACGTTTCCTTGGAAAATGACGCGACCTAAAACTGCGGCTCACGGTGACTTGCAGCGCCATTCGCAAACACCACTTTTGTTGCGTTTTATGTTTACACATTTGAAAAATGCGCATCTGTGGTGATTCAGATCCGCCCCGAAAACATTTGTTGCTCCATCAATTGTAAGCAAAATTCATGCGCCAAAGATCTATTTCAAATTAGAACTAAAAAGCAAAATCTGCGTCTAACCAAAGGCAAAACTTCCGAGGTTACGCATGCATAAATCCACGATAAAATATTTTCATCTGGGGTTCCATTTAATATTCGCACAGTCCATGTTACATTTTCAACTGGCACATGGGGAGAAGTTGTTTTAAAACAAGAACTTTACTCTTAAAAGGATTAATAAACACACATGTGCATGACGGCTTCTCCACGGAAACGACTGAACAGAATAAATCTCGCGAGAGTCCACCCAGTTTGCTGGGTGCCTTCTATAGGCTGGTTAATCATTTTATATGAAACTGATACGTCGCTTAAACTGCCAATCATTTCTAACGCAACCAATCACGTACAAGAAACAGTTAAGTTATATTATGAAGCCCATCACAATCTAGACCTCGGGTCCCAACGTTTTTCGTGCTTACACAATATAACGTAAAATATGGCTAATTTTATAACTTGTAGACTCAGCACTGGTCTGCAGTTTATGTTAACCGTTGCTGTATAAAGCTAAATTAAATCTGGTGTAAATATACACGAATGTGAAGAACCCGTTTCCGTGCGCAACGCGCTCTGCCCGTCACCATGACAGCCAATACGTGGGTCCCCGTCCCACTGTCTGTTGTGCCAGCTGTACAAATGCACGGAATTACTGTAAATCGCTGCGGTGAAAAGCGACCCCTAAATACTTAAAATATAAGCACCCAACGAGGCCAGTTAAAATTTACCTGTTTTAAATGACTTAAGGTAGGCACATCTTTTTGGTGTCCCATCATGGGTGCATTTTCAAGGCTTGCTGCCTAGTGATTCCGGGTTGCATTCACGAAACTACTAGTAAACGCAATACCTTTGTGGATTCATCTCTTTAAAAGTGCAAAATAGTGGTCATTTTTAACGATTCACTTAAATGCAGGGCTGCACACATTCACATGAACACGCTTCTGCGTGACAATAACTAACTTTTTCAAACGCTTTTAATTATGCCCTGAGATGCACTTTCCTGCTGTTTGCAGGACCCAAACTGTATAATCCGCTCTATTATCCGTCTTAATCTGCGTTCCTGGTGTTTCAAAACATACCTTTGCTCCATCTGTAGGTTCTTTTATACCGAATTCCCAACAAAGTGTAGCGACGATGAGTTAGCCAAAATTTTCCCGCGCATGTCGCCCCCTACCGGAACACATGGTATTGCAGCAGCGCTCTTGCACCTTTACTACGTCTGTGTTGCACGTGTCCGGTAGGTTCACACCTGGAGAAAAAGGTGTAAAGTTTTTTTTTTTTTTTGGAGGTGGAGGGCGTGACCCATAATTTCTAATATTACCCGTGATAAGGTGTGAACCCCCTTTCACAGGCCCACTGTTCAAGTGACCGTTTCACACTAAGTGCTGACCTCACTGTATGCAACCTGACGTGGGAGTCACTGGCCTCTCTGAACAGTGAAGCCCCTTCTATTCACCTTGGAAGCAGTTTAACAATTTAATAGCTTGAATTGCAAGATTGTTTTGATGGTCAATGTAAGGCCTTCCCTTTTTTAAACTAAATTTGTATTTCATAAAATCTTTCCAGATTAGTTGTCCTTTTGAGCCGAAGCTGTGGCCAATGTGACACTGAAAATTCAGCATTGGTGGCTCTGACCACGTGGTTGGGGGGATTCTCTGTAATAATAGCTGGACAACTTCATGTAACTGCTTGCTGGCTTGATGATTTGGTGACGGATGCTGCTGCTAGGGTTAACCCTTCCCAAAGATGTCAAGAACAAGAGGGGTGATGTCTTCCCAAACATGAAAAAGTAAGCCACAGAACTGTCTGTGATTTATTCATTTACATGTATATGTGCAAAATGAAATAAAATATTGTGCACATATAAAATGAGTCACCTAGCTGATGCTTTCACCCACTTTTACCCCTACTATACAGCCCAGTATTTTTACAGCAGCAATTCATGGTGAGCACTTCATGCACTGCGGTATAAACAGGGAGTGGGACTCGACCCAGCAACCTTCATTACCAGCTCTGCTACCTGCTGGCCCTGTGGAAGAAAAACAGACATGCATGAAAATACCCCCAAGTTTCTGTTGCTTAGTAATGACAGTTCTTGCCATGGTGAGCTTCAAAGCCCCTAACACACTCATTAGTTGTCGCTCGACTGATAATGAATTCCTAAGAGGAATCTGATTAAGAACATCATCCTGAATATTTGCAAACCTGAGAAGAATAACCTCTGCATCAACTGCATTAAAATAATCTTCATCTAAAAGGACCCAGCCAGGCTACAAAAGCGGAACCAAGGACAGCTTTGCTTTGAGACCAGGAGACCACATTGAAAAACACCAGGGCGACATTTTAAAGTGTGAGAGCTGGAAAATGCCCGCATCCAGCCGACAACCTCAGAAACAGGTTCTTTCCCTCTGACAAACACCTGCACTGGTTCAGTAATTTCAATTAATTATATTTACCATTTTCCAAGCAGCCTTTACGTCTAACAAAAAAGTTGAAATATTTAAATCGTAAAATTAAGGAAGTAAAATTGTTGTGCATTCCTTTGTAATTTATAGTCCAAATGAAACAGTCATGTTGAACATGATCTGTGCTCCCAGGACTATAAATCGGTGTCACTCAAACACACTGTAAATGTTCCAGGGTACTAAAGATAATTTTTCCATATCTTTTTCCTGTGGGGGGGGTCACTGGACAAATTTACATACCTAATATCACCTCATTTATTAGCACAAAGCTTTGTGCCCTAAAATGGGTGCAAAAAACCATCAGATTTAACTCTGTAACAACAATGTTCGTGATTTCTACACACACAGAACACACACAAAGCAAATAATAATAACACTGCCAATGACATTATTATTATTATATCAAGGTGAAGGAAATGCCTTTCCACATTAAGTGAGAAAACAAGAGGAGCATTTAGATGAGCTAGAGGTCCCATGAGAACACAGGAGCTACTGAAGAAAATGAGATGCACCTCATTAACAAAAACACGATGCTGAGGCCCAGAGCCCACAAAGGACCTGGAAACCTCTTAACACAGCATCTTTGCACTTGAATGCAATTCTGTTCACAATTTGTGTGTGTGTGTGTGTGTGTGTGTGTGTGTGTGTGTGTGTGTGTGTGTGTGTGTGTGTGTGTGTGTGTGTGTGAGAGAGAGAGAGAGAGAGAGAGAGAAAGAAAAGAAATGGAATAGTGGAGGAAAAAAGGTAAAGATTCTCATTTTGTGAAGTCAGGTTGCACACTTAAAAGCACTCAGCAGAAGTACTTTTCTGAATGGGAGTAAAGGATGCTTTCAGCTAATTTCATCATTTAATTTGGGGAAACAAAACCATTTCTTCTTCATCTTAAATACTGTGTGTATTAGCTAAGGTACACATGGAACAGTTAATGCAAACAAGGTCTGGGTGCTGAAAAGTCTCTGCTGTTTCTTTCCATTGCGTAGGCAGCACATGTTTATGCAGAGCTTTTCATAGCGAATATTTCTTTGTGAAATTTCAGGCTTCTCCATTTGTTTCTCAGGAAATGAACCTCACCTTTGAGATCCATGTTAAATGCAGTCAGTATGAATTAAAGACGTAAAAGTTAGGCCGTGTTAACAATGTAACAAACGTCTAATTTTTTTTATTACATTCATGTTAAAGTACAGTACACCGAAACTGCACATTATCACCAGATATAGCAGCATTCGAACTGGCATAGACTAAATTTTAGGCACGGATGCTCAAAATAGAAATATCAATATTGAAACCAGTAATAATTCCATTTCAAAACCCTTTCAGAAGGGTCCATATAAACAGAAAATTTACATGTTCTGTAAACCAGTCATGTACAAGTTAGAACAATGTTATGCGTTCAAATAACGGCAATTCATACAGTGATTTCTCAGACGTTTACAAAGCGGAAGAGAAAAGGGCCAAAAGATCCACCAGCCACAAAGGTGTCCGTTGCATTGGGGCGTCACACGACCGAGCGGTGCTCTCCGCACACGTAGATGGCGCTGGGACGGATCCTCCTCTTGGTGTGGCCTGGCAGTTGTGGCAAGAACTTAAAGTACTTAGGCATCAAGTCGAGGCAAGCATCCCGAAACTTCTTGATCCGCCAGTAGTAAATGAGAGGGTTCAGGGCAGACTTGAGGTAGCAGAGCCAGAGAAACCAGGTGCTGATTTCGAAAAAGTTGGCCCGGTAGTAGAAGCTATGGCTGAAGGTGGAGACAAGGCTGTATGTGGTAAAGGGCGCCCAGCACACTATGAAGACTGAGAAGAGGATGAGGATGGTGGTGAAGGCACGTGTCTTGAAGCTCATGTCTATGTTCATCTGGAAGGGCTTCTGCAAGCTCATGAGGCCCAGCTTGCTGGCCTGGCTGAGACAGATGCTGTCTGGGTGGCTGTGGATGCGAATGGCGTTGTGACGAACGGTGCTGAGGATGCCCATGAATGTGTACAGCATGACCATAAATGGCACAAAAAAGAAGACGAACATGATGAGGATCACGTAGGCATGGTAGCCTGGCTCAGTAGTGTAGCCGAAAACACACTGCGGCGCCCTGGAAGGGACCTGAAGGTATGGCTCTCCTATGGCCAGGGGGAAGGAGAAACAGAAGGAAAAGACCCAGGAGAAACCTATCAGCACTTTCGCCCTGTAAGGACTCAGCTTGTCTTGTTTTTGGACAATAATGAGGAATCGGTCAATGCTTATTATGAGTAAAATTGCTGCACCTTCTATGACAAAAAGCCAGAAGAACATGGCTGACACCCGACAGAAAACGTCTCCAAACATCCAGCGAGTGGTTACCACGGTGACCAGTGCAAAGGGCATGTTCAGGACAGCCAGCATCATGTCCGCAAAAGCCAGGCTGGCTAGGAGGATGTTGATGGCTGAGCGCATGGCAGACCTCTGGTACACCATGATGCAAACGACCACATTTCCAAGAAACGCCACCAGCAGTATGGAGATGATGACAATGAGGAAGAAGACTTGGAGAGGCAAGTTGAGGCCCAGCACATTGTCCTGTGGGCTGGGGGTTGGTGTTCCCCTGTCCATAAATGCCTGGTAAGCAGAGGAAGTGTTTGCCGCTGAATTGTCTGCCATGTCACGTTGTGCACCTAGATGTAGCTGAGACAGGTTCACACAGTCCACCCTACAGGTTATGAAGGTGCCATTGGCTTCCCCTGCCTCTGTGGTGGGTTTGCTGGTGGAGAAAACCATTCCTCCCAAGGGCGTACAGGCACTGCCAGTATCATCACAGAAGCCCTCTTGTCCACCATGATATCTTCTGTTCAGACGCTCTGCACGTAGCTTTGCTTATCTGCGGCAGAGCTGAAACATCCTAGAGAAGAGCGAGGGAGAACAGAACAAAAATTACTTTTTTCATAGGAACATCAACAACATCCTCCTATCACCACTCCCTGAACAGCAAATGTTTGGAGATACAAGCATTTTCATCTTTTTTGTACATTTCAAATGGAATTTTTTCTTCTTTTTTTTGTGGCGGTGCAAATATCACCTGCTTCTCCACCAGCAAAAGTCATCAGGTAGCAAAACACACTCATAAAAGGTATGCAAGACTGGATTAATCCAACTTGCTCACACAGTGTTTACAGACTGTCTGTTGCCCCCGAGCCATCAGTGTCAAGATGACAAACCATGCATATGTTTATGAGAAATAATCTGCATTGTACACTTTCTGGAGATAGTTTTTCAGTCATTTTAAATTTAAAATAGCACAGACTTGTCAAATTTACCAGACATACAGTAACCCTACCTGTGCCTTTCACACAACCTGCTCAGCAAATAAAATCTATTGTTATCCTTTTTGATGGTCTTCTCTTCATGCTGAAAACTCCAGGAGGAGAGCTGTTGCTCTGGGCCAAATTCCCACTTTTAAATTGACCCGATTCCTGTAGGATGAGTAATAAAGTAAAGCAGAGATCCACGGAGCACCAAGCATTTACTGCTGAACAGCTTTTCCACTGCACTGGTTGTTCAAATGCAAATATTAAACTCTATTTTGGAGCTGGCTGCTCTGGTTTCTGTAACTCATTCAATTAAA
Organism: Heterotis niloticus; assembly: GCA_018136845.1. Classification (NCBI taxonomy): domain Eukaryota; kingdom Metazoa; phylum Chordata; class Actinopteri; order Osteoglossiformes; family Osteoglossidae; genus Heterotis; species Heterotis niloticus. The sequence goes on from CM030895.1 coordinate 13,193,008, forward strand.
CATTACATATTAATTCCAAACAAAGCAATAAAAGCCTTTCCACAAACGTTTAATCAATTACATCTTCAGCTGAGGCTTTTTTTAATTTCTTTTCTTTCTTTTTTTTTTTTAATTACCCCCCCTTATAAATACAGTACATTTAAGGAAGTCTGCATTTTTATTGATTATGATGTAGTATTGTTGAATTTACATACAAATCCCAGTTATGATAAGTTGAGGACACAGCCTATTGAAGATATGTAATCAATTTACAGTACCAGTCAAAAGTTTGAACACACCTGCTGCAAAATAACTCTGGTCTTTAGTTTAAGCTGTCCTTCACTTGGCTAAATAGCATCTGCATAACTGAGACTTGGTGAAAAATGGAGAACTGACCAAGCAGCCATAACCCTGATGGACTAGCACGTTTCTGGTGGACCATGCCGTGATAGTCAAGCTGGCTGAGGTCACCGTGGACTTAGAAAAGCTCACTATCTCTGTCTCCAGCAAAACAACCCCACACTATGCTTAAGGTTCACAGTGGGAACCTTGCAGCCACAACTCATGCATTCATCCTCTCTTCATGTTACAAACACACAGCAGCTGCACCAAAACAGTTTATATTTTAATTTACCAGTCCACATCTTACTAGCTTAGTTTCTGCATTTAGTTTCCATGGCAAGTCTGGTTTCAAGCACATGTACTCAAACTTTTGACTGGTATTGTATTTAATTTATTAAAAAAAAAAAAAACTAAATAAGTGCAGCAGCTCAGGTTATGTGTTTTTCAGAAGGACACAACTAAAACACCACAGTGGGACATGAACCAGAAAGTTCCAGGCTACAATTCTGTTCCTTCAACCACGGCATTGCCTACTTGCCCATAGAGGTATAAACATTTTATATTTTAAACCCCATTTAAAAGCTCCTCCATTGTTCCCAGACTGTACCTTCAAATCCACTGCCATTACTGTACTGTAAAATGTGCCCGAGACCACCATTTAGGTTTCTGTTTGCTTCCTGTATTGAGAATCAATATTAGTTTGCCATTCTTCTTGCCTCTGCGAGGAGATAAGAAATACTTTGTGGGTTAAGTAACTGTTTATTTGAAAATGCAATGGAAAAACCTCTCCCAACTATAAACTGGATGGAAAACCTATGCAGAGTTTAGTGTATTTACATCACTTCGCAAAGTGGAAAATTTCACAAAAACATTAAATAATGAGGTCAGGTGTCGACACAGGTAACTGTTTTAAAGCCACAACGAAGGTGTATTTTTCTTTCTAACTTGTGCCCACATTAATTGAACCTTAACTTTCCTAATTAAATTCCTAAAAGAATTGCATTTATTTCTTTTGACTAAATGGGGGGGGGGGGGCATCAGGATTTCTGCCTTGTTTAAAAGATAAAAAAAATACATGTAAGCACAAAAAAAAAAAAAAACCCACTACCATTGTTCTGGCCCCTGATATCAGATGTTTGTCTTTGTGTTTCCTTAAGCCACCACCACAGTCAAGACAATAAACAAACTGCAGGAGGTAAAACGGCACTATGGGCTTCATGCGGGAGACCTCTGACGAAAAAGAGACATCAGACAATTGCAGTAAATACAAACAAAAACCAAAATACAGTACAAGCCAAGACACAAGCACTGTATTCCTTTTTCAAATACCCAGTTCTACTTTATTTCTACATTTTATGAATTGCTGGTATAAGACCGAAGGAAGTTCTATAAACAAAAATCTTTGTATTTAAGTATTTAGTAGTTTTCTAGTGTCTAATCTTTAGATTAATAACTAAAAGTAACACAGAGGTTATTCTCACCGTAAGTGTAAACTACATACTAATAAACCCTAAACATTCACTGCTTTCACTCCAGCGCATAAGCGTACATCTTCCCAACTTATGGGAAGTTGTGTGTTTATGGAGCGAAACTCCAAGCAGTAAAACCTTGCGTTTATGCTTGTCGTTCTGCTCCGATGACAATCTTTCGCCACTTTATGTACTGCTTTCATGGTGCTAAGGGAGATTTTGTCAGGTAGTAACACGGTGCAAAAGCAAATTTCCTCTGGGAACAACTTGAACCTGCAATAAAAGCTTATCGCTTATATAAACAGTAGATACAGTTATTTTAAACCTGCTTCCACTTCCATTGACTCCACTGCAAATGTGAACAGCATACATTACGTCCACTTGCTACTTTTCTGCCACCTCCATTAACTTGCTGATAGTCTCTCAATTCTGGTCACATTTAGTTATTTGCCCACGCTATTTCCAAAACATTAGACACAGTTTAACCCTTCATTAAATAATCTGTTTTTTTGTCCATCTCCTCCATTTGATGCCTAATATAGCAGAAAGTGGGCAGTGTAGAGGCACAGCAGGTAGTGCTGGTGCATCACAGCTCTTGAGATGCAGGTTTAGACATGTGTTTAAGTCCAGCTCAGTTAATATGGCGGCATGGTGTCTGCATATCCTTCCCATTTCTACCCTGGCTGCCTCCCACGGTGTTTCGGGTGAAGTGGTCACTCTAAACTGCCCATGGTGTGTGTATGTGAGAGACAATGAGCATGTTCAACCGCTGTGTGGTGGTTCTGACCAGGGTGCATCCGCCTCATATCCATTCCTTATGGGATAAACTTCAGACCACCACAATCCTGCAGTGGAAACGTGGTTGCTAATAGTAGATAGATAAAAGATAAACCGAAATCAGCCTATTGAGTGGCATCTTCACATTCACAGTCAACGTGAGCAGAAGAACTGAAGAGCAATACTGACTACTGGCATCCCACATCTACCAGCTGGCAGTTGGTCTTAACTGTGCCTTGATGTCTGCCAGTACTTTTGAGATGGTTTAATCATATAAAAAAAGGCAAAACAGTGATAATGCAATGCACACAACCAAAATAACTACAAAAATCTTTATTTCTGCTGATAAAGTAACATTCAATATGACTCCCAGTTTTGGGTTAAGCCATTTCTACAACAGAGTCTTTACTGAAGTAACTCGGGTTTATTTATCTGAGGGGAACAACAGCTGCGTCCCTCTTGCACTTTCATCTGTAAACGCTTTTACCACAGATGATGCCAAACAATTGCTAACCGCGATTCAGTGTGAAAACAAAATATGTGCCTCATGCAAAGCCAAGAGACGCCCGAAAACCAACTTTTTTTAGGTGCGTAAATACTGTCTGAAATGAGCTGCTGAACCATCACACTGGATGTCCAAACCCCAGTAACACCAAAGAGTGATAAATCATTCTTAATGTAAAACAAAAACATCCTCTGCTGCAAAAAAGATGACCGCGTTAATAAGATCAGAGGCAGTTGCCTATGTGAGGAAAATGAAGGTAAAAACAGCACTAAGGATGCTGCTGAATATGGAAAACTGCACATTGTGTCTGTGCTGTCCTGATTTATTTATTTGCCCAGCAGTCTTCTTGTGTGGGGGCTGCAGGTGGACACACTTCTGTAGGAAGGGGTTCTTTCCCCCTCCCCATCAGGCTGAAGGTGCGCGCGCACACACACACACACACACACACACACACACACACACACACACACACACACACACACACACACACACACAGAGCTAAAAATAGAGCCGCACCAAGAATCAAAGACACCCAAGGTGTCCTCATGTGGTGGATGCATTCTAGTGGCACAAGCAACTGATTTTGTTTCGTGGTGGCTTATTATAATCTCAAAACCTTCAGATATTATCGATTCAATGGGGTATATCGGGAAAATGGCATCTGATATGCAATAATGACGGAACACATCTACAATTTGCCAGCATATGCTCTGCTTATTGACACCGTTTTGCAATGGAAAAACACAATTATTATTCCTGCAATGCCATTTACAGAACATATGTGCCTAATTAAAATGAATCGACTGTGTTGCTATATATACGTTTGGATGCCTGTTGTCCAGTGACTGCGCAACCAAAGGAATTCAGGAAATGACCCAGTTCTTCCTCGTAAAATAAATTGTAGTGTCCCACCGAATTATATATAAATGAACCCTTTCCAGCGAATGCTGAACAAACTGTCACTGTCGACAGGAAGCAGCACTCTGACTTCATTTCACAAGGGGATGTCTGTCATCAATCTCGCAGAGACACAGCCGGTGGAACTATTCCAACTGCCTGAGGAGTGGAAAAGAAATTAAAGACAACGGCTTTCCCAAGGGTGGGGAGATGCAGAGTGGGGGACTGATATATTCATAAAAACCATAGTAACCATGAGAAAAGGATCCGTGCGGCACCTTGTGAGCCTGAGATAATGCAGCGTGTTGAGTAGCTGTGGAGCCTAGCAACAGAGGCTGGATTTTCAGCATGTGGCTGCCGCTCTGATTCCCGTGTTTGACAACATGGAACACAGCAGAGCAGCCGCTAAGACACAGCAGAATGGCAGGACCACACAATATATAATGACATATCATTCTAATATAAACTGCCCGCCCACACACACACACACACACACACACACACACACACAAATGGTAAGTGTTCTGCAAATGATCAGGACTACTACACAACTTTGCATATCTTTTTTCCTCAAGAAATTGTCAGTTATAAATGTAATATAATTAATTCACCTGTTTGAACTGTTGGCAAGACGGTTGATTTACTAACAAGAATCAGTAATGTGGAAATGATAAAGCATCTCTTAAAAAAAGTTTTTAGCTGCATCTCCCCCATTCCACCCAACACCTTACGCCTACATACACCTTATAAAAGAGAACTGAACTGCTGCATGAAATTTCAGTTTGGCACACAGTGAAATATAATTAACCTCAACAATAGATAAAACAGAGGTGAAAAGCCTAATATAAAAAGACTTATCTTAACATCAAACATCTGTCCTGCAAACTTTTTTCATAAAGCTGTCCCTGTGAATTGCTTTGGTTAAAGGCATCAGCTAAACAGGATAGGAGAAGCTAGAATTTTATTCATCCCTGTAGGGAAATTCAACCATATAGCAACTAATCGCAAAAGACACATAACAATAAATAAATAACAAAAGCAATTAATAACTAAGTAAATATTTAAATAACAATAATAAATAGCAAAACTGGAAAGAAGGACCCTCACAGGACTTCTGAGTGCATCTAGGCTGAGTAACTCAATGACTGAAAGATCATGGCCATCACTTTACTGTGAACCATCGTCCATGATTGACTATAGCTATATAATTTATTATCACTGTTGTTGCTGTCAGTAATAGCAATAAATAATAATAATAATAATAATGAAACACAGAATAGTATATGCATATATGCACACATCATTCCACCCTGAGTTGAAAGTTTATTAGCTACACCTACCTAGAAGCATGTTGCACCTTCTTTGGCCTTCAGAACAGCCTCAACTTGTATGGACACAGATTCTACAAGATTCTGGATGAGTTGAGCAGGAAATGCAGAAATGACTGCATGCATAGTTGCTGCAAACAGCACCTTTCCACCTTGTGCTTGACGGAGTTGAGACTGGGGAACTGCGCAGGTTACTCCAACAATAAAAACTTGCTGTCGAGCTCCTGGAACCCTTCAGTCACGATAAAAGCCTTGTAGCATAGTCCATTATTGAGCTGGAGGTGTTTATAAAAAAAAAAAAAAAAAAAAAAAAAACCCATTAAAAGCTGGACATATCCATTCCATTGTAATCTCCAAATCTCCAAATATACTTTGCCATTCAGGCATTCTTCAGTGCATACCAGGGCCCCTAATGTGTTCCAGGAAAACACCCCCCACACCATCACACTGCCACCACCAGCCCGTACTGACGGCTCCTTGGATTTATGTTGCTTGTGCTAAATTCTGATCCTTCCATCAGCATGATGCAAAAGCAACCTGGATTCCATCCAACCTTTTTTCCTCCCACCCCTCAACAGCTTTGGTGTTCTTGTCCATAGTTGAGATGCACTTTGTTGTTCTTCACTGACATCATTCAGACCCAGCTTCCTCTTTGGCTGTTGTAGCCCATCCATCACAAAATCTGAAAAGCAGTCCTCTCTGAAATGAAATTCTGCCCACCAATACTGAATTTGGATCTTAATTTTCCTGATTGTTGACTTCTGTTTGCATGCATTATTCACCCCATTCTCCTTTTACCCCTCTCGTCCACAAGTTGTTTTCATCACCGATAGCTGGTTGCTTTTTTGTACCGTTCATGGTAAACCCTAGAAATGGTTGTGCATGAAAAGCCCAGGTCTACATGCATTTGGGAGATGCTAGAATCAGCACACCTAGCACCAACTATCATGCCATGTTCAAATTCACTACAATCACTCGTTTTTCCCGCTGCCAACACTCAGTTGAGCACTAACTGATGACCAGAAATGCTGGTCTGCCTGATTTATACCACACACCGCAGTCACATTGGAATGTACAATTTGTGTGAAGCTGGGGGGTACAGTTTATAAACTGCCAACCCTGTGCATATCATTCACTGCTGATTTTAATGTTATAAGGAACCATTTATCATCTGTCTGGAAAACTGTCTTTGACTGCACTCCATGAGCATCTCCTCAGTTCTGAGGGAGCAACCAGGTTGCTAACAGGATGACTATCAAACATTCCAGTGATTGTTAGTCACAGTGTATTTATTTACTTACTGATCTATATTTGCCTTGAGTCTCTTGTCTCCATAGCAACAAGGTAGTGGACATGAAAATGCAATGAATCAGGCAAGGATGGGTTTTACATACATTGGCTGATGCTACCAGGAAAGTAACAGTTGGTATTCAGATTGCAGGGGTTCGGTGCATGGGCAGCTGAATGTTTTCTGAACTGCACGACTGTACTATAAGGGAATCATGTATGTAATTTAAAAAGGTGCATCTTACATACTGCTGTTATCGTGGTGACCATTATCACACCTTGGTTACATCACTCCCTCCTCACAAAGGCCCCAGACATAGAGTATGACAGAGAGGTTGGAATTTTTGAGTATGGAAATAATTCAAAACACTTTCCCACTGAGTTTTCATTTGAGCAGGGGGGGGGGGGAACAAAAAAAAAAAAACATTACTAGTCAAAATTAAATCACAGACTCGAGGACTGCTTTTCCTTTTCCACTTTCAATTTGACTTATTGTCCCACTTATACCTACACAAGCCTTCAAGAAATAAATATCTAAATTTCCTTTGCAACCTTCAGTTTGTCTGAAAATGTGTATGCTTGATGTCAGAAACTTGTGAACTGGAATGTTGAATTTAAATTTACATAAAACCCAAATTACGCCTGCATCCCCTATAAAAACTGCAATGTTACTGCATTTTCATTTTCATTTCTGCTTCTTCCATTTTAATTATTTTCACAGTATGCTTTTATGTAACTTCCTTTGAATATCATTAAGAAAATGAGTGCAGAACTTGCATAAGTGATATACCGATTGCCATCTGTATAACATAAACATGATATCTATCATATATTTCATATATTCCAGCAAACATATACATATCCACAACTTAAACACATTTTAAAATTTGACTACTTCACTAAAGTGACACTTTCATTAACGCATATTGGACCCCAAAAACTGAGCATCTTTTCCGTATCTGAGCCTTTGTTAGAGCAGACGACCATAAGCAATTTTGTGTCATGGAGAAACGAGGCACTGAATGAGCTGCTGCGAAACTGAGAGCCCAGCAGTGGAATGAGTCATATGTAGACACACGAGGCAGAATTAAAAGTGCCCGGTGTTCAAATAAATCTGTGCCACACAGGAGGACCCCTCACCCCCCACCAGGCCTCATCTCCACTGAAGAAGGAGGAGGATGTACACCTTCAATTCTGGCTATTTATAAAATGACTATTTTCTCATATTCTCTACTGGAAGGAATAGAAGAAGAATTGAGGGAAATCTATGACAGGATTACTTAAATTTTCACTATTTCACTGACAATTTATTAATAAGTGCAAATCTAATATGTGCACTGGGTTAAAAAAAAAAAAAACAAAACAAAAAAAAAAACAAAAAAACACAAGATTCCTCAACATTTTACTTTCATTTAAAAGAGACAAAAAAGCAGGAAATATTATTGATTTATGCAAAGTGATTATTTCAGCTTTCTTCAAGCAGGGGCCCCAATCTGGTGTCTACAGCTCTAATAGATACCATAAAACCCAACAGTGACTTTGCAATAATAAAAGAATATGTTTATTAATTCAAAAATGGACAGTTCCAGAAACAATGTTAAATATTCAACTGAAGCAGCTCAAAATTCATTTTGAATATTTCATCCCTCTCAACAATGAAAAACACCATTATTTCTACAAAAATAAAGTTATCTGTCCTTCAGCATACTTTTAATTCACAATTTGCAACAGACAAATAAAAACTGAATTAAGAACTAAAATATACGTACTGAAGAACAACCACACTTCAGACTTTGTAGCAGCATAATGCAGCTGGCTAACTATTAACTGACAGCATGACTGTATGAAATGATTTATTTAAATCAAAGCCGATTTATTTATTCGATATAAACGCTTATGTTGCATATCTATTATGTTGCTAATGTGTGTGTGCTGTCAGCCACTTAACAGGACAAACATGCAAAATCCAGAACAGTTGCAGGCTGCAGATGTATTGTTGCTAATGTTTTATTATTATTATTTAAAATTACGGCTGCATTTTCGTGTTCTTTGAAAGCCTGAAGAACAGAGCAGCTGGACCGTTTCACAAGCAATGTGGAAATGCTCAAACCAAACGTACCCATTCTGCCCTACCTCTCTTGTCGTGATTTCTCACTGGCATCTCGTCCATTCCCGAGTTTATTTTACCGAGATGACTTTGAAAAGTGGCCACAGATCCGCTTGTTTGCCCAGCCCATGTTTTGTCTCCAGTTGTTCGTGAACACAGCGCGCTCTACCCGCTCACAATCCGGCTCACGCTCGAAGGGAGCGCAGCTGTTCCTCCACGGCCAGTACAACAATGAGAGTGAGGGGCTCCCTTTGACTGACACGCACGGCGTCCAATCGAATCTGCTGGAGCTTCTGGTGGAACGCGAACGCGAGACAATCAGAGTGAGAGTTTTCTTTGATTGACAGACGACAGATCCAAACGGATTTGCCGAAATTCCTGCTAGAAACGCGATAGTATTTGCATTGACTGACAGGCGTGTGTCCAATTAGGTTTACGGCGCTGCAGTTAAAAAAGGTTCAGTGCGGTCGCATCCCACCCCAGTTAAAATGAGGTACTTAGTTTTATGTGGGCTCCCGCAATTTAAAAAAAAAAAAAAAAAAAAAAAAACTATAAATTTATGTGCACAAATAACACTTTTGAACGTCTGCGGAATTCATGAGCCACACGAGGCCTCACCTGGGGGCCCCTTGATACCCGTCAGCGGCTCCCCTCACCTGTCGGGTCCATTAACATCTCGGTGGAAACTTCCGTGGATTCTCCGCCAGTTACAAGGCACTGTATAGCATTTATTGTTTTATAATCATGTTTGCCGTTCGTTCGTTTCACGAATAACTGCAACGCATATTTACAAACACATGTATTATATGCACTTGTATTGTTTTCTGATAGCATCTCTCCCAGGCCTTTTGTGGAATTCGCGGCTTTGGGCCCCACGCGCAGTATCAATCCCACAATTCCCGCGAAACTGGAGCAAAGACCCCTTCCTCCCCCTTTTGCGCGGTCTGGTTCGTGGGCGGGACCATTGCAAATGCCGGTACAGAACACGTGCAGAGGGGAATGAAATACCGAACAACACATCTAAGTCTGGAATTGTATTCAACCCCACTCTTAATTTGATTCTGTGAATTTCTATTTTATTTCAGTACCGGCGTTTTATTTATTTTCAGCAACTGCGGAGAAGCGAGGAAATCAGTACAGTACTATATGTTCATATACGATAGCAACCATATGCATTAAAGGGTCAAACTATTGGTACAAAATAAAATATAGAAAACCCAAGAAATGCTGTAAATATATAAAGCCTCAACGATGGACTCCCCATCGGCCACAGCAGAACCACATCTTATTAAACTGGATTTAGTACCTCGGATTCACACAACATTTTTTATTTAATTTTGTCTACTGTATCATCACTTGACCCTTCAACAAGCAGAGATGAGTGCATCACAGACAACCTAACAGTTTCACACCTGGTCCTGGTGACATGCTGTTGCTTTGTCAGAGCCCACTTTAAAATGGCACCCAGGCTGTTACACATTTATAGGCCTCATTTAACAATTGCTTCTAATACAACTATAATCAAAAACAGTCATTTAAAATTTTATTTTTTAAATTCCCATCTCTTCCCCATGATGTACTAAATAGTCAAAAGTGTGTGGACACCTAAGCATCATGCTCATGTGCTTGTTAAACATCCCATTCCAAACCCATGAGCATTAATATGGAGTTCTTCCCCTTTGCTATCTGGGAAGGCAGATTTTCAAACACAGTTGTGGGAATTTGCCAGTGTTGGATGAGAAGGCCCGGATCATGATCTGCATTCCAGTTCACCCCAAAGGTGTTCAATGGGTTTGAGGTCAGGGCTCTGTGTGAGCCAGTCAAGTTTTTCTACAACCAATCTGGGCAATGCATGTATTTATGGAGCTCAGGTATTTTGTTTGTGGGGGGTTGGGCACAGTCATGCTGGAACTTCCCCAAACTTTGGCCACAAAGCTGGAAGCATAAGATAGTCTAGAACGTGTTTGTATGCTGCATGGGTGCAGCTGAAACAGCTCAACTCCATCATTAGCCGGGAGGGTCCACATACTTTTGGCCGTACAGTGTACATATACATTTCAGTCTTTACAAATTTGTACAAACCATCTGGGTCTCAACTGACAGCATGAAAATTCGTCAAACCACAGGCAGTCCTCCACATTTGTCAAGAAGTGGATATAAATAAATGTCAGCAAATAAGCCAGTACATATTAAATATTTAATATTTAAATACTGCCAGTCATCAATACATAAAGCATTGATTCCCACCCACTTTCACCAAAACACTGATTCTTCTGTTTTGTGCTGTAAAGATTAAAAGAAAATCAAAAGTTTACAGTCAAAACTAAAGTTCATGTAAGCATGAAAACTTTGAATGGGTCAACCGAGACTAAGAACTAAAGAGTGCAGCTGCTAACTGTCTTTTATCCGTTTGGTGTCCTTTGATTTGGGTGGTATAATTTTTACATCAAAGGGAATAAAGTACTCTAGAAGTGCCTTGGTGTCCTTCAAGTCTAGAGAGTATTCTTGAGCTACTCTCGCCGCGGTCCATGTTTTGGGCTCATGTTTGTGGTGATTTAAGGCATTGAGCGCCTCCACAATGGAAAGTTTCCCCTTTGGGACATCTGTGATTTCGCTGATGCCATAGGAGTTGGGGGGCAGAGTGATGTTCAGCAACCGACGTTCCTCCACTTCTTTTTTCTTGGGCTGCAGAGGCTGCATGAGTTCAGAAGTACAGTTATTGAGCAGGGCAACATGACACCAATGCGTGCAACCGGCATAATGGAAAAAAAATGAATCCATTTTTTTATGAGATGTTTCAGCTGTGCTCCCCCTAGACCTCATTTCACCTCTGGGATTAGTCAAGGCTTTTAATTCAGGGAGGCACATAACACCAATCTAAACTCCACAGTGATAGGGGAAGAGAATCTAGAACTGCCTCTATGTTGCTCGGTTTCCTTTGGAGTACAAATATCACAAGATTCAACTCATCAGCAAACAGAAATAATCCTAAATTTCTATTATTACTTATTCAGTTAGCTGGCACTCTTCCGCAAACCAACTCATGTTAGATTTGAACACCAAGTTACTCGATTATTTAGGCATTTAAACAGCCGGGTCATTCATAGAATCTACCTTCCCCAGCATGTCTCCAGAGGACGTCGCAGATGTGTTTTAAGCATAAAGCTGCTCCTGGCAGTCTGGTGCAACTATTTTGGGACTGTGATAAGATTCAGACTTTTTGGAAGGTAGTTCACTCAGCAGACCTGTAATAACAGTTTGCCCAAATCTATTTTGCTGTTAAAATGCAACCCAGCTTCTTCTGGTGAAGTTATGGCTGTTCATGGCAAAGAAATGCATTTCAGTGCTTTGGCCTACAACTGAAGTTCCCTCTGTAAATATGTGAATGTCTGAAGAAATAATTTATTCCCACTCAAGAAATGCAACACAGATTAAGTCAAAGTAATTTTGGAATGCATGGACACCCCTCTGGACCTTGGTGCTCTATGATCGTACCTGCGAGACACTGAAATCATTTGACCCTCAGCTCAGTCATTATAAGATGAAGGCACATACTAGGCCACATGGTCTCCCTTGCTCAGGGGTACCAGAGCAGGTGGTGAGATTCGACCCCAGGCGCTACCCTCGAATCTTCTCAATCACACGGTGTCCCTGCGGTGATGACAGTTTGCCTTCAGCAGCGTATAGTGACTTCATCGCAGCCCACCATCAAACATCTCCTTGTGTTCTGCTCATCTGTGGATTTTTTGTTTTCCACCTGAAACACCTCAAACGTGCGTGCTTCTTATCGGTTCCTTTCTGCACACACTGACCTTGGCCGGAGGGTCCGTGGACTCCACGTACACCGACTTCAGTAGCGTCACAAGGGACTCGTTCTTCTCATGAATGGACTTACTGATTTGTGGGGCTGGAAAACATAAAGAAAGCCTTTAACAGCTATAAAGTTCATTCGTAAAAACAAACATCTGTTGGTTAATAATTTCACCTCATTCACCTCGTGACTGCGCAACCTACACTAACCGGCAACAGAGGGACTGCGATGTCATAAACACATCGCAACTTACTGATAGCTTTCTCAATATTTCTCGTCGAAGGATGTCGAGGAGCTGCTATAGGTTTGGTTTTGCTGATTTCTCTGTGTGCCCGATTTTCTAAATTAAAATTCCTTAAGACTCGAGTAACGCGCGACCCCATTTTTTTCCGTCGTAAGATTCAAATCCACCTCCGTGCAACTTTATGCTCGGACAGCAGCGTTGACTACGGAGTGCGAAATGGCTCAATTCTCTCTCTCTCTCTCTCTCTCTCTCATTGCCAAAGCGACTGAACGAATTTACCCAGTAAAGACCCTTTTGTGCATCGTTTTAAAATAAAACTGACAAGTGTCTCTTGTGTGAAAGTGAACCCGCAACAATTCAGCATCTATTCTGATTACACGCCATGGTTACAATTTTTGGGTTAAATTGCAAACAAATTACAAATGCGTCTAATATTTACAGTTTTTTTTTCTTTCAATTGCTAAGAGACATTCTGCAATACTGAAGTCACAGTCTCAAAACTCTTCATAGAGTTGCCACAACGTCAGTTTATGTGGACTAAACTGTGGATCAGTTCTCATTGCTTTCATACAAAATGCATTCAGTGACTAAATGCCTCAAAATTCACGGATTCTTTTCTCACTCAAAATCCACCACCATCGAAACATTACATTTTCAGAGGCCACTTCCCACATGCTTACATACTGTTACCAAAACTGTTAAAAAGACATTCAAAACCGAATGACAACAATTTGCTAAATCACTATCAAGACCCTTCTAAAATATATTGACACTACATAATATAAAATACATTTTTTCTGCATTTTTTTCTTTAGTGGTTGTGGGTTTGAAGGTAAAACACTATGAATAAAGCAGTCCAGGGTACAAACCCAGTCCAAGCCCATTGAAAAAGACCCTTATATGCCAGAGTTGCCCCAGAGGGATTGTGCCTCTAACTGATCAACTGTCCGCAGCTCTGAATAAGGCTGTCTTCCTTACAGGTTCCGTACAAATGTTTGAATTCCAATATACCAAAACAGTCATACCATACAGAGCCATGTATACAGTAATGTATGCTACTCAAATGTAATGTAATCCTTACAATATGGTACCTTGTATTTTTACTGTTAGAGGGTCATGGAGTTGGAGGCTATGCAAACAGTCCATGTGTTCATCTTTGTGGATGAAGCTGAGTTTAACCTGGCAAAACAATGGCAGTGAGGACAACATACTGTAGGGCAAAGAGCAACTGTGCAAAGAGGGGCCAGCATCACAATGTATGCTGTGTTGTGTCACACAAACCAGTCACTGGCCCATACAACACAGAGCGCCTCATTTTGTTCCTCGATGAACTTGCAGGATACTGGTACCAGAGGATGAGAGAGAGCGGGTGAGCGCAAACGCGTCAGTATTTGTCGTGGTGTGGGAAAATGTGGCATTCCACCACTCCGCTGCAGTCACAGAGTGCTTTGCAGAACACCCAAGGATGTTGTCATTGCTTCTGCCACCATACTCCCCCTACCTGAACCCCATTAAGGAATTCTTTTCTGCATGGAGGTGGAAGGTTTATGACCACCGCCCACATGATCACACGTCCTTACTGGATGCTATGACTGCTGGATGCCAAGATATTACACCGGAGCAATGTCAAGGATGGATCAGGCATGGCAAAAGATACTACCCTAGATGTATTGCCAGAGAGGACATCAGATGTGAGGTTGATGTGAACTTGTGGCCGAAACCAGAGGAGAGGATGGATTATAGCATTACAGTATCACATACCATGTATGGTATTGTTACAGTTGTGGACCAATTGCAAGTGTGGCTGTATATATATCTGCACAGTATTTTTTTGTTTTTATAGTATTTACTGGACTGCTACATTTTTGTGCTGTTTTTTTGAAAAAAATTGTTCCATTACAAATGAATATTCTGTAACTACAGTAGACCACATTCAGCAATAAAGGCCATTGACATATACTGCTGCATGGTTTGTTCATTCCTGGACATTTCATAGAGTGAAAAAGTGTTCTGTAATGTTGTATGTTAGTGTTTTGTAGGCCATTCTTTTGCGTATGATGTAGTGTTCTTCAAGAAAGACACACAGTGCTAATGTTTTAGTGGCTGTAGGGCATTTTGGAGGAGATATTGACTGTTTTGCCAAGCTGTGTGTTGGTGTTGCACACTGTGTGCAGAGTTTTGAGACTGTGACTTCAGCATTGCAGAATGTCTCTTAGCAATTGAGAAAAAAACCTGTAAATTAGTTTTAATAGATGTCATTACAAACTTTACGTCCTCTGAAAATAATGCTAAGAAGCTGTTTGTAACTGACTATTAAATTGGCACGTTATTGTATGTATGAAGAGAAATGGTTTGAAAGGAAAGTTATGTTTGAACTTATTTGCTAACAATTTCGAAATGTAAAGGAGGGGATTTGAAGTGTTACTTTAGTAAGTATCTGTATTACTACCTCACTCCAGATTTTTCTAAACATATATGTTCCCTCTGCTTGTTTTACATTTTGTGTGTGTGTGTGTTTTTTTAAAAAATAAAATAAAATTAAAAAAACAATAATCTCTCGTTCTCTGAAACTTCATGAGCTGACAATAAAGTTTTATGAATATTGTGGGAAAAAAAACTACAAGGTCCGTCAACTCAATTCGTAGCGCGACCTCTAGGGGCTCGGAGGGTTTTAAAACAACCACGAATGCAGTTATTACGTAACGATTTATGTACGATTACATACATTTTGATTTAAAGTTACGATTTGAATTATAAACACTTAAAATAACAGAAAATAGCAACAAAACATTTTGAAAAAGTGCACTTTAATATTTTCCTTCTAATTTTACTGGCCAGCAGATGTCAGCAAACCCTAAATAATCACGTAAACGTAGCTTTGTGCGGACTTGAGAAAATTAATCTTATAATACTCGGGATTCTATCCAATGCCGTTGTTGAGACTTTTAAAATCTCATTTCCATGCATATTTTCATTTTTACAAAAGACTAATAAAATGTTACAAACGTATTGGTTATCGACGGAGTTTGGCTGATATTTACCGCCGCCTCAAATCGAACGGAGCTGCAGATTTTTCTGAAGGCTGCGTATCTGTTTGCGACGCTTGATCGTTTTGGCCAAACCATCTGGCAACGATCGTCTGCTTAAGACAAACAACATACAGAACTGCTTAAATTAGACAGAGAATAGAAAAGTGTTGCGTTCTTGACTTCTGAGGTCATCCGCTTAATTGGATCCTCCTCTTTCTCTGTAAAGCCAGCGTGCTTTGGCCTCTGAATGAAGCCGGGTGACCGGGGACCACGGGGCCTCTCAGCTCGACGCCCGCTCACCTGACCACTTTGATGTTGCTTGGCAACAAAATGAAGTTTCTATCCGATTATTCACTTTCTTGCACCTATGATACGCAGAACTGACTTGGCGGAGAGAAAACCAAAAAAGGAACAGATTGCACGTGAAGTTTGATTTGAGATCTGAATACTGTAAAACGTCATGGTTCTTAGAGAAATTGCCGGCGTGAACAGGTATAAATACAGTGCAGCAAGTCTTCCATAATTTAAACATTGCGCATGTTAACTAATATTTCAAAATCTAGACTAATATTTGTTATGTGCTGCTTGTGATGCTGATAAGGCTTTGACTGACTGTTGCCATGGTGTTATGAATTATGGAGATTTTGCTAGCTGGCCAACACTTGGAAGACGATGAAACACAACAAAGACTTAAGACCACGGTCTTCCTCATCTGTTTATTAATTATGAAATCTAAGATGCCTGGCTCACATGTCAATTTGGCCTGCAGGAGCGTGAGAGATAAAAGCAAGATTTGTGGTCGAATCAGTTCTGCTTGTTTACTCCACCACCACAGGGCACTACATACAAACTGAAAACAAGGTAGTAATGCAAAATGTGGAGGCCTTATCAGCTCTGTTGGGGTATTTCCAGAATGTTCTGCACTGCAACATTTTCTGTTTTCCATCAAGTTCAAAATATGCGCTCCTTCTTGTTTTATTGATAGTCATGAACCAAATTCCTGCAAACAGCAGACAGAAATCTGAGAAAACTGACAAAATTACCTTTGTAGTGAGTATCCTTGTACACAGCAATGAGAGGTTTAAGAGTGGTGGATTTTAATAAATTGTATGGCTTGACACCTTTTATTTACTGTACATATGCACGGCAGTGGACTCAGTAACTTCTCTGCAAACACAAACAAGTATTGAGAGCGGTGCTTTATTGGGGTCTTACGGCAATACGACAAAGATGTCAGGAGATTAATAAGCTGGCGAGTTTAGGAAGACAAAAAAAAAAAAGACTTAAATGGTGCTCTGATGGTGAAAAACAGTTCACAAGAGCAGTGCCTGTCTTTCAGCACGAGTGCTGGGTGCAACACAAGTAACCGCTATGTGAGACCAAGGCTGGCAAAAACAGCGCTGCCTAAATGGGAAATATGTGAAGCTGTACTACGAAAGCATTTTATGGTGGACCATCACCTCTTCTCTAGTTTTGCACAGCAATTTGATAAACTTAAACAAAACCACTTAATAATTTGTCTACTATTGTCCCAGTATATAACAAAATTCATTTCACCACATAAAAAAAAAAAAAAAAAATCAGGAATCAACAAAGAGATGCATATTTCCCCTTGCATTTTAATAACAGAGTATAAAATTACACCTCAAAAATATATTTTTTAAAATACGGTATATAACAAAATTCATTTCACCACATTAAAAAAAATCAGGAATCAATAAAGAGATGCATATTTCCCCTTGCATTTTAATAACAGAGTAAAAAATTACACCTCAAAAATATATTTTTTAAAATATTTACATTTCTTATATTTTCTATACAATGTAACAGTGTGCATGGTTTTTTGCGAAACTGAACTCTAGTGGCCAGGCTTGAAGATCTTCAGTAAGAGGCAGAAAGTTCAACCACATGACAAGGTGTAGATAGACTTCATTCTAAAGCTCCACAGAAGCTTATAATCTCAGAGGTTGTCTGGCTTATTATGGTATTCCGTCAATTCCTATTTGGAATTAATTTCTTTCTGGTCACCTGTTAGGTAGGGTGGGCTCAGACTGAGGTGGACAGAAGCAGTTTCAATGACAACGGCGACAATTCAGCAGATCTGCCTGCTGACATCCTCATCGTCGCAGTGACATCAGCACTGTGCCTTCGAACACAAGGAGTACAAGCAGAGCAATATGAAGCTGTCAATGAGAAGGATGCAGTAAAAACACCTCTGGGTGTGCAGGCTTTGGGCCTTCTGGAAGCGAGTCAGCAGCAAGGCCAACAGCATGAAAAAAGTGCCGATGTTCAAAATGAGGAAAAGCCTTATATAAGAAGCTGAGCTCAACAAATCCTCGGTCTTAGCAGTGGCCACCATGTGAACCTCCTTATATTTCCGTCCTTTAACAAAGCCTGCTTTCCTGCTTTTGCGGGTGTCCCCATAATCAATGAAGGCCCTTGTGTCATCGCCCCTTTCCTCCGAGTTGTCATTCACCTGTTTCACGGCCCTCTGCCTCTCCTTCTTCTCGCTCAGTTCAATTTGCCCAAAGATATCCGGCAGAGCGTCTGACAGTTTATTGCTTCCCTTCTTGGAAGTCTTGCTCTTCTCCTGCCTCTTGGACTGTGGGATTATCTTCCTGATTACTTCTTCCGTCTTCTTTTTGTCAGAGAAACGCAGAAGACGTTCTGCTGTCTTGCGAAAACTGTCAGTGTTGAAGACCCGTGCCAGTATGTGTCTCTCAAGCTGCTGGAACACTGGCTTCACATGTTGGAGGTGGTCTTCCACCAAGTTGGCATACTCATCTACCTCATCGGGGGGGCTGTCCTTCAACTTTGCTGATCTCTCAAAGACAATCTTCTTGGTGTCTTCCAGTACCATGGCAAAGAGAGGTTTGCTTGCAACCTCTCCAGTGAGTAAGTATATGGTGTAAGTGTGCTCACTGGTGGCCAAGTAAATGTCCACACGTTGGGCATCACCACGCAAGCTGAAGCTCTGAACATCAACGCCTGGCCCGTAGAAGAGAAAGGCCCCTCGTGTGTTTGGCTGCTTGAGAGGCAGAGTCACATTCACATAATTAGAACCATTGTACGGGTAGCCACGAGGGTAGCCTTGGTAGCTCAACAGCCCTTTCTCACTGTAGCCTGTTTCATCCATCCAGAACATTTTGTATAGATCATCTCCATGCCTCATGAATGCACCATGCACGCCATCTTTTTGGGTGTGTTCAAAAGGCCGGTCAGTGTTGTGAAAGAAGGAGCTCACGAATTTCACTGGACTGTCACTCTCCAGAGAGATCTGGTCTACTAAAATCAACAGCTGAGGACTGAGCAGAAGCAGGTTTCTCTGGAAGCTCCTTATCTTCAAGTCAGGATTGTAAGCAGCCTTTCCTTCACCTCGAATGAACACCATACCTTGTCTCTCTAGAGCTGCCATCACATTCCCATGAGAGTCAGCAGCCGGACCACGTTTATACTTCAACCACTTAGAGTCGCAGGCCTCAGTCACCTGTCCCTCCCATGGTGGAAAGCAGCTGTCTGAAATAGCCGGGGCAAACATAACCACATTGTTGAGGAAGGTGTATTTTGGTCCATAGAGGGCTTCTGTGATGAAGGGCACTCCATTGGGTGCAAAGGTGAAGGAGTTCTGGTCAGGATGCTCATGCCCGGCGTTGAAGTTGTGCCATCCTTTAATCCAGTCTACGTACTTATTCATGTGTACTATGTCATATATTGCACGTCCTCCCAGTTTTCCTGACTTGAAGGAGAGGAACGTCTGGTTCACCCCAGCTGGCAGTCCCCCTCCATAAGTGACAACCCCCCAGTCCTCAAAGTAATGCAGCCTAGATGTACCAAAATCTGGTGGAGGCATGGAGGTCAGGTTAGGGTTATACCTGTACCAAAGGGAAAATACAAATATCAACATCAGCAACAGCTTGCTTGGTCTATCGATGTAACAGTTCTGCAGCACATCAGAGAATAACCTTGTTTAAATGGATGGGTCTGTGTGCAGAAGATAGGCTTCGGGTCTCTACGTTTTCCCTTCCATATAGGTTAACCTGAATGTGAACAGGAACCTGGAGTCTTACCAAAGGAACTCTGTGTGCAGTGTGCACCATCTTTGACTTTTCCCAGCCTGCCCGGGGCCCTCCACCACTCGACTGCGATGGATGATGTCCGCCAGCCAGTTCCCGCTTCCGTTACGCATAACATAATGGTCCAGGAACACCAGCTGGCTCTCTGGACCGTAGAACCAGTTATAGTTGGAGTCGGCGATGGCCACACTTCTCTGGAATCCTGAGCCAGAAGACAAAGACTACAAGTAAGGACTGATTTTAAGAGGAATTCATGTTAAAAATGTTAGCGTATCTCATCATCATGGACCATAAATAGTACATTATGTCAGGTCAGCAACGCAAATGCATATTTCACATATTGTCACATTCTCTTGCTAACCAAGAATCTGTAAAATAAAATATTTTTCAACAAATATATAAAACAATAATTTCATACATTTATCAAAAATATACAGAATAACAGTGTGATAAATTCCATGGCAACACATATCCTAAAAAATGCAAACAATTTAATAAATGAGTAAAATATGCCTTATTTAAGTCATCCATCCATCCATCCATCCATCCATGATATTCCAGAAAATAAATGCCAGACTAATTTGTGACACATTGATTTGTGGCACAGAATGACTTACAATACAAAAGAGGTGTTCTTTCAGCAGTCAACATTTCCTTAGATCTGGGTCTAAACACATTCTATGAAGATGACTGAGGTCCACTCTAATTTTGCTTATTCTGAGGATCTTAAGAACAAAAACACAGTTTGGCCTCAAAGGTGCTTCCAAACTTTGCAACAAGCTGTAAGTATTTAACCACAATAAAGAAAGTGTGAATGAGGAACAACAAAACATTTTGTTAAAATGCAAAAGGAATTGTCTCCATGCAAGTGTTTTATCCAGAAGACAGGGCTTCCTGGAATTCTGGCGTTTTTGCTATTCTGTTAAAGCATTTGGATCAAACAAATAACATAAAAGTTTTTTGGTCAGTTTCACACCTTACAGGGATTTTAAGATTAAACACCAAAACGTGAACAGAAAGTGCCTCGACTTTTGCTCGCGTCATAAACAAAACCATTCAGATGTAAGAAGAAGTGCAAAGACTTCTTACAATCCCACATTAACTCTTCTCAGTAACCTGAGAGTCCAGCTTTTGCGGCCATCACCACAGATAATAGTCCACATTTTTGGACCTTGTCCTTGGATATACCATGAGAGTAAGCAGTTTCCAAACAGCTGTCCTTCCATAAAGCCTAGATATGTGAAGCTCAAAAAAAAAAAACTTATTTGTTACAGCTTCGATCTTTACTGTCCTTATGCAACCACTGGTGGTCTTCGACTTGGACAGCTGGTCCTCTTTTCCAGAGCATTTTTTCCTTGTGTTGTGTACAATTATGATTTATAACACTGTTCCACATGTGCAGTCATGCAAAACAGACACGCATAAGCAAGCACACACAAACACACACGCAAGCATGTACGCAGTGACAGCAGCAGTTGAGATGGACCCATTCACTTTTCCAGGATGAAGTAGCTTTAGCATTTGGTAAAAAACTTCCACTGAGGAAACAAAGCTGGTGCCCCCTGAGCACTGGAGTTGTTATGACCTGCATGCAGATTATGTCTTACGTTGAACATTTGTTAACCTAACCTGCTGGCCTCCTTCCTGACCTTGGGAAAACCCACTGAGGGGCACAGAGAGGAAGGCAAGATTACAGCAGCTTTCCCAAGAAAGCAATAACTGCATGCATGAGCACCCAGTGTTTGGACAAAGGAGCGGTTACTTCCCATTCCTGAGGTTTTGGCATCGACATTTTCTCATGCTTAACCTGCTTATTGCACATTTGACACAGACATAGAGGATGAAACAAACAAGCTGTAATATGTCTGTTGCATGGTGGGGTTTTGACACAGCTGTTCTTTTCACTGTGCAAATCACTAGTGACCTAGAATACACAGCAATGTCCATTCAGAAAAAGCCCAGAGGATACTTCAGCTTGATTATACTGTAAATAATAATTATTTTCAGGGTTTATTGAGTTTCCCTGAGAAAAAACGGGGGGAAATCAAAGTCACACTGACTTCCTGAACATTTTAATTACAAAGAAGAACATTCCTGCAAAATCTGCAAATTTCAGTCAATTATGAAAGCGAACAGTGGGGATGGTGAGGCATGAGGGTGATGTGGAAGATGATGGACCAAAGCCACATCTTCAAAGGCAGAGTTAGTGGTGAGAAAGTGCAAAGATTTCAAAGAACATAGAGACAATAAGAAAGATCATTACCAGCCTCTCATCAGGGAACAGCAAACTTCCTTGGGTTGTTTTGGTCAAAGCAGAAATCCTAACACTAACACACTGGAACGCAAAGGGGGGTTTGGCTGGCAATGGATCTCCACAGGTTTAGTTTTCCCACTGTTGCTTGGCTTGGTACTTTTTCTCCTTTCCTCATTTTTTTGGATGACCAAGGTCATAAAATTGGAAAACTACCTCTTTGTCCACTTGCTTACCTTTTGGTTCTTTATGCAGATGGTCAGTATGTATTACCTTTGGGAAAACTGAGCTGAATGATGCCATGCAAACATAAAGGCCAACAGTCAAGGTCCCCTCTATATGAAGCTTGTGTGTTTTGATTGTATCTGTGTAGTGTAACAGATACAATATAGGTATGAAAACCCAGTCATCATGGTGCAAAGCTTACCTGGTAAGATGGTCCTGTACAAGAAGGCAAAGTGCTTTTGGAGCCACGGGTGGTCAAAATGCCCGATGTCAAAGTGGCGCTGTACTAGGAACATGTACTGGAAGAGGGATCGTGTTGTGTAGGTACCATAGGCCACGCCCTCATACAACGACCCGTCCGTCACGTCCCGAAGTAGAACCATGGATTTCTCCATGATGGCCAGGGCCTGCTTGGTCCACAGGTAGGCTTCCTGAAGGTAGCCTTGAACAGAAGAGAAAACATCATGTATTCTAAAATCTTTTCTGCTAGACTGGCAAGCACAACTCCTGGAGGAAGTCACAGTAAATATGTACAGTATAAAACTTTGGAGACAAGAGCACAGAACATGTTCTGCAACAGGTAGCATTGTGGTTTCAGTTAGTGACTTGCAATAAAAAAACAGCATTTGAATTTTAACTTTTAGACTAGCATCTGGGAGCATGTATCTGTAGGTAAATGTCTGCAGCTCAACTGACAATAAATTTATGCAAAGTACTTGCCCTCAGTTGCTTGAGTAAAAATTTAACCAGATACAGAAAAGGGTAAATGATCAGAAGTACATACAAACTCAACGCTTAAAGCCTGTCTGGAGAAAAATGTCTGCTTTAAAAAAATACAGAAATTTAGGAGAAATGTGCTACCAAACTGTAGATCACTTGGTGTAAATAACAGAATATTATATTTTGTAGTCAGCTGACTTCTGAAAGTTGGACTCCAGCAGTTTTCCCGAATCCATCTGTGTGTGTGTGTTTATGATTCCCAGCTGTGGCCACATTACAAGCATCCAGCTTGGGACAGAGGAACATTGTCAGTTCGTCACCGTCTAACGGCTTCGGGGTTCTGCCGCATCTGCCCCACCTGCCCACAGCCCATCCCGTGTTTAGCTTAAGCCGCAAAGTCACCAAAGAGCACACTGAATGAGTTTGGACATCAAATGGAGACCACAGAAATGCAGTACTGCAGTAACACAAGCACAATCTCACCACATGTGTACCCATAATTCCATGCTGCAAAACCACACAAATTTTTTAGTTATATAATGTTCGACTGTAACTCCACCGCACATGTAAATACTAGGAGTCAGTGTACAGGTATAACATTGTACGACATACAAATATTATTTATTTCTTTGTAGAATGCAAGTAAGAACAAAAAAATGGCCTTTTTCTTTTTTCTGACATCCCAGTATATCCTGGAAATGACTATCTGCTGAATTTTTGGGCTTTTCTACTGTAAGCAACATTTTTCTTTGCACCTGCGACAATGTCATTATTTACTTAGTTAAATTATACTTCATAAAGTATTTATAAAACATTAAAGCACCTTAAACTATTGATACAGGTAGGCATTTTCACAGGAGTTATTCGAGGTAAGTCCCTAACGCAAACTACTACAGCACTAGCTAAGAATAGGATTTGAACCACTAATCTGCAGGGTACAAGCACAAGTCAAGGTAAGTCTGGAAATGCTGTAAAAAGGTAAACCTGCACCTAGTTCTCTCCCTCCCGAAGAAAAGTGGCAACTCCTCAACACGCACTAATGTGGATCTGTTTCTATTGCACCTCACACCTCTCACAGCTCCCTCACCTGACCCTCACGTCTGTGTAATGAGCCCTTCAGTCCAGCCGTTCTGACCCAATGAGACACGTTGGAACCCACCGCTGCCTCCTTCCCGCAGAACGAGCAAGGGTCCAATTACTGTCAGCTCGGATTACGAGCCTTCGTCCTGCTGGGGGCTCGCAGGGTTTTGCAGCTGTGGATCACAGAGGGCAGCGGGAATCTGGAACCCCACCATCAAATGGCTCTCCTCTGTTCTGAGAAATCCAATTAGCACCAAATTTGGACAGTGGTTAAGAAACTTGTGACCATAAGACGGGAAGGTCAGCGCTGGGCTCTTATTGCATCTAGATATGTACTTAACCTAAATTCCTCTAGTGAATAAACAATATATTTATGTAAATTCACCAGTCATTTTTAAGACAATGTAAATTAACCGCTAACAAGAGAGTGCTAATAAATAAATGCTGTGAGCGGTGTGGTGTATGGCTTCACTGTGTTGTCCAAACTTCACAACTCAGGTCCAATCATTCAGAATGACTGATATTTATATTTTTGTATTAAATGAGCCTCCTGGAATTTTTCTTGCCCATCTGGTCCCCAGGTGAGCTGCTCTTTGTAGGTCCAACATGGTGTGTTTTTGCTTACCTGAGCATATAAAATTCTCTCACTGTCCTGTTTCTCTGCCAGGAGAAAGGCAAGAGAAGGAGGCTTTGCACGCTACAGGTCTATAGGAATCAACAGTGGACTTGGCAGAAGAGGATCAGATTCTGAGAAATATTTTTTTGCACAGGCCATTTGGGTTCAGAATTAATCTTGCCGATTGGAACTCAGGTTTCTGTATCAGGAAGGAATAAACCCAAAGACAGCTGCATTACTACCAGACTGGTAGGATGAGGATGGCTAGCAGGGTCTCTGTTTTAGTTCTTTAAACAAGGTACACCATTCACTGCTTCTGCTGTAGTACCCAAAAGTATGGTACTCAACCTCGAGTTCGCAAGTTACCCAGCTGCAAAAATGTGTAAATCATTTTAAACCTATTTTTTGCATTTAATTTACATAGCAATGCCTAACACAGTAATGAGATACACACATTGACAGGGGTTTACTTTCTTAAAACATGTTTTCAAACAACCATACAGTGCTGTTGAAGTTTTTTCAGTACAAAATGGTGCAGCAGTGGTGCAACTTAGAACAAACAGTCCATGAACATAGTGAGCGACTTCCCAAAAAGTCTACACAAACCATTCCTGCCTCCTCAAAAGTGCTGACGCTGTAAATGTCTTTGTTTGGTACAGAACTGCCCTGCGTTGTCTGCAAGAGCACAATCACACACTGTATTTGGAAAATAAACATTTATACCAGAGAAGGTAGTGAAACAATTTCTTGAAAATGAAGCACTGTTCAAAAACAAAAACAAAGGCTCTGTCTCCATGGACTCTTCTCTGAGGACGGCATCTTTGCATCTTTATGGGAACTCACTCAGCTTTTTGCACAAATAGCTGCAAAAACTTTGGCCTCCTGTTACGTTTACCCTGACTGGTTAATTCTGAAAGCACATGGAAAATATCTGTGTGCAACTAATATTTTTAAAGCCAGTTTAAAAAAGAGAGAGAGAACTGTTTTTTTTTTTTTTTTTGCCTTTTCTCTTCGGGCTAACAGGGCTGGTCCGCAGCTGGAAGGCAAACTGACATTTTCCTATGGCTTACAGCAAACTTCCCACAACATGAGAGGAGGAGTTTTAATTCTTCTGACTCAGCACTCACCCATTTATTTTATACTCCTGTTTACAGTCATAAAAAGGGACTTAGAGAAACAGCAATATGTGTGGTAATCTCCATAAGCTCACTGCCATTTTTTGTCTTTTTTGTAGATTTTTTCAAGCATCTTTTCCTTTTTTTGATTGACAAACACAGCACTGTGGCAGGGATCATGCTGGGGACATTATGGTCTTTGGGTGGTCAAGGATATGCTTAGCAATAAGAAATCTGTCTCACTCTTGAGCAGCACACACAAAAATTACTTATAAATATTATATGAATACTTACACAGCTGAAAAGCACAGTCAGAGGACAAAGAAACATTCCAATTTGAGTGAACTCTCCTAAAGCTGACAACATCCTTGCCAAAGCAAATGAAACAGACAAGACCAAACAGATAGAAAAGTGCAGAGACAGAACTGCTTGCTGCAAATGACCGCACTTACGAGTACGCATCTCAAACGCAGTGGGATAAACCGGAGAACGTCATCGAGTCGAGTGGAAAGATCCCTCCCCGAGGGAAAAACTTATATCAGTTTAACAGCAGCAATGCAGAAAAAGTTAAACACAGTCCAGGAATTTCTGATGCTGTGAGGACAAACTGACCAAATGTACTCAGGAAAATGTGCTTAACTGGAGTGATTTTGAGTAATGGAAATACATTTCATGACTTTAAAATTTTAAAGATAAATGTGTAGAAAGGAGAAAATGTCCCATTTGACCAGGCAAGTACTGACAAATCAAACAACAGATTTTAAAACGTGTCCACAGAACATAAGGCTATAGAAGAATATTCACATGTAATGAAACTATGACTTGTTATAAAATCACACAGTTAATTTAGCTGGTTTTGTTGAAGGCAATAATGCTACAGAGTGCTTTTTACAACCTGCAAACAATATTTTATAAGCATTATTTAATATCTACTATTTTAAATTAACATTATGATGATTTTCTTGATACAATCATGATTATTAATAGATGGACCTTCTGCTTTCTCTTCATCAATAATAGCTAGGCACGAATGACCTTAA
This sequence comes from Heterotis niloticus, assembly GCA_018136845.1. Taxonomy (NCBI): domain Eukaryota; kingdom Metazoa; phylum Chordata; class Actinopteri; order Osteoglossiformes; family Osteoglossidae; genus Heterotis; species Heterotis niloticus. Next base: position 13,219,903 of record CM030895.1, read on the forward strand.
CACATAAATTCTTATAATAACAAATGGACATTTTATAAGATTTGACCCATGGATATTGCGATATTCTTACTGAAGCATTTCAGGAAAAGTGCTTTACTGAAGCGTAGCAGCAGTGACGTTTAAACCAACAACTTTCAGGTTGAAAGGCCATATCCTTAACCATTATGCTACTTTCAAACTCTTATGTACACTAAATTCAAACAAGACTCAAATCCTAAAAATGCAGAATAAAAAAGTTAAAGGAAAGCCACAACTTGGCATCTTGTCAGACTCACCCTGGTTCATAAACACAAGGCTGCCGGTCAGGAGAGCCACGCAGTTGGTTGGTTGGTGGTTGTGCAGGTACTGGAAGCCCCAGCCACGGATGTAGGACTTCTCATACATGTAGCGAGAAGCGTTGCCGATCACCTGTAGGAAGCGCTCCTGCTGCGGCTTGCTCAGATATTCATACAGGAAGTCGTAGGCTGTGGCAAAGCCCACCAGAGAGTGGGCCAGGGGCACCTCATCCCACGGGGCATCTTTCACCAGCCTGGAGGCAAGAGAAATAAACGGAGGCTAAAGAACACAGCAAGTCGCCAGGCTCTGGTCCACAACCAATACAGCAACTCGGTGTGGACAGATGCTGCAGCTCTTTGGAAGATCAAAGTGAGAGGATGCATTCAAACACAGAAAAGGCATGTGAGTTGTGTTTAAGTTAATGGAAAAGATTCAAGTTGGGAAAATAATGCAAAAACAGCAGCGACTATGCATTTAAGCAAACTGGTTTAGAGGCTTCTTCAGGAAGAACATATAACAGCATGACCAGTCAAAATATTTTCAGCAAAGACACTGAACACAAACCAGCTGCACAAATGTTTAATGTTTAAATGTCACTCAACATTCAGAAAGTTGTTTCACAACTTCAGAAACAACGTTTACGTTTGTGTCCATTTTTAAGCCATTCTTTAGTTGCATATATCCATTATTTTAATTCATCCAATTCATCCTGGTCAGTGGGCACAAGGTTATGAAACAAAACCCTGAATGGGACCCCAGTCAGCTATAAAGAGCTGAAATGTTTTCTCATAGATTCAAAATTTACACAAGGAATAGGAATAACCAGCTCAAATATTTTGGACAGAAAAATGCAAGAGTGCATTCAGCAGTGTGATAAACAGCGTGCACTGTATTCTTTATTTACCTCCTAAAATATTTACATTGCAAATATTTTGTTATGGTTTTCCCCTAACCAAATGAAAACACTGAGAATATTGTAACATTTTTTCAGATTTTCAGATGTGGAACTAGCCAGTATCTTTATAGCTATAGATCTCAGCCTCTCTCTGTGTCCCTATTTGTTTGTTTGTCTGTCTGTCTGTTCTTTACGCACAACTTTGTTTTCTAAGCCACAGATATAACATTTGGCACACAGGCACTTCTCAACCCTTGCAAGGTTTTTGCATAATCAAGTTCATTGCACTAAAAAAGGTCACTTTCTATTTTGAAAATTTAAGATTCAGTCTCTGCCAAAGCTCAGCGAAACTGGAGTGATGATATCATACTCAGAGTGTATGTACGTCATGCTGGCAGACTTTGTCGCTCCAAACGCGTATACACACACAAATGTACTAAATTCTAATGATACTTAAGTACTAGAAGCAACCAGTTTAACAATACCACTTTTTACTTTCAAACCGCTACACCTTTTTCACCCTGGCAACAGCGGGAAACGGCTAAAGTAGTTATTTATACTGCATAGGATTTTTATTACCTGTTTACTTTTACCAAAAGCAGTTAATTCATACCTGTTTTTCCTTTCTGCTAAAGCTATTATCTTATATACTGTGATTCAGCACATTTGTTCATATTTAGAAAATGTTGACACAGCAACTGTTCCAGTACCACAGATTTGTAAAAGCATTCTGAAGCCGGCAAAAATCACATAATGGTTTTTACGGTCAAAAATTTGCAGAACTACACAAAGCTTTCTATCATGCTGTTTTTGTTTATGAGCATGATGAAAATGAAGAGTGATACAGGGTTCTGGAGTGCCTGTATTTCCATGGGGGAATATGGTTCCTGTCCGCAAACTGGCAAGCATGTAATTGAAGGTCACATCCACCACAGCTGACTGACTTCAGAACCACTTTCAAGGCCCACAGTGAGGTTCTCCAACCATAATAAAACCATTTGCAGAGAGAGTGCCTCTCTTGCATGCTGCTGAAATGTGAAAACACATGTTTCTTGGCCACACCATTTGTCATCAGGGGTGTAGGATGGTTTGACTCAAGATATCTGCACCGCTATCTGTACCTAGTACATCTACCTCTGTCAAAGTGTGCAGCTTTTCTTAGAAGGCATTAGTAAAACAGGTGGTTGTTCAAAAAGCAGCTTGAGTGGTGATGCGCTGCAAAACAAGAAACTTATCTTTACTAAAGTTTCCCAGAATGCAGGAAGACATTTCTGCTTTGTCTCTAAATCTGTACAGGCAGAGACCTGTATCTGATTCATCTGGCTTTGTGGTTCTTGTGAGCTTAAATAATGATCTCTGGCTGTCAGCAGCTGCTCATGACTGGTAAAGTCTCTGTGATGCATCCAAAGGTATCCTCAAAATGAAAATAGGATGGATACAGTTTACTGTAACAAATCTCATCAAGCTTCATTTTCTCTGCTCTTTAACATGCAGCACTGGTGCACCCATTTGAGCAAGCTGGTGATTTACTGGCAACAATGCTGTGACTAAACCACATCTGAAGTAGGTAGGATGCTATTAACATGGCAGCCTTACATTAGACAAAACAATGCAACTTAGAGATGAGTACAGTAGTTTCCTGTTTACTTGCTTTGGAGACTAACTTTGCAAAAAAAATTTAAAAGCTGGGAAAATGCTTCAAAGATCACTGTCATCCTCACAATGTCTCCTGTCGTACCAGTCCAGGGCATATAGCTGACACCTGAACATTAAATTCCTTGAGAAAAAAAAGTGACAGCAAGGAACTGAAGAGGTGCTAAACATATTTCCTGGATCAAACCATTTTGTTTCCTCAACCACAAGCTGTGGGGACTAATATTGTACTGATAATGTATTCTGATTTCCTTTGTAAGCAATGAAAAGAGCAAATTAATTCATGGGTAGCATTATATCATCTAATAAAGACCAATATTTATGACCTTTGGAACAAATCCAAGTAAAGTAATACATAAAAGAGGATGTAGCTCTGAATTTTTACTGTCAAGGGGAAAAAATGGTTAAAACTGATTTAAGTTGTACATTTTTATTACTAATCACCTTTACTACTAGTCACTTTTGTGAAAGGCAAATTACAGGGTTGGGTTTGTACACCAAGGTACTTGGAGTTATTACCCCCAAAAAACATTTTTTTTCTGCTGGAGCAAATTGGGGTAAGCACCATGATCAAGGGTACTGCAGCAGGAGAAGATGCAGAACCCAACTTCTGGCTGCTGCCTCCATATAAAGCACACTTCAAAATATCAGTGAAAAACCCTGACTTAATACCATGTTTAACCCTGATGTACTTTAAGCAGCACTGTGAAAAAAGTTGTGTTTTAAATAATAGTGTTAACACTGAGTAGTGGCACAAAGATAAGAAGAAAAGTAGAAAGTATACCAACTAGGCTGAGCGGCCATCCTCTCCATGTATTCCTTGGCAAGGTCCAGAGCCCCAGCACGATGGGGGTACAGCAGGCAGAAGAGAGACAGCACACCCAGGTTGTTCCCATACACCTCGTTCCAGCGGGCACTGAACTCAGCCGGGTTCCATGGAGGCAAGAACTCCTCTGGACGCTCCAGGATGGCATCGCCTGCCTCACGGACACGTGCAGCTAACAGCTGGTGAGTCCCTGCTGCTGCCTCCTGCAGCTCCTCCACTGCTCCCCGGCTGAAGTACAGCATGGGGTGCCCATCATAGTTACCCCCCAAGAAGGGGATCCCTCCACTGGGGTCCACCCCTGTCGACTGGGTGGTCGCTGCCAGAGCCCACAGCAGGCTTATGAAGAACACGGTTGGAGCTCCACGGGTGTAGGTCCTCATCCTGGCATTAGAGCTACTCCAGGTCCCAGCAATCTGACAAGAAACCAAGAAGGGAGGAGGGGTCACTGCTGAGGAAGCCATCCATGCTGCTTTCTCTCGTTTTCACGCAGAGGTCATCCGTGTTTGCAATAAGTGGACTCAGCTGTACTGGGGATTGCTTGGATGTTGCTCACTTCCAAAAATAAACACATGCTTGTCACACTTGTCACTCAGTATCTGACCTTTCCTTTCCATTCCAAGAAACACAGCTTTCAAACACATGCGAGGAAACACCAAAATGCACAGCATCTTGACTGTCTTTATGCTTTATCCCACGTACTTGGCTAGTCTGATGCTTGTATTTACACAACCTTATGATATTATGTGCTACTTATACAGCTGACTTAGGGGTGCCATATCAGAACATCCATCTACCCATCCATCTATCTATCTATTACTTTTTAATTATATACCACAAATAATATGCCAACCAAGGCAAGTACAAACAAAAAACACTGTGAATAAAAATTAAATAGCTGTACATGGAGAACCACATTAAGAAAAAAATATATTTTTTTGTTGTTAAAAACAAAAAAATATTATGTTATTGAAAACTCAGTTGATTATGGTGGATGACTGTATCCAGTGTTTCTTTATCAGATGTACATTTCTCATTACCTCTGTCAAACGCTTCACAGTCTGCTTACTTTGTATGCGCTTTCTCTTGGTTTTATTTTCTGTTCAAAGGCTGCTGGACCATTTCATAAAGTCATTTTTCTTCAGGTTTTGTCTTGCGTGCTGCAGAGATTCCATCAAGCTCCTTGGAACTGTTGGATCTTGGAGGCAAGGATTCACGTTCAAATAGCTGTGTTTCCAGACACATATGTGGGAGAGAGATTCAGTAGGGCTCTTAAAGAAAGAAGATGGCTGAGCTCAGTGCTTTCCTATTGCACTCAGCTGACCTTTTGCTCTCTTGTATCTACCTACAGATGAGAGTCCGGCACAAAAATGTGGGATATTTTTTCTTTCTTCTTCCCATGTTTCCTCTAAAACAACACCATTTGCATTTTGTCCTCTTACCAAGTGCCTTGAAGTATTTGAAGACCATAAACTCCTTTTGGACCCAGTTTCCTGAAAATATTCTGCAGAACTGCACACTGTTTATTTTTAATGATTTAAAAAAAAACTCATAAAAATAAAAATCCATTTTTAATTCAATTATCTCTTAAAAAAATCACTGCAGCTCTGTTCAGGTGCCCACTACATTGTTAAAGGATAAAACTACACTGGGCTCCGTAGTGTTATTAAAAAACCCTCAAGTTTTCATATTTATTTTATGCCAACCATAGAATTTGTTCATGATCACTTCTACAACTGAAGCATCTTTCTTGAAGGACAGAAACGGGACAACAGTTACCGTGGCTTCAGGGAAGCTCTTAAAGACAAATAAAAGCTTAATGATCTGTGGAAAAAACCCCCACTCGGGCAGAACTTTGACAGGCAAACCCCTCCCAACCAAAAATATTCAAGATATTTTTCCACCCTGCCCAAATACTGTATGCCATGCCAAAGCCACATTTGTCAAAGATGCTTCATCAAAGCTATGGTGGCAATGTGACAAAACCAACTTTTGTTTGTCTTTTGGTGACACTCTTGGGCAAAGTGGTAGGACAGGGCAAGGTGTTTCTCATTTTGCAGTATAAAAAACAAAACGTGAGCTGAGGCAATTTTTGGAAACCGTTGAGATATTTTTGCAGCTTTTGTAAACATTCTTCAACTACTGTTGCTCCTTTAACCTTTGTTAAATTCTAGAAAGTTTCAGCGGACAGAAGATGGCCAATAGTTTTCAACAATGTCAAGGCCCTGCTGCGCGCTGCACAAGTTCTTGCTGCTTCCTGATGTTTCTAGACCATTTAAAATCAAAGTCGATGCCAACAGTGTTGCTGTTTGAGTCGTCCTTGTCCAAGAAGACATCAGATAAATTATGGATAAAGAAGCGTTGGCCCTTTTGACTGCACTACAATATTTTGATGTCTATGTAAACTCAAGCTTTTTTCCTTGTTGTATAGTTACTGACTACACAAGAGTGTAGTGTAGTTACTGGCCATAACCCATTAATATTTTTATCTTGTATGTATAACCAGACTCAAAGATTAATGAGATGCACTCTCTTAGCACTGATCTGATAATGTTCTAGCTGATGGATTATCTGGCTCTTGGTAAGACTTGACCCATTTTACTAGACAAAATGTTCTTTTTGGGGTGGAGAAATGTAATAGCCCAGGGTTTGGCTGCGTGTTTGTCTCTTCCATGTTGTCAAGTTAGTTCTGTGGGTTTCCTCCAGTTGAAATCACCAACACCAGTTTAACCTCAAATGGGTGCCCCTGCCTCCTGTGCCTATAAAGAACCCCAGGGAAGAAGAGGAGGATGAGAAGTTGGATTTCCATAGTATTGGCCTTGTTATTAACAGTGTGATTTGGAGTGAGTGAGAATTTTTGTATGGTTTATATAGAGACAGTGGTGTCCCGCTTCTATTTGTGTTTTTCGTTAGGTAGTTTAGATCAGTGTAGTCAGTCAGGTATGGTAGACTTTGTTTTGGCTTTCCAGGATTAAGATAGACAGCTGGTCTTTGAGTCACACACAACAGAACGCTTAGTTTGTTTTCACTTGTGACACCTTTCAGCAGATCACCTTTATATGTAAATATTCACTATAAATCACCAACTTTTCTCATAATAAAACCTTTCCGGAAATACCCCTTGGTTTGGTTCCTGGTGCGTTATGTGGACGGCAAATCCTTTAAACCCCTTTCTCTTTTTCCATTTGATCCGTACCACTTTTCCGAATCTGACACCAAAAAGGGGTCCTAACAACTGTTGAACACATGAAGCAGTGGTTTCCATATGCAGAAATGCAAATCTTGCGCCAATTATTATTATATATCCATTTATATGAGACTGCTTGTCTCCAGCGTGTCCAACGGCGACAAAAATGCATGCTGGCTGACCCTCAGTTTTTCACACTGGCTTTTGACGACATTTTCCAAAATTCCCCGACGCCCACACAATCGGATATTAACTTGGAACGGATCCATTTACACAAAAGGATGTGGGATCTTTTAAACGCGGCAAGAAGTGCTGCGATCGTGTGGTTCCGCAACTTCTCCTATTGAACAAATAAACCTTTAACAATGGTTGAACGTTAGGGTCAGTTCGTTAACGGTAGCTTTAAACTGAGGTCACTTTTTTACGCTTAACAAACGTTTGATATTTGTCAGCAGGAGAAGGTGGTGTGCAGAAGTACCTTTCTGGAGAAACTGCGCTCAGACTGGACTTTCTTCAAGTCATCTCTTCGAGGAGCTTCTTCTCCACCGTCATCGCAGATCGCGGCGCTCCATGGTCAGTTGCCACGGCTCGCTTTCTTGCGGGACTTCAGCTGCTCTGTCGACCACCGCCTCTGAGCTCCACTTCTGAACTGCACCTCCAGCGATCCCCGGCACCGACATGCACACCGATCTCCTCCGCAGTGAAACCCCACCTCTGATCTCCGGCAGCTGAAATGCGAAAGTGGAGGTCTCACTTTCCAGAGCACGTCAGCACCTCTGGGGCTTTTTGAGGAGGAGCACGTGGAGGGAGGTACGGGCTGCTGAGGTATAAGGCGCGTATGTGGTCTTCGTGAAGCTGAGGGCAAACATCTCAAGGCGCTGCTTTCGCCAGCCGAATGGATAGTTCGCAACAACTTGCCTCCTGATGCTGCTTCTTCCAAAAAAGTATAATACGGTGCAACAAAAAATCTCATTCTATGCACATTTTTATGGGTACATTTGAGGAAGTCCTGTTTCTTGATTTCTTCGAGAAACTGTCCACAAATCCGGTCGCACAAGTTTTCCAAACCCGCCCCGTATGAACGGCCAGCTAACGTAGACGACCATCTAGCACATCTAGAACGGGCTCTGAAGCCAGCCGCTGTCGTGCCAGGGTCCCAGGGCAGCTTCAAGTGCCTTAGCTATGTTTACAACAGCGCCATGTTGGCAGGCGACGCCTAGAAACACCGCCATGGTGGTCGTCTCCTCAGGCTGAGGCACAGTCGCCTGCCTCGCGACATGCGTGCTTTCCATGTGGCTTTTATATATAAAATAGCCAAAAACACCCGCTTGTAATTATAATCACTGAACAGAAATGTGCCATCAAAAATAAATAAAAAAACCCCGGTGGAAAAACACTTTCACACACAGTGGGTACCTTACAAGTCCAGCTGGGCTTCGGAACCGCCTTGGCACTGTGCATCCACACGTTGAACTAACACGGTATCCTCGTGAAGGTTGAATGAACAACTTTCCTTTACGTTTTTTTTTTTTTTTTAAATATATAAATTATTTGAACTTTTTGTTAAAGTTTTTCACTGCTTTGGATATGGACGTATGTGCGTGTAGACATGCGAATATGTAAAAACACGTACTCATATGAACACTATAGATATACACTGCAGGGCCAAAAAAAGCCACCACCTGGATTTAACTTAGAGTTATGATGTGGGGTTGCTTCAGTTGCTCAGGTCCAGGTTCAGCAACGTTATGTGCCCAAAAAATGAGCTGAGCTGACTACCTGAAAATACTGAATGACCCCGTTTTTCCATCAATGGATTTTTTTCTTCATATTCCAAGATGACAATGCCAGGATTCAGGCTCAAATTGTGAAAGAGTGGTTCAGGGAGCATAAGAGAGACATCATTTTCACACATGGATCGGCCACCACAGAGTCCAGACCTTAACCCCATCGAAAATCTTTGGGATGTGCCGGAGAAGACTTTACGCGGCGCTCCGACTCTCCCGTCATCGATACAAGATCTTGGTGAAAAATGAATGCAACTCTGGACGGAAATAAATGTTGTGACACTGCATAAGCTTATGGAAACAATGTCGCGGCAACTCAAAGCTAAAGGCGGTCCAACCAAATATTAGAGTGTGTGACTTTTTTTTTGGCTGGGCCATGTATATACGCAGATATATGCTGCATGTGGGTACAGATATACATATATTTATTTGCTGTTAGTAAGTTAATGTATTTTGGCATTTATATTACTTGTCAATTTTTCATACCCCCTTGTACATTTTGTACCACTGAAATGTACAACGTAATGGTCGCCCTATAATCTGAATGAACCGCTGTCTTCCAGTGAATTACACGCCCTCTTTCCAGTCAGTTTTAATGGCTTTTGTCCAGTCATTACAAATATTTATACATCTCATGATCTGTAATATTTTATATTTAGCCACACGTTCTAAAAATGTCTATACATAATGTTGAATGCCTGAGGCCAAAACACATCCCCTCATTTTACAATAAATGTCTGTAGGGACAAAGGTCATATTTTGCTGGTAACATATTTTTCTACCCACTACAGAGAAAACATTACAGTTGAAACCTTCCCGCAATGTGAGCTGTGCAATGTATTAATTTTATTATTTATCATTCATTCTTCAGCGAGAACCTATGGTCATCAACAGACAGTAAAGGTTACTGCTGTGTTTTTGTGAGATGGTACTCATGAATTGAACAGCGTGTACTTCAGGTTCAAAGAAATTTTTAAAAATTCATGAGAGTAATTTTTTTTTTTTTTTAAATAATGTACTAGATTTCCAAAGAACGGCTTTCACAATGACTTCCTCAGAACTGAGAAGAAATGCTTTGAAACTTAATATGGTTTAAGTTTCCAAGTTTCCATTCTTGGATGAGAATGAGATATAGGAAAGTAAATCAACACTAACAGCAGGCTTTTCATTTGTATTGCATTACATTTATAAGCTTGTAATCCTTGAAAATAACAGAATCAAGTGGAGAACGTTGGGAAGCCCGGTAAAACAAAAACCAAAGAAGTAAACTGAGGTTAAGTAGTTTTGTTTTTGAACTGAACTCTTACAAACCAAATTAATCAGTTATAGTCATTCCTTTAGTTATAAATGCACTTACATCAATCCTATAATCGGAAAAGTCTAAAAAAAATCATAGTCTAAAAGCATCCAATTCAAGCATATTTAACATCACACAGCTCACAAACCACTGAGGAGGACTGTGTATAACAAATTTTTAGAATCGTTCTTTATTTCACACATGGTGTTCTTGACAATTTCCCTGCAATTTCTAGAACATGTACAACAAATTGTCATGACATAAGGCAAAATGGGTGTACAAAATGCTTTAAAATCAAACTCTTTTAAAATATCAGGATTGTATAACTAAAGCTACTTTTGTGAAACACTCCAAATACAGAGACAGATCAAAGGAATGAACATCTTGTCTGACGTATGTTACATACTGTGAGCCTGTCCTATTCTACAATGATTTACAATATATAAACATAATTTTAATGCAGGGTCCTTGCTAACATATAATAGCTAGTTTTTTTTTCTTTTTCCCAGTGTAAAACAATGAAAATGTCACCATTCAGTAGTCGGCCTAAAGCAGGTTCTCACACAAAATACTGCATGTGAAGCACAAGTATTCCACATTTTACACAATCAGTCAACAACACAACATCTTACTGCTGCACCAAAACAAAACACCAAGCGGGACTAAAGTTAAGCTGTGCTTTCTGGCATTCGGCAAGAAACTAAACCATTAAAATGCGCATCCAGGGAGTTTGGACCAAAGATCACCCCCCCCCCCCCCCCAAAGACTGTGTGATGTGAGTACAATGTTCAGCATAACACCGCAAAATAATTTTTTGTCATCCTTACATCTCATGCATTGCCATGATTGTGCATTTAAAAATCAAAATAAAAAAGACAAAAACCATTATTGCAAATAGCATTTGTGTTTCACTGCATGGAAAATATTGTTTGATCCTTTTTAATATCTACAAGAGGACAAAAACAGAGCACTGAGTTCATTTGAGTTCTATTCATTATGTTATGTGGGTGTTGTTAAAACTGTACTGAACCGCACAAAATTGAAAAGAGTACAGCATGGATTTTTTCATTAAAAAAAATGCATTGACATATAAAGAAAAGCTCTTAATAATTCTCAACAAATTAAAATACTGGAAAAAATGCAGTATACATAGTCCATAATACAGTTGCAGCAAAACTTCTCATAACTGGATTTTCCCTGCAGTTTCAGACTTTGTTTCCAATGACCGAGCATAAACCACACAGCCTACATTTTGCCTTTTGGGTCAGAACTATTAATTTACATACAGTCTTCTATGGCTTCCCTCCCTGTTGAGCAGGGAATGCAAGTGAAAAACATTTACTGAACATTTTGGCAAGTACATCGGCAAAGTCACGTTATATTAATAACATCTAAAGATGTTAAAAAATAAAAGAGGAATTTAAGTCCACGGACCCTGGATGTGTTGAGTAATACATTCACATGGTTTACACTGAGGTGTGCAGAATTCTTGTGCTCTACAGTGATGGATGGCTCACATGAAAAACTACAGGCATGGCGGGGCATCCGCTTCCCAAGCCCACCCAGCCGACGCTGGCTACAGTCAGGCCTCAGGGTACAGTTCCATACATCTTCAGCAGTGAATCGGGGGGTCTTGGGAAGTAGCCTGTGGTGGCGGGTTTATCTGGCGAGAATCTTGGGAATTTATAATCCAATGGGAGATCTGCAGGAGGGGGATGAGAGTGAAAAATGAGAGAAAAACACAAATCAATATATTAGTGCATAATTTATTCTGAGGGGAATAAGCAAATAAAAATAATCAAAAATGTTAGAACATTTCATATAAAATGGCAATATGCATCTGGGAATACTTTCATGCACATCTGAAAAACTTCAATAAGCTAAAATAAAATTGCCAAGAAAAATACATTTCTAAAGGTTTCCAGTTAAATAAGACAAACAGAAGATGTACAATACAGTTGTCCTTTGTTTGTTGCTATAAATGACCATGACCATTTGTCACTAACTTTTCCTCCTTCCTCCCCATGAAAGGAAACTTTTCTGAAGTTACTGAGAACTCCTGCTGATTGTAAAAAAAAAAAAAAAAAAAACCTCAGAGCTTCCAAATGGAGTCATGATACTCCCTGTGGGGCATATCTACTGTGTTAGGTCTTGCCAGGTGTCTCAGGTTTCAGAAGGACAGCCACTGCTGTCTAAGGTCTGGTCACGACAAAACAATGCCTCAGCACACACTTCCCGATCCCAGTAGATGAGCTACTAACTCATGAAGCCATGAGACGGGATGAGCAGTCAGAGGCAACATCTGCAACATCCAGTCAAGTAAGGAAAGATGTACAGAGAGGTGGAGCTAGGAGGATGGGATGAGGCATGGAACATGAGCAAAACACACGTGAGGACTCCTGTCCTCCTTGGCCATACCTACGATGGCCTCCACACTGGGGATAGCCACGGTGCTGTAGGTGTGGATGCTGTAGCAGCACCAGGTCAGCGTGGGAGCCTCCTCTTCGCCGCTTTCATTCCTGTGGGTGTCCACAAAATAGGAGCCCCACTGCTCTGACACTGCCGAGGGTGTCTTCATGCCCTGGTCCTGGAAACCAAAACACCAGCTGTAGACAAAAACAGGCATTCTCCTCCTGACAGAACCTGACAGCTCCTTTCAGGATCCTGCCAAGTCTTGCTAACCACTCCAAACTTCAGTCTCACAACCAACTCCATATGCAGCCAAAAGGACTGAATCACACGCCAGTTTCCATATATGATTTTCCGCAAGTCTACGACATTCTGACTTTCTGCTTTGTTATCTGACAATCTTTAATACTTGAAATTGGCATGGTAAGAGGCCAAAAAAAATTCAGAGACACACCCGTAACATACGTTTCCTGAGCACACAAATTCACTCTTCTATGGTACCCATTTTCCAGGGAGGAAAAACATTACATCCACATGAACAGACTTTTTACCATTAAGTTACAAAGATGGATCAGGCTGCAAGTAGCTCAAATGTCATCAACAAAATGGGACTTTTGTGTACTGTTTTATAGAATTTGCTGCAGTTAATTCATATTTTGTCCCATATGCTGGATTGCCATGTTAAGAACATTTGATTTACAAATTTTCAAAGACAAATACTTTGTAGACTTTGCAGTACATATTCTTTGCTTACATGCTTTCAAAAATTTCCCAAAGGTCACCTACAGCCATTAGCTCGTGGTAAAAGGCACAAAAATATTCTTAGGAGCGTGGGCCAATTTCATTCAACTCCCTACCTCTCTGTTTACAGCTCATCTCCGGTATTCTGGAAGAGTCCGCCGTCTCAACAGCAAGATGAAGCAAGTACAGAAAGTTGAATATAGCTCGGCAAACACTGCATATTCTTACAGGATGCAATCATTTGTTGTGGAAGTTGCAGACATTACAGACTCTTATCATTTCTTTCTCAGCAATTTTAAATGAATTGTACTATTGTTTGAAGTTAACAAAAATAAACTTACAGATAACTTTTATTTATTACATGTTTATCTCAGGATTTTTCAGAATCTAACCAGTAAATAAATTGAGAGACATCTGTATAGGCTTTTATCAGCTGTGAATTAGCGGTAAAAGTGATATTGAATTTATGCACAAATTGAGTTACAGTCCAAGTTGAGTTTATAAGTTGAGTATTTGGGGTATTTGCATTTTGCACTAAGATTCAGTTTGAATGCATGACTACTTTAACTGGCTGGTGATCCAACTTTCTCCCAAAAAAGCTAATTTATTCAATGTGCACATGCGACATTCCCATGAAGCTTCCTGGAACCGGGCTCCCTGAGTTAGAGAGCAGAACAAAATGTAGTGCCAAAGTATGAAAACAAAGCTAAAGAAAGAAATGGGTGTAGTCCACTGATAAACATTTTAATTGAACTCTAACATGAAATGCAGCAGGTACAGATGTTTAACCTGAAGCGTATGGGTTCAAGCTCTACTCCTCACTCCCCCTCCAGTGCTCTTGATCAAGGTACTTGGTGCTCCAGGAAAAATAAAATGCCCAGGTATATAAATGGGCCAAATGCTATGAGCATTAACTAAGTAAATGAGCAGTAATAAATTTACTAATAATAATAATTTCATAGATATAAAGATATATTCTTTCCTCTGTACTATAGTATGCGCTAAAATATCATTCCCAAGAAACTTTTTCGATATAATAGCTTGTTTTCCTAAAATGTCCTGTCTCCACCTCATAACAACATTTTAATAGAAGCAATATTGATTTCAACATCATAACATCTGCAGTCAGGTCTTCTCTTGTGAGCACACTCAGTAAAAAGTGTATTCCCAATGCTTATGTGTTAAGGGTAACAAAGCATTTAGCATCAAAGTAGCATGATTTGGATGACATAACAGTTTCAAAACAGATATTTATTCTTTTTTTTCTTCTGCGGACCTTGAAAAACACAGCTCCCCAAATTTGTTCATTTTTACCATCAGCTACAGTACAAAAGGGTTTAAGTGTTTTACTCAAGTGAAGAGAACAGGGACTCTCTGCATAATCCTGACATTAAGTGAGAGCATAAATTTCATGGAAGTAGTGCAGGGAAAATAATAAACAAAACCCTTGTCCTTTCTTGCTTTAGTTTGACTTTATAAGTGACAGTAAGATATTGAAATGGAGAAAGTGGGAGCCATGAAGTGAGAGAGCAAAGGCTGTAGGGAAGAGGGGTAAGCTGGGCAATGCACACTCTATCTAGACAGCTCTCTGTGTCCTTTGGGGCAGGAAGCTCTCAATGTTTGCCGTGTCACAAAGGATGACTGAAATGCTGACTGGACTATTTCCTCCCATATATAAAAAAAACATCCTGTGGCCCTCAGAGGGGCTGAGTCCACAAGCAGGAGGACAGCTCATTAAAATGGAGGAAACTCTATAGTCTCACTGCATCCTGGATTCCAGCGCCCTTTAAGGTTTCTCCTTCTCGTGCAATTGCTTGTTGTAATTTCCACCTTCTCTCAGCACCCGACAAACCCGCTCACACCTTCTCAAAATAAACATGCTGGGATTACACTTTCAAAGCACTGTTGTTACCATTATGGTTACAGTAATGATAAGACAGTACAGAAATTACAGATGTCAACCTCAAAATATACTACTCCCACTCTCTCTTTGACACACATACATAAATTATATTAATAATGGCAGGCATGTGTGTATCTGTGTGTGAGACAGTGAGAAGGGGGGGGGGGGATCTTATGACAATGATTAGCTGTAAGGTCGCCCCAATCTGACCTGTGGCGAAAACAGGTGGATGAGCTCCTTACCTCATACTTCACCTTCTTCTCTTGAGGTTCCACTTGTGGTTCTGCAGGCTTGGCAGCGCTGTTGCGCTGGACCCCCTCCCCCTCCAGTTCCTCTACAATCATCACCGTCTCCCACTTCCCATAGCTGCTGGCTGGGAACACGTCTGAGCGCATGCTGTCCCCAAAGTAGACCACCTGTGACAGGGCCAGAGTACAAGCACTTCTCAGAGGGCAAATGTCACTCAGTTCTCTCTCAAAAGACTCAGTCCTGGGTACAACAATGTATGTGTGGACACCCCTGTTCAAGAATTATTTTCCAGTACATTCTCCAATTATCAGTAACTACTTGACCAGTCAGGGCTGCAATGGTCTAGAGCCAAACTTAGAAACACTGGGTGTGAAGCAGGTTACACCTCTGGATAGAATGCCATTTATTCATATAATGATCTTAAAGTCTCTCTTTCTCACGCACACACACGTACGTCAATTTAGAGCCACTACTTCACCTGAAACACGTCTTTGGACTGTAGGAGGAAACACACAAACAGACTCCACGCAAACCAAGCCAGATTTGATGCCACAGCCTAGAATCTGTGTGGTACCATCGCTATCCGCTCTACTGCTGTGTCATTCAAACCTTAAATTTACTTTTTTCCATGTTAATATTAAATCAAATTTCAAAATGAGTACCTGACTGCCACATTTTGCTTTCTTGAAGAAACCAAGTAAAAACATGTATAAAACATGACCAATTTGATCAAGGAGAACCACCATGCCAACTACCATGTCTCTCTTGGGTGTGGGAGTGGAAAGAAAGCGCAAGCCGGGGCATGCTGTACAAAGATGGCAGCAACAACACGCTGGTTGAAAGCAATTTTTATTAATTGTTCTCAAAACCTACTTGACATGGAAGGGGAAAAAAAATAAATAAATAAATAAAAATCGAAGACACTTATTCCTGGCCACCCACAAGCAATGTAATGTAAGTCACCTACAGCCATTAGCTGGCAGTAAAAGGCACAAAAATATTCTTGGGAGCGTGGTCCAATTTCATTCAACTTTCTTTCAACCTCCCTGTTTACAGCTCCTGTCTGGCATTCTGGAAGAGTCTACCATCTCAACAGTGAGATGAAGCAAGTACAAAAAGTTGAATGTGGCCCAGCAAACACTGCACATTCTTACGGGATGCAACAATTTGTTATGGAAGTTGCAGACATTACAGACTCTTTCATCTTTTCTGCCCCAACAATTTTAAATGAATTGTAATATTGTTTAAAGTTAGCAAAAATAAACTTACATATAACTTTAGTTTATTACATGTTTATCCAAGGATTTT
Organism: Heterotis niloticus; assembly: GCA_018136845.1. Lineage (NCBI taxonomy): Eukaryota > Metazoa > Chordata > Actinopteri > Osteoglossiformes > Osteoglossidae > Heterotis > Heterotis niloticus. Next base: position 13,236,431 of record CM030895.1, read on the forward strand.
TCAGAATCTAACCAGCAAATAAATTGAGAGACATCTGTATAACTAGGCTTTATCAGCTGTGAATTAGCGGTAAAAGTGATATTGGATTTATGCACAAATTGAGTTACAGTCCAAGTTCAGTTTATAAATTGAGTAATTCCTGTTCAAGAATTATTTTCCAATACATTCTCTCATTATCAATAACTACTTTATCAGTCAGGGCTGCAGTGGTTTAGAGCCAAACCTAGAAACCCTCTGTGTGAAGCAGGTTACACCCCTGGATAAAATGCCAGCTACTCGTACAACAATCTTTATGTCTTTATGTCGCGCGCGCGTACATAAATTTAGAGCCACAACACTTTAGAATTAAAGAAATGCTTGGGTTTTTTGGGTGGCTATTTGAGGTCCAGCAGAGACACACTTCAGCTTTTAATACTCTATGAATGAAGGTGGATCACCATAGTGGATTTTTCACTTACAGATGCCTTTCATTGAAAAGTAAAAGTCAACTGAGAGGCCAGCCTGTGCAGGGCAATAGGAACACTTTGGTGCTGAAGAGAAGTGCCTTTCCTGCATGGAATGCGGGTTGGGGGTGGGATTTGGATGGGGCAGTAAGTCAGGACGGGTTAGAGGGTGGGGGGGAGCTCATGTGCTCCTAAAGGCTGGGGGAGCCAGGGCAGACTGCCTCTTAGGTCTTCTTTGAGCTGCGGTCATCAGGCTTTTAGAGTATGTGGGGGTGCAAAAATAAACACCACAGACAAGGCCCTGTAGAAAGCTCTAGAATGCTTGTTGGGTTTCACTTCCATCCAGGGTTTTGGGGGCAGGCTGGAGGGGGGGGGCTGATTTCTTGTATTGACCCACAAATGTACCCCATCGTGCTCCAGCAGAGAATCGCAGTGCGGTTATTTTCTGAATGGTTGCTGTCTTGGGGATGGGCAGGGTTGTGAGAACTACACAGGCTGCCGGAAATTTCATAATTCCTGCTTGAGAATATTTTTTACAGAACTGGCAGATGAATCATTCATTTCCCAGCACTGTCAAAACAAAACAATCGTAAGCACTCCATGCTTCTGATGAAACTGAAGCGCTGCTCACGCTCGTGTCCGCAATGCACAATCTATGTAAAACGTGGCCTTTACTTGGGGCTGTGAGGTGGGATTCCAAGCTAAATGCAGTCTTGCTGCATTTTGTTTCAATTGCTGGACACACAAACACAGTCCCAAAAGCAGAAATCAGCTACAGGAATATGCAGCTCCTGACCCAGAGCAGCCAAGCCCAATGGAGGTCTTCAGGAGGCCATTGCCCTCTGTGTGGCAAGGCCCAGGAGTGAGAAACCCTCATGGTACCAAAAGCATGGAAATAGCTTGCTGCTAAACTACACCATAATTTACACCATGTTTTACTTCACGCTAAAATAAATATAATATACACACACATAGTTTTTAAATAAAATGTGGCTTTAAACATACAACGTTCATTAAAAAAAAAAAACACCACATGTGGCAGATGCTGAAGTAAATTTGACATAAGTGAAGTCAAAGCAAAGTGAAAAAACAGGTTATGCTCCAAAAGATAGTAAAACCTTTTCTTTACCATGTGAAAACATTTATTGGCACAAGACCTGAAAAAGATAAGCGTGTCAGGACTCCAGTCTGCTCTGGGACTTTTGTGGGACCATTTTGCGCACTGCAAGGGCAATGTGCCCGCTTACTTCCATGTGCTCCTTACCCTGCCTTCCCTACCTGATCACCATTATTACCCTTATTATTGCCTCTTGTGTTTCTTGTGTTTAGCTTGTCTTGTTGGTTTATTGCATTGAGTATTTAAGTCCTGTGTTTGTATCTGTTCTGTCAGATTGTGACTATGTTTTCGTGTGCCTGGTCCTCAATAATGGTCTGTGTTTACTTCACCAGTTTTGATCGTTTCTCCTCACCCGCTTTTGTCTGCCAAAGTCAATTTTTTTTTTCCTGCCTGTTTCTCTGGATTTTTGACCCTGCGCCTCTTGACCTGGTTTTTCCCCAATGTTTTTGGATTGCTTGCTGTCTCCCTGCAATACATCTCCGGCCCTTTATTAAGTCTGCGAGTGGGCCCAGACTTGTGAGCCCTGATAGAGGTTAGCATTAAGTGAAAGTTTAAGGCCCCTCTGCTCTTTGTTGCTTGAGGGCAAACATAGAACAGGGTCACTAGTGAGGAGCCAGTTTAAGTGAGAGCGAAAATGTACATCTTCATTTCATTGCATTTTTATAAAATCAAAACCATTCTGACCCCCTGGTGGCCTGAACTTGCATCAGGTTGCTGCAGAATGGCATGATGTTTATTGCCAATAGGTCCATGTTTTTCTACCTTCACTTCATAATGGAAACCAACGAGAAATCCATCAGGGAGGTTTGCAGCCTCACCTTCGGCTCTGGCTTCCCGGTCATGACCTTCAGCAGCTCGTGGAGATGGGGCCAGTTACCCTGGGAGTACCAGCCTGGCTTCTCCAGGGAGGGCAGCCCATCACTCTCCTCCACATCATTCACTGAAGAAAAGAGAGAGCTGTGCTTCAGAATGTGGCCGTATGGTGAGCTTAAAACAGAGGCCAATTCAGCACAATCAGACAAGCTATCATCTGGCATAAGGAGATGAATTTCAGTTATAATTAATTTAACTGACACCTTAGTCCAATGTGACTTATAACAAAAGAAACACAACTTTACAATTATTTACTATTTTATATAGCAAGCTACTCTTATGGTCTCAGAGTAAGTCAGAGTAAGAACCTTGCTCAAGGATATCCCAGCAGCAGTGGGATTTAAACCTGGGACCTTCTGGTTGTAACCACAACACTACATTCTGCCATTTTAACAATAAGGATGCTGTTATAAATCCCAGACTGGAACCCTACTGTTGTGTCTTTTAGGAAGTGTTTATTTAAAAAAAATAAATAAATAAAAAAATCAACAGCATCAACACAAAACATTTTTAGATCAATAAGATTTGGATAAAAGCATGTGCTATGTCACTACAGCAGAAGAATAAGATAAAACAGGGTAAAACAAAGTATGCTCAAATTGTAAGACACAGGAAAAAAATATATGATGGCAGACTTCCCTGGAAGCTTTTGCCATAGCATTGCGCAAATTTATTGTGAATTTCTGAGGAAATCGGTGTCATTACAGTAGCTGGAAACCTCCAGCTAATGTCAATCTGCACGTAGAACACATTTACAGACTCATAGCAAATCTACCAGCACTTTCTGCGTTTAGTACATAAACATTTAAGTGATGGCCCATTGCTATACCCCGAATGCCTGTATCACTGCTCAGCCCCAAGGGTGGCCATTTCCTTACCTTTGCTGTCAGAGTAAAACACACCTGGATGGTGCATGGCCTATATGTGCAAAAGCAGTACTGGAGCCTTTCACGTTAAGAGAAACTAATAAAAACAGAAGTTATACAATGAATTAAAAATTTGACTCTCTTTGAACCAGAATCTCTTTTGGTACAGCGTAAAAGAGAACTATGCAATCTTGTGGGTTTTGCAGGTAAGGTTTTGAATTAATGTGTACTGTTATATTTCTTGGGGTAAGAGATAAAAAAAGAATACAACAAAAAGAATTTATTCCTGGTGTACAGAGCGGTCACCACTTCCTGCCGACTGGGGAGGGTCTGGTTTCTCTGGAACAAAGCCACTTTAGAGGGGGAACCGCAGCCAGTTGCTCTCAGGGGCTGGGTTCCCAATGGACCACAGCCAAGATAAGACACATGGAGACTGGAATTCGACTCTCGTGACTCCCTGCTGCAGCGCCCCCGTGCCGCAACCCACCAGACAGAACCCGGAATGTTCCAGTCACATCCCCGATACACATCAAACTTGCTTCAGAAGGCACTTTTATCCTGACCAACTCCCAGGCAGCTCTCCAACTAAGTCAATCCTGGTGATGACCTCAGCCATACAGATTTTCCATGGTATCAGATGCTTGTGCGGTGCTGCAAGCAGACAAATTTTTTATGCATGGTACGGTGAATTATAAACACTAAATATCTCACCCCCTTTCCGAGTCACCACTGCAGAATAATTTACTGGGAAGTTTGCAGGCAAAAAGGGGGCTCCGTCTACATGCAACCTGAAAGGGAGCCATAGAAAGAGACAGAAATGGGCTGTCAGAAAGACCTTCACAAACACAGTAAGGAGGCAGAGAAAACACCTTCGCCCTCTTTTCTGGCAGAACAAGGTCTTCTCTCAGGGCGGACCAAAAGAAGGTTCACATGAAGGTTAAATATGCTGTAAATACTGCACAGAAGGTGGGGGAAACACACGTGGCAACAGCTGTGGGGGTGAAAGGACCTCTGCAGGAAGTGGCACGAAAGGTATGCGGCTGCCGAGACATGCTGCAGACGCAGGCGCTGCATCCCGGCACACACACACACACACACACACACACACACACACACACACACACACACACACGCGCTGAGAAGCTTTAGACAAATTCTGCAGAAAGGGTTGCAGCTGTGGTACAAGAGACAAACATTTGTGGCAAAGTTTATGAAGGGAGGCAGGTATGTGGCTCGGGATAGTCTCTTCAAATTCCAACATAAACCACAAAAACAAGCTCTGTCCTTGTAACTGACACATGCATATCCTGCATGAACGGTTACTGCAACAACCATCTTTGGAAACAGTCCTCATATCATCTGGCTCCGTAAGCATTGTAGCGGCTTTCTAACGAAAGTTAAAAAAGGTCCGTAAATGGAACCACCACTGAATTTGCTGGACGTTTCCAAAGCTCCTCTGGTGGCCATAAGGGTTAAGATGCCATTCTTGCTGCAAGTTGGTATACCTACTGTGTTTAAACCTCATACACATGCAACTGGTCACTTGGACAAACGCTAAGCACATTGACTTTAGCAGACCAGCAAAGGTTGGACCTAGGGTTCCCTGGTAGCTACAAGGTTTTCCCTTAGTCAGTCGCTGGCAGCCTTCAGCTACCCAGAATTAATAGAGGCAAGTAAGTCAGTAAGTCACGCTCTTTGGCATTTGGCACAACAAAACAATGGCGGACGCTGTCGAGGGTGACAAATATATCTCTGCAAGCGTCTCCTTACGAAAACCAAAAGAAAAACAGGGAAACGATGCAATTGGCCCAGAAATCAAAGCTGCTATTGTAGCCAGTGCTGTCAACGTGGCAGGTTTCTGAAGGGGCTAAAAAATCTTTCCCTGATTTGGCTGGTTTTTTCCCCTTTTTTTAGCTTCAGGCATTACGAACCCCTCTGGTGTTATTTCTGGAAGGAAATGAATCCAGATGGAGCAACATTCCAGAAAGATGGTGCGTTACGTACTCACCTTAAAGGTTTAAAGAAATCCGTGTCAATAAATCAGTTATTAAGCTTGCCCACATTTGTCTACTAAATCAAAAACATGCATGCATTACTAAAAAGAACCAAACAGATGAGATGGCTAACATGAAAGCCAGTTTTAAAACCACGAGCTTGTGTGAACGAAGACAATCTGTTTGCCATGCATTTTCATTCTTGTCTCCAGTCTGGAAATTTATCTGACATCACCCACACAAATTATGCGATCACAGCGGAATCGCTGAGAAAAAAAGAAAAGAAAAAAAATTTATAGTGCAATGCAACTCAAGTTAAACAAACTCCCTGAATGTATCGCTGTACAAAAGGGGGAAACCCTGGGCGGCAGGTAAGGTAGTGGTTCGAGGCAACCCCTTGAAACTGAAGGCCCTGGGTTTGAATCCCTGCTGCTGCTGTAGTATTTTTAAATCAAAGTAGTTGATACTGTAAAAATTTATTGGGGAAAAAAAGCTTAGAAGACAAACCTAATCTTGGATGAAGGTGTGAGCTAAATAATACTACAGATACACTAAGTCTCAAGAAAACATAAATCAGTGGAAAAGGCTCAGGGAGACCTGCGGGATCATTTTGTTTCTTCGGCAATGGGAAGCTTGAGAAAGGAATGCGAGACACACAATGGAAAATCTGCAACTGCATTGTATGGCAGCCCAGTGTTCTCACCAAGTTACGAAAACTTATGACTGTAATCCTGAGTCAACATAGGGGTTGTCCCAGAATGCAGATACTCACCCAAGATCCGGAAGGGTCTCTGCTGAGGTACCAGGGAGAAGAACCCGGGCTTGAGGGCGTTGGTGATGATGACATCAAACAGCTCCTCGAAATCCTTCCTGAAATGGCCATTTCAAGTCAACATTCTGCTGCGGGATGAGAGCTTACACAGGAATTCATCTTAAGTGGTTTACAGTTTCCAGAACATGGAGTAACCGTTGAACAGACAGTTTGGGGTTTCTGAGAAACGCTTCAAGGAGAAATGCTAAACAGTTTATTGTTTTAGGTTCAAACCAGTATGTGACTGTTTTTCTTGAATGTAAATGTTAGTCATAGTCCTCAACAGAACACCAATAATGTTAGTTCAGCACCCATGTATGAATTTGTCATGTTGAAGGTGCACTGGATGCTTTCACTTCCCCATTCTCGCTCAGTCTGACCAGCAATAAGCAGCTATATGAATTGAACCATTCACTTTGAATCCAGTAAGGATCAAAACAAACCGGTGTCTCTGAATGAGACCTGCGAGGTCCTTCTTTTCACCCTTATGCTGAGGATAAGCACCTCTTGGTGATGTTACACTGAGCGAGAACTTGGTCATCACACAACACATTTTGTTCATGAAATTAGTGCAAATAACGTCATTTCAGATGCGAAGAGAGCCAACGTTTTTCACTGAGTGGCCAATAAACACCTGAAATAACAGCTTGGGAAAACAAAAACAGTCCTCATATGGCGAGTTAAGTGAAGCAATGCAGCCAGCAGAAGAAAAAAGAAAAAACAAAACAGCTTGATCTCATTAAAGCTTTGAACGTGGATCTGCAGGGGCCGCGGTGTCGAGACAGTGGATTTGACTCGGTCTAGAGAAATGTTAGTGCCCGGTCATGCCTGACAGCAGAGAGCAAGCAGAGCCCAGGGGAGCTAGCATGGACCCTTGCGGAGGAATGGTGTTGGTTCATCACCAGGCCAGGTATGGGCCGAGCTCCACAGGAATGTGGCAGTAGATGAAGCCCTTCTCTTCAAGTTGGAGAGGGTTGCTACCCCAGGACTCCCCCTTCAAAAAGTGAAAGCAAAGAAATGCCATCAGGTCAGGAAATCTGGTTCTGAGGCTGACTGGTGACTATATTTTTCAGGAGGGTGTCAACTTCAAACCGAAAAAGCTTTCGAACATCTCAAACATGCTGACTTTGCAGAGGAAGCAAAACCAATGGTGTTATCCTCATTTCAGCCATGTTACTGGGACACTGAGCTCAGCATGATCTGAAAATAGTAAGAGTCAAAATTTGTCCCAACCCAGTGGACTCCTTGGGTTCAGAATGGGTGTCTACATCCCAAATACTGACTCTCTCCTCTCCCGTCGAGCACAAGCCCAGCAGTCTGTCATCCACAATGGCTGGGATTCTAGGCGTCACTGTGACTCAGGCAGATGCTGAGAGGAACTGGTGCCAAAGTGTGACCACGTACCAGAAGCAAAAAGAACAAGGACCTGATGCGGTCATGGTGTCGGAGAGGAAATGGCTGTGGACAGTGGCTCAGCCGCAGGGTTCCCGCGAGACACAGATTTTCCATTTACACACGAAGCCCAGTTATCCCCACAAAGACTCAACAATGACTGAGAAGACATAACCAGATAGTTTGGAGTCACTGAGACATAAACTTGGGCATCAAAGATCCAGATTATTAACAGAGCACAGCCCCTATTCATGTAGTATGTGCAACACTGGCCTAGGGAGCATGTCTTGTTGATGGAGATCGCCTCTCCTTTTCCATGGCAAGCAGTCTTTCGCTTGAAATTTCTGGTACATGACAACAATACAGCGATGAACTTTGCATGTCAAAAACTGGCTCCAACAATCATTCCAATTTTAAGCATCTAAAACTGTGACCTTATGGCCTCTTCTATTCTAAGGTATGAATCCTTGTACTGCAATTATGGCCAGCTTAGAAAAGGGGCTTATTTATTCTTGTAACAATCAATAAAAATGTAAACTCGGAACTTACAAACAGTTAGATTTAGTTAATGGAAGAATCTAAATACCACAGCTATGCATTATACCACTTCTTTTGTATTTATGCATTCCTTTCCACGATAATCATTGCAAGCAGATTGCACAGTTTTCAGGCTGTTAGCTGCCTGGTCACAGGGCTTTTAATGAGATTAGATATGAACAATAGGCCAAGTCCCGCAGCTGTTCATAGGGCAGAAACAGAACCAGAGTGAAACCAGCCTGGACCAGCCATCCAGGACGTGTAGGACCACCAGGGCAGTCCTAGACCTGCAGAGAAGCTCATAGCGGGAGACAACTCTAAACAAAGTGACAACAATGGCAACAAGAGGCCTAGTGACCCTACTGTTACCACTGACATGTTCCATGGTGTCATGGGATGCATGCCTAGTGGTTGTTCTGAAATCTGGGGTCACCTCTTCCTGAGTAGGAAGTGTGTTTATGTGCATGTTTCTGCAAATGTGTATTCTGTCATCGCCCAGTGACAAAATGTTCCCCTCCTCCCCATGTTTTCTGCAGCTGGTTTCACACTCACCCCAAGATGTGTTCGCAGACCAGCTGGCAGTAGTCGCTGTGGGAGCTGGTGATGAGGAGCAGCACCTTGCCTGCATTCTTCATGCTGCGCAGCCAGGCCTTGAGGGAATCCGAACAGGGCTGCAAGTACATGCCAGGGTCCCGCTTCACACTGGGGAAGTACCAGCCGGCATCGTCTGGGGCAGAACACAGACATACACAGAGCCCATGTCATTCCTGCATGAGTACGATGGCACACAGTCCAAACATGTGACAGTTCACAGAGCCACGGAAAGAAAAACATCTGCTTAAGAAATAAATGTAAATGCAAACGTAGGCATGTCGTACTGCATTTTTGGAACAGAGATGAGTTGGTTAACATGTTCACAAATTATTATCTACTGCATGTAATTCTGATGGCATTTATACACACTTAGCCTGTACAGCAACGCATCAAGTACGCTTAGATTTGTGTATATTTATGCATGAGTGGGTGAAGAGAAGGAACAGGTAGCACTTGGGCATGCAAATGTGTATTAGGCGAACACACAACTTCTCTCTAAATGCTGGACCTAGATAACTTTGATGAAGCCATATGTAAAGTGGGGTGGCGCATTCCAAAAAAAAAAAAAAAATAATAATAAAAAAAAAATTCCCCCTCAGTTCTTCCAGACCCCTCCTTCCCTCCTTGTGTTTTTAAAGGAAGTCTGAGAACTTAGCCTTTCATCCACAAACTGTTTTCTTTCATTAAATAGACATCGTTCATGATAAGGACACACAAGAGGACCTGAGATTTCAAATCCTCCCTGGAGGGTCCACAGCTGACCCTTAGCAGAGGAAACAAGAAGGTTTTTAGGCTGGGAACAAATTCAAAATCACTGAGCCAGGGCATTACGGGATCCCCAACCGAGACCCTGTGATTGAACTTTCACTTACTGAAAAGCTTTTTTTTTTTTTATTTTTTAAATATTAATAACATTTTTGTGCAACGACTACACGACACGCCCTGGGTAACTTCTCCAAATTGAGACCCGTGAGGCTGACCCGCGAAAGATTGTTCACTGAGCAGGGGGATCAGATGCCTGTAGCTCAAAATGCTGAAACGCTACATTTCCTTGAGAACTCTGCAGTGCCAGCATGGGCAGGAGGGCTGGACAGTTAGTCGACCTCTGACCCCCACAGGGGTTTTCCTCCTGTGTCAAATTTAGAAGCTTCCTCTCCTCACCACTTTCTGGCTCTCTCTCACTATTGTTTTCCCACCGTGTGTCACTTTTTTGTCACTTGGGCTGCTTGTATGTCTATCTGTGCTACTGCTATCATTGCTTCACAAGCACTCTGAGGCAGTCCGTAAGGAACAGTGCGATGTAGAAATAAAGTGAAATTTTACCAAGTTTCTTCTATGATCTACTGAACCCTGTGGACTTTTTTCTTTCTCTTATTCACAGTTGAATATACAACAATGTTAAAGAAAACTACTCTAGATGAAGTCAAATCCCCCTTCTTCTGCTTTCATGAAAGATCTCTTGGGGCGTTGTTGAATTTACCAGCAGTATTGGAAACGCAGCATGATCAGTCTTCTCAGTTACATACAAGACATAAACATGTCCTTTACTCTATGTTATATTATACCTTATACCTATTAAATCGGGAAGTTAAGCTGTGCCTGCCAAACAGGAGCACAAATTACTCTCTATGTGAACACTGGCATTTTCTCTTTGACAAGCAGAGAGGAGAAAAATAGCTTAGAAATTGTTTCCCAAGCGGTTAAACAAATTCATGAATAAATCAAACCAAACAGTAATAAGATGAACTAAAATTAGAGAGGACCAGGGTGCAAGGTGGATGCACTGTACGGCCTCCAGGCTAGGACTCCGGAGTGAGGGAGCACCTTAACAAATTCAAGTTTTACCATTTTAAAAGAATCTCTATGTGGCTTTTTGCCTCTACAACTTCCATTCCTCATTTGGATGCTCATGAGTGCTCACACCTTTGCAAACAATAAGTCAAAATCAATAATTCCAATCGCCATCTTTTTACAATGTGTAGCGGCTCCATTTTTTTTTTTCGGATTCAACTGCAAAACAGCAACCTTAGTTCGTAAGAGCTGCTATAAGATAACTTAATGAAATTCAGCTTCTTTTTGCTTTAAATGTGGCTTTTTTTGCAGACTATTATAACTAAACTCTTCTTAAGAATTCAGAGAAGCAGGAAGGCAGCGAGTTTTGGGAACATCATTCATACTTTGTCTCCACCTTGTGGCAAGTGAACAGCAGCACCTTCTCCCAAACGCCCTGATGTAGTGATCATTCACACTACCTGCTGTACGCAGAATAAACTAATTTGCCATGTGTGTAGATGGCAACATTTGTAACAAGGATTCATTTTTTGTCTTTTTACGATTCAGACTGGAAACTTTCAAAATAAAGGATGTAAGCCCAAAGGAGGAACATTACTGATACACTTTGGCAGTAGACTATTCCACTCATGACACAAAGTTTAGCAGCACAAATAAATAAAATGGGATCACTGTCAAAATGACTGTTAACAAAAGCAACAGCAGTCACCAAAGTGGTGGTTAAGGACCTGACAATAAAAGCAGAGAAAAAGGGCTTTTCCAGGAAAAGCTGCACAAAAGATGAGTATTTCTGCAAACACAGATAAAAAGTGAACTGTATAAGCAATGTAATAATTGTAAGACCACGCACAATGCCAAGCACTGCGCTCCTCAGCTCCACAGTTGAGCAATGAGAGCAACTCAAGTCTCAGCAGTCCTGCCATCTGCCGTGTTCCCAGTCTGGTGGTGAAACCATAAAAAAACCCTGACTATTGGATGGTTCATCCGCTATACGGACAGTAGGTGCCACTGCTGTATACCATGGCTTGACAGCACTGAAGATAAAACAGCACAGACCAGGTACTGCAGACTATACACATGGACACAAACATTGACAGGTGCCAGAAAACAACTTCATCAACATCGGGGCCATCCAAACCCGCTGAGCTCAGTGCTCCACGCAGTCCTGCTCTGGAAACTGCTGAAATCTCAGCTCCGGTTCATCTGCCATGTCCCAAGTCTGCTGGCTACAAGTTTGAAAGTGTCAATACACCCAGGCAACACTTGTATGGGATAAATAGGACAGAACAGAAAATGCAAAGCAACCCAGAATTGTCTGCCATGCATCTGTAAAAACGATGGGAAGAAAAACCAAGAACAAAACTAAATTTCCTACATCAAACCAGAGTTCTTATGGGGAGGAGAGTTAGTAGCAAGTGCACTCAAACTTTTGACTGTTCTGCTGCTCTTGGATTACCACAGAACAACCAAGTACAAAATGCAGATGCTCATACTACAGGGTGAACTAAAATGGTAGAAAAGTTTATTTTTCAGAGTAACAAATCAAAGTTAAATGGTTAAGATGGCAAACAAGGCTAAATTAAAATTAATCTGCTTTATTAAGGTCTTTATCTTCATTGGACTCCAGCCGTTATTAGGTAAGACTTTGGAAGAACTTTTTTTGCAAAGAAGTCCACCTCGAGTTTGTGTTTTAGGGCCATTTATCTCCCTCGGACCGTTTGAACTGCGGTTACACATCGGCGATATTGCGTGGGACGGGGATTCACCAGACTGCCCTCTGGCTCGGCCACCTCATCTTCCGCTGGCAACCACTTGAATGTTCCACAAGAGTGCATCCTTCTGCTCTCTGACCAGCTTCTTCACTATCTCCAGCATTTCACACACATCAATATATTACAAACAAATTTATCACAAAACCAATGTGCCTCTGGCTTGGTTTTCATACTGCTGATGTGTGCATTGTTAGCAGCTACATGGAAGACAAGATGATTAAGAGAGGAGAAACATCAGATTCTCCTGCTTGTATTAAGATCATCTTTGCAGATGACTGATGGGTACATGTACACACATTTTATGTTCAACACATGGGGCCGTTCCCATGGGGCACTGAAGCCAATATTTGTGCATCAACTCAGTTACAAGGTGTCTGAACCTCCTACAAAGTCCAACACCATCTTCTTAAAAAAAAAAAAAAAAAAGCTGCAATGTCCTCTTCCAAAAACCGATTCAGAAGTAGGGCACCTTAAGGCTTTGACAGACTGTGGCGAAGACGTACGTTCCTTGCCTGGATCTCCCGCCCTCAGCCTGGGCTAGAAGGAAGGAGGGCCACTGAAACCACACTATGCCGGACAATGGGAATCACCTCCTGGTTCCTGAAGTGGACAAAAATCCACTCCAACCCCGCAACCACACCCCCATTCAGGAGCAGTCCGTCTGGTTGGCTGACCCCCCAGCTGAAAACTTGTTCCCACGAACCCATGCATGCTTCCAAGCATAGGTTTGAGATCAACATTTAGGAATTTACACTGTACACAAGTGTACAAATCGGGTCTTAGTATCATAAACACTGGCACTTGGTGGTGGTGGTGGTTTTGCATCAATACCTGAATATAAAAAAAAAAAAAATCCATGTTATTGTAAGTACTGAAGATTACCTAAAATGTGGATTCTGTGCCGTTGCAGTTAAGCAGATTTCATACTCCTACTCCTGTATGCTAATTTTTGAGACATTTTTTGCCATTGTGAGGCCAAATCACCCAGTTTTCCTACGCTAAAACATTCAATTGACATCAAAAGAGTTCCTTGAGTAGGAGACAGCGAACATTTCCTGGACGTGCAAATGATGTCATGTGACATCCATTTCATTGCAGTTTGAATTATTTCACCGTGAGTCATGTTAAATGATGCACATATAAAGCTGAGCCACCATCTTGCAGACGTCATGCTCCTCCTCCCTTCCATCCTGCGTGAAAATGGGCTGAAGTGGAGCGCAGCACAGAACCAGCCAGCACCACTCACTCAAGAACAACACAGCAGAATGCAAAAAACACCTCACATATTATAACCCCTGGAAGAGAATATTATAAATGCAGAGGAACCTGGGAAAAGGGCATCTCATAACTCATCTTTATCCATCGTCTCCACATCGGCACTATAGCACCCCCTTACATTCTAACGTGTAAAAAGTCAACTCTCTTCTGTGCTAAAGGTGGCATAGTGCTTAGAATCACTGCCTTGCTGCTGGAAGGTCCTGGGTTCAGATCCTCTCCCTCTTAACCAAGCTACCTACCCTGAATTGCCAGAGTAAAAAATTACCTAGATGTTTAAATGTGTAAACAACAAGCATCTTCACATTAAAGTGGAACAGTGTCAGAATTGAAGAAGCCAAAATGTCATCAGCTAACAACACACGAGTGTTAAGAAGAGTGGGGTTCTAAACCACATAGTGGAAAAGGCCTCCTGGTACATATGAAAGAAACTAAATTTAAAAAAATTACAATTCTACTTGGGTGAACTGTTAAGCCGGGTGCCAGCGACAGCTGTCAAACATTCTTAATGTCTGCTGCTTGTCTATAGATGTCTGTCACTGAATATACAACAAGGCTTTTTTTTTTTTTTTTTGCACCTGCTTGAACCCTGGGAAAGAACAACCCCGGGAAACATGGCCAACACAACGGGCTTTTTTTTAGAAGGGCCACCACAAATTGCTGCATCACATCCCACATGACGCATCGCTCAGTCTCTCTGTGGCTGGACAAAGGCACACAACAATCTTAATTTGCGACTCCTGGTAGCAATAATGGCAAGGTATGACAATACCAACAGCAGGGAGGCTTTTTTAATTTCTTCCTTTCCTAAAGGGTTTAGTGTGGTGCACCAGCATGATCACATGGCCCAGAAGATCAATTATCTATTTTTAGACTAATAAGGAACTGAACTGTCTGATCCTCCTGATCTTGGTTTGCAGAGTAGTCTTGGATGGGGAATTTGCCAGCTCAGTCCTCTGGTGGGGGCCCTGTGGCTGGACTCCTGAGTTTGATATTTACCTGAACTGTTCCAGTAAGTGTTTGCATGTTTGTGTCTTTTTGGATAGATCTGGTTTGGAAATTAAGCATCAAAATAAAAATAATTATCAGGATCAGAGTGTAGACAGCATTTTTAGAAGGGATGTGCGCGTAGAGCAAATGCAGAGGGTTGTGGGGTATGGAGTTGTTCTCCGTCCCTTGGACAGAGACACTCTGACTCGGTTGACCTGAAGTCTAGCTCCACTTCACTGATCATGAACGCGTCACCAAGCTTTAGTTGAGAACGTGGCAGGCCAATCTCCTACCCTTTCCCTCCCCTCCCAGAAAAAGAGTAAAACCTCAAAAATTCACAAGCAACTTATGGAAAAAAAAAAAGTACCGGTGTACAGGGTGCAGGCTAGCAATGGACACATGGGTTTGAGACAAAGGCTTGTAGGTACAAAAAGTCAGATCTAAAATTACACGTCTTGCTACAGTGCAGGAGAAATCCCAATTCCAGCATAAAACTATCAAGAAAGTAGACAGCCACTAGATACCAGACCTACTTCAAATTAAAATTCAGTTTTCTGTAAATAGAAAAAAGGGTCCATTTGCCTGTTTTAATAAAAATATTTCCTAATCTGTTGGTTTTTACCAATCAATAATCATTGAGACCCTCAGCGTTCATTTAGCCTTGTCGTGCTGCATCCATCTGTGCCCACATCAGCTTCTCACAATGTTAGAAAAGAACTCTGTACGAGTGACTATTATTGAAGTTTATCAAATGCTGCATCAAAATTGGGAAGAACCCAGCATCGCTGCCCACCTGCCCAAATACCCAAGCTGAGAAACACACACCACTCTTCCCACCACAGTCAATACGGCCCATGGCTGCCCACTCAAGACAGTCCCGGCAGACCTGGTGAACGGAGTCGGTTTTCTTCAGTTAATTTTTTATTTTAATCTTCTCTCACCAGCAACATGGAATGCTGAACGAAGGTCCAGGCAGAAAGCAGCAGGTACAGTTAACTATGGAGAAAGCCAACTGGTAGCTGAAAAGTGGAAAACAAAAGGGGGACAAAAGTAAACCTCTGGGGGTCCAAGGGCCAGGTGCATCTGTGAATCTAATGTGGAGGCAGGAAATGCCGTACAACTGCTGAGATTGAGCTAAAGTCTCTGGAAACTAAATTTTCCATTCAAGCTCATCAGTTGGTCCCCAGCTTTCTTTTAATCTCTTTATGTTGATGACTGTGGCACTTTGTGGCAATGAATGATCCTGTGGCACAACAATGAAATCTCAGCAAAGAGGGCCTTGAAGGTGGACAATGGGGAGCTGCAGGCCACACCAGGCCACCTAGCTAATCATTTTGGCAAAGACCAGAACAAGAGTTCTGTTGGGAAAATGTAAAATATTGCACACAGCGGTGATCCGACATGATCCTACCGTGGCATAGTTTTGCAGTGCATTATAGTGGAGACAGAGAAATTATTTAAAATGTGATTAAGATGCTTGTGCAGTGGCCTCCATTCTTTACAAATGTATATTTTTCAGATTAATCACAGTAGATGGTTTATAAGTAGCAAATAACAGGAAGGATCCCTCAAAATTCTTATAAATAAAATGCATGGATTTTTTCAGATAACATTGGTGGTACTAGAAACAGACCAGTTTATTAAGGTTTTCCAGTATATCCACAGTTCTTTTGTCCTTTCGCCTTCCATTGTGGAAACCCTGAAGCCAATTCAATTTTTTTTTTCTTTTTTCCTGTGTACATTTTTCAAAATTTTTGCCATTTTTTCCACAATGGAAGGCGAAAGGACAAAAGAACTAGGAGGACAAAATGAAAAGTAGAAAATTGGAAATGAAATTTCCTCTGACTTATACAAGGAGCATCCTAAGGTCAGTGGAAGAAGAGGCCCAAAGAGGCATGTGTATCAGATTTTCCCGTCCTCTTCACAGGGGTTGTCATTCGTAACAGGATCAATGCCTCGGTCATAAATTAAACATTACTTCAAATAAAACAACCTTTTCAGAAAGATATATTTCTGCCGCCTCAAGAAAATGAAGATCTAATAAAATATTTAGCATCATCCTGTCTATATATTCATCACACCTAAAGCCACAATAAAGAGAAATCATTAATATATTCGAAACTCAATAAGCAGACCACAGTGCTGGCAGGAAGTTTTCGTTCTTCAAACCCATGGGGCTTTTAAGAAAGATGAGATTCGTGACCTAAACTGAAATGAGCACTGGTGCAATTCCAGATGCCATGAATATTGCACTACATTTTCAGTGAGAGACATCTGAGTTCAGGGTTGAGTTCATTGTTTATACCAGCTGCCTCTGTGCAGCTTAACCAATAAAAGCAGCCATGCTGAGTCACTCAAACCTCATAAATGAGAAAGATGTCCACTTTTGAATGCTTGTGTTTCATGTCCTTTTAGATGCTTGAAATTGGAAGTGCCATTAAGTCGTGTCTGACTCCTAAGCGATCACTGGTGGGATTTTCAAAGCAAAGAGGAACGGAAGGGGTTTGCCATTGCCTTCTTGCAGCATATTTTTGCTTAGAGGGGGCAAACACGGAGGAGAACATGCAAACCTCACACACACCCCTGAGCTGGAGTTGAATCCCACATTGAGCGAAAAGCCCAGAAGTTGTGAGGCACCAGCTTACCCCACTGCACCATCCTTTCCCCCTGTAGATGCTTAGCAATGGCAAACTGATGAGTAGGATGACTCAGCGACATAAAGTCTAAAAAAACCTGTATGTAAAATGGGATCACTTGGGCACATTTACACCTTAGTTTGAAATTACTTACAATATTGGGCTTGTATACTAAGCCTGTTGCAGTGATGTATGGTTTTATACAGCTGAGTAATTCCGTATGAATATCTCAAAGAAGGGCATTATAGCAAAACTGGCGATCTGAAAAAAAAGAGGAGCACGTTACTACTCTTCGGCCTACAGTTCTGTCACTTGAAAGTCTTACGTCTTACGTCCTGCTCTCTATGCCACCCAGTTTTAAAGGCCTGAAATCTTAAAACAAACTTAAATCCTCCCACAGGTAGAAACTGTGATCAAGTGAGAACTGTTTTTGTGTGTGCACAACGCCAGCTCCATAAACACATGGCTTATACAAAGTGGCACACTGGCTGCAGAGAGTCCTGACCTCAAGCCCACTGAATGCCTTTGGCATGAACTGGAACGCCGACCGCAAGCCAGGTCTTCTTGCCTGGCATCGGTGCCCAACCTCACTGATGCTCTTCACACAAATTCCTACAGCCACACTCCAAAATGTGGTGGAAAGCTCTCCCAGAAGAGTGGGAGCAGCAGCAAAGGGGGACCAACTCCATATCAATGCCCATGGGTTTGGAATGGGATGTTCAACAAGCACACATGGATCTGTAAGATGTATAAAAAGGTAAACCAACACTGTAAGTAGCTTAGTGTATTAACCTAACATTATAAGTCAGTTGAAGAAATGCATAATGAATAACAACACACATCTACAGGAAATATGAGCAATGCTCCAGCAGGGTGTTGGAGAACACTTAGATGTTTCAGCACGTGAATACCACATTACAAAAACATCAGCTGACTTGTAACACTGGTTTATTTTGGTTTTCCGGGTGCCTGAGAGACCAAAATATATCCAGCCAGATATTTTTGCATCGCTCAACTACCCCTCCATTTATTGGTACAATTAACCATTAACATTCTTGCAGCTGCTGCTCTGCCATAACAGTAGGCCCCAGTCAACAGATATGACGGGGTGACAAACAGGGACATGTAGCACACAAACCAGTACCTATAGCATAAAATCATAGCTTTTTTCATCTTTGTGCCAGTTTAAATGCTATTTAGATGCTATTTAATTACTTTCCATCATTCCTTCATAGGGGTGACACAGTGGGGTCAGAGGTGGGTTCACATCTGGTTCAGTCTGAGTGGAGTCTGCATATTCTCCCCTGTGTTGGCATGGATATCCACTAGATGCTCCAGTTTCCCACCCCAGTCCAAAGATGTGTTTCAGGTGAAATGAAATTGGCCTGAATATGTGTGTAAATGTGTGTGTAAATGAGTGTATATAGTTGTCCCTGTCTGGCGATACAGTGTATCCTGCCTTACAGGATTCCTTAATATTAAACAGTGCTTAATTTTTTATTTATTTGCATAAATTGTATTAGTGAATAACTCCTCTTTTTTTTATTTTTAACAGCAGCACATTTTAAATCTTTGCATCTGAATCACAAGGTTTTCAAAGCTGCAAAATGTAATCAAAGCACAACCCATTGCATAAATCTACTTTAACTGGTGTTGTCACCATATAAATACACTCAGAACTGAAGGTCTAGCAAAGGATGTGGGAAAAGCTTCCATATTTACACAGCCCAAACCAAAAATCTGACGGCAAAATTCAACCAGGTCATGGGGAAGAGGAATGGTTGTCATGTAAAATCATAATCTTACCTATGGGAACATATACACAATTAAAACATATTTACAAATTCATAAAGTCTTTCTTCACACTGTGTCCTTAGTTAATAGAAAATAATAGTTATAATACATGCTATCCATGCGACTCTCACTTGGTACAGTGGTTTGAGCACAGTCCAGGGGCAGCATGCAATTGTCGAACCCTTCACTGAGTCCACAATCTAAATTGTTATAATAGAATACAGAGCTGCTGGCACAGGGTCTCGCCATGAATTTATATAGGCAGGATATCATCTTGGTGCTGCCCTTTAGTTAGAAAACGGTTAATTATGACAATCTATAGTTTATTGCAATACAAAAGCAACATAACTTGAGTTTTCACTGTTGCCCAAGCTTTTCCCTACTATGAATCCAGAGCTGATGTCAGAGGAGCATGTGGTGTTCACTGTATGCTTAGAGTAAAAAAACAAAAAAAAAAAGAACAAACAAACCAGTTCTGAACACAAAGACATCGTTTCAGAAGCTCAGGCTGCAGAATAAATTAATAAACTAAGTCAAAAATTAGGAATCTGAATCTGTTCCTGTTGTATGCTGATCTCCCATTAGAAAATTTGCCTTTATTTCACCAACACTGTGAAGAAATGACAACAGCCTCTTAAAACTCAAATCTCTTTCAATAGCATTTAAAGTTTCTTCCTAAACCCTTAGTTCACAGATGAACTCTTTTAAATTTTATTATTTGACAAAAGTATGAATCGTGGGACAGAGGATTTACTTCAATTTAAATCTCCATATATTTAGACATCTGACTGAGGTCTAAATAGGAAGATATACAACATGAAAGAAGGTATATATGTAATAAGAAAAAATACATTTAAGCATACAAAGCTTTGTACATGCAAGTGAAACAGCTGTGTATTTTCAGCTCCATCTTTAAAAATCCTGACATATGACTTGCAAAAATAAGCTTACTGGAACACACCTCTGTAACACAAATGCCCATAAAAGGTCAAGTAACATGAAAATAGACCCAAAATGGAAACACATCAAAGAGGTTTGTCAGGGAAACTTCTGCTATTTGTTTTGTACGTCACGTACGTCTCTGTCACGAAATTATGAGATGTACAGCGGGGAATTTCTAGAACAATGCGCAGAAGGACATGTTCTGCTCTGAAAGACAGCACTGTACCAAACAGTCAATAGATCAAAGGGTAAGTGCAGCTTGTCACACCTTGACAGAAGACTTAGAGCTTTAGAAATCTGTCTATCCATCCATCCATCATCATTAATCTCTCCATCCTGGTCAGGCTCATGACCTTCTATCCAGGGTGTAGTTTCAAAGCCCATCGCCCAGTTATTCTAATCTATATCTGTCAATTGCTTCGTCATTCATCCATCCAGCAGGGTAAAAGCCAAAAAGATATAGTAAATAAGACAAAACGCAAACCAATGATTTTTATAATCAAATGGCAGTGTTTTATATGAAGAAATTGCATTACAATTTCCCTCTTACAAACTTAACAGAGAGTTAAAGTCAGTTTGCAAGTTGAATTTGGTGTAGAGTGGCCTCTTCAAGTCAGCTACTTGCAACTACTTGTGCTGCCTGCACTGCTGAACACGGTGGTATTGGACTCAGCAACTGTACTTTGAGATTTGAATGTCTGCATCCATATGTCTCTGTCTGTTAATAAGATGCATTTCTGTCTGCTAAATGAATGATTGCAATGTTAAGGTCATATCAGCTCTGCGGGGCAGGAAACATCTGTAAGGTTTTTTTTTTATGGGAACAGAGCCACACTGTCTCTCTCTTTCCCCAGTTGAAAAGCTTGCAGAGAGCAGGCTGGAAAACAAAGCCTGGACGCATCGTGTATGGACCTGCACATCTGGAATCTCCTGGCAGCAGAATGTATGGCACATTGCAAATAAGAAATTACAATAAAGAACCCTGGACACAACTGGAAAAGGATGTTGAAAAACAGGGCAGGTGAAGCTTTGGCGGAGCTGATAGATCCTGATGGTACATCAACATGGAAAACACCCTGTCATGAGCATCTCTGCAATACCAGAACCATTCAAAGATGTTTTAATGATACTGATTATTTTGGATCATTTAAAAAAAGTGCACTTTAGATGCAGCAGATTAGAGACATCCAGGTTTGCAAACCAGTCTCCATTTGTCTCCAAGTCTTACTATTAAGAAAAAGAATCTAAAATTAAGTGCAGGGAAGAGATCAATGCTCGGTAACACAACCTCACCAGAGATTATTAGAGTAAGATTCAGAAGTGTGGGGCAAAAGCTGCAAGAGACTGACAGCCTCACTCTAGCTAGACAAGCTTCAGTTGTTTTGTGGAAGGACTCTGGCAGTTGCGAGAGACCAAATTTACAACCTTGGCATTGCACAGGCAAGCCTTCCTCCTTAGATTTGTACATTCTGTGGTTCAGTTTGGCCTATAAAAGGCATGGCATCCTGTATGCCCAGTTCTGGATTCTCCACCGATGGTCTCCTCTGTTCATTCTAATGAACGCCATGCTTGAACTTGGAGGGCTTGCAGAAGTTGAGATCTGCCAGAACTCTGGGGTGAGAGGAAGCTACCAGCAGGACCTAGCGGGATGCTAATTCCACACTAAACACACTAGACTTAAATCAGTCTCTCAAATGATCCATTTCTGAAGATGATTCCTACAGCAGGTGTCAAAATGACCTTTTACCTTCCAAGTGAAGGACCTGGGTCTGAATCCCTGCTCCACTGCAGTACCCTCACGATACTTAACCAGATTTGTGCCAGCCAGAAACACCCAGGTGTATAAATGTGTAATT
Organism: Heterotis niloticus; assembly: GCA_018136845.1. NCBI lineage: Eukaryota > Metazoa > Chordata > Actinopteri > Osteoglossiformes > Osteoglossidae > Heterotis > Heterotis niloticus. Next base: position 13,258,114 of record CM030895.1, read on the forward strand.
GATCATAAGAAGCTTAGTACACAAACCGTGCACTATAAGATACTATGGAAAAGCTATCTACGAAAATTAATAGCATTAACAGAGAGTTGGAAAAAAAAGGAAGAAAAACAAACCTACGATGTGGTATCTTTTCCATGTGCAACACACTAGACACAATTGTCTTCACTGTTCAGGCTAGAGGTGCCTTTGAATTACTCATAAGACTGCATAAAACACAATTAATGCAGGGACATTTTTATTTGAGTAAATACATATGAACAAAACAGTTGCTGAACAGATTAGTCAGAGCTTGTTTGGTTACTAAGTAAGGAAGTATACGTGGAAGAAGAACACATCTGGGCTTGATGCCACCCATACTTTGCTAATTGCTTCAGAGGACAATAGGCATCCCATCTGCCAACTTTGCTCTCTCCCCTGAAGCTGTCCTGTAATAGTTGTGTTGGACACAAGAAGCACCCATTTTGGGAGGAAGGAACACTACTCTATCTTTAAAGCTTCACTTCATTCCTTCGCTCCAGCAGTCAAAGGTCTGTACCACCAGAAATTCCAGGTCTTCTCATTCCCACTTTCTCCCCCATCCCCCACATCTCAACATAACTGACAGCATATATTTAAAACCTGTCACTGAGAACAATGGTCGCACCCGTGCCCAGCGTCCATTGAAGACTCACTGATGCACACCGTGAGCTTCAATTCAAAATGTAGGAGGCGTGAAAAAGCAGAAAAAGTTCACATAAAAATTGTGAAAGGAAACTCCAGGCCTTAAACCATGACAGACTTGCTGGTGTATTGACTGTGCTGCCCTTTTCCACTTCGATGTCTTTTACAATGGGCAGACCCAGACTGCGTGTAAACTAATTCTGAAAGCCCCTTCGCTCCAATGCCACCCTGCAGCTCCATTGCACACTTTCACTTGGGATCAAACCTCAGACCATGCCGTGCCACTAAAACAGTAACTGGACATTGCAAATATTTTAAATACAAAAATAACTGTCGGGACACTTTAAGTCACAGGGAATTAATTCAGGGATGGCACTGTGGTTCTGCTGCATCACAGCACCTCAACAATTTGGGTGTGGGTTCAAATCCAGCTCAGTTTATGTGATGCTTGTATGTTCTCCCTGTATCTGGAGCGGTTCCCTCTGGATAATCCAGTTTCCTTCCACAGTCCAAAGACCTGCGTTTCAGCTTAACTGGTCATTCTAAATTGCTGTGTGTGAGGGAGACTGTGTGTTGTGTATGGGCACCCTGTGATGGACTGGCATTACATACAGGGTGTAGTTTCATAGCTTCATGCTCTGTCATTGCTGTATCATCTCTGGGTTACTGCAATCCTGATAAACATAAAACTGATAATGAATTAATGCTTTTGCGCATATATTTTCTATAACTTGCAATACTGCCTATTCATGTGCAACAGGTGTCGGCAATACATACACAGGTGAAAAGGAATGTAACCAACTTAATTCAACATCTTCCACATGGTTTACAGTTCGTGTCTGGTGATCTTAAACAAGATGAGCAACTTTTTATGTTTATAGCACAAACCAATCAACAAACATTTTGTGGAAGCAGCACTTTCATTTGAATAAAATTTCATCTAGCAAAATGTAAATAAAAATATTAAAATAAGGTCTTGTAACTCCAATTTTTCACTGCAGTTATGTCAGTCCCATTACTGAGGGACTTCACACATCAAATTACCAGTGTACAGCTAATTTAACAGTACTGCAAGGAATTAAGATTAACATTTTCAATGTAACTGAAGATAATTCAAAAAATGTTAACAGAATACAACCTGTTGCAGCATTTCTTTTTAGCTAATGTGAAACGTTTTTCCTATTTATTATCAGCACAATAAGTGTACTGCTTGAGGATATCATGAAACGGTTTTGTTAGAACCAACAGTTCTACCTATGACTGGAGAATAAAAAAAAAAAAACAGAAACAACACAGGACTTTTTTCTAATTTTACACCGTATCACAAAAACACAGACAATAGCGCACACATAAACCCTTCCACATCATCCAAACACTTCCGACAAATCTGCAATTACACACACAGCAAAGTCCAATATCCTACCCACTTCATGGACAGAAGGAAAACAAAACAAGAAAAACAGCCAAAAAAAAAAAAAAAGACCAGACCAGACGTCTTTAGAAATCCTTTTGAAGAAATTAGTTATTCTGGGGATTCATTGTCTTTGATATTTTTAGCACTGTCCCCAAGGGCACCACAGTTTAAAAGATGTTGTTTCTGAACATTACAAAGAGATGATAAGAAAATTAATTGTTTGGATGAATTTATGATGAAAAGCTGTAGGTGTTGGCACGTTTCTCCAAAAATAAATACTCAACTGAGTTTAAGAATGTCCAACAAGCTTTACAAAGGTGACGTTTTATTGCTTGTACATATTATTATTATTATTATTATTATTATTGTTATCATCAAAAAATATTTTAGTGGATTTCATGCTGTCACAGGCTGTGTCTCTCTGTTGCAGCTCTGACTCACAACCACCACCGAAGTGGTTAACTGGCCTGACTAGCAGGCTTGGGGTTAACTTTCCTCCTGCATCGTTCTTTTTATTCCCCACCATAATTATTTTGAGAAGTTCACAATTTGATAAACACATATGAATCTTCCAGAAAAACAAAAGGATAAAGAACGGGGGGGGGGGGGAGAGGAGACACTGTAGACTGGCGGTGGCTTTGGCATCCAACACCTAGATCACCACTAACTCCAGCACCACCTCCAGCGTAGCATTCTTTGGCCCATCGTGCAACCAGGCTTGGCCTGGATCTCTGAATCCTGCCCCCCCTGTCTTTGTAGCCTGGGGTCTTACTGCTGCGCGGCACCTTCCCAAAAGCCATCACCCAGGTAGCATGTGAGCTGGCCTTACCTTTCAGAGCAGAACGTGAACAATGCGGAGAAGGTAGAGAACCCAAGGTTGAGAAGAAGCCCACATTTCCATTCGGTTCAGTCACACAGCTGTCAACATCTCACATTCAGAAACAGGCCTGTTCCAACCATTGGCTGCATTATGTTTTGTACTAATTATTCTTTTCTTAAATTGTTCTTTCCTTGCTACACAAAGCAAATTTACCCATGAACATTTTCACAGATATTTCCTTCTGTCAAACCTTCCAGTTACAAGTTTGCTCTGTTCACAGTGGGGATTAAACCCTCTACGAGACCACTCTATCTAGACTGTTGTGTTCGTCTGTGTACTACGCCTGTCTTACTGCCAGCTCTAACTGTGCATCATATTCTGTTGAGAAATAACTAAAATGATTGCATGCAGACAATGAGAACCTGTAATTTTCATATGCAAGCAAACTCTGGACACCTATTATCTTTTCTAAATAGAGTTTTTGGTGGCTAACACCAGCAACACGTTTGTTCTTATACACCCACAAAGGTGGCTTTGTTTTAATGTCCATAAAAGATTCAAAAATAAACACGCTGTTCCTCCCGACTGCAAAAATTAGATCCACCCCTTTCACTTAAAAAAGATAAAATAACAAATAAATATTTAAATATCATATATACTATATAGTATACAGTTGGCCCCCTAATTTTAAACTTCACTAAGACTGAGAGTTCATTTGTTACTCAAAAAGTGTAAGTTTAAAGTGAGCAGAGCAGGCCAAGGTCTCTTCATCGATTCTGTATGCAGGTAGTGGTTTAGTGTACTCCAGCAAAATTGGTGGCATCTCTGTTGGTGAAATGTGCTGTTGTTTACTCCGTATTGTACAGTTTGGGGAAAACTGTCTGCTAAATAAATGATATAAATGTCAGCAACATGATAGTTATGCAGAATGGGTAGCAACAGGAAAGGTTTACGGATGGGAAAAGAGCAGCACTCTCTCCATCTCTCTCACTGAGCACCTTGGACACCAAGCTGGCAGAGCCCCTCCCACTGGTGAGTTGGGATGCCTCATGCACATGGTGCTCATTGTGATATTTATGACACGTTGCACACAAGAAAGCACACTTTCTAAAGTAGGCCAGGGCTAGTTGCTTTACCCATTCACACAACATGGAACAAACATGAATGGAAGAAAAGGTTCACTGTGTAAACCAAAAGGCATTAATCTAAACTGACCTGATCCAAACACTTCTTACACAAGAAGGGCGGCTTCAAGGTGGTAAATGGATAAAATGTCCTGCAAGTTGTACCACTCTCGAAATTACATGCATGCTATGTAGCCCTGACTACTGAGATTCTTGGTATTTTCCAAGCTAGTTTGTCAGTATGGCCTCATGTGGGACATGAGCTCAATCTCCTTTAAAGCATAACAATAACCACAACCGCTCCCCAGTTTAAAGAAGAGAAAATGTAAGGAAACATGAGGAAAGCATGTTTCACAAATTGCTTGGTATAGCAGACACAAGAAGCCACACAGATAATTTCTCACAAGTAAAAAAAAAAAAAAAGTCTCATGTCGGCCAAACTGAGCTTCAAGACTACACGTAACACATTGATGCAATTCACATAATGTGATTTTGACAGAAGAAAACTCCAGATGCCACAGCTTCCCACATGCTGTGTTACTCTTACTCTTTGTGTACTCCACAGTCATCTGCTGTGAAACAGAGACACTATTCACACTCAGAAGCTAAAATAAGCAAAATCAGGACAAATAAACAAAAACGACTGCAGTGTACAAAACTACAGGATCCTGTTTGAGTTAGAGCTTCATCCTAAATCCCAACTGGTTATTAGCGATGTAAAATCACCCATATTATTGACCTCATAGAAAGGGAAAGGAGATCAACAGAAGGTCAAATCTAAAAAAAAACTCAGCACTCCTTCAGATTTTTGAAAGAATCTCAATCTATGCCACTGACACTGGGTATTAATGTTGCAAGTAAGCCATTGCCAATGATGGAAAAATTGTGACTGTAGCAGTGGCACCGAACGGAAATGTCAAAATCTGCAGTTCCAGTGGCTGGAGTTGTGGGTGTGGAGCTTTTAAAAAAAAAATTCTTTTTTTTTTTTTAAGGTAGGGATGTCTTCTTACATGAGCAAAACAAAACCCAAACTTTGAAAAAGGTGGCCACGGTGCGGTCTGCACGGTTTTCAGAAAGAAAACAAGACAAAATTACTGGACCGTACGACGTAGCTAAGCTGTGAGTTCACTCGCTGCAGCTCTGTCATTTAGCTAAACAGGGATTGACCAAGAAGGCCTGGGCTTTGCCGGTTTCACTTGTGGGCAATAAAACACACAGAGGGTTCAAAATAATGCACTGGAATAAAATGGCAATTAAGGCTTCCGGGAACCTAAAATATTCTGAATGATAATTGGTTACAGTGGGCTGACAATGTGTTCTCCCAACATCCCCAATAGCTGAACAAAAATGAGATCGACAGGTACACCAAGTATGAATCGCAAATAATTTCTCGTGGAATTTCAGTTGAAACACAAAATGGTACCAAAACACAATAAAACAACAGGACAAAATGCTTGGCAATAATTATGTGTTCTTAAGAATTGGGTTACGCTGAATAATTATTACAATTACATTAAATTTCTGCACAGATTAATAATTATACAGTAATAATTTTAAGTTTCTACAGCTTGGTCGACTAAACCGATTTTGGCACCAAGGATCAGGTTCTTTTCAGCTAAGCCTACAGCACAAGACTACAGGTTTTTAAGCACTCCTTTTGTCCCCTGCTAAGCAAACTATACGTCTGTTGACAATAGTAAATAATTTTGGATACTGCACAAGCTGTGACTGCTCAGTTCTGCTGTGCAAAAGCAGTTCAACAAATCCTGTTGCAAGCTTTGCACGTAATTATAAAAAAAATTGAGCATATATTATTTATGTGTGTATACATATTTCATATGCACACATTTTAAATGTAATGCCAAACAAAATAATTGTACGACACAACATTTTTGCTCTTACAGTGGTGGATTCAAATGTTTGTTTAAGCACAAAGTCGAATGGTCAGAAACACGATGAGTGCAAGGCCAAGTAATACCGTACCTATCGACATAAATTAGGCACTACAATTACATACTTTGCAAAGGCGCCAATTACGGAAATTATACACGGTGGAAGCAGGTTCTAAAAATGGAAAGGCTTTAAGTGTCTTAATGCTCCAGGAATATTTAATTATACTCTTTGTGGACGGTCACAAAACAGTGCTTGAGATCACAATAATAAACGGGAAGATTCCTGGGATTTATGTTTCTGCAGAAAGGACACAGGAAGTGATGCACTTTAGCGTAAATAAATTTGTCCACATAACAGAAAGAGTCAGCCTACAGAACATTTGGAAAAAGAAATCCAAACTGCTCATACCTGCATGTGAATTTTTTTTAATTTTTTTTTATTTGTGTACAGGTGCCCCAAGTTACGAATGTCCGACTTACAGACAACTTGTACTTAAGAACGAACGCATGTGCTACTTTGTGACACTCTTGAAAACATTGCGTGGCTTCAGCAGTTCGAGGAAGGAGAACGCCATCTGGCATTTTTTAGTCGGATCACGTTCCTGTCAACACTGTGTTGAGCATGTAACTTTTTAATCAGGCTTAAATTTTTATCTTATTTACCCTTGTAACCATGCCTCCAAAGCATAAATCCGATGCAAGTGCTGTTGATGCATCAAAGTAAAGGAAACTGATCACAATTAAAAAAGTAGAAATAATAAAGTGATTGGAAAGAAATGAAACACCATTGGTCATTTGAAAAGCTACAGTTGGTCAAAGATCGGAACAATTTTAAAGGATAAAGCATGTTTCTTAAGTGTTTCATATGTACCTGTTCCGACCTACCTACAAATTCGATTTAAAGAAAGACTTGGGAATGGATCTCATTCGTGACCTAGAGACTGCCTGTATTCCTATCAATAGTAGTGCAAGAAAAAAAAAATGTAGATACTGTTTTTATACAGTGGGCTTATAACCCTTACTATTACTATTTTTGCCCATTATACAGTCATTTTACTTCCATAACAAGGACTTTATTGTGCATTATGACTTGAATGAAACATAATACAGCAGACACGTACACTTGGTGTCTCTAACCTATAAGACTGGTTATCCCTCAGTTGCATCAAACCCTGGCAGCCACTGTCCAACACAAATGTATACTTCCTACCATGCTGACAATCTGAAACAATCACAACAATTAATTTAGATAAATCTAGTATCACAAGTCAAATAGTAATCTCAGAATTATTACTCTTTTTCTCCACAGCAGTGTATAATTTTCAGCTCCACAAAATGACTAGTTGAGTCACCTGGCTTTGCCTGGGTCAAAAAGGTGTAGCAGTGGAAAGATCAAAAGTTATACGCTATACAATCTGCAAACTGTTTTATTATTAAAGTGGTGCATTAGTAGATATGTAAACACAGTTCATCAGTATTGTTAGTGCTGTCAGAAAGGTGAATGCCCACCTGATCCCCACCTGTGGGTACATGAGGTGGAGCGTTGGCCCTCTAAACAAATAAATAAATAAATACCAAAACGTTTGCATGAGTGAACAGGTTCATGCTTGGAAGTTTCAAAGCAGCAGACCAACTTTAATAAAAACTGCTTTAATACATAAATAGCCTTCAACTGATATAAAGACTTCACAGAAAAAATTAACCCTATTATGCAAGGAATAGATGGGTAATTATTTTTAACTAATGAGTGTGTGCAGGTATGTATTTATGTGTATATAAAAGCATATATGTATGTGTATATATTTATATAAATATAAAATTTTCCTTTGTCACCCAGTTGAGGGTACAGTAGAGTATTTTTTGCTGTTACTACGATGGTGCTCTTCTGGACTGAGACCAGTGTTGTAATTCCTGGGATCTGATGGAGCTGACCTTCCAACTTAGGGGTCATGGCCCCAAGTGCTCCTACCACCATTAGGACTACCTTAGTTTTCACCTTCCACATTTTCTCCTGTGTGTGTAAAATAGGTATTTCAGTGAGATCATTATGATTAAAGAACATATTAGATTTTACATTATTAAATGGTGTAAGTTGCTAAACATAAATTACCCACACAGGGGAAAAATCCCAAAAAAAAAAAACCTTGACCTTAAACTCTGCCCCCTGGTGCACCAGCAAAAAACTGCAACTACAGGTTTTGCCACAATCACAGAAAAGGAAAAACCAGGATGGCAAAAAAAGTTTTACATTTATTTCTGTATGTAAATTCATAACTGAAAGATAAACATATTTGCCTAGTCTATTTTGTAACTTTGCCAATTTTTAAAAAAATTTTCTTCACCAAACTTTGCAAACTCTTCCAAACTATGGACTGGGAGATTAAAAGACCTCAATAATTGAAGTTTTTTTATATATATATATATATATACATACACACACAAATATCATATATAATCAATTTATATCAATTAAGTTATTGTAGCCTATTAATTTAAGCATGTGAGCAAAATGTCATGAAGTTCTGATTAGGACCCTTCACTATTTTAGTGCCAACAATGTTGAAATCAAACAAATCGCAGATGAATACAGCAGTCAACAATATAATATAAATAAAAACAAATAATCCCTTTCATCCACCACATATTTTAAAGTTTTATATAAGGTATCATGCTATAATCAAACAAATTAAAAATGTTAAGAGAAAATAATTGTCAATTGCATCAACTGTACTGCACTGCTATGACAAATATGAAATAAACTGAAAAACAACTAAAGAATTCCACTATTATTTTTTACATTCAATAATTAAGCCAAAATAAAAATTGTATTGTATAAAAACTGTCTATATCACAAAAAATCCTGATATTATATTTTTAAATACACACACTTCGCTTTTGGATTCTGCAGACATTAACGCAGATTTAAACAAGAATAACTGAGTCAAGCAAAAACTCTCACTTTGTCTCGGCTACAGTGGAGACTAAAACCTGCCTTTGTCTTTTTTGTGGCTTGACAGTTTGAGGAGAATAAAGAAGAGGTGACCACAGATCTTCATGTTTAGAGCAAACTACCATCCTGATCTGACAGTCCCTCACCAAAGCGCACCCCTAATTAAGGCTTACCATCGCTGGGGGAGGCGCTTACGTAGCAGGCTGATCTGAAGCGAGGTGAAGGGCAGATATGGTATAAATACTTGCATTACCATGCTGAAGCCCAGCAGTTCTTTCAGCAGACTAAAGACCTAAGGATATACGACAGCGGCAGGCACAGACTCCCCACCTCGACTCCTCTGTTTTTTGGAGCTAAAGCATGCTGGTACGTGTCACCTTTTTGGGTCTTTTCTCCAAGCAGTGGAAAGCTAGGTCCCTTCCTGGGCCACAATTTTTCACTGGTTCTGCAGGGCAAAACTCTGAGCTCTGGGCACTGGAGCTGGCCAGGGCAGTGCCCCCATGGTTGGTAAATAACCTGAGTGTGGCAGAGGCTCTTTTAAAGGCAGAATGCGACATAAGTGACAGTCAGTAGGGCATGCTTGGGGTCTGAGAAATGCTGGAGTCATTTCAAACTGAATTTATCTGTTCTTGTCACGTAATGTTAGAAAGGGAATCGTGACCCTGATATCCTTGTGTTCTTAAGGGTTTTAGCAGCATCTTTATAATAAAAAAAAATACAACGCATAACAGATGTGCCACTCACCCTGCTTTCCTTCACAGATTTAGCTTCAGAAGATGGACCTACGCGTGATCAGTGTTGTTCTCCTTCTGTTGGCCTTAGCTAACGCCACACCAGAAAGATACCACAGAGTCCATAAGGAGCCGTACCCAAAGAAGACTCATGGTGAGTGGGAATGCACTGCTGCCTTTCGTTACACCATGCTGATCCTGTGTGCCCAAATTATGGAGGAGCTCCACAGTGGCTCAACTCCAGCAGGGACATGTAGTTTGCAGAGCTGAATTTCACAGATGAGTCTCACATCCTGCAGCAAAGCTGGATGATAACTGTTGGTAGAAGCCTGGTATCTCAAATGCAGTGAGAACAAATAGGATGAGTAAACCTGAGGTTCTGGCCAAATCTTCCTGCTGCCATCCTTCATTCTTGTAATACTTGTATTCTTTTACTTCGGAGCATTTTATTCTATTTCCCATAATATTGGATTATTTCTATTCTGAAAACTCACAGCACAGTAAAAAAAAAAAAATAATAATAATATAAATTCTTATACGGACATTTCTCTGCATAGAATCAAGATTTAAAAGATCATTGGAGAACATAAACACTTTTTAAATATATGTAAGTATTTTAAAATGTCACCAAAATCATGTTGAATATATTGATAATATACATAGACAGAGCAATACAAACGGAACCATAAAAAGTCATGCATAAAACACATAAAGGAATAGTTTTGCAAATAATTTAGGGACATTTAAAATAATGAATATATTTGAAGGAGAATGGAAAAAGAACCGCAAGTTTATGATAAAAGGTACGAAAATGGGATCATTTTCCTTAGCCAAAAGTTAAAAAGCATTCAGCAGGCAAACAGTAAGACTTTTGGACATTCTGAGCAATAAATATTTTATTCTGCAATGTTCTGCCTATTTTACATCATTTTTAAATCTCCAGAACACTTTTATCCGCAAGGAAAAAAAAAGAGATTTAAAATGCTGTAGTGAACTGGCACCACATCCCAGGTTTTAGAGAACTCCATATGTTTACCACAGTTTAAATACTGCCCATCATTTTGTTTAACTGCATCGACTGCAGAACAAATTGCAAACCACTTTTATTACAAATACTGCACAAGAAGAAGACTGAGAACTTCTAAAAAGACCTACATTTGATTGAATTAAGATGCACGGATGACAAAGTTGTTCTTGAACGGAGCTCCCCCTTGCCTGTGCTCTCTGCATTAAAATGTGCTGTACCAGGAAGGGCATTCCCACAATATTTAATATTAAATCAAATTAGCTGTTTAACTGAATGAGAATAAAAACTTACGTTTAATATACTTATTAAGTATGTTTTTATTAGATATGTTTTACTTGCCCTTGAACAGAGAAAAATAATAGCATGTTTAAACATAGGCAATTGTTGGGGGGAAAAAAGGCCAACGTGTATATGAATTGCAAGCAAAACTGCCAGGGTCGCAAAGCCAACAGGAACCTCATGGAAACGACCCAGCTGCTGAGGGCTTTGTGCAGCTACAGCCAACAGCATGACCGCTTGCACCAGCTATTTGCAGTAGCTTCCTCATTGGTGTAGGTCTACCTTCGCTGGCCAAACCCCTCTAGCTGTGCCATCCTAACCACAACCGGGACTGCGCATAAAACTGTGATGGTCACCGCAATGGGGCCGAAGGAAACAAAACGCTGAGACAGATTTAATTGTCCTGAAATCACTGAGATTAAATTAAATGATTTGTAGACTCCAGTCCATTTCAGTAGTGCTTTCAATGGGTTATAACCCAGCAAGCGTAAACAGGTTCCTTTCCAAGGTCCTCTGCACATACACTGTTTTGCCAGACCAGAAGAGATGTGACCACATTAACCCGGGCACACCCAATGCTATCACTTTCCTGAGCATTTATTTCACAAATTACACTTCGAGTATTAGGAAAGTCATAAAATCACTTTTTTTTGGTACTGAGGGATGAGAACAATCAACACTTTAAAAAAAAAAAAAAAAAAAGGATCTAAATTAATTATCTTTTAACAATCATACATGAAATAAATATTTTACAGAAAGAGACCTGAAGTAGATTTTCTACAAAAAAAAAAAAAATCAACTTCTGAGGAACTGCATATCTGAATCCTCTGTGACCATTACAGGCAAATCAGGGAATTTGCTAGAACCGAAATTGGTCAGCGATGTCGGGGTGTGAGGCCTGAGCGGTGCTTGAATCCTCCACTAATGTAGACTTTTCTAAAATCTGGCAACTTACTTGGCTTTAGTATAGCTGCACAACTTCTAAATGTTCATCACATTTGGCTACGGAGCAAATCCGCACATTCATTTTTGTGATGCATATTCCAACACATACATAAGTAACACCCATTAAGTACCATTTAAAGAGACACACCTCAATTTTGCATTTAAACCCTGTGTATCTTGCACGCAGCAGACTGAATTTTATTATTTTATTTATTATATAAATTCATTATTTTATGAATGTTATTCCTTTTTTATACCAAGTTCGAATCCATTGTTCAAATCTGGCTCCAACTCTCAGTAGTGAGGATCGGTACATAATGGTTACGTTGGTGCTTGATTTTTAAGACATTATACAATATTAAAAATCATAAAATAACAATAAAAATCATACAATAAGTACCTATGGAAGTGCACAGTCTAACTACAACAAGGCACAGTAAATTACAGATTAAATGAAGGCTACCACTTTATTATAATGTTAAAACAATCAAATAATGATAGTTAAAGCAAGGAGCTTCACAGTCTGTGGAAACCGGTAATTCCCTTTAACTTTTCAAAGACTCATAAACAGTGAAATCACTGCTATGACAAAATCAATTTTCTTTCCTCAACATACAGTACTATTTCCTAAATAAGACAAATTTCTGATCAATCTCAAAACGCAAGTCTCTGTGACACCTGCATTACAAACAATTTAATCGATAAAATTCAACCTGCCAATTCGCCCTGACCTCCTCTCACACACAAAACACGTAGAACCTTCAACAAATTGGTGCAGTGGTTTGTTTACGCAGCCTTTTTACCATCTCTTGATAGTCGGTGCTAATGCTCAAACTTACCATGCTACATGATTTAGAAAATGAAAAATATTAATAAACAGCCAGTGAAGCAGTTCATTCAGAATTTTCTTTAGCACATAAATAAAATTTAAATGAGCAAAAAATGAAAAAGCCCTTTTCTGTAGTGCTTGTGGTGAGTGAGGCTCAAATGTTAAACTGATGTAAGCAGTTTTTGGCAGTAATTCATGAAAATAGCCTAAGAAAAAGGAACGCTATTGAAGTTAGATACACTTCAAAATAGGATTAATCATTTGCAAGCTGCTTCACAATAAAGTTTAGCATAGCAGTCTGGTTCACTTCTAATACATAGTCCATCTGTAAGGATTTCACACTTGTCTGTTTTCATATCTACTTATAGAAACCCAAACAAGAGCAAGATTATTTATTCCTCTGTTGATAAAGGAAGTGTCCTTACTTTAAAGCCAATAAAAATGTTTTCACTAAATATCTATCATAAAAGATAGAGAGCGATATAAGCAGATCTGCAATGTAACCTGCTTGCTGACCAAGCCAAAGGGCCCCCTTTGTACACCTTCTACCCGAAATTTAGTCCCTTCATGAGCTCCGACACTAAACCCCAGACGCTAACGTACAGTCAAAGCATTATACGGCTCCACAGAGCAAACTGTTGCAAATGTTATTCCATTCATGTATTTTCAATTAAATTGGTTTTTAATTCTTTTTTAATTTGCAGGATTCTACAGCCTATTTGGCTCTTTGTAGCTGTAAACGGTTAAGCTTAGTGTATACAAGCCATCGTTGACAGAAACAGGCCAATCACAAAGCTACGACTTTTCCTGAACATGTTTTTAAAATTTTTGCATTGACAATCAGTACAAATCGGTTAAGATCTTGAGAATTACTTGGTTTTTAAAAAGCATAAAATCATAGACATTAAAAATAATATGGAAGTAAAGTGACAGTTTACAGTAAATTCTGCATATCCTATGACACAAAATAACATTTAATCTATGAAATGCAAGCGGACTATAAGCACCCAACTGTAAGCCAATATTAGCCTCAGTACCAAGGACAACATTTCAAATAAAAATCCACACTGCTGTAATTACCGGGATGAAACTTTGCTGATGGACATACAAATAAATGAATCCCTTATCAACATGGTTTAAATAAAATTAATTAAGCTACAATATCCACAGGAAAGAACCATCCAAAGAACTAATTTAATATTTTTATCTGATGACCAGTGAAAAGTTTATAAAATTTCAATTACAAATACAAATAAAGTGACCAACTGACAACTGATTAAACGTCAAGTCCTTGTCTCTGAGAAGGGAGTACAAATTTGTTTTATTAGTGTCAAAACTAATTCCTTTTGCATTATTAACATCCTCCAGTTGGGAAGGTTATGTGAACCACTGCAAAAACTAATTTAATAGAAAGAAAAAAAAAAACAAAAGAGAAGAAAGACACATTAAATTAAAAAAAAAATATAAATTACAAATTAAAAATTCATATCTTATAAGTTTCATTAATAGGAAACAACTAGAAAAAAAATCATTAAAACCAGAGCTAAAAAATGACATCTCTCCTGTCTTTTCAATAGCACCAGCACCACCACCACCAGGTGAGCCAGGACCTCCAGGTGAACCAGGACAACCTGGACCCCCTGGGATCCCTGGGGCCCCTGGACCTCCAGGCAAAAGTGGATATGGAAAACCAGGACCTCAAGGTCCCCCTGGGACACCTGGGCCAGCTGGCCTCTCTGCAACTGGCAAACCTGGCACTCCGGGTGCACCTGGGAAACCTGGTGCCAACGGCAAGCCTGGCGAAAGGGGAATACCCGGCACCCCTGGAGCCCAGGGTGCCAGGGGGGCCCCTGGTCCTTCTGGGCCCTCTGGACCTGCAGGTCTTTCTTCTGTTGGCAAACCTGGGCCACATGGTTTGCCTGGACCAATGGGGCCTAGAGGTGAGCCAGGTTTAAAGGGACATCCTGGCACTCCTGGTATTCCTGGTCCTAAAGGAGACAGGGGACATGGCATTCCTGGGACTCCAGGTGAGAGAGGACCAGTGGGTCCAGTGGGCCCTTCAGGTCAGCCTGGTATTCCTGGGGTTGGGAAAAGTGGTGCACCTGGAATTCCTGGGGAGCCTGGGAAGGCAGGTGTTCCAGGAAGAGATGGCAGTCCAGGGCAAGTAGGAAGGCCAGGACCAAAAGGCCCTGATGGAATCCCAGGTATAGGATCTCCAGGCAAGCCAGGTCAGAACGGTGCTCCTGGTATGCCTGGCAATCCTGGACCAAAAGGTCCCTCAGGAGCAAATGGAGCACCTGGAGCTCCTGGCGTCCCAGGTATAGGAAAACCTGGAATTCCTGGACAACCAGGAGAGAGAGGAGTTTCAGGTACCCCAGGTACTACCGGTCAAAAAGGTGAACCAGGACCAATGGGGTACACAGGTGCAACAGGCGCTGTTGGGCCTGTGGGACCAGTTGGTCCTCCGGGGGCAAGAGGATTACAGGGAGAGTCAGGGATTCCTGGACTTAAAGGTGACACTGGTGAAATAGGAATACCTGGACCACAGGGATATAAGGGTGACAAGGGAGCAAGAGGTTTAGATGGGAAGTCAGGAATCCCAGGAGCACCAGGCCCCATGGGTCTAAAAGGTCCTGCTGGACCACCAGGTAGCACAGGTGAAAAAGGTCATACTGGTTCTCCTGGTATTCCAGGAGGTCCAGGACCAGTGGGGCCAAAGGGACATCCAGGGAGACCTGGAGAACCAGGACAAAGGGGTGAGAATGGAATTCCTGGCGCAAAGGGGCCAATCGGGCTTCCTGGTTCTCCAGGAGGCCCAGGCCTTAAAGGCCATCCAGGTCATCCTGGGCCTCCTGGGCCTGCAGGATTATCGGCTAAGGGAATCTCTGGCCCTCAGGGACCCCCAGGCATTCCTGGAGCTAGAGGGCAGGATGGTATTCCTGGACCAGTTGGCCCTCCAGGCCCACCTGGCCCTCCTGGTGAGATTGTTTATGACAAAGGCATGCCCCTAAAATCACACGAGGTAATGATGCCTCTGAAGCCCCCCGTTTCTGCCTTTACTGCTGTGCTGACTAAGGCTTACCCTCCATCTGGTGAACCCATTCGGTTTGAGCAGGTTATTTACAACGCAGAGAACCACTACGATCCCGAGAGTGGAATCTTTACTTGCCACATCCCAGGCGTCTACTACTTTGCCTACCACCTGCACGTCAATGGGGCCAATGCACTGGTGGCGCTGTACAGAAACGGCGAGCCTGTTATGTTCACCTATGATGAGTACAACAAGGGTTTCCTGGACCAGATGTCTGGCAGTACTGTCCTTCAGCTTAATGAGCATGACAGAGTCTATGTTCAGGTGCCTGATGAGGAAGCCAATGGTATCTTTGCTGCCGAAAATGTCCACTGCTCTTTCGGTGGATTCCTCATCGTTTCTACGTGATACGGAGTCCTCGAATCTGCAGACAATTTTCAATCCCAAGAACATGTTCTCTAAAAACTAACCACCCTTTTTAACTACCCCATGGCCCAAGAATGTTAGATTTTTTGGACACAAAAATATCTAACAATAAGAAACAAGTATGAAAACTTCAGATTTCCCTTACAATAATCTTAAGTGAATATAAAAAAAATGTATGGTGGTAATAAAAATGTATTCATTAGGCCTTTTACCAAAGATGAGGTGACAAGGTAGCAACGGTTAGAACTGGATATTGAAAATAAATCGGACGGCTTTTCTTTTTTCAGACAAAAAAATATTTACAAAGCTTTTTCCTTCTTTCTGTAATTTTAAGAATATTCAGTTGAGAGTTTTTTTCAGTGTATAGGTTGCTAAAATTCATTAATTCTTGGTGCTTACTGCTTGTAAAATTTACAGCAGATTCTTATTTTTGTGTTTCAGTCTGTCTCAGCAGGTGTTATCTGTAACATGCATATTAAATCATTTGTGAAAATGGAAAACATGCTTTTTTTGTAAACAATGTCGTTACCAGATTTATGAGGGGAAAAAAAAAAAAAAAAAAACTTCTGTGTGAAAGTTTAATAAAAAAAAAAATGCAACACAGAGAAGGAAACAGCCATTGAAATTCACACTGGGTTTCAGCAGCATTGTTATTTTCTTCAAGATGCATTACGCTATGTACGACATATTGACCAAAATAAAAAAACATTGCCTTATTTCCAAACATTTTGTCTGTGTTATGGCTTCTGGCAATTTAGGGATCTGGCATTCATTACTATGGCAACAAAATCTGTCATTAAGTAAACACCCACTGCAATAGTGATTGAGATTTAATGTAGCAAAACAGCTGCCATTCACTATTCCCCACATTGCTTGAAAAAGGCCGCTTTATCTAATGGACTTTCAGCACAAAGCACTATTGTTGCATCAGATGTCTACAAAGTAAAAAGTTAAAATTTGACAAAATGTGAATTTTTATACAGACACTGATCATGCACACTTGGCAAACTGTCTTATGAGTAAATTTGTTTTGTAATGCTAGAGGAAAACAGACTTACCTTTAAAAGCAGATGTATTGTAATTGTGATCTATGGCAGCAACCATATCTTTCCACAGATCCGCTGTCACCTCATTCCCATGCTGAAAACAGTCAAAGTTGGGCAGCAAAAGAAAAAAAAAATGTTTTTTTTAACATAACTTTTTGACAAAGAAGTAAAAGACACCCAAAAGTAATTATTTGCATGATTACCGTAAGCAAAGAAATGTTACCTTGTGCAACATATCCACCACCCTGGCGCAGAGAAGAGCCCCCGGAAGGTCAAAATAGTTGTCATAAAAATAGTATTTAGCTGTACAAAATAAAGAAACATCTCAACTTCAAAAATTTTACCAAATATATTGCACTTACAAAAACATAAAAAAATAATAAAAAAAAAAAAAAAAAAAAAAAACCTTACTACAAAATGCCGGCATTCACAATAAACAAACAAACAAATATCAATGAGCAAGACCTGGGCAAGACTATCAGATTAGAGATGTCCTGGTGTCTAAAGGGAATCAATTACATGCATTTTAATTTTATTGCTAACAGATTTATTACATTTTTCTGTATGATAACCTGAGTTTCATCTCATTATCAGCAATATAAATTTATATAATGCATTTTAAAATGCTATAAACTGTATCTTAACCCATTACCAGCCGTAACTCGGAAAAGTGGGGATATCGAAACAAAAAACTTAAAGAAAAGAACACGTTAGATTTCAGAGAATGTGGTTTGGCACAAAGAATGCGCAGAGACAGGGACTGAAGTGTACCTGATCTGGTGTAAGAGGTATTGAGGCTTTCAAAGTGCTTCCACTTCTTCTGGGGACCATAATGCTCAATAATCTCTTCAGTGCTTAGATGTCTCGTCCCATGTGAAGCCCTACAGAAGAAAAAGCAAACAACACTGTGTTTTCGTTGGGCTTCCTGTACCATAACAGCTACTTCCATGGTGCCGCAGATGCAGCAGTGGACATCATGGAAATGGACACTAGTTTGTGACCTGAAAGATTCTGGTTCCAGTTCAGTTTCCAAGAAGATTCCTACTACAGGATTTACTGAGCACGACCTGAAATGGAAATGCGCCAGCAGAAATATCGAGCTATAGAACTCGATAAAAAAAAATTAATTCACACAAAGCACCTGCTCAGAATGACAACAGTGAGCCACTGGGGACTGAACCATGAAAACCTTTCTTGAGATTAATACTTTTACACTGCCAGGGATTTATAGTCTAGCACTTTGTATTTTAGACGAGCACTGTAGGCCTCTGTACCAACGTGGGCCATGTTTCCAATAGCTGTCTATTTAATGTGAACAAAGACCTCAGATGAAGCAAAGACAGCATCTGGTCTATCAAAGGCCTTTGAAAGCAGCATGTTTGAATGCAGCTTCCTAAGCATGTGAGATCCACCACCAGGTAAACTGGTGTTTTTATCCATCAGTCATCACCTCTTCTACTGCAGCATTGCCACTTAACGGCAACAAGGACCTCCCCTGACTTCCACACTGAAGATGTGTGTGACTCTGCAACTTTGGTGCAACTAGAGAAGATGTGCTGCAGAAATGAATGCAGATGCTCTCCTAATGGCAGTTCATTCTTTGCCAAGACTATTAGAAGCTTACAAAATTCATTGTTTTGGAGTTGAGCTGGTAATAAAGTAATATCAGTTTGAAACAAAGCAGATTGCGGTTTAATTCAGGATGTTTATAAGACTTCCTGATGTCCTACAGGACGAGAGGGGCTTTATATACAGCAATACCTCAGTTAGTGCTACCTTCTATTGTGCTCTTTTGCAATAGCACTCTTCTGAGTCAATTATCATTATATATATATATATTTTTTTTTTTTTAATATTCCTAATTTTGTTTAGCATTTTATATTTGTTATCCATAAAAGAGTGTTTTCTGTGTTTATTTGCTACTATTAAAGGTATACCGAATATGTTTTGCATTGGGTTGCACATGCAGTTTTCCAGCTCCATTTATGTAATACGTTGTATTAATGAATGACCTCTTATTGCGCTGCTTAAGTGAGAAAATTCTCAAGAACACATTTAATGGAAGCATTACTACACTGTGAGACCGTATCATTTAACTGTTGCACAATACATTTGTGCACAAATGGAAAACTAAAACAAAAGGCAGCTGAAAAGACAATCGCAACACAAACTCATCCCAATCCTATGACAAAGCACTGAAGAAACACAGTGTTTTAACTAACCTCTGCAAAAAAACACATACAATCTCATTGTTGCATGCACGCGGAACCACATATTTCGTTTTACTTCACAGCTATATCTGCTGCAGTCATGTTTTTTTTCCCTTTTGCGACACACACAAAAACACGCACACCACCGCAGTCAATGAGACATCACGCAACATGGCAAAATGATCTTTAACGCAAAAATGTTTTTTAAATACCTTAACACAGTTCCGTCTTCTGCCAGTTTAACAAGGTTTCCATCTTCAAGGTCCACTACTAAGCCTTTAAAACTGAATACAGATAAAAACAGCATTTCATTCATGGAAAAGTAAACCAGTATTCGCATTTCTTGTAATCTTAGCTCCTTTACCCATGGTCTGATCCCATATACTGGATATTGTTCACCAGCATCTCCTTGTCTGATCATGTACCTTTCAGGATGAGCTTACATGTTCTCACAGAAGGACCGGGGACAAATTGAAAGCTCATGCATCATACTAACTACATGCTAACTCAAGGTAAGGAAAAGATTATCACTCAACATTTTAGCAACTGCTTTCAGCCAAAATAATCTATACTGGTGTCATTTCATCTGATCCCCAAAGGCTAGATGTCTTCTTGAAGCACTTAAATGTAATCATCCCACTCCAAGTTACAGCAGAAGGTTTCCAACCAGAACCATAAACCTTTTGGTTACAATTGCAGTTCTTTAACTACCCACCACTTGTATCCCCTTGATGAAGGTACATTATAACACCTTGCATTATAATGTAAACTGCTGTGCGTAAACATGTCCGACAGATAAAGAAAACAACATGAGGAGCAGACCCACCAGAAGTCCCACGTGGCAGGGCTCAGATTCAGCAGGTCTTTGTCGTAACCCTTGTGCTCCACCAGGTACCTGGCAAAGCTCTCGTAGATGAGCTGCAGAGACACACGTCACAGAGCTGGCGTGACCTGAGGGAAACCCCCAGAAGGCGACCGCTCGAAAACACCTCACAGCAGGAAAGCACCGCAACACTGATCCACAACTGGGCCCACCGCTTTGCACGGCCAAGACCCTGACAGGACGGCCGGCTGCGTTCCGCTGCTGCAGCACTGCCGACGCAGGCCGGTCGCCATGGGAATGGGTGCAGGATGCAGAGGGGCCGGTTTCTCGAATGGACACCTCCGCAGGGTGCACATGGCTACATTGTGATCGTGTACCAACATCCAGACACGTCTGTTTCAACAACATTCGTCACACAGATGCCAATAAATCAGGTGCTTCCAAACTGACCCCCCTCCCCCCCAATGCACTGTATAGGAGGCCTAAATCACAGCCCAGGATGAGGATCTCCCACTGCTGCAGACAGCGCGTCAATGGTCACCTTCGTGTGATGCAATGAGGCACAGCAGCCAAAAATAATATGGATCGATATTTTGAAAATATGGGTTCTTTCACGGATCACAGTGGCCAAGCAAGAGCTGCAGAATCGCCTGCAAGTCACCCCTGACGTTGATGTTTTCGCCAATACATGAATTTTCCGTTACGTTCGGCATTTCTTGCACATCGACAAATTGCAAAATGAATGAAATGCATCGTGTGCGATGTTGTGCTGTAGAACTCACCCTGGAGGTTTCCTTTAAATGGTACCGACAGAGCGTGTGGTCCAAATCGAAGCCAATAACGTCACACTCGGACAGGGAGAAATATTCGCTCATGGTGTCGGACGAAGAGCCGAGTAGAGGATGACCAAAAAAAAAACACAGTTTGGTCGCGTTAAATCTCAACTTGACTGCTGGGGAGAGTCGTTATCTGACAAAGTCACCGCCACGGACACACCGGGTACCGAACCGGAGCCTCCAATGCATTCGCCCCGACGGCAACACGTGGGCTAATGCACAAAACCCAGCGATAACGTCCACCACCAGGCAGGCCTTTTCAGCGACCTCCCAAATTGACCGACTTTCTTTGGGGTCACAATAAACCAAACCTTACGGTAAAACTTATCGGCGCGGTGAATGCAGATCTCCGTTTCAGAACCGTCATAAGATTCTGGAACCAGAAACCTAAACGTAGGCGCTTGTAATGTGGGAACTTCCGGGTGAAGATACCGTAATATAAGGGTAAAATGAGCACTAAAATAAATTGCTGTTGAACTGATTTTAAAGATCGTCCATATTCATTCAGCGACCGCATATTATGCATAAAGTCTTTCAAAGCAGCCAAACTGAAAGGCAAAATTCCCCCTCACTGGAAATCTGGATATTCTTGAACATCTGTTTTAAGTTTAACTGTGGCTGTCCTATTCCATCATTCTATGGCACTTCAACTGTCTTTGGAACAATCTAGAGGAGCAACTATTATTCGGGAAATACTTATTTGAGTCCTGCATTTTGGCAATAAACAGTTTTGTATCCACAATTAACTGGTGAAATGGTCAGAGAAATATTAATTGACAAAATTTAGCACTCGCGGATTATGTGAGGGTAATCTTACATCCCAGAAATTTGTGCCCACGGTGTCCGCATCTTTCTTTTAAATGTTGAATAAGAATATAGTCTTTTTTATTAAAAAAGACCTGCTTTATCAACTGTTAAATGACCTATACCCATTTATTCCTCTTTATCTGCTTCTTTAAACAAGAATGTCTAGGCTACAAAAATCTGAAACATGATCGAGCTACAAAGTGTGTAAATGTCCGGTGTTATGTATGTATTGCAACAGCGCAGCCGGACACGTAAATAGCTGTCGATTATGTATACTGCTTGTTGATTGGCTGCTGTTGCTCATTAGTGTGTTACTGTCAGTGTTGCATTCTGGGAAATGGAATTGGAAAATGCACCGTGGGCAGCACTGGAGAAAAGAGCCTCCCTCTGTCCCCTCCTTTTCCTCCTGGTCACCACAACAAAGTTCTGTTCCGAGTCCATGTTGTGACTGGAGATTGGGACTCTTTGGAGGCCAGGGACCCAGCCAAAGAGATTGCCAGCGGTGCCCCGTTTTTCTCGGCCACAGTTGCCCCATCCTTTGTGTCTGCACCTCCTGCCCCTGCACCCAGCTACTCCTCCATCGCCACCAACAAGGCGTGGTCTCTTGTCACTGTTGCGGTCCTTCCTTGCACTGCTCCGGTGTACATCAACCTCAGAAGACAGCCCCAGATAAGGTGGCCCTCCTTCCTACATTTGGTGCAGCGGCGAGGTCCGGTGCAGTCCTTGGCCATGTGGCCCCGCTCCAGACACTGCTGGCACTTCGTGGTCCTACACCTCCAGCCAGTGTGTCCCTGGCCAAAACCAAAACATGAGGGAGGCTGTCCTGAATAAAAAAGGTAGCCCCTAGCCTTACCCAAATAAAAATACGCAGGGGGGTGGGAGAACCTCTCGAACCCCGCAGGGTCCGGACACAGGCGAATGGTGAAGCGCCAGCGTCTGGTCCAGATACCCAACTTGACTCTCTCCTCCTGACCTGGAAAGACATCAACATGCCTCCAACACCCCCGGTACCTCTCATCGGCCACCAAAGTGACGTCGAAGAAGCACAAAGGCCTGTTTCGTTGTACACAGACCACGTTCTCCGCCGAAAGTCCCAGGACCCCAAAGATGACATCCCGAACAAAGGAAACCCGCTCGGGAAGGGCATCGATATTGTCTTGGTCCTTCCAGCGGAATCGGATGGTGTTCTTCATGGTCTGTATCCCGGAGGCCCTCGTCCCAGTCGTGGCAGGAAATCCCCGAGAAAGCAGCCGACGTCCTCTGCAGGCAAGACATCCGACGAGCAGGGCGATCTGGATAAAAACACTAGAAAACACAAAAATCACAAAAAACACTAAGAATCAAAAATCCTGCTTCGCCCTGCAGGGACAGTGGTCATGCCACCCGAACCCTGCACATTAGGCTAGGCGAGGCTACCCAAATAAATAATAATAACCCACTAGCATGCAGCGGTCACACCACCCACATGCCAGCATTAGGATCCACTCTGCCCCCTACCAACAACCTCCAGCGCTGCCTCTGACACTTAGCCACAAGGCCGCTGGTACAGATCGCCAAATAAATGATCCATTTTCCTGGGCTCCTGACTCCCGAGTCTTTCTGTGGTGGCGCCTTTGGGGGGCGCTACAGTACTCTGGGACTATCGCGCTGTTTCTTGCTTTTGAGGATCTGCTTTGCCGGCTGTTTTTTGGAATAAAGGTGGAAGTTAGAAGATTAAAGAACATTTTAAATCAAGCTGGCTCAATACTTTTGTGTTTGCATAATGAATTCATGATTTATCGCCGATCGATGCAAGAATGGCCGATTAATGCAAATGATTTAAAGTGCATTTTTAATTCGTGACCACTATTTTGTGTTTGAGGAAGGGATAAAATCTGGGAATCGATTACAGGTAAAGGATAACGCTTACAATAATCCAGGTGCAGTTTTAGCCTTCGTTTACAGCACGCGTGGAATGACGATAAAAAGCGATCGCCGTCATTCCTTGGGTTGCGTGAAGAAACTATTGAATCGCATGAAGAAGTCCATGATGAGCGTTTCAAATGGTCCGTAAACCTTTCTTTTATTATAATGTAGGGCGAGTGGCTGTGAGCTCTGGTGGAGGGAATGGAAACACCTCCGCGGTTTATTTACGCGGCACCCAGGCGGGAGAAAACCGGGAACTTCTGCGCCTCAGAACCGCAGTGCTCCACCTGGTTGGTTAACCCCTCAGCCCGCCTTTGTGCCCCACACGGACGGCGCCAAGCCCGCTTGACACCCGCACAGCCCCCTTTATTCTTAAACACATTCCTAAGTGCTCAAAATGGAAATACAGGCTACTTGCATGTCGTTTTCACTCAAACAACGTAAAAATTCACGCAAAACGCGCACAATTGATTTGCTGGGCTCGCTATATGTAAAAGGTACGAAGATGACGAGTCCGTTTCTGGAGACTTTGCGTGAATGAAGTATAGACGTGGATTTAAAATGACGGATAAAGACGAGCAGAAGAGGCGCCATGGCAGACAGCGCGGCAAGAGTTAACAGGCGGTTCCCGGACAGGTTTTGCTTAAGGTGCACGGGACAGTCCTACAGGTGGCTGAGCACTGACCTAACGGGCAAACCAGGAAATACCTGAAAGGTTCACACCTGAGCGCAGGCGGCAGCTTGCGGGGTTTCGAGAGTTTGACTGCGGGAAGCGAGAAGGGGGTCCCCGGCCCGGGGTCCCCGCATGCAGCCCCCCTCCCCACCCCCGCGGGCGACATGGCCTGAACGGAGCTGCGCTGGGAAAAAGGGGGGATATTTTGGCCACCTTCCATCATGACACAAAGGTTTGTGCAGTGGGTCCGCACCTGCTGCGGGACCTGCGCAACCTCGTCCCCCGTCGCCGAGTCGAAGACCGACAAGAAAGACATCGTGGTGATCAAGAAGAGGAACCCTGTGGAGATCCCCAAATGGCCGCTGCCCCCGCTGCCCCCGCAGCCGCTCAAGGAGGTCTTCGTGGCGCTGTACAACTACACGGCCCGCACGGCGGACGACCTGAGCTTCATGGCTGGGGACCGGCTGGAGGCGCTCAATAAGTCCGGGGGGTGGTGGTTGATGAGAGCCCTCAGCGGCAACTCGGCGGACAAAGAGGGCTTCGTCCCGGCCAACTACGTGGCTCTAGAAGAAAGCATCTACGCCGAACCGTGAGTGTTATTATTATTATTATTATTATTATTATTATTATTATTATTATTATTATTATTAATAAAACACTCCTCACGCCATGCGACTTACTGATTACAAAGTAATAAAAAACATAGAATTAATTATAAGGAGGAAGGTCCTTGGCATAAGTTTTATATTTTATGTCATTTTGGTTAAAAGAAAAAAAGTGGTCGCAGATTAATTATTCCTATTATTCTTTGTTTTGTCTTATTATTTTTGTTGTTTGTGTTATAATTATTGCTGAAGACACTTTTAATGTAAGAATCAAATTTCTAGCGTGTCTTCAAAAAGAAAGATAGCAAAACTAGTTTTGTGCAGTTCAGCTCACAATAAGGAAGTGAAATTGTACAAGCAAAGTAATGACTTAAACCGGGGAGCTGCATTACAGTCTAATAGTCAACCTGGAGATTTTAAAAACTTTGTGGGGGACATTTGCCGTAGTCCTGTATTTGTTGTTCGGTCCCCGCTCTGTTTTACACACAAGGTTACGCATGTATTTCAGCAGAGCCCTTCTTCTCGGTGTTGTGGGAATTCCCAACTTTTTGTAATTTATTCAACAATAACACTGTGGTAGAGGGAGTGGGGTGTTAAACGGAGCCCTTGGTGGCGAATAGCCCAGCCCGCCACAGTACCCTCAGACTGCAGGTATTTTATTACCACTGGATTATTTCATTGCCCCTGGTGGGTTCTTGAGAACCAGCGACTGTGGCTGCTTTGTGATCGCCTCCTGTTAAATGAAGCTGGTTATAGTCTTTCTGAAAAAGTTGTCACGTATACTGCATTACCGCAAATCAGTAAACTTCAATGCCACATCTACATGTTTCTGTGGCATCAGCTTAGCTTTGGTTAATGATTATCAGGTTTCAGGAAGTTCTTTGTTTAAATTGGGCCTGGTTTAAAGTTCACGCGAGGTCCTTCTGAAAATGTACCTTACAAGGTAAGAAAAAAATCACCGTATAGATTGCCAACGATTATCTGGCAACCAATATCAAAAAGATAATCTCAAGATTAAAAATAAGACCTTTCCCCTTAGGTTTAATTGTGAATCTGTGATTTCTGTTTTCTAACCATGACAATATTTTATGTAAGTTTCAAATCTGCATGTTAGAAGGAAGTGCAGCTGGAGGAAGGGGGGAGAAAGAGAGTAAAAAACATCAATAAAAAAGTTCTGTAGAAGCCCGACTGAGAGTAGATTTATGGGGAACAACGCATTATTGAATAATTCCATTAATATCTGTCACCGAGGGTGAGCAGAATTGCTTGTTAAACTGGTTTACAGTAAATGCCTCTGTTATCACTTGCAGGTGGTATTTCCCAGACACCAAGAGGTTGGATGCTGAGAAAATGCTGCTGTCTGAGGGGAATAAGTCAGGTGCCTTCCTTATCAGACAGTCTGAAAGTCAAAAAGGAGAGCTTTCTCTTTCAGGTAACTTCTGTGCTACAGAGAAATATATGTGATAAAGGACTAGAATTCCCCTGTTGGTACTCAGGTCCACAGTCCTTTTATTTAGGGTTTTGAGTTCTATCTTATGATACAGATATCAAAGCAAACTATCAAAGCACACAGGAAATGGTAACTGCCCCCATGTTGCAGTATTGTGTACGTAAGCAATGACTGTACCTGTCCAGTCAGCTGATAAGAATGTTAAAGAAAATGAAACATTTCCTCATTCCATTCAATTTTCATCTGTTGTGTTTTCCAAGCACTGAGAAAAAAATGTTTTGTGGTGGCTAAACATGAAAGGCTATAAACCATAGCAGGTGAACATTAACCTTTGTCATTATAAACTGCTCAGCATCTGATAAAAACCCAGGAAATATATATTTATACGCTTTGAAAAAAATCCGTTTCTAATCCCTCCCTAGCAGACAGCAACAGATGTACCAACATAAAATATCGTGCCTTCCCAATTTTTAAATTCCCTTATTGGTATAAATGACGAAACAAAAATTTGCCCTTTTCCCGATTAATTGTTGACTGACACCATTCAGCTGTAACGTTTAGCGCTGAAATATTTCAGTTCCTCTCTGCTGTTGGTGTCTGTATTTTTTGTTGTCACTTGCTGTATGTACACTGCTACCAAAACACTGTCACTTCTTTTGTTGCCACGGGCTCGCACAAGCAACTCTTTAAATGCCAATGATCTGATCAGGCGACCATGATTTTTTTCATAAGCAGGCTCAGCTGCCTTCAGCCACAAGTTATCAAATTCAGCACCACCTGTGTTTTTTTTTTTTTTTTTGATTTACCTGGTTTCCAGCTTTTCGTAAAAGCCATACATAAACAGTTAACATTGCCATTTTCATTCCGTCACAGTGCTGGACAACGGGAGGGTGAAACACTACAAAGTGCGTAACCTCGATAACGGAAGATACTACGTGTCGACAGTAATAAGTTTTGCAACGTTAAAGGAGCTTGTGCTGTACTACTCAGAAAAAAAGCACGGTCTCCGTATGCTGCTTATGGAACCATGTAAAAAGGTATGTCTGCATTTCACCATTTTAAATGTGTTACTAAACCATTGAATGGGCACGATGTATATGAACGTAGTGTTTATCTTATTTCATTTCAGCTTTTGTCAATTATGTAATGGACCCCTTTAATTCTAATGTTCCTCAAAAATGTACCAGTAAAGACTTTTTATCGTAATGTTGTTCAGCCCTCTTGCCAGCATGCAGTTACTGGTCTGAGAGGTGAACTGGTAAATGTCAAATGTCAAATCCGAGTTAAATCTATTGATCCTTTCAGCTGGACATACCGCAGACTCATGGCCTCTCCTATAACACCGTGGATCACTGGGAAATCAGCCGCAACTCCATAAAACTGCTGAAAAAGTTGGGTGGTGGACAGTTTGGGGAGGTCTATGAAGGGATCTGGAATGACACCACCCCAGTTGCGGTGAAAACTCTCAAATGCGGTAAATATTGCATTTCTGAATGGCAACAAACCTTCCAAGCTTCGCTCCCGTGTTTCAAATAGAGTTTATGCAGAAATACGTATGAGAAGTGTAAAACGTAACATGGACAACCATGGCAATGACACAGTAAAGCAATATTGTTTGTGAAAAAGATTTTTCTTTCGACCGTCTGCCTTTCTGTTCATAATTGTGAATGTTCTGCAGGTACCATGGATGCGAATGACTTCCTCAGGGAGGCTCAGATAATGAAGAAGCTGCGACATCCCAAACTGATTCAGCTCTATGCCGTTTGCTCCTTGGATGAGCCATTCTACATCATCACAGAGCTGATGAAGAATGGGAGCTTGCTGGAGTACCTGCAGAGTAAGAGAACTTCATGCCTCCTGCACAGTCTGGGTTCCAACAGTTAGGAGAAGACGTAGGAACTTGAGGGGGAACAGCACTAGTCTGTACATCCGGCAGAGACCTGTCAGCACATTGGTTTTTTTTTTTTTTTTATATTTCTAGGATTTCTAGAAAGTTCCTTGGGTCCCACCCCCCAAACATGTGGTATCATTAAAAATAATAAGCTGCCCTTTATCAATACACTGGAGTAATACATCAATTAATACTCTGCATTGCAGCACTTAAAGATGGAAGATGCACTTAAAAATGTGTTCACTGGAGTGAAAAAACTGGACATCTAGGTCTCAGGGGGATATTGCATATTTTTTGCCTGGGGGTTATATTATGGGAAGCAGGTGGCATAGTGGTTAGAGCCTCCAGCCAAACAAACTGAGGTCAAATCCCTGATTTCTGTGGACTAACTTTGGTGGAACTATTTACCCTGTATTATTAACGTTAGAAACGACTCAGTTATCTAAATAGGTAAATAAATATTGTAATATACAAACCTACTGCGAGATATCTTGGGGAAAAACTGTGGTCTAAATGTATAAAAAATATGCTATATTTAACATGAGGTTACACATGGGTTTATGAGATTATGAAGAACACAACTGGT
Source organism: Heterotis niloticus (assembly GCA_018136845.1). Taxonomy (NCBI): domain Eukaryota; kingdom Metazoa; phylum Chordata; class Actinopteri; order Osteoglossiformes; family Osteoglossidae; genus Heterotis; species Heterotis niloticus. Next base: position 13,287,074 of record CM030895.1, read on the forward strand.
AGTGTCACCATTATTTGTAATCCAGCCTTTTTGCAAAGTAATGTACTTTCGAGCATTTCGCTAGAGGCATTGAAAACTGGAACCCCCATGTTCATCATAGTAATGCACCCTGACATTTGTACACATTTTGCTTCGAACAGCAAAAATTGTTCAATGTTCCAATCAAATATTGGACAGATATTTCCAACAAATAAAAGCAGAGCCGCGGCAGTGGCTGTCTTTACATCTGCATGATCCCAGTTGGCAGCTCATGGGTCATTGCCTAAAACTCCTGAAAGTAGACTTGTGCACATCTTAGCTGCTGTTCCTGTCATTCTTGTTTGACTGCTTTTGTGCTCCTGACACATCACCTTTCACTGTGTGTCAGTGTGTGGCTAGTGGGTGGTGTCCTGGGGTTTGGATAGGCAACCGCTGCCAGCCTGCTTCAGGTAGTAGGTAAAATGAAATGTGTACATACAGTTCGGCTCTATTAGTTCACCCTGTTTTTGTTGCGACACATCTTTATCTTAATAAAACATTAAGTGTTGCTTATTTTAAATTCCATGACTCACTAATGCCCCGCAGTAACATTAATGTTGTAAGTGCTTTGAAAGCACAATGGCCTTTTTGTTCACTATCCACTGTTAAGTTACTTTACGCGTAGTGAAATTCTGTCCAACAAAAGTGTCATTTTAAATACAGTAACTGCTCGGTATCTACATCTAATCACACTGAAGCAAACAACAAATTTCAGATAACAAATGCTTATTTTCCATTATTTTAAATGGGGGGAGGGAACACACTCCCAGTCCATGCAAAAGCTCATGTAAAAGAATCAACCCATGAGGGATAAAACACCATAAACAACCATTCAATTAATCATAAAACACTCGATATTTTCTTTAATTTGCATGTTTATAGTGCCTGGTGCAGTATGTACACTACAGAATGTTTTTCATGTTATGCTGTCGATGGTAATGATTCCACAGACGTTTAAATATATAGGCTTATGTAAAAATGAAATTTGGTTGGCAACGACTTCTGCTAGCTACTCATCAAATGAAACAAAGAGAGACTCGTGAGGTTTGTGGACCCGATGGACATCTAGCCAACTTGTTCAGGTTAAATTACAGCAAATGCAGTGACTCCGTGCAAAACATTCAGACAACACAAGCGCTGGACTTACGAGGACACGGTGATAACAGCTGACACCAGCACGCACGCTTTTCCAACTTTTGCTTCAGATAAATTCATAACCGTATACAATGCAGTTTATTACAACACAAACGGCATTTATTACAGTACAGTGTTCAGTACTGCACAGTATTTATTTGTTGATTGTTAAAAAATTTATAGTTTTTATTTGTGCTTTGATTTTTTTTTTTCATTTTGGATAAGCTTCCGATAAATTTTTATGTTATTCTAAAGCTTCCGTTCAGATTCTGATGTTTAGGTATTAATTTTCAATAGCTGTTTTAAAAAAAAATTGGCCATAGAGAGTTTGGATACCAAGGGGTTAGTGTACAAGTAAATCCCACTTTACATGGTCTCAGTCTGCACAATTTTTTTCTGTACTAAATGTAAAATATAACGCAGCTAAACTTTTAATACCAGCTCCTTGTTTGCACAGTAAATGCCCAACTATAAACAGATTTGTACCGCAGTACCAGAAATTTGTCTGCAAGAAATTTAAAGATTGCACATCACACAAGCAGCTTGTTCCTGTTGTGCCATACTGCCTTTCAATACAACAATTTCCTACATGTGCCACTACTGTGCAGTACAGCAACCTGTAAGGAACATACTAGGCTAATATTTTTACAGTTTAATGTCTCATGTTTGCTTTGTTTCCACACATTTATGTAGTCTTTGCTTTACTCACATAACATGTAATTGATCAAAATCGGGCCAAAAAAGGTAGAAAAGATTGTGAAAGAATTGAAAATAAAGGTAGTAAGAAGACTAGAAAGGTGCATATGATAGAAATGAATATGGAAGTGATTAAAAGAATTAAAAGCAATGTCACCCACATCACGGCTAACTGTTCTTCTCTTCACTTGGGAGGACAGTAACAGTTCAAATGGCATTGTTTGTTTATTTTAAATTGTGTTCACTTATTTGTGCCAGTTAAGGCTTCATATGTTGTACATGGGAAGACTGCATTATTCCTCAAAACAGCAAATAATGGAACATTATATATTCAGTTGAGAGTAACACTGTGCATTAGGTTTATGTGGACTGCTGCCATACTTTCCATCTGTCATATTGAGAAAACTCTTGATTTATTCTACTCTTCCAGAGGACAAGGGGAAACAGCTTTATTTCACAGACCAGGTTGAGATGGCAGCCCAAGTTGCCGCGGGGATGGCCTATCTTGAGCAGAAGAACTACATCCACAGGGACCTGGCTGCAAGGAATGTGCTGGTTGGAGAGAGCAACGTCTATAAGGTTGCAGACTTTGGCTTAGCCAGGGTCTTCAAGGTGAGGACAAGGCACATAATGGTCAGTTCAAAGACCACAATATTATTGTGTTTAATGCTGAAGGAAACGTCGCTCAAAGCAGACAGGTGTGAGGTGCAGTGCTGTCTTGTAGTTTGCTTCAGAATTTGTGAATTGTACACTTTGGTAAAGGCTCTACTTTTTGGGATCATTGTGCTCCGACACCTTTGTACTAGGCAGCTTAAAGTGTTGATATACCATACAGTAAACTGGTTATTATTTATCCAAACACAATGCAAAGCGATTTAGCTCACCCATTTACTACAAACACTTTAGAGTCATCAGCTCAGCAAAAACACATGTTTAAACTGTGGGAGGACTCCCACACGAACATGGGCAGAACACGCAAACCACACACACAGATTCAAGCCACTGTGTGAACCCACAGCCCAGGATCGATGCAACGCGAGCACTACCCACTGTGCTTTTGAAAAGTGTATTTTTGTGTGGCCACTCTGGACATGGAACTAAAACTGTGCTGTTTTCTCTGGTCAAGCTGGAAAATGAGAATGTGTACGAAGCAAAAGAGGGCAGCAAGTTCCCGGTGAAATGGACGGCACCTGAGGCCATCAACGCCAACAAGTTCAGCATCAAGTCGGACGTTTGGTCCTTTGGCATCCTGCTGTATGAAATCATAACCTTTGGACAGATGCCTTATGGAAGTAAGCCTGCTTTCAGTAATTATTATATTTTTGTCTTCAGTCTCAGCTCTAAGCATGACTATTTTCAGTCCATTTGTCCTAAGGTGTGAGTAAGTGAGTGAGTGTGCGTGGTGGTGGTTTGGGTGGAATGGAGAATGAGGGAGGAAGCGAGTGAATGAGTAAGGTGGCTGTGATAGCGACAGGGAGGAGGAGGACGCTGGGAAGATTTTGTGTGAGTAATGTGCCCTGCAGCTGACAGCTCAGAAGATATCAGGTGTTTGTTTCGGTGGTGATTTCTCTAAAAGGTTTAAGAGAACTATTTTGCAATCCTGTGCCAGGAAGTGGGACACAAACGTATGGCGTCAACACTTAAGAAATTATGGCACCATTTCCAAACTGCGTTATTTACAGCTTATGCATATTTAAAAAACAAAAAAAAAAACTTGGCAGCTGAAATTGACGATGTTACTAAAACGATGCCAGAACTTTGGAAGTCCATAATCAGTTTAGTGGGCCTTAGTTTTATGGATTTCAGGTTTCACAGACTGCAGCAAAAAAAAATTCCAGAAAAATATGGCCCAGTCTAAGGTTCCACATTGAGGAAAGAAGTGACCCAGCCAAAAAAGATCCAAAACCAAAAAGGATCCAATACCTGTCTGTATTATTATTATTATTATTATTATTATTATTATTATTATTATTATTATTATTATTTAGTCCAGCCCAATTCCCTAAACCTTTCTCCAGGGGTAAGCTAACCCAAAAAACAAACAGAAATCTTTCTCCTTTTGGTGTTATCTAACTTCCCTAACAAGCAGAAACAAACAAAAGTACGCTGTTTTAGCCTGGCTCCCTTCCCATGGTAAAACCAGGAGAAAACTGAGCAAAGTAAACAGCCTCACCCCCTTCTGGCAGTTGCTTCTCAGTCACGAGGTATTTACACAGATTCACACCGAACACAGCCAATTCGCCAGCTAACCCTTCGTAATTGGCTGTTTCTTCCATTTGGCTTATTTGGGAGACAGAACACAGACACACGGATACTAAAGGCCTTTTTTCACCAAGGCTGTAACAGTCATGAATACAGTAGATCCTCCCACATCACAGGGGTTAGAGGCTCAGCCCCCCTACAATGTGGAAAAACTGCAAAAAATTTTTGGCATCCCAGGTGAGTGATGCAATGGTATTAAACGATAAAATATATTAAAATTATACATAGATTTCATGCATTTATGGCTTACTAAAACTTTTTTATGTTTTCTTTACTTTTCATCTGCAGTGCTACACGGTTTCCTGCACAAGGCCACAAAGCTCCCAAAAATTCCCAATTTAATTATTTGTTGCTGACTCACAAAAAATCAAAGCCGCGATGTGGGAGGGTCAGCTGCACTGAAAAAAATATTCTTAAGCTAATAAAAGGGAAAAAAATAAAGGTTTAACTGTTTGGATTTATTTAATTTTGGTAGGCCCCTTACATGTTCTTTGCAGTTCCCATAAAGGGTATAAAGGTTTTACTGTAGTACACAGCGCAGCACTGTTCAGTACTGTAGTAAAAAATATTGCCTAAGTTGTGCTGTCCGTTTTCTGAACTTTTGCCAAACATGGATGCTCCCCCCCAAAGCAGTTTGGAAAATCAATAATGGCTGTAATGACCCAGAAATAACCCTTGCGAACGCTGCACAATGAAGCTGGAAAAAACTATTAGAGACTGCAATAAATTTTACTGCATGTCTACATCCAGACAAAAGAATCCCAAAAACTTATATCACTGTGAAAGTACAGCGCATTGTGTTTTTTCCACATAGTCCAGGCGCTAGTTGTGACTTCCAGTCTCCACACAGCTAGAGTAGATGTTCTCAGCCCAAAATTGTCCTTATTTGACCCTTGATGGTGTTTTTTTTTCTTTTGTCCCCCCTTCTACTGAACCAGGCATGACCAACTACCAGGTGGTCCAGGCAGTTGCCAGTGGGTACAGAATGCCCTGCCCTCTTAACTGCCCACGTATTTTCTACAACATCATGATCGACTGCTGGAAGGCCAATGAGGCTGACCGACCCACTTTTGACACGCTGCAGTGGAAGCTAGAGGAGTATTTTGAGTTCGACATAAGTTTTTATGCTGACACCAACCGCATTCCTTAATGCTTCACAGAGAGCCAACAATGAAGGATTGAAGTGGAATTCCTGGCACTTGAGGTGAACATTTGCCGTGTGCTGGCAGCCCAGAATCTGCTTTGGGGAAATGTTCTGTGAAAAAGGTGAAGCTAATTGTATAAACGATAATCATTCACAGGGATTAATAAATGATACAGTGCAGGTTTTCACACTGTGCCCTGATCAGCATGGTACTGAGGAGGTCTCCTCACTTGGACTGTGTGTGTGTGTGTGTCAAACACACTGGCACCATGCAGAACACCTAGTTAAGGTGCCAAGCTACCTGTTTACAGCGTCCAGCCCAGTCACGCACTGTGTCACCCTGGAACGGCACAGCCCGGTGCTGTGAGCACACTGGTCTGTGTTTCACGGTTCTGTCTATTTCCCAAAAGATCTCCACCTGCATTTGTTCTTCATCCTTTTTTGGCTTTAAATACCACACATACTTCAGTGAGCAATTGTATTGTCTTGCATTTGCTGCCGAGGGACTTTCAGCCACTGCCACAGACCAGTGAGTGATACACACTGAAAAACTGTTTAATTTCAAGTTGTTCCCGAAATCACTGAAATCTTCCTTATGGAAATTTGATGCGATGTTTAAAATTTTGTTTTCAAGCAAAATGTTGAAGAGTAAAAATGCTGATATTTAAGGGTGAAATCTTACATTTTGCATACACAGTTTGTATAAAGTCCTGCCCAGAAATATCTGACTAGAGTGACAAAATCATGGAGAATAATTTAGGTTTAAATTATAAAATGTTGTATTTAGCTGCTTCACACAGATTGTTTTGTACATTTGATGCCACATTGACAGAATAAATTCTGTTCTAAGCCCTTACATAGAGTATTACTGAGCAATATACAGAATTTTCAAATTTATTTGTACAAAGATGTTTAACAAAATTAGCGCCGTACATTTATTCTCTAATACTTACAGTTCAATTCATTCAAAATATGCAGTTGAAGTCACACAAGCAATTATGACAAAAATTTGATGCAGTTAAATCTATGATACATTAGATGTTAAAAACTGTTGCTGTTTTAAGACAATATGATGGATTTCCACTTTAAAATTTGTAATATTTCTTAGCCATGTGTTCAAACTAAGCTGAATTTTACAATACATTTTTGTGGTTTAAATGACTTTAAGTTGTAAGCCATTAAATTACTGAATTTATCAAAAACTGTAGTTTTATTTTTTTCTTCTTTAATATTTGTTTTGTTTTTGCTCTCAGAAGCCCAGGCTCCTGAAAGTGAACGTGATTCCCTTTTGCCGCCATCAGGGGGCGGTCACACGTTTTCTGTAAATTACAGTAAATCAGACGTTGTTCAACTGAAGTTCAACAGTAAAAGAAAAATCAAGATAAGTCGGGCGAGTTGAATAGAACTGACTTTTTCTATTGAAAGCATTATAATACAACCTTTTTATATTTACGCACATGTGATCGTGGCAAGTAGTTGCCAGAATAAATACACGTTTGCAGATTTGCTGTGCTTCATGAGCAGGGCCAGCTATCGTACATGTGGTGTCATTTCCACAAAAATCCCTGTAACAAATTCCAAAGTTTATTCAAATTGAGTTGATTTACACAAGCTTCCATGTGGAGCACCACTGAATCTCCCAGTTGAACATTTGCACACCTCTAATGTAGGCCCTGATGGGTCGTATAAGATGTGAACCATGCAAACGCTGCTAAAAAAGCACCACTTGAGTTATGTTCTTCCTCTCATCTGACCTTTTGTCATTTGTATGACCGACAGCCATCCCTGAGCAGCTCTGTTTGTTGTGCCCTGAAAAAGAATGACATGTATGCACTCACCGGCCACTTCATTAGGTACACCTTGCTAGTACCAGGTTGGACCTCCTTTTGCCTTCGCAACTGCCGTAATTTTTCATGGCATAGATTCAACAAGGTGCTGGAAACATTCCTCAGGGATTTTCATCCATATTGATATGATAGCATCACACAGTTGCTGCAGATTTGTTGGCTGCACATCCATGATGTGAATCTCCCATTCCACCACGTCCCAAAGATGCTCTATTGGATTGAGATCTGGTGACTGTGAAGGCCATTTTAATACAGTGAACTCATTTTCATGTTCAAGAAATTAGTTTGAGATGATTTGAGCTGCTAGAAGTAGCCATCAGAAGATGGGTACACTGCGGTCATAAAAGGATGACCAGAGTGTACCCATCCCAGTGACATGGTCAGCAACAATATTCAGGTAGGCTATGGCATTTTAACAATGCTCAATTGGTACTAAGGAGCCCAAAGTGTGCCAAGAAAATATCCCCCAAACCATTACACCACCACCACCATCCTGAACCGTTGATACAAGGCAGGATGGATCCATGCTTTCATGTTGCTGATGCCAAATACTAACCCTACCATCCGAATGTCGCAGCAGAAATGGAGACTCATCAGACCAGATAGCGTTTTTCCAGTCTGCTGTTGTCCAATTTTGGTGAGCCCATGCGAGCTGTAGCCTCAGTTGCCTGTTCTTAGCTGCCAGGAGTGGCACACGGTGTGGTCTCCTGCTGCTGTAGCCCATCTGCTTCAAGGTTCAACATGTTGTGCATTCAGAGATGCTCTTCTGCATACCTTGGTTGTAACGAGTGGTTATTTGAGTTACTGTTTCTATCAGCTCAAACAAGTCTGGCCATTCTCCTCTGACCTCTGGCATCAACAAGGCATTTTTGTCCAGAGAACTGCTGCTCACTGGATATTTTTGGACCATTCTCTGTAAACCCTAGAGATGGTTGTGCATGAAAATCCCATCAGCAGTTTCTGAAACACTCAGACCAGCCCATCTGGCACCAACAACCATGCCACATTCAAAGTCACTTAAATCACCTTTCTTTTCTAATTCTAATGCTCAGTTTGAACTTGAGCAGGTCATCTTGACAATGTTTACATACCTAAATGCATTGAGTTGCTGCAATGCGATTGGCTGGTTAGATATTTGCGTTAACAAGTAGTTGAACAGATGTACCTAATAAAGTGGCCGGAGAGTGTCAATCCCAAAAGCTATAAAGCTTCACTATTTCACTAATTTTTACAACCTAAAGGGTTGAATTTCTAACATATCTGTTATCATAACATTCCTTCATCCAAACAAAAAAAAAAAGCTGTTGGTTTTTTTTTTTTGCATGTTTTCTCTTGCATGTTTGTTTTTGCACAACAACCAATAAATCAAAAACAGTTTGAAGTGCTCAAGTAGAAAGGAGAGATTTTTTTCCGGGCGCTGGGGTGGCCAGCAAGTCAGACCTTTAGAGAAACCAGCGTGGAATCTGTGATCGTCGTTTTCATTCCGCCCGAGAGATCGACGAAAGATTGAGCGCTGTTTGGAGGCGATACTGCCGACACGACAACATCCTTAGGAAATCCCAGGCATAAAGGCCTGGCTGCTCCATAGAACCCTGGGCCGCTTTTATATGCAGGTGTGAATGAACCGCACTGAGCCATGAAGGTTTAGTGTGAATCCTAGGCCATTTCCAGATGTGGCTCCATCACAGCATCCACCCAGAACTTCCTTCTTACATTTCTGTAGGATGCACGGTGTGGAGTCACAGCTATCACTCAATTTATTATTTGTACATTCCTATTTTTACTGCATAATGTGTGCATATCCTCTGAAATTGTCCTACCTCCCCTCAAATTGGCACTGCCGCTCTCCTCGTATCCCAGATGTAAATCAGTGATAAAAGGTAGATTTCTTTCCCAGTAAATAGGGCAAAGAAATGGAAATTCCCCTGTGTTTGGATATGAAAAAAAGCATTCGCCTTTTATCTTGTGTTTACCTTTTTAGAAAAATATACCCGCCCCATCATAAGACGGCGTCATATTCCGCCTTAGCCCAGATGCCTGTCTGGAAAAACAAATCATCCTCCATCAACTAAAATAGAATTAACCTCAGGGATAAAATTTGCTTAGCGACGTTCCATAGACTGACGTTTAAGTTCTCTAGCTGAACATCGAGGCGGAAAGTTTGTCATCTCAGGTAAACACCATCCATGTTTTAAATGCATGTTGAAAGGACCTAAGAGCTCCACGTGTGTCTCCATCCTCACTCACTCTTTAGCTCCATTTTCAAAGTCAGAAGCACCAGACGTATTTGACTCGGATTGTGCTCGTGTCACTGGTGCACAGGGACATTCGGGGTCATCAGTCACGGCACAATATGATTCATCTTCATCCATTCGCCTTTTGGTGAGCGCAAGGACGACCGCCGGCTGTGGGGACTACCTGTCGGCTTCCATTAAAATGCATATTATTTCTATTCCGCTTAAAGCACCACGGAAAGTGCATCCTTTTATTTTTTAATTCCCACAATTGACTATGGTCGTAAATTATGGGCACGAGTTGCGAGGTGGTTGTCCTCCTAGGGGAAAACAGGTGGATGAGACAGACGCAGGGAAAACTGCACATATGAGTTGGTGTTGTTCTCACAAAGGAGAGGGATCACGAAGAACGTAGGGCTGTTATAATGGGGGCCGTGGTTTAAAAATCTTTCCGCTCAGCTTTGTGTGCAGACTGATTTGCGCTGTGTCTGTGGTTTGCGTAGCCTCCAATACTCGGTTTGTTCTATTCCTTTTATTTTGTTCTAAGAATTGCAACCCTCCCGCCAGGTTGCCTCAGAGCATTTGACATTTATATTCGCATTTGTTCATTTGCCAAAGGCTTTTCTTCAGAGCGACATATGATGATCATTAACTAGGTCTTAGCTGACACCTTTATTCAAGTTGACTTACGGTGTTAGATAAACTCAGTTAAATTCCGCTGTATTCACCCATTTATAGGCCACAGGAATGGGACATATGTGCGCACATTCGGTAGCCAATTTAGGATCACCAATTCACATAAAACGCATATCTTTGGACTGTGGGAAGAACCCATGTGAATGTGGGGAGAACATGCAGACTCCACATGCCACTCCAACATGCAGGCTCAGTCCCTTTTGGACTCATGTCTACAAGCAGAACCCAGGAGCTGTGAGGTGCCAGCACACACAAAAAACACGGCTAAAATAATAAGATATGGAATTGCCCGCAATGATGGACTGCAGAAAAACAAGTCATGAGGAAAGCTGACGGACAACAGAAGACAGCAAACTCCTATGTGTGATAAAGGATTTAAAAAATGGGCAGCAGGTGGCGCAGTGGTTAAACCCACTTGTGGCCCAGTGGTTAAACCCACCTGCATGGCAACATGGAAAAGTGTTGACTGAGCCACTCCCGGCACGGATTGACCATGACAGCGGAGGGGTCGGCTGTACAAACAAGAGAGGTTTCAACAACTACTCGCTGCAGTCCTTAATATAGTTATACAGGCAGCATTGGTCGCATCAGCAATATGAGGCCTACACATCAAAAGATCCATTTCAAAGACAATAAAAAAGGAATTGAAGTGAAAATCTCTTTGCGTTGTGAAAAAAAAGAAACCGTTATTGCTGTCATAAATCGTATTTGCTGCATTGTGATTGGCAGGAAGCCACTTGGAAATAATGTGGCCGCACGCCGTACAAGGAGCAAACCGGAGCTTCACCATGTAAATCACTGCAAGAAGTGTAGGAAGTTTCAAACTGTCCCTTTGTACAGTCCAATTCCAGTTTTAATTATGCAGCAGGTTTGCAATAACTACCGCAGGCCCTACACAGCCTGCAGCGGTCGTAGCCATAAACCAAAGGCGTTCAGCCCGAACCCTGCCTGTGGTCTCGTACCCTCGATTAAGGTATTTAATCTGAATTTATGCAGCAAAATTAGCATAACTGGGTAAATAATAGTAAAAGTCTAACACCGTAAACATTCATAATCTGGCTGTTATGAAAAACATTTGAAGCTGTGATTATTATAACTTTGTAGTTATATACAGCACAGTATATATATAGTTATATTTGTTATTAATGTAGTCCTATAAATATTCCTTCTATCCATCTATCTATTTTCAATAACCACTTGTTCAGTGGAGGGTCCTGGTGGCCCAGAGTCTATCCTCAGGGTATAGGATGCAAAGCAGGGTAAACTCTGGATGAGATACCTCTTCATTACAAGTGTAATTACACACACAATCTCACTTGAAACACACATCTTTGGACTGTGGGAGGAATCGGGAGGACCTGAAGGCAACCAACGCAAATGTGGGCTCCACACCAAGCATCTGATTCCGCGAATGTGTCTTTTCCTAAATCTTTCTTAGAGTTACAATAGGATCGACTCGGATGCAAGCAGCCAGTCGCGGAACATCAACACCAAGTGGAGTAAACAGCAAGTGGCTTTCGAACAAAGTTTACAGATACAAGCAAAACAGACAGATAATCCAGTGAAGTTATCGTTTTCATTGGTTATCGAATTTATGCGTCCCACTTTGTTGCACAGGAGTTACAGCTCATATCCCATTTGGCTCTGTTTGTTAACACTGCTACTGATATGGCCGAGGCTGGGAGGAACGCAGTATTTAACCAGTCGTGCAGCACAGTGATACCAGCGCTGTTCTCCAGGTAAATGCAATCTTGGAGTGACAGCACCGGTCGATATCTAATCTTACACATCGTCTGTGAGAGATGCTTTACTTAGCCAACTCGGGGATCACGGATGGCAACGCTTCTCACTCAGCTTTAGCGGGGAAAGGACGAATAAAGCGCTTCCTCGATAACTGGGAACCAACCTCGATGCGTCAAATTTATTCCAAAAAGATGCGCGTACATGAAGTGTGGATGATTTCATTTAATAAACCAAAGAGCCAAAATGACCGCTAGCTGTTTGAATGCCTAAGCAGAGCACCGTAGGGAAATTCCAAAGATATTTGTCTCCTGCTGAATTTCATTAAATTTCTTATTTTGCTTTATAAACAATGAATGACTTACAATGGCTGAGATGCAGGATTTGGGACCTTACAATGCAATTTGTGCGTTTTGTCTGAGAGGGGAAGCTAAATGTAATTACATTGCTGGTGAGAGGTCAGCGCTGGTTCAGGCTCCCAGATCCAGGAGCAGATGGGCACAGGGGTGACATGATGGATTGACAACAACACAGCCGGACACATCAATTCTGCTGTCCGTAATGGCCTACCAAGGGGCAGTGGAAGATGCTGCAGGAGAGCGATGGCTCCAGACCTTTCTCCTACACATGGGTTGTGGGAGGGGCGTGGCGCTACAGACGGCCTTAACATCTTCATTACACATTGATTGCTTTGGGAAGGGTTTAATCAGGTGGTGTCTGCTTACCTCGCTTATTACTTATTCTGACCACCTGCTTGTCCAGCCACTCTGCCTGGTGCTGACATCTGCAGAGCCTGGGTGTTTTCGGAACAGGTGGTGCCTTTGTGGAAGAAACAGCACCCCCTACAGGGAAGGTCCCACACGAGAGGTGGCCGTCTGCCGCCGTCTGCAGCCGGGATGTGGGGACGACCTGACACCTTGTGCCAGAGGGTTGTAATGGGAGCATCTGGAAAGGCTCCAAATGGGGACCCCATTGAGTAGCAGGCTGACGTTAAGGCTGGACCACTGTTCGGCATCTGCTTGCGGACTGCAGGTGGGCGAAAACCTACCCAGGAGAAAAAATACCTGCGTGACCCATTTTAAGAGGACTTCTAACACAGCTTGCATTGAACAAACAAGTAGAACACCTGCAATGTAGGTTGACTCAATTTCTTTCATTCCATTCAAAAACCAAAAAAAAAAAAAAAAATAGCACTTTCTCAGCTGTGTAATGCATTACTCTCATAATTTAATTTTTCAAAAAACAAATTCGTGAAGCATACTAATGAGATTTTCTATGCGCTTCTTTTTTAAAGTACTGCCTTTTTTTAGGCTGGTTGGCATCCAGAATATCTGCCCGTACATGTTTCAACCTTAATTAAAATCAGATATCATCATGTATTAACCCTAATTCTATTTGCCCACTGAAAAGTTCAGCAACAGTTCAAGATGTTCGCAATTTTTTCCTGGATTTGGAACAAAAGAAACTCCGCTAAATGATGAGGTTTAAGACATTTAGTCATGTCGGAGTAATGACATCTTTGCCGGGAGGTGAAAGTTAATTATCAAAACAGAAAAGCTCCCGAATAAGCTGCAAAAAAAAAGTCACCCTAATGTAATCGAGCAATGTGGTTGGAAGTGCCGGCGCCGCATCAGCAAGGAAAACTAGATCCTACATTACACTTGTTATGGAACCTCCTTTAAGAAAATTTAAAACATTCTCATTTTTTAATTTTACATTGCCAGTCTTACAAGGTCCATGGTCCTTGCCTGGGGCCTTGGTGGAATAGCTCTCAATCAGAGACGACTACTGCTTATCGTGTTTTAAAATTCATATTAGGACGAAACCCATTTCCAGACAGCAGAGAGGCCGCTGTGAGTTGGCAGGGGGTCTGCTCTGTTTGCGCTATTGCTTTTTCACAGCTCTGTCACGTAAACAGCTGGAGAATATTCCACAGGCCTCCAGAGCCTCCTTGGCACATCGCATTCCAAATGGAGTCAGCCGGGGCGAACCACTCTCCTCCATGCCTCCTTTGCTCGCTTCCCGCGCACCATGGTCTGCATAAATGAGCAGATGTCACAAAGCAGCCGTCTGGCGGAGGCGTGAAGACCAGCCCCCCAGCCCCCCCCCCCCCACACACACACACAGAGACACACACAGACACACACACCATGGAAGCTTCTCACTGGAACAGGCCTCCTTGACCTCCTGGGCTTCTGAGGTTGACGCTCTGGATCATTTCGTTTACAGCCTGGGCAGCAACGGGGGCTAAATTACCGAAGGATCCTTCCAGTCCACCATATGGTTCATCCACTCTGGCAAAGACACTCATTAAGCATGCAAGCTGCAAACCAACTGGATGGGATCTGGCGACACACACTTTTAAGTAAACCTGGCAGGGAATTCAGTCTCTACAGACACAAAGCTCAATTACCAAACATGTTGTTGAGAGGTAAAACTGAAATGGTGCGTAGCCTTCACATTTTTCTCTTGCTTTCTTCTCATAGTGACACTCACACTTCCAGCCTGGCTGCAATAACACTAAATATGAAAACGCTAAATAATCCTAAATATTATATCTGGTGCACAGGGCTACAGCTGTTTCCACACAGTGGAAAAACCTGGCTTCAAAACACCTTAAAATGATCATCAAGGCACTGTACCCCCCCCCCCCAAAAATGACCCTTGCTCGTATGAATGAATGCATAATAAACAGATTTGTACACAAACCCAGCACTGTAAGACAGTTAAACAGATAAATTCATATCAAACACAAAGCGCAAGATATGAATTCATCTTTTTAACTTGAGTCAAATTCATTATAATGCACACAATTTTAAAGGTATAGACAGATTCATCAGATTTAACTTAATCCCAAAGGAAAGTGAACAAATTGTCTCAGATGTCTCTGTACAGTTACAGCTGGGGCAGACAGACCTTGCTTGAGTCAAAGGTAGGATGTGGATCTGTTAAGAAAATCAGGAAATGTACAAATTAGGCCAAATGCAAAATGCAGCCTTCAGCTTTCATTTAATTCTGGCTAATGGCCCGCTTTAAACAGCTTAATGCCGAATTGGATTTACAGCGAAATTACACACAAACGATGGCGGCGGCAGCCCCGCTCACTACAGCAAGTAGATAAAGTGGTGCCTTGTACGTTTTAAAGATGATTTGTAGGAGAAACCCATATATCCCCTCCTGACACTTGCAAAGTGCACTTTAACGTTTTAATAAATCTTTTATTGCTACAATCTACAGTGTTGCTAATGAGTCTTTTTAGCATATATATTGTCACATCTATAGTAACGCTATGTCAGATAACTGACTGGGAAACAGCGCGTCCAAAAATTTGTTGGATGTCCTTTCGTGAAAAGTCCTGTCTTGCTCGTCTTTGTCACAAAGACACCTGAACGAGGAAGCATTTATTCAATAGAAAGCTTCACTTAAATTATTGGATCGAGCTGATTTAACCAGGATCAAAGTAGCGAGATTCTTTATTTTTTCTCCCGTCTGAGTCAACTTCCAGTTCAGGGATGAAAGCCATCGTGGCCAAATAACTACAGAGGATTACAGTGATGTACCTGGTGAGATTCTGTCAATAAACAGTTGGTCACAATCCAAAAAAAAAAAGAAAAAAGAAGGAAGTTGAAAGAAATATCCAATGTCATCTGCATCCAGCTGTTTATAACTTTTCTCCCCAAACAAACTTCATGTTAGAACATCTTTTTGCAATGCTATTGAAGTGGATGCTACAATAATATTTGCACTATGCGACTTCCTTCTCATTTGAATTTGATCAAAATCTAGGATAGTAGTCAAAAAGTTGGGATACATAGCTTTTCAACAGAGGCAGACTGGAGCTTTTGCATTATGTGCTGCGTTCTGTAAGAAAACATCTTATATTGCTGTACATCTACCCCCCAGCAGTAAGCGGACATCAATTCAAAATATGTTTGTGTATTTTGTAACCTGAAGATGCAGTAGAAATGTCTAAACATCCTGCAATGAGACCAGCTGTGTGCAAATCCCAAGAAAAGTACATCTAAGTGTGCTACAGCTCTCTGTTATTCCCTGCTTCACTACACCAGGGTAAAAAGTAAGTTTATCTTAAGAACTTAAATATCTCGGTGTGATCTAAAGCAATTTATTTATGCCAATCAATATGAGGGTTAAAATGCTGCTATTCAAATTTTTGATGTGCATAAAGGGGAGGGTTAATAAATTGTAAATATTTCAACCACCATCGAGAGTTCTGAAAAAAATTGCAACCAACGTTTCACCTGTCACCAAGAAAGCCACATCCTGGCCATACATTGTGCTTCCCATCCCAACAATTCAGGCCACTTCTATGGCAGTAACTCTGTCTATAAGCACCAGCAATAAGCATGAGGGATGTTCACAGCAGGCCTGCGGAGGCCTGTCGCTATTCGTGCTCACTAAGAAGCTGCTGGCTGTGACTCGCATGAATGCTTTTACGCAAAGACAAAGATTTTTTTCCATTAGATTTAACCCAGAAGTGTTAGGACACCAGCTACTATATGTATTGTTTAGTGTATTTATTAGCATTCATTCTGTACTCTAAAATATTCTGCAAGTTATGCTGTACGCATGTACACTGTATACATGTTTTCAGTAAAGGTGCTGGTTTAGCTACACAACTGCTCTATTTTTGGGTAATGTAGGCTTTGTGTACTTCCGTGTGAACTTACGGGATTTTGAAGCTTCGGGCAGAAGGAAGAGGCAGAAGCTGGAGCTACAGTAAGTCAGAAGGGAGCGGAACCAAGACAATAAGATGTCCTGATGTGCATGGTCAAAGGTTGTAGACTGAGTGGCAGGAGGTGGGAACTTCTTGGAGAGGTAGGGGAATAGGAGAGACACAGAAAGACAATTGAAGACTTTAGGCTCTCCATCAGGAGAAAAGAATGTGGATCAAGAGCAGAGGGCTATGTATAAGTGGGAGGTGGCAGACCAGCAGTGCCCAATACGTGCCTTTTTAGTGCTTGACTGATAGATAAATCTGGTTCAGCTCATACCTCTCAAGCAAGGTTCCCTTCTCCCTTGTGAGATACTGAGATCTCACACAGCTCATGCTCTGG
Source organism: Heterotis niloticus (assembly GCA_018136845.1). NCBI lineage: Eukaryota > Metazoa > Chordata > Actinopteri > Osteoglossiformes > Osteoglossidae > Heterotis > Heterotis niloticus. The sequence goes on from CM030895.1 coordinate 13,303,920, forward strand.
CCAAGACAAATCTATCCCGCAATTTCTCATTCCTTTCAGAACTTCCTGTGTGCAAAACATACCTTTCTATGCCAAGCAACTTTACAAAAAGGTGAAAGCCAATTATTTCATTTTAAGTGCTTCACTCCAGTAGCTCTAAAACCTCTAAAGGCAAAGCGCTGGCTGGTTTATCCCAATGCTACGACCGGGACATACATTTTAACTTTTGTTTTAAAGCGCATCAGTTGGTGCAAAATCCTCATTTTGTGTTTTTGCAGGTGTCGGTTTGGCATGAGGTTCTTCCTTTGGAAGTAAAAAGTGCATTACTGCAGTTGGTGGTCGCGGGAGGCCTGCTGAAAGAAACACGCTTCAGTCAGTAGCTGAAGCATCCCACTGGACTTTTCTGACTCAGCATTGCTTTAGACAGCTTATTTTTAATTTATTTATCTATTTATTCATTTATTTGTTTGCCCACTGTGAGCACTTGCGCAGGAAATTCTTCACAGCCTGTCCCAAATCCCCCTAATGCTATCAATCCTGCTTCTCCTCATTCCACTTCATTGTGTCTTTATTTCTTCACTTTCCTGCATCGGTAACTTTGATTGATTCGGCTTTAAAAGATTGGAGACAGGAAAGTTAGGGGTCAGGCCTAGTGTTTGGGTGCATCGCATAAACTCTGACGCAGATAAATGGCCCACGGCTCTGAGATGAATCGTTGGACTTTCTCAAAATTGCGTCCGTTTCCTAACAGACAAGTGGCCTCATTATGTGCTCTTGCCGGTGAGATAATCCGGTGACACTCACATCTGTTTTCCTTTGCCATGCATTAGTGAGCAAGGCCAGCGTCACGGTGAAGGGTCCGCACTCGAGACCAAATCATGGCCAGGTCCACTTCAAGGAAGTTCCCTGCTGTTCTGCCCCAAGAAAGATCCATAAACTGAATCAGAAGCATCTGACAGGGTTAACGGTGTAAAATTACAAACTAGGTTATGTTGCTCAAAAAGAAGTGCCTGCAGCGCATCTAAATAAAAATAAAAACCAACCTTTTAAAAAAAAAAATCTATTTTTTTTTAAATCTATCTATTTAAATAAAAATAAAAACCAAAATCATCATGTGTACATTCTTGGGGTGAGGATCAACAAATGATGTTTTGTTTGTTGAAATGGGGAAAAAAAATTATACTTAAAAAAAAAATGTATTGCTAGAATCAGAGATTTTTGTTCTGGTTTACACCATAATTATTTTAAAGATTTAGTTTTGTGAATGACATTTGTTTACTGATGCTATGGCCCTTGTTGATGTCGGGCTCGGTCAGGCACTGGGGGTGAAGGGGCTGTACATAAAAATGAAAAAAGGGGAAGGAAAATGGTGAGTGTCGTTGTTGTCCAGAAAAAACAAGGGATTTTCGAGAAGGGTTCATTGTCAGATACGTTAGTGGTAACGTGAAAATATACCGATATAATGGTGTTGTGCTGTGAGGTGTCACAAATGAAAACTATTCTACTGTGTGAAGAACAACGGACAAACCGCCTACCTTTTACACTGGAAAGAGGAAAGGCAAAGCCAAATGGAAGTCTTCTGCTCCTACTGACTACACCACTTTAAACTAACAAGTCACAAACTATTCAACCCAAAATCGACAAAGTTCAAACCTAAGGAAGGAAGGAAGGAAGGAAGGAAGGAAGGAAGGAAGGAAGGAAGGAAGGAAGGAAGGAAGGAAGGAAGGAAGGAAGGAAGGAAAAGACCAAGGCCTAAGAACTGAACAAAATGGCAAGGTTTTTAAAGTGGCAGAGCCTGAAGCTGATTGGTCCAAATGGAGGAAGTGATGGCAGGACTGAAGATGATGGACACGAAGCAGAACCAATGGCAGACAGTGGACATGTACAGGGATGTAACAGCTGACAACTTTGGTGTCCTTCTGGGTTCGGGCTTATGGCCTCTAATCTTGTATAAGAAATTGAACTGAAACCTTCAGGTTCTTAAGGTTACCCAGTCCAAACTACATTCCAAAATCAAGAAACAAATTTGCATTATTAAATTGGGGTATTTTCCTCCACTTACATATCTGATAAACGGCCTTTTTTCCAAAGCAGCATAGCGTAAATAAAAGTGACATCTTTACATAATGATTGCTAAAGGAAGATGTTGCCTCCCAACCCCACTATTGATCATTACTTGTCCTAGACAAAGTTAAAGCAGTTTGGAGTCTATCCCATAACTGACAAACAAGATTTATGACACAAATGTTACACACTGGCATATTACAGACAGTTTACAAATTCATCATAAGCTAAAATATAGATTTTTGGCCTGTGGGAAGAAACTAATATGAAGATCCATGCAGACCGAATGGTGATTCAACCCACACCCGGCTGCAAAATCCAGACACTGTGATACATGTTCACTGCCCACTGCGCCACCATGCTAGATGTGGCCAGAGATGCTCCTGAGGAAGTAGGATGTGTGTGGCTGTTTGTGCACATGTGAATGTTTGCCTCACTAAATATGTAATGGATAGTAAAAATAAACACTTTTAATGGCACAGCTCAAAGCCAGATGCACCTTACAGAACACAATATTTCTCTCTCTCTCTCTCTCTCTCTCTCTCTCTCTCTCTCTCTCTCTCTCATTGTCCATTAGCAAGGCCATGACATCCACAAAGCACTGGGCAGCACCCTAGGAGGGAGACACCTTGGACAGGATGCCAGTCCATTGCAAGGTATTGCATATAACTTTCTGAAAATACAGCTTAATAACAAAAAGATCTTAAACACAACAAAGCTTACTTTGAAAAGAAAACTTGTGGCTCAAGGGGAAAGAGATCTATAAATAACAACTTAAAAATTACACAGAGTAGAAGATTTGTGGTTACTTTACAATTCTGTTTGAGCTACCACATGAGTGAAATCAACTGCGATCCTCTCTGACTTTCTTGTGAGACTGTTCAAAGCTAAAGTTGCGGACCAAGCGCTTCACGATGACCTAATGAGATTTCTTTTGATGCTTTTCGTATGGTTTGTGAAATTTTGCAAGAAATGTCTTAAGTAGAGATTGCGGGCTTACCGCACATTTGACTTGCTGTGCATTAAAAGAACAGGATGCGTGCGGAGCAAAGGCGCTTCTCAGAATCACAGCACACTCATACATGCTTTGATTTGATCTGGTTCAACCAGTGAGACTTATTTGATCCTCCAGTCCTCCTTGAGACTTGGAAAGATGTTTGAAAATGAATTAAGTCTGGAGCAAAGAGCGTCCGACATACAGATCTTAGCATCCAGACAGGGAGTAGGCGGGGGGTGGGGTGCGAATGCCTGGCTTTGGGCCGTCTAGCTGACGGGTGTGACAGCACTGGCCTGCAGAGCGGAGCGTCTGAGAACAGCCAGCAGCACCATCTGCAGCCTGCAAACAGACTCCCGAGCCCCAGCATGCAGAGGGCACTGTATCATTTACCCCCTGTGGCTCGCGCCAGAAACTCCCTCTGAACTTGCCAGTCACTGGAAGGGGGCACAAAGCCATGTGCAACAAAACACCAAACACAGTGCTGCAAGATTTGTAAACACTTTCTTACACGCTCGCTGAGCAAACATTTCTTGTTTGGCTGTAAAGCTAAATGAGTTACCGTGTTAGAAAAGCTAAACCGATTATTTTCTCACCATCAGATGCTGCACTTCCTTGACTTTTACTTGTGGTTCCTCAGTGTACCGGCCAGCCTTGATGCTTTTAAATCAGGTTATGAATCACTTCCATTACTCCTCGCCACCAAGGTTATACGGCAACGCATTAGATCTGGTTCTTTCATCTTCCGCCAAGCCGAAACATGCAATGCGACGCCATGATCGTGTTTAATCTGCTTTCGTTGTTCTCCTGGAAAATACAATTAAATTCTTTAACTTTGCCAGTGACCAGAGTAATCGAAACCAATTTTTACACCCAACGCTGCCCTGTTTCCCGCGTAAACTTCATAAGGATGCGACACCTGCAGTAGACAAGCCATTGCTGATGGATGGATGGATGGATGGATGTCCGCCGAAACAGTGCAGGGATTATGTGTTTTCGAGCCATCCTTGGTACACAACCCGCTGAAGCTCCAGCGCAACATCCCCAGCCGGGTCACATGACCTTGTCCAATCGGGAGGAGAGCTGTTATGCTGTCAGTCACTAATGAGAAGGAAAGTAATGGAGCTTGATTGGCCTGGCCTGCTGCCACATCATTAGAGTGATAGATAGAATTGGCAAATCAGGCGAAGGGTGGAGGAAAGCACTTAAGCAAGGACATTTTAGCCATGCGAGTGGCTCATTTGCTGTGTTCATTTCCGCTCGCTCTGGCACGGCCCGTGGAATGTCTGCTGCTCCGGTGATGGCCCAGGCACTTCAGTCTTAGAGGTGACGATCCCCTCAACTGACGGAAGAAGGTCACCGCGGCCATGAAAGCGATCCGTCTGTCGAGTTTATTTTCATCTCATCGATACAGTGTAGACTGGGTTTTTAAATATCTGGATACGCATCCACTTTCCAGAAATTTCCATTGTGCCAGTCCAACTTCAAGACATTTGTAGTAAGAGGCGGAGCCAAGAGAGGATGCGTTTTGCACCATTTGGTGTGTAGTTTTCATCTGGGTTCCCTGCTTATTGCCGGAGGAACACATCTGCTCTCTATCTAATGCTGAAAAGATGGGGGTTAGGAACACCTATTTGGTTTTGGCACTTTGCAGTTGGCGAAGAGAGGCCACTTTGTGAGGACATTTTTCACCCGAGAAAGCCGCTACGCGGGTGTTTTTGGAGAACCGAGCTGTGGCTACTGCCAGTGAGTCATCGACGGGCATCACCACGGCGACCACAGGCACGTCTGTGCTGCTCATGTGGGAAGATTTGGGAGGAGAAGATGACAGTGATCTAATTAATTACCATAATAAAAACACGAAACACCATTAAACTGTAATTCCATTAGAGTTCTTCATTTCAGAACGTGTTAATTACAGTAATGTGGCAGAGTGGGACATAGGGAATACTGAGGAAGAGGGCAGCCCCTCCTTCTCCTGGCCCTCCAACCACCCCCACACACATTCATTTTGAGAAAAATTATCTGGGAGATTTTTTTACGGTTGCTATTCCAACGCATAACTGACCCCTTGCATTAAAAGAAAAACAATGTTTTATTTTCTTCTTGTATCTATAAAACTTAGTGCTACTGGAATATTTGGCCTCCTTTGCATTTACAAATTGTCAAACCCAATTCAAGTTCTGAACTGCTGAAAGAAAGATAGAGATAGTGTGGCTTGGGAGTAAGAGAAGGTGAGGCTAAGGTGCGTTCTGGTCATGTTTTCAAAATGCAGCTAAAAAAAACACCCCTACATCTGTTGCTGTGGCTACGCGCTCCATGTGTGAGATTTAAGCAGCACTTGATCTTACAACCATAGGGGAATTTGAGCAGGTCTGCTGCATATGGCCAGGATGCCTAAGTAGTCTATTAATGTAAATAATTCAGACAGAGGAGGATACTCCCTACTTGGAAACTGTAGAAAGATTTTGTGGCACAAGACCTGCCTAGCAGAGTCGGTGTTGCGCATTAATGAAGGAAGTTCATGCAAAAGAGTGGTGGGAAGTTGTAGAAGACATTTTTTTAACTCAATTAAAATCTGTGGGTTGTTATTAAATTATTTTGCACAAGACATGTAGAAGAATAATGTTTGTTAAGGAATGTTTTATACTTTCTTCAACTGTAGAGCTTGTTATTCTGCTAAAAGTTGGTTGTTCTCCCCTATATGGTCTTTTGCCCGCTGTATGTAGCTGCCCTCCGCTGATCATAAATAACCTTTGGAGCACTCAAGTTTTTCCTTTGTCTGACTTTCCTACCAGAGTGTAGTTGGAACTTTCCTTCTTACATTCCTGCTTTAGCTGGTCTGTCTGAAGGATATTACTTTCTTACTGGTCTGGTCCATTATTATATGCCTTCAAGCTCAGAAAAGGTTGAATCTCCACACAAATTCCTGTTCACGAAGGGGAGTAAACTGTGTTAAAATTATGGTTTTGCTGCATGATTAAATTATAAATTACAATGGTTTGTGTTATTGTTTCTTGCTCAATAGTAAAGTCGTTCCACAGACAGTGCAAGACAACCAGACTTTAGCTTTTCGATAAGACTCCCATCAGAAAGAGCAGGATAACTGATCAACATATTTCTTGAGTGTTGCGATGGATGACGTAACATCGGCTGCAACATTAGCAAAAAATATATAAGACAATGCAAAGTGACCCATGCAGGCAAAGAGCAGATGAAGTGTGTACATACACGCTAAATAGAAATTAACTCTAGCCATGGGTCGTAATATTCAAAGATTCAAAGATTCAAGGGTTTATTTGTCATGGGTGAACAACACAGCATAGCAGTGTTGTCCCCATGAAAAGTTTTGTTTCCAGGCATCCTCAGTGTAAATATGGACATAAATACGTATAGTTGGGACAGGAGAACAATAAATAATAATAAATAGAGTAGTAATAAATAAAGAGCAGAACAGACGTTAGGAAATAGGGATAGGTATGTGGGGAAACGGATATACATCAGGGATTGGGGGGGGGGGGGGGGCACAGCAGCCAAACCAACAGCACACAGCAACCAGACCTACAACTACAGACTAAACCTAAAACAACAAAAAGCACCAGAGACGGGTGAACCAGACGGGTTTCCACAATGGGTGGGACAGGCATACAGATATACAGACAGAATATTTCAAGCCATTTATATTTTGTGACAGTATAACCCTGCAGTGACAAATGATTTAAACATCTCAGGCCAGAACAAAGTAAGATGCGCAGTTGATCATGATAAATTTAATGTCTCTCCTTGTACTGATTTGCAAAATACCTTGACATTCAACATAGGCACCAACATACTAACATGCAGCTCTGTTTTTTCACAGAAGCAGCCAATGAACCAGCATCACTTAGGTGATCATTACACCTGACATCCCTGAACATGGCATCAGCATATCCAGTACGCAAATTGCAGCAATTATTCTAATAAGCTTAATGTTAAACTATCTGGCTAACCAACTTTGCAATAGTAATCAAGTTATATAGCAATACTTTTATAAAAGTTTATCAGCCAACCAATTTGAGATACACTCTATATTCAATAGTATGTGGACCCCCCTCTTCTAATGACGGAGCTGAGCTGTTTTAGCCACACCCATGCAGCATACAAACACATTCTAGACAGCTGTGTGCTTCCAGCTTTGTGGCCACAGTTTGGGGAAGCTTCTTTCCTGCTCCAGCATGACTGTGCCTCCCCCCAGGGTACAAAGCAAACTCCGTAAAAACACAGTTTTCCCAGGCTGGTGTGGAATAACCTGAGTGTCTGCACAGAGCCCTAACCTCAACCCAATTGAACTCCTTAGGGATGAGCTGGAACACTAACCGTGAGCCAGGCGTTCCCCCCTGACATCAATACCTGACCTCACCAATGTTCTTGTGGCCGAATGGACACAAATTCCCAAAATCTGGTTGAAAGCCTTCCCAGAAGAGTGGGAGCTGTTACAGCAGCAAAGGGGAGAACAACTCCATGTGAATGCTAATGGGTTTGGAATGGGCTGCTTAACAAGCACATATGGGGGTGATACCTACGTGTCCATATACTTTTGGCCATATAGAGTATAAGCCTTTTTATTTGACAATAGAACAGAGAAATAACTTTCTCAAACAGAAAAAAGTGCACAAAGTGGTTTCATGTCCTGCAATGCCTTCAGTCAACTGAACAGCTAAGGGACAAAATTTGATGTGTTTATCCTATGGTTACTCAGTTTTATTCAAGCTATTTCACATTTAAGATGCTTTTCCACACCTATCAAGTACTAAGTAAGCCACTTACTGTACCTGTTTAAAAACAATACAAAGGCAATTTATATACACTTATTTCTGGGTTTAAACTTGATTTAAAACTGTGATTTAATATATGATACATGTCCATGTTTTGATAATTTGGCAGGAAAATGTACAAATACACAGTATTTGTGAAAAATAATGTGGGAAAAATGCAGGGCTGCTGCTGTTTGGTCAGGCAGGCACACCTGAGGGTGGGAAGCTTAATGATCCCACAGTCTGACAATTTAAAAGGCCATTAAAGCACTCTCCAGGGATGAAGACAACTGTTGTTTTTGCAGTTTTGCAGATGGGCTGGGTCTTCTCATTTGTGTATATATTCCCTTGGATTTCACCTTTTATATGTTAAAATGCTGCTATAAAAGGTTTCCTTTATCCAGTCCGTATCCACCAGGTATAACAGACTTGCATGCCCAGCCACCACACACACACACACACACACACACACACACACACACACACACACACACCACGTGCGTGAGGACATGTATCTACATTGCAACAGAATCTGTAACAAAAATATCAACTGTAAATGTCCAATTAAGTAGAATTTCCAAATGGGAAATGGCAAGATTTTTTCTATTAATTTGAAGAGACCTTTAATTGCGTCCACTAAGATCTCCTGAAGAACTCTTAGTCTGAAAGCCCTTGTCTGCCCTTTCTGAGTGAATTGCAGAATGACCCCTGGAAAACTCTTGCAGACAAGACCACTTTTGGGGAACAGAATGGAGAGCTTGTTAACCACCAGGGAAATTAGGATGGAGAGCCTTTATTCACTAAAGAAGCCCTACAAAGTGCTGCTGTTCTTTCTTTTGCAGAGCACCTCCCTGCTTCAAGCTAGCCTGGAACCTTCGAGAATTTAGAACATGACAGACCACTACCATCATTGTGAAACTCTTTCCATATGAAAAGAGTGTCCCAGAACATACCTGTCACCTGAAATAAGCAGTCCGCCTATACCCGTGACTTTTGCAGGTAGCAGTCACAATAATGAGTCAAATCAGTGTTGTTGACTTTGTTCCAGAAGGCCATAGGATGCTGGCTTCAGCTATATTTTGCATACTTTTGATGACATAGAAATTCAGAAAAAAAGGTCAGAATAATTCAGACTTTATAATGCTTTGTCTCACAGTCTTTTATTTCATTGGCCTTTTTTATATCAATCTGATTGACCTTTGGAAGAGTTTTGGAAACATTTCTTAAAACAGATTTTCACATTAAATCCCAGTAGATGGCAAAAGCCATTTCTGAATGATTAATGCGGCTCTTTGTTCTGCTCGAGGAAGCTTTTCTTACAAGTGGTATTCAGGCACAGATCAGGAGAGAGAAAAGCACGGACAATACTTTGGGAATGAATAAGAGTTTCGCACCCTTTAGTTATATTTCAAAGGAAGTCAACAATAAAGGGAAATTTCCTGGACGTGATTTGTACAGCACGTGACCGCCCAGGTATTCCACTTCCTTTGGTGAAATTCAGAGTTTTAGCTTCCCTGCAGCCTTTTTTGGCCCTCATTTCTATTCAGTAAACAGTCTGATCCTTTGCGCATGCTTATGTGATTTACTCATAGTGGCGGAAAAGGAGGAAGAAGTATTATGAAGTATAAATTTCAAAGAAGACCATCACATCGGCAGCGGAAAAGGGCAATTGGATGAGATGTCATTTCAAGGTGAAAACATATTAATTGAAGCAGCTTAGCTACGGACAATTATGCACCGGGTTTAAGAGATGAAATTAAGCTCACACTATTTGGGTCCATCTGGTTCAAAGTTGATTGTGTGAAGAATGAGATTGCTTGGGGACCGAGTCGAGTTTCACTGATGTTGCACATTACTGGCTGGAGCTGAAATGCAGCAGTGTTTTGGCACGGACTTGGGGACAGACAGCATGGACTCCAGTAGAGGACCTCCAGTTGCCAACCTCTATAGGTCCCTGGGGAGCCAAACAGAGTTAGACTTTGACTGCAGAGGTCAAGGTACTCCACAACGGTCCTTTGTTAGCCAGGTTAATGTTTAGCAGCTATGACGTGGTGATATATGTGGGTGGGAGGCTGCTGAGATACAAGTGAAAGCGGCTGCTCACCCTCAGGGCAGCTGACGTGGGCAGTACTGTATTTATGACAGGAGGCGTATATGGATATCAGACAGCAGGTTACTTAAGAAGACTGGCATGGGTGACAGTCCATTTGGCACGGCCCAGCTAGGTCCATAAGGTGTGCTGAGTTCAATTATTCATAATCTAATGTAAAAGCTAAAAGTGCTTTTTATGCCCTGCCAAAATGACACGCCAGGATGGTAACTGAACAAACTGCATCTGACTCTAGCTCATACATTAAAAAAACACTTTTGCTGTTCAAAAACTGCTACTTATATTTCATGTGTTTTGGACCATGACATAGGGGTGGATCACATAAGAAGGTACTCCTGTGTGTGTGCGCTGAGGTTCATGAAGTGGACTTTTATTGAGAAGGGGGTGTGGTTTGTTCAGTGTTGTTTGCATGTGTGGCCACCTTACAATGGACTGGTATCTCATCCAGGGTGTAGGTTTATAGCTTGGTTCTCAGTGATTCTGAGATGGACTCTAGACCTCCATGACCCTGACAACATAACTGGTTAAGGATAATAGATGGAAGGGTGGATGGACTCTGGGGAATACATGACAAAACTGGGTAGTAGGTGTGGGGTCATCGTCACTGGCAGGGGTCTTAAACAATGGGCACACTGGGAGAGGAAGGTGACAGCCGTGTCTGACACTGTCACACCAAGCTCTGTGCCCTCTATAGATTTAGTGAGTGCAGCCCAACACCTCCCACCCTCCCTGTCAATGGTTCACAACATATGGCCTGGAGAGGGGTGGCCGCACTGTGTGTCAGCGTATACAACCGGGTAGGGACGCATGATCTGAAAACACTGCATGCAGTAGTCTCATCTCAATTGATTATTTAATTTTACCACAGGAAGATAATAACAATGCACTGGGGCATTGAAGATGAATTTGACTCATTATCTGCCATGCTTGCTCCTCTTCATCATACAACAAGGAGCCATGAAACATGCAAATCAAGTAGGTAGGCTATCACTGGACAAAGGTCATAAATGCTCAAGTTTGAAGTCCCAGGAGGGTTCTTCATTCCTTACACCTCTGATTGGTACTTAACCTGAATATTTTTGATACATAAAGACAAATAATTTCGATTAAACCGATAAACCTTTTCTGCAATTCCTCCCATGCTTGTAAAATTTATACTCCTTGTAAGTGGATTTGCATGGCATTGAGCGGTGAACGTATTCAAATGAATTTTCCCTTGCTGTGAAAATTAAAGCAATCCAAATGTGGGATTTACATACATTCAAGCAGCTTGTGAGGTGTGTGGATTTTTTCCGTCAAACATTTTCAAGAAAAATGGGTCATTATACGTCGTATTAAATCTTTTTTTTTTGCTCAAACTTCCATGGAAAGATGATTCACGCGGATTTATTTAACGTGTCTGATAACATAAGTTTAAACTAACGTAATGCCTGAATTTTGAAGAAAACAGTAGTATTCTGCCCAAAAGCTTAATTTCTGTGGTCACTCATCTAAGTATGGTCTGATGTCATAGAAAGAGCTCTAAAAACTCTTTCAGATGAGATCAGAAATACAGCAATCTCTTCATATCCACATTTTCAGCATATATTCAGATTTTATTTTTGCTATAGCAGCTTTTAAAAATGAATGCCTATACATTGGTATCTGAACAAAAACTTTTCCTATAACAAATTTTTACTTGAATCTTGAAAGAAAAAAATCTGACTGAATTAAAATGTAAATACTTTTTAGAGCAAACAAAGCAAAGCACAACTGTATAGTGTACTTGTAATAAAAAATACAATATTTACTGTAATATACTGAACTGAACTGTACGATAAATTGCTACAAATTTAATTGAAGCCAGATGACCGCACTGGTGTCTTATCAGCTGTTGTGCTTTGCTTGAATTCTACTGTGACCGCATTCATTATGCATTCCATTTTTTTTTTTTTTAAAAAAAGCCAATTTATCTACACGTTGGCTGCTGTGCCAAACAGATGTGGAAGTAGCAGGTTAGTGTGAAACACGTCTCCCCTTTATTCAGCATCTCAGAAAACTGAACTCTTGCTGCAAACCCTCCTGTGCACCATCTCATCTCCCAGTTGTAACACTGGTGGCAGCACTAACACAAAGAATGTCCCGTACTGTACATACTGTACATAAACAGTATATCGGTCCACAATGGGTCCCAGCAATATTTTGAAGTTTTCACTATTTTCCGGACATCTGTTCACCTTAATATTTGTAATAAATTGATACATTTCTTTCCACCCCATTTGAATCCATAGTGTTTGAGTTCACCTCTCACTGGATCGGCAACTGCAAGGACAAAGATGGGCACTTTTTTCTGAGGTGAACCCGTACTGCGTACCAGAACTAAAATACAGGGAGCACCCAACTTCTTCTTGTAGAGAGAGCCTGGCATACAGGCATACAGTGGGGAGCAAATAATTGTTATAAATCTGTGCATAAATCTCTGCTGCTGTCAAGAATTTGCCACTCTTCAGGTAAGGTATGCATCAATAACAATAACATATTAGTTGGAATGTCTGCAGGGTTGCAACCATTCATTCATTTATTTTTAGAACAGTGAGATAAGCTATGAGGTTGGGAAACCCCACTGATGAAGAGAAGGAACTCCATCTGAGGCCCTCCCATGTTACCGCTGAACAGGATCTTCAACAGCAAATCATATAAAACATGCATTCCTTTCAAGATTTTTTTCTGATCATCTTGTTTTAAACACCTATAAAAGTTTAAATATAACCCAAGAAACTGCTAAATGGAGCGTTGCACAGAAACTGAACAGAACCAAACATTTATTGTCTTCTTCTGGTATAAAGGAACTTGCTTATGTGGTCTAAGCATGTGATTGTGAAACGGCTGAGACATGACGGGGTATTTCTTATGACTCCGCCATCCATGCTGACAGAATCCGATCAGCGATGCTGGCATGACGATGAAAATTTTCCATGCACAATTAAACCTCTGCTTCGAAGCTTCATTTGGTGTATATGGACAGAAGAGATCTGTGCTGGGTAAGGAGAACTGCTGGAGATCATTTCTGAGGTTACGAGCAGAATCGGTCTGCTTTTTCGTGGGGTGTGACGTGCATAGAGTTGCAGCGACTCTGAACTTTCCAGTGCGTCTCAGAAGAACAACAGTTAGCACCTCTGAGCAGAATCTTAGCCTTTGACTTTCATTCTCTTTACATTTTTCTTATAATTTATGGCCTCCTGGCCTGTCCATCCCACTTAATCATCCGTAAGGACCACAAAGACCAGAATAACAAATATAAGGAGTTGGTAGGTTTCACAGAAAGCCCCAACTTAACCCCTGATAGAAGTGTAGCTGGATATGAGGAGCGTTGTATCTCAGAGGTGGACTCCTCCTGGAATTTCACAGCAACGACATCTCCCTTCAGGCCTCATGGTCACAGGCCAGGTCTGACAGCGCTCCGGTTCTTTCTGTCATTTGAATGTGACCCTGTTGCAAAAGGTTCTGGATCTAGATCCCAGATGGACTGGCCGGCAGACACAAGGGCAAGCCAGCAGCAGGGCCTGGGTGGTCTGCTAATGGCTCCTTGGTTATCAATGGACAGAGATGCGTCCTTCTATCTGCAATGCTCGAGGGAAGCCTCACATATTTCTCCTTACTTTTGCTGGCAGCTTTCATTTTCCACACTGCTGGAAACAGAACAGTTTCATCCGTCATAGAATTCGCCCCCTTCATCAGCAAAGGGGTAGGAAGTTAAGAGCTACACACAGAAAGCAACAATGTTCATGAACAGAGCGATGCCATTAACTGCTTACACCAATGTAAATTCACACATAATAGGAAGCAAGTTGCCATTTTTTCTGTGTGGACATCTGTCCAATAAATGCAAGGCTACATTTCCAAATTCCAAATTTCCTCATTTCTAAAATTTTGTGCTTTTTTTACCCTTCCAGCTAAATCTTATAGATTCATGAAATTGAGGACAAAACCAGGGTACTGCCTACATTTCTCAGTGTAAATAACTTTCAGGTGAACTGGGATCAGTGTGTCTTGCTGGTGGAAACAAGTCATTTGGTAAAGCGATATTGGAAGACTCTCGTCTGATAATTCATTCCAGCTCTAAGCATCAGTTAAAGCCATTTAAAAGGGTCGTTCGGCCCAAATGATCGAGCGCTAAAAAAAGGTACCTTGACCGTATGTGTTTGAAATGCAATGGATGAATTAACACAATGAGAGTCCAAAGCATCCATCATCTCATCAATTACCTCTCGGGCAAAATTAGAACATGTCTTCTGAAAGGTCGAGGTGCCTTCAGAGATGGTGTCCATCACCTTTAAGTGGTCTGGGCAGTCGTGAAAAATTTCAGAAACGCTTCCATTTTTCTTTCTCACTGGCAGCAACTTGTTTTGAATGCTCAGAGGAGAACAAAAACGCCATGCAATCCCTGACAAGTAACCTAGAACTTGCAGTTACTCATTTTTGCGTTCTTAACTGTCAATTCCGATGAGAGGAGAGAAGTGAGGACCGGTGAAATTAAACAGTTTGTAACTTCCATTGATTTTTTTAACATGCAATATTGATTATGAAGCAGAAACCAGTGTCACCTGTGCTGACAATGTACTCTGTGTTGTCTTGTGGAAGGGCTCATTATTATGAAGTTCCAGGCATATTATTGTTAATGGCCACAAGCATCCTGGAAGGTGCAGGAGATCAGGACGCTCACAAATCACCTGGCTGGAGAGTCAGCTCTGACCGTCTCTTGACTCCCGCTGTAGCAAATGATGCATTGCCCAGCAGGTGAGAGGACCTGACGGCTCGTGCCCTTGGCAGGCCTAACTCTGTTTCACTGCGGCTCGAGGAAAAAAAAAAAAAAAACAGTACAGCTTCTGGAAAGCAGCCAAAGCTGTGAGTGCACAACAATGGATCGGCTTTGTGACACGTGGCGACGCTATGGGAATCCGGCAAGTTAGGAGGAGACCGCAATGCTGTGATTACGTTGACAACTGGACCCAATTCAAATTGAACCACTAAAGGACGGATTATTGACCTTAAAGGAAAGGTAAATCTACAGGTGCATCTGCTAACCTGGTGTAGCGGGTTATGTCAGTCTGTGGGTGGCTTTTGACAGCGCTGCCTTGGCTTAAATCACTGTTGGCCCTTAAAGGTGACAGACAAGCAGAGGAGACTGAGTCCAACCTCCAGCTCCAGCCAAGCTTCCCAGGGAGCTCAGCGGCAGCTGGGAGATAAATTTCCCCTCTGTTTAATTACAGGGTTTGCCATCTCCGAGTCCCTGCCGAAGTAAATCACCACCACACCCCTTGCCACTCTCCACCCACCTTCTCCCAGTAAATAATGTTCTTGTGTGACCCAGACTCTCTGCAGAATATATCTGAGAAACCCAAGCAGTCCATATTATCCAAAGAATTAGCAGATTTGTAAATGAAATAAACTGGGATGGTCTGTGTACTCCCCTGCCAAACCAATTCAGTACAAATTCAATGAGAGGCCATTTCTGTGCCAGATGTATTTAGAGAAGTTGTGACGTGTAGGTGGGTTGATGCAAGAACAAGTTTCACCCCACTCCACACTCATTTTGCAGGCTCTAGCATCATTCTGTAGGAGAAAAGTCTCGATGTGGAAAGTCTCAGCAGCTTAGGTCATGCGCCGTTGTCCATTTCGTGTTTAGGAAGCAACCCTGTTATAGCTCAGTGTAGGGTTGGGGTGTGACACCAAGATTGGGGATTGGGGACTTAATTGGTTGATTTTTCCATTTGGTTATTTGGGGAGACAGAACACAGACACACACGGACACTAAAGGCCTGTTTTTTACCAAACCATAACAAATTCATACCTACATTTATTCATTAGGCTGATATTTTCTTCAGTGCTGAACAGAGGTGATATTGACTAGCTGAGGCATTTGTCCAAGCTGACCTACAAGTTTAAGTGCATTATCTATAATAACTGACCTGTTTATAGAGTTGGGCAGTTTAACACACTCTCACACTGAGTATCTAGGGGCAACTTAAAGTCACTAATTCACGTATATTTGGACTGTGAAAGGGGTCGCCCAGGTACAGGACAAGCCTGCAAACTCTTTAGGCAGGGCTTGAACCCATGTCCCACTCCGCAGTCAAGGACTTCTGAGCCACCAGCACTATCCACTGCACCTCCATGTTTATATTTTCTCCGTGTATCTGTCGATTACGGTTGGAATAAATATTGGGCTAAAATACTCCTGAGGAAAAACAATTTTGATCAAATGATTTCGATGAATGCCATCGTTCTTTCGTGTGACGTGTATTACAGCCATTTTGAGGTACATTACAATCTAATCACATTCTGAAGCTTTAACCAGTGCACAATAAAGCAGAAAGCTCTGTAGCGCGGCATCCAGAATGAAATAAGAGGGAGTAACTGCACTTAAATCCTGAACAGCTGTGCTTGCTGTCTTTTGACAAAAGACTGATGGTATTGATGGTAAATCAGGGCAAACCTTAATACGGCACCTATACGGCTGATGCAATAAAAGTGAAATGACTGGCGGGAAACTTGCGTTTTACTTAAAGAGATTTGAGAACTGGCTGCCGACGGGGCTTGAATTCATGGTGCTGCTGGTGCGTCAAGGAGCTCTGATGGAACTACCAGGTAAATCTGTATACTAATTTCTCAGTGTTCATGGGCTCCACTTTCCCATGTGCCCCTCCCACCCAGTTGCAGCCTGGTTGGGTGGCTTCAAGCTAGGCTTAGCCTTGAGTTGGGGCACTGAGGTCTATGACCCTTCCCTGCACTATAAAGTAAGTCAAGCAAACAGGCGCTTCCAAAACCAAATATAAACTCACCTGGAAATGAAGGAAATTTATGGACTGTGTGTGAAGTACCTAGAAACTTCCCCTTTGTGCTGCAGCTCTTCTGCCCCCTCTGTCCTTCAACCTCTCATTGAAATGTAGCAGAACATTTATGGAGTTGTTAAAACTGTCTGAGGAATAATAGCTATTATTACTATTCATATGCTGAAGATGCCTATACTGCATTTTCTTATTATTATACTGTGATCAATTCATAATTTACAAACATAAAAGAATTGATCAGGTCCACCTACAATTGCCTTGGGGCAAAGAGACTGATGTTGCACACTGAGTGCCTTTAGAGTTAAACTTGGTACTCACTTTACATCAGAAATATTCAGGTCACAGCCCTTGAGAGCTGTGCCAAGAAGATCTTCCAGCTTCTCAGCTGAGCAATAAGATGAATTTGGGGGGAGACTGTCTGGTTGGAACAAAAACCCTCAAGGCTCAGGTGCTGTAGGACAGCAGACTAATACATTTATTGTACATGCTGCACACCCTAAAGGTCCACCACCCTCTCTTGTGCTCTTCTGACAGTTGTGATCCTGAGCTCTGCTGCCATTAATTCAACCTGAACCCACGCATCCACAGGTTGGTTTGTTATCTTTCCTCCAAATTACAAGGGCGCTCTCCTACTCCCCTTGGCCATCAGGTGCAGTAGAAATTTACATTAAAAAGCCCTTTTTATTCACAGCCAAGGTAAAAAGTTCAGACTTCCTCCAAAAGTGTTTATTCGTTCACTTTTTGTGCATCCTTCAGATCTGCAGAGAACATCATCTACGACCGGGCTGTTATTTCAATCCCGACTCCTCGCCGTCACCATCTCTACTTCTTAAACTGTCGCCTTCCTCCTTCCAGGCTCCTGAAACTGGGAATGAAGCAGCTCAAATAGCAGCCAAGGGTAAATCTTTTTATCTTTCATAGAGAAAATACAAAGAAAATCACTGCTTGCTTTTTACTTTATTCTATTGTTTGGCTTACATTACATACATTGGTATGCACCACTGTGTGTTTTATTGCTTTACATTAATTGTATACTTTTCTTCTTTTTCTTGCTTACATGCTTATGATGCAACCTGGTGTATAAACTTCTAGCAGAAAGCACCTCCGCAACAGGTAAATTCCACTAGTGGAAGAATTTTTTTTGTTATAAGCACATATGTAATTTTCAGAGGGCATAAAAAACACAGAGAGTAGACATGCAGTCACAGTTAACACCTGGTGAGAGCTCTAATAAATTTTTTTTAACTTTATTGTGCCACATTTCTGATACTCCAAATAACCTCAGATCATCATAATATAAAAAACCTGTTCTGTATTATTATTATTATTATTATTATTATTATTATTATTATCATCGACTTGTTTCTAACTTTGATCATAAAACGGTTTAGACCTTCATAGCTTACAGCTGAAGGTCGTACCAGCAGGTCAGCTGATAGCCAGAATGACACAATTTTTCATGCACTGAAGCACCGACTTACTGAGCGCTCCTGACTCTTGATGTTGCTCCACAAGTATCTCCATCCACAGAGCGCCAGGGGCATGCT
The DNA here is from genome assembly GCA_018136845.1 of Heterotis niloticus. NCBI lineage: Eukaryota > Metazoa > Chordata > Actinopteri > Osteoglossiformes > Osteoglossidae > Heterotis > Heterotis niloticus. The sequence goes on from CM030895.1 coordinate 13,322,237, forward strand.
GGCACACGGTTAAGTGAACTCTTGAAGATAATTAGCTCCAGCGTGCTGTGAATTGTGGCAGGACCTGGAGGGGTCAGGGCAGAGAAAATATGGGGGCTACAATGGAGAGGGGCTGAAGAGCCAGGAGGGCTTGGAGGACATTCAGCAAGCAGAGATGCTAAGGAAGGGGAGGATTGTATAGAGTTATGTCATTATGTGGGTGCTGAGCTGCTTTAACCAAAGTGACTCACTGTTCCTCCAGCTATTCCCCTTCTTTCTACAGTCACATGCTTGCACATGCAAAGCTCAAGACAGTTTTCACACAGACAGAAGCTGTTCACCTCTTACAGCCTTTGGCCTGCTGGCCCACTTCCTTCACAGTTTCACTCCCTGCTGGTTAAGCTTAAACAAACCCTGCAGGAAGACCTTTGGGCTGAGCTGGGAGGCAGCAGCTGCTGTGGACAGAATAAGAGATGAGGTTGAAGTGGGGGCTAAAAAAAGTTACCAGAACACAAAAAGTAATTACTAAAGTCAGCCTGGAGTTGTTGTTCTCATCTCCAAATCGGACATTTTCAGGGCCAGAGGGTGCATTTGGCCTCTCTCATCACGCAAGCTGTGGCTGGTCAGACTAATCCACTGTGCCAAGGCGAATGTAAAAGTATCAATCTGAAATGCATTGCGCACACTTTCTTACTATCAGAAAAGGAATTTGGTCGACATGCAAGATATGGGAGTCATTTGGGGTTAATTCCCCCCAGGCGGAATGGTGACTGCCCTCGCTGCTGTCGCCAGACGGTTTTCCAATACCTGTCTCACATAACATGTTGTATCATAACAGAGGATGAGGGAATCCAAAGTAAGACTCTAATAGAAGGCTTAGCCGGAAAAAAATCAATATGCTCTGGTTCACCTCTCATTACAATGGACACACAGAAAGGGGAAGTCTTACAATCGAGCCCCTCAGTTACCCAGGTTACAAATGTCTGGGGGGAATCGTATAGCTGGGACTATGCAAGCTATAAGAAAAGCCATTTCTCTTTCAAGGGTACAGTGGTTGGCTGCCGTTTACAAACAACTACAATGGTGACAAATTTACTTAATTTCAGAATTAAATTCAGTTTCTGCACTTTTTTTGTTTTTGCTTGCATTGCCACTGTCATCCAATCTACAGTCAAATTTGAATTTTCATTGTTAAAATAAATAAGTTTAGCCCCTTAATTTCAGAAATGATTTCAGCCAAGATCAACATTAGTGTCCATAGCATCGCTGACGTGCAGGACGGTAGGAGTAAAATTCAATATGAAGTTGGTCCTCCGGTCGCGCCCTCTGAGCGTTACAGGTCTGTGCATTTAACCCTCATGTCATCATGTCATATCACAACTGGGGTTTTGTTGCCACACCGCCCAACCCCATATCATCTTCACAACCGAGACGTCTGACACCAAGCATTTTTTTCTTTCCATTCTTAAATTCAATTTGGGCTGAGGGGGGGACTTTCTCCAGAAAAAAACAACAACAAAAGAAGGAGGAAAAATTTTGCTCGTCCATTTCAACCCAATAAAAATGACATTGAAATGAATCTTGAAATAATGAGAATGCTGCAAGGACATGAAAGATGGCCATAAACCTAAATGACAAATCCATGGGGGGAAAAATGAGATGAATGATATCACTCTGCTTAAGGCCAAGATTGATGTCCCTTAAAACATATTTCCAAAGAACTGCAAAGTAAAGATGTCTGAAATAAGATTAAATTATTGGTGCATTGCCTCTGAGAGTGTTTCTTAGCATTCAGCACCCTGAACTGGCCTGGTTACCATCATTACCTAAGCTGGAGTAGGAATGTTTATGCCAAAATTTATTCTTTTCCATCATTCTTTTCCATATTGATTTATAGTGGTGGTCCCTCCTAGTGTGATTCCCTCTAGGTGAATATTTATGCCATTATTACATACAGGCGCAGACTTATCCTTGATGGGAACGTCTGCTTGGGTCGAAGAGGACATCCAAGTCCTCACACTGGATTTTTTTGTTGTCTTTTTCCCATAATAATGGAGGATAAACAAAAAAATAAATAAATAAAGGGAACCTTTAAATGAAGAAAGGTCCTTTGGAAAAGAAACTCCTATTTACTGTACCTAAATGATCATTCGGCCTTTGGATGTAAGGCGGGGAAATTCAATCAGATCTTTGGAGGCGGCAACGTGGAATTAAGCTTGAAGCGCAAGCAGAGCCAGAGTCATTTTTCCACCCCCAACAAATGCCCTTTTTCATTTATTTATCTCGCTCCTAATGTCTTCCCATAATGGCACCCGCAGAGAGACTAGCAGGGGCCTGCCAGACGAATGGCGGTCTCCTTGCTGTGGACTGATAAATACATTAGGGGGACTTAAGCTTGATTTATTCCGCTGGCTTTCTGAGCAATTCATTCGAGACGGCCAAACAGGCTCCCTGCTTCCCAGTGACACTGGGCGTGGTGACAGATCTCAGTACAAATGCACCGCCGCCACCGCCACCGTGTTCCAAGGAATAGCTTCAGCTTGTGAACTTGAGCGTATCTCACCATGCTGACTGTGGTCATTACGCGTTTCAACTTGGTCTGCGGGAGCACCGCTTGATAAGTTTTCCTGGCTGCAGGTCTTCGTCAGCAGAATCCTCATTTTGGCCAGGGCATTTTTTCCTCTGGAACAGCAATTTCTAATTAATAAACTGTTTAGCTGAATATATTCACTTTCACCCACCATTCTGTTAGTGTCTTGGATCCGATTACCGCTCAAGATATTTGACATCTGCTGGCCGCAGCCTTTATTCTCCTCTGCTTTTATCACGGCCTCTTCTCGCATTCCTGTTACTAGCAGACAGCACTGTGCAAATGTACTAACCAAAAGAGACATAAAATTGAGGGAAAATAACATTTTTGCTCTCTATTGTAAAAGACATGTTTCTGCTGTCAGCGTGAAAAGTATTAATGTCGACATGCTATTCCCCTGATAAACTGTCCGTACTTAAATGCCCCCCATGAAGCTTGTGGAATCAATTATACTTTATGGGTCTCTTCCAATAACTTAATGCATGCGGTCTGATTTAGGTTAAACCTTATATTCAGTTTGAAAATTGTATGAGCAAAATAGGTATTAGTAGTGGAAAGCAATAAACCTTAACAAGGTCTGTGACCAACAAAAAAAAAAAAAACATAAAATATAAGCAATTCCATCAGTTTGCATTATGCGCTGGTGGGTGGGGGGCATATTTGGTGATGATAAGGTTGACTATTCAAACTGAAACCATATCCAAGCCAAAGGGAAATTCATTTACCTGTAATATTACTGAGGTCCAGCCCCCCAGTCTCCAGAAATAAACTTATTGTTTAAGAAAGAAATACAACCCTGGCATCAGGCAAGAGATTAATGAAGTTCCTTCGTTGTTGATGTAGATACCTTGGCACAAGGACAAGCTGATAATAAGTTAAAAGTCTTTGCTGAGGGGAACCGCGCCGTAGCCTCCGTAGACGCACCGGACTGTCTGCTCCCATCACTTACAAATTTTATATTTACCCTATTTTCATCGCCCCCTCTGGTAAAAATAGCCACGAAACTTCATCTATTACTGTCACACTCCCGAATCGCGGCTCATAAAAGCCGCAGTCTGAGAAGTGTGTCGGGGTACATGGACGTTTTAAGGATGTGCTGCGCGGCGCCTGGTGCCAAGCATGATTTTCTAGAGGGAATACTTCAAGAAAATTGGTTTAGTCTTGACATGCTCTTATGGTGACATACGACAGCCTCAGATGAGGGTGTCATCCAAATCGCAGGAAGAGTGTGCTAAATTAATTCGGATGTGCAAAAGACCATGTTGTAATACCAGTACAGCCCCTCTAACTGATGTACATGTCTCCAGTTCACGGAATAATGTTCCCCATAGCTTTCCCAGACTTAATTTTTTTTAAATATAATATTTCAGCATTTAAAATTAGATGCTGCCAGAACTAAAATAGTGAGGTTTTCACTGCCAGACATTCATTGTCCAGTTTCTGTTATCTTTTCCTTACCTTCAGGTAATTGTCCTGCTCCTTTGGCCTTTCCTGTCAGTCCCACAGAAATGCAATAATTTAATGGAATTTTTTTTTAATGGAATCAAGCCGTAGATGTTGGCTTCGTAATAAAGTTTAGGCCCATGTGCACAGAACAAACAGTGCATCTGTACAGCAATAAAGGAAACCCAATAATGGACCCTGTTCAAGGCTGAGAAACAGCCAGTATCATGAGACAAAGCACAGTCGGAAAAACAATAATTACCTTTGAAAACAATATATATTTCATAGCATAAAACTGGGTATTGGTCCACACTCTGCCCGCTGAAGAGACAGAACATTTCCTTTAGCAAATCTCAGCGTTGCTTTTCCTCCATTCGCTCCCCGTATTTCCCTGTCAATACATAATGATCTCTCCAAGCATTCAACAACCACAAAGGAATCTCCCATAAACCAGGAAAAGCCAAGATTTCGCACACAAAACAGACTCATTGCTCCAATAAATATTACACTTTTTGCCTTGAGCTCTAATACTCTCATAAATTCAGAATCCACCCCCTGCCATTTTACTGTTTATTTCCCAAACAGATGTTGTGTTTTCAACTCCAACAATTACTGCCATTTTCTAAACAGATGGGTACAAATGAGTCGTGGCTGCCGTTATTTTTTTACTTTAAGGCCCCTGGATATGAGGGGAACCCGGGCAGGCAAACAAATCGCCATACGAACTGAGCCTCTGTTCCACATTTCTAAAAACTAACTTGTGAGAAGGGGGTTATCATAAATAAAGTGTGCCCAGTAAATACTCAGCAATAAATCCTGACATTTATTTTGCTAAGGTTTTAAAATAAAATAAAGCACTACTATATATTTATGCGTTACCTTAGGCACTTTAAGAAATGTTCTCTAAGTTAATTTAATGTTGTGCATCTCCAGGCTTGACAGGCTCATACCCAAACATCTAACCTTAATCTCCTACATGCACTGTGCTGTTCCCCCTCCCCATAAAATGAATACCATTATGTTGAATAAAATCCACACCAGCTGATTTATTGTTTCTTCTTTGTAAATATTTAAGCTTCTTTAAAGATCTGGCTAACTTGTCTTCAAGACGGCTGTTTAGAATAAGGTTCTGCACCTTATTAGACATTACTTGTCAAGCCATGTTTTATTAAAGATGTGGGAATTTAGGAAGTGCTGAACAGTTTAGTCCCTTGGCATCCATGCTTGTTTCATCTCCCCTGCTTGGTGTTGGGGGAGCGAAGGGGCTGCACATAAATGATGGAAATGAAGATGCGGAGCGTGTATAGCATCTGGATATCTCAGCAATCCAAAGGACATTTGGGGAAGGCTTTATTGTGGCCACAGTTAGTGACACATTGTGAATGTACAGTACACTGTATGGTCAAAAGTATGTAGACCCCCACCCCCTTGTAATGACTGAGCTGAGCTGTTTCAGCTGCACCCACACAGCAAACAAACACATTCTAGAAAAATGTGTGCTTCCAGCTTTGTGGCCACAGTTTGGGGAAGAAGAAGCTCCTTTCCTGCTCCAGCATGACTGTGCCCCCCTGTGCACAAAGCAAGCTCCATGGCTTGCCCAGGTTCGGGTGGAAGAACTTGAGTGGCTGCACAGAGCTCTGACCTCAACACCACTGAACACCTTTCGGATGAACTGGAAGGCTGACCGAGCCAGGCTTTCTCCCCCAATGTCAGTGCTCAACCTGACTGATGCTCTTGGGGCCAAATGGGCACAAATTCCCAAAATGTGGTGGAAAACTTTCCCAGAACAGTGGAGGCTGTTATAGCAGCAAAGGAGGGGAACAGTTCTATGTTAATGCCCATGGGTTTGGAATGGGATGTTCAACAAGCACGTATGGGAGTGATGCCCAAGTGTCACCACACTTTTGAGCATACACAACTGCCATTTGGAGTTTGTTTGCTGACTAGTTTGACAATACTGTGTACTTGCCTACTGTGTTCTTGCTAATACCGTGTGCTGCAGACAGCCGTGCGGTCCCTGTGCGACACACTGAATCCTTTTGCCATGCAGATGCACTGTGGTGTGAAGAGGAAGTTTTCTACAGATGTGGAACAGTGAAACAAAAGGGAGCTTCTAATTGAAGTTCTGCTGTACAACTTCACGGGAATTTCCTGCAGGTAAATCCTCCCCACCCCCACTGTCTCTCTGTTGAGGATGAAGACGCACTGAATTTCTCCGGAGCAGTCAGGTGCCTGCAGATGTGTCACATCCGGCGAGACACCCCCCATCCATTCTGAGGTCATGCTCTGGGGAGAACTGTAGCAGCTGGTTCTCTATCTGCTTGGCCGCCTTGGCAGCTGTCAACACCAGGCCTCCTGAAACAGGGCCAGCAAGCTCCTGCCAGCCACCATCCAACACCCGCCCCACAAAGTAGCCCTGATCCACATAACCAGGACACATAAAAACGCAAGAAACTTTACGCAGACACGAGAACCCCAGCGAATCAAAGCCCCACTAATGGTTTGCCTCCATTTCCCCAAAGTCCCGTTTTAGACGTTGCAAGGTTTTCTCAGCTGAGACTGATGGAGCGAAGCAGAAACCCACAGCTTGTCATGAATCAGAGAGTCCCGCTAAGCCCGCATGCAGTGATTTTATTAACTGAAGACTGCGATCTATCACCTTCTCCCTTTGAGAGCCCTCAGAAAAATGTCTTTTGTGTAAATGACGCCATAAAAAAATGAGCTTCAATGACATGGTTGTTAACGTCGGTTAAAGCTGACCAGAAGGCCGAGAGTCCGAGCAACGCTGATTTAATTCGTCTCCAGTTGCGGTGCTCACATTTTGCAACGCACTTTTGCCGCACCTTCATCTTCCATTTAATTTCTCTGAGCACTTATTCATATTTTATAACTTCAATACCATAGTTCTGCCATTCTCTCTGGTCTGTTATTTTATTTGAGCTTTTTGGATTTTCTGCTTGCTTTGCTTGCAGGTAAAAGCTGACTGCTCAACAGCCCACGGTGCAAGCTACATTGATAGATAAAAATAAGGGCTATTTTCTTTTGACTTGATTTTAAAATTATTTCTTTTTACAAGTAGTAGTAAAGAATGTTAGACAGTGGGAGGAGCTGTAAGGGGTGCCTGGTGTGCCTTCAATTTGGTCTGGAGCTTCACCTGCAGATGGGAAGGTTGGGGAGCTCCACGCTGAGGCACCACAAAGAGTTGATAGAAGGTGATGGAGCGGTGCCATGGTGCCGTGGTGCTGAGCCACCTTATGCAGGATTGTGGAGGTCTGTGGGTGTTTAAATTCTTTATTTGTAAATGACAGGTTGTTGCTGCCGGCGTGATGTAATACTTTTGCTTGGAAGGTTTGTGAGGTGGAGGTAAATGGAAGCAAATAATTGTAAACTATTTAATTTACGTTCCGTGTCTGATGCTTGTGGAATCAATAAACTCCTATTCATATCTTTTTTAACATTTTTAAATCTAATTTCCCTTTTCTTAGAGCTCAAATAGACTGATGCTATTGAGTTAATCGGAGGAAAAAAACAGATGCTGGAAACATTTATACTGACACAGACGTAGGAGCCACATCTCGATGGTAGTAATTCAAACATCTGAGTGACAACGTTTTCCTCCCCTGGATACTGAACATTATGGTGTCCCTCCTCCGTTATAAAAATATGGACAGCGTATGTTATTTATTGATCCAATATGTACCGAGGAATGTGTTGTTATTAAAAAATGATCTGAGCTGGGAAAAGAAAATCGACGTGACGTCCTCATCTGTTGGGCTCGAACAGCACCATAACGCTGATAGAAAAGAGAAAAAAAAAACATGTTTATTGACTTCTTTCCTGAGAAAACGTCTGTCGCTTTTGATCAACATTTACCATTGCCTCTCATTTCCCACACAGGGATGAGTTAATTGAAGTCATGCATAAAACATCAGCAGATTCCCGCGCAAAACCTTGCGAGGTGTCGATACGCACTGTCTGCTCAGCGTATGGTACAGTATATCTGCTGGAACGCCACGCCAAGCCAGGATTCTCGCATTTCTGCACTCGCTTTGCCTTCATCCATCCAGCCTTCTCAGTTTTGCCTGTTGGTTAGCGCATGGAACAACATCAGCATCTAACACTTGAGCTGTACATCCTCTGCAAGTCCCGTGAGCCAGTGTCTGGCAAAGCAACGGCACAAGAACAGCCAATGGCAGCGTGGTTGGAGGATTTGGGTTTACCTGCTTCCCCTACTCTGTTGGTTACCGTGGAGATCTCTTCCACAGAGCTGTTTTTTCACTAGCAGTTAGCAGCGTAGAAGACAATGGCTGCCAACACTGTTGACAAAGGTTCGCACAAGTATTTCTGAAATAATGGCGACCATGATTTATGCTGGCCACCCCATGAACCTTATTATGTTATTTTCAACTCCCAGTATTTGGTTGTAACATCTGCCATTGCGTGCTGGACGTAAGAATGACTGCTCCACCTGGTGTACAATAACATCAGCTGGCCATGCTGCTGCAAGACCCCTGTATTTGTCCCTGATTTAGTCAGTGTTTGGGCATTTATGTGTGATTATCCATCTATCTGTATTGATCGATCGATTATTCTGAGTTGTGTTGCGGCAGTCCGGATGCAATGGGCTTTAAGCTGTGGAGTTGCCGACTACATGGGATGCTGGTTGCAGGGTGACCACACACATGCACGCACACGCAATACTGACAAGACAGAATGACCAATTAACCTGAAGCACACATCTCTGGACCAGAGGCGACTGCTCAAAGAGAACTTGTTTCAGTTTAGTAAAGTTTGTTCGGTTATTTCAAAGTAGGTCATGGGGGGGGGGGGCTAGCCAGCCAGTTAGCTAGCTGAGCACAATGGGCAGATCAACACCCAAGATTGATTTGGTTCAAAAGTCAGGGAAAAATAACTGGCCTTTTCAACTCTCCTGGGATGACAATGATGAACTGACTGGCTGGAGGTACTGTGACAAAGAGAATGTACTGTTGGCCATGCCTCTTAATGAAACCATCTCAGGTTGTTTGCTCAAAACTGGGTTTTGGGGATCTGGCTAACTTTAACAGGGCATACAAAAGACATGAGAAAAGCAATGAACACGTGAGTACCACAAGATGTAGGCCTAAAATGTGTTTCCCCTGTTTGAAAGACCACCAGCCACCACTGCTCTGGAGAATGGGAGGAAACCAGAGCACAAAGAAGAAATCCACACAGAGATGGGGAGAACGTACAAAACTCCAAATAGACTGAGCCATAACTGAATTCACACTCAACCAGCGCTGGTGCTGTGAGGTAATGGCATGACTCACTGAGTCGCCACACCACCCCTTGTTGTGATTTTGTCATTGCGATTCCATACAAGTTACTTTTTCATAAACTGACATACAAACAAAAAAAGGTAGCGGTCTGATGGTGCTAAAAATAAAAGTTAAATGAAAATAAATTTGTAAATGGAAATGGAAATGAAAATAAGAGCACGGCATGAAAATATAATTATAATACTGGATTGAATTTATTTTATTTTCTATATTAGTATTGTTTAAGGATGAATGAGATTTGTGGAAAATATAATAAAGCCTTTTTATACAAGATAGTATTAATTTATGTTCATTTTACATGTTTATTATTATGATTTATTTAATACACTATATTGAATGTGCAGATACATTTAGACACATTGAAGAATGACTGCATTACTATACATACAGTCCTGATCCATTACTGTACTAAATAATATTTAGTGTTTAAGTGCAAACCTGAAAGAAGAGGCATCACATAAATGGTGTCTGATATCCCAGAGAAAACCAAGTTTTGAATACAGGCGGTGAATAATTTTTTGGAGCTATTTTCAGATGATGCTTTCCATGCTCATTTCAGCTACAAATTATTTTGCTCATGAAACCATAAAAGCAACCAGGCTGTAACAGCAAACATGCCACCAAATATTTTTGATCAACTATTCTTACTTCTAGTTTGACTGGTTGACTGGTGGACACAAATGAAAAGTTGCAACATAACAGTTTGGACTGTGTGTATGTGCGTGAGATGCAGTAGAACTAACATGCTAACAAGTTTTTCCTAAGGCCCAGAACTGCTTGTTTAATAAAATTTATCTCATAGGGGTGTTTATAAACCAATATTAACTTTGACTACTGCAGACAGAGTTGATACTGAAGGCGGTTGAGATGCCTTCTATTGGACTGTGGCTGCAGACGCATCTCCCTGTTGGGGGCAGCTTCAAATTTTCTCCATTGGATGACATGGCGAAATGTGCAGCGTGACTCACGTTTCCAACAGGGTGATGTTGCGCTCCCAGGCTCCAAACTCCCAGTTTGGTACAGCAGATCTCTTGATTCACATTAAATGAACCCCCCCCCCCCCGACTATATACTGAAGTGAATGTTATGAAATAAAATCCCAATAAAATGTTGCATCCTTGTTGTGAGTGGCAGGCAGTCATGAGGGTGTGCACATCTGAGCCGAACTGTCCTCAAGCGGGCCTTCTCCATGCAAATGTAAAATCACCCAGAAAGTCATTCTCGGGCAAAGTCAGAACATTTTGGTTAGTGTGGCAAACAAACAACAAGGTTTCCTTAGATTTTCAGAGGGCACTGAGTTCCACCTAAATGTAGTGTGTATGTGTCAGGTGCCAAAAGCAGTGAGCAGCTGATGGGGATTTTACACTTTGTACCACTTAAAACAATGTAAATAATGAATCAGTCAGCAGGGCTATTGGCTACAGATCTGCCACAAAGCTAATTTCAGGGTTTTTTTGCTCCAGCCACACAGTGGAGGCCCTACTTCACCTTACTGTTTCCATTGAGCTCCCTTCTGAGGATCTTACTATACCAGCAGGTAGCACAGGGGTTAATACTGTTACCTACAACTTAAAAAATGCATTTTTGAATCTCAGTTCCTTCTCTAGCATGTCAGGTCAAGGCATTTACCCCGATTTACCCCAATGAAAATTATCAAGATGTACAACTGGGCGAAATTGTACGTGGAAATTGTAAAAGCCTCGCATTGTAACTTGGAGAAAAATTATTAGTGAAACAAATAAAAAATAACAGTGGTGGAAAGTTATAGAAAAACTGCTCAGGACTGTGGTATTTTTCTTAATAGATGCTTTTAATCGTGATTTCAGGTAAGGCTGAGGTACTGTATAAGTCAGCTGTGTTGCATTTCAGTTTCAAGGTCCCTTCAATACGAAAGATGTTCTCTGGACTTTCTGGAAACATTTCCTTTTTAATTTCAACAAGGCATATGGCGCATCAGAAGAAAGGCACTGACAAAGCTCTCCAAGATGAAGTTCAGCAGAATCTGTTGAACAAAGGCAGCACTGCGCTTCTACACCCACTTTGTGGAGCCAAACGTGTGATAAGCTTCTCTGTAACTGATCCACATGAAACGTTCTCCTTTTAAACACTCAAGCAGTGTGTGAAACACTATTGCTGATTGTTGGAACTTTGACACTAGTTAGAAAAGCAGAAAATACTGTACCATACACATTTTTGTCAATGCGTGAAGCATAGAATGAAAGACTGTGCTGTAAAAAACAGCTTTACACCTTTTTTGTCACCAACCAGGTGTTGCAGAATCATTGCACCAGGTCACAAAATACACATTCAGTTGCACAGAAGTGCTTGGCTTTCAGACCTATGCATTGAAATTCCTCAACTGATAACTGTTACTTTTGTCCTAAACCATTTATAACTTTGTGCATTTCCATATACACTGTATGGCCAAAAATGTGTGGATCCCCACTTCTAATGACCGAGCTGAGCCATTTCATCCGCACCCATACAGCATGCAAACGCATTCTAAACAACTGTGTGCTTCCAGCTTCGTGGCCACAGTTTGGGGAAGAAGAAGCTCCTTTCCTGCTCCAGCATGACTGTGCCCCCCTGTGCACAAAGCAAGCTCCATGGTTTGCCCAGGTTCGGGTGGAAGAACTTGAGTGGCTGCACAGAGCTCTGACCTCAACACCACCGAACACCTTTCAGATGAACCGGAACGCTGACCGAGCCAGGCTTTCTCCCCCAATGTCAGTGCTCAACCTGACTGATGCTCTTGGGGCCAAATGGGCACAAATTCCCAAAATGTGGTGGAAAGCTTTCCCAGAAGAGTGGAGGCTGTTATAGCAGCAAAGGAGGGGAACAGCTCCATGTTAATGCCCATGGGTTTGGAATGGGATGTTCAACAAGCATGTATGGGAGTGATGTTCGTGTGTCCACATACTTTTGGCCATACAGTATAAGTGGTTATTTTACCATAACAATTCAAAGTAAGTTCTGAAAGATACTGTTAAACAGCTCTTCATGGCACTTGACTTTAAATAAACCTTAAATAAAAATCCCATTTCCTTAACCACTCTGCTCGCTGATGCTAAGGAAACTGCGTACACATACATATTTTTGCAACTAAGGTTTCCTGGAAGAGGTGTCCTCATTCGTGGGAAGATAAGAGAAGCATTTAAAAAATGTTCATATATTGCATATTTGAATATCCTGGTACAGACCACCATTTGATCTCTTTCTTGGGGTTTTAAATACCTGGACACACATGGCCAGCTTGGTCTCAGGTTTCACTTCTACTGGACCTGGACCTGCTGAGTGCTGCAAATATTTGAAAATATCAGTCCATGTCATAATGTCACCAGACTTCCAAGACTAAAGCCACAATCACAGGACCCTCCACTGCAGCAGAGAACCACGAGGAAAAAGGACAACCCCGCCCAACTGGCTGTCCACAGTGTCTGAATTTGGTGGCTCCCATTAACCAGTGAGGGACACATTCTGGAAATTTCTGGTGTAATATATTAACAGATGGAGAGGTGGGATGGAAGCGCCCTTCCTGTGAAGTCATACTCCCCATTAACAGAAATCACATTCATACTGACACAGGCTCATCTCATCACAAAACCACCTGGTGTAGCAGAGAGCGGTCGGCTGCCAAGGAGTCTGGTGGTCCATGTGCGCAGAAGATATCACCGCAGGTCTGCTTTTCTTCATAATCCAGAGCAACCACCATGTAACAATAATCAAATAACAAAGATCACTCCTCAATGACTAAAGTCTTCTGTTGAGCATTCATAAAAAAAATATGCCACAAAAGTAAAAAATCAAAAAATGAAAATAAGCTTCATTGTGGCCATGATAGACTGCACCACCATGCTAGGAAAAATCTGCAGGGCAAACGTGCAATATATAGAATTACACATAAAATTCAGTTCTTTCCATAGAATTTCAGATTCAAAATAATGTTTTCTCAGAAAGTCTATTGTTCTGCATTATGCCAGCAAGTGAGCATAATCATGGCTTCACCTTTGCAGGAAACTAGTGAGTGAGAACGTAAATAAAGTAGTAGGAAACCTCAATTTTCCTTCCCAGCATCTCCAGCTTCCTTGCCCTTTTCACACTATTTCCCCTATAGCCACTGGCAAATTATGTTTCTCCTGTTTCAGCCAAGGTTTGATTAAATCTGTCCTCCGTTCTTCATCCACTGCCACCAACCAATGATCACCATGGAGGTGCGGCAGGTGGCCTTTCCGCTGGTCCACCAGTGGCCTAAAAACAAGGAGCCATTTCCTAAAGTAGTGACTGGTCGGCCTTCGCAGGGAGAAAAAAACGTTTCTCGTTTCCCAGAGCTGTAATATGTCTGTGGCTTGTTGATTTTTATATTCAAAACACAGCTTTTGAAATTGAAGTTCATCGTGATTTGAGGGAAGGGGTCAGCAGCCCTGTGTTTGGGAAGATCATATTCCAGTGTCTCAGTCCATGCTTCATTTTTGCCGTGGGCTTATTGGTCCCACAGTGGGCAAATCCAAAGATGGGGCAGTGATTTAGCAGGTGCTGCCCAAATGAATAAAGAAAAATGTTTATAAGAATAAGTACACAGCTGATAAAGAGTATATAAAAGAGAATACAATAGAAAATGTAGCAGCAAAATGTAATAAAATAATCGAATCACAATAGAAATGTAATAATGTTATAATAATGTTACAATGTTGCACAATATGCATATTGCAATTAATGTGCATAAGAATTTGCTGTTTTACAGGAGAATCAGACACCTCACCTTCGGTAAAATGGAAGATGATGACCATGGAGTAGTTGAGGAATTGTGGGAATTGTCGTTCTTTCAATGCTGACAGGAAGAGTCCATTAGAGAATGGATAGCGAGTGTAGATATCTTATTTGAATGAAAATGAAGAAATGGGAGATATTGTGGCTGCAAGATGTTATTTTAATGGGCATTTATTTTGCTGGGCTGAAAATGAACGATGAATGTTTGTTAGTTTAAATGGTTAATGGAACAGCCAAAGGTGGAGTCTATCGGGAACGGCAGGGAGCAAGACCAGGACGAGTTGGTTGCTAAGGCACTTGCTGTGCACCAGCACAGGTCTTGAATTTGTAAATAGTCACTGCTGAGGAATCCTTGTAAGTTCTTCTCACCTCCCAACACCCTCAACTGAGTCTCATGGCCTTCAACTTAAGATAGCAAGAAGACATGAAAACCTTAGACACGCATAAACTTGTGTGGCTTCACAAAAGCCATGCATTTGCTGCATTGCTTAGCTGGCTGGGTCCTAAGAACAACCCTGTACTTTTTAGCATGTTAAAAGTGAAAATAAATAACTAAATCAACGTTTTTATTGGCACTTAGGGCATTTGTGTAAGGATACTTTATTAGGTGTAGCAATGGACGTAAGGGTGGTGAGGAAGCAGATGTCCAACATTTTCTTGTATTCTTGACAAGGTTTTCTTGAAGGCCATGACAATCACTTGAGGGTGTTGGGAGGAGAGAAGAACTTACAAGGGTGATTAATTCAGATGTTGATATTACAACTGTATGTAAAAACAATGTACATTAGTGCTAGTTTGCACAGCTACCAGTCTCGAGCTTCCGTTTTTGTATTTTTTTATTTATTGTTACTGCAACATGATGTCATTTTCTGCGCTTTACGTTCTCCTTTGACTGAATGCACCACATGAACTCCAGAGAAACAGTATTTCAACCCGACTGTGTACTTGTGTATGGATGGGTTGACTAAAAGATCTCTTGAGTCCCTCTTTTCTCAAAGCTGAAACAGGATGTCTGCTATTGCTCCAAGGGCGAGAGGACTGAGTTGTGACAGAATGTGGTGAAGCCCTGATGCTAACGTTAGATGTCTTTACTAACTAAGAAGGTGAGAAGATTGCAGCACTTTGTGCTGCACGTTGTGAAGTAAAGCATGCCGAGCAGTCGCTCCATCTCTCGGTTTATTTAGACTTTTACTGCAATACACTGGAACCAACTTTTTCACCTGCACATATGTGTCAGCGGTAAGAATTTGCCTGTAATGGCAGATCAGCATGTCACCGATCGTCACACGTGGAGGTGACATTAGTTCCTCTGCAGTCTGAGGACTGCCGCACGCCCTCGCACATGGGACACCCAGGTGTGCCGTGTGACTGTCAGATTTGTTACAGATGATATTTCATTACGTGTAACAGCCATTTTCCATCCCACACGTTCATCCTCGCTTCCCAACAGATGGCAGACGGGAGAGCATTTGGCAACGGCACTGATATCAAGGTCAGCAAAGGGGAAAAAAAAGAACTCTCTGGTTGAGAAAAATCAAACAGGATCAGGATTGAGAGGCAGAGAGATGCTGACTCCAGCAACCTGAAAAAGAGCCTTAGTAGTTTTTAGCATGATTACATTTATGGAAATAACGTTACATGTTTTTAAAGACAGGATAAATGTTAATGTATGCCACCTTTTATTGAAATGGAAGCAATCCATCACTCAGTACGCACCCTAGGAGAGCAGAGATATGCACGCTGTTTTTTCTCCCCTTTTTTCAGAGATTTTTTTTTTTTTTTTTTTTTTTTTTTTTTTTTACTAAATTCAACATAAAACAAAAAGAAGCCCAGCTGTGTGTAAATCAGCCCAGGCCGATTTCATTTATCCAGCATGCCGGAACGTGGACGGCACAGTTGTACAGATGATCCAGGTTTCCTCTTCATTTTATGGCCTTAAAAATAAATCTGTCCTTTTGTCAGAGAATGTTTCATAGGAGTGGGACTTGTTTATGATGATGACTTTTGGAGAGAAAAGGTCGCATTGAAATGAGAGATGCAGCTATTTAATTTCTCTAATTTTCATTTTTCTGGCGTCAAGGAAAAATGTCCTTTTTTATTGTAAGCGCTTGCAGGGTCCCTGGCTTTAGCGAAAATTTTTCACTTCTGCAACTAAAGGCATTTTTATAGCTGGAACTCCCAACCTGTTCTCCCCGTTGTTGCCACGAAAATGATTTTATTAGATTTGTGAGGGGAAATAAATTAGGCTCCATTGCGTCGCATCAGTTGCAGCACTACGGCGAAGGATGATAAAGTCGTAAATATAAATCTCCCGAAGCAGTCGAGTATAACAAATTGTCCACAGTCTTTTTAAGGATCAAAGGCAAACACAGGCTTTGTTTTTCATACCATCTTCTGGAAATATACACAACATAAAAATCTCGTCCTACCTTGAGGCCTGAGATTGCTTTTTGTTCATTACTTCATTTAAAAGTAATGGGAGCTTTGAAGAAAAAAAAATACATGGAAAACAACGATTAATCGCGATGCGGGGTCGGTCCTTTTAACGTAGATTGTAATGTGCGATTCCTATAGGGTTTACCGCATTCTTGGACCAGAGCGCTGCACATTAAATGGGTTTAATTGGGTGAAAAAATACCGCGGTGGCAGAGCAAATGTTTGTATGTCGTCAGTAACATTTTGCACTGTTGTCATACTGCTGCACCCTTGCCAGCCTGTTGTCAGAATGTTGGACATTAGTACGAATAATGGACTAAATTGGTCCTTGCTGAGAAGGGAAATTACATAAACGGAGTAACCAGCACACAATTCCATCCTGTTTTCCTGTGTAATTAAAACTGATTATTGTCACAACAGGTAAGAATAATTTTCCCAGCTCTGGCCTAATCCAGAAGAACAAGTCACCAGAAATGCTGGTGCATGCGATTAAAAAAGGCCTCTGGATGGACCTTGTTCCTTTGGAGACGCTACCTTTGGCAGGTCATCCCAAAGTCGGTACCTTTTTAAATCTCATATTTTTAATAATTACAGTAGTGCATGAGGATGGACAGGATTAGGAATGAGTATATTAGAGGGTCAGCACAGGTTAGACGTTTTGGGGACAAAGTCAGAGTGGGGAGATTGCGTTGGTTTGGACATGTGCGGAGGAGAGATGCTGGATATATCGGGAGAAGGATGCTAGGGATGGAGCTGCCAGGCAAGAGGAAGGCCTAAGAGGAGGTTTATGGATGTGGTGAAAGAGGACATGCAGGTGGTGGGTGCGACGGAGAAAGATGCAGAGGACAGGAAGAAATGGAAACAGTTGATCCGCTGTGGTGACCCCTAACGGGAGCAGCTGAAAGATGAAGAAGAAGACAATAGTGCACCGTGAATGTGTAGTCAAAAGCCCTTCGGGAAGCCGGTGCCAGTGGGTTACATCTGACACTTTCGGTCCAGCCTGATTCTCTACTTCTGGGAGAAGGTGTCATTAGCACACAGAATAACACAACTGTCACTGTATTGTGCGCAGTTACCCACAAATTGATCAATCTTGGCTGAAAAAAAGAAGAAGAATTTGGTGTTTTCAGCATTTTTGAACTATACAAACTGCTTGGGGTTTTGGAGACCACTGATCAAACAAACAGCTTCTTTATTGCGAATACAGACATTGCATAAGAGAAATAAGATAGAACTGTGAATCATAAAAAATGCAAATGGAGGATGTGGAGCCCAACTGTTCTACCGTCAACTTTTCTAAGAGTGTTAATTGACCGGTCGATGTATCTGAGACACTCGGTAACATTTCCATCCTAAACATGTGCATCGGATCTTCACGCCAGCCTGGGAAACGCCGCACGTCTGATGTTTTTCGGATGTTTCTTCCTGTTGAATGTCAGGCTGATGAAATCCATCATTGATGAGTTCTGTAGCACCGTACACCTCCAGTGAATGAAAACCCAGAATTTCCGGAAATAAGAAAAAGCCAAACCCAGACATACTGACATGTTGCAGCTATCCATCATGTAGAAGAGTACGAATGCAATGTCTGTGACTTAAAAAATTTTAGTGACAAGCAGCGCAATTCCTCTCTCTGTTATTATAAATTAAAGGCACTGAAAAAGCGAATCTGTACGAGAAATGTTTTTCACATCGGCAGCAGACGATGAAACTGACTTGGAACATAATATTCAAATCAGGGAGGGAAACATTGAAACTCCGCTATGACTGTAAAAATATAGAGATTAAGATGTCCTTTTTCATATGTACAGGCAACAGTAAACATAAGTAGGGCTGAAGCGGAATAAAATATATTGGTATATATGGTAAAATATATATACCACTATAGTGATATAGTGGCATTTGCTCAAGCTGTGGTTGTATAATTAATGTCAGTTCTTCTCTCGTGGCAATGGATCTGAAGAGGATCACAGTTTTTGTTTTAATGTCACATTTTTTAGTCAAGCGAAAAGAATAATTTGGTTTTTTCTATTATAACCAAATCTGGATGCCCTTGGCTAGCCAGGTGTGCAAATGTTTTGTCCTGCATTAATCAGAGAAAGAAATTTCACAATTTGAGCTGCATGTACGTACACAGAAGCTTTAGTTGTCAAGCATCCCATTAAGGGAAAAGACAGCTGTTACATCCCTGTATGGGTCCGCTGTCTGCCATTGGTTCTGCTTCGTGTCCATCATCTTCAGTCCAGTCATCACGTCCTCCATCCGGCCCAATCAGCTTCAGGCTCCGCCACTTTAAAAATCCCACCATTTTGTTTAGTCCTTTGACTTCTGTTGGTTTTTTCTTGACATTTGCAATTTGGAGGTTTTGGGTTGACTTGTTTGTGACTGGTTTTTTGTGTGTGTACTTTTGAGCAGTGATTTGTTGCTTGGTGTGTACATGTTTGTCTGCTTGTGCATTGTGTGCATGGTTTTGTATGGAGAGTGCTGCCCTGTTCCTGTTTGTGTGATTTGGTTTGTTAGTTTAGAGTGGTGTATTCAGTAGGAGAAGAAGACTTCCGTTTGGCTTTGCCTTTCTTCTTTCCACTGAAAAAGGTAAGTAGGTTGTTGTTGTTTGCTGTTCAAACGATAGAGTAGTTTTCACTTGGGACACCTCAGAGCACAACACTATATTTCAACATTTTCACGTTCTCACTAATGTACCTGGCAAACCCTCCCTGAGAATCCCTTGGCTTTTACAGGATGGCAACTGCTTAACACCTTTCTTCCCCTTTTCCCATTTTTATGTACAGGCCATTCACCCCCTGACACTTGACTGAGCCCAACACCAACAAGGAGTTTTAGCATCAGTTATTGCACAGGCAGTCTGAAAAGAGTGGCTTTTTCCACTGAAAAATGTTTTCACTTACATTTCAGGTTGTTGTTGTTTGGTGTGGGGTTCACTGAGCAATGCATCTGTTTCAGTTTAATTCCAATAAACCCCAAAGGATTAAGGGCAGTCAGCACAATCTTGTGTGGATATAAATTCAGAAACTCCCAACAGCCAAATCTTTACGGTGTCGAACCCGGAATGGCATCTCTTGCCCCCAATTAATCCTGTCACCCCCAAACAGTCTTCTATTAGCCCATCTTCCTTTTATCGCCATCATTGATTCTCCTCTTAAAAAGAAAAATCATCCTTTTTTTCACAATGATGAAAGCTGGGGTAGTATTTGTGAGAGAACCTTGTTACTGTTTTATATTGTTTTTTTTTTTTTTGTTGTTAAACTGCACACTGCGGTGTTAAGAAACCTCATAACTGAGTAATGAGGATTACAAGGACCCATAAATATACATAATATTCATATCAGTTTAAGCACTCAACATAATACTATACATCAAAGAGCCCAAGAATTTCATTACTTTTTTTTATTGTTTGCATCAAGCTAAGATGCCCCAGAGGTATTTTCAGTGCAGCTGTGCGTTGTTTTACTAATGTTGCACAGAAAATATGAAGAAGAAATTGCTGAACACAAAATCCTCTCGACCCATTAGGCAAAAACGGCCATGTACATAGTCGCCATTTGGATAACTGGTTGCCATTAACTAAGAAACCACCTTTCGTATAACCGCAGACATTGGTCAAAAGTAACTCAGCTGTCTCTTCATATGAAGGTAAACAGCAAGAGGGGGGGAAATGTTTGCTGTCTGTTTCATTTCCTTGGTTGGCTTTCTCCAAGGAAATCTGTATTCTGTCTGAGGTTACAAGACCGTTGTATCTGTCACGTCCTCTGACACCACATATACTGTCATTCCTGCCTCACCTGGGAGACCACATTGAGTGACACACAGGTCAACATGGCATCTGCTAAAGGGATTGGAGGCAGCAACTTGAACAGCCCCCCACCCCCTATTAACCCACTGAGAACTTTCAGTTCCCTGTCAATAGCATTAAATTGCTCATCCCTCCACTAACAGCACAAACATGCTGATGTGAACAAAGTGTGTAAAATAGTGTGGTAATGAAGAACAGTCAAGAGGTGCTCTCCTTTTCTTACAAAATGCAAGAAGGCAGCCACAGAATGAGAGCATGAAAGCACTAACAATCCATTCCCGATGCAGAAAAAATGTTCACTTTTTGTTCTTCACCTGTAGGTTGCTAATAGTTGCTTTTTTCAGCAAAATATGATTTCTTAAGTCATATATAGTTTTAAAAAAAAAAAAAAAAACTTCTACCACTGCTGTAGTTGGTCTGTTGCTAAACTCATGAAGATCAAATTCTATCTGTCCATCCATGAATCTGCTTGAAATTAGAGGGGGGAGATGGGAGGGGTTGGTGCTAGAGGAAGGACCCAAACTGGAAATGGGAAGATACACATGACACATGGATGACAATGGACACTTTACTGATTTTAGAGTAGTGAAATTTAGTGATATATATTTTATTACATTTCCCTTTTCCACCTTTCCACTTTACTATGTATGAGTGACCCATAATTCTATGTGGCATCCACCTGTCTGAAAGCAATAACAATACTCATATTGATATAAGTAGCATACAAAATATAAGTGTATATTAAATGCAGTAATACAGTTTGCTGGCATTTAATGTTATTGCCATTTAACCTTTCTGCTTTCTCACCCAGGAAGCACTGGGTAAATTGGCTTGTACTACCATATTGCACCTAAAAATACAAGGTGATTGCTATCCTATACTCCAAATTCACAAAAATACTGTAGCACTAAGATGTCAGTTTCCTTAAACAAATGAATAGACAGTATAAATAAGTTTTAGACAAATATGGTGAAGAACAAATTGGTGTATAGTATGTCTGTGCCTTTCAATAAATCTATCATGACCGTAAATGTCAAGTGATCATTTATGGTCTTTCAGTGACTGTAGGAAGGCTTGCATTTTGCTTATACAAAAAAAAAAAAATCAATGTTTCCACCTTGCCACTTACACTATGGTTACATTAAAAGATTCATATTAAGGTTTGACCGGATGTTTCTTCCTGTTGAGGCAATGTGCAAATAAACAGTGGTGCAGAAAGAAGTATTTTTCCAAGAAAGGTTGGGATTTTGTCCTTAGCAGTAGTCATTGCTACACCTCTGGATGTTGGGTTCATACACTTAAGAGGATTTGATCCCCAGGCCTGATGGTTTAACCAAGAGCCCGAATCTGTGAGACACTGGGGGTTGCGGAGGTTCAGCTGCCTTACAGCCCAGGAAGGAAAAAGCTTTGTTCGAGGAAACTGACAGACATCTCCGCAGAGGGTTTGCAGAGTGTTTCTGACAATAAAGTCCATGGGATTTTGCCTGTCACAGGGGCAGCAGTGTTACTGGCAAGCAGCACAGCTCAACCCAACTAAACCAGCAGTAAAATATGGGCAAATGGTAGCTGGAGACTGCATAAAAACCCAGTGGGGTGATCCTGCATGTTGTATTTATTTTAAGGCTTGAGTTATTTTGCCCCTTTTTCACTTAAATAATCTGTAAGCGCTATATTGGTTCATCTCTGTGCTTTTTACACAGCCAGTGATGCATCCACGGTTGTGCCTAGAGGTAATAAGATGACGTTCCTCGAGCTGATTATCTGACAAAAGTGAATTTGAGTCAAATGTGTAAAGTTATGCATTATTTCCGCACTCTCTCTCCTCATCTGCACGTGGATTTTGGTGCAACCTACAACCAACAACTTACACGGAAATTAGAATGCAGGGCAGATTTCCTATTAAATCCATTATGTAAAAGTGGTCAAAGCATCGACAAATTACATCCCGATATCTCAAACATTTATTAGCACTCTGGCTGATTGCTACTCCGGTTCCCGTCAAATGGGCGCGCTTAGGCCGAGGTCCCAGTGGATATCTTGTGCCACAGAAAATTTCTTCGTCACGCTGTCCTTTAGTCTTTAATGTCCGCTTCCTGGCATAGCATCGGCCGGGACTGCCGCAAAGGGCAGTTTAAAAAAAAAAAAAAAAAAAAAAAGGCGCCATCTGTATTCAAACAAGCCATGTTTTCTTTGCCCCATGTATATGGTCATAGTTTGCAAGCTTTTCAGCAGTTGGTTTCCATTTATACATCTTAAAGGAGTTCTTTCTGAAGGACAGGTTGGTTGAGGGGAAACAAGGTAGAGATACTGTACCTGTCAACCCTGAGATTTCTGGTTCATCATAGTTGGGCTTGTACTTGTGACTTATTAGACTTGGGCAGTATGACGTTTGGGAGACAGAAACGTACTTGAGCATCTCTGGTGGAGATCTCAAAATGGGCTCCATATCCGTCGAGTAGCTCATAACTTGAATGCGAAGAAAAGCGGTTGATGCAATGAATCCATCTGCTGCTAAGCACAAAAAAAACAAAGATCACAATAAAATGCACTGCGTGTTTTTTTTTTTTCTCTGATTTGTGCTCTTCTACACTGGTTGTCGCTCTTTTGCCTCAGCCATTGCCCCCATAAGCCTGTAAATGCAGGTGTCCCTGTAGTTCACTCTGTATGACTTTCCTACGCTTATAAAAAGTGCGGAATTTCCTGTCCTCAGGATTTTTCCCTGCAGGGCTGTCGTGCTCAGTTTGCTCCTTGATAGATCTCCGTGACACACGCTGAGCCCTAGTAAGTGCTGTTTGCATGAATATTAATATATTTGTGTTTAATGTGTCCTATCACACTCAGTCTGTCCAAATTAAAGGACTCAGAGACCAGCCAAGGTTTCCTTTCTTCTTATTTTGAGCTGCTGCTAGGGAGGACCATGGATGTTCAATTGAGGAAGTCCATAAAGGGTCAGGTTTATTCTTAGGTAAGGAGCACAACAAACCAGGGCACTTGATAGCTGGGCCTCCATTGTTCGCTGGACTTAATACCTCCCGGCACTGTGATGCACGGGTGATGGGGAACCGTTAACTCGCTTTATGTCACTTCATGATGCGTTTTGACAGGCGGGAGTGAAACTATCTGCCGGTCACTTGCTGGTTTTGATAAAAAATTACAATTTAGAAATGAACGGCGCTATTTCCATCGAGTAACAAAGGGAAATCTATTAGTTTATCGTGCTGTGCTCTGCTGGCTGGCATGTGAGCTTGCATACTGATGCCCCCTCTGCGGCATTTTGTTTCCATCGATTCCTTAGCTCGAGCAGCAATTTCAATGATTATCACCTTAGTTCATTAATATATGTCCTATAATATATGAAGAAGTCTCACTCTCCTGTGCAATATCCATTTAAAGGTGCTGGGTTTCTCCAGCCCAATAAGGAAATCACAGGTGTTGCAGTGCAGCGGTAGCTGAGGAACGTGGAGCTTTTGTTTGAATGTTAAAGTCCAGGAACGTCATGCTGCTGTAGCTTGGAGAACGACGCTTTATCAGAGCTGTGCATCAAGTCATTTTGTATGGAGACTTTTGTTCAGTAAAAAAATAATAGTAGGCATCCCCCTACCTATGAGAGTAATGCACACCTGCAAATTGGCTTGTAAACTGAAGTCCCATAAGTTGGAAATGTACCAATGATTTCAGTGGGAATTTTATTTTATTTTTAGCATACCTGGATTTAATTTAGTATTATGATGTATAGGTTCAGCAATGTTATGCGCCCAAAAAATGAGGCCATCTGACTACCTGAATATACTGATTGACCAGGTTTTTCCATCAATGGATTCTTTCTTCTAAGATGACAATGCCAGGATTCATCCGGCTCAATTTGTGAAAGAGCAGTTCAGAGAGCACAAGACATCATTTTCACACATGGATTGACCACCACAGAGTCCAGACCTTAACTCCACTGAGAATCTTTGGGATGTGCCAAAGAAGTGTTTACACAGTGGTCCGACTCTCCCAACATCAATATGAAATAAAATGAAAAATGAAATATTAGTGCGTGACCTTTTTTTTTTTTTTGGCTGGGCAGTGTAGATGTACAACAGAAATTGAGATGAAATGATAAAATCACACACGAGAATCATTGACCGCAGTTCAAAGCGAAGTAACAGTGGATGTGAGAAGATGGTAACACCACCAGCAAAGTAGGTGTGGCTGTTGTGTCCCTGTAGGTCACTCAACAAATATATTTGCGGGCTTTGAACCCAGTGGATGTAACTAATCCGTCACAGATGTCCACTCGCTCATATAAAACAGTGGTTGCCGCTGCAGACTTTGCTCAGTTCTTGTTTCTCATAAACAAAAAAAAATCAGCCTCGTGTCTGGTTGTACGTCAGTTTCACTCTGAAACATACCAACCCTAATGTGTCACAAAAATATATGTTGGGGAGGTTATGTAATATTTACAGCAAAACAAACATGTTCACAGTGTTTGATAATCTGTGGGAGCTGAAGAAGAAGAGTTGGATTAGGTGGTAGAGTCTGATCCACATGCAGTTGTTAAGGAGGTGAACTTGTATTCTAGTGTCTGTGGGTTCAAGCCCCACCTCCTACTATTGCAGAAGAACCCTTGAGCAAAGTACCTGAATATCAGTGGCTGAAACACCCATGTGTATAATTTTGATATATAATATAAGCTGACATGATTAGCCATGGGACAAATTAATAATTAGTAATTGTAATAAAAGATTAATCAAATTAATATCCTCATGCGAGTGCTTCCCTGCTGACAAAAGACGGCAGAGACGGATGCTGTGACTGATTATCAGTCTCTCGGTGTCCAGGGTCTCGGAGCGGGGGTTCTGTGATAATAAACAAGCCATAAGGCCATTAGGAGTTAATAGCTGCTGCTGAGCACCACACCACTTCAAGGCCTTTAACAGGGCCGCTTGTGTGTCTGAGAGGGGCAGGGTGGCATTTTCCTTCTGTGCCACTCGGTGAATTGCCATCTCTAATGACTGTGCCCCCTCCTTGGCCCAAACCAATTAGAAGTTGACATTTCTCCACCCCCCCTCTTTTTTTCCCCCCTAACAAACATGCAAAACAAATAATGAATTATGGAAGAGATGAAGCAACGCAGGTTAACCGTGCTGTGGTCGGAGGCGGATTTGTCCATATAGACAGAAGCAGATGTGAACCCCCCCGAAGATGAGCCTGATGCTGAAGTCAAGGAGGAGGTCTTCCAGCTGTATGGCAAACAACTCCTTTAAAAGTTAAAACTGCACCTGGCTGCGATGGCAAATTTTTACTGGGGTCTGCGGGCCCTCGAAATCCTGCCAAATCCAGACAGCTTGCGCAGGACAATTCCCTCCTTCGACCACGTCGCTGTTTCGCGGTTTCTCCTTCTTTTGGTTCGTGAGTAAAACAATGCAGCAAGGTCAATGGGTGCCATTAATAGAACTGTTGCAGCACTCAGCTTAATTTGTTACCGTTTAACCAGATTTCTGTAGTGTATATTTGTCAAGTAAATTGACAGCCTTGATCAGCTCAAGGATTTATTGGCTAAATGAACATTTACAGTCTGTGATTCCAGCCAACTGACTTAGAAAAGGAGGACACCTTAATTTATCTGTTTTATTTGATGCAGACATCATTTAATTTCGCTCTTGTATTACTTATTGCTCTTATCTGGCTCTTGCAGCGTCTGGACTTCATGGCTGTGTGTGTGTGTGTGTGTGTGTGTGTGTGTGTGTGTGTGTGTGTGTGTGTGTGTGTGTGTGTGTGTGTGTGTGTGCGTGCATGCGTGCGCGTGCGTGTGTGCGAGAGAGAGTAATGCAGCCATACCCTTCAAGCCTAAACTGTGTAAAATGGTAAATATTTCAGAAGCGCAACTCCTACTGAACCGGCAGGGGGAAGGAACCACACTCGAGTTTTCTGCGAGCAACATCTATCGCAGGGTCTGACAGAGATGTGAAGAGGAGTGCATGGTTTGAATTCTCTCTGTTAAATTTTTGCGATGTGTGAAAGCGTTTTAAATGAGCGCAAGCTGTGTACTTGCACATTACTTTCCCCTTCTAATTTGCCAGTTTAAAATCAACCTTTGCGTATCTGCATGGCATCTCTCTCATTCCACGATTAAACAGGTACACGTTTAATCTGAAAGTTTTGCCCTTAAAATGGATTTCTAAAAACAAAAACCAGATAAAGCAATTTTAAAAAAGGCCCAAAAAATGGTAACACCAGATTTAACCCGTTTAAAGCTGCTGCTGTGCTGGGAGAGCCTAAGCCTTCACTGGAGAACACGCACAGTCCTTGTTAGTGATTTTTGCCACCTGTGTTTTTACTCTGTGTTCACAGTTGTGTACAACATGCCAGGGTTTTATTTAACCTTGGTAACCACGGCCTAATACAGGCCCGACCTGTGCTGTGCCAAGTCTTCTAGCTCCTCCACACCTGCTACTCCACAATTTTGCACCATGGCCAAGTTTACTGAAACTGTGTATGGGGAGAGGTCTATTGGAGGCCTCTGAACGGCATTGTGATGATGCAGGCGGGGGTGAAAAGTTGGGGTAATCAGAGATTGGGACATATTGATTCCAGAATCAATCCTCATTTTTCATTGCATTGCCATTTCGCGTGGTTCCACTTTATGCTTCGTGTTAACACTTAATCCCCAAAATGGGACGCAAACACACAGGGCGCATACTAAAGGCTGGTAAAGGCAGACAATGCATCCGTCCTGTTGGTGCAAAGAAGCTCGTCGCGGTGTGGCTCTTTCATATAACAGACCGCAGTAAAAAGAAATGGATCCTGATTGTCACGGTCAGTTGCATCGCTGCCAATTTCCTTAAACCATATTTTGTCCTAATATTGTTAGGAACCAATAACTCTAGAGGGACCAGCGATCGAGTGGGCGGAAAATGATGCAGCCAACATGATGGTGGAACAGCTCAAGCCTGTAATTAATTTCTGTCCTTAAATTTCCATCAGTAACATTTAGCAGAACTAAACTGACAATTCTAATAATAAAAAAAACTCACACTTCAGCCAGTTTACGGAGGAATGGGCCAGAGTATCCAGTTACACTATAGGGCCAAAACAATGTGGACACCTGAGCATCAGAGCCATATGTTCTTGTTAAACCTCCCATTCCAAACCTCTGAGCATTAATATAGAGCCCTCCCTTTGCTGCTCTAACAGCCCCCACTCTTCTGGATGGAGGGTTTTCCACCACATTTTGGGAATTTGGGCCCATTTGGCCAAAAAGTATCAGTGACGTTAGGTGAAAAGGCCTGGTTCAGAGTTGGCGTTCCAATTCATCCTAAAGGCATTCAGTGGGGTTGAGGTCAGGGCTCTGTGCAGCCGCTCAAGTTCTTCCACCCCAACCTGGGCAAACCATGTGCTTATGGAGCTTGCTTTGGGCACAGTTATGCTGGAGCGGGAAAGGAGGTTCTTCCCCAAACTGTGGCCACAAAGCTAGAAGCACACAATTGCCCAGAATGTATTTGTAAGCTGTGTGGATATGGCTTAGTCAGCTCAGCTCAGTCATTAGAAGGTGGCGGGTCCACATACTTTTGGCCATATGCTGTAAGTTCCTACCACCTGAAATGTTTTCATAATGGCTGCTCTGTGGTCTTAAGGACATTGATGAGAAGGATCAATTGTAAGCAGAAGAAACCAAGCATGGTCTGAAGACCCATTTTTAAAAGACAAAGTTTTGAAGCTAAAGGTCATAGTAAGCACAACACTTTTCTTCATTTATATTATTTACATTCCCCCACAGCTTTTTGTCAGACACAGGCATCAAATTTCTGCTTTTATACATAATTGTACACTGCAACTAGATGTAATTTTGTCTGCAGGTTTCAGCCTCACAGCATTCTTTTTAGGCCCGACTATTCATTTGTGTCCACTTTGGAGGACATGCATTTCTAAATGTTTCCCCTAAACTGCACACACTTCAATGCTGAGCCCTAATGCGTAAGCCATGGTTATCCTACACTTGATTCATATCAAACACAACGTGCTAATAAAAAGGACTAGCATGTCAAAGGGGATCCCACTTCCTAACCTTCATCCTAAGCATCATTCTTACCTTATCCTAACCTATAAACACCACAGCAACCCACACCAGACCCATCTGGCCAGTATGCAGTTGTTTTTATCTCCTTAACACCCAGTGTTGATCACCTACAACCCCACATGTGGTATAGAAAAGTGATGGTGCAGCATCTCATCGGGGTTATCAAGTGGGCACCTCCCTTCACAGATGTTTCCTCAAGTTAGGCCCATGATACTTCCAGAAGGGTCAACTACAGCTCTGGCAGAACTGCTCCCCTCCAGAACTGCGTGCGTGCACGCCTTAGCACCCACGCTAACAGCTTTGCACACAACCTGCCCTTTCTGCTACTCATTACCTTCTTTATAACTCCATTAAACCCACCCACAACTTCGCTACACATACAGTACGCTACCTTATGCATTATCCCAAAAGCCTGCTGCCTGCTAGCCGCTATCATTTAAACAGCAAAAACCTGCTGTAAGAACCAACAGCACCTTTAGTTTTACTCAAGAAAAGGTTGTTTTTTTCCTGCTTGATATTCAAAGTTCCACCCAGAACTGAATGCATTGCTTAATAAGTCAATACAGCATTCAGATTTGATTCACATGCTACAGATTTCCTGCTTTTAATCCACGTTTCTGTGCGCGGCTAAATCTTTCACACGTATTAAGGCCAATTTCAATATCGGCTTCCGTGGGACAGACCGCTAAACCCTGAAAAACACTTTTTTTAAATGTTCGGGCTTAAGTAAGAGGCATATTTTACTTTCCAAGTAGTTTGCAGGGATTATTTTTACCCTAAAATGAGTCAATGCCATAAATCACTGCTACTGTCACACGCGCATCACAGATCGTCCATTTACATGCAGAGCAAATGCAATAACAGTATGGATATGAACATGCATGTCTGCTTCTTTCGGCAATTACCACGGTACAGCGCTGGTGTGAGGTCCACAAAGGGGGAGTCAAAGCAGGCATATAGACAAGCAAAGTGTGCGCTCATTGCCTAAATGGCTCCACCAACTTGATTCTGCAAGGTGTGAGTCTATTAGGCTAATTTGTCGAGACGAACACGTTGCCTAAATGATATCCGAAATCATTAACTCTCAAAGCGTGAAAGAGGGGAGATGTACTTCTGCTCTCTGTAGCGCTGATCTGTCATTTCGTCGGGCGAACTTTGACTCGCCGATTCCTCCGAAACGACCCAACCCCTGTGGACACAGACGCTCATTGCGGCGGTGTTTAAATTGAAATTATGTTAATTCATCAAGCAGTTCTGACAAAGTGATTTTGGTGAGGGGAATAGAAAGGGGAGCATAAGTCACGATGACGGGCAAGCGCTTTGCTTTTGGGGGGGTATTAAAGGATCATTTATTTGAATGCATGGGAGTGGAATACAGGGGAGGTGAGAGATGGCCCCTCTATTCCCACCCCAACTGCTGCAGTGACAATGGGGTTAAATAAAAAAAAATAATAATAATAAAAAAAAAACTTTTTCTTTGTTTTTCCTCTTCTTCTAGTTACAGCCCTCTTAAGCACTGTTAAGCAGTCTATGTGGGCTCTCCCTCCGTCACTTTGAGCTGCTCTAAGCGCAAAGCAGCCCCATTATCATTAGCAGCGTGGCATCATCACTCATACGAACGCAAATGTGTCTGCACCGTGCGTCATGAACTGACTTTATTAACAGATGAATTTGAGGTGCGTGGAGCAACCGAAGTAATAAAACAGCAATAAACGCGGCACAGGGGAACGAAAAGGCTTTTTTTTCCTTCTTTTTTTTAAAAGAGCAAGGGTGAAATGGTACGGACATGGTCTGCACATCAATGGTTCTTTGAAAGGAGCAAATAAAAAATAAACAGTCGCCGAGCTCAACTGCAACATTGCGGGTTCAGACTTTAGGAAAGCACAGCAATTTCTTTCTTTTCAAGTGTCCTTGAGTGAGGTACTTACCTCAAATTGCTTTAGTAAATAACCAGCTGTAAAATTCTGAGCCACACTGTGTGCCTTGCTTTTAATTATCATATTCCATAGAGGAGTTGCAGGGATGAAATGATAATAACGTACCTTTGTATTCTGGGAACGTGTGTTTCTTATGAGGTTATTTAACCACCTACTGGTTTTTAAGCTGTGTTGTGGAACCAGGAGATGTTTGGAGAAGAAGTTTTCCTCTGAGAGGGTCCAGTGCTTGCCCACCTTGACCCTGTTATACATCGGTTCTGTTCCTTTCCCATTCTCGTCTACTTTCGAGCTATCGATCTGCCACCCTCATCGGGTAGGGACTGTCATCCATCAGTGCTGGAGGCTGGACCGCCCCCGAGGTTCCATCGGTCCAAAGGCCACCACTGGAGATGCTGTCATGGGTGTGGCCATGTGTCAGCATGGTCCTGCAGGCCACGGATGGAGCCCACAGCTCTTCCTTGTGTTTGTCACGTACCTGGGTGTGGTGGGGAATGATGCCGAGAGCCCCCACATCTGTCTTTATCAAACAGAAGCAAAGGTCTTCAGCTAAGCCCTCCTCTGGCTTCACAGAAGAACAGAAGCATCTGTCTTGATTCCTTTTCAGGTGCTGAAGGCACCGGATATTTTGGCTGAACAAGGACGACAGTTCCCCTCAGGAACCTTCAAACTGTCCAAGCCCCCCCCCCCAGCCATTTCCACGCCCTGAGGAACAAGGCCAGGTATTACAAGTATTTCACTTTCATAAATCATCATCGCCATAACACCAGGTTCCTTATTCCCATTGCAGATGCCTGTTTTTCAAGGTTTTGAAATGCTCTAAATAAACCAGTTGCAGGCTGCTGAAGTGCTGGTTCTGCTGGGTTTGTGAGGTTAAGATAGACTCGGGGTTGGAGATGCAGCAAATCCCATGACGGGTCTGTAGGTGTTTTTCTTCCACCAGACAGGGTGATGCCACAGTAGGACGGTAGGTGGAGCAAGAGAGCGGGAGCTGCAACCGGACTTCCTTGCAGGTTTGAGAGAAATGATCAAATACCCTCAAAAACTTTAAATAAGTGCTCTCAATCAATTGCACATCTTCAAAAAGGTTTTTTTAGATGTAAGACTTTATACACTAAAAAACAAGGCATTC
Source organism: Heterotis niloticus (assembly GCA_018136845.1). Classification (NCBI taxonomy): domain Eukaryota; kingdom Metazoa; phylum Chordata; class Actinopteri; order Osteoglossiformes; family Osteoglossidae; genus Heterotis; species Heterotis niloticus. The sequence goes on from CM030895.1 coordinate 13,353,709, forward strand.
TCCATGAAAAATTAATAAGAATGTCTTTATTAATCGTAACAGAAGAGTGTTCTCATAATCACCAACGGTCCTGTATTGCAGATATTTTGGCTGTAGGCAGCAGATCTGATCCATGCTTGTGCCATTGTAGAGAAACAGCTATGAGGTAAGTGTGTGTGTGTGTGTGTGTGTGTGTGTGTGTGTGTGTGTGTGTGTGTGCGTGCATGTGTATCAATCATAGAAGGACAGCATGAGCTCGCAGTGCGTGATGGAGGCCTACTTCCAACATAGCTTTACCACAGTCGCCAGTACAGCATGCGTGATAGCAAAGAGAAACATAATTCAACAATGGTAAATATCATGCATTTTCTGTGGCTACCCAAACTTCCACAATGGCTAACAAATCAACCAGTTTTGAGTCACCTCAAGGTAACATCGAACGGACCGACGCAGCTCTATTTTTTTTCTTTCTACAAGCGCAGGATGAGAAGGAGGCCAATTCCCAATACAAAGGACATCTCAGACCGCTGTTCTTTTTCCATTAGCAGAGAAGACAGAAAGGGTAATTTCATACTTGTTTATGCCGCTGCTTTTCAGCTTCTCTCACATCGGGACGAATTGATTTCATCCCTCAAATAGCTGGAATCCTCCAGTTTGCGCTGCACCACGGCAAGATTAATCTTGGTAATGTTCTTCCGCAGTGAAAAGAAAATTAATTTTCGCTGCCGTGCTGAACTAACTAATAACAGGGTACAAGTTGAGAGAAAATGGGAAATCATTACTCTGCTAACATTATCTTTATTATTTGTACCCACTTTCGATCGGACGGAAAATTAAGAGTTGACCGATGACGACAGGTAGGTATATTTGAGTGTGACAGACAGGCTTCCTACGGTCTGGAACGCTCGGCATCAAAAGGGAATCGGACATTGATTGCTTCTTAACATATCGAAGGTGAATAAAAACCTTTTCTGGAGCCATTTAAATTTATGAACGCGTGTTAGTCCTTGCATGTTATTACAATGCACGGTAATTCTCACACCGCAGAGGGGGGATATAAATGGCGCTTGTCGAATCAAATCTTAAGTCTACTTTTAAGACGACCAAGCGGAAACTTTTTTTTTTTTTTAATAGATTTACCGTTCCACTTTTAAAACCCAATTGTAAATCCGTTAGGTTACGTAATCCTAACTTAAAGGTATTGTAGCAGCTAAAGTCACTCTGTTTAAAATACGAGCGCTTAATGATCAGTTTGCTGTAAGGAAACTCAATCTGGTTCAATACCGTCGAGTTACATAATGTCGGCTGTGGGTAAGATGTCCGCAGAAACAAGACGCATTAGCATTCCTGCTAATGTGTAACTGCATTTAATAAAGTATGACGTTGGCCTATTCCAAATTAGCCTTGTAGCCCGGGGCAAGACTGGAACGGCAGTACCACCATTAGCTGATTGTGATCAGTAGTTTCCCCATAGTGAACGTGAAGTAAATGAGTGTTTTGGGGGGCCTTTGTCAGAAGCAAGTGTTACTACATGGCGAACAGACCGAGGCCCTGTAAATGCTAAATAAAGCCACTGCTGTCCCTTCAAGTGTAAATCCTTGTTTGGGTAATTTAAATCCAAATGGTAACTTCTGTTAAGTAAGGCCTTGCATCTGTTGTTGACTCCCCAAGGAAGGGGAAGACCTTAGGGGTCCATTGCCTGCTGGAGCGAGCATCCAACCAGCTATTTCTCTGAAGACAGATGTGCAAGGACAAAAATCAGCCCTGGACTCACAGGTGGTCTCTAGGTCTGACTTTTCCAAGCTTGTCCTGGAAAAGGAGGACTTTGTCGTCTGCATTGGAAATGCGTCCAGTCGAGGAACACGGCAGGATTTGTGTGACTTTTCGCGTGCCAGAAGTAAGAGGTGCCTTGCTTTTGGCTTCTCTGGATAAAATGAGAAGCGCAAATCAATAACAGCATAATGAACACAGAACACAACAATGTGTATTATGAGCAATAAACGCCGATCTTTGCCGAGAAAATAAAACTGCCGCAAATGCCAAGAAAGACCGGGTCATGTCCTGCTTGTTGAATCACAGTGCTGGAGGGTTTGTTGTTTTTAGGGCACAACAAGTGAAAACAGAGTCCTTAAACCAAATTAATGTCATATAATGACTTAATATGGCTTCAGCTGCAAACTGCTGATCCTTGCTTAAAGGTGTTTTATTTTGGAAAGGTTTGGAAACAATTTTTTAAATTATGATGAAAATAGGCCTTTAATAAAAGAAAAAGGTTATATAACAAAATGAAGCATAAATAAGCGGTCACGATTCACATTGTATCTCGGTTATTATGCCTCGGACTGCAGACTCCTGTAATTTTGTCATAATTATTCATTGCATTCACACAGCCATATGAAATGCAGAATGACTTTTTTAAACACGTAAATTAAGAAATTAGTACAATAATGCTTTTTAAATGTTAATTCGGGTGTCATATCACTAAATATCAGTGCATACTCAAATTTGTACTTCTCTGTGCATTTTCAAAAAAACTAATTCTATGACAGTAGAAGTGAGAGCAAAATGTTTAAAAAAAAATCAGAGGCCCGGTTGTATTTGGTGTTTGCACAGTCCTGCATGGGACAAGCAACTACTGACCAAGGATGAATGAACAGACCCGCGGACCTCCGTGTCACATCATTCGAATGAAAGAGTCGGGCAGTGAAAAAAGATGGACAGGAAGAAGGTTGATGCATTTGAATTGTGGTGCTGGCGAAGAAACATGCACATTCCCTGGACGGCCCATAGAACAAACGCATTGGTGTTGGAATAAATCAAGCCAGCATTGTCACTGGAAGCTCAAATGTCCAGGCTTCGACTGTCTTAAACTGACTTTCGGCTGCTCCCGTTAGGGGTCGCCACAGCGGATCAGCTCGTCCGCATATTTTTGCTTTTGGCAGATTTTTACGCCGGATGCCCTTCCTGACGCAACCCTCCATTTTATCCGGGCTTGGGACCAGCACAGAGGTGCACCCCCTTGTGATTACGAGTCACATGCTCTACCGACTGAGCTAGCCGGGCAGAGGCTTTGACTGTCTTACTTTGGACAAATTGTGCGGAGAGAACAGTTGCTGGAAAAGGACATCGTGTTTTGCAAAGTGGAAAGGCAACGCGGAAGAGGAAGACCTGGAATGCGGTGGCTGGACACAGTCGCCACGGCCATGGATGCCCCTCTGTCCAGTCTTAGCCAACTTGCTGAAGAGCGAATGCATTTCACGGTGACCATCCACAGAGTCGCCATGAGTTGACATCGACTCGACAGCACTTAACAACATAGCTTTATAGCAATTTGCAATGTTTAATTGAATTTTAATGCATCTGCAAGGTTCCTCATGGAAATATGCTGGCTCTTGGGTACAGGTCCAAACACCTTAACCATTCTGCAACCATCCATTCATGACAATCCAATCAAAAAGAATCAGAGTGCATTTGTCTCAGATCAGTATCATTCAAGGTGAAGGTCAAACAGCCAAATAAAAGTATTCAGTAACTTTTCAATATTCCACATTTGCAGTATTATTATTTTTCCTAATCTACAGCACATTTACAGAGAATGCTCTGTGCTGTCTTCTCCAGGGAATGCACTGCCGTTCTGTTTCATCTGCAGGAAGCAAAGTCCTAATGCTATTACCATTAGAACTTTTCAAAGTGGTTTTAGGATGTGGTCACCTTCAAAACCTGAGCGTTTCAGAGCCCCTAATTTAAGCGTAATGCTTTTGTTTGCGGTTTGATTACCGTGTCATTTCCAGGCTTATAATTGCAATCCCGAGAAGAGGAGCAGCCATTTTAATTCCAGGTCTGGAAGTCCCATAAATTTAAGAGTCATGCAGTGGAAAGCAATTCCATGTAAGCAACATCAATTGGATTAGCCATCACTGTCAGAACGATTACAGTAAGGATGCAGGTGTAAAAGCTGGAACCTTGAAGATCCACAGTGGATTGTAGTCCTTTTACAGAAATGGATTACACAGTTTGTGTCGCTCGCTCACAAGTGAATTGCAAAGGACCTTCCTGAAGGGTACAGCTGTAGGGGGGGCCTCGTGGAATTAAACCCGCAGCCATTTGTTTCTGATCCATCACGACACTTCCGATCAACATGCTAGAAACGTCATGGTAGCATAAAGGGGTGGAAGTAAAAAAAAAAAAAACAACAAAGACATACAGAGAGTTGAAAAAGGCAAATAAATTCTGCCACTTTTTTACTCACCATCACCTGTTGCTGGCTGACACAGCAAAAATGATCACTAATAAAGCAGCTATTGAAAATATTTAAGAATATACTGTAACTAAAAATAGCATGATTTACTACTGAGATCCATATCCCTTTTGTATGACTGCTGTTTGTCTGGACCAGGTACTTTATCTAAGTTACGTTTCTACATGTCCATCTGTGGAAATGATTTCAATATAAAACTATAAATTAAGCCATACTGAGCAAAACAGTATAAAACACAACAAATAAAATCCAATTCCCTGGCTTTTTGTATGCTGTATAAATCAAAAATAAAAAAGAAATTGAATTATACACTCTAATATTTGGTTGGTCTGCCTTTAGCTTTGATTACGGCATGCGTTCATCATGGCATTGTTTCGATAAGCTTATGCAATGTCCCAACATTTATTTCCGTCTGGAGTTGCATTCATTTTTTTGTCAAGATCTTGTACTGATGGGAGAGTCGGACCGCTCCGTAAAGTCTTCTCCAGCACATCCTAAAGATTCTCAGTGAGGTTAAGGTGTGGACTCTGTGGTGGCCAATCCACGTGTGAAAATGATGTCTTGTGCTCCCTGAACCACTCTTTCACAATTTGCACTCGATCAAGCCTAGCATTCTCATCTTGGAATATGCCTGTGCCATCAGGGAAGAAAAAATCCACTGATGGAAAAACCTGGTCATTCAGTATATTCAGGTAGTGAGGTGAGCTCATTTTTTGGGCATGTAATGTTGCTGAACCTAGACCTGACCAACTGAAGCAACCCCAGATCATAACACTAAGTTAAATCCAGGCGGTGACTTTTTTTTTTGGCCATTCACACACGCATATACACAATCACATACAAACACTATATGGGCAATTCAGAGGGACCAGTTAGCCTAAAATGTATGTCTTTGGACTGTGGATGGAAGCTAGAGCATTTTTAGGAAACCCAAGGAAGATAGGGAGAGAACATGCAAACCCCACACACACTGAGCTAAATTCAAGCTCACACCCACCCACCCCAGGTGATGTGAACGGGTACTTCGGGGTTATAAGAGCTCCTGGTTCCTCACAGTGCCAAACTGTACAGTACACGTTACTTACACTAAGATGTCGTGTGCAATCTGTTTAATATATGGATATGCAGTCTTCATGCAGCATCAACTGAACTCTCTGTCTAATATCACTAATGGCCACTATGATCATTTGCCCCATTAAATGTCTTAAGTAGTGCACAATGACGATTACTTCTGGTGAATTGATGTTCAGAGTTTGTTTTATGTTGTTTATTACACATCAGCCTTTCAGTGATTTCCATAATTACAGTGGACATCACCTGACATGATGTGCTGCATTAGAGAATGAAGAAACCAAAGTGCATTGTGGGTATTTTGGAGATACGATAAAGAAAGCACTTACTGATAGTAGTATAAAATTTGACAATCACTGATATTTAAAAAAAACAAGAACAACTTAAGTTAATACTGTATCTGAATTTCCAAGAAAGATCTTTTTCATTAAGATTCTACCATTTCAGCCAAGGTTGTGATGGGAACTCCTGCAAACTACGATGATCCTTACAGGTTTACAAAACTTCCTTTTTGTATTTTCAACAATTTACTAGATAGATAGATAAATAATGAATAAGATTAGGAAATAAATTGAAAAAAATGGCACGATGCTCTCCAGCTCTGGAAGAAACCAGCCAAGTTTTCTCACGCTTGACAGACTCAATCTGTTCTCAGGATGACTGAATAATTGAAAGTTCTGACTGAAGACCATCTGGTTACTCCCAGGGCTACTGAAAGACCCGCAAGGTGTTCTAATACATGTGGAGACCAAAGTTCTTCCAGTAAAACGAAGGTTTCTGTGACCCCCACGGAACAACAAATGTACTTTTCCCATAAAAATGAGTCCTCCCTGTTCCGGTTACTCTGTGATTTCTTTTGTTTTACTACTCCGACTTGCAAGCAGCTGACCACAAGTATTGTCAGCAGTTCTTTTTCTCCGCGCCTGAGCATTAATATTTAATTATTAGTGAAGGCCCTCGTAGCAAAGATGTTTCCAGTTCATTCTGCTCTAACAGATTATCAAGTAATTCCTTTATGTAATTTCCAGATAAATGAGGCCTTTGATTAGTCTGTTCTTATCAACCACCACTCACGTTTTGCTGGAAGATCCAGGTCATTCTCAGCAACATTCAAAGACCTTCCTTCTGCACCAACACACATGACCTGGCCCCCCATGCAGCGCTACTGGTTCAGCAGGCCAGAGGGTTGTGACCTTACAAATCACCGATTTATTGTTCACTTTTTCTGTCTTTTCCACATGTTCATATGTCTCCTGAAATATTGTGATGACATTTTTTGACAGCTGCTCATCTGCTTTGTTCAAGGTCTGACATTTGTAATCATTCCAATAAAGCTTGATTTTTAAATATTGTGACAGTTTTTCAAGCGTGCTACAGCTAACCATTCATTTTCAGACAGTTTAATCTGGTGAAGGTCTCCGTAGCAACAGGTCCAGTGGGGAAGACGATTCTTCTTTTTACGAAACAACAGTCTTGCTCCTCACGGGGCATCTCCAATGTTCCTTAGACCAAAGCAGAGATTCAATCTCTTCAGCATGTCATAGGTGTGCAGGAGGTGCTCAAGATGTCTTCCAGCTGTTCGCCGGAGCCATCTTTACTGGCATCTTTCTCTTTAGAGCAGTAGCTCTTCTCTGAGGACCTCCTCAACTGCTAAGCTCCTGACCCCATTGTGGAGTGAGGGCTACCAGCCTGAGAAGGAACCTCATTCCCACCTCCTGTATTGACAACCTTGTTTGTCGGGAACTACCCAAAGCTCACAAGCAGATGTCTGGAATGAAAGGTATTCAGAAGGGGGTGTAGAACTTTAGACTTCTTCAGCACCAGTCATGGGGTATATACTGTATATGAGGTCACACAACTGCAAGCCTTCTCAAAGAAGCTCAGGTAGAGAAGCCTGGCAAACCACCACATCCCCTCAGGTGTCTTCATGAACTTGAAAAGATGGTCTACTGTTCAAGAATGAAATTTTTCCTACCAACATGAGGTCCCGACAATCCCCTGTATCCTCTCCTACAGCTCCCTTGGTACAGGTCTATTCTCAATTTTGAACAACATCGATTTGGAACCCCATGTCCACGTTCCACCTCATCCAGATGTGAACCCACATCAGAACTCACATCCCAGGATCTGCACAGCACTGGTGCTTTCTTCTGTGTTAATAAAGCATTCTGCTTGGTCAGTTTCTGCCAGCGGCTGAACATGGGGACGCTGACCTACGGCCCCCGTTCATGACACACAAACTCTCCTCTGAAACACAGCTCACACACATAGCACACACTTTGCATGGCAAACTGACAGATAAAACACCCAGTGTCCAGCCATGCATTACTGTATCATGTTGAGTCTTACTGTAAAAGGACAATTTGCCTGGACAGTGGGTTTCAGCCATTTTTACATGTCTGGTGAGGCGGAAAAAAACTTACTTTTGAAAGGAAATGTTTCACAGCACTGAAGCAAGCAAGCCAGACCTGAGCTGTTTTTTTGTGTGTGTGTGTGTGTGTGTGAGAGAGAGAGAGACAGAGTGAGAGTGAGAGACGCAGAGGGAGGGAGATATGAAGGGAGGAAAAGAGAAAGTGATGGTGGGTGTGTGCGTGAGAGAGAGAGAGACTGACAGACAGGAGAGAGGAGGGTAAAAAGGGGCGCGAGCGAGTGCGCGCTCACGAAGAAAAGCACCTGGCGACAGACCGTGGTTCGCTATGGAGGGGACGGTTCGGTCCCGCGCTGCCTCCCGCACCTTTTCGCGCATTTGGCCGTGAGACGGAGGACAGAGGACGGACGAAGGAGGACAGCCGTGTACCGCTGCGATGCCGAACAGGTACGTGTGTAGCGGAATCTGCACAGAACGCCCCGCAATGGGGAAACATCAACTTTCCGTCCAGCGGAGCGATTAAACTTCTTTAGAGGGATATGAGTGTTAGACCACATCCGCGCACAGCGGCCCCAACTCGTTGACACAGGTACGAAATTCGTGTTTTTGTTCCATTTCCACGTCCCCTCGCTCTCCTCAGCGCGGCGGAACGACGCGGTCGGACGCAACGGCTCGCGCCTCACGTATTTCGTCACAAACTGCTTCCTCGTGGCATTCTAGGCGATTTTTTCTTTTCAAATATTCCTCCGATTTAAAGTTAGATTTAAAGTTTAATCCTCCGAAATTTGGATTTGGATTTTTTTTTTTTTTTCCCCCAGGGAAAGTCTCTTTGGTATCTCGTCCGGTGCTGATACAGGGTGAAACGCGGTGTGGGATAACCGTCCCCCGGATTGTGTTTGTACCTTATTTTGTGCATTTAGAATAAACAAGCTGACCCACGTCATGGCAAATATTTGTAAGAGGACTTTAGGTCAATGGTTTCTATCACACGCATGATTACCAGCAGTTCAGAAACATGCATTTTTTATGAAAAACAGCCTTACATGCAGTGATCGAGTGTTCGGTCCTTTTAGTCCTGACTCTGTATTGTTCTCCTCCAAGATTAATTTTGAAGTTTGGAGGGTTATCACAGAACAAATCCCTTTTTGTATACCAACCAGTACTTGCAGTTGAGGACAAAAAGTCTCTTGTGAAGTCTTGTTGCTGATACTGAAGTCCAAGCTGGGATAATAAAATGTAAAAAAAAAAAATATATATATATAGAAACACTGATTTATGATATAACAGCAGCTTGATAAACAGTATTGTTTCCCAGTTAAAGGATAACAATGAGAAAGCATTGACATAAAAGCAAAACATCCTTGCTGCGTTTATAGTCAGGAATTGGCCAACACTTAACCTGACATGTTAGAACTGTGCAGTACAAGTGTGGAGCTCCACTGTAATTCTTGACAGTATCAGCTTCCACAGCATCAATCTCAGTACAATCATCTACCAGAGCTTTATTCTCCAGAGCATCATTCTCAATACCATCACCTCCCTACAACATCATTCTCCACACTGCCACCCTCTACAGCATCATTTTCTGCAGCATCAGTCTCCACAGCTTCCTCAACAGAAACAGACTAATGGATTCTGGCACAACACCTTTGATGCCTTAAGCTGAACCTTCCATAATTTAGTACTGTATTCTGTATGTGTCAGTTTGCAAGGAGAAAAAAGATCTTTCCCACGAGCAGGAGTTTTGTAGGGACAGTTTTAGCATAATATTCTTGATAAGAAGGACAAGAGGAGCCATTTTTTAGCTTAATCATCCCTCTGTGATACCTGAGTTCCTTGCTCAGGTCCTGTGAGGTTTTTCTTAATGGTCAGGATCTACTAAGAGCACAACTATATTTTCTGTGAGTGTTTCTCACCAGAAGGTGCTAGAGAAGGTTTTTCTTAGAGAATGAATGATTTGTGTACTAGTGCTGGTACAGAATATACCTGACAAGAATTTGAAACAAAAAAAAATCCAATTCCAAAGATAAACAGTTGGGATCTGAAGATTTTGAGAATGTCAGATACCTGATTGTGAAGTTTTATCTGATTATGTGTGACTGAGTGTACAAATTGGTCATATTTGATAATGTGTAATATTTGCCGCAAGGACCTGGCTGCTGTTTTTTTGTGTTATTTTTATTGTATGTTTTTGCATATCTTTTCATGTTTTACATGCAGTACATAATCAGTAAGTATAGAACATTTTTGAGACTGGTAAAAATCTGTGTGTCGTAACATCGCATGTAAAGGAATACCTTTCTTGGTGATGGCTTCTTCTCTTAAACAGTTTCTCGGTGGTCCAGATGCGTGTTTTTGTATGTGCCACTGGGTTTCACAGCCCACTTAGAACATCACTGAAAAATTTATCTCATTGATTTTGTTAAACCCCTTGCCCATCCACACACATATAACACACTTTAGGGAAGTTAAAGAAACCCCAGCTGTGTTCATACCTTAATTCTAGCTAATAAGTGTAATGGCACCAAGACCGGAATGGATGCTACAGAATCTTATTCATCTGGGTTGACAGTGCAGGGTACAACTGGAGCTTGTTTTAAGGGAAAGCACTCTGGAAGAAAGATGGTCTGATGTCGACCTTCAGGGAGAAGGTGAGAGCAGAGTAGCCCGCGTGGCTTGGCAGGAAGGACTGTACTGTTGACGGGCTGCCAGGCACTTAAAACTGTCTGAGCAGAAAGAAAAATGCCACCAATTTGTCATCACCTAGATGCGTTCTGGAGAGCAAATCAAAATCCTGACCTTCCTGACACCAGTGTCCCTTTTCTTTTCCTTTGGATCTGTAGGAACTGCTTTGAAGTGTACAGTATGTTTGAGACATATGGAAAGCTAAATTACAATTTCTGTGCGATTTATTTTTATCTGATCACCATCTGGAAGAACTTCAGTACCACGATTCGCTTTTTCTGGCTTTGGAGATTTGGATATTGTAAAAATTTTTTTTTGTGATTGTATGATTTTTTTTTTAAAGATTTTGCTGCTGTGTGAGGGTCTCTACATGCCATACAGTTGTCATATATGAATGGCTATTGCACACCTGTTATGGGGTAGCAGACTGTATAATAGCTAGAGCCACTGGCTGTAGTGAAAGGACCCACGTTTCCTTGATTATTTTAGTTGCTATTAATTTCTCTAGTAAAAATGATCTTGCTATACAAATGAATGAATGAATCATTGCAACAAGTTTGCTGCTGAACTGGAGCAAACTGTCAGCTAAAAGGGGTAAATAACTAAATAGTGCAAATACACTGTCCAGCCAAAAAAAAGTCACACTCTAATATTTCATTCCTTTAGCTTTGATTACGGCACGCGTTTGCCACGGCATCGTTTCAATAAGCTTATGCAATGTCACAGCATTTATTTCCATCCAGAGTTGCATTCATTTTTCACCAAGATCTTGTATTGATGATGGGAGAGTCGGAGCGCTGCTTAAAGTCTTCTCCAGCACATCCCAAAGATTCTCAATGGGGTTAAGGGCTGGACTCTATGGGCCAATCCAAGTGTGAAAATGATGCCTCTCTCATGCTCCTTGAAGCACTCTTTTGCAATTTGAGCCTGATGAATCCTGACATTGTCATCTTGGAAAAATCTGGTTATTCTGTATATTCAGGTAGTCAGCTCACCTCATTTTTTGGGCACATAACGTTACTGAACTTGACCAACTAAAGCAACCCCATGTCATAACACTCAGTTAAATCGAGGTGGTGACTTTTTTTTTTTTTTTTTTTGGCCGGGCAGCGTATATAGCAGCTTTCTGAAAGGTAACTGGTTCTTCACCAAGCAGAGGAGAGAAGCATGATGACAGTCCTTGTGAAAAGTGGCCTAGAAACACATTGGCCTTCCCTCCTTACACTGCTGACTAAGCCATCTCCTTGTTTCTTGTGAAATTGAGAAGGTGGCTATGCTTCTTCTTCCCGCACTTAGTTTGTTTTAAAATTTGTAATAATATTGTAAATTTTGTTAATAAATTTGCAGTTCAGGGTTAATGAGGATCAGATATGACTTAAGCTGGTTATCTTGTCAGGCTTTAGGCAGAAGTGCTAATGGATCATATGATTGAAGCAATGTGTGGAATGCCTACCTCTGAATTGTGCATCCCCAGTGAGCAGTGCTTTGTACATTCAGGTTTAGGAATATGCTTGAAAAAGATTTTACCAAAGAGTCACATCTAAATTAGATGAAACATGACATGAAAATCCCAGGCTGCAAGCACAAAAAGTGTATGAAGGAAAGTGATGGTATTTTAAAATACAGTTGATGTCTGTGTTTGAGGTTGATTTTTATGTTGCATGATTGCTGCTTTTCCTGTTGGTCTATTTTTTTACATTAGCCATTATTGCTACCTGCCTCAGTTTCCCATTTATGTTAATTATCAGAAAGCAAGCATGGCGCTCCTGCAAGGAAATTTATTTCATGAATTGTGTCATATTCCTCTGACCCCCAGGGGTCACTGTGAAATTATAGAGACTGCAAAACAGGTTTACGGTATTATATTTCAATAAGTGCTTTCTTTCCAAAAACCAAAACGTCTATGGTGATATAATCCTTCTGTATGTTTATATTTAACGGGAAAATGGCTCAATAGCTTCTTTATTAAGTTGTGCATTGTGATTTATGTGTTTACTGTACATCTACAGACATGGCTTCATGATTTCCATTTACTTTTGTAATTATACTTTGAGGCCATTCAACCATCAGTCACCAGAAAATGTTGTATTTCATGCAGTCATTTGTGCAGCAATATGAATCATTAAAATACTTAGTGAAGTAAAAATTACTTGCAGTTGAAACATTGCTGGATATTTGTATATTGTTTTCTTTTTTTAATTACTACAAAAAAATTGATGCAGAGGTAACAGAGTGGTGCAGTGTGGATCACAAGTGCTTTGCAGTGCTTGGGCTGTGTGGTCAGATACAGGTTCAATGCCACTTCAGTCTACGTGGAGTTTTCATGTTTCCTCCATGCTCATGTGGACTTTTTCTGGGTGCTCTGGTTTCCTCCCACCTTATAAAGTTGTTTCAGGTGGATTAGGTAGTGACTTTAAATCACAAATAGTGACTGAAGGTCTATGTAGATACATTGAAATGGACTGGCTTCCTACATGGGGTGTACCTGCCTAGCCCAGCACTCCAGACTACTACAGCTCTGCACTGGAAAAATGGTTTTGTAGAATGAAGTAAGCTCACGATGTGATATCAGTGCACATCCACTGTCATTTCATTCTAACACAAAAGGTGATGATGATGATGATAATGAATTGTCAGAAATGTATGTGGTACTCGTAAGAAACAGGCATAATAAAATGCTTTAATATGAACTATCCAGCCGTGCATTATCCTTCACCACTTATTTTGGTCAGGGTTACAGCGACTGCAGCTGCAACTTACCCTCAATATCACTAGACCCAAGGGTAGGAAGGCACACTCTGGATGGTCCATCACAGAGTAGCATCTCACACACACACACAATGGTAAATTTAAAGAGACCTCAAACACATGTCTTTAGACTGTAGGAGGGAATTGGAGCAAACGGAAGAAAGCATGCAGATGCAGGGAGAACGTGCAAAACTCCACACAGACTGAGATGGCTTCAGACCGACACCTGAACAGCCCAGTTACTGTGAGGCAGCATCACTACTCAATGTGCCATTGTGTTACTCCACTATGAAATATAGAAATATGAAATGCTAAAATTCATGCATCAGCTATACATGAGAATCATAAAAGCAACAATAACATGCTTTTAATATGAGATGGCGCATATATGCGAAAAACGGATAAATATGTGAAAAATGTTTACATACGCAGTCCGTGAATGTATGTTGGTTTATACTACATTGTTGACATTGCTTAGCTTTTTATGTTTTTAATCACGCAGGAGGGCATATCTAGTAATGCTGCTTCCTTACTTACATATTTGCATTTCACTGGGTTTCCTCCAGGTGCTTAGACTTTCATCCCATTGTTCAAAGACCTGTGGTTTAGATGAATGGGAGACTCTAAACTGCTTTTGGTATGAGTGAGTGGTCTGCAACAGACAGGCATCCAGTCTGAGGTCTATGTGTTTCCTGCCTTGTACTCTGGGCTTCTTGGAATTGCATCCAGATCTGTAGTGACCCTGTAGTGGATAAATGTAATGAATGGAATGCTTAGAATTTGAAATGAATAAAAACTTCTTTACTGCATTACCCCTTCATGTGCTCTAAATTAATAAGAAATAATTAGTAGAAAAAGAGAAAAATGTTCCTGCTTCTCAGATCAAATTACATAACAACTCATCTGTAGAACATTGCGTAGTTGAGCAAGTGTACGGTTCAAGTATATTTTTGCACCGTAAAATTGCAGTTGTGATAGGTTTGCTTTTTTGCTGCTGCAATAATTTCAGCGCAACACTAAAATGAATATACATGAGTGATTCTAAAGCCTCTGTAAGGTTTATAGAAAGTCTAAAAAATAAAAACCATGTGTATTTATAATTTTTAATTCCACTGCTGATTTTTTTTTTTTTAATATCTCTTACCTTCAATATCAAAGGAATTGCTAATTGTATCCCTTTTATTAAGAAGAATTAATTATGTTAATCATGGCCTTCAGCAACAGCCTAGAGCTGCACTCTGTTGTTTACACATTTTTGCTGTTGCCTTTGATTAAAATTTATTTGACTTTTATCTGAGTAATAGTCCATATGTTAATTCAGATCATGTTTTGTCTAAAAAAACCTAAACTACAAATATGCATTTGACCCAAATTTTATAAGACAGACAGCTGCTTTGGCATTGATTTCAAGAGTTAATTCTATGCACCGGATGGTGGTGATTGTTTCAGGCTGAGTCTATGGGAGTCCATGTTTGGGTGATCTTGGGTTCACTCCTTCAGTGACCTTGTTCATAGCCCAAAAAACTTGAAAATGTGTGCTTTCAAGAATGTATGTGAATGCACCTTCCTTAGCCAGTCCACATCTTTATCAGGTAGAAGGCTTATAAAATCTGCATATAAATTTAAAATTTAAAAGAACGGATGGGTTCTGTACACAAACTCAAACCCAGAGATTAGAATATTCTGACATTTTTTGAAAAAGAGAAAACCTGGTTTGTCATAAGTGGAATTGTATTTACTACCAGCGCTCTGTTTCTTGTGTAACTGACTCTAGGATGCATGTATAATGTTTCCAGCCCTGCATCTTTCATGGATTTTGCTGGCCTCACGCCCGCCTGTCCTCCTCCTCCTCCTAAAGACAGGCTTTCACTCTCCCTTGCGGCCACAGCATTTCAGGCTCCTGTCCCGTGCCTGAGGCTTACGTTGCTGATAAAACATGAGGCTGAGCCGCCTGGCGGGTGGATATTTATACGGCAGGATGTGCTGGTGGCATGTCTTCAGTCCTGCCCAAAGTCTTCGATGGATTGGTGGAGAAAGGTCAACATTCTTCATGGACCAAATCTCTAGAATGTGTGCCAGTCATCCCCCCCACCTGTAATTGTGATGCTCGGATTCTGAGGGCCTATGAAAACACAGATACTGGCACGTACACGTGACGGGAGTGACCAGATGTAGCTTGCACTACGAGATGAAGTAAGTTCACATCATTCGAAAAGCACAGCGGTTTGGAGCTGGGCAGAGCATTAGTTGAAATATGAAGGAACCTCATCACACAAATAGCTCAGGATCCATATAGCATTTTAGTGCAATTAAAACCTGTCCATGCCACTAATTTCCTTGACAAAGACAAACTTGAAACCCCTAGAGATTGCGGTAAAAATGCAAAAACAAACAAGTAATGGGTAACTAGCGATATCCATGTTAATTTTCTGACTTATGTTACCTTTGGTTTAATACATAGTGTTTTGTAAAAAATATTATGTATGTACGAACATCCTGCTATCCAGCTGTAATTGTATTCACCTCAGCTTTCCAGGTTAATGTTATAGCGAGTTTCCAGGACTGTTTTACAGTGTTGGTCATGCATTTCGAGAACTTTCATTCAAAGCTTATCATGTATCTAGTTTCAATTTTCTTTGTTGTTAAGGTTATAGGAGTTGAGGGTTTCATCCAGTTCACTCAATTTACGACAAAGCGAAGTTGATTACATCTGATATGAGATGTTCACCATCTTTGTGCTGGATGAATAACCTTGTATATCACAGTCCAGCTAGATCTCACAATCGAATGTTTATACGTTTCAATGTCTACAGACAAGATCAATATTAGATATGAATTCATAATGGCTGTTGTGGATAAGGGAAATGCTACCAATTTGCTGCTGCAGATTATCTTAATACTTAGCCAATAATTTGTCTCACAAATTGCTGCAAAAAAGGAAAAAAAATCTTGTTATCTGGCTGTTTGTTTGCAAGAAAAAAACTGCAGAAATCTGTGGGTAATTGTGTTTTTTTTTTTTTTTTTTTTTTTTTTTAAATCCATGCCATTGTAAATCAATAGTACAAAATGTATTTCACTGTGCTGTCTTTCTGCTTTCGGAGTCTTGCTGGCTGATCTGATCCCATGCCAGCAGACATGACTGGAGCAGTGTTTTCTTGTCATCTGCACCGCATTACTGTAGGACCGTGCAACCCCCCTCTGGAAGGCATGTTTTCTTCCCCAACACGCAGTCCGGCTGCATCGCGGCTCAGCCGTCTCCGTGTTTGCACATGGCCTCCGAAAGCGACTATAAAAAAGATGAACTGTTGAAGGGTTATTGATGTGCTTGGACGTAATGCCATTGTACTAAATACAAAAATCATTTCTAATTATATTTTCAACAGTAAGCTGATTTACCTCAGTCGATTTCCCCAACTCTCTGGCAGAGTAATGGCAGGCATAACTAAATGAGAGTCAGGTTCATCAATCGCAGAGCCCCCTCCCACTCATTTGTGAGCAATGAGAGACGAAGGACTAGGAAGGGACCTTATTTTCTCATTTAAATTTGATTTGTTTTGACTCTCTGTCTAAGTCTGACTAATAATACATAATTAGACCTTTTTCAAAGGGCGATATCTGTGTAAGGGTAAAAATTACTTACGCAATGGCTTTCATTTTAAACAGATGGTAAAATGAAAACAGGATTTACTATGAATAAACCATGTCTGTATGAATGCAGGTTTAATTTTTGACAGCTTTGATCTTTTTTATTTTGGGTAGGTTGGTTTTGTACTCAGTATTAGCTGTGTATATGTACATGTGGCATAGAAATTAAATATCGCTGTATTGATTGTCTCTGGTGGAGTTATGAAAAGTACTCAGAGTTGTGCTCGGAAAAAGCTTCCGGGATATTTTTGGCCCTTAAAATAATATGTGATTAAGACGACCTGCCCAAGATCTTGTGTTGCTTTCTAAATTATACACAGCAGAGGGCACGTGGAGAGCTACGCAGGATGACCTCCATGGGGCCTCTGTACAAAGGAGCTTCACGTGTTTCAACCAGATACAAACTTGAATGACTATCAATTTAGTTCCTCATTGCTATCAATCGCTATCAATTAATGGCTTGTGTGTGGTGGGTAGTGCTTTAAGTGTTTCCATAGCAACGGGTGACATCAACAACAGTGAATACCTCCTTGAGGGCATTGGCTGTAAAACCAAGAATTTGTCAAACTGTACCAGTTTTAAAAATGGTGGAAAGGAAACGGGGAGTACCATAAGTTTGGGGCAGCTTGAAGCGCTGTGTTCCAACGAGGTTCCGCGTCTTTCTGTTTTGTCCATGTATCAGTTTGGGAAGCGTTCAGTTTTGTAAGTGAAGCAGATCGGTGAGTGGTGGGGAGGTCAGTGGTCTGCAGGAATGTTCCTCACTCTTCAAGGGAGCACTGTTCTGTCTAGCTGTGTGAACACTAGGGAAGTGCTATGGTCATGTCAGTCCTCTTGAGAGAATGAGTGTGAGGCCAAGGGGGGGTGTCACTGCTATTACAGGGCTAATAAACTAAACACCTCCCCCAGGTCTCCAGCTTGATGATCCAATAAATAATGAGTGGCTATACAGTATGTCCATAGGTTTTCTAAGTGAAAAATTACCCACATCCAGAGATGTACTAGTATGCAGATTGCTGTGTCCTTTTGACAGAAAAGACTACTGTGTCTTGCGAATGGCTTACTAATGGTTAAACCTGAAACTGGAAGCTCCTGTACATTTTTCCCCATCCTACATTTTGGCTCTGGTCATCCATTTGATATCTACCTGTTTAGGATTGACAAACAACTGTTTTGCTCAGCTCATCGCTGCCTGGAAAGTCAGAGTTGCCCTGGTGATTCAAGGCAACGCAGTGCTTTTACAGACACATTTATGCCTTTGCAAAACCAATTAAGGGTTCTCTTGATGCGCACAACAGGGGCGGAGCCATGGAACATCCAACTCATATTCACTTACGCTGCTCCTGGTTGGGATTTAACAGCGTGTGTTTGCGATCTTCTATTTGCATTGTTTGGCTCCTTAATAGAAATGCATTTTCTCACAGCTACGCACATAGCGTCCTGTTTACACAGTTTTCCTTAGCATGGTGTTAGAAGATGAACAGAATCCACTCAGGTCAGTGCCTTCAGTATGTAATAGTTCATATATTTTTTTGCTCTCAAAGGTAAGATTTTATGAATCTTCTATTAGTTTATAGTGTGTCCTGGCAGGGAGGTTAAGAAATGATTCGGGGAGTCAGTCTGTCTGTCTGGCTGAGGCCTCGTGAGCTTTTTGAGCCTCTCGAGGTTTGCTGATTATGAGTAATCTGAGCAGGCCTTAGACTCAGAGCTCCTCTCCAGCTCCTCTCCTAATTTGAGTTATGGGTACCGTCCATCTGAGGGAGCACTCAGTGGATCCTCCAGTTTTGTAGCCGAGTGTCCTTTTCACTTACGCCGTATCGATCTCCGTAGCGGAGTGTTAATGATGAGTCATACTATTAAATGTGATGACCTGCACCATATTCAATTACCTCCTGTTCTCATATAGATGGCCCTCATAATTAAGGTTTAAGCAGAGGCACTTAGAAGGGAAGAACAAGAGGCAAAAACATAATCATGAAGATTGCTTTCGTTTCATGGCAGGACAGAGAAAATCTAACCACCTTTTATCAGGTTCACTTCCTAAAAGAGAATAATGATGTATTTGTTTTATTGCTGGAATAAAATACTGTGGACCACACAAAATATTGACTCATTGAAATCAATGAGGTAAATTATATGGCCAAAAGTGTTTGGACACCTGAGCATCACACCCATATGTGCTTGTTAAACATTCCATTCTAAAGAAATGGGCACTGATATGGAGTTTTTCCAACCTTTTGCTGCTATAACAGCCTCCTCCTTCTGGGAAGTCTTCCCGCCACAATTTCGGAATTTGTGGCTGTTCAGAGACAGGAGCATCAGTGAGGTTGGGCGAGAAAGCCTGGCTCGTGGTCGGTGTTCTAGTTCATTCCAAAGGTGTTTGGTGTGATTGAGGTCAGGGTTCAAGCCATGTGTTTATGTAACTTGCTTTGTGCACATGGGGTGGGTGGGGAGGGGGGGGGCACAGTCATGCTGGAGCAGGAAAGGAGCATCCCCAAACTATGGGAACAAAGTTGAAAGCATACAGTTGTCTAGAATGTGTTTGTATGTTGCATGGGTGCAGCTGGAGCAGCTAAACTCGGTCATTAGTCAGATACTTTTGCACATACGGCATACATGTGTGTCCTTTTTTTTTTAAACATGAAGTTATTGCTTAACTGTTTAAATTCACTGAGATTTGCATGCAGTACATATCATGTGCAGGGTCAATTAATTTGCTGTAGCACAGTAGCTATTAGAATATTTGAGTCAAAAATAATGAACTATCAGGCTTTGTTTAATTTACAGCAAGGGCTTGCAGGCCCAAGGCAGCGCTTTGCTATTCTTGAGCAATTAGTGTTATTTAAAGTCACCCTCGATAAGGGCAGCACCAGCACGTGAAGTGCAATTTACTGTATGCACATAAAGTGTTTAAAAATAAAACAGACAACTCTGTACGCATAATCCCTTTCTTTCACAGATTCTGCTGGCCTCGTTCTTGTCCTCCTCCTCCCCGTAATGCGCAAAGTGCAGGGCTGCTGCTTAGGCAGAAAATATTCTGCAAGAGCTTCTGTGCCTTTCCTAACAGCTTACGCCCGGATGCCGTTCCCCTATCAAAAGTGGATTATGGAAGAGACGCATATCTTACAGCAATCGTCTGTTTTGAAAAATGGGCCAGGGGCAGCAGAAGCAAACGGCATCTTTCTGAACGTGCAATGATACCCCCTCCTTTCCGTTCTGCAACATATGGGGTAACAGTATCTTTTGATCAGCACTCATGCCCCCTTAGCAAGTGCTGAGTCTGTCTGTACTAGAGTCCCGGGATGCTGAGGCGGGCGGTCTCCACTGAGCATGCTCCACAGAGGTCACCTCCGCCTCCGTGTCCACACTGGCCACGTGGTTCTCATATGCAGAGAGTGCTCGAGCGATCGGCTAATGGGCAGGATGAATAATTCACCTGGCTGGAGGAAATCAAGATTGCAGTGTTGGCCAGCTGTCCCCACAGTGCTGTGCTTTTTTTTTTTTTTTTGAAATCCTCCATCCTTTTTTGGATTTACAGGGCTTTCTTGTGCTTTGCAGCTTTTTGCTGTCTCTTTACTTAGACAGTCACAGTTATTTTAGGATTTTAAAGAACCCATTATAGAAACCCCAGTTTGGCTGTTTTTATACAGGTCTGCTTTGTCTTAAAGAGACATTTAATGTAAAATGGTCTATTAATAGCTATTGTGCGGTTACCTGTTTTGATGATAACAGATATTGTAATATGCCATTAAAAGGGATTTTTCTGTGCATCCATTGTCACTGACCACCCCTGTAGGGTTGTAGTAGTCCAGAACCTATCCTGGAACCATAGACTACATGGAACGGTATATCTTAGTGTGAAGTTGGTTCATCACAGACCAATTAAAGATATCCTCATTTTCTCTCACAGTACAAGCAGTTTTTCTCCTGAACACACATTTTTGGACTGTGAGAGGAAACTCATACAAACACAAAGAGAACAAGAGAACTGCTGAAAAAACCAAACTAGAAATGTGTCAGAACCCACAGTCCAGTAGTTCTGAGGCATCGCTGTTATCTGCTGCACCACCATTCCACCTAGAACTCATTTTTTAAAATGGATTAATGTAATTCCTAGTTACGCATTTGGGTTTCAAAGCAACTCGTGGAAGATCATTTGCAGAGCACATTATTAAAATGTTTCCCATTGTTCCCAACATGGTTTATTTACAGTATACATCATATAATCTCATCAAGATAGTTATGTTTAAACTCAAATAATGCCCAAGGTGGTGGAATTTATCATGCCGCTTTTGGGCAAACACGTGATAACATTTGCATACCGTACACATTTTGTTGAGGCATATACATATTTATGAATGGACCATTTTCCACTGGCACCGTTCTAAACAGATTCCTTTCACAGCACATTCTCCAGGACTTTTATCCCTGCAAAGTTTATTGCTTCCACAGGACAGTGAGCCAGAGCTGATTCTGTATTCAGGTCACCCTTTAATAACCCGAGGAGATGTAATAAGGGATGTGTCAGAGGCCATAAAGGGTGAAAAAGTGGAAAGCTTCAGCAGTCAAAATAAGAAAATCTCATTAATATTCAATTTCCCTTCCCACCGTGGGCACTGGCTTCAGCTGCTTGAGTTCCCTGATCACTTTCCCCAAAATGTGGTCAGGTGGTACACCGCTGCCAGCAACAAACAGTACATTTTTATGTCAGTTCCCCAAGCCTGGTTGGCAATTTCGACGCCCTACAGTGGAAAGAGACTAATGATGTAATTTCATACAGCAAGGAATATTGTTTCCTTTTACATTCATTGGTTTTAAAGATGTTAATTCATTTCAGGGCAGGAAGTCAGGACATGACTTTAAGTAGCTGACCAGCAGGGAGGAGGCTGTAGGACATGGCTTGCTGCAGATAACCAGCTACCTTCTAGTTCCAGCAAAGGCCTGAACTGATCACGTGTCCCGACTTGAAGGCTTGTCAGCAGCAGGGAAGGAAGTTTGTTTTGCTTTTTCTCCCCACTGCTGCGCATAAATAGGCGGCAGTGTGAAAACCTACAGTAGGATGGTGCATCGTTTGATCTTGGCCCTATAAATACATTTGAAAGGACCTTAGGTGGCTCCTTATCCCTCCGAGCTACTCCCACTGTCAAAGGGACTAATGTCAGATATGGTATTATTTCATGAAGACGGGCGAAAAACTGAGCCATTACTGATCCTTAAATGAGAAATTCTGAAATAGCTTTCATGAGTCACAAGTTGAATAATGCTTAAACAAGACCTGCAGCATAAACTGACTTACAAAAATATAACATTGTAGATGTACGGTGAAAAATTAGATTACTCATAAGTTAAAAAAAAAAAATTAAAAAATTAAAATTAATAAGTAAATTCCCTTAGACAGTAAAGAGGGCCCTTCATTAAAATAACCAATTTGAAATTTCCCGTTAACCAACGTTTGAGCGTGCAAGCCCAGCAAGCCCACAAAATTAAAATAGGATCTCTTTAAAGCAGATGAATAAAAACAGATTAACGGCAACGTATAATAACCCTGGAGCGTAAGTTTAAATTGTCTCAGGCTTAAAGTGCTCTGACACCATGTCAGGTTTTTTAAATATTAAAATTATCCTGAAAGCAAGAGCTGTCACTTTGGCTTAGAAAGTCAGGTCGTCACGCATGCGAAAACACGCCACACTTGGCCTGTCGCCTTCTTGCGGGACCCCGTCTCTCAGCCACTCCTGTGCCGGCCAACTGGGATCGAGCTCACTGACCCCCCTCCCACCCCTGTGAGATGTGAACAGTGGGGCTCCTCAGATTTCAGCAGGTTCAGGTATGAGTCCAGCACTACCCCACATTGGTTTTCATTCTTAAAGTCTTCATGGCATAAGTTAAAACATGATTTCATATGAGGCAAAGTAAAGATTGAGACAATATATCCATATAACCATAATAATGACAAGCGAAATAACTCAAACTATGCTTAATACACCAATGATTTATTTTAATATCAGGAGTGAATATTCAGAATTCCTCTCTGCTTGATCTTCTGACATCAATGGCTGTCCCAGGAGTCATTTAATATATTTACAGTACATACTTCTGTTTAGTGTGCTGTTCTCCTTTTATGCCAGTATTCTGCAGAACGTCAGCACAAGCACTCCTTTATATGCTACTTTGGGGGAATGTACACCAGTAAGTACTTTGCAGGGAGCACTTTCCACACATTTCACGGAGAATGTTTAAAATCTCAGAGGTTCTGATTACCGGTGCAGAAAGGAGTGTTTGGGGACGAGTTTTTTTTTTTTTTTTTTTTTAACAGCCCTTTAGTAAACTGCTGAGCTCCTGTTTTCTGGTGTCAGAGCACGCTGCATTTTTCCCAGGTTCTTTTTCTGAGATTACTTTATATGTATATCTGCATCCACTTAAACATTAAACACAGACAAATTGTGCTGAAACGATGGGGAATGTGTGGAGTTAGGGCAACATAAGCTGGATAGTTTGGTGACTCAATTCTTTATGTCTGTGTGCTGACAGCTTAACATCTTCACTATTTTGACTTTATTGCAGTGTTGCATGCAGCATGCTGCTGGGTATGGAAAAGTGTTCCATTCTGGATCCCTGGTTAAACAGATGCTCGGAAGCCTCTACTACAAAAACAATGAACTGTATAGAAGGTCAGTGTAGTCCTTGTGAGTTAAAACATACCTACATGTATGTGTTTACAATGGGCTGCACAGTGGAACAGCAGGTAGTGCTGGTGCCTTGCAGCCTCTGAGTGTGTTGTTTTGATTGTATATTCTTCCCATATTTTTGCGGTCTTCCTCTGGGTGTTCCAGTTTCTCCCCATGGTCTAAAGATGTGTGGAAGACTGTAGTGGTAAACCACATCTATGCCTTCTCTCACCGTGGTAGCCACAATAGTGGTTAGCCTGAGTCAACTTTGACTTTATGGCATACACACTTTTCCTGTATTCATGACAAATTATGTCAATTTCTTTGTTTAGCACTACTCTCAATGTTCTCCACCTTACTGATGTATGCTAGCGTATACTGAATAACTCGGACTAAAGTGAGGTGCAGCACATAGCCTAATGGATGGGGCCACCGTCTTACAATCTAAAGAGCTGAATTCAAGTTCTGTTCAAACTGGAGAACACAGAATTTCTTCAGTCAGAATTAAGTAGCCGTATAAATGGATAAATAATTGTAGGTGTGATAAGTTAGCAGTCTAAGCCATGTTGTGCAAAGGTACAGCTACAATTTCCCTCCTAAGATTTGAGCTTGTATTGTGATGATATCAAATACAGTGCCATGTGCTGGCTTCCATCCTGTGATTGAACCCCTGAGTGTTAAGCTGACATGGCCTGTGAATCCACTGCGCTCTGCTCCAGTTCTCATTGGCCCAGCTCTGTGGTCTGGTTCCTATAATCTTCTGGTGTGGAACAGTCCATCACTGCAGCAGGGCTTTCACTATCTGAGCCTGTGTCATGGTGCCACGCAGTGAAACAACACTTGAGTCCCTGATGACAATATTCTTAAATTCAAGACTTACGGCATTGCCACGATTGCTGTTATTAAGCATGTGTCCAAGAAAGAATTTCTCAGAAGCCTTGGGTTTAAACAGGCCTCCAGATCAGTAGGAATTGGGCATAACTGAATGCATAAATATGGACTGAACACTGTAAATATGAAGTATCAGTGAAGCAATCTATAATTTGGATTTTTTATAGTTTGATTGTCACACCTTCTGTAAGCTCCCCCCATAGAATTTATTTATCTTGTTTTAATGTTGCAGGAATTAGCATATATTTTCTATGCTGCTGTTATTTTTTTCCCCTCCCCTTTTAAAACTTTAAAGACATCATTGATCCCTGCCCTTGATAAATATGTTGTCTGTATAAACACTGTCCCGGAGGTCTAGTCATTTTCCAGCTGGCTGAACAGACTCGCGTTTTAATGGAACCAACACCTTTCCTGTCTGCATAATGAACCCACCTGTAACATCAGCAGCAGGTATAGCTGGAGTTTACACATCTGCACCCATACAGTACATTAAATAACTCCAAAAGTCATTTCATCTGTCAGAGTTCTACTGTCAGCTGTTTAAAGACATTAAAGATTATAGTGTTCTCACATTGTTGTGCTACTTGCAAAATGTATCATACACATTTACACAAATTCTCAGACATGCAGTAGATGCTTATATATAAAACATGCAAATATTAATATAACATTTATAGTAGTCATCTCATTTTTATATGTATGTACAATTTATTCCTGTGTTTACCAAATATACAAAAACACATTTTACATAATGTGTTCACACCTTTAAGGAGCAGGAGGAGGTTTGAGACTAAATGTCAGCGAGGTGTGGCTGAGAAGGTGGCCAGATGGAGGGATGGGACAGGCATGGAGACCTGCGTGATGGCTCCAGGCCATTTACATGTGCAGCAGTGTGGTAGCAGGAGGTTGAATTCAACAATGATGGTCTGTGGCTATGCTGACTGTTCTCCTGAGTAGTTGGTGCTGTTTTCCCCACTTCAAAGTGCAGGATGAAAAACAAAACCCCCAGGGTGAGCCGTGCTGAGGTGTGTCATTGTGTAGTTGGCAGTGCTGCTGTTGTTATTATTAGCCATTATTTATCTGACATCTTTATTATAGGCGATTTTAGGTTTATACGCCAAGTTACAGTTATCGATTATATTATTCATTCATTCATTCATTCATTTATTATGAATTAATAACTGCTTTTTCAGTGCATACATGCAGTCCACAACCCATCATAGAAACATAAGAGAAGAAGCATCCTGGGCAGGATGCCACTCTGTTGTATCTATGCCAGTCCACTAGTCAAACACTCTTCCAGTCACTATCACAAACGCTGCCAGCAGTGTAAAGTGAACAATTCACCTGAAACACATTTGTGGACTCTGGGGGGGGGGTAACCAAAACAAACATGGGGAGAACATGCAAGCTCAACATAGAAATGAGCCAATTGGTTTTGCTGTCGTGTGCTTGGTTGCCTCTTTTTCACATAAATTTACATGACTGAGTTACTGAGCTGTGCTGCTTGTTTAGTGCAGATTTTGTGTTTGGTGAGGAATTGCAACTCACTGTAATCCCCCTGTAATTGTGTTTAGATCCACATCATTACATAGGTGTCAGGTGTATTCGGAACGAATGTGTCTGCAAACAGCTGTAAAGTATCTCATTAACGTGCGGAATCCGCAACACCGGAGATCGAGGGACGCCGTGCGGTTCGTTCGGCAGAATTAAATTCAGCCGCAAAATTGCTTCAGTGTCCAAATGGATTTGCTCTGTGATTTGTGTGATAGGTAACAGCTTCTTAACACATTGGCACGGAATGAGTTATTATTGATACTGAGGCATACACCGAACGGGGGTGATACTGAGGCATATACCTCGCTGCAAAAATGAATGTCACACACGCGTGGTGATTTATAGAGCCCTCGTTGGGAAGACGAATACATATTCGCATGCTGGCTGAGCAGCACCCAGAACAAAATTCCCACTATGCATCTGGGCATGTGCCACGACGCACATATGAAGCACAATGAAATTGAGAAAATACTGATTTGTACATAATATGATAACAAGATGCTGATCCCCCTCATTCGGCAAACATTGTGCCGTTCTTTGATCGCCATCACTAGCAATCATATAGCGATCATGAACTACATTATGAAAGCAATATTTGTACAAGAAGGATGTGGTATAACGCACCGCAATAAATGTTGTTAAAAAATGCCTTGTTTAGATCAGCTTTCATAAAATGGCAGTATCCTATACATTTTGTAAAAGGTGGTTACATTTACAAAGACACCTCCTCTTGGTTTTACTTTCAAGCCACAGCACTTGGCCTACATAATGACACAAGGCACAGGAGATGGTGTGAGATATGAAGGCGCACGTTTCAGACCCTCGGGGTTGTCCTCTGAGAGGGTGCCACATGTTCTAAAGGAGGGTTTGAAGTTTTTGGTTCTCAGGGAGGGTTTGAACTGGCAGCTTCGGTCTGGGCATTCTGCTGAAGGGAGGCTTATTCGCATTTCAGTCAAGGGCCTCACACTTCAGGTGAGTTGTGAAAAACGCCGTGTTTGCAGTGCCGCTGGGTGCTGGTAAACTCCAAGGCAACATCCTCAGAGCTGAAATGGGGTCACAGCTCTGGTCGCAGTTTTTCTCTCTGTGTGCTTTTCATGATTTGTAAGAAGTTGCCTTTTTTTGCTGCTTATATAACACTTTTTGTTCAGTGCAACTTGCAACAGCAAAGAGTATTTTAGAGAAACAGTTCAACCACCTTGCTCAAGGATACCCTGCAACACCCCTTAGTGGGACTTGAACTGGCAGTTGTCAGGCATCTTAATCATCTCACTGACTGCTGCTCTGCTGAAGCATTGCAGTGTTCAAAACAAAAATGTGATTTTATGGGGAATCCTTGGCTCTGGTCTGAGGATGGCATCTGGCTATTTGATTTGATTTGCTCTCAGCCGCAAACTGATGAACTCTTCATTATTTGTCAACACAGCATAGCATTACTTATTAATGCACTCTTCATGGTTTATTAGGCCTGCTGGCAAAAGCTTTTCACTGGGGACTTGGGGAGAGTTTTCTTCTCTTCCCCCCCAGTGCTCCATCCGCCACAGGCGCCCTGACAACAAACCCGCCAACAGCAGTGGCAACAAACACCTTGCAACAAAATCCCTCTAGGAGGATGACCTTGCTATCCTCGTGTGTGACACATTACCCTTTGCCACTGAGCCATGTGCCAGGTGATGCACCCTTGGAAGAGCACCTCAGTAAAGGTGGCTGCCATGGCCTCGGCATGACACCTCCTGCAGAGTTTGCCTGCAGCACATTGGCCCCTTTTTCCAGTTCTGTGTTTGCTGTGTCAAACAGGCTTAGATCACTGGCCCATCACCACCCAGTTTGCACCACCCCTTCTGACCACCCCCCCCCCCAAAGAGTTTCATCGATGTCCTGCCAGCAGTTGCTGCAGTGCCATGTGTACCGCAGACCTGCGAGGCGAACCGTGTAAAGCAAGCTGTCCTAAATCTCTGCAGCAGAGGCCTCATGATGATCTGTTAGATGTGAAAAGTTGCTTATTTTTGTATCCTCTTTTGTCCTTCCCCAGGGACTGTGTTCCACAGTCTGAGAGTCATCTGGTTTCAATAGCTGCTTGTGCAATGCGTTATCATGGCATTCTGCAGTCTTCCTTAGAAGCATAGGAAGCGAGGCAGGGTACACACTGGATGAAATACTAAAGCAAACGTGGACACAAGGAGAACATGCAGAGTAAACCTGAGGTGGATTTAAAATAACAGCCCAGGAGCTCTGAGGCCCACGTACTATCTACTGGGCTGCCATGCCATCCTGGTGTCCGTTCATCACTTTATATTTGGTATGACAAGTGGCCCTGCCGTTCATGCCTCGATGGCACTGTTCTCAGCATCATATGCACTCAAGAAGCTGTTTGTAGGTAAACAAAGGGTTCAATCTGTAACACAAACAGTGATAAACCGACTGATGAGCAGTCAAAGGAATAGTGGGTCCACATGTAGTGAAGCTTTAATTTTTGTTCATCCAAAAGGATGCATGTCAGTTAAAATTGAATCCAAGGAAGTTATAGCAAACATGAAAAACATTCCTCATTGTTAAGTTTAATTCACTGTTTGTGGATCACATCCTCCTCCTCTGTTGTTTTGCTTTAGGGAACTTTATATACAGTAGGTTAGTGCAAAAGTACAGAAGTACAGTCCATAAGTAGGGTTTGTAATCTTTAGTATTTCAGGCAATGCTACTGTTAGTTATGCAATTTCAAAAATACTTTGTGCATATTTTAATTTTTTTCTTTTTAGCTGAACAGAACTGCAAGAATTTGAGGTTTCCAAGCAGTAAAAGCTGTCTTCTGTGAATGGTATGCGTTGCAGAAATGTTGTGTATGTTTTTGGCTCTTGTTCCATTGCATAGCACCGATCTTCTACTGAAATACAAATATGAGGAAAATATTTTTCCTAGTAACTTTTAAACCATTTTTCTGTATTTACTGGTACAAACATAACTCGTCTGTGCAGATATTTTCTTTCCCTTAAGTCCCAACGTAGTCAGAACAATTCCAATGTTTTTGGGACAAATTCCTCAAAGGACAGTCAGTTACAGCAGTAGAATCTGCATTTACCTTCTCCTTTCCTCCTTTACATTTCTGCACCTCATGTTTACCATTTGCGACTGTCTCCCGCTACTTCAAACTTTCGCTTAACCTAAAAGCATTTGGATTAATTTCATCATTTGACCGTTATTTTTTTTCACACTTTGCACATAAAGGCACGCCAAGAAAAACGGACTCAAAATGAGTTTAAATAATAATGAATGTCTGAGAAGCCGAGAAGCGGTTTAGATGCCTCTTGCCTGTCAGGCTGACTGGCACGTTCCATGCACAACAGAACCGAGGTAATTACACGGGCGGAGAAACTCCCTTATCTGTAACCAACACTTGCTGCCACTTTAAAAGCATTCACAACAGTGCAGGACAAAAGCCCGGCCATCCGAGACTGGGCGCGTTGCTCCCTCTCCTTCTCCCGGCACAGTGCCAGTCTGCCGCCCTGTTGTCAGGCACAACTGCTTCTGGGGTCAAGGATGTGCGAGACTACCGATCCACACCCTTTCTGCATTGGCCTATAGTTTGCAGCTCATATCGCAGCAGCAGGGAGAAGGAATCTGCTATGGAGGAGATAAAATGGAGAGTGGCGAGCAGTACAAGCACTGTACTGCAGTGTTCAGATGACCAGGTACCATGCTCAGGTGCAAGAAGCAGAGAGTGCGTTGTGCAAAATCCAGGAGTGCAGCAGTCTCCTTTGCACCCAAATCCGTTGGCCCAGGACCTCCGACGGGCGTATTAGATGTCTGACCTGGCCTCTACCTCTGCCAAAAAAGCTTTAGCAGACTGAAAAGAGCAAACGGCAAACGTGATTATAGAGATCAGACTCTATTTACAAGTCATTAGTGCAGCGACACCGAGGGCTCGCCTGGAAGCTGCTATCAGTCACTGTCACAGACAGATATTGATCCCTGTCTGTAGACTTTGCTACCTCACACTACGTCTCTATTCTTCTGAGGACCACAGACCGTATGTGTGTAGATGTGTGTCTGTGTGTACGTTGCATACATACTGAGTTGTGTGCACATGCGTATGTGAACATGCTTGTGTGTGCACTTGGGTGATTTAGCTGTGTTCTGCAGAGGCACCTTTTTATATAGTTTATAGACTTTTTTTTTTTTTTAATTTTTTTATTCAGGGCATAACACCTGTTGCAGTATTTGTGGTATTGTGTGGGAAGTGCGAGCAAATTGTGTCAGGGTAGCGGAAATGGGTTTCTTGCATGGACTTGGTTCAGACCAGACACTGCATTATGTGCTTTGCTTTGGCAGTATTTTTCCCCAATAACTGGCAGGTGGCAACATTATCTGCATTGTATTAGAAATAAAGAACAGCGGGTAAACGTCTGTCAATCCATCACCAGCAAATGAATATTTGCTCATTTCCAAATTCTCTGTGTCATGTCTTTATTTTAAAATGCTATTAGCCCGGAATCTTGAAGAAGAAACAAATCCTCATGCTGCAAAACGATAAATGGAACCTCAAAATGGAATGGTTTCCAGAGACCAGCCGATGTGGACAGGTACCGGCCTGCCGAGTGCTGGCCTGCAGAGGCAGTGAGTCAGTGGAGGAATGGGATAGCACATCTGCGCTCAGCACCAGCGTACATGACATGGGGATGCTAGCTGTCAGACAGATGTGACAGATCTCGCGGGCTGGCCGCTCTTGTTGTGACAATGCCAGATGACAGAGTTACTGCCGCATGATTGACTCTGTGTCTGGGGGAAAAAATTATTGCAGAGACTCAACAAGGGAGAAAAAAAATTAAATGTTCTCTATAAGATGCTGGTGGTCTTGCATGGAAGAATGCAGCCACGTCATCCAAATCTGATCTGGTGTCTCATGTAATGGAAAGGGCTATACTTTGTATTCTACTACTAGTATACTCTACTACTACTATAATTTGCGAAAATACAGCTGTGCCTTTGTGTTTGCGTGGCTCAGAGAGGCGTCTGTCACGCATACTGTGCAAAAACCCGTCCAATAAATCGGCTGTAATAAAAAAGTTGCCGCTATGTCAAGCAGTAGCATTACTGCATTCTTATCATTGATTCTGTCATTATTTTCAAATCTATTTATTTAATGGGCATGTTTTTCTATATGTCATCTTCTGTTATGTTTTTGTCTCAGTGCAGTGAAAATAATGAGCTTTTCCATTGCGATGAATGTTTCATCTTGAACTGAGGCAATACGCAGTTGCACAGGGTGGCTTTAAAGATCACTGGGTTAATCTCTACCTTTTATTTCCTTTTTAGCATGTGCATCCGAGGGTAGAGCTGTGCTTTAAGACATCTTCACACAGCGCGACACGGGGAGATTCGCGATCAAACTCTGGCTATTAAAGTCTTTATGGCGAGCGCCGGGTAATTACTTCTCTCTGTGGGTCCCCACGGAGGTGGCGCTCGCTGGCAGTGCAAGACTGTGGCTGTCCGTTGGTGTGCATTATTAAAGGGCTCGGGAAGGGGGCCCGCTTCCTCAGCAATCCCACACAGTGCACAGTGGTGTTGTAGTCTGATTGTACTCTTTTCAAATTGTCTTGAGCTTTAAAAACTTAAATTGCTCAAAATGTGAACATCTCTGGCATATGCTTATTCGGTAAGAGGAACTTATTCATTGCCCACATTGATTTGTCCACATTTCTGTCCAAGAGCATGTTTTTATGTCACCAAAGGAATAAGTGGATGTGCGTCTACTTTTCAGAGGTTGTGATGCACACCAGCATTCGGCTTTCTCAGGCTACAGCCCCTGAGCCTTTTGAACATCATCGCTCGGTGGGGCTCAGTCAGCCATACGAGATCAGCCAGTGGTCAGAGGCTCATGGGGAGTTGGCAAGATGGCAACCATGGTGTTTGGTTCACTGAATACATTTCAATGAGAATGGGAATGCTTGCAGACCAATGGGTTTGATGTACTGCAGGGTTGCAGCACAGCGCACAGTCATGCCAGACTGGTCAGGGCTCCACCCAGGTAGCTGCCGAGGAGCGGTGATCCCCAAGGGCAACATCGATGGGTGGTCCAAGATCCAACTGTATCAGAGAGCTGGCATCCCTGTAAGTGACCTTGAGGGGCATTTCATCCCATAATTTATGGCAAATAATGTTCTAAGGAGGCCCATTTCCAAGAGTCACTGTCATTTTGTGTTAAACGATCACTCTGGGCTGAAAGACAATCTAGACTCCTGACAGGGCAATGTCATAAAAAATATTGCCTGGCCACATACGTGTCCTATCCAATTATCTCAAGCAGAAATTAATACTTTTTAAAGCTGCAAGATTTTGAAAGGTTATTCCAATTTATGCTGGCCATTTCCTCTGCACTGTTTTTTCTGATGGGCTATGACATCATTAGTTTCCATATTGGCTCTTGTGGAGACTCCGCTGCATTATATTTCTTTCTGGGCAAATTATTTGCTCCATGCTATATCAATAACCACTTTTCCAGCGCAGGTTCGTGGTGGTTCAGTGCCTGTCCCCCACAGACACAAATTTATTGCACGGTAACCACACGCACTCATCCGACTGGCAATTTAGATTCTTCAGCTCAGATGAAACGTGTCTTTGGAGAGTGAGAGGAAACCATTGCGCCTAGAGGAAATCCACATGAACATGAAAGAGAGAACATGAAAACTCACATCGGCAGCAGGAGGTGTGGAGTACCAGTACTATTCTGGGGTGCCGCCATACTGCCCAAGAATTATTTCAATCCATCTGTCCTTCCATCCATTTGTTCATTTGTCCATTATCATTAATTGGTTTATGCTGGTCAGAGTTGTAGCAGAGAACCTGAAGGAAACATCACAGATGTGGAAAGAATATGCAAACTTCACATGAGCTGGAACCTACTGACTGCGCCACAGTGCTGTCTCCAAGTTATTTGCAATGCTGAAATGTATTGGCTGCAGAATTATAAACTCAAATGTACAAATCAAATATGCAGAAAAGGAATGACGAAAATTTCTTAATGTAATGAATTGCCCTATGCTGAGTTCCTAACAGTGTTTTGAAAAAAGAAAATATAAAGGACTTAATGTAGATATTTAAATGAATTTCTGCAAAATATATGGGAAGACATTTTTCAAATCATAATCTGTGGCTTTTGCAAATTTTGGTTCCAGACAAGTAGGATCGCTGAAGTACATTTGCCAACAGCATCAGGTTCAACGCAAACTTAAGGCGGGTAGCTGTGACCCAGACGTAACCAGAGGAGTTTTTGGAAATTAGTAATTAATAATTAATGAGAATAAAGTGCTCAGAGACCTCTGTCTCCTGGGGCTGTATCAGTACATAAACACAGTAGGTTGACACAGGAGGTCTATAAGTGGACTTGCAGGATGATGCTGCAGTTTTTCAGCTGCGACCGTCATCATCTCAGTAGACAACCTGAGCGCATCGCATACTGGCAGCTTAGGGTCTGCACGGCCAGGAAGCAGGAGCCTTGTTACAAGAACTTGGTAGCAGTAACAGCTTTGCAAATTCCCTCTGCTCTCCTCATGTTTTCCCCACTGCCACAGCTGAATAAAGTCAGTTAAAGAAATTGATTAACATCCAGGTCAAGCAGTAGGGCTGAGGCAGTGTACTGGGAAAGGGCACAGACTTCTGTTGTGTTGGTTCAAGTCCCAGGAGCAACCTTGCCATTGTATTTGAGCCAGGTGCTTAACCTTAATTATTCTGCTATAACACTCAGTGGTGTAAATGGGAAAGTTGCTTCAAATAAGACCGAACCAAGTAGTAATACAAGGCATGTATTTTAGGTAGTGACAAATGTTTCCTTTAATAGTAATTGTAGAAATGACAAATTATGTGCTACATTTATGTAGATCGGTGTGGTCAAGATTATTGTTTAAAAGGACATGTATGATATGGACTACTTTTTTAAAATATGTCATACAGAATCGGTGAAGTGTGAGTACCCCTGTGTAAAATTAATATGAGATAAACTGGGTGGAAGTGTAAAACAAAACAACCCACAAATACCCCAGGCATGTCAGCCGATTTCCTGCACAAAAAAGACAATGGCTTGGTAAAAACTGCTTTCCTCAAGTGTACTTAAACTTATGACTGATACTGGTGCGCTGTAACACATCAGTTAGCACTCCCTCCTTGCACTGCTTCATGATGCCTCTTTTTATTTTGGCCCTTTCAATAATTTATTATAATCTACCATGCTTCAAAAATGTTTTACATTTATTATCACTAAAATAGTCTTTTTTGTGTGATTTGCTATTATCAAAGGTCTGACTAATATATTTAGCATGATGTTGTGCACAGTTTTCAAACTGAGCTTACATATATGCGGTATGTATTTTGTATTGACATCTTATAGTTCTTTTTCAATACGTGCTCTGTTCTTAAAGAACCTGGGTAGAATTTTAATTGAGGTGTTACTGTATATGCAAAATAAGCCTCTTACATAAACCACAGAAATTTCAGTATCTGTAGCACAAAGAAGGAAGCACAGTAATGCATTCTTGTACTGCAGTCTATTATGTGATCATAGAATAAAACATTGTATAAAACTGTCTAATTTGAGCTTTGCCACTGAGCAATATCTTGTGTACCCCAATAATGTACTAAAAAACATATTTGTAGAAAGACGACAGCGGCATTGTGTTGAATTAGGCCCAAGAGATGCTCTTTATAGCTTTCCCAAAATTGCACTGACAGTGAACAGTGTGCAGTGTGAAAGGTGCCAGGTTCCAATCCTCAGGGATGTTCCAAGCACAAATTGGCAGGCCAACCCCCTGCCTTCCTTATCTGAGGTACAGAAACACCTCTGCGCTGGTCAGCAGATAACCTCCTGTTCTTGTGAAAGAAGAACTGCGGAACTGCTCTCATGAACGTAATGGCAGCTTGCTTCTGTGTAGGGGAGGCCAGCACATTACCTGCCTGTCTCGATAGGCTGAATGTGCGGTTTTTCTCCCTCTCTTTTCAATTATTTTAAATGTACATTTGGTGGTGGGCTGCAGGAGATGCCACAGCCGTGCCAAAGCGATGTTCTAAATCATTCTGATCCATATCCTACCTCTAACAGCTTCCTCTCTGGCTCACCAAAGTCTGTAATTAGAGAGGCCTGGGACGCGTGCGAGTTCAGAGGCATAACAATCTGTTGCCTCCGTTTGAATTATTAAAATGAATTTGCTCTTGTGTGTGTTTTGCATAAGTTAAATGAAAATTTGTTCTGCGTCGCTAAGCAAACACATTTCCGCCCCAGCCCCCAACATGCTTTTTCTTTATTGGTGCAGATTGTGACTTTTGCTGATGCTTCTGAACCGGGGAAAAGAAATGTAACGTAGTGCTTTGTTACGCTTTCATTTATTTATTTATTTATTTATTTATTTATAAGCAGTAAACAGAAGAAGGGTGCCACAGCACCACAAGTGGCTTTCAGCTCTTAGGCTGAGGGTTCAGATGTGGGTTCAAATCCAGCTCAGAGTTTGCATCCTTTTCCCATGTTTGCGTGAGTGCTCTGGTTTTCTCCCACAGTCCAAAGATGTGTGTATCAGATGGGTTGCTGACTCTAAAATTGTGTGTGCATGAAGGAGAATGTGTGTGTGTGATTGACCAGCAATGGGCTAGGGTCCCACTCAGGGGGGTGTCCTGCCTTGCGGCCTGTGTTTCCAGTACAGGGTGCAGACCACGGTAATGAATAGAGGGAGAGACTTGTCTCTAATTTATAGTTGCACAGTCTAGCTAAGGGCAAAAGGCTGTCACTCTTCCTTCCTCCTCGCACCTTCTCAGCACCTCAGTGCAACCTCGAGGAAACGGGAAAGCGGGCGTGCCTTGTTATCGATTGCCACGAGCTCCTCTCAGGAATTAATGCTTTAACATTCTTCTCATGGCGAGGGCTCCGCTTGCTCCAGTCCCGCGGAACAGATTACGGGAAGGCTTCCCAGGGGGGGAATCGATACACGATTCTCAGATGGGGCCCTGTGAATTATTCTCTGGGATTTGTCTTGAGTTTAACCCTGACCCGACCCCCCCCCCATCTTTTGCACGTGCTGAATCCACGCTATGGGCAACTACAGGTGAGTGTGCAATTCAGCGACTTTCGATGCATTGGAATCGAGGTAAAAGGACACTTTAATTTCAAGGTTGTGTGATCGTGCCATTCTGGGACATTTGCTGAGCTTGTTTGAAAAGCTGGATTTGGGTGGCAACCAACATTCAGAACCACTAATGCTTTCATTCAGGCGTTTTGCTGTGTGAATATGCTTGGGTTATGCAACGGTGGCCTTAAGATGTCATTAACTAATACATTTTGTGAAGTTTAGTCCTTAAAGTTCACTGTTCCTGCAATAATAATTGGTTGGTAGACTGGTGCCACTGTGCTCTGGGTTGGGATGTGGGTCTGAATCTGGTTCCGCTAGAATGCATCGGGTAAACCAATGTCTTTGAATTGCCGTGTGTGTGTGTGTGTGTGTGTGTGTGTGTGTAAAAGTAAATGAACAGGCATACCATCCAGGTTGTGCATTGTTTCTCACCCTAAGATCCCAGCTTCAGACCACCACAGCAATGAAGTGGACAAGTGCATGCTGAAAATAGATCAATGATTGAACGAGTGATGAAACAAGCTTGAAAGTACGTAACGTTCGAGCTCCAAAACTTTAGTTCTTCTTTTGAGGGTGTTAATGACATTTATAACCCGTTCTGTTTGTTATGTAACACCTGGCACCACATGGTGTTCAATCAAATTAAAGACTTTTTGTATTGAACAAAAGACAGAGCTCTACAGGCATTCATCTCAATTTCCTCTATACAACCAGGCGCTTGCCTGAAGGTCAGAGCCTTCAGCTTCTGTCTAGAAAGGCATTCTGGGAAAACAGAAATGTGAATAAATGATTTGCCATGCCAGCCCACACCTAGTCGATGAGCACTTGAGACCAAGCCTTCCTGTGCCCTTGGTGGTGACTTTGCCCCAGTGCTTGATAGGGTGCGGTGGGCACTACATGTAAACCACACAGCCCTGCCAACGTACCGGCCGGCACGACGGCCTCGATCCCGCAGGTTTCGTGAGTCGAGTCTGCCGCGCACATCTATCAGCCTGTCCCCCTCCACCCCCGTCGCTTGTCTCGCTCCTTCCGACAGGCTGAGAAATGTCCCTGTTTACACAATTTCTGCCGTACGTGATTAATCCTGCACCTCATTTCTCTCCCTGTATGTCAGCAAAATCACAGCTTTATAGGCTTGTTTTAAAATGAACTGACAGTTTGCCTTAAAATATTGCCAAATTAAGACTGCCAGTGTGTATAAATAACAAAAATTCAAATGAGTAACAAAATACACATTTCATATCCTTTTCTTTTTGTATCAGTTACCTGTTTCACAAGTCATGCTTTTAAGATGCTAGCAACACTCTTTTTACACAAGCAGCAACAGGAAAATGTAATTGTATGTTTTTGTTGTAGAACTAAATAACAAATAAAGCTGATGTTTAAACGGAATGGCCACAGTTTAATAAAATTAAATGTAAATCAAGAGCAAGAAATGCAGCAATGGGAGCAGATATATTCCAGGCCCTCGGTGTTGTTCTTTATTGCAATGTACATTTAAAGGCAGTGGGTGGTATAGTGGTGAGAGCTGTGACATTGAAATCATAACACAAGCATTTTAAATCAAACTCTTGCTGTTGTATCCTTGATTCAGTAAAAATTACCCAGCATTTTTAAACTGGTAAATAATTTCAAGTATTTTAATATATGCAACCCTGAAGCTGTCTGACTTTGAATAAAGCTGTCAACTAATCAGTGGTTAATAATAATGCATTGCATTATTTTATTATAACACCTATATTTTTCATTTATTTGAAAGGTAGGCGACTGTTTTGAGTGAAGCACAATTAAGATTTAAGGTTTCGGGAAATAAAAGAATTGATGGAAGCTCAGGGGAAAGATGGGAGGGATTTCTGGAGGAATGGATCCAGCATGACAGTTGGTGTTTGGACAGAATTTGGAATTGGGTTACTGGGTTCATGCATTTGAGAAAGAATCGGACTGCTTCTGAGTTCCTCGTTTCAAGCATACAGCTCATGTTGAGAACCCTCACCACATATTCAGAGGCAGACTGCCATCATGGCCCTTTTTAGTTATCACCCGTTGGCCTGGAATTTGGACAAGTTTGAGTGGCTAGAATTT
The DNA here is from genome assembly GCA_018136845.1 of Heterotis niloticus. Lineage (NCBI taxonomy): Eukaryota > Metazoa > Chordata > Actinopteri > Osteoglossiformes > Osteoglossidae > Heterotis > Heterotis niloticus. The sequence goes on from CM030895.1 coordinate 13,391,755, forward strand.
CAATTTGCACATACATTATTTTTCTTCTGCCCCCCCCCCCCCAAAATGGTCCAGTGCAGGCCAACTCATCACAGTTTGCCTGTTGCCTTTGAAACTGCAGGAGTCATTTTAGCTCGTATTCACTTTACAACAGTAATAAAACAACCCTAAAAACACCAACCGAGATAACACATTGGCTGACGGGAGTGATGAAGGCGATAAATGCTGTCAAATTAAATGTGACAATTATAAAGCAAACATAACCGGCGCTTATCTGCTCAAGATTCAAGCAGCACATTGTTTTTGCCTTGACAGTTTTTTGTAATTCTGCCAGTGAGTGAATCTGTTTTTTTTTTTTTTTCAAATGGGATGGACAGAATTCTTCTAATTATTTTGCCAGAAGAGTCTAATTTGAAGTCAAACAGTTCACCTAAATGGATACCGAATGACCTGCTGAAAAGGAGTTTGGTAGCAAAGTCATTTCTGCCCTCCTGGTGGTCACTTGGTGCAACCAGGTTTATGAAGAAGTGTGAAGGAGTGATATTTTGCCCACTTCTGTCGGGCCTTATTGGTTTCTCTGGATGTGTGCTGAGGGTGCTATGCTTGTTGGATGCCAGCCTTTAGGCCTTAGGTTGTGTGTGTTCCCCTCCTAAGAAGTGGCAGATAAACCCACCATGGGCACCTATTTTCAAATTGATGGAGGTTGTGAATGAGCGCTTCAGTGAAATCTCCACCGTGGGTTAATGAGGCCGCGAATAAGCCGAAATCGATGATGAAGCGGCGACTGCAGTAAAAACACACAGAGCCCTGAGTTCCCGTAATTAACTGAATTTCATGCTATATTCCAGAAAATGGAGAAAACGGGAGATTGTACTTTTAGATGTGACCTGGGTACAGGATATTTCCATCTGGCTTCAAATCTATTGCGCTGCAAAATCAACAGTCTGCAATATTAGTATTCTAGATGCGTTCTGTTTGCAATCCCCAGACCTGTGTTTGTTTTTCAAGTGTTTTTATTTTATTTTAGTTTCTCAAAAAAAGTTTCCCCTGTACAACAGTGAGTCTCTGTTGCATTCCAGGGAAACTGGAAAACAATATGCAGATATCAAGTACTGTAAACAGACTAAGAATGCAGGTGGACAAACTGTTCTGCTTGTAAAGGTCCACAGGTATGAAAGGACTTATCTGAAAATACAGGAGCTCCCTGAAAGGTTTAAAAATAGAGTAAAATGCAGAATATGGGTTTTTTTTTTATTTTATTTTTTTTAATTCTGACTCCAGCATTTATGCGGTTAAAAACCACCAGGGATTAAACCGCTCCAAAATTATTTGGCTATTATCTGGTTCCTGTGGGGTCATTTTTAACTCTTTAACTCTTAGAATGAGTGGTTTTACTGAGTTGTGTTTAATGGTGGCACAGGACTACTCCCTGTCCTCATGGGTGCACACTTGTTACGTCCCATAGTCCCAAAATTTGTGTTTCATATGAAATGACTACTCTAAACCATGTGTGTGTCTGTGTCGTACGGTGTCTGGCAATGGACTGGCATCCCTCGCACAGTGTGTTACCTCACCACCAGTCCACCATATCCCTGTATTGGATGGTGGTTATTGATATGGGATACATGAATGGATGGATGGACCATGTTTAAAAGTGAACAGTTTACAGATTGTTCCAGCATTTCAGAGCATAATATGTACTGAACACAAAAGATCCCATACTGCTAGTTTCCAGAATGCTGTACTTCCTTTATGTTTTCCAGGAACTCGTAAACTTGCACCGCTTGCCTCTGTCCTTAACTGATTGATTGGCAGCGCGCAGTCAAAATTTCGACCAATGTCTAACTATGCCCTGCATCTGTAATTTCTCTTGCATTTTACTTTTACCGGAGCAGCATCATAAAATTCCTGAAAATGGTCATGAAAAACAGCAGCAAGGCTAATGCATTTTTACAACACAGGGCCTTTAGGTGACTCCACTGTGTTAAACTCATAATTGAAGTTGATATTAAAAGACAGGAACAATGTGTAAGTCATATGGGGAGTGGGGCGAGGTCATCTGTGGGGAGCATTCAGAGCACGACCGACCGATGCAGCGAGCAACCGTACTCACCTTTGCTATATACATGATTAACTGTGACCGGAGTTGCAAAAGAGGTACAAAAAAGAGTTGCAAAAAAGGGCCCTTTGCGTTGCGTCAGATTCAGGATTTTTGCTAAGAAAACCGGAGTTACGGGATTTTAATGGTAAATCTAAATCATTTTAAATATTAAAAAAACAACTTCTATTAACCTTTGTAATTTTTAAAAGAATAATTTTTAAATCTGAGCATATCGTTCATTTTTTGTGAATTAGGGAATAGTCTGATCCCCCATCTAACTCTATTTATTCTGGTGTCAGAGTTGTTTATTTTTGCCCAGTTTCCTTTATAATTTTAATTGATTCATTTGGTTCATTCTTTTCCCCTAAGAAACCTACTGTATAAGATTTGTTAACATGCTACATGTGTGTATTCACCCATTTACTCAATATGGCTGGGTATTTTTTTAGTACTGGGGCAATTCAGGTTAAAAGTACCTTGGCGTAGGGTGCTACAGCAGGTTGGGAACACATCCTAGATTTTTTTTTCTTTTCTTTTCTTTTCTTTTCTATCACCACTTCAGTGGGCAACATATTGCTGTAGTTCATTCCACAGTTGAATATCTGCAGGGCTGAACATGCAGTTCTAGTCTGAAGTTAACAGCATCGCATTGCTGTACTGCTGGTGTCAAAGGATGTAATATTCAATTTGTCTTTGTGTCAGAATGTGCTTTTCTCCACAGTCACGTAGTTCTCGTACATAAAATTGCTAAATTAGCTCCGTACTGCTGAAGCTCTCAAAAACTGGTGTCGTTCCGTTCAAAGTTTAAATAAACTGAAAATGACTAAAGTGCTGCCAAAAAAGACCTTTTCTTGATATTAGTTGTTAAATATAACTCTTCCTTAAGAAACTTGCAGAGACCACGCCCTCCATCGGTGAGCCAGGATGCCTCGTGCCCATGCCATTGCTTTCCGAATCACTTGGAACCACAATAAAAAAAATTTAAAAAATAAGAAAACACAATTTAAAAAAAAAAAAAAAAAAAAAACTTGGGCAGAGCTAGAGCAAGGTTTTGAAAAGTTTGAAACAACGCTTATTATTACGTTCTTTCAGTACACAGAGTGAAACTTTGGTGTGAGATTTGAACTGTTAGTTTTACTTAGGACAAAATAAAGGCTAAAAACTACTTAGAAAGGTTCCTGATGGCAAGAAGTTTGGCTCTTGATAGTTTGTAAGTCTAGTATTTGATGTATTTATTATCTATTATGCTGATTTAGTATACATAAAATACTGATATAAGATATTTTGATAAAATGCTGCAACCATACATGCATGTCTACCTGTTGCTTCTAGCTCTTAAAAAAAAAAAAAAAAAAAAAAAAAACTGTTCATTGATACAAGTGAAGATAGCTGTAAGTCTGACACGCGTGATGAATTTAGTTATAAGGTATGTCCTTCAAATTACTAAAAGTAAAAAAAAAAAAATAATAAAATAAAACAACATTGTTTATGTACACCAGGTTTGCCCTCTGCATGAGGCAGCAGATCCAGAGGCAACAAGCAGAATCCATTATTCATGCTCTATGGGCTTCCTGCAGTCTTTGTTTGCACGTAACAAGGTTTTTCGATTCCATCTGTCTCAGCCCGCACTGGCAGCCCCTCAGACTCCCCTCCCCACCACCACCACCATCTCCCAGTAAAATTGGCGGATTTTGCTTCACTAATGTAGCCATATAAATAATTGATTGTAATAAGTGGCATGCCCAGGCTTTATGTTTTATTGCCCCCTCTTCCCAGTGCTCTGCTGCCTTCCAGAAATGCCAAATGCGCCTGAGTAGCTTTCATCTATAACAGGTCCTCTTCAGGACGTCTGCTTCCATGACAGCAATGGATAGATACACCGTGGCTTGTGGACCTCAGTGTTCTCCACTGGTTTTCTGTGTTGATGTCTCAGTGTGCACAATGCTGGTTAAAGCATTGATCTTTTATTCTGTTGCCTGGCCAGTAAAGCAGAGGTAAACTGAAGATCGTCTTTTAAATCAACATTGTTTTTTTTTTTTTTTTAAATCAGTCTAATGTTAGGTTTTGGTCCTCTAGACTTCTGGATGCCTTTGATTTGAGATAGGATACATTCTGGACAAGGTGACAGTGTATAGCAATGCAATATCTCTCTCTCACACACACACACACACACACACTACAGGCACTTTAGAGTTACTGGTTCACAAATGTCTCTGGACTTTGGAAGGAAACCCATGAAAAGGAGAACACACAAACTCAGAAACATTTCTCTAGATTTAAACCCAGATGTAAAACTCAAGTCCAGGGGCTATGGGACCCTGGTGAAGTATAAAATGTATAATTTACAATTAAGAAAAACAATACTTAGATGAAAACTATGAAATTTGTCATTTGGTGCTCTATGTGTACAATGAAATCAAAGTTGAATACCAAAACGCTTCTGAGTCTTGACTTCTGTCTATGCTTACTGTACATCTTCACCTGTATATGCCAATGCTCTACAAGAATTGATTATCACCGCTACCTGACACTTGAAGAAATATTAGCGTATTAGCTCTGCATAAAATAAATCCATCTTTTCACTGTATGGTAAACGGGTTTCAGACGTAACCTTCTGGCTTTTTGGAAACAGCCCCCCCGCTGACCTATCCTCAGCCCACGACAACCCCGCTACCATGATGGATTATTATCATAAAGAGTTTCTGTGGGCTTTCTGGTTAAGGGGAAGAGGACGAGCTCTGCAACATCCGCAAGGCAAAACTGCAGGCGTGGTAGGAAGTTAATGAAACGCGCTGTGAATTGTTACGGGGGCAGCAACCGCCCTCCCGATTCATACAAAACGCAGCCGTCTTAGTCGTGGAGAGAAAGACAAATTGCCCGAGAGAAACCGGTGTCTCGTGGATCTGCACCGATTCACTGGCCTTAGTTAATTCTAATCAAAAAGTCCCATGATAGTGATGCAATGGAAAAATAATAATGAACTGCTGAAATATCAGCCACAAATTATAATCCTAAACAGTCATCTTTGTAAAAAGAAGCATTAAAGGTCAATGGTATAGATCACAGTTAAATATGTATGCAGATTTGAACACTACTTGTGTGCCTGGGAAAATGAACAAATAATGGAGTGCCTGCTGAAGAAGTAAGGATGTTTTTTTTTTTTTTTTTCATTCCTTTGGATGCCCATCCAGAGCAAATGTTTAGGTGGGGGTCATATGGTTAAAGGTCAAAACTGCTGAAAGTGACATAGCTGCTGGGTCCATTCCTTGTGTTTTTGTTGGTTGAAAAATTCTTCTGCAGCCTGTATTCTTGTTTTTATTTTTCTGTCAGTGCTGTAGTGTCTCACATTAATTCTGCCATGCTGGCTCATATTCAGGCTTGTAAATGACTGTATTCTGTTCTAAAAATATATATATATATTTTTTTTTAAAATTTGGACACATTTCCAGCATATTGAACAAGAGCATTGTGAGACAGACCGAAGTTCATTATGCATGGTTCTCTCTCTCTCTCTCTCTCACTCACTCGCGTATGCGCGCGCACACACACACACTCTCTGCCCCTCAGTTTAGCAGTAATTTCTCACTGCAGTGTCTTCTTTTCACCAACCAAGAGTTTCATTTCCTGAAAAAGAAAAAAAAAAAAAAACGCTCAAATTTCTCGTAGGATAAAAATAATGCATTCTCAATAAAATTGCATATGCAAGAAAATACAACCCTGGATCACAGCGCAAGCAGGTTATAATTAATATTTCATTTAGGTAGAGAGGAAGCAATGCAAGAAGAACAAAAATAATGCACAGGTTGCATACATTATTAATGGAATTTCCGTGCTTAATGCGTTAGCATTTCGCAAGGTCCCTTAGCATCCTTTCCCCAATGTTTTGCATACAAGGTGACTTTTGAAGTGTTTTTGCGATCTAACGGGCTAAGTTGCTACAGGAAGGACATGGAGGCTGAGAGAGGTGCACCTAGGGATCCAGGGCTCTGTTGTACAATAGCTGCATGCTAACACCATTTACTGCAGCATCTATCCTACAGATGAGTCTTTTACATTCCATTTGCCTAACTAATGATTTTCGACTTAAAAAACAGAAAGCCATGAGGATTTGGAAATACATTATCTGAAATTTCCCTTAGGAGTGCAGATATACAGTATGTTTGAGAATGATATAAAAAGGCTCAAACCATAATGCGATCCCAGTTTATGTAGCTTGAATTTAACATTAAGAAATCGGATGATTTTGACACCTATGAGAATGAACGAATGAACATCCTTTCACGTTCCCATTGTGTTCAGTTTTTTAGCGTATGACATTTTTAGTTTTTTCGATCGTTGTTTTATGGCTGTGTATGTGCGATCTGCGCTCTTTCTCAGCTTTCTTGTTAGAAGGCTTCAAAAGGCCAGGTGGCATGAGATGATGAATGCAGGGGTCTGCTGGAGGTGACAAGGGCCGATTCTCTGCCGTTTTGATGGGAAGCTGAGAAGACCGTGCCTGGGTGCTCTTTTTGGAAACTCATGGGGTGGGGGTGGTTGATTCTCAGCAATCCACCTCTGAAGGGTTTAAAATGCGCTACGGTATGACGGTAGCTTTTGCATACCTGGGAGGAGAGCACCTTTGGCCACTTTGGTGGTGTGACTACTGCCCCCCCCCACACATACACACAGAAGTGCTCGATTTTCTCTCCAGTTGAGGAAAAATGATCTCTCACCATTGAGGGGGATTAACTGGTTAACTCACGCAAAGGAAAAATATCGACACATTCTGTTTTCATCTTTACTAAACTCCAGTGCGGTTATAACAACAGAACACGAAATTAAACTCCAAAAACATCGCAGTAAAATGGCTGACACTCAGAGCACACTTGTACTCAGTTTAGAAGATGACTAATTCACTAATAAATGAACATTTAACACCAGTAAATATTTAAACACCTGTAAACTGTCACTTCTTTCACTTAAAATTGCATTTAAAAACACAGCTTCACACAGAAATTTGTAAAATGTTGAACTCAGGACACCAAAAACTGAGTACATAATGACTGTAAGTCAAGTGTAAAATTTTGAGGCTACAGCATTTGAGATTACAACATGCATGCTAAACTCTTAAAGGTGAATAAATGGAAAGAATGAAATAAATGAAAATAAAAAAATAAATAAAAACTTCACTTAATACATTAGTGCCCTGAAGCACATCTTCCTCTGGTTCTAGTATCAGTTTAATTTAATCTAGTATCCATTTATTTCTCTGTCAGAATTTTTTTGTAATATCAAAGATCAAAAAAGAAGCTCAAAAGAATTTATTTGTCACATACATGGTTACAAAGTATACCATGTAGCGAAATGTGCCCTGATTCAGCAGGAGACATAAGTATTGTCAGTGAGTGTGGTTCCATTCCATGAGTAAAAAAACAACCAAACATGAAGAAGACAATGAACAAACAACAAATAAATAAATAAATAAAACCGTAAGTTGCATTATGGGGACAGTGACAGTGAGGGGAGCAGTCAATGGATATTGTGCACTCTGGTTTGCGAGGATTGTGATGGCATGTCTGGGTTCAAAAGTCTGAATATATACAAATATATACAAATGCTGTGCAAAAACTGTTTTTCTCTTTTCCAGTTTTCCTCTTTTTGCGTCTTTTTAACTTTAAATTTAATTATATCTTTTAAACAGTTCTAGTAGTCTATGAATGAGCCGGGTAGGTACCAGCGATGTGTGATTGTAATTTAATTGTTATAGAAGACAACTGAATGTCCAGTAATAATTCTCTCTCTACTTTTTACTGTCAGTAATGGATTTTATCACCTTTAGCTGCAAGGACTGCAACTAAACATCTAACTTTGCTGTACAGGGATTGCAGCTCATGTCTCCAAGCAGAACTACTGCAGCACACAAGAGTGATTCTTGTGTTATATTCTTGGACTTTAAAGCACTTTTGCTTCTGGTTTCTGACCACCAGTCATGTTTTATTAGTTTGCAACAGCAGTGCCTCACATTGCCCAAATGAAATCTCCATAGTTAATGTCTATCGTACCCTCCGCCCTTAGATATCCTTCCGAAAATGGCTGAAGACAATCAAAATTGATGCTGACTCTTGGATTTTATGTAATGCTGGAAAAAACACGAAATACAGAACCAACGGAGGTTTAGCATCTACTTTACAGCTTAAAGACCAAAAGAAATTCTGATTTTTTTAAATTCTACCCATTACAAGATCAGGGAATTCAATGGTATTTATTATCTGAATTTCAGTTTTTTTTGTTTTTTTTTTGCCTCCCCAACTTATTTATTAGACATTGGGTTGGTGCAGCGATTGGGGAGTCAACTGACAGTAAACTGTGGTGCAAACACAGTCGTGTGTATGCTGTAAACAGCTGTAACTCACATGTATTTACATTATAAGACAATTCTACGTGACTAGCAGACTGTTCGCTGATCAAATGCGAAGGTGTCAGATGCTAAAAGTAATTTTAGTTTGATGGAGGCCACATGTCAAAGGCTCTGCAGAGGGCCAACACTTTGCTGTGCCCTTCTATCCATTCTCTACCACATTCTCAGCACTACGGTGGTTATGGGGTTAACTTTGTTTCTCGCAGGGGGAGCGCGGCCCAGGCCCGTTGTTTGCCGACAGCCTCTGGGAGCAATGAAGTGCTCTTCCGCAAGCAGTCTCTGTGGAAGACACCGGATGAAATTTTAAACATCTCCCCAGGATCCTTCCCTGGCAGACGCAGGTTCTGAGTCCTGCCGGTGGAGATCAAAGCGAGCCCGTGCGTGGCAAACACAGAAGCAGTGGAGCGAGTTCCTCGCCTCGCCGCAAGGGCCCTCGCGATCAATTATGTCAGTTAGCTTGTCGCCTCCTCACTGGTGACCAAGGAGACCTGGGTTTCTCTCTCTTGTTTTCCGGCAGCACCCACACACTTATTTCCTTCATTACAGGGAAAGATCAAATGTGTGAACAAAAAAAAACTTAATTTGGTTTAAAATAAGCCTCTCAGAACAGATTAGCACCAAACTGAGCAGTTTACACATGTTGATTCTCACATTTTAACTTGTCAAAAGTGACCTTGAGTCTCCGTGCATCAGTGTGTGACAGATTAAAGCTCCATTTAATGTAAGTTATGCCATGTGGAGAAGCAGTTATGAATCCAGGATTTTGATCTGAATATTGGCCGTGTGTAGTATTGGTTCTTTGTGTAAAGTACTGTAGTTAATCGCATAATCTGGAGTGCTTCAGGTGTGACAAATGGCAGTAATGTGACCACTTGTGTATATTAACTGTGTGCATGGATGTATGTCACCCAGGCTGCAGTTTAATCTGGTCTGTATTGTAGAAGGGTAGGTGACATTATGAGTGACATTATCTGTAGATATGTGTGCCACATTGCACTTGGCCCTACTAGCTATGCAGGGGTTATCCATCTCGGCACTTTGCCCTCCCCAGGGACAGGCCTGACAAGTCAACGGAGGGAGCTGCTGGCCTGTGCTGCTGTGATCTTGCCATGATCTCTGCCCCATCTCCATAGTGCCCTCCAGCCCCATGGGAATAGGGGAGAGACCTGCTTGTAATAGAGATTATGCCGGTTCAACCTCTGCACACAACCTGACACCTGGAGGACAGTGTTTTAAAAAGAAACCATATTGTCTGCATTTCTGCCATTTGTACAATTTTTGGCTTACCCTCTCTAATTCTATTGGAAAATGTATTTCTGTGCGAAAACCAGTATGTGTTGTGAATTTACCCACTTGGATCTGAAAGTGATTTTATGAAGGATTTTCAGTTAAATCTGATTATCTGAACACCTTGGTAATGGAAATTCCCTTGCTGTTTTTTTTTTTTTAAAAAAGATTATGATCAGATTATACAAAGTGTATGCTTGTTCTAAATACATCAAAGTAAAATGTAAACATAGTTTTGCTGATTTGCAAAATAATGGGCAGGGTTGTTAGTGATCATAACAAACATTTTGATGGAAATGATAAAAATGTCCTATATTAAGGGTTAATAATCATGATGTCTTTGGTCTCAAGCATGTATATACACACGCACATCTCGCAGGGGTTACTGTTTGATTTCATCTGATTTCAGTCGATCAGGATTAGAGCCTGCTTGAAATCCTGCCCATGTTCCTCTTGGTGCCTTAAAACCCAGCCTTGCTGGAATGGTGGTGAACGTTCTGGAAATATTACCCAGACACCCACTGAAAGAGCGCATAGCATAGTGGTTCAGCAGAGTACAAGATGCAGCCAGAAAGCAAGGGCATCAAGAGCACTAAGTAAGTGTGGACTTCATCTGTGTGCGTGTACTATTAGTTTGCATGTGATATGTTAATATTTTCACTTAAAGGTTCTCCATGTTTTTCAGCCTTGAAAATAAAGTGAAACGCATAGCTTGCGCGTTTGAATTTCTGTGTTTGTGTGCAGAGCAACCATGCAGCAGCAGTACTGCAGTGTGTCCTAGTTGTGCTTGTGCATGTCAGTCTTTCTTGCGGCAGAAAGGACAGTTAGGTGTGTTGATGCACTCTGAGGGTTTGTTAGACGAGGGAGAATGGCGGCTCCTTCTCTGGATGGGTGTAGCTGAGTGGGGCAGGCAGACAGAGTGCTGATTTGTACACTTTTCTAAGAGGGAAGTTAAGTGTGGGACCACGAGGCTCATGTGGTGGCAATGGGATTTAACAAAAGTGTTTCAAGTATGTACTGAGGCTCACTGAAGCACAGAGTGAGAGTGTGACTGCATCTGCCTCCTACTGAAAGCACCTTGTTAAGAGATGAGGGCCAGGTGTGTCCATCTCTGTATCTGTAAAGCTCAATCTCAGTCTGTTTGTCTGTGCGTTTATCTGTTTGTTCTTTATGCAAAGCATTGTTTTTCAAGCCATAGAGTTGAAATTTGTCACAGTGGTACTTCTGACCCTAAGTGAGTTTTTTGCATAAGCAAGACCATTATGCTCCAAAAAGACTACTTACTGTTTTGAAAACATAAAATTCAGTTTCTGACAAGGCTTGGAGAACCAGGAGTAGTGACCTGTCAGTGCCACATATGTGATGTTACTGTGTGCATGTCACTATAGCCAGCCTACGCATTGCTGTCAGTGCTACCCCTGTGTTTGATCACATGAACCAGTAGCTCTTATATGTGAGCAAATGAAAATATAAAAATGAATAATAAATTGTACGGAACATGCACTTTGTTGCACACACTGATAATGAAAAACTGATGAAGTTTGGTGAGATATTTTGTTTTTTCTCTTTCCCAATAGACTTTGACCTGTGCACTCATTGCACAGACAGCACTGACAATACTTATGTGCTAAATGTAACCACTTTAATGGTAAAACAGTTTGGTCATTATATATATATATATATATATATATATATATATATATATATATATATATATATATATATATATATATATATATATATATATATATATATATATTTTTTTTTTTTTTTTTTTTTTTTTTTTATAAATTCCACCCCATGTCTTGTCACTCCCCAAACACACCTGGACAGCTATGGGGGGTATACATCAAAAGTTTATTCCAGAACAAGGTCTTGTCCACATATGTGTGGGTGAGGTATGCATAGGCCGAGGCTATGCCATGGCTCAAGTGGAATGGAGCTTTAACGTGCAGCGAAAGGGTGCTCATGCTGATCCACCGCACCTCCTTTAGTGCACTGGAGGTGCCATCTTTATTCCTTCTCCTGCCAGTTACCTATAATTACTCTGTGGGACAACAGCAGATGTGATGTTGCCATTAGGTAGACGTCGCAGTAGTAATTGCCTCCTGCGGTAGAGCTAGAGAAGAAGGTTTTTAGCACATACATCTGGGTTACACGTTCATGGTCTTTTTCCACTGAAAACATTATGTGGTTAGGATTGGCTACATCCTTTTGTAACCCTTGTTGAAGGATTTTGAAGACCTAGCCTTGGCTTTTTGGTGCCCTTGTCTTAAGTATTTAGGATCCTCATGCTAGGTTTTTGCTGCCCCATGCTGACAATTCAGGGTCCTGACTTATCTTTAAGCCAGCCTTGACTTAAGTTTTTTTGTGGACCTAAGTCTAGCTTTCTGAGCTCTTAGCCCTAGGTTTTTTGGGCCATAGGCGAAGCATTTGGAGGTCGTAATCCTAGCATTTCAGAATCCTAATCCATTAAAGCTGCTGTTTGTCCTAGTGGAAGTCGGAGAACCATCACACTTCCTGCTGCCTACAGGAAATGCAGTGTGTGCATACAGTTCATTACAGCACACTTAACAGATAAGAGTAAAAAACTGTTTGGGGCTTTGCTGTTTTTCATACCATGATAAAATGTGTTTAGTAGATGTTTTCTGGCTTTGTATCTATTGTGGTCTTTATAAGTGCAGCTAGGAGTACTTTGATGCTACACTTGGACCAGCGGGGAGTCTGTAGAAAAAAGGCTTTTCTCTACTGCACAGCACCTTTGACATGTTTGTTTCCTCAAGGTTGTGTGTGCAGAGAGCAGTAAACTGGGTTCTTTGGTCTGCTTCAATCGGTGCCAGGCTGCTGCTGGTGTCACCCACCGTAGCGATTTTACCTGCCATCAGTTCCTTAAGCTTACAGACCTTACGCCAGTTCGACTTTCAATTGCATGTTTATCTTTTTGTTGTTAGTGTGGGAGTTTGTGGAGTTGCAATTTATCAACTGAAAGACAACCTGTATTTATAAAGCATTAAAGTAGCAGCGGGCTGAGCTAAAGTGCTGTGACAAAGGCTGTTGACGCTTACTTTGTTTGGATCATTTGCAGTGTTGGCTGACAGGTACTGCCCTTGGAGAAAGCCTTGAATTTACCCACAGCAGCACATCACCTGATGGGGGGACGGACGGACTTTGGTTTATTTCACAGAAAAATTTGGGAAAATTTCAACTTGTTTACAATTGTACATGAAAGCATATTCATCAGAATCAGAAAACTTTATTATCCCAAGGGAAATTACTTACGTTACAACTGTAGAAATAGACGAGGACACAAATATCAGGAAGAGCAAATACAGCAATAAACATTAAATAAATAGAATATACAATAAATATAAATAAACTATAAATATCAAATAAACTACAATAATTCACATTCAGTATTGCACATGTAAATGAAATATCACACATTCTACTGTCAAAGGTAATACTAATGGGTAGTAAACAGAATGAGTTATAGGACGTGTGTTTATGAATGCCCGAAAGTGGAGTTGTAAAGCCTAATGGCAGTGGGAAGGAAGGATCTTCTGTGACATTCAGTGGAGCACCTCATGCTAGTCAGTTTACTATTGAAGATGCTCCTCTGTCCCACCACACTATGAAGTGGGTGATTTAGCATTTTCAATAATATTCATGTATAGTCTGCACTCCAAAATATGTAGTAAGAACATTCTAAAGGCTGCACTGTAAAGCTTTTTATGTCTTCCTTTGAGGAATAATTTAGCCTCATTGCATCAAGAATAATATTTATATTATGTCTTAGAATATTGCTATGATTCAAGGGATTTTTGTACTAAAAGTTGGAATGATGCCCCCCAGTGATCCTGCTTCTGTGCCTGAGTGTCAGAGGGACGGCTAGGGAGGGCCTTGCCACTGTGACCTTGGAGGATATCTCAAACAGGATGTGACTGCTTATCATGGGTACCTGCTGACAGAAACCTTGACTGCAGCATGAGAGGAACCCACCATCTTGGAAGGAGAGGAAGGCAGTACTTCACTGAATATTTGTACCCTGGCACAAAGCAAAAAACACTCAGCCAGCATGCGGCTGCATCACACCATAATGGAGGATCTAACCCACAGATGGAGGAAATTCAGTTGCTTCATTGTTCATCCCACTGTTTTACAACATAATCCTCCAAAGCACAAAGTGGCTGCATGTTTTATAGGGCAAAAGGGCAGTGGCTGTGTTTGTCCAATACCAAGTAGGAGCTCAGCGTGGTGGAGCGGAAGTGGCGGGGAGGGGTGTAGACAAGACGGTGCCAGAGGAGAGCACAGGACAAAGGCTCCAACAGTGATGGGTGATAAATAATGTAGGTGCAATATCATGAAATGGACACAGCCCATAGAGGCTGGGGGAAGGGGGTTTGGCTCAGGGAATTGAGCAGAGGCTCAAAACAGAAATCATGATCATTCCCTGGTATATGAATGCCAGTCAATAATAATAATAATAATAATAATTGTTAACTGAGCTATGGTAAATTATTCATGTCATCACCTGTTCTTTTCCATCCATCTTTGCTCTCTGCTACCATGAGTAGGGCCAGGGATTTGTTTGCATTTTCATAGAATTTAAATCTGTTTAAAAATGAACAAGAAATAGACTGTAAAATGTGACAACAGAAGGATGGATACCAATGCAAAGATAGGACCTTGGCACCTACCTTTTTTTTTTTTCTCCCCTTGAACTGGTTGTTGTTGATGACTCACATTTGAGCATCACTGTCACCCAGCAGTGATGCCAGAGGAGATCATCCCACCAACTGCACTCCTCAAGATTAAATGCTAATACGATGTTTAATTTTCATCCACTAGACAGTACAGCGCTGTTCATGAGATCATACAAGTTGATAATGGAGTTGAGAAAAAGAGTTTACAGGCTGTTTGACAAATATGCTGCCCTGGCTCAACTCAGCACTGTGACAGTAAAACAGTCTTTTGTGCCCATTTCTACCCTCTTTTCTGGCACTGCTGTCTAACCAAAAATGAAAAATCACAGATTGAAATCAAAACACTTAAACTGCATTAATATAGTATGCGACCCAGCTCTATATATACTGCAAAAGCATTTAGATTATAAAACTAACATTATACACTGTATGGCCAAAAGTATGTGCCCCCATCTTCTAATGACTGAGCTGTTTCAGCCGCACCCACACATAATATAAACAAATTCTAGACAACTGTGTGCTTCCAGCTTTGTGGCCATCGTTTGGGGAAGAAGCTGCTTTCCTGCTGCAACATGACTGTGCCCCCTCCATGCACAAAGCAAGCTCCATAAACACATGGTTTGCCCAGGTTGGTGTGGAAGAACTTAAGTGGCTGCACAGAGCCCTGACCTCAACCCCACTGAGATGCCGCCCGTGAGCTGGGCCTTCTTGCCCGACCTCACTGATGCTCTTGTCTCTGAATGGGCACAAATTTCCAAAATCTGGGGAAAGCCTTTCCAGAAGTGTGGGGGATGTTATACCAGCAAAGGGGAGAACAACTCCATATCAATGCCCTTGGTTTTGGAATGAGATGCTCAAGAAGCACATATGGGGGTGATGCTCAGGTGGTCACATACTTTTGGCCATGCAGGTTCTTCTGCTCCACCAAGAATGGGGCCCAAAAGATTTTCTTTATGATTTATACATACAGGATGTGTGTATCTGTATTCTGTATATATGATTGTGCATGTATGCGTGCATGTGTGTGTGTGGCTGTCATAGTCAGGCTCAATTTCTCCAGCTGATGTTAACTAGAAGCTTGACTGTGTGTCCTCAGTGATGACTCTGTATTGATCTATTTTTACAGCGACCACAGCATGGGACCCCAGGAATTAGACTTCCACCAGACGCGTAATTAGCCGACCACAGCGGGAACCCCCGATAAGCAGACCTTTTTTCATTTGGTGGTACCGCACATGACATCGGCTTGCACCCAAAAAACACCGACTGCTCGTATAAATCCACACAGGTGTATACACTTTAGCCCCACTCGCGTTTGTGTGCATCGGCATCACCTGACACAATTTCTTTTGGCAGGTTCAATTATACCTGTCTTTCACTATTAGAATTGTTTTCTATTCAAGATAAGCAGCATAATTTAAGAAAAAGTGTCACATTGTTGTGTGTCAAAAGCGTCAACAGCTATTAATATCTCACCTTGCCTTTGTTTTATCAGTGTTTGCCAGCAGAAATCGGATTGGAAAATAGCAGCACTATAATGTTGGTCCAATGTGCTGTTAGAGCAGCAGGCGGCATAGTGGTTGGAGGAAGCAAAGAACCTGGGTTCATCTCCCTTCTTCTGCTGTAGTACCCTTCAGCACTGGTACTTACCCCAAATTGTGGTAAAAAATTACCTGACTGTATAAATGGGTAAATAATTGCCATAGCTGAGTATACAAATCTAATGTTATTAGTTGCCTTAGGGAAAATTCTCAGCTAAATGAATAAATAATAATAACGTTATGGCAGTGTGACAGAGAGACTGCATAGCTGCTGCTTTGCTTCATCGAATTCTGTTTTCTTTCTTTCCTTTTGAGCCAGACGACTTGTCCTTCCTGCCCTCGAGTGTCTGCCTTTCTGATGATACAGCAAACGCCAAGCGTTTCTTCATCTGACGGCCGCTCAGCAAAACATGGGGGTTTGCTCTTTTATACGTTGATTTGCATACAATAAACATTTAAATTGGGCCTGAGAGGAGAGGGAGTGAATGACAGCGAAGAACAGAACTCGATGGAACCTGTGGGTTGCTTATCAACAGCTTAGGAACATTTGCCACCAGGAGCCGAAATATTCCAGCGTTTTAATATGGATTTTTGTTTTTCTGTAACGCAAAGCACCGGGCAGCAGGTGATATAAAAGTTCACACTCTCACCTCGCAGTCATAACGCCTGATGTTTGAACTGACTTACTGCCCCCCGCTCTTGTGGAATATTCTAGAATCATTTACTTACCCTTGTTTGATATTAAAAAAAAATTACTCTGCTGTTTGGGCTAAGTAACTAAGCAGCTTATTGTGCAAAGCTAAAACCGTGCTTTTGGGAAAGTTGCCAGCTAAACAAGGGGTAATAATCAGAAATCTGTCAGCCGTTTTGTGCCGGGTGTCTTTGCTCCGTGTCCGTTTGTTCAGCTCGACGTGAACTTGAGTTAGGACAAATGTTCTGCCACATGTATCATTTAAGCTGAAAGCTTCTACTGTGTGTGCAGCATTGTCTCCTCCACAGTATTTGTCAGCGCCTTGGATTGGCAAACAATTTTTATTCCGTTTGGATGGAGTGTAGCCTCGGAGGTTTGATTTATGTGAATAACGGCTTCATTTCTCTTCCTCGGAGGCCTGCCCGCATGAAAAAAAACAGCATGCTAGACATCCTTTTTGTTTTCTGATTATTCAGCCAACTTTAGATCAGAACTTATTTATGACTCGGCTCTCACTTTCTGCTTGTGTAAGTACATGTTGCTCTTAGACCTGTCATACAACATTGGCGTGTGAAATTGCGCCGCAATTCTCTCTTGCTTAGAGAAGCGACTCAGCCTCATCGCCACGGAAACCAGATATGGACCAGCTGGGAAAGAACCCAAAAAAATCGCTGCTGGTGTTCACGAGAGTCTCCCGCACTGTGATCTGCTGTAAATCTAGGTGTCCAGAACCTCAGCAGAAACCCACAAGACGGCGGTTTGGTTAAAAGCGGTGCGAAGAAGCGCTTGCTAAAGGAACGATAGACCTTTTAACAGTGTGAGCATCTCAGTCCCATCTTTCCCATTTACAGCCCTTTTACCCCATAGCCCTGCTAACCAGTTTACTCCAGCACAAATGTTCTGCTGGATGTTCACCAGCTTTCTATTACCAGAACTTTAGAGTAAGTGAGGGAAAAAGCTATTTAGTTCACCTGTGGAAAGAGCCAAAGGTTTTCGTACCCTTTTTTCATTACTGACTCCATTTTAAATCCAGGTCTTCAGTTTAAGTTGTTCTTCACGTTCCTTCTTGGTCAGAAACTTCTTCCACTACTTTGAGGTGGGTTATCTTGTTGAACAGTGAAGGGCCGTCCACACAGTCATAATCCCGATGCAATGACAGCCTGTGGCAGTCATGGTGGTTGAGATCACAACTGTGTTGCTAATAAAGTAACCCCAAACCATTACACCGGGTTCTCCGTGCTGGACAGTGAGAACCTCACAGCCGCAATGCAGTCATGTTTTCCATTTTACAAATACACATCAGATGGACTTAAATATTTAAAATTTTGACTTGTAGGATTGTAAGACCAACCTTCTTTGTTTAGATGCCCAGTTAGCAGGTGTGGTCAGACTTTTACCCTCATCGTCTAACCATTAACGAAAATCCATGTGTACAGTCTTTCGGCGACATAAGTTACACTTAAGAAAACAGTCACACACATAGACTCTTAAGAAGGACATCTTCGTGCTGGATGCTTCAAAACAAGTATGTTAATCCATGGCCTCATAGTGTAGTTTACCTGCAGTAGGTACCTGAACTGAGTACTTTGGTAATGAAATAAACTCATTCCTTAAACCCTCAACACCATATTTATTCTCAGGGTCTTGGCGGCCACTTATACCGTTGATACAGAAATATTTAATTTAAAGAGCACAATTGGCCAAACAAGGTCCTGACCTTCAGCTGGATGGGCTTTTTTATCCACTGTAGCTATTGTTATGTAGCAGCAAAATGGCAGGACCCTTTGAAATGCTTAGCAAGTGTAATATTTCTTATTTCTGAGTGACTGCAGGAGCTGGGATGGCAGCCTTGCTCCACGCGGCCATTATCCCATATATTAGTGCAAATGCAGTACATTAGGTGTGATAGCAGCCATCTGCTGCAGTGCTGCTGAACGTGCCTTATCGTAAAGCGAATGATGGCTGGATCTGTGCCGGGAGAGCAGACATGTTTATGGGATCTGTGGCGGTCCTGTCCTGGTGGGGGGGTCGGGAGGGGGGGGGGTATTCACTCATACATACTGACTATATGTCCCTCCCTGGTTGTGGATATATGTGTAGTCCTGTACCAAGGGTGAGCTCACCTGCTTGAAAACAGGTTGCCTGGGAAAAAAGGACTGAAACTGGATGTTTGAGGAATGACAGAAGGTCCTGAGGAGTGATGAGCAAAAGGGTGAAATATGTGGGTCCAACTGCACAATGTGAGATGCAGAGCTGGGGCTATGTGGTCCTCGCTGTCCACCGGTGAGGACGGAGCATCACGGCTTGAGCTTCAGAACTCCGGACCCCCACTGAGCAGTGAGATACTGCCCCTCGCAGGTGGATCTCATAGGTGCAGGCTCCTTCTTCTATGCAGGGGATCCGCCGAGTTGTGTGCGCAGTACATTTTATCCCTCCTTCAGAGAAATTGAGATACATGGAGGATCACATCCAATGTCTGTGGTAAATTCTGTACCTAAGAGGTAAATTTTCTCTTTAGCTGGGCTTGTGGTGAGTTGTAATACTTGTTACTTCCTGTTTATAAAATCCAGGAAAAAAAATATACAGGCCATGTAAATCGAACATTTTAATGGCACAAGCAAACCAATAATATCCTCGCCTTCTCCTATTAAAAATAAAAGTGCACAAGCTGGTGGCGCCTGGATACCGCAAGCAACAGACTGTATCCTTTCATTTGTCCTTTGTTTCAATGGAGCATCTCGCACAGCGACAGGTTATTTCGAGATGTACGATGGACTTTTTTTGAGCACATGCCTGAGCACCTGCTGGGTTTTAGGGCCTGATGTGGGAGAAAAAAGTGATTGGTAGCGTTTGATGGAGCCACTAAATCCACAGAGTACTAAAGGAACGTGACTTCTCCTTGAAGGGAGAGATTGTCAGATTCGAGCAATACATCCACATGATATTGAAAGGAGGTTTTCGGGTGCCTATAACCTCAGCCCGCTGGGTTATGCTGCGCCAGCCAAAATCTCCATGTAACACAACACACACACAAACATCTGGAATCACAAAGGAGTTTTTATGTTTTTGAAAGAAACCAATGCTTTTATTCATGAAGGTATCATTAAATTGTGCAGTCAAAAAAAATGCATTCAAGAAATTGATAATGTCACATATTAATATTTGTATTCAAAATAACTGCTCTGCTGTTCCAACTTTGTGTTCCAAGGATCTTTCCTGTACAGCAATGACAGTTTTGCAGACCTTTGGTGTTGTGGCTGTCAATTTCTCAAGATATTCAGGTGAAGGTAGTCTACTCTTGTTTACTCTATTTAGGTATAAGTAGACTTTGGTAATGGCTGCTTCAAATGGATATGAAAAGATTGAAATATACGACTATAACTCAAATTGTAATTTGTAGAAATAATGTCTCTCCTAAAGTTTTTGAAATTATGATGATACCTTCATGAATTCAATTATCAGCTGCTTTAACTGGGATGTATATACTCCTCTGTCTCAATGTAGAGCCATGTTTTTCAAGTCAGACTTTAAAATTTGGCACAGCAGTACTTCTCAACCAAAGTGAGGTTTTTGCATAGTCAAATGTATTAAATTACAAAAAAAAAACCTTAGCATCTGTTTTGTCCTTTCTGTCCCTTAGATAATTGACATTTCTTAGCATCTACCTACCTCAGTATGATTTTTAATTCAACCTTTGAAATAAGGCTTGGAAATGTCCTCGTAGTTACATCACACAATGAACTTAGTTCATATATAAAAGCATAAAAGCTGCCAGTCTCATTGCTGCTAATTTCATTGCATTATTGATCTTCTGTATGTATAATAAATGTATACATAAACTCACCCCCCCAGCCACTAATGGATGTGTGGCATTCTCCAAGCCTCAGCCAGCAGGGTCTAATCACTTGTAAGATTTAATGTAGAGCATATTAATAAACATTAGGCCACGCAAGCCCTGGTGGCGATTAGCAGCTGATGTGTTGCGCTCTGTCCGCAGGCCGAGGACACAGTCCTGAAGATTGATGGAGGGCCATGCTGTTCAAACAGCCGGCGTTGCTGAGACAGAAGCTCTTCGTGCTGGGCAGCCTCGCTCTGGGGAGCCTCCTCTACCTTGTGGCAAGAGTCGGAAGCTTGGAGAGGTCGGCGCTGTGCGTTCGCGGACTCCGCATTTCTGTTGCTATTGTGGCGCCAATGCTGCCAAATGGCTAGCTGATAGAGACAAGGATAATTTTGAAAGCATCAGATTGTCGTCATAGTCGCATATGACAAAATGTCACACTGGCGACAACCACTGAGACAGAAGATCTGCAAGTAAAATTAAAATGCAGGATTAAAGAGGTCATTTGTTTGCTATCGTCATCACTGTTCGATATTTTAATGATTTTTAACTATTATTCCCGTGCGCCGAGTTTCTTGGCACTCACAGGCTGCATGTTTCTACGTCCCATTTGTCTCCAGGTTGCAGCCTATCTGCCCAGTGGACAGCAAAGCAGCCCCCCACAGCCATGAGCAGATCCCCCTACGGACGCTGCAGTTCAAGCGCGGTCTGCTCCATGAGCTGCGCAGGGCCAATGCCACCAGGGGGCAAAACCTGCTACACCACCTGGTCCAGCAACTTCCACGAGCCATCATCATTGGGGTCCGCAAGGGGGGCACTCGGGCCTTGCTGGAGATGCTCAACCTGCACCCGGCTGTGGTTAAGGCTTCCCAGGAGATCCATTTCTTCGACAACGACAAGAACTACGCCCGGGGCATCGACTGGTACCGTGAGAAAATGCCCTTTTCCCTCCCCCACCAAATCACCATTGAGAAGAGCCCTGCCTACTTCATCACGGAGGAGGTCCCAGAGCGCATCTTCAAAATGAATTCCTCCATCAAGCTCCTCGTCATCGTGCGAGAGCCAACCACTCGCGCCATCTCCGACTACACCCAGGTCCTGGAGGGCAAGGAGCGCAAGAACAAGACCTACCATAAGTTTGAGAAGCTGGCCATTGATGCGAGCACCTGCGAGGTAAACACAAAGTACAAGGCGGTTCGGACCAGCATTTACACCAAACACCTGGAGCGATGGCTCAAGTACTTTCCCGTGGAGCAGTTCCACATCGTGGATGGGGACCGGCTCATCACAGACCCCTTGCCAGAGCTCCAGCTGGTGGAGAAGTTCCTTAACCTCCCCTCACGGATCAGTCAGTACAACCTGTACTTCAATGCCACCAGGGGCTTCTACTGCCTGCGCTTTAACATTGTTTTCAACAAGTGCCTTGCGGGGAGCAAAGGCCGCACTCACCCGGAGGTGGACCCCTCAGTGGTGGCCAAGCTACGGAAATTCTTCCACCCCTTCAATCAGAAGTTCTACCAGATCACCGGGAGGACATTCAACTGGCCATGAGCAAAGCAGACCTTCACAAACTTCTTTGCGGGAGTTGCTACACTGGCATTTTCCAAAATGTCCTTTTTGAAACAATAACGAAGCACTT
The DNA here is from genome assembly GCA_018136845.1 of Heterotis niloticus. Classification (NCBI taxonomy): domain Eukaryota; kingdom Metazoa; phylum Chordata; class Actinopteri; order Osteoglossiformes; family Osteoglossidae; genus Heterotis; species Heterotis niloticus. The sequence continues at coordinate 13,413,931 of CM030895.1, forward strand.
TGATTGAAACAAAGACTAAAAAGCATCATGAGGTGACCAAATATGGGATGGGATTGGTGTCACGTTGTCTATAAATATGTGAAAGTTTGTGAGAAGTAACCATGCTTACATGCTTGTGTAAGTAACTATTCTTACGTACATTCTCCTCTTTAAAACCGGGTTCCCTCTCAAAGAAACGGCTGCCGGTGTCAGTTTACTTTGGTGCACGGTGTAGAGGTGGTGATGGATTGTTCTGTTTGTAAAGGTGATGGTCAGCTACATGTTTAAGACCATTGGATAAAACCATGAAAACTCACAAGAAGCCCGTTAGATTACATTAATTTGCACTTTTTTGTGTTTATCTGCTTGAATGAAGTCTTAAGAAATTGATCCAGGGAAAGCAAGCGGGCTCATTGGTTGTCATACTTTGTTGTTTGTGTTTACGTCTGTCTGTGTGTGGGAGTACATGTACGTGAGCCGTGAAGAATAAAGATTCTATTTGGGTCCAGGATGTAATTTATTAAATCAGAATTTTATGTATTCCAGCCAAACTGATGGCATTTACTTTGTTGCCGAGCGCTGGAGAAAATACCTTTTTTGAAGGAGTCAAAAGAAAAGTCACAAAAAGCATTGCGTTACACCCCAGCTCCAGGGAAAGGGGGTCAAGGTAATCGCAAGAAAATGGAATAAACAAACAACGGTGTAGTAAAGATTATGCAATAAGTATTTATTTCAGCGTTATTGTACAAACAGACCACATTAACTGTATAATTCATGCTTTTTTTTTTACTTACTTTCAGCTCTTGTACTTATTTGCAGAATGTGTTTATTTTTCTATTGTGATATTTTGCGTCGTTTTTAATTTTCTGCCTATCGTAAGAAAATATACAGTGGTGCTGCAAAGTTTGTGAACCCTTTACAATTTTCTACGTTTCTGTGTAAATATGACCTTAAACATCATGAGACTTTCATGGTCAACATACTGTATCTGTAAATGGCAAAAGTATGTAAACCTTTGCTTTCAGTATCTGGTGTGACCGCCTTGTGGAGATATGTAATATTGGATCATTTTTCTCAGATAAATGGCCAAGTATTATATTTTTGTCTCATTTGTTTAATTGGGTTCTCTTCATCTAGTTTTAGGACTTGTATGAAAATCTCATGATGTTTTAGATCATATTTATGCAGAAATATAGAAAATTCTAAAGGGTTCACAAACTTCGAAGCACCACTGTGACAACAATGTGCCAGGGTGTAAAATGCTGAAAAGCGGGTGCTGGGCTGTGCTGAAGTTTGTCTAAGCATAAAACACTGATATTCAGTACACTGTCTTGTACAGAATGGCTGTGAAGGAAATATATTTTGTTTTCTAACTAACTTATGCATATTTTCTCCAGGGAATGAGAAGAACATATACTACACTTTTTAGTTTATATTTTTTTAATTTAATACAAACTAAGACTTTCTTTACATTTCACAGATAAAACAAGAGGAGAATTATGTACAGATGGCATTTTTGTACCATATGTTCTGTGAAAAGGCTTTAAGTGAAATGTGACCAAGACAAAAATTTCAGCACTGGTCTGAGTTGAAAAAGTCTGTGTTCCTTGATATTCCTGCAAATCCTGTGCAAAAAAAAAAAAAAAAAAAACAATAAATCAGTATTGTCTCTTTTAAAACTATTGCATCTTTTTGCAAGTGAGCATCTATCTGGATGTCTGTAAGCCATCATTTGCTGATGCAAAATAACCACATGGCCAAAAGTATGTGGACACCTGAGCATCATCCCTATATGTGCTGGCTGAACATCCCATTCCAAATCTGTGGCCATTAATATGGAGTTGTTCCACCAGATTTTGGGAATAATTGCAGCTTTGAAATGGCTGTCAGCATTTTCCCTTTCTAAGCAATGGGGGCATGAACTGGACTTGGAAGCGACTCCGTGTGAATGAGACAAATTGTTTAAAACGTTTCTGACTGACCAACTTCTACCAGCAGAGAGGTGCGGAGACGGCTGGGTTCGTCTCATAGGGTCAACGCCTGAAAAAAAGTGGTGTTTGCAGTGCGACTGCTGAGAAAATGTGCTGTAACTCCAGACTAAATCGCTGCTGAGAGAATAATTCTGAAGTTACAGCACTGAAAACAAATTAAATTAACTCGTATCAGCTTCTTAAATTGCGTTAATTTGCCATACATTTTCATTGGGCTTTGCTGTAGAATTGCTGTAAAAATGTTATGCGTTTTGTTCTTTACTATGGAAATGGCCCCAACCAAATGCGTTTGCTTCTATTCCCGTAGCCTAATTTACAGCCGAGGCGGAGGCGTGGGGCCATTTTAATTAATCTTTGCAAATGGAAAACTAGTTAGCTTGTTTTACACCCCAGCAACTTTTTGCACTTGATAAAGTGTTTTTAATCTCACTCAGCTAATACAGTCTTCTTAATTGCAGAAGAAATGGGCAGCAGCGAGGGCTCGACCACGGGTGTCAGGTATTCATCATAGAGGTTGAGGAAGGAACGTGGAGGCAGAAAGGCAGCCCTTTCGATCGGGAAAATGGGCTCCCTCTCTCGCTTTCCTGCTCTCTCCTTCTCAACCCTTTCTCATCCACTTTCTCTCTCCTTCAGACAGTGTGTAACACACTGATAAAACACAACTGCCCTGTAACTTTATGGTTGGCTGCAGCCTGCTTAGTACTGAATTTGAATTTACGGTAAACTGTTAACTAATCTATGGTAATAAGCCATATTTTGTCATACAGTTAATCAAGGTAAAACACAGTAATGGTACAGTAATATTTTTTTATTTACACATACGGTTTGCAATAATAAAGTAAGCAAATACTACCTGTAACAGTAACTAGCTGTCAGTAAGTTGCAGCAAAATAGTGTACAGATTAGCAGAACCTGTCAGTCTTACTAACTTTGTCTACTGTACATTACTGACTTTGCATCGATACAGAGTGCCGTTACCTAAACGCAACACACTGGCTTATTTTTTTTTATTTATTTTTTTTTAAATGTACCGTGAAGCTCAAACACAACAAATTAGTTCTTTTTATACGCTGGCCGAAATGTTCTAGTCAAACTTTATTTAGGGTATCAACGAGGTTTGACAATTAATAACGCACATTTACTTCCCGATTATTGAAAACCTGAAATAAAGCAACAGATGCAGACGCTCCCGTTAACTACATTTCGCTCAGGTTTGGCAGATGCTTCTCATTTCTGCAAATAAACGTGAAATTAGCTTTTTAAACAACATATGCTGTGTTTACGGAGTTTTCATAAACCGTCACTTAAATCAAAGTACCGTAACTGCATGCTAACAGGAAAAGAAAAAACACTTTACGATTTTTCAACTTTACTTATTCCTGCAGTCAAATTGCTTTACGTCCCAGTTAAATTTTCATTCTCGAAACTTCTGTACTGCTCATTCCAGCTTTTGCTCTGCATTGACTGCTGCTTTCCGGCTTTATCCTAACAGTGACTCTGCAAATAAATTTAACACACGCAGTTTCGTAAGGTAATGGTTACCAAACAAACGTACATAATAACAATTTATAGCTGCAATGCAAGACGTTCTCAGAATGCTAATGAGCCTAAAATCATGCATCATTTTTCCATTTTATTTCTGTCATCAGTCAGCTATCGCAAATTGAACTACTAACCCATGAACGGGCCCAGGAGGTACAGCCGCCTGTTTTTTTTTTTTTTGTTAAAAACTCAAAAGCAGTAAAAGTCGTGAAGTTTGCTCGAGAAACATCTCTATTCTGTCTTTAGTAATCTTTCTGGTATATTCCAGCACACACAACTCTACAAAGGTCACGGCTTGAATCGCCGGCTTTTGTGACGGCAGCGTTACAAACTGCTAACAATATTTAAGCTTTTCTATAATAAAAATGTGTAAATACAGTATAATCCTACCAAGTGTAATGATCCCTGTACTGGTGGGCAGACTGATTCATCTCCACATCTCTCTGGGTTTTGGTATCTGGACAAAACCTACAGTGAAAACACTGACCAGAAATGGACATGAACGTTTATAAACGCATAACAAAACCGTGTCTTTCGTATGCATTTGCAAAAATTTGCTCTTCTTCTGTGAATTCTGGAATATTTTTAAATACATCACAATGGACAGCTGTTTTCATTGCTGTTTCACTGTTTAATTGATATTAATTATAGATATATTACATATTTATAATAAATATTTTTGTTTAAAAAATTAGCAACAATGTTAAGAAAAAAGCAACACGATTTTTTTACCGGGCTGCCAACCTATAGCTGGGCCTGAACACACACACACCAAAAATATAATTTATTATGTTTGTATGTCACTATGGCCGGCGCCAGCATTGCTGTCAGTCCCATCAGTGTGTCCAACCACAGGAGCCAGTAGCTGTTATTTGTGAGAAATAAGCATTTAAAATTAAATAATTAAGCAGGACACACAGCTCTGCACACATTAGTGATGTAAGTAAACTAAAGTTTGGTGATTTATATTTTGTTTTTTTCTTTTTCATTGAACTATGACCACTAATGAACTAAATGCAACCACTTTAATGGTAAACCATTATATGTATGTGTTATTGCTTTTGCATTCTCCACCACTACACTTAAAATATTTTATTTGCCTTAGGTTCCCAACATAAGCATGTCAGGGGTCATAAAAATTAATTCATAGATGACATAATTTAGGTGATTTACTGTAAGATAAGATTATTATTATGATAATATGGAGGGTTCACTGTTTGCAGAAAGAGAACAGAAGCAGCCAGTTGGATTTACAAAATGTTATACAGTGGTCAACTGTAAGCAGGAGTTCACTGTTGAGAAATACAACTTTATTAATGCTGCACAGTGATAGACACATTTCAGCAGTGCTCATCTGTTCATTAAGCATGCAGTGACTTTATATCTAGGTATCAGTGCGGTGACCCTGTCTCTATGCAGTGACTTTGCATCTAGGTATCAGTGCGGTGACCCTGTCTCTATGCAGTGACTTTGTATCTAGGTATCAGTGCGGTGACCCTGTCTCTATGCAGTGACTTTGCATCTAGGTATCAGTGCGGTGACCCTGTTTCTTTGCAGTTACCTTGTCTCTACGCAGTAACCCTGACTCCGCCGTGGCACGGTTTCCATTCAGTCACTCCCTATATCCGTTACCCCTGAGACGAGTCTCAGTCTCCCCCCGGATGTCCCCTCCCCCCCTCCTACTCTTCTATGTCTCCGCCGCGAGTGTGGCGCCTCCCACTCCTCTCTCTCCGCACGCTCACACGCAGGGCCTCTGTTGCCGAGTGGCGTGCAGTCCGCGGTCCCGCTCTCCCGCTTTCCCGCTCGGCTGGCTCTCCGCCATGGCGTACACGGCACACGGGGGCAATAAGAAGAAGGTCTGCTACTACTACGACGGTACGGTTTCCCGCGGGCCTCGTCTGTCGTCCGCTTTGGGGGGCGGCCTCAACACTCCGTGTCGCGCTCTTTTACTCCCTCTCGCCGAACGCTGAGAGTTACTCACTAAAAGCTGCGTGCAGAACTCGAGTGTTTTTTTTTTTGCTCATGCATTTTAATTTGCCTTTGGTTTTATTTGGGTCTGAAAGGGGGACTTAATGGCCGCTTTGTCACGTAATTACCAAACAAAACAAACTACCGTCCATCGACACGCTAGCACGGGTTAGCTAGCAGGCTAGCCGCGCTCTTCCACACACCCCTCGTACAATGAAGGAGTTTGCCGTGTGTGACTTAAAATAAGCCTCAGCGACAGTAACACAGCTGTAGTTGGCGATATAGTTTTACTGAAATAAAAGGTAAATGAGAATAAGACGAAATTTGTGAGCGTAACTTGGGCCCAGTAGTAATGAATTATGAAGCTGGGAAATAGGGTTGCTATGGCGCATGCGCACAGTGGTCTCCACGCTGCAGCGCGAGTAATGGAAACGGAACGAATTCGTACAAAACCCAACATTACCCTGCTCTTATTATTAAATTATTTTTTGTCTGAAGTTTGCACCCAAAACAGCTCACAGTACTTAACCCGTTAATATAGATGAAGTTATTTTACTCTAGTATAATTTAGTTCAATTCATGCTTCATAACTATGTGAAAGTAAGAGGAAAATGCCCTGATTTAACCAAATCCCCTCTTTTTATTCCTAGGTGACATAGGAAACTACTACTATGGGCAAGGACACCCCATGAAACCTCACAGAATGCGGATGACTCATAACCTGTTGTTAAATTATGGCCTTTACAGGAAAATGGAAGTATATGTAAGTTCTCAATATTTTTGTATTAAATGGCACATAAGCATGTGTTTCAGATCGCTTATAAAATAAACCTTTTCTCCAACAAGGTTTTCCATTTGTTGGAAGAGCAATCATGTGGTAGAACCTTACTGAAATACTGTGTTGTAACAGAAGGGAGTAGCGTTAGGCTCAGATTTAAAGAAGACATTTACCTGTTTTGTGTTTAAAGACCTTTGAGCTTGTATCTCTAAATATTACACAGTTAAAGCAGCTTTTTTTTTTCCCCCTTTCTCCCTTCCACAGCGACCACACAAGGCCACAGCTGACGAAATGACCAAGTACCACAGCGATGATTACATTAAGTTCCTGCGGTCGATTCGACCGGACAACATGTCTGAGTTCAGCAAACAGATGCAGAGATGTGAGTGGAGGTGATAGTGTCAGGGTACCCCCAGGGTTCTGTCCTAGGTTATAAGGTCAACTGCCTCAAGTGTTGCACTTTGCTATGTAGTCTGCTCCATTTTGCTACATATGTGAATGAAATAGGTTAGCATTTTCAGTTACACATAAAATACTGTCTTGTTTGCACTTCTTAAAATTAATTTGGTTTTCTGCCATTGGGTACATTGTAAAGTCTAACCTATTGTAACAATATGTAATTTGGTAGAAATGTATTCATGTTTTTTTAAATTGTGGTTTTGTTTATGTGTAGTCACATGATGAGAATTTTTATTTTCCAGTCAATGTTGGAGAGGACTGTCCTGTATTTGATGGCTTGTTTGAGTTCTGCCAGCTCTCAGCGGGAGGCTCAGCTGGTGAGTGGGAAGTTGTGGAATATAAACATATGTCTATGCATCTCAACATTTGCAAGAGTTGTCTTAAGTAACCTTTATCCTGGGTTTGGCTGCCAACGTTGCCTTCTGCAACTGAGTGACTGTGTTTTAATAGCCAGACACTGTTTTCGAAGCGTTAACAGAATGTCAGTTGTTCGGTTAAAGACAGTACACCGTGGTCAGCTTCCCAACAAAAGTCTTATGTTTGGGCCATTGGTTCTGTGCTATGAGAAGAGCTGAAATATACTCCTTTCAGCTCAAACGGAACATTGGACCAAATCTGAATGTCTTAATTTGACATGTCATTTAGTTAAATAAAAATCTTAATGGCTTTTGCTTTAAATTCTTTGTTCTCTGATGCTTTGGTTTTTCTTAATTGTCTTCTTTTCCAGTAACTTAACATATGTAGTAATGATGTCTGTTCTGCTTTAAGTCTGCATTCAAGCTCTCTTTTGTCTCTTAACCTTACAGCTGGTTCGGTGAAGCTTAACAGGCAGCAGACAGACATAGCGATCAACTGGGCAGGAGGACTGCATCATGCCAAGAAATCGGAAGCATCTGGATTCTGCTACGTGAATGACATTGTCCTTGCCATCCTCGAACTGCTCAAGTACATTTTCAAACAATGAACTCTATCTTTGAAAGTGAACACCAGATGCAGTATTAGTTTACAGGTGTTGGGTTGGTCACAGATCAACAGAACACTGATGTTTTGAGCTTTCTGTTTAGTTTTTGTAGATATGTTGGGTTTCATGTCTGAACGTTTCTGTTTTTTCTATAATCCTGCTTGTGGCTGTTCTTGTCATCTCAGGTACCACCAGAGAGTGTTGTACATTGACATTGACATCCATCATGGTGATGGAGTTGAAGAGGCCTTCTACACCACAGACCGTGTCATGACTGTGTCCTTCCATAAATATGGAGAGTACTTCCCAGGAACAGGAGACCTCAGAGTAAATTTATGTCTTTTTCCTCCATTTGACAATTCTAAAGAGATCTCCATTTCTCATTCCAATACAGAACAGTGATGGGAACTATATGAACTACAGTCAACCTCAGAATTATTGGCACGCTTCATGAAAATGAGCCAAAAGTTAATACACTATTTAGTATAGTGAACAACAAAGACACAGCATGCAATACTTTGGACTTAAACAGATGAAGATGATATACTGTCGTCGTCGTCCCCCCCCCCCCCCCCCCCTTAAGTTTTTTTTTTTTTTTTTTTTTGTGTGTGCGTACTGCAAATTTTTCAACAAAACATACATTTAAAAAAATTATTGGCTCCCCAACAGTTAATATTTGATGAAGCCTCCTCTGCAATTTTTGGGTTTTACTCTGTAAGCGCTTCATCTGTGCAACCCTACCAAAGGTTTTGCTGACATGGAGGTGGCATCTTAATTGATTTTGAAACTTAACTTTTAAGATACTAAACTGTATAATTCTGAAACTGACCCTTGGTTTCTGTTCTGCCTCCTTCGCTGCAAAGGGATAGTGCACATGACTTATCTTGTCAAATCTGCAAGAGTTCTAGACTTTAGAGACTTTTCATTACTACCCTGGCTACTGTGGTTTTTTTTTTTTTTTTTACATCTGTTATCTGATCTATGTAGGTCAACAAGTTTCTGTTTTGTTTAGGTTGAAAGCTTCTTAATTTTATCCATGGTGACAATGGCAAAGGGATTTCATGCATGCAATTTCATTTTTATACCCTAGAGAAACCAGAGTTTGTGAAAATCAGCATTACAGTTCCTCGAGATTGAGACCAACTGAAACCATAGGATTTCATAACAGATGCCATTTATTTAGTTTTAAATATTCTTCAGAGGTGCCAATAATTTTGACACTTGGGTTTTGCAGGGGGAAAAAAACAGTACTAAAAATGATTCATTTGAATGTGTTTGAGCCAAAAAATGCCACTTACTGTAGGTACTGTTTTATATATTGTGCTTGTTTTCATGAAGGGTGCCAATAATTCTGGAAGTGAAAGTATATCTTTTATGTACTCTGCATCTGTGTTGTAATTCCCACAGTTCACTTGAGCGGAAATGCCTACAGTGAATTTGCTTTTTTTTAATGAAAAATGCAGGCTATCCTCTGCTGATGAATGGAACTGTGTCTTGTACTGTAGGCTGCTTTTGTGGACATTTATGCTGAAGAGTAGAAAGCTCCCTGATGAATGGCAATGTAAATAACAAGGACAAATAGCTGCTCTGTATCACAGGCTGTTTTACTCTGGCACCTTTGAGAAGGTTAACGTCGTTCCACTTCTTTCCCAGGATATCGGTGCAGGCAAAGGCAAGTACTACGCTGTCAACTTCCCCCTGAGAGATGGGATTGACGACGAGTCTTACGAGCAGATATTTAAACCGGTGAGTGTGTCACAATGATGGTTTGCCAAGTAGACTAGATCATAACATCAAGCGTTCTCCTGCTTCCTGATATGCAGGAAACTGCAGAAAAGGTAAAGGAGATGGGTCTAGAAGGGCACAATTTGTGTCACCTATTGTTTACAGCCTCTTTTACATCTATGAACTTTGTGTTGCTTTACACACAAAGGTAATTTTACCTTTTATAGTATTTTTACAGTATTGATAAATGATTAGAATATTGTATGTAGACTACACAATTGTAATTTTTCTGTTCTTAGTGATTGTATTTCAAGAAGGTACAAAATGTAGCTTTGACTTTTAAGGATATCTTATGTCCTTCAGGTGAACGTTTTATCATTGTCTTCTTGGATGGTAAATGTTTGTAGGTGATGGCGAAGGTGATGGAGATGTACCAGCCCAGTGCAGTAGTGCTGCAGTGTGGCGCAGACTCGCTGTCTGGGGATCGCCTCGGCTGTTTCAACCTCACCATCCGAGGTGAGGAACTGTTTTACTTGAAATTATTAATTAACACACTTAGCTGACACTATTACTTGGTGTTTTATGTACTTGTGTAGCTACATCATTAAGCACTATGCTACCTGTTGTGGGAATAGAGGCAGTGACTTTTCCATGGATTTAAACATTTAAACTAGACCTGTTCCTTTTGAAAGTACGAGACTATTCCTTCAATTCTGTTGGATGTTGGTGTAGAACATGTTTAGCATCAGAAACATTTGTAAGTGACATTTCCTGCCACAATATGGGTTTCTTGTTGTCTCTCTGTTATGGGGTCCTGTGCTTCATAAGTGTGTTGTAATATGGCCTTTCTTCAGGCCCTGTATGAGAGTTTGTGCTGTGTCACTAGGCCATGCCAAGTGCGTAGAGTACATGAAGTCCTTCAACCTGCCCCTGCTGATGCTTGGTGGAGGGGGATATACCATCCGCAACGTGGCTCGCTGCTGGACTTACGAAACAGCTGTGGCTCTAGACACCGACATCCCTGATGGTAAGAAAACCTGACTTCCTTTTCCTCCCATAGAATGTGTGGTTCCACTTACAAGTGTCTCTAAGCACTTTGAGTCATTTTTTTTTATTTGGCAGGATCCAATAACAAAAAGGTACACACCATGGTAGTGTGAGAATTGGTGAACAGCAGAAGACTAACTGACCAGGTCTTAGAGCACTGCTCCATTCTTAACTGCTCAACATACTGTCATGGCTCAATATCAGCATGCTCCTTTGTGTGAAACTAAAATAATCTGGGAATTACCCTCATACATACCCTTTTACAGAGAGCTGTCTGAAATGTGCCATTTTAAGGTGAACTTTATCTAGATGAATACATTTTTTGGAGATTAGAAATGGCGTACTTTGTTTTCACTCCCTGGACTGACTTCCAGTAAAGTCTTCACATGTTCATGCATTTTCCAGCCACAGCAGCACCTGGTGATCAGGCATTAAATATTTCAGAATGAGGAAAGATTAATATCTCATTGATATGTATGTTTATGTGCACTATGTATTTTTGATAACTTAGGCAGATATTATAAAATTATTCTAAACAATTTCTGAAAATGAAAATCTCATCAAACTCCAATTTGATGCAATTGCTGTCACCACACTTATGCCTTTACTGCCATCTACTGGCTAAGTGGGTAAACACACATCGTGTGCAAAACCAAAAACTATAGTGCCAGTACAGATTGTTTCAGTGCTGATTTGCAACCTTTTCTCTCTGCAGAACTCCCCTACAACGATTACTTTGAGTATTTTGGACCAGACTTCAAGCTGCATATCAGCCCATCAAACATGACTAACCAGAACACGCAGGAATACATGGACAAAATCAAGTAAGAACATGACCTTGTGATTGTAGGTGTGTGTTTGGGCACACAGGTGAGTAATCAGTTTCTGTCCATTTGCAGGCAGCGTCTGTTTGAGAACCTGCGCATGCTACCCCATGCCCCAGGTGTGCAGATGCAGGCCATCCCTGTGGACATTGTCCCTGAAGACACCGTGGACGAGGACACAGAGGATCCAGACAAGCGCATGTCCAGTAAGGCCGCCCCACCTTTGTGTTTTTACTCCTACTTCATATTTCCTTTTACTGTACGTGTTCATAGACACTTCCTGTAATGCCACTGTATTTTTCTTTTGTTACTCATAGTCTCATGTAAATGTGTAAGGTTGGAAGATGAGGGTTGCACAGCTCCTGAGCTTTAGTGCTGGAGTCCTACATGGGTTTAGATTCGGGATTAATTAGCACTTAATTTGGGGGCCGATTCATAAAATCCACTTTATCAAAATCATACTTAATGATAATTAAGCGCTTGTAGATGAGTGGACATCTGTGTACCTTGGACCCCGTTGCTGACCAAAATTGGGCCCCTCGTTTATTTAAAGCTTCCAGAGGAATACAAATTCCCACCTTCACCAGATGTATTACTAATTTAAAAAAATTGACAGATTGTGGTGATCCTTTCTGCTTTGTAGTACGTGCATCTGACAAGAGGATAGCTTGCGATGAAGAGTTCTCCGATTCTGAGGATGAGGGAGAGGGTGGAAGGAGGAACGTGGCCAATCACAAAAAGGGTACAAAGCGTGTCCGAGTCGAGGAGGAGAGGAAGGATGCAGAGGAAAAGAAAGCCGGTGAGAATTCTTAAGGTTGCATTTGACTGCCATGTGCTTTTCTGTGACACAGTGGATCATGCTAAGATTGGAGGTCTGAGAAAATTTGTGAGAAAAAGTTTAATAATCGGATTTGAAACACAGAAATGGTTTGGCCAAATCATTTGAACTTGAATTTCTGAGGTTCCTGAATTGAAAGTTGAAGTTGAACTTGGTAAGGCGCAAGATATATTTTCAGATGTCAGTGTGTTTATCTGTTTTTAACATTTCTGCTTGTGAAGGGCAAAACATCCCGCTCCATCACAAAACCAGGGTCTCGTGTGAGAAGCCAATTGTCATTTTTCATTTTCTCTCAATCCAGAAGTCAAAGAAGAGGAGAAATCAAAAGAAAGTGCTTCTGAAAAGCCAGACACTAAGAGGTATGGGTGACATCCTAATGTGATGCAGTTGACCACTAATCTGCTTGTAATGAAAGGTTAGTTTTGAGCCTGCTTATTAATTTGCTAATTATCAGTGGAGATGAACTGCAGGCTTCAGCTTCCTGTTGTCACACGCTACATCATTGCAGACCTTCAGCTCGCTTATTGTACAGAAAAGTTCACGTAAAGGAAATTTCAGTTAATGGACTACATGATTCAGAGCAAAATTCCATCACCTGACCGCTGACTGGATCCTTTTGTTGTGTCTGTGGCAAGAAATGAACATAACCGAAAGCTCCTTTACTGCAGCATTAAGACGGAGCAGATGAACAGCCCCTGATGCCTCTTTGGAGGAAACCGCTGGGTATGGCCCTGGTTTGCTGCCTCCGAACATGACTGGACTCCACGCCGGATGCCACACCTTAAACATATTTATTTGTATATGTTGTCCTGGGTGTAATATGTTTGTGCAGTCTGTTTCCTGCAGATTTTGGTTAGTATGGGTGTCATTGCTAGAAATTACAGGAGAAGAATCACATTCTCTTTTGAGCAGAATGACAGTTTTATTGTATTTTTACAGGTACATTTTCTATCCGTTTTTTAACCCTTATTCGAGAAAATGCACTGTTTTTGAACCCAAATTGATTTCTTTGATATATTCAATATGAGTATTAAACTGATTTTGTACTGAGGTGATATTTCTTCCATACTGTGACCAAATACAGTACAGAAATGGCATGAAGCTTCAGTGCTGTTTCTGTCCACCATAAGAGGTTGCTGCCCTGTAATAGTTTTGCTTTTATATGTAGTCCGTGTATGTGCTTTAATGGCCTTGTGAAGGGTTAATGCTTTTATGATTTTAATCTCTCGAAGCACACATTGACTTCAGTTCAAGTTGATTATTGATGTCTATAACCTGTGTAACTTGGGAAGGGTGGCCATGCACAATAGCGCAGAAAATTAAATTGAGCCATTATGGGATTTTTCCTCAATTTTCCTTGTTTTGTTCTGGTGAACGCCCAGAAAAAAAGCATTTGGGGGTCTTTCTTTCACTTTTAGTTTTTTTACAAAATATTTTTATTTAAATGTGGCTACTTGCGATTTTCACCTTTTTGACATTCCAAGGTGCTGTTGAGCCTGGTGGTACTTTAAATTTTCAACATTTAACAGAGTTTTAAGGTGCAAAAGCATAAGTTTGTTTTGCTAAGAAAGTAAAACTTTAACTGCATCTTCAAAGGTATCTACAGACATCTGCCATTAATTGCTCAAATGTCCTAGTCTGGTCCACGAATAAAAGGAAAAATCTCAAGGTAATGGTGTAAAAGGTGTTAAATAAGCAGTGCTGACATCCCAGTACACATTTAATTTTCAGTTCCACAAGTTCGGTGACAGAAACCGGCTTGTGTTGTTTTGGGAGTGCTGAAACATCTCGGTGGTCCTGAAAGGCCACTAATCTGCCTGTGTTGCAGGTAACTCTCCAGGCCAACATTAACAGGAAAGTGACAGTGCTGTCTTGTGGACTTTTTGTTGCTGTGACAAGACGGCTCTAGATCAGTGGTTCCCTACCCTTTTTCTGAAGGAACCTTTATTTTACATCTTATCCATATTGTAGCCCCAAACACATTAGCATGCCAACTCTTCCAAACCGAATTCACAAAAAATTGTGGACCAAGGGGGTGCGTTAAACCAAACCTGTTGCTTTTTTACTAATTTGTTCACCAAAGCATATTCCATCCCATATTTTTTAAAAAGCCCTTAGATAAAATTTATTCAGAGGCCCCAAATTATAGCTCTGGTGACCAGGGGGGTCAGGTTGGGGAAGCTGCTCAGTCCTTAGTAAAATAGCTGTGAACTTATGAGAATAACAATTAACTAAGCATTCTGACCAGTCAGTAACCTCGCTTTTGAAGGCCATAAATGAATACTAACTAGTTGCTGGTGGGCATAGCATGTCAACATTATTAGTTACTGCATTTTTATCGTTTGTCACGTTTGGCGCATTGTTGTCCGTCGTGTCGTTAAACCGAAGCGGTATTTGACCACGGCAGTTCCACCCTTCACCACTGGAGGCCGCGCTTGCTCAACTTTCTAAGAAGCGCGTCTGTTCCGAAATGAAGTTATTTGTTATAAATGAGCAACGTACGAGGGGAAAAGGGGCCCGAATGTGTGTCATTTTGTAGCTTTTATTCAACACATTTTGCATTTGTGTGAATTACGCCGTGCAGATGAAGACGTGGAAAGAGCGAGAAGCCCGTCCACACGGACCTGAGAAAGAGGCGCCAAGTATGACCGGCACGCGGCTCCAGAGCGCCGCTAACGTCCGTCCAGTTCACGGGAAGCACGACGTTCAAACGACACTCGACGTTTTTCCTCTTCTGCTTACTTTTAAACATCCACAGCGACTTACAGTACTTTGCCGTGTACACACCTGGTACAATTCAGGGTAAGTACCTCGATAAAGGATAGTAGGTTATTGGTACTGATGTGCAAAGACACCACCATTTTCCTGTTTCTGCTTCACTGTCTGTTCCAGCGTACCAATGGCCATGACTGGGTTTTATATGAGGCCAAGTCTGCAGTGTAGCTGTCATAATTGTAGCTTTAATGGTGGCAGTTTGTTTCATTCAAGCCAAGCCAGTGAAATGTCCTCTTCATTTGCACTTAAAATGGCCCCTTAAGTTGCCTGTAAAGTGAAGGATGTGCAGAGTTTGGCTTCAGAAGTTGACAGGCTAATTTGAATGCAAAAGAGTTGGGTTTAACTCTTTTTTTTTTTTTTTTGTTTAGATCTTGTTTTTGGCGCGTGTGTGAGGCGGTAAAGGTGCCGCGCAGCCATTGTTTGTGGCACTTGTCCACAGGTGGGTTCAAACAGGTGGTTCCGTTGGTTAGGCCGGCAGGCCCGGTGAAGTGGGAAAGTTGGAAAGGCAAAGTCCACGGTGGGACCAATGTCACAATAAT
The DNA here is from genome assembly GCA_018136845.1 of Heterotis niloticus. Taxonomy (NCBI): domain Eukaryota; kingdom Metazoa; phylum Chordata; class Actinopteri; order Osteoglossiformes; family Osteoglossidae; genus Heterotis; species Heterotis niloticus. Next base: position 13,429,357 of record CM030895.1, read on the forward strand.
GCGTTGAACTCTGTGTTGTTTGACATTGTTGGCCAAAGAAGCTCGCAGGGCAGTTCGGCATCTACCTCTGAGGAAACTGTCATCTTCTGAATGACCCACAACATAGTCATGTTTGCGTTCTCACATTTGCTCAGACTTGGGCTGCATCTTCTGTTTGTTTAATTTTGTCTTTTTTACAGGATACTACTTAACTGAAATAACTCATCAAACAAAATGGCTATTTCTGTAGTTACAGGTATTTGGAGTTTACCAGAACCATTTAATAGATGCAGGCATGAACGTCTGGTTTGAGAGCGGTATTATCGGTTTGTATCAGTTTTCCAGCTCATTCTGGAAGTTTTAAACACACTGGTGATGTTCATATGGGAGGGTTATTGAATTAGATACAGTAGATTTAGCCAGTATTTGCACTGGAGAAATTTTACATGAACTTTCTTTCTCACAGGAATGGTTATAAATTGTGGTATTAGCCCTACCTTGTAAGTCTTCCAAGTTCTCAACAGAGTGCATTTTGAGCTCTGTTCACTACTGGGAAAAAGCTGCAAAGTGGGAAAACTTGTCCATGTTTCCTAAAAAAAAATTAAGGTGCGAGCAACCGAAGAAAAGCAGATGCTGAAACTTAAGAGGTATTATCCATAGTAAAGAACTGTGGTAAAACAGAGCACCCCCCCCCCCCAGAACATGAATTACTTTACTTTAGTGTGGGTGGAAATTCAAGTTCCATTCTACATTTGGAGGGAGGGTTGGTATTTTATCTCGTATGACTGTCAGTACCATTTTTACTGTAGGCTGTAAGATTTGCGGTGCTTTGTTGGGTGGGTTACAAATCCAGTAGTTTAAGATTTGGATTGATGGCCAATTTCCGGTTCAAAGGCCCTGTTCTGACCCCTGCCAAGGCTAAATCTAATCTAATGAATAACTTGTGAAAAAGTACTCACCCTAGCATGCCTATCCAAGCTTAGTGTGGCAACACACCAAGTAACACTTAATACCATGTGGCCTGGTGATCCTGGCATCAAGCCACTTGGCTGGTGACAGCCCTCCTCCCTCAGAACTGGCAGCAGAATTGAAGTTAACACAGCTGCCCGGTTGTTCTTGGGACAAAAATGACAAAGCTGTCAAATTTTATTCACATTTATTTTTGCTTTTAGTGTGCTCACAGAAAATTAGAACACCTTAAGCAGAGGAGTTTAATAGCAATTTTTTGTAAGCAAAGTTACATTCCATCTCTAAGTCAAATTGGTCAAAGCTTCTCCAGTATTTACAAAAGAAAGAGACAAGATGCTACACAAACATTGCATCTGATAGATTCCTTAAATTTGTCAAAGACCACTGGAAAAAAAAGTCTGTTGTAATCAAAACATACCACAGTATATAAACAGTAACCATTCCACTTATCACAGCTTGGTTGAGTTCAAAATTGCTTAAAAGGTCTCCAGGATGACTTTGTCTTTTGTTATCTTACAAAAATGAGCAGGGTGGAAAAGAGCTGCAAACTTCATGTGCTTCTTGAGATCAAGATTTCATTTGTACAATAATCACAGTTAAAAACACCCCGCCTATACATACTTACACTTTATTAAGGTCATAAAACCAGCAATAAACAATAAAGCCTATACAACTCGGATTTCTACTGAATCACCAACTGGTACAGCTAAATGAGAAGTGAAAAGCTTCTATGACTTCTTTAAATGACTTTCTAAAACCTAGTTCTGGGAAATTGTATCTTGTCTTTTCGGAGCAAAAGAAAAAAAAGACTTTAGTGTTGTACGCTGCGTGGTACAGAAAAGAAATTTGCGTTTTCCATGTTGAGACTACCTTTTATGTCAATCTGTAGCACGGTGTAGAGGCCTGATTTTTAAAAAAAAAAAAAAAAAAAAAAAAAGCTGCCTCTGCCAACCATGTCACCCACTTAATTACATCTCAGCTCACCCACCCACCCACCTAGACCATGGGCATATCCATACATTTGACAAGTTTACATTTTGTAGAAAAATGCAAAAAGAAAACAAAACATTTAATACTGATGCAAAAAAAAAAAAAAAAAAAAACAATGTGGCAGAGTGTGGATGCATTTTTTTTTTTTTTTTTCCGTATTACTTATCGAAGCCACCCACCTCTCTACCCCTTGGAATGGTGGTAACAATGGAGCGAGATGGGTTTTGTGTGAGGGGGGAGGGAAAACAAAAGAAAAGCTTTAAAATATCCCTGGATGTAGACAAGTTCTCCAAAGCCAACCCTGGCACCGCTCCCACATACAAACAGGGAAAAGGTCTTTGATTATCTTTTTCTCCTTTTTTTTTCCTTTCCTCTTTCATTTCTTCTGTTTCTCTTCTGGTGCCTCCGGCCTTACTCGGCTGCCTCGGTGGCAGCAGGGGCCTCTGGACTGGATGCGGCCTCCTGCGAGGCGGGTGCTGCAGCCTCCTCTGCCTTGGGCGCCTCCTGCTCGGCAGGCTTGGCCTCAGGTTCGGCTGGTTTTTCTTCTGCAGGCTTCTCCTTTGGCTCCTCAGGGACAGGGGCTGCCTTTGCCTCCTCCACTGGCGCCGCTGCTGCCTCTTCAGGCTTGGTCTCTTGTGTGGTCACCTCCTTGGCCTCTTCACCGCTGGCAGGTGCTGCCGCCTCCTCCGTGGCAGGCTTGGCCTCCTCAGCGGTAGCGTTTGCCTCAGGCTCCTCTTTCTTGGTTTCCTCTGTGGAGGCAGCAGCAGTAGCATCCTCGCCCTCCGCTCCCTCAGTTGTCTCCTTCTTGGTCTTCTTGAAGGAGAATCCACTCAGCTTGAAGGACTTTTTGAAGGAGAAGCGCTTCTTCTTCTTCTTTGGGGTTTCTCCACTAGTAGAGGGCGTGGCACTTTCCTCTGTCTTGGCAGCAGCACCATCACCCTCTGCAGCTGGAGAGGCAGCCTCAGTGTTCTCCTTGTCCCCCTCCTCCTTGCCTGCTTCAGCCGGTGCTGCCTCCGCCTCCTCCTTTGGGCTCTCCTCAGCTGTGGCACTGCCATTGGCCTGCACCTCCTCTTTGCCTGCCTCTGCTGCTGCGGGAGAAGCATCTCCGTTCACTTTGACATGGCCATTCTCCTGCAGGAATAAGGAAAGCCTTTGATGAGGACCGAAAACGCTCGGAGTTGCACAGATCCTGCAGTACCGTCACAAGGACAGAGGGGGCAGCAGACACTGAAGGTTCGGTGCGGGCTCATGCCCACTCAAAATTAACAGGCACCCCCACGTCAGCGTGACAGTACGTCTACATTTATTTAGCTGATGCTTTCTCCAAAGCAACTTATGTTAAGCTGCTTACGGTGATTTATCTATTCATACAGTTAGGTTGCTTTTACTAGAGTAGTTCGGGATAAGTTCCTTGTTCAAAGCTAGAGCGGGAGGTGGGATTCAGACAAAGGTCCTTAAGAGTGCTGGGCAGCGGGGGTAACCTCACTACTTGTTAAAGCCTTGGCATTTGAGGCTAAATTCGACGTACATCTGAGGTAAACGTTTTCATCCAGGATCTACTCCACTCGCTAGCATTTATATCCCTGTGAATGAGAACCCGTAGTCAGATGGCTAATGCTCCACTAGGGGGCGCTCTCGATCCGCCACGGTTCACACTGAACCGTAGCGCCAAAACGGAGCAGATGCTCATTAAAACGGCAGATGCTCATTAATACCGCAGATCACGCATCCTTCATCAGTAGCGACGCTTCTTCAATTAAAAAAAGAGACTAATAAATACACAGTCGATGCTTTCTGTTTACATGCACCCACACCAACCCAGTGGGTCAAAACAGCGCTTTCGCAGCTTCCCGCTGGCGCGATGGCGAGCATCTCTAGACCCGCATCCCCGACAAAAGGCGTGGCGAGGAGATCCTGGGGAAGCAGCGCAAAAATCGAATTCCAGTCGCACTGCTCATCGCGTGGGGAAAGTGGAAAAGCTAAGGGAAACTACAGCTTCAAATACTGATGCATTCGTTTTCTGAGCTCCGTGAGAGATCAGCCGAAGGCACACCGTGGCTCCATCAGACAAAGCGACACTCCCACGACAACGAACCGGCGCCAAATCGACAAATTCGTGCCCAGTTGACAACAAATCGGCGCCACGTTGCTTAAATGTTGGGAATCCTTCGCACAGCGCACACCGTGTGCTGAGTCCGTGTCCACAAGCCCTTCTCTGTCGCTCGCACGCACGCACACCCAGTGTGGGAAACGGGCGCTGCTTCTACATTAATGGACGCACGAGTGACTGAAATAAAGCGCCTTTTTAACAGAAAAAGTTCGAACTGACAACTGCAGTCCATCTCCATGCTCAAGCGGTGCGCGTGTGGATGCGGGCGCGGAGCGTGCGCCGCCAAAGAGCACGCGTTTTCGCGAAGCCGCCGAATTAAAACATTAATTAAAAGCAGCGTTTACCTGTCCATTTGTCTTGGAGGGCGAAGCGGCAGCTTCCCCGGGCTTCTCAGCCGCGGTTTCGCCCTTGGCGGCGGTCTTGGAGAATTGCGCTCCCATGCTTTCGGTGCAACAAAGAAAACCGAGCGGCTCCCAAAAACGTGAACAAAAGAGCACGAGCCTCTTCTCCCCCTCGCACGCGAGCTCTGCGCAAAGGTCCCTTCAGCAAAGTTGTACTACACAAGCAAAACCAAAAAAAAACAGCGTCCAGTCGCTGTTGAACGGAATTGCAGCTGGAAAAAAATGCAAGGAAAAAACCTGCCAACTTAAGAGAAGTAATAAAAATCCCAGATTTGTGGCCGCGTCGCCGTAGACAGGGGTGGAAAATGGAGAAATTTCCCTTGTTGCTAATAAGATGCGGAGTCCAACGCCCAAGTGCACACATGAATGGGCGCTCGAAGTCGTGACGTCATTCGAGCTACGGCCCCGCCAATCAGGGAAGGGAGCTGGGGAAGGGGGCGGAGCTTCGATCCTCGCGAACAATGGAACCGAGCGGATTGTTAGAAATGTGAAAAAAGCGGACTCGTCCCGGCTACATTTTCCCCAATTAAATGATTAGCAAATTGAGGAAAGTATTTGATAATTACAGTCAAATACGTGGTCATTTAAATCTTTTAAAATTACAAAGATACTTTAAATCCCAGGTTTTATTTGTTGCCAGCAATTATCGAATATTTTGTCCTATTGTTACAATCGCGTTACAAATATGTTTGTGTGCATTCTTTTAATTATAAGGAAGTGCGTGGATATTCCTCATCCGGAGGGTTTTTGCAAGAAGAAGAGCTTGAATTTTGAAAGACACGGATATTACTGTTAGGCTTGGGAATTAAATCTGGATTTACTGTCTTGGATATACTGTAACTTATAAATCCAAAGAAGTGTTTTTTTTTTTTTTTCTTAGCTCTTGGGCAAAAAGGAACCCGCTCTTCCCAACGCTTTTTCCAGTAAACGTGCGACTGACAAGAGGAGATGGAATCCACATTAATGTTGAATTACGCCGAACTTCTCCCAGTCGAGAATATACATCTTTGTCAGGACATTTTTTTTCCAATAAAAAATACATTTTTCCCGTTGTTGTAAACATTTAATTTTTATTTTTACCTGATGGAGTAACAGAAATGTGGAGTGGGAAAATGCAGCGCGTGTGAGAGAAAAAAAAATGTCACCCATACACCCACATTTCGGTCCACCATCTTGTGCGAACGATTCCCAGTCGCATCGCGCCGCTCGATGTCCCTCGCTCGTGGGGACAAACAAATACAGAAACGATGCGCCCCCCCACCCCCGAATTTACAGTGTCGCTCTTTTAGTCCCTTAGTGCACCGGCATGGCGATCACTTCCCAGACTACAAGTTGTTCATTCATTGTCGGGGAGGCTGCAAAAACCGCGCGTCGCTTTTGCTTTTTAATGTAACGCACAGGTAGACGTAATGAAAAGAATGAACGAATAATATTTAAGTGGCCGGCAAACAGTAGCAAACGAGATGAGGGAGGGAGGGGCGACGAGCCCGAATCCACGCTATATAACACGGAAAAGCCTATTAAAAGTTTCGTCGAAAGAGCTTTGGACGGTCTATTTCTATGCCTGTGGAGATGTTTTCACACTCGACGCGATGGCGTAATATATTCCATGTGTGCAGGATTTGCATTCTGATCAATTTCAGTGTTTTTGGTGGCGCTCGTTCCTCCACGGAGGAGTCATTTGGTTTTTCCTCCCTCTTATGGCCGGGAATCTTGCAGTTTCCATGGTGATTTCGCTGTCCGACGCGAAGCCGGAGCCCAAGCGACTGCGGAACGGGAGAGGCGCGAGGTGACGCGAGGCGCGGGCGCGCGCGCGCGCGCGGGTTAACGGAAGGGTGACGCGGGCGCGAGGAAAGTGCACGAGGCAGAAGGGGGGAGGCCGGCGGGCAACTGTGGAGAAGCGGAGCGAAGCGCGAAGTTTGCTGAACGCCACACACGCACAAAATGTGTTAACCCAAGGCGAAGAGAAGTGAAAACGCTTTTATTATATAATTTTGGCGTCGACAGGTTTCTTTCATCCAAAAACATTCTGCTGGGTATTCACCCTTTTTGTCATTTTTGTGCGTGTGCGCTGTCTTGAGTGTGCAGTGCTTCTCCGTACAAATTAAAGTTATGAATGAAAGTTCTGGAAATAGAACAAGCATTTACTAAGGAGAAAACTGATTGTTCTGTCAGCAAAAGTGGGTTTTTAAGGTCTGAACTTATCAAGTGCATCTGCTGTTATTCCGCAGGTGGCAGTTGGAAAGAAGTTGCTGGACCAGTTTGGCCTTTGTTGTCTTATTTCCAGAATGACAAAACCCTCGAGCAGAAGACACTTTTATCAGGACATCAGATGAGCTGTAAACACCCATATTTTCACAGTTACAACACAAACCGTAGTACCGTACTTTGAAACACTCAGTCCTGGATACTGTCAAGTAGAGTTTAGACAAATACAGGGGATGGAAAGTATTTGCAGTAAACCGAAACATACTTATTGGCCCAGATCCCTTTTGAACTTCCTTCTTTGACCAGATGATCTGCTTCTGCAAAAGTGCTGTAGCGGGGAACATGAACATGTGACAGCAAGAGAGCCTTGCTTAAGTCCATCTGCTGGATGGCACACAAAATCATTGCTTTTGTTGAACAACGTCTCACATGACCATTGAGATGACAGGATCATATCTTTTCATTTCTGCTGCGTAAGGTGTAAATCTTTTTTGTTTTTTTGTAAACAGCCTTTGAGATGCAATTGCTGACCACTGCCTGTTCCCTCCATGGGGAAAAAGGCACCCGGTCTAAAGAGCCCATACGAGGCATTTAGAAGTCCTGTTCTGTTTGCTATCAGCATCTGACTTGTCTACATACCACCGTAGTAATTTCCACATATATCAGAAGAAAGCTTCTTCAGTTTCTGCATACGGCAGCAAAATGAATGTTGTTTTGATTTTGGGATTTTCAGGCCAGGATTGCTCCCACAGAAGTAATGTTGTGGTGTAGTTGCTTTCATTCATTATCCATGACCACTTGTCCTGTGTTGCATCAGAGTGGCCTGGAACTTATACTAGAAGCGCAGAGGGTGAGGCAGGGGAAGAGCACGCACTGTAGACAGTGCAGAGTCACTAATCTATGGGAAACACAGCTTTGGATTGTGGGAGGAAACTCGCACACCATAGGCAGATGATACAAGGTCATTGCAGACCAAATGGAGTTCAAACCTGTGTTCCATCACACAGTCCAAGCACCACGAGGTGTCCGCAGTGCCCCTTGTACCACTGTGCTGCCCTGCATGCTATTACAAAAAATTGGAACTGGAGAGGGAATACCCGCCCTACAGTACATGAACTTGTCAGTGCATCTAAGGAATTTTGGAGAGCTGTTGGATCTCTGGGAAAGCGCAGTTGTGGAAATCTTGTTAACCAAAGGACAACTTTTCAAATGGATTTTTACAAAATACGATTCCTGCCCTGAAAACAGGATGTCCCAAAGGGTTCATATGGGTGTCGTTTTTGGACAGACGAGTGTGTTGAGTGTTTGAATGCGTTCCATCTGGAGTGAACCTAGCCTTTTGCTCTATGCTTCTCGGGTAGATTCTGGACCGCTGCAACTGGACAGGACAAACAGTTGATGAAACTTGCAACTTGAAATCTGTTGGTTTGGTACCCGAATGGGGGTTGCTGAATGACAATAAATATCTTACCAAAAGTGTTACCTATAGAATTATATTTTAATTCTTTTTTTTACAGTGGGATCAGGAAAAATTCATTCCGAAAAAGAATCCTGTAGACTGGCATACTTAGTGAAACCTGGGTGTATGAGTTTTTAATATCACTGAACAGAATATCTATTAAAGCACCTTAATAGCACATTTTAAATAGTGTATTTTAATCATGGTCACATTTTTAATAACATATTTTATTTTGTTTTGCATTGTCTATTTTGCATGGCCTCTTCATGTGTCGGCTGTGGTTAAAGAGCAGGCGTCAGAATGAAACGAATCCCTAGTAATGATGACCAAAGAAGGCTGTGTGAACTCAGTATCTTCGCACTGACTCCCAAACTGACAGGGCAGGACACAGCGATTTCCAGGTCAGCAGCAAAGTAGACAACCAGTCTTTCTTTCAACATTCCATGGGTGAAAGAGGGTGACGAAGAGCAGGAAGATTAGATCCAGCAGATGAGTGTAAACATGGCCAGGGCTGCGTGCCATCACTCAGTAGCCCATCAAACCACTCATCTTCGTTGTCACACTCTTGTAGAAGAAGGGGGGTTTCGTTCCGTCGCCAGCCACCCCCTTCCTGGGACCTCCACCGAAGTGCAAGCTGCTGGCCTTTCACTTGCTTCAGGAAGAATGACAAGTTTGCAATGCAAATCCACCATGGATAACAGCAAAGACAAACAAAGAGCTGCCTGCTTAAAGCTCTTACGTGTAGTGGGCTCAGAATTAATTAAAATTCTTGTCATTCTTGATGCTTTCTTAAGAAAAATGTGATAACAAACAATACAGAAGGGGCCTTTCAGATAAAATCATTGAAATTACATCCTAGATACTGCATAATAATTCACTTAAACTTGTGCAAAGAAAATGAAGCCACGAGTGTCAGTGAGGTCATATATTTGTTTCTCCGTTCATTTTCTGCCTTTGGTGGTTCTCATTTCTGCAACTTGTAGTGGAAAAACTTTGATAACTCACACATGGTCCAGTATGGAACCTTAAATCTCAGAAGGTGTGAATGCTGAGTTCTGTTTTACTGCATGTGGCATCTGCAGCTGAAACTTGCTAAGCTGCATTCTTGTAATGGTGGTACAGAGACAGATAATGCGAGGGACAGAGAAGTCATTTTGGTTTCGCTTGCTTTCTTGGATTTAGGACGTAAGAGCTGGTGGCTCCTAGATCAGAAATCCCCTGCAAATCTTTACATGCACCGGCAACAGCATGTAAATTTTGGAACTTGACGTCCTTCTGCTTTTGCTGCACTTACCTGTGTTGCTGGAGTTATGGGTCAAAACTTCCTTGGGGTGAAATTCCTTCTCTTTGCTATTTGCATGAAATCAAATTTCAGTAACTGCCTGTAAGCCTGCAGAATGTGCTGTAGATTGCTGATCGTGGCTCTAGCACAACACAGGGATTATGTTAAGCAAACTGGCCCCCATGGCTCTCAACAGCCTTATGCAAAGAGCTGACTGTACTGGAAGGTCAGGTCATGAGTGTGACGCTGTTGTAATTGAACTTCCACAACTGCTATGACACTGCAGCAGCGGTGTCCTGTACCTGTGTCATTTAGCCCTGGGGGCAGATATTATGTCTGCACCCCAGTTACTGCCCAGTCTAGGGTTGGGATGTAACATAGATATTTAGGGAAGAATTGACCCAAGCAGAAAGGAATCAAAACCTAGAAATAAGATTTTCTTTCTTTTTAGCACTTTTTATTATCATTATTGTTGTTGTTAATATCAGTATGTTATTGTTATTTGTATAACTGTGATGGCCGCTCCGGCACTCACACAGATGAGTGGATAGTTTAAGTATATTTTGTTTGAATTTTTGTTTGTGTTGGTTTGCTTTGGAGAGTTTTGGGTGGTGAGGTGTTTGGCTTGAATTTGTATGGGGTTTGAATGGAAATTGTTTTGGGTTGCTGGTTTGGTTGGTGGTCTCTGGGGATTGGCCTATCCAGGTACCAGTCCAGACAGAGGATTGGAGGAAGGAAATCGGGCCTTGGAAAGCGGGAAGTGGATCCAGGGTCAATAAACCTGCTGCAGCATGGGGGGGGGAGAATATCGGTGTAGACGTTCATTTGGTTTGGATTTCCTGATTGGTGTTTTTATTAATAGTATTTTGATTTTGCTGGATTTTGTTATGTATATGATTTGGTTAACCAATCGGTGTGTAGCGTTTTGTTGTTTGTGTTTGTATAGTTCTGGTGTTCCCCTATTGTATGTAGTTGTATGTGAATGGTCTGATCAGCCATTATTTAAGCCCTGTTGTGGGTTTGGGGTCGTTCAGTTGTATGTCTAGTTGATTTGTGCTGTGCACTGTTGGTTTGGGTGTTATGTTCGGTTGACCTTTTTATGGGCCCAATTTTATTCTTTGCTGACATAATTACCTTTTTTTGGAATAAATGATTCTTTTCTAACAATTAACCTGTGATTCCTTGTGCCTGCAGACTCGGTCCCTCACAATAACCCAGTTTCCAAGCGCTTTGTTCAGGGATGAGCAAAGCCGACAAAAATCCTCCTCCTTTTGGTGGTAACCACCCTAACAAACAGAAACAAATAGAAGTACATCATTTTTATCCCACCCCTCCCCTTTCTGCCACCAAGACCGCCTTCCTCCTCCTCTTTTCCAGGTGAGTTTATTCCTTACATGCCTTCTTAATTGGCCGATTCTTCCATTTGGCTAACTGGGGAGACAGAACATGGACACTAAAGGCCTTTTTACCAGGGCCCAACTCCCCTTATGGTTCCTTTTACTTTACCCCAGTATATTGAGCAGCAAAATAAGTTACAGTTATAACTGTAAATATGCCATCATGTCAATGCACATTTTATTCTAAAATTCCGTACAAAATAATAAGTATAAATAAAACTAGCACTTACCAGAGATTACCATGAACCACTGAAGTTCTTTACGATGATGTCCCCTTTGTAGCGCATCTGCAAATCCATAAACCAACATGTATGTTGCGTAATAGAGCTACCGTCCAGGTTGCAATTAATACACCTATACTGGTTCAGGTATTTGACGGCAGAGGCATTTTCACGTGGCCCAAAGCGCTGTCATTTGTGATGCAAACAAGATGATGCTGAGGCCATACTCGCATTTGATAATTTATTTTCACCCATTTTAGTCACCCAAAAATCCCCTTTTAGGCTTTTTTTATTCCCCACAGGCAGTAATTTTTTTCACATCCCCCTTCTGACTTTGACCCAGGGCAGACCCCTCCGTAGTGCACAACTGCACTGCAGCACCATACATATTCCTGTGATACAATACTGAAATGCTTGGCAAAAACTCCTCTGGACCATACATGTGATTTAGTGTCACTCTCGTCTACTGCGTAGATTTTAATACATTTACGATGTAACTTATGTATGCTTCAATAGTTAAAGTTGCCAGTTGCCCATTTTTATGAGATATTTGTGCAAAAATATATATATTACTTTTATAGGCATCCCTCGGTGCCCCGTTTTTTTTCTACTGAGGTGGGATGATATCTGTTGGCGTCCAGACCAATTTATAGTGTCTGAATCATTTATACTGCTAGGTATTTTTATGGAGGAAATCCAGGGTAAGTGCCTTCCCAAAGGGTGCAAAAGCTGGAGCGGGGATTGGATCCGACTTCAAACCCAGCTCCTGCTGTAATGGTGTACTTACCCTAAACTGCCCCAGTGACACTTACCCTGCTGTATAGCTGGATAGCAGCACAGCAAGCAATGCTGGTGCCTCAGGTTGTCTTCCCTGTGCCTTTAGATCAGGGGTTTGACCCCTGCTCAGTCTGTGTGAAGTCTGCAAGTTCTCTCTGAGAGCCCATAGGCACACACAGAAGACGGTAACAATAAACCACTTCTCTGCCACCATTTATCTTGGAAAGCACACAAGGGGTTGCCCTTACTTGACAGCACTTACCGTTCCATAAATGGATAAATCGTTTCAGCAGTTTTGTATATAAACTTGGTTTTGTAAGCTGATTGGAGAAAAATGGCTGCTAAAATGATAAACGGTAATAATCTCTTGTTGACATTTCAACGATTTATGTGTTTTGACAGTCTGGACGGACCCTGCAGACTATCCGGGTGTCCTGATACCTGAGCTATCCAGGTGCTCTACCTGCTGACACTGGTGAATTGGGGCTCATAGCTGCTCGGGTCAAACACATAGGAGGAACCTAATCGCTGACTACTGGGTTGTGAAATGCAGTCATCTGTCTAGTGTTTTGATCCAAGTGCAGCTTAACACTTCACAAAGAAGTGTGCGTCTTTATGTTTGAGCATCTGAGTGGTTAAAACAGCCCCTCTTTCCATTTAAAAGTACCGTTAATCTTCGACAGGGTGTTTTGCTCATAAGAATCCCACTTTCTTTTCCCCCAAACAAGTGAGATTAATCTCTAAACAGCTGACCAGCAACAAACCACTATGATAATATTTAGATCGCTCCTTTCTTTTGTTTACTGAAATGTTCTCCTTAGTGAAGGCACCAAGAAGTATTTAAATTGGTTTATCTGATAAATGTTTTTTTTTTTTCTTTTTGGATACTACAGTGATATCTACATTTCACTGCAGGGCTGGGCCAAAAGCTCTCAGCTGATAAAATCACAAGTTTTTGTCAGGAACAATGTTGGCCAGAGGGGATCTGGCTGTGCTTTCTGTTTTACCTGATGGATAGCAGAAGGTCTCCACAGCGGTTGTTTGATGAAACTTGAAAACTTGAAAAACGAAAGCAACTCGGAACCCAAGGCCGCTAAGTAGTTTCACTTCGCTGTCTGGTTTCGGAGTAGCTGGTCAAGTCAGCGTTTGACTCTTTTGGCCGGTGCCTTTCAAACAACACTGGAAGTGGCCTTGAATCAATAACACAAACAAGTCTGTGTCAGAACAAATGCAAATTCTGTTGTGGCAAAATAATGTTGAAACGGCGATAAGGATCTGCCTGCTCTGAACTGATGTGTAACAGCTTGAGTTTTGTTTCTGTATTTTTCTGTCTCTCATCTCTCACATTTCGGAGTTCGGCAAAGGTCACACAATCAGAGATCAGCCTGTGCCACGGAGGGCCGAGACACGTTGTGGCAAGGTCTGCATGGTAAAAACATGTGAAAGGTGGTAAGCAGGACAGAGGAGAACTTCTTAAAAATCTCCCCGCCACCCCCCACCGCTAAGTCGCAAGTTTCGGCTTTCCCCATCTTTGGCTTGAGTTTTATTTATTGCCTTTACTGTATTTTGTGAGAAGACTCTGGCACCAATTGTCCGACTGTGAGAAAGTGAAACGGCGGTGCAGAGAAGGACCAGGTAACTGAATACTAAGCACTGCACAATAACTGGGGTAAAAGGATATTTCTCTTCACAGGCTTGCGTTTTGTGTGAGAAGGAGAGCAGAGCTTTCTGCTTTCCTGCTATAATTGCTGGTCTCCAGCTCTCTCTGTGCATCTAGTCCTGAGTTTTGTCCTCGCTGCTTTGTCTTTGAGCACCAAGGTCCTCGTTCTGCCCCACCTTCTCTGGGGAGCACTGGGGAATATCTCCTTTTTTCTGCTTCAGGGTGTGCCTCCAGACTAGCAGCCTGGCCCATAATCCATTGCCGTTCCTGCTTTGTCCTGGGGACGAAGCCCAGAGTGCCGCCCCATTGTCGCCTTGCACTTTGATTGACTCCTTCGGGGGGTAGGGGGTGTTTAGGGTTTCAGAGATGCGGACTGAATGCAGACATACAGGCTTGGGTTGCAGGGGAGGGGTAGTGGTTTTGAGGGGCACATAGGTCAGTGTGTTTGGGGCCTGGGGGATGGTTGGCGGGTGGCAGCACAAGATGCAGGGTGGTCCAGGAACGAAGGAGTTAACTACGGCAGTGACATTAGCACAAAGGACCCAGTTACAGACCCCTACTTTGCCCGAGTCGAGCCGAGCGGTGGCCTGCAAAAGTGCTTTTTAATTAGGTTCACCGGCGTTCGATACCATTCAGAGGTGCCCAAGGTATCCATTACACAAGCAAATGTGTGTTTGACTGCAAAATGTTTCTGTGATCCTGTGCAAATGTGAATCCTTCCGAATCCTTTCGGCCGCATCAAACGTGCGAGCGAAAAGATGCCCCCAGCGATGAAGTCACAAGTTCTTTGAAATGCTCAAGTGTTGACGCTGCATTCACGCTCAGTGTTAAAAAGGTAAAGGCCAGACAAGGTCCGCGCAAGTATGAAGTCAAGACAAGGCCATGCTAGCGGCCCGGTCAACAACCAAACGTGTTGATTTGTTGTTCTCAAGGTCTTGCTTTAAAAGTCAAAGCAGCAGGACTCATTCTGCTTCTGTTTGTCACGATATTAAGACACTTTTGGATGGAGAGGGACGACCATCAACTTCTTCCTGCCGCAGATGTGTCCCTCCCGTGTGCCGCTGCTTGCGCTTGTGCGCACGTCTGTGTGTTTGTGGGAGTTTTGCCTTCCAGCTGGAAGCAATCGGTTTGCATTCTGGGACCGCCGCTTTGAGGTGTGACTCATTAGGGAAGGAAAATGTGTTTTTAAAAGAACCCTGTAATGCCCCAAATGTAAACTCTTAGAGATGCATAAACTTAATGTAAGTGTTAGTGTTTCCCATGTAAATCGAGAGCGTGCGAGTATATATATGTAATAAACGTAAGTGGCCATTACCTAAGCTCAAGACCAACATATGTGGAACGCGAATGTGCTCCACTGCTGTGGTTCCTTTACCGTAAAAATCACAACAACAACAGTAATAATCATAATTTACAAAAGAAACACACATTTGTAAAGAATTAACTGAGATGCCATTGGCGTCTGTCTGCATGCCTCTGTATTCAGCTGCAGTTGATCCTTTGTGCAGAGATGCTGTTGACTGACAGCAGGCCCCCTGGGAGACAGACAGTTGTTTGTGCTCGGTGTTGATCGGACTTTTGTTTGCGCGGGTTGCTGCGTCAGCAGGGGCCATCAACGCAGTCCCACAGATGCGCCACAACAGGGATGCCATGTGTTCCAGCCAGTCATCGCTTTGGCCCACCAGTGAGCCGGATGCCAGGCCTGCTCTGTCTCTCCCCTCCCCACCAAGCTAGGCTCCGCAGGACCCGAGTGAAACCGCGTGCGTTGGTCACAGGGTGGGTCCTGCACCCTCAGCCCATTTCACTTTGGAAACAACAAAAACGAAACGTGACTCCTAGATGGAAACAGCTGCTTGAGTGCCGCTTGAAACCAAATGAATCGTTTCAGACCGAATCATTCAGAATCCACCCCAGGCCTGGCCGCTGCCTCCTACTGAACTGGAGGCCTGGTGATGAGGGTGTCAAAACTACTCGTTTGGAAAAGAAAAGCTGCCCTACATTATGGCTCCTAAACAGGAAGACAGCACTGGTTTCATGCTTTTCAAATTAGAGCTTCAGGTTGTGTAGGACCTGGATGCTCAGCTGTCCCTGATACTACTTTAGCATCTTTTATGAACGTTCTTACTTCTGTAAAATATCCTACTGGAAAATGGGTCAGACATTGTACGTTGCACCGGATGAAAGAATCAGCTAAGCAATAAATTAATGATAATTCTTATTAATGTCTCATTGCCGTCTCCGAGGGACATATCTATGGAATTGTTTACTGGTGGCTTTCATGCTTGCAATAGATTGGCATCCTATCCAGGATGTTATGCCCTGGCGTCCAGAATAGGTGCTGGCCCACTGTGACCCTCAACCAGGACCACCAGTTGAGGGTAACAGATGAATGGTAACTTTGCATACTTCTGGATTAGTTAACTGATGCCATAATACTACACACTTGAACACTTGCAGAATAATGCAGTTCGCTTCAGTTTTAAGAGGACTGCTCCCAACTTTTGGCTTCTATCTCAGGTGTGATTATGAGAAAATGGTTTTTGAATGTTGCCGTTGCACGTGGATGTTGACGGATTCACTTTAGCTGGGCTTTTTTCCATATTCCCTGCTCCAGTTCCTGCATTACCCATTGATCCCCTATCCCACCCCCAATGGCCTCCCCTGTTTTGAATGTTGTGGCTTTCGCATGAGTACTTAATGAGATCAGTGCGGCTCTTCTGCTTAGCATTAAGTGTGGCTCGGCGAGATCCGCTGGTCTCTCTTCCCAAAGCCCTGAGATCAAAAGCCTTTCCCTTTTCACTTTGGGGTTTTTTATTCAAAGCGGCCTGGCGACGACGCCCCACTGTGGACAGGCGCTACTGTTCAGATCTCCGGGGGGGGTCGAGCGCCCTTCTAGGCCCATGGTTTTTCCTGTTAAGGATAAACACATGTTCATTGCAGGGAGGGGGACTGTTGACCTCCAACCTTTGACCTTTGTAAACAAGTCAGTTGCTGTGCATCATGTCTGGAGGGCTTGAATGCAGAGCAAGGAGTCTACAGCACAGGTCCTGTACTCCCTACCGTGGCTGTCTCATTTACAGCAATGGTGAGAAATGGAAGCACATTTGTGTCATTAGGAAGGTCCATCCTGACCAGTGTAGATGAGAGTCACTGTCAGAAGTAGGCCAAACACCAAACTATCCACATCAAAACCTGCTCAAAACGGGCAACTTGCTTCATGGCCATCTGAGCAATTCAACACAGGCAAAATGTACTTTTTTATGTCATTTTAGTCTTCCATTTTCTCAGCACTGAGCTTCGCTCTTCATAGTATCTGCAGTACGGCTGTTCCTCTCAGACTCAGACACTCTTGAAGAGGGAACTTTGGAAATACACTGAGATGCACCACAGAAGCTGGAGAGTGTTGTTGCTTTTATCCCATCCGGACTGAACAGTGGCCTGGTAGTCAGGGGGCGGCAGATCAGAAGATTTTGGGTGTTATCAGTTATTGCCAGGAAGTGACCAAGACCAAGAAGCAAACTAGCTTTTTCCATTGCATGAACTTTACTTTAGTCTTTGATCACTTTTTGGTGGGAAATTGTTTAGACCATCTGTACAGAAATAATTCCCCAAAATCTAAACACAAAAAACACACAGACTTCTCTATTCAGCTGTGTGCCCTTCACTCAATCTTAATGGTACCAGATCTCCCCGTCTGCCCTAATGTCCTAATAAGGTAATCGGCCCTCTCATTCATGCTGGGTGTTTTTCCGCCAGTAAATTTAAAGCAAAAAACAACCATTTAGAAACAAACCAAGCAGTTCTACACTTCCAAACCCTCGTCACATCAATAGACTAGAATAGACAGAGATTATTTTGTTGCTTAGCTGACTTTTTTAAAATCTGAATTTATTTACTCTTAAAGCCATCTACGCTGCTGGACATTTTTACTGGACCAGTTCGATTTGTCAAAATACAAATGCAAAAGTAGACAGAACTGTTAGGATGAGAAAAATTCATTGTATTTACTACTTCACTATAAAGTAAGCGGTTTTTATCAACAAATAATGTGCGATCAGCTGCCATCTTATTTTATGTATAGAATAATCTGGATAGATTATCACCGATGGCAGAAAATCTGCATTGTTCTATTTTAGTTTCCTTCCATAATAGCTTTTTTACTTATCTGAGTTTTCGTTCCAAAATAATCTTTACTATAGCACAGACTACGTATATACTTTTTTATGACATTATTAATTTTGAAACAGCCGGTAAGGTTTATGGCGATGCCATATGGCCTTCCCGAAGCGCTCCTTTCTCTTAGGCAGAGTACTGATAGGATTCTCACTCTTTCATTGGTAATATTTCATTGTGATATGAAACACCATCGAAAGAGCAGAACCCCCAAATTTGCTGTGAAACTACTTAACCCAGAAAAAAGGTGAAAAGTCAGGTTTAGTCGACCCATGACCATGTCTGTGGGAAGGAAACCGTGCACATCTTGGCACTCCTTTTCCAGGACAACCCAGAACTGTTTCATCAACATGCAGACATGATGTGTTGTTGGATTTGGAATTCTTTGATTTGTCCTCTCCTGGCAATACTCTGTGCACAAAATACTGCATGCACGAAAGAGCCGAAACATCCCTGAACGCTCACGTGTGTTTCTGTACTTTGGTTGCGTTTTGAGACCATTTCACGCTTTCCCACTCTCTGCCTAATTTTAGACTGCACGTGTACTTCTATACATTCTGCATAATTTAAAAGCATTTCAATCTCATAAAATCAAACTTTTATCTAGGCAACTGTGGGAGATGGTCCTTCATTTGTGTAAATGGCTAACAAGTGCATTTTATTATATTTGCCAAAACAACAAGCGTTCAGCTCTACTTTCAGCAGCATGACAATAATACATGGCCACATTACTGGGACGTACTGAGTGATACTGAAAGGCTCGTGTGTGTAGGAGAAGTAGGGCCAATTTTATGTGTCGTGAAAGATGTGATGAAATGGGCATGAACTCATCTAGGTGATAATGTGTAGACTTCAATCTCTTGCAGTTTATTCTGACTTGGCAAAGGTGAGCTGGCAGCCTTCTCAATAGGAATCAATATAAGGAAATAGGCAGAGACAATGATTAATTTGTGACCGATGACTTGCAATGACTGCCAGGTATTCTCTGTGGTGGTGGTCGGTGTGCAGAATCTTGTTCAGTTTTACCAATGTCCTCATCTCCTATACGCCACTACACCTGCCCAGGTAGCACCTCAGACTCCATTACCTGCTGTTAAATAGAAACTCCTTAACCTCTGGTCTTGTGTTTTGAGATACAAGCTGGTGGACATGCTGCACCAAATTTTTTCATTTTATTTGCATATTTATTTTCTTTTGCTTGAGAAACCAATCTCCTTGCCTTAGAATGACTGGTAATTGTGAATGAAATATCACTTTAAAATTACTCACTGATGGTGGGAAGCAGACTGAAATCGGTTTCACCAGCACGTTTTCCAGTTTCCCTCCAAACCTCAGCACTGTGTGATCATTTCAGGCATGTTAGCCTCTCAATTCCTGCATGCATCAAACCTGCTGTTTCCCTGGCTCGGTATAACTTCTTACCCTCCCCTATCATTCCCGGTGGCCACCATTTCTGCTTTGTCATCCACTGTCCCCCAGGGCCACACCTCAGTGTGAGCCTGGCACCTCTAGAGCTGTGGCATGGGTATGGGTGGGTGCAGGGTATTGATGTTTCTGGGTGAGACCATGGCTGGGAGTGGGAGGGTCAGGCACTGGCTGGCAAGTCGGTATCCCGCCTGCGTCGGCTGTTTCCGGAAGCCTTGCAGGGCGAGCAGGTTGGTATTGTGAGGGAGCGAAAGTAGCCAGCAAACTGGCACGGCAGGCACCTTCTGCAAAGAACCATGGGAGAAGGCAGCAGCTGGCTGCAGCACACAACTGGGCTTCATGCGGCTCTTGAGCACCTGTTGTTTTCCTAACAGCAGTGATTGTTTAGGTAACTCAGCCGCTCCCCCACATCCTTCTGCAACACCCTATCACCCCATCCGCTCACCCAGTGTTAACAACAGTGGTAAAAGCTGGAGGGACAAAACCAGCAGTTTGGGATTATGGTGTCAGATTTTCCTGTCCCAACTGAATGGGTGTAATGAGGACTGGAGGAGCCTCTTTATAGAGCATTTGCTTTTTGAAATGGAATAAATATCATGGCTCTCATCTAAAAATCTGCATGATCTTTAAGTCACAAGCATGTGCAGAATGCCACAAGAGCAATAAAATAAGACGTAACTTCCTACTTCCTTTAGGTGCAGCATTTACGTACGGCGTAAAGGTTAGATAAACTTGGCATCTTACGGCATTTTTGAAGTCGTCCCTTGAAAAATTCTAACATCTCCTGATTTCATTTAATCTCAATCTGCAATCGTGTACGTGTGAAATAGCAATATAAACACCATCAGCGTGCTAAGAATTACAAAATTTCAGTGAAGCGTTGTCATTAGATCCATATCTCTGTGGACAGGTAATTGAAGTCAGGTTACAATATATGTTTGGAAATGAGATTTTATACTTAAGCCAGAGGCAAGGCCATTAATCCTCATGTTTACATGCCGCACAGCGATCGCAGAAATAATGCCCGACTATAGCACAAAAAACCCATTCCCTGCGAAGGCCTGGGCACATTGTTGTATTTTATTTTATTTTTTTTTTTAAATACAGCTTGGGTTCTCATTTGGTTTTGTTTCCATAGCAACTGCTCGCTACAGCAACGGACGGCTGTGCAGGTCCTTCCTTGCACCGATGCAAACTTGTTAAGGGCACCGTAGGAACAATTTGGCCGAGGAGACCGTTATTGTTTTTTGTTCGGAGACAGCTGTTTGAATGAAGACACTGGGCAGGCGCGAGCTGTCGACAGTTATACGCATTTCTGTCCATAAAAAGAATGCATTCCAGTCACAGTTTGGATGGATCAACCAGATAATTAAGTTATTTGACGTGAACCCAAAATACGGGCAAACGGGAAACTGTTGTAAAATGGGCGGGGAACCAAAACATGAAATACACTGTTGGAAGCACTAACGTAGGTGCTTTTCTCATGTAACAGTGGCTTCTCTTTGCTCTTAATGGACTGGATACCTTGTAATAAGCTTAAGATCTTAGAAGGCTTTAGAAAGCTGTTATCTGGCAAGATTAACAAAGTCAGGTTGTTAAACAAAAATGCCTGTGGATTTCAGGGTGGAAAGGAAGCAGGTTGATGATGTGAAGGTAAACCACTCAGGCTTGTAGCCTTATCCACTGCTCTGGCCGTTGCTCAAGAAGGGTGCACCCAAGGGGGCAGCCTTCTAGGCTCGATCAATACTTGGCCCTCCGCAGACGGTGATGATCACCACCAATTACAAAACAATTAGCTAAACTCCTAGACTGGATTGGCATTAAAACACCCAAGTGGTGCAACGCAGAGGGGTCCGAGCAGGTCTAAGTGTGCAAGAAAGAGAGAGGAAGGAATGGGCCTGATGCTAAAGGGTGCTACAGCTTTTGCTCGGTGTCTCTTGGACTATCATCAGTTTCACCTCACAACGCTCCTATGCTTGGCTGTTGTGTTGACACCCCTCCCTCCCCACCCAAAGAGCCACTGGAACTAAGCCACTTGCTCTCTCACTTTTCCAGCAAGCTGACCTGACCACAGAAGCACACTGAGCCAAGTTGACGTCAGCTAGAGACAGAAGGACCGGCTTGGTAGCTCTGCTCCAGAAAGGTAAACAGAGGTCTAGAAGCCAGAGAGGGACAACTCGGCTGGATTCGGCGTTGTCAGAACGGAGAGTAGCCAGCTTACTCCTCGTCAGAGTTTAGGGGTTAAGAGCTTGCAGACTTCGTTCTTGCTCATTTAACATCTGTTTCTGTCTGGCTGGCCAAAAACCTCTTTATTCCATAGAATAGCCTATCTGCTGAAAAGCTTTGCAGTCTGTTTGCTCTTTCTGTTTGAGGACCAAGGCTTTTCACCATACCCAGCTCTACACCAGAGGTTACCTGTTTTTTTTTTTTTTTGTCAAACCATTTGAAAGACACTAAAGTGCTTGTAGGATTGAACACCTTCCTCCTCAGATAACCACTACCATCTGTCCGTGGCCTTCTGTCAGAAAACGTTGATATCTGGCCAGTAGAGAAGATCGATTAACTCCGTCCCCAGCTTGTCCCTCATCTGCCCAACTCCAAAAAAAAACATCCAAAACAATGATCCCATCAGTAGGCCACACGTTGTTCGACTCTGCATTTAGCACTGAATGTAAATAAAAACTAAATCTATACAGATGACTTCCTTTCTGAGCCAATATTGTAATAATAATATAATAGTATAATACACTTACATCAAAAGCTCATCTTCACGGTTTGCAAAGATTTTATCTAGACAGTTTGACAGGGTACCTCAGTGCATGTTGGTAGGACTTTTTCTTACATTTTTCTTTCAGATCCGTTGCATGGATCGCAGACTTTGTGTTTTGTGTTTTAGTTTACATTCTGCCTGAGTTACACTTTATAGCTCGAATCAGTCAACCGGCAGGCATCATCCCATCTCGGTCGCGGGGCAGAGTTACACCCTGCAGTTAGAGCCAGGTGGTGACCCTACATGGTGCTAAACATTTGGCCATGGTGTTGTCGCTTGTTTCACTACAGGGTTTGCTACACAAGCACTGACCTGGCATCTCAGTAAAAACGTAATTGTGGGCTACCACAATAAAAATCTGCTCTGTACAGTAATGAAACTGTGGACCATCAGAAATCTCCTTCTCCACCGGAATAGAGTTGCATTTGTTTCTTCCAGGCGGCATATCTGTTTGCACATCGCTGTTCCAGTTTCTCTGGGTTTGACCAAGAGCTACCACAGTGTTTGAGGTCTTTGAAAGTTGTTTCGGGTTGAGCTTTTTACAATTTGGGGCAGTAACCTTTCCTTTGCTCACAGTGAGTCGTCTCTGAGAGTGGCAGGAATTTAAGATGTTTTTTTTTCTCCTTTAGATGTTTAGTCTGCTTAGTCATTTTGAGGCACTGCTGCCTAAACCCCAGGGGGCACATGAGGTCCTGGAAGAATCTTCCAGTGGATTTAACAAGCAACTCTCCAGGCAAAGGAAGGTCACAGCTGATCAATAGCCAAGTACATAAGACATTCATGAGAGGTTCCTTTATGATGGAATCACAGCACCAAACTTAAGACAGGAAGCAGCTTCCCAAAAGGGAGAATGTGCTCGCTCTTATGTTTTGAAGGACATGGATACATGGACTCATACACCCAAGAATGTGGTTCAAGATACAGCCATGGGAGATAGAAGTCAAGTTTTAAATCCTAAGAAGAAAAAGCTCCATTATTCCTTCCAGTTTCTGGAAAAAAATTCCAAGGTGAGGTGGAGATTTCAGCAAAGCCGTGGAGAACCTCAGGGCTGACACTCTCCTTCCTCACAGAAAACACAAATTGTGAACGCCAGTCCCTGTAAACATCAAATGAAATCCAAAATCATCCTTGGCATGGGAGGAAATAAATTTAGTTTCAAACAAAACCCAAAGAATTCTACTTGATTCATCTTAATTTTGGGAGATCGCTTTTTGGGTTTGTGCAGCTACAAGAAGGCAAAGAGCAAAAAACAGCTGACAAGCAAGAGATTTCCTTTTGGAGCTGGCAGAAAGATACGAGTACCCGTCTAAATTCGGGAAGTTCATTATTTGTCCATTGCTGGCGGACCAATGATTTGACCTACTTGTACTTGCTGAGATATTCTGGACGCATAGAGTTGCTTGATCTTCCACAGAAAGCTCTTTCATTCCCTTGGGGTTGGAAGCCTCACTTTCTTCAAGGGTTTATGCAAGGGTTTATTTGTCATGGGTGCACTAACAGCAGCATACCAGTGTCTGGTTGACCCCTGTGAGACAATGGAAAATAATTGCAGTCAACATCTTTCTGCCAGAAGTCAACTCCTTTTAGACGACAAGCTTTACCGCTACAAGTGACAAGTCGCAACGTGTCGGGAATGCAAATTTGGGGTCGCTGAGAGGAAGAGTGCGCAACTTCCCTCGGACTGATTGCAGAGAATGCCCACATCTGACTCAAAAACACTTTTGAGTTTTCTCCCAAGAATTCCACACGTACTTTGGGCCGCAATGTGCCGTCACGTTGCTAACATTCTTTGCGCAGCTCTTATCGCGATCGCGAACGTAGAGCTACGTTGCTTTTAGGTGCCTAATATTTACGCATATTTCTAAGCCCCTGGATCCAAATAAAAAACAAAACAGAAGCTGAGAAGAGGTTGAAGCTGGCTGTTAACGTGCACTAGTATGCTGAACATCGGTTCTACGCTCAGTGGGCCAGAGGTGGCAGTTGAGCTTTGTTTAAAGCATCTGCTGACCTTGGTCTACGTAGCGGCAAGTGGCTTCTTCATTTTAGAACTTGTCTGCCTGCCTAGATCAGCCATCATTAAAAACAACCCCCAGCTCACCTACCATTGCTAAGGATCACATCACTTTCTGACTAACTGAAATTTCTTGGAATCTCCCTGTGCTTGGAGAGGCTGCTTTCCACCTGGTAGCATTATTGCTGTGTTTTACTTGCAGGTTTGGTGACACATTGACGTGCTTTTCTCCTTTTATGTGCAGAACTTGTGATTCCATTTAGGAAAAACCCTATCTCCCACTGTATGCCACGGAGGGCTACCGGGTGGCCATAATGCATGCTCACCACAGACAACTAGGCCTCATTTCGCAGCTGCGCAGATGGCAGCTCACACATTCCTGCTCCGTGACCAACAACAAACACGTGTCATCAGACCGCCATTCCTATTCATTCTTACACAAAGTATCCACAAATAAAATATGAACAAGCTCATTCCTTTATGAGATTTTATCCATGGCCAGCATGTATCATGAGGAGTGTTTTGCACCAAACCACTGATTGTGCCAGAGATAAACATTTGGGGTAGAATTCAAAATCCCCACGTTGAGCAACAGGTTAATATGTCTTTGTGTTAACTGATGCCAGGCCGTGCAAACAGAGGTGGCGCTGACCTTTCCGCCTGTTGGGTATGTGCTGGCCATAAAATGGCATTTGTTTTCATACAGGATGGTGGGGTTGAGTTGCATTGTGTGTGTGTGTGTTTTATTTGATGTGATAATAGTACTTTGTATGCAGCAGGCCAAGGATGTGGCAGGGCTGGGGTGGTGAGTTTAAAATACGGAGCTAGAGCACAAAAACCCAAGGTGTCTGCTTGTTCTAGACTAAAGCATGAAACTGACCGCAGAAACTCAACCCATTCAGACTACGGCACCCATGACTACAGCAAAAACTAAAATACAGCCCTTCAACCTAAGCTGGATTCCTAATATGAACCTCGTTTTGATAACTAGAATCTGGAAATCTATGTCTTAGTTACGCAGGCCTTCCTTGCAGGTCCTCAGGACCCCAAACTGAGTACTAAAAATGGTCCTTGTTGCAATTTTGTGAAGAAGCAAAGTTACCAGGTGTCCTTGAAGCTGTGACACATGAGAGAAGGAGGGAACCTAATAAATAGGCATTGCTTTATGGGGCTATGCTAAAGAGAGAAAAAGAAGAATTACTTGCAACTGACAGAAACACTAAAACACGTTGTGACCTTTCGCCCTTGTTTATTTGTATCTGCGTGAATTTGCATGTCCTCGGTCTGTTCATTCTGTCTCAGTGTTGCTGTGACCCAGTTCTCAAGCGTTGTTATTAATAAAAATCAAAAAGATAATCAGTGACCCATGTTGGTTCAGTTAACCTGGAATCACAAACACCTCCAGAACAGCTGACTCTTCTCATACACTTTGTTTGTGATTTTTCTTGGTCAAAATCTTGAACGGACATTTTCTGACCGTTATTATATTTCTTGCTAAACTGGCCGTAAATGAGTAATTCATTGTTATGTGTTAAATCCTTTGGGTGTTTATAGTCACAGCTTGACAGAGTGACTGTGGATTTGTTCTTCCAGTGAAATAAAAAGTAAATAGTTTAAAAAATATAGACTTGGGTCAAATGACAATATTATATTCTCCGTGGGATCTGTGTTAGAGCTGTAGCAGTCAAGTTTTTTGTTCACAGCTGTGATTTGAGTCTTTTTTAGCTTTAACTTTTCTTACAGATATGTGAATATCAAAACAGTTAAACTTTGACATGGTGTCATGCTGATGCAGAAATAAGCACTGGCGCCTCACATCTGCTGGGCTGTTGGTTCAGACGTGGATTTGAATTCAGCTCAGTCTACAGGAAATCTCCACACTTTTTCACGTAATAGCAGTGGGTTGGCAGCCTCTTATTTTTTTGGAATATCATTAGATTTTATGTGATTTCTTTACGGGGGTTTGAGAGCAGACCCCACCACCCCAACTTCACCCTCTATTTTTGGCTAATAAGGAGACCTCTGAGGGCTCCCACCAGTACCCTACACACACTGTATGGCCAAAAGTATGTAGACCCTAATGACTGAGCTGAGCTCTTTCAGTCGCACCCATACAGCATACAAACGCATTCTAGACATCTGTGTGCTTCCAGCTTTGTGGCCATGGTTTGGGGAAGCTTGTTTTCTGCTCCAGTATGACCCCCCGTGCACAAACCAAGCTCCATAAACACATGGTTTGCCCAGGTTGGTGTGGAAGAACCTGAGTGGCTATGCAGACCCCTGACCTTAACCCCGATGAACACCTTTGGAATAAACTGAAATGCCGACTGTGAGCCAGGTCTTCTGGCCCAACCTCACCAATACTCTTGGGACAAAAGGAGCACAAATTCCCAAAATCTGGTGGAAAGCCTTTCCAGAAGACTGGGGATTGTTATAATAGCAAAAGAGGGAATAACTTCATCTTAATGCCCATGGGTTTGGAATGGGATGTTCAGCAGGTACATATGGGGGTGATACTCAGGTGTGCATACACTTTTGGCCATACGGTGTACCTCCCCCAAACCAGTTGAATGTGGTAAACCTGCTCTTTAAGGATGAAGGACTTGCAGAAATGTGGGATTTTCCTCAGGCTGCCTCCTTCTCATCTCTCAAAATCCAGCACACGTTTCTTCTTTTCTCAGGGACTGTCAGAATGTCAGGACCAGACTGATCCCTAGATGGTTCATTTTTAACCTGGGCTTGAATCCAGAGACAAGGAGTCAAGAAAAACTGTAATTTAATGTTTTTTTTAAACTGGCATTTCGAGAAACCATGGTTTTGTGCATCTACAACAATGTAGGAATTCTATACAGTGAGTGTCCCGACGCATTTGCATGTGTGCAGCAGACAGAAACTAAACGTGTAAGTGGTGGCAGAACTGCAGAGACAGATGGGGCCAGTTTCGCTCTTCATGAAGTGATGACAAACAGTGCATGAAATCTACATTTGGGTTCAACATTGCAGAAAAAAACTCCAGTTTCCTCATAATAAGGAATGACGTGTGTAGCTGTGTTATACTCAGCTCAGAAAAGCTCCTCTGGGTTTTGTTCAACAGGCCCTGAATTTGTGAGAATTTGATCGAGGCTGCATCAGGGTTTAAAAAATTACTGAAACCACATCTAGGGTAAACTGTTTACAAACTTGCTTTTGTTTGGTTGTAAAGTGAACTTTTGAGCATTTATTTTTTCTGCCCTGATCTGAGACCAAAGGGCTTTTTTTTTTTTTTTTTTTTTTTGCTGAGTAAGGAGTGACATTTAGCAGACGAGAAACATGAAACATTTGACCGGGCCAGGTGCTCTGTGCCTGTGGGTCTTTACCTACTGGCCACCCACAAGGTCCCTCCCGTCACACCAGATCAGCTGCAAGGCAACACCGGATTTTTCCAAGTGTGCCGCCTCTTATAAACCATCTCCCGCTTGCGGACCTCGGTTCCGTCAAACGCTTCCCAAGTCATGTGCCTTCCTCTGGGTGAAAGTTTCCTTAAGGGCGTTGAGGGGGCAGCAATTGCAAAATAAATTTAAATCCATGTCCAGACAGTCAGTCATTTATTCAACTTCAAGCTTTGCCTACCATAAATGGCTCACCTTTACGATAAAACATTTCTCCAAGTTTTATGTTTCTCTTTGCTTCTAAGTCGAACTGACACATTAGGGCCAACCCCACGTTTGTGGGAGAACTTTAAGGTGCATCAGTGTACCCTGATATCAGCTCAAGTCTTCTCCATTGCACTTTACTACATCAGTCAAGGTTCTGTAAAGACCGCTGGGTGCAAAAAACGCTGATTTAGGGAATTAATGCCTATAAATCAGCTATCAAATGACAGGTGATGTAGCAGGTTTTGGATCAAAACTATTGGATTACGGGTTTGCTTGTGGATTTAGATCTGGCTTAAGTTTGTGTACAGATGAGTTGGGAGGTTTCCCCCACATTCGTGTAGGTTTCCTTCCACTGTCCAAAGTCCAAAGACGTGTGTTTTAGTTCAATTATGACTCTAAATTGCCTGTGCCTGAGATGGCTTGATGTTCCACCCAGGGCATCCTGCCTCACCCCATGCTTCAGAGTTTTCAAACCATTTTTGCGGTTTCCTAAAATTTAGTTGTCTCTGGTTAAAATTATACTTGTGTTTTAGGATTTTCCTTGCGCTTCGATGATGAAATTAAATATTGTGGCGCTGATGGGCACTGCAGGTAAAGTGAAGAGATTCTGAAATATGGCACACAAATTAAACTGTGCTGAAAAATCCCAAAAACACGGGGTTGTTATTTTGTTCTCTGTGTAATAAACTTGACCACCTCAGCTCCAAAGTGCAGTGTTAAGGCCAAACTTGGATATTAAGAAGAACCACGTCACACACAAACATGGGCTCAAGGGAGGCTCAAGAAGCCATCTTGCCAAGGCCCTCATCCATTTCTGGGTTTATTATGAAACACGGATTTTATACAATTTTAAAAGAGCAGTGAGTTTCCATGGTGAAGATATTTAGGGAGGCTGAATCAGTTCTTACAAGGGGGCTGAAACTGGTTATGTAAATCTTTTCATTTTTACTTTGAAATAATAAGAAGGACTCAAACCGTCATCACTGGTGAACGTGGCAGCCGGTCGGGGTTCTCTGTCCGCTCCGCACGGCTCCTCTGGACTTACTGCTCGCAACGGTTGTGTTTAGAGGAGAGACAAGGAACACATATGCTGGGAAGAATGCGTACAATCGTTTGAAATGAAAAATAAAGCCAGAACCTGTCCTCTTCCTTCTGCGGTTCTTTAACAAGCGGTAGTTTTGTCTGTGTGCATCACATGCACTGTATGAGGCATTCTAGCTGCATTTATGTTTATGGCTTGCATGAGGGTATAAAGCACATTTATTTAATTTGGTAAAATGTGTCAATCTGCGATAAAAGGTTGGTTTTACAGTATGACACTAAACGCCTAGGACAGTGCTGCTGAAACAGTTACTCATTGTTCACATAAACTTGTGCAGGAAGGAGAGTTGGGCCTCTGCCTCTTCTTATCAAAACCAACTAAATCCCCTTTAGGCCAACTTTTCAGCTTCTGATCACAGCCCCCCCCCCCCACCCCAGTTCTCCATTAGGATTTTCAGTCACAAATGTCTTGTGAAATGCACTGATTTTCTCTCAGGTTTTACCTTTTGTTTCCCAGCACAGACAGCACGGCCAGCAGTGTTTCTGATGCTGCTGAGAAACAAAGCAAAGCCTGACATGGTGCAAAAAGATGAACCACCTGAACCTTTTATTGTACTTTAGAGGATAAGCACACGAAGCCACCGGCCATCACAGAATGTAAACAGCAGCCACTCTGTGAGGGAATTAGCGCTGGCTGTCTTCTCCTCCTTTCGGGCAACTTTGAGCCGGGTCTTTGGTGAAGACGCCGCTCAGTTCGGGCCACCTTCAAGACGCCAGATTTGCATGACTATAGATTGTCCGGCAGAGTGCCAGGACCTTGCTTTTTCATGTCAGCGTCCCAGCTGCCCTTTTCCCCATCAGTGGGGCCAAGCTTTAAAAGCACAGAGCAACTGCTCCAGGGCTCTGTTTGTCATGGTAAGGGGCAAGTGTGCCAAAGGGGTTAATGACTGCAAATTGTCCACAGTGTTAAAAGATTTACACTGGTGTGGAGGGTTCAGCCCGTGTGAAAGAGAAGATTATTCTCTTTGATCAGTTGAAAGACAATCTCAAGGTGGGTGGACATTAAAAGCCACTTTAGAAACTGTAGCTGCAGTTTTACTTTCTGGAACTGTTTTGAGGCAAATCAGCGCTGCTGCGGTTTCTATGAATTTCAAATTGTAGTTTGTTGCTGGCAAAAAGAAAAACGGCTGCGTTTTTGCGTGGATCACCTGTTTAAGGCGTCTAAAGACCTAAGCTTCATATAATGAGGCCTAGCGGCAGAGTGGTTAAATCAGCAACTTTTCTCCTGCCGCCTCGAAGGTTAGCTGAATCTTTTGGTTGCAGGTAATGCATTATAGCCCCATCCCTTGCATCGGGGCTTCAGGTTGCTGAAGGTTTTTCCATAGGGTGGACTAATGGATGGGTTCTGGCTTTCTGAAGATCGAGTTTCTGTCCATAAAGATGAAGTAACTGATGTCTTACATCTGAATCGGGGATAAAAGAGGAATTAAGCCAGCATATCATTTAGATCTGTGGTGGAATTCAGCCAGGCTTCCTAGGTTTACAAGCTGACCTTTTTTTTTTTTTTTCTTTTTTCTGCAAAAAAAGAAACCTGCTGATGTCTGTCTATACAGCGCATAAAGCAGATGGGGAAGGAAAGTACTGACAACTGTTCCTAGACTCTTGTAAAAACACCGGGAAATTGGGCGTCCGACAAAAAGCAGCTTGGCCGTGTATTTAAAGCGATGACATCATCATTACTGGGCGAGGGGGTGAATCTATACACAAATAAATAGATCAATAAAATAATTTACAAAAGGGTTTAACTGATCGCTTTTCCATAGATGAGAAAGATTTACCATCCTAGTCCTAGCTAAATAGTTTAATTCTGTGTTAGCTCTGTATTTTTCACCCCACTCTGGTTAAAGTACCGATGTGTCGTGTTGGGGGGGCAGCACGTCAGTAGAGGACAGAAGACAGACGTGCTGTTTAACTGATGCTTAAGCCCACTGCTGCAGATTTGTTTAGATGCCCTTTTGCCTTGAATAGGAGTCGGTCCTGGCGGATTTCAGATATCCTCTGTGAACTGCTCACAACGGATTTGCGCTGTTTTTTGTCAGTGCCAGCGCTATCTCACATGGTCCCCTGAAAAACCCCCAAACAGTTTCACAGATAATCTGCAGAGAGGGAGGGGTAAAGGAAAGAGAGACGGAAAATATTTTTTGTGATAAAGGGTTGTTTCTAGGGCAGCAAAATTAAAAGTTGACCGCGGCACAGAAGTACCAAAAAACGTGTATAAGTAAATAGTAAATAAACAGACCTCGCAGAAGAGCACGGGGTAACGTTTCTGAATGGCTGCGCAATAGTGTTAGCGAGTATTTACGGGGGCAAAGTCGGGAGGATTTGAGGGCGACACCCATCCCCTATTTCGATTTTGCCAGACAAACGCTGTTGTCTGAAACTTGAGACGTTGTTCCGAGTTTTTCACACTGTATTGGACAAACGTGGCCTTTGGGGCTCAGTAAAGGCCTAAAAAACGGGGATCCTTAAACTGAGTTCCCTTGTGTTACCGTCGCGCTCCATGTGGAGATGTTTGCTCCATCAGGGAAAAACGAAATGCAGTCTGAAACGTGCCTGCTGGCAACCCGGAGAGCTGAAACACGGTTCTGCTTCCCACGTCACTGCGTCGCTCCCTGAAATTCTGTGTAAAAACGGCTTTACAGAATGCTGTTATTTCTCAAACTCAAAGCCTCACAACACTGTACGCTTGCGTCGGCGGGAGTTTTTTGTCTGGCTGAATTGTTTTACTTTCATTGTTACTCCAGTTCGGAATTTCTCTACAGATTAACATTTCCATCTACCGCACACCTCCCGTGCGATCTTTTGCCACAACCGTCCCACCAAACCCAACAAATGTCCATAAAAGCCACATATCAATACTCAGATTTGACAAAGTAATTACACTTTAACCAGAAACAACAAACAAAACAGAATTAACAAAAAGTTTTTTTTTTTGCAGCTGTGAGGTTTTTCACCTTGGCTCCTCCCGCACTTCCCCTCCTTTCCCCCAGTCAGCATCCGAATGACAACGCATTGTTTGAAGCCCCTGTGTCCTGGCTATTTTAAGCCACTGAGACTGACTTAGACATTTGGCCATGTGATGAATGGCTGCAGAAATGAGAAATCTGGGCGCAAGCTGCTGAAATACTCACATCCCAGGTGTGCTGCTACTAGCACGTACGGCACTTGCACGCCTTTCTAGGTTATTGTGTCACACTTATCCACCTCTTGGGAGAGTAAATCAATTTGCGCCGCAATAAGCCAGAAATATTATACAACCCGGGGCTTAAGGGTGCCCACATGTAATCAAATTTAACACAGACGTGAACCCCAACCTACATTTAAGTGCTTAGACAGCACCCCTGGGCTCCGCCTCTCCACTTGCAGCCCACCCAACTCTCGCACCTCCTCCGACTTCAGCGAAACTCAGACATGGGCCTGCACCGCTCCGGAGAGTCCCGGTGACCTAGATTCAGCTGGAGTTTACGCTCGGCTCCAGCCGCCGCCAGCCTCAAATCCACGGGACGCTCTCACATCGGAGCCCTGACCCACATCTCCATGGCAACGACACCTCGACACCCAGCAAATGCACAGAGAAGGGAGGTGCCGCAGTGTCCTGCGGAGTAGCAAATGGTGGGCAGACACCCCCCCATTCCCTTCGTGTCCACGCGCACACACACACACACACACACACACACACACACTCAACCATGCTGACCACCATTTTGTCCGAGAGCAGTTAGAGGCATTTAGATTAATAGTCCAACATAGACAGGGTGAATGTCAGGGAGAAACCACTGCAGGGGTAGATACGACATCGACTGTTACACCCTTTCACTTGTCCATTTTCATCTTAAGCCAAACAGAATGCTTTCACCCCCCCACACCCCCACCCCCATGCCATATGTTCTGACTTTCTGTTGCCAGCCTTTTATTTTTACGTTTCTTGTTACAGAGGTAGCGGTTAGGCTCATCCCTCTGTCCTGCATGCTTCACGCTTGACTGTGCGCTTCTTTGCTACACAATGCGCTGCTTTCCACCAAAAAGGAGGCCCTATAAAAAGAACGACTCTGGCTACTCAGCATTTTCCAGCCGAGCGTCAATCCGCAACTCCGGAGCTCCGCTTTTGTGTTGTGTCCAAAGTGCCAGCACTTCACAAAAAGGCCGGCGCGATGCTGCCAAAGACAGCACTTCGGCAGCTCGGCTTAATAGGGAACTGCAAAGTCCGGCCTCTTTTCATGCAAATACTTTTTTACATTTAATAATGGTCTGTCCTCAATAGAAATTGTTTCATAAACGCATCTCCTCGTGCTGCTTGCCAATTTAACCATGTACATTTGACTATTCAATTTGTTGCATGTATTCTCATATTTTCCTCGATTCCGGTATGGCTGGTGGGGTTTGTTTCTGCTCATATGGACAATTGTAAGTTATACATTCTGAACAAACATTTTTGTATGTCTTGTTCCTCACAGAATGACCAATTTTCAGCCGGGTATTCGCAAGCGTTATGAAAAAATGTCTTAATATCCCCCCTCCCACCAGCAAGACTGGACACCTGGGCCTTGGTTCCCACGCTGGGTCTGGGTCACTAATATGGCTTCTTCAAAGTGTACTCAGCATTTCCGCTGTACGGCTGAATCTGAATCGCAGGGCTGTGGCGGAGCAGACGGTGAACGCAGGCCCGCTGACATGCAGGCACCTGTTGCCACAATTTGTTCTCCTGTAAGGAGGACTTTGAGCAGAAAATGGTGTATAAGTGCACCCCCCCACAAATGATTAGCTTAAAATATACAGAGAGACATCCAACAAGTAATGCACTTGTACACCATTATGTGGCCCTAAATCATTCCTGCAAAAGTCCAAATATCAAAAAACCAGGGAAAAAAAATTACTTACTTCTTCTGGGGAAGAAAATTTCAGTTTGTTTCAAGCCCATTCCACAATCAGCCTAAATTATATTTATTTAACTTCAAATAAAAATTCTGTTTAATACCACAGGGAAAAAGATGTGTAGCCCATAAAAAAGTATAATGGATAAATAATATAATAAATTGTAATAATAATAACTTAATTTTTGTCTATCCTGTCAGAATTATTAACCAGTTTATCCTGGTCAGGGTTGCAGTGGCCTGGAGACTGTTCTAGAATCACTGGGTGCTACACTGTAAAACTACACCCTGGGTGGAATGCCTGTCCATCACCGTGTGGCCACACGCACAAGTTCACACACACGTATTCACAATACGCCCAAATTTATAGCGAACAATTAACTTGAAACACACCTGTTTGGAGTGTGGGAGGAAACCAGAGCACCCATAGGAAACCCATACAGACACAGGAACAATACAGACTCCATACAGACCAAGCAGGATTGGAAGCCATGTCTGAACAATCTAGGTCCTGTGAGGTGGCAGCAATACTCACTGTGCTACTGTGCCAGAATTAATAATTTTAATTAATTATATATTTATTTATTTTTTTAAGTTAATTTATAATTAATACAGAAAAAATATTTTATGAAGTACACTTATGGTGATAATGTTTGTAGAGTGGCTTGCAAACACAAAGCAGACCGTAAAGTGCCGGAATGCAACTGTGCACGGATGGGTACGACTTTCCCACAATGCACTGCACCTCATAGTCTCGCTACAGCTGCATGGCGCATATTTCAAATGCGGTGCCAATTTTTGCCAAATGTTGCGGACTGGATGAACAAACATCTGGGCAAGCGGCAGTGGAAGTGGAATTAATAATCGCCGGCCGGGTAAGTGATAAACTGGATATCCGTAGACCAAAAAACAGGGGGATGAATGTCTTTGAAAAAGTGTCGGGGGGAAGGCAGAAGGCAACAGACAAGAGGAAACAAAACTCCCACTTTGTAATTTCCCACTTTGAAAAACTGTTCCTTTGTAACATAAGGTGATGGCTTTGTTTCTGGAGGATGGGAGCGGCATGAAGACACCAGGCAGTCCTGTGACGCTCACGTGCTGGCCTGCTGATCCAGGTGGTCAGGAACGATGCCCAGGGCAGCTTGAGCCCCACTATTTTTATATTTTTGCATTGTTTTCTTCATGCACACTTGCTTGTGCAAAGTTGTTTTCCCTCACATCTTCACACCTACGCATTGTCCTCTCACACTGAAATTCTGAATTCACAATGAGCTGGAAACCCCCCGTGGCCAAGTTTCTTCAGCTGTCCTGTCCTGACAGAGAAGCTGCATGAGGCTGAGAGGCTGGAAAAGTTAGGTTTTCATGCGCTAGAACAAAATCCAGCAACCGGTTTTCCAAGTGAAGTATTAACAGAGTATTAACACGTTAAAAAGTTTTTGGCGCTCCCCCGAGCCGGCTGAAAGAGAAGCTTTCAAAATTTGAAAATGTTCTTCAAAGACTTTTGCCTACTGCTTCCTTCTGTGTTTTGAAACAACTTTTGAAACCGATTTATCGAAGATCTAATTTCACCCCAGGGTTTAGTGCCAGAAGCAGACAAGTGGGCGCGGGTGGGAAATGTCTTCCTCTCCGTCTCTTGCACTTTCAGTTACAGCATTTATGTGAATTTAGTAAGGACGTCGACCTCGAATCTGTGCAGGTGGCGTGAATTCAGCTAAAGCCGGAAAATTCATTTTCTATTAAATGTCGCAACATGGCAAATTTACCCTTTAGGCCGTAATGATTTTTTTCGACTTGTCAATCATTGTCAGTCAATGGATCGGTAACCGCTGGCCCAGTGCAGGTCATGGAGCGGAGGACCTCAGGCAGGTTACATCCTGAATGGTCTGCCAGTCCATCTATCACGCAGATGCATCCACATACCTGGGGTGGTTTAGATCCTTAAGTTTTCCAGAAATGCACATTTTTAGACAGCGGGAGGAAACCCACATGAATGTGATGAGGAAAAATAAACTGTCCGTCAAGCCCTCAGCAGGAAGGCTGTGAGGCACCAGTGCTACCCACCTGCACCACCATTCCACCACTCCGTATACATAATAAATAGGCACAACATAAGAACTACAACTGGCAGTAAGAAGTTAATCTACTGATGTGCTATGACATGAGATGAGCATTGCATATTCCTGCCTTTGTGGTACCTTGTACTTTGTTGAAATAAATGTGATGTTAAATGGTACCTTTTAGTATGAACTGAGTGAACAACTTTTTCCATTCATTGGCACTTGTTAGCTTCCGTTATAGCGGCTGTTGTCAGGTGCAAGGGTTACAGTTCTCTGAATGGTTAGCAACATGCTAACATATCGGGATTATTCATGACTGTTATTCATTTTCATGGGAACACAAAGGGACATTTAAATAACTGTCACTTGCACTGTAGGCCAATGCTTCTGTGTATTTCAAAGGGCAAAGCTTCCCTGTCAGTAATAATAATGAAAAATTTTTATCAGTTGGTGACTCAAAGGTATTAAACTGAGCTACGATATGGCTGATTATTTGTCTAAGAGGGCAAACATCCGAGACAGGTGGCTGTTTTCGGTTTTCACAGCTTTTTCTAGGCAATTCGGATGGCCATCAAAGGCAGCGTCACAGAATAAGCCTACACGCTCTTCTTTTCAGACTTTTAATATACAGAAGGGAACAGGAATGTCTCTTTCTTGGCCTCAAGAAGAACTGAAAAAATGGTTGTAAATTCCAGCTAAGGTGGTTGCTAGATGATGGCGCCAGGTTATTCATGATCCACAGCAGGGGGATTCAAGAAGGATTCGGTTTCCCGAGTCCGTCCGAGGTCCAACTTTGTCTCTTTGTCCCTCGGAGCTTGGAATCCAAGCCCCGAGCGTGCGAGAAAGGTGGTCGGGGTAGAGTTGAATGGAATCGAGTTCACGCAATTTTAAGAAACGTATGTGATAGCTGTAAAACACGTGTGACCGATGTCCTGAGCTCTGTCTCCTTTCTGTTGCATAGGTCTTTTGCTAGATGGTGGTGGTGGGGAGGGTTGGGGGTAAGTGGCTGCCCTTTCAAAACACTGAGCCGCGATGACGGTTTGTGGGCCGCACTTCACCCCCGAGAGCCCTGGGAAACCTTTCTCATCTCCTTATGGAGGTCAGTCAGGGCAAACCTCCCGCCCACTTTCATTGTGACTCCCACCCATTGTCATATTCCCAGCTACCCCCCCCCCCCCCCAAGGAACTCAAGACGGTTCCATGTTCATGTGAAACCTGCATGAGTCACAGCCTGGGGCTAAATCAGTAACCCGTCCATCTCCAAAAACCCGACTGCCACCTGCCCTGCTGTTTTGCATTTTTTTCTGTTTACCTGCTCTTTTTGCTGCTGCCGCCACCCGATAGCACCGTGGTTCAAACTTCCGGTCGAATAAACCTGTCAAAACTGCCACCGCTCAGGTTGTCCTCGGAACATCGGGAGGTGACAGCAACCACACGTGAAAATCTGCGTTTATTTCTCCTTTGCTTCCTCACCAAACGCAGAGGAGCCCCTTTGTCCATCTCCACTTTTCAGCCACAGCGTTGTTTTGCCGTTGTCTTACAACTTTGACGCCTGTCCCAAAAGAACGGGGGACCCAGCGCAGATGCCCACCGCCTGCGACCTTGCAGACGGCGCCTTTGTCCCGGTGCAGTGGAGCTCGGCTCTCTGGTTCCCGCCAAACAGGTCTGGCAGACTAACCTTCGCGCCATGGCAGTCTGCGCCCAGATGAGCAAACAATAAGAAGGCCGAATGCTGGCTGGGGGTTGTTGGCGGGGGGGGGCTCTGTGGCCCCTTTTCTATCCAAAAGACTTGTAACCTTTCTCATTACCATAAGTAATAGCACAAAGGGAACTGTAGCAGTGCCTGTACAAACAGGAGCGGCAGACAGAGGTTACAAACAGATGAGCTCATTGTTTGTTTTTTTTGGCCCCATATGAGCAGTTTCTCTTTCTCGCTGAGTGATCTTAACTAAATAGGGCTTTGTCACATTGGACCACAGCCCGACCGCACAGAAGGCCGTATTAAAACATTGAACAGAGGGGTTATTTTCAGCCCGTTTTATGAATTATTTCTACACCTGTCTGAGTTTCAAAGACGGCGCTGATGCTTTTGTCATTATCGAGCGTACGGTCTCTCCGAAGGGGATGGCGAAGGTCAGGTCTGCGCCGCGTCCTCCTTTCCAGGATTAATTTACGCCTCTTTTTGTGTTCTTACTTTCGAAAAGTACCGTTCCATTGTCTTTCTGTGTTTGAATTTGCAAAAAATGAAGTCGTCACGTTTTCACCCCCTGGCCTCCCCCGACTCTTCCTTCATGGACATGCACGTAAAAATGCCAGAACTTCACTTTCAGGTGCTCAATGCACTACTTTGTGCTGCCGTATCAAAGCCCTGAAAAGAGGGGACAGCAGGAGCCAGTGGGCAGATGGTCCTGGGAGGGGGGGGGGGGGGCTTTTTCTTATGAGGCTTTATTCCCCTCACACACAGGCCAGGAGACCTGGCCTCTGGCCCGGAGACTATCTGTCCTGCAGCTGCCTTGCCCTGCCTCACAACTCCTTTGAACTTCTGCTGCCTGGGCCTGGAGGCGTGATCATGGTGAAGGAGGTCAGATCGGCCCATCATCCACACCACCTCTGCGGGGCTTCGCGTGGCACACAGTCCAGCAGGCCCTCAACCTCCAAACACAACTGGCTTAATAATAAACTTAATACTGCTACATCCTTGATTCATTTGTATGTTTGATTTTTGTTAAAATCCTGCTTAAAGCTTCAAAGCTGATTTGAATACGTTTGCTTATTTATTCCATTTTCATCAGCCGCTCGGCCACGTATTCCAGAACCTTCCCTAGAAGCAAAGGGCACGAAGCAGTGGACGCGGCCAGTCTGTCAGAGGGCTTTGACTTTCATTATTAACTGCAAGCACGCTTGGCACGGCTCTGCTTCAAACCAGAAAGAAAGGTGCACTGAAGTTAAAAAAGGAGTGAATTTCTTTGGACCACAATGTCACAGCAGGCACATTGTGATCAAAAATAATAAAGATAATTAATAAAAAAATTTATAAAGATTATTAATTAGCTGCAGCAGGGTGGGGGGGGGCACAACAAGTAATGCTTTGGATCTCCTGACCTGAGATGTAAGAGGGGTTAACATGGTTTCAGAGGCAGTTCAGTGTCTGTGGACTTTGCTCCAGTTTCTCCAGTTTCCACCCACAGTCCAAAGGCTTTCAGGTTAAGTGGTGTAGTGTGTGTGTGTGTGTGTGTGTGTGAGCCCATAGATCTCCAGTTCATTGTGTCTCTTTCTTCATGTCCTGAGCTTCTGGGATGGACCTTGGACCACTTTTACGCTGCAGTGGACAAGTAGCTGTTGATCACGAATGGATGAATTTCAGTAGTTGTACAGTTTTGTAAAGATTGATGATTATCTTCTGACTTTGTCAATATGGCCATAGGATCCATAGATGCCATTTAAGTTTCACAGCTCTCAGTTCTTCTTTCAGGGGTTCACTTCCTGTTGGCTTGCGGACGCACCGATCAATGCAGTTATTCATCGTTGTAAAAGTACCTTGCTCGTGCTGCTGTAACCCCGCATTCTAGAGGCTTTCGCTGTTCTACAAAATCACATGAACGTCACCTGTTGGCCCCTCTGGGTGAGAACCAAAACACATTTGTGTGAAAACAGATACACACAGCTCTTGGGCCATTCTGTGTCAGTGGAGATTATTAATATTTTATTTTATGCTTCTATTATTGGTCACCACATGTCAATGCAGGGTTTCCATGATCAGCCGTGGAAGCGCAGAACCTGAGGCAGGATAAACCCTCAAGGGACACCAGACCATCGCAGGGCAAGCACACACCCAAACACACTTTCATTTTATTATTTATATTATCTGTGTGAAATATGA
The DNA here is from genome assembly GCA_018136845.1 of Heterotis niloticus. Taxonomy (NCBI): domain Eukaryota; kingdom Metazoa; phylum Chordata; class Actinopteri; order Osteoglossiformes; family Osteoglossidae; genus Heterotis; species Heterotis niloticus. The sequence continues at coordinate 13,468,733 of CM030895.1, forward strand.
GGGGGATTAAAATCAGAATAGATACTGTATATATTTTTTATTTTCCGTTGGCACAAAAAAGGACCGAAGGATTTTTTAATTGGCCTGCAGATCTTGAAACATTGAAATAGGTCAAGTCAAGCAGATTCTCAGATTCTGAAGACACTGAGAATTAAAAAATGGAACAAAGTGATCAGTTATGTTTTCAAATGAAATGGAAATAATCATAGGAAATAACCCATCTGTTTACTCCCCTGAGGGGATTTTCCAATAAGAGAAGCAAAAAAATCTGCAAGATGCATGAAGAATTGTTTGACATTTTTTACACTGTTTTGGAGGTGTAAACAAGCGCTGTCAATATTTGACAACGAAGCCAAAGGTTTTTAAAGCTGCGTTCTTGAAAATTCTAAAACAAAAGCTGAGCAACACCGCAGCGAGCAGCAAAACACACATCAGGGACACATCGGGAAAGTTAATGTTGCTGTGGACGTGACTCCATCTGCTGCCGCTTCCATCGATCTCTTCTTGACCTTTTAGTGTTTCCACCATTAAAGTCCATTCTCCGTGTTTCCAGAAAAGTCCTATAAACAAACCAATTAATCTGTCATTTCATACTATCGACAAATGGAAACATTAAATAAGTCCAAATCCCCTGTGTAACTTCTCCTGTAAAACCCTTTGAATTTCCAAAAGAGTGAGAAGAAAACAATAGACAGTAATTTTTTTCATTTTCACGTCTTCAGTTCCTGTTCCACAGCCTTCACACACTTTACTCTTTATAGACATATTTAGCTTAGTTGAATTTCCTTTCATTCCGATTGCTCTTGAACATATTCAGCAAATTACAAAATGAAATGGAATAAACTAAGTTAAAATCATAAAAAAAATTAATATTCCAATATAATATTCTAAGAAATCGTTCGATGAATGTTAACTACCCGTATACCCATTCGCTGTGCTTACAGTATAAACATAATTATACCTTGTAGACAGTTATTGTTCATGTAAATAACGCCTCATTGTACTGCTTTCATTTAAATAATATAATGCATTTTTTGACAAAGCTCATTTTCATCTGAGACCAAAGTGCAAGGGTGCAGTGATTGAAAATAGCGCTCTGGGGTGTTTTGTCTTTGGGTCTCTCGGTATTATGTTGGTTTGTTCGGTAGCGCTTCGTGATCAGAATAATCCTCGATTGTGTGGATTTGCTGACATTTAAAAATGAAATAAGCTCAACTTTTTGGCTACAGCCCGGTCCCTCATTCACGGGGGCTGCGGGTCAAGCAAACTAGCTTCTGTTTTAGAAGAGGTGATGGGGATCCGAGTAAAGTTCACTCGGTTCTTAGTTTTGAAGGATATGTTGTCATACCAGAAGCCACTGTGAATGTTACAAGGCCATAAACTGTGTATAGAATATTCATCTTAAGGCCGCTGTAGCTGTCATGTACGACTTTGAAGGCCAGTTAAAGCCTTAGTTTAAAATTTAAAATGTACAATGTGCGGCTCATTCTTGTAATTCTTTACAATCCACATATCGATATGGGTAAGGCTGCGTACATGCTGGAGGTGTTTCTCAAACGGACACGCTGGTGTCCTTTCAGGCCAGGGCACCGGCAAAATATCCATATAGCAGATGCTGCCCGCAGGTCCACGGCTATGTCAGCCTTCCAGTTTACAGACTGGGATGTGGGGAGAGCAGAATGGGCTGTGTTCCTCAACAAATGGGGACATGAAAGTGGGACTGTTGCTCTTTAAGAAGCGAGCGCTTACAATGGCAACAAATGCAGAACTAAAGCAAATAAAAAAATGAAAGTGACGGACGAAAAAAGGAAAGTAACAAAGTGAGCCGCAAAGTTACGTGGCTTACACACAAGTAAAATGGACAATGGCGTAAACAGACAAATTATTTAGATTCTTGGGAGAGTTCCCCTTATGCTCGGTGCCACCTTGTTGCTCCTTTAGCAACTGAGAAGTTAACAGTTACTTAATTTTACTTAACACCCCTTTATTTTTACTTACTTTTTGTTTGCCAGATGCATTCTGCAAGGCAGTTTGCTTGCTAAGCTACTTGTTTATCTATTTATACACCAGGATGTTGGAGTGATTTATGATGAGAAGTCCATTGGCGATGTTAAAGCAGGTGCATGAGTTCGAACCCAGGTCTTTTTGCTGGGAAGTGATGCTCTGCTACACTGCGTCCACGTTTGGGCATAAAGCTGCAAAGTTACAAGAATATTAAAGAGACTACATGAGCGTAAAGTTTGCAGATTTATGATGATTCTTAGTGGAAATGAAAGTTTTAACACCTGAGGTGAGACTGGGAGCCTAGAAATGTGATGACTTTATGGCATCGCAGCCTTATGGCAGTGTGTAGGTGGAGGTCGTGAGAAACGCTTGCTGACAAATAGAAGAAAATGGCACTTTTTTTGTTTGGTGCTCCTGCGTGCATTTCTAAGTAACAATTTTGTGAAGCAGTGCCGCACCGCTTGTGACAGTTTGTTATGTTTGGCTGTGTTTTTGGCGCGTTTTTTATGGCTGTTATGAAACATTTAAGCACTTTTGGCCTAGAGGAACTGGCCCAAAAACACTCAAGCTAAAGTAAAAATCCCATAGACCGGAATTCTTCAGGCTTTTTTCACAGTTAAATCTCCAGCACTGATCCTGCAAACAGTTGCAAAACCCGACGTTCCTTAAGATCACGTTTTTATACACAGGACATAATAATAGCCTTGGTATTTTTCCCTGAAATGTACAGAGTTCAGAGGAAGTCTGTGACAAAAGATGGTTATCCCTAAAGAATGTCTTTTCCACTCTACTCTTGATGCGTGAAAGAAGAAGAAGGATTTGAAGAAGAGAATGGGCTTATGATGTTTGTTTTTGGCTGTTTTGCTGCAGTTTGCTGTTGCATCTCTGCTGTCGTGGATCAAACTGTCATCGCTGACCAGCTCAGTGACCCCAGTTGGCAACCACAGGTGTCAAATGACAAAAGGAGGAGTCCCTATGACCAGGGCTTTTTTTAGAATCTATGACCAGTTGGAGGAGAAGACAGAGGGCTGGAGAAAAGGAGAAGCAATGCTGTGAAGCTCCACATGTGGCTTGAGCGTTTTGTGTTCTGCTCAGCACCAGGCTGACATGAATGAATCTTTCTCCCATAGTGAAGGCAGTGAATAATTTTGCCTTTCCATAAGCAGCTGTGGAACACAGTCTAAAAAGTGAAGACAGTAAGGAAGCCACGCAGGGAAAAGCAGCTTAGGTGACCACACGTTTTCATTCCGGTGTTCACGTGTCAGGCTTGGGGTATGGTGCTAAAGTAGATGGTCACGTTAGGATGTATGGGTGGGCACCCTGGATGCTCAAATGACATAGTAAGTGGCAGCATGGAGTCATCCAATGTAGGGGCGGGGCAGCAAGTATGAGGTGTGCAACTGTAGAAACTTTGTGTGAGAAAGAATAATATTTTCATGATGCCGGGACACGGTGCAGCTTGATGGGTGCTGACACCCCAATAACCTTGCATGTAAATGCTGTGTTCTGTTCAAGGCTCTTAATGTGCAACGCCCAGTGAGTTTAGCGATAACATTCCCGTAAGTTTGTTTCTGTGCATTTAACAGCTTGCAGTTACTAACACAAAATCACAATACTACTGATCAAGAACGAAGCAAGAAACAGGAACGATGACAGAAAATCTCTCAAAACTGCTGCCTGGGCAGTTTCAAAATAGCACCAAGTCACCCAATAAACAGAAACTGGTTAGGAGGCAATGCTATATATAAACTTGCTGCTCGAGATACTTTTCTCCATTTTAAAAAGCATATTTATATGTAAATGCAGCGCTAGTGATTCAAGTGCTCCAAGAATAGCTTGAGAGTCGCATTTCTTACATAGCTTGTTGGTGACTTGAGCTACTGTGATGGTTTCTCTTTCCTGAAGGTGAATCCCGAGCAAAATGTCACCTGTGATTGAACAGCCAGTTAAAGTTCTGTGTAATGGATCACAATTAGGTCTAACCTTTCGCTTCATTTAAGCTCTTTGGGTCTTAAACTGCACTTCCTTCCAAATATCACGGCCCGCTGAAAAGGTCTACAAATACCATTTGGCTGTTTCCAGCGCTTAGCAAGCCAAGGTGTAATTTGGCCCTCAGCGAGCCTGCTAAGTCACCTGAAATCCTTTACATGACACAAGTCTAAATATGCGGCATTAAACTGTCATATTTGTGAAAGTCGGGCAGGGCTGCACCCTCCACAAGCAAACAATAGACACTGTGTACACACCTTGGGTCTGGAAAGTACGGGCCTTTCTGTGTTATTCAGATGTTCATCTGAAATGAATGACTGTCATTCTTTTTATTGTGTGTAAGCAATTATTGATGCAGAACCAAAAGTATGGCTGTAGCTCTGCGGAAAGAGAGACACCGGATAGATGGAACCACTGCACTTCCTTTAACCATTTGTTTCCATTGTCTGATCTTCTTTTTTATCCCTCCATGTCTTTGTTCCATTTTCCGTCGGCCAAATATTGGTCGAGCAGTGGGCCCTACTAGCGTTTTGCTTTCATTACTGTCCACATTCTTGTTAGGTTGTATTTATTTAATTTATTGAACCACAGAACTGAAGTGATTCCTAATAAAGTGAATCGATGTGAATCCGGGAAAATACAAATGCATACAGACGGGGGCAAAAGGTTACTGAATTTAGCAGAAGTTGTCATGTGGCACTCATGTAAAAAGTTGAAGCAGAAAAGATGGCTACATCTTCCAGAAATACAGTTATGATGCAGGATAACTTTTCTAATGGAAGAACATTGATTCAGTTATACAACTGAGTATAGAGCTTCTGCAGCAGTGAGTTGCATGCCCTTGACAAACAAAGAATAGCCAACATGCATTCCTCATGAAAAACAAAATCGGACACTTAATAAGTATATAGAGGGAAACAAACAAAACTTTTTGTTTATGACCTTTTAAATGGTTGAACGACAGATATTTGTAAAGGATTTTTCTGTCCGTGTTGTTTAAGTCTGTGGTTTTATTACCAATCAGCTGAGTTGCCCGGGAGTTGCCTCGATCAGAAATCGGAAAGGTAAATGGTAGTAACACATTATACACTGCCTGGGCAAAAAAAGTCCCTACCTGGATTTAACTTAGTGTTATGATGTGGGGTTGCTTCAGTTGCTCAGGTTTAGGTTCACCAACCGTATGTGCCCAAAACATGAGCTCAGCTGACTACCTGAATATACTGAATGACCAGGTTTTTCCATCAATGGATTTTGTCTTCCAAGATGACAATGCCAGGATTCATGGGGCTCAAATTGTGAAAGAGTGGTTCAGGGAGCATGAGAGAGGCATCATTTTTACACATGGATCGGCCACCACAGAGTCCAGACCTTAACCCCATTGAAAATCTTTGGGATGTGCCGGAGAAGACTTTACGCGGCGCTCCGACTCTCCCAACATCAATATGAGATCTTGGCGAAAAATGAATGGAAATCTGGATGGAAATAAATGTTGTGACATTGCATAACCTTTCGAAACGATGCCACGGCGAATCAAAGCTGAAGGCGGTCCAATGAAATATTAGCACATCTGACTTTTTTTTTGGCCGGACAGTGTATATCTTCAAATTTATGGCCCTAAATCAGGGGTGTCAAACTCATTTTGGTTCAGGGGCCACAAACAGCCCAATAAGATGTTCAGTGGGCCGGAGTAGTACAATCACAACATAATTACCAATAAATAATAATAAATCCATGTTTTTTCGCTTTGTTTTCATGCAAAAAAGTACAAGTACATTAGAAAATCTTCATATTTAATCAAATATCCTTTTACAAAACATATCAACACATGAAAATATTGTAACAAGTGCCGGTCTGGGCTCGGATGGAGGAATTGAGGACACCACGCCGGTCTCCATAACACACAACCTTTTATTGAACACTGGCGTCTCAAGGGAAGGTAACAACCGGGCAAGACGAAGGAAAGGCTGTCCCTCTGCACCCACACTGCAGCTGACCAACAACCCCAGCCTCCTTCTCTCTCACACCCCAACTCTCAATTCCCGCGCTCAGCAGTTTCCCGCCACGGCGCACCCTCCGCCCCATTTCCCAGGGTGCACTTCTGCAGCAACGCGCATACAACGAACAGATAAATGGTGCTTAGCTGTAGCGCCCGACGCTACAATATATAACAACCTTGCTGCTTCTTTAACTCAAATTAAAACAGAACACCCCTATCCTCTGACTAACACCCTTACGGACGATTTAGGAATTGCATTTTATTACGGAAAAATTTTTTTTTTACTTTTAAAATTCATCAAGCGGGCCGTACGTTTGACACCCCTGCCCTAAATGTTCTGGTCTTATTGCATAAGTATTATTAGTGCTGTTGGACAAGCAGATGCCACAGAGAGTCACACACTGGTCGTAGTCTGGTGGAACAGCAGAAAGGGGAAACAAGTATTGACAAACAACACAAAATATTACTTTTATGTTAGTAAAGTGGCCAGTGCCATGTGTGTGTGTTTGACTATGCAAAAACCTCACTTTACCTGAGAAGTACCTGTGTGTCAAATTTCAAGTCTGTGGCTTGAAAAGCAAAATTGTGCATAAAGAACAGACAGAGTTGAAGCTTCACAGATGTAGAGATGATGCCACCCAATTCTGAGAGTAAATAAAGGGGCTGCAGGTTAGTATTTATTTCAGTCATAGCAGAAATGCAGGTGTAGCGCCATGTGCAGAGTATTTCTTATTCAGCCTTGAAAGGTGCCACAGCACTCCGAGGGCCACGGGGGGAGACGTGCAGCTGGAACCGGGCCAAGAGGAAGTGCTCCGAATCGGCTGAGACTTAAGTTTCGCTTCTGTTCCGCTACAGCGGCAGTGGCCCGGAGGAGAGGGAAGCCCATCACTGCAGTGCTGAATTTTTTATGTCAAACAGCTTCCCTGTTCTGGCTCGCTCCCGTCCGCTGAATTCCCAGAAATGTTGCCTTCTTCTTTCCCTCAGTTTTTAGTGCCCTGCAGCCCTGCTATGGCGCACCCTGGAAGAAAAAAAAGAAAATTAAAAAGTGTGTGTGTGTGTGTGTGTGTGTGTGTGTGTGGGGGGGGGGGGGGGTGTTGAATCATGTGATCTCTGGCTACAGCGACCCCGGGTTCTGTCTCGATTTCCCTCGGTAGCTTTCCGAGTCCTCAGGAAATCCGTGGAGTTTCTCCCCAGCACATGCTCCTTGCCAGCTGGTGCTTCTCATCCCTCTGACATCGTCGGAGAGGCGGTGGTTCCTGGCGGAAGCACTCCAGGGCTGTGAGGTCACATCAGCTGGGAAATCTCGCCAAGCGCGGCCAAACCTCGGCTGAGCGACGGTGGGCCAGCAAAACCCCTCCCACACCCTCGCGTCCTCACACCTGCTGCCACATTTGATGCCGCAGTGGTCGCCTAAACCTTAAATTAAACACGAAACAACATATGGAGGAAACACTCAATGTCAGGGAGGGCAGTTCATCCCTTGCATGATGCACCCATCTTTTTTCTACCATTACAGCGTAAAGACGGGCCTCTCCGGAAGCTTCCGCACCGTACGGCTCCAACGATTATTCCTCCACCACGGCTGCACCACACACTCAGTGGACAAAATACCAAAAGGCTGAAGCCAGATCGCATCAGAGGGAAAAATGCACAAGTGTTTCTTTTCTCAAGCAACTTTTGAGTTGAGCTTTGTTCAAAATATTGAAAATCTTTTAACACCCGGGAGCAGCTGTGTAAACACCTTAAAAATGTCAGGTCTGGAGAGCGTTACGCAGTTCTACTTTGTGACCGCCTGCTTGTGCGGGGATGAAAAACCTGGGCGTCATTTTCGGAGCCCTTCAAAGGAATGATAATTAAACTGCAGCCGTTTACCTTTACAGTAAATCTGCTTCGATGAATAATGCATTTTCCATTCTCATGTAAACCCTTTCATTTGAAATAGTGCTGACGCTGCGGCTTTTTATGTCATCCTGTTGCTCATAAACATGTGGTGGACTGGAACTTCCTCAGAAGCTTGGATTCAGCCCCTTGCTGCAATGAGATGAAAATGTTATTCAGAACGGAGCCTGGGCCTCCTTTCTTATTGGAAGCAACGTGCTGGAGTCATGTTTATGCCATTTTTGTTCCTTTTTTGTGCTTTTTGCTTGCTTGCAGACGGTGCGACCGAGAGGACCGGTCTTCCCTTATTGGCCTTTGTCCTAACACCTCGGTTACAGCTGCTGCCCATGGGAGAGATAAGAACTGAGAAGGCATTCATCTCAACCCCACACACACACACACACACACACACAGCAGGCACTGTCTAGATGCATTAAGTGACAACACACCCTTATCATGCCCAGGCTTGCTTACTCAGATATACATTTTCATGTGCTGTTTGTCTTCAAGTTGTTGTGCTCCTTCTAATGGACGGCTGCTCTGTGCGCACGTCTGCATGCCTGCATGTCAGCTATCTGCATGCCCACATGCCTGCGTGCCTGGAAGAGAGACAGACGTCAGGCTGATGTGGATCGCACTGTGGTTCTCGTCGCCTTGCAATTACACTACCTGTCCTGGGTCTGAGACACACACGCATACTCGTAATACAGTAGATTAAAGCCTCTCTGTGCTGACATGTGGCCAAACATAAGCATGGCAAGACTACGGAAGAACACCAGCAGGTCCAATGGTGGCCAAAGAAATGAGCCTATAAGCTTATGTTTGTTGTCCCTAGTGTTTTACAACAGAGCAAGGACAATACAGAACTGATGAGGTGTAACACCCAACTGAAAGAATGAATGGCATTTTGAGAAATTTTGTATCAGCCAAGCAAATGAATAGAAGTAATAATCGAAGTCATAAAGTGGAGGACACTCCATGAGAAGGAATTGTCCTTCGTAGACAGACGTTTTGCGGGTGTTTAACACCTGGTGCAAAGGAGATGGGGAAGACATTTCTGGCCATATGGTTCTTGAGATGTTCAGGTGGGGCATCATGGTCTGATGATCTTGGGGCTGATGATTCTCAAGGGGTCACATCTGTAGTAATGTGCAAGAGGAGCCCCAGGGAATTCCCGCAAAAGGCTTTGCGCAGGGAGCTGGGCAAACTTCACTTTCGTGTTGCCTATTCTTAGTTTCGTCAAGCAAGCGTGACTCATGTGGACGTGGTTGCAGGAAAGCGCCAGAGATCCCTTTGTAATTATGAGGAAACTTTCCTTAGTTAACAGGCTAAAAAAACATAATCACATGCAAGTCCACAGTTCTGGTCAGTGTGTTTTTAAAACTGGTTGAGGAAAATGCAGCTTCCCTTTGCCTTTTTTCCACTTGCTGTCGTTTTCCATTCTTTGCAAATGGAAAATGACTCTGTTGCTGGAATTCATTCCTACTTGTGACCTCTGTAATAGAACAAAAAAATGAGTAAATGAAAATATGGCTGCTGTGGATGGATACAAAAGTCCCTTCCGGCTGAAAGCTCAGAAACTCCTTCAGCTTAGTATTCATTCTAGATCGGAGGTTCTTAACTAGGCCACAAGCTAATTCTAACCCTAACTATCATCCCAACTTTAACCTAAACAATCATCCCAACCCTAATCATTATTCCAACCCTAACCATAATCCAAACTCCAACCCAAAGCATCACCCCAACTCTAACCCTAACCATCATCCCAGCCCTATCCATTATCCCAACCCTAAATCTAACCCAACACCTTTAAAGAAGGTAATGACCTAATCAAAGCTAAAGTTCATCCTAGACAAACAGCCATAAAGGAGAAAATATTGCACTCAATTTACTGCACTGAAACTGAGCCAACTTCACATGGACCCGTGTCCTGTATAGTAGTAACATGGTATTTTTTACAATAAATTTTTTAGTTTGATAGTATTATTTTCAAAGCAAAGCTATGTTTCAGAGGCCTCCCGAAGCCCATGGACTCAGTTTAAGATTCTGTTCTATTTCTTAAAAAAGGAGAAGTTTGCGGCAGTCAGGTGACCTTCTGCATCCAAGGTGCTTTGCTTCTGCTGGTTTATTTACATTTGGTAGAACCACACCTTTGTCACTGATTTAGTAAAGAGACAGCTAACCAAAAGCAGAAGTTGGTTGCATCCATGTTTGCAAGGTCTGACATGTGGCGCATAAGGAATGCAAATGAAGGCAATGCACCTTGAAAAGCAGCATTATGTACGTGTGTCTGTTCGTAGGTAGACTGCAGAGGTCTGTCCTTTTGTAAAACCTCTCACAGCAGATGGGGTTGCATTTATTTCTGCCCACAGCCCAGCGGGGGACCTGTCCTCACTCTGGTTTGAGCAAAGTTGGGGGTTCAGTAAGTTCATCCATATGAAAGGTCTGAACCACCCCACCCTCACACACGCATACCTCTCTCCAGCCTCCGCTGCACCAGCACATGTTTTGGCCAAACTCCCAGACCTCCTCCTTAAAGTCACGGAAAAAGGAGCCATGAGGAAGCGGGGGGAGTCATCCTCAAGCCACAGGAGAACCATGGTGTGACTTTTCCTGCACACTCAGCAGCCTCATCTCCCCTCCCCAGGTTTTCCTGCTCCTCTAAAAGCCAGAGTTTGCACCGGCATGCCGCATACAGTACGTGGGTGGAAGGAGGGCATCTGCTGGCGCTTGCCAGCCTGGCCACCAGTGGTCGATACTTCTGCGTTGCCAGGCTGCGGGCAGCTCCGGGTGGGCATGTCAGCCACTCTACCCCAGCTGAAAGTGCCCAAGAGGCCTGTAAAGCAGCAGGCTTTGTTCTGCATGTGTACGGCTTCCAAGCCAGCTCAGTGTGGAATAATTGAGCCATAAAGAGGTAAATGGACGCATGCTGGGGACTGCTCTATTTATTTGTTTGTTTTAGCTTTCATGCTATGTCTGTGAAAAGTCTGCAAGAATTCACTGAGAGTCACTTTGCGTGTCTGTGTATGTAAATGTGCACAGTGTACTGAACGCCATGTTGTGTCTAACTCAGGGATGCAGCAAATGTCAACACCACCTTCAGTCAGCTGGCAAAAAAGCTGTCCGGTCACTTAAACCTGCCACCAGACTGAAAATCCATTTTTTCAGCTCTCAGTAAGCCAACAACAGAATTAGACTTTTATCTCTTTTTATGTTTTCTGACTTATGTTTGCCAATGTAGTGTCCATACTGTTTCCTCATTTGCTAGTCGTTCTTTAATTTTGTATTTCTTTGCATCTTATATTTTTCTTTCACCTGAAGAGTCACTTCATCACTTTACAGCCATAGAGTATGTGGACACCTGAGCATCTCACCCTTATGTGCTGGTTGAACTCCCCATTCTAAACTCATGGACATTAATATGGAGTTGTTCCCCCTTTTGCTGCTATAACAGCCCCCAGTGTTGTGGGAATGCTTAACATCAGGTTTTGGGAATTTGTGCCTATTTGGCCACCAGAGCATCAGTGAAATCGGGCACCGATGTCAGGAGAGAAGGCAAGGCTTGCAGTCGGCATTCCAGTTCATCTTAAAGGTGTTCAGTGGGGCTGAGGTCATTCTGGAGCAGGAAAGCTGCTTCCTCAAATGGTGACTGCAAAGCTGGAAGCACACAGTTGCCTGAATGTGTTTGTATGCTACATGGGTGCAGCTGGAACAGCTCAGCTCAGTCATTAAAAGCGGGGTACACATACTTTTGTCCATGCAGTGTATGTTTGAGTCTCCAGAAACATCCAAGCATGTTTTTTGTGTGTTTTGCAGATTTCACAATGCTGTTTGGTATAATGTCAAAGCCATGTGTGTTTGAGAATGTACTTTCTCTGTTCCGATGTTCTGCCAAGCCTTGCATGTTAATCTCCTTCTTCATCTTTCAGCTGCTCCCGTTAGGGGTCACCACAGCGGATCAATTGTTTCCACTTCTTCCTGTCCTCTGCATCTTTCTCCGTCACACCCACCACCTGCATGTCCTCCTTCACCACATCCATAAATCTCCTCTTAGGCCTTCCTCTCTTCCTCTTGCCTGGCAGCTCCATCCCTAGCATCCTTCTCCCATTATATCCAGAATCTCTCCTCTGCACATGTCCAAACCAACGCAATCTCGCCTCTCTGACTTTGTCTCCAAACCGTCTAACCTGGGCTGACCCTCTAATATATTCATTCCTAATCCTGTCCATCCTCATCACACCCAATGCAAATCTTAACATTTTTAACTCTGCCACCTCCAGCTCTGCCTCCTTATAACTGGCATGTTAATGGAGGTATAGAAAACAAAATCATTGCATATACCTGTTGGGAGGGACTTGTTTTCCTTCCCCTTGTATGGTCCTAGGTGCACCATGCAGTGGTGCAAAATGATGACAGAACCCTCATCTCGCCCCAGTAAGTCACTAACAGTTTTATCTCCAAACACCAGAGCAACTCAAAGTGAGTGGAAAATGCCTGTAGGACTGACAAATGATAGGCTGCCTCTCAGTGAATTAGAACATACATTAGGCAAACAGAACATTTTTAGAATTCCCTTGACTGCTACAGAAAGGCTGGAAAAGTAATACATCCACAAAGCAAACAGTGAGGATCCACTGGGTTCTGAAGCGCTGCTGCATCTCTGGCTGACTTCAGCTCTTTAATGCAGGCTTGGATTTTTCTGTCTGCATTTGTTTTCAAATTCCATGTTTTGCAATTAAACTTTTCATTTCCAAAATTTGGGTTTAGCTCATTTAAAATTGCTCTTCAGGTTAGCCAAGGAACTGTTGGGGGGGATAGTCAGAATAAACAAATCAGTGAACAAACTTCACAAAGTGAGACTGGGGCTCCGCTTCAGTATCACCTTCGCTTTTCTCTCCAGCAGAAGAGCAACCGGCATTTAGCAAAAAGAAGAATTACCCTGGTAAAAATAACATTTAGCTTAAATGTGACCAATGCATCTCATTTGACTCAAATTTGAGTTGGATTCTAAAGTGACTATTAGCTGTGCTTCACTAATGTCTAGGGAGAATCTCAAAAACCGCTTTTTGGTCCAATGTTCGCCCACAGCCCCGACGGTGCAAACAAAACAAACATACATGAACAAATGTCGTATTTTCTGAAGGCACGTGCTTGTCATCTGGGTTGTTTTTTTTTTGTGTGTGTGTGGTTTGGCATCACAGGGTCTTTCCAGGACAGAGGAGTGACCCGCAGTGTGCAGCTATGCAGAGAACAGGGTGAAAATTAAAAGAATGGAGGCAGCTACACTCCACAGTTATGTAATGGCACCAGGGGAGCTTACAGTGGATGGAGACACAGAAAATTTATAGTTGAAAAGGGCCCAATTCCCACTGAATAGTGATGTCCAACCCGTCAGTTGCATGTACATGGGTGGGTAAGGGTGTCATACTTTAACCATGCATCATTGATCCAAAGATATTCCCCTGTGTCTGTTTTCATTTCCAATTATTTATGTCTCCTTCATAACTGTGGTAAAATATCCAATGACAATTGAGCCCACAAAATTCCTGAATCCCCCGGACAATGAAGTGCGCACATGTGTTTCGGATTATAAAATGGAAAGCTGCAAATGTAACTGTAAAAGGCCTGCAAACTGGAATACAGCTCCATGAAACAAAGTGTAATCGATGCTTAGTTAAGCAAGCATCGTAAGCGCGAGGGTTCGATTGTATCGGCCAAATTCTCCGCGGAAAACAAAACTTTGTTACCGGAGTGACGGCGGGAGCTGGCGGCAGTGGTAGCGGCCACAGGGACGCAACTTTTGAACCCCGACAAATAAAAGTCCTTCTGAAAGTCTGCATCCACGATGACAGCAGCACTTTGGACCTGGCCAATCTGCAGGCAGGAAAGAAGAAGGAGAGCTCAGGCATCCTCTTCCTTGAGTTCCGCCGCTCACGCGGCTAAGGATACCGCACTTCCTCCCTGTGATTAGCACGGTCCTCCACGTCGCAGGAAGTCCCTGTTTTCTACAGGGATTGCTGGAATGCAACAGAAAAATAAAGCCCTGACTTTAAAGCGTGCACCGCAACCAGGGAGAGAATCTAACAGGCTGCTCTGCCAAAGATGCATTTTCCTAGGCAGAACATGCAAAACGGGACAAATTCATGAGGAACCTTTTGCTGGAGAGTAACGTATGCTGAGAAAATATAAAATGAGAACCAGAGTGAGGGTAAACAATTGTAGACATAACTACCCAAACAATCTCAGAAGGTGCAAAGGAATTCTGGCTATGCGAACGGGACACAAGCAACACTGTCAAGAATGAGCACCGTTGGTGAATCAATACATTCTGGGCCGTCTGTAACGCTACCTTTTTAAACACTGTTACACACACAGTCCAAGGTTTACACAACTGAAGTCTGTAAAAATGAAATTTTGAGAAGGAAGCATTAGACCAGTCCCAGCCCATGTCCTGCTGTCAGTCACGTGCAAAATATATAAACAGCCATGAAGCTTTGTGATCCTGCACAACTCCACCCGTCCACCACTTTCCAACCTTCACCCCTCTTTCTGTCCGAAGGCCTTGGTGGACAGAGGTGCAGTGCTGCAGAAAGTGCTAAACTGAAAGCGACAGCATGTTAAGTACTCGCTCAAACGCATGTGTACCCTCCTTCTAATGACCGAGCTGTTTCAGTTGCACCCACACAGCGGACAAACACATTCTAAACAATTGTCTGCTTCGAGCTTTGTGGCCACAGTTTGGGGAAGAAGCTCCTTTCCTGCTCCAGCCTGATTGCCCCACCCCCCATGCACAAAGCAAGCTCCCTAACATAGAGTTTGCCCAAGTTGGTGTGGAAGAACCTGAGCACCTGCACAAAGCCCTGATCTCAACCCAACTGAACACCTTTGGGATGAACTGGAACGCCAACCATGAGAAAAACCATGCTGTTGTGGCCAAATGAGCACAAATTCCCAAAATCTGATGGAAAGCCTTCATGGAAGATGAAAGCTGTTATAGCAGCAAAGGGGGGAACAACTCCATATTAAAACCCATGGGTTTGGAATGGGATAGTCAACAGGCACAAATGGGGTGATGCTCAGGTGTCCACACACTTTTTGTTGGTTTATTTTCAGAACTACGTCCAGCTTTTTAATGTGTTTAATTCTCCTAAATTGTTTAGAGTGCTTTCATACCACCTTGTAAGGCAATATAATTATTATTATTATAGCTTCACTGCACACATTTGCAGCACTTTCCTTTCTTCTTTTTATTTCCAGCACTGTGTAGTGCAGAAACACAATCCTCCTGCAAGTGCGTGCTTTTCAGCCTTGACCTAAATTCATGTGGTAATGAATCACAAGGAGGAAATTCTTCTTGCTAATTTTCTTGTGGTGCTCATAGAGTTTTGGAGTGTTGGGAGCAAAGTCGTTCCTGTGTGCTGCAGGGGTGCACGGAGAACCAAAACGTGATGCTGGTCTGCATGTTTTTGTGTCACGCATTGCATGTGCATACGTACTGCATAAATGTATGCACACTGTGTTAATGTACTTCATGTGTACCGTGGTGCCTACTGGCAATGGAACTTCATCAGTTGGACAGTGGAGCTGAGCAGAACATTTATGTGATTATTGATAAACAAAGCAATACTTTGATAAAGAGAAGAAACTAATATAATTCTTATGAATGTAATGTAGTGGGTTGTTGTTGTTGTTGTTAAGTGGTGTCGAGTCAATGTCGACTCATGGCGACTCTGTGGATGGTCGCACCAAAATACATTCACTCTTCAGCCCGTTGGCTAAGACTGGACAGAGGGGCATCCATGGCTGTGGCGACTGCATCCATCCACTGCATTGCAGGTCTTCCTCTTTTGTGTTGACCTTCCACTTTGCCGAGCATGATGTCCTTTTCCAGCAACTGTTCTCTCTGCACGATTTGTCCAAAGTAAGACAGTCGAAGCCCAGACATTTGAGCTTCTGGTGACCATGCTGGCTTGATTTGCTCCAACACCGATCTGTTTGTTCTCCAGGCCATCCAGGGAATGCACAGGTTTCTTTGCCACCACTACCATTCAAAGGCGCCGACCTTCTTCCTGTCCATCTTTTTCATTGCCCAACTTAAGACAAGACAAGACAAAAGAGTTTATTTGTCAAGTACATGGTTGTGTACCATGTATTGAAATGTGCTCTGATCTGATCCAGGAAGACTGCAAAAAATCTATAATGGAAAATAAAACAAACCAACATCCAAACACCAAGAAGAATAGAAACAAACAGCAAATAGATAAATAAGCAAATAAATAAATAAATAAATAAATAAATAAATAAAACGGTAAAGAAACCCTAAGGTGCCCTGGAAGGACAGTGACAGTGACAGTGAGGGGGGTGGAGCGGTCAGAGATTATTGAAGACCCTGGTCTGTGAGGGTTGTGATAGCATGTCCGGGTTCAGAAGTCTTATGGCCTGTAGATAGAAGCTCCTCCTGATCCTCTCCGTTCTAGCCATAATGCTTCTGAAGCGTTTGCCTGATTTCAGCAAGATGAATAGATGGTTGCTGGGATGAGACAGGTCACCGACGATCCTAGTCGCTCTGGTCCTGCATCTCCTGGTGTAGATGTCTTGTAGGGATGGCAGATCAGATCTGGTGCAGCGTTCCGCTGCCCAGATCACTCTCCGCAGTGCCTTGATGTCTCGAGCACAGCTATTCCCAAACCAGGAGATTATGTTCTGAGTCAGAACAGTTTGTACAGCACCAGAGTAGAACGTTTTAAGGATCGCCGGAGAGACCTGTAGCTTCCTCAGCTGCCTGAAGTGGTAGAGCCGCTGCTTTGCTCTACTGGCCTGAGCTCGGATGTGTACGGTCCATGTCAAGTCCTCAGTGACATGAACGCCCAGGTATTTGTAACTGCTCACCCTCTCCACTGCAGTCCCGTTGATTTTAAGGGGGGTGTAGGACCGCTGCTGTCGCCTACCAAAGTCCACCACCATCTCTTTCGTTTTGCCGACATTCAGTTGGAGGCAGTTCTCCTGGCACCATGATGCCAAGTTCTCCACCTCCTCTAAGTATGCTGTCTCATCGTTGTTGGAGATGAGGCCCAGCACCACCGTGTCGTCAGCAAATTTGATGATGGAGTTGGAGGCGTGCATGGCTACACAGTCGTGAGTGTAGAGGGCATAGAGCAAGGGGCTAAGTACACAACCTTGTGGAGCTCCTGTGTTGAGCGTGATGATGCCAGAGGTGCAACTACCGACTCTCACCACCTGTGGTCTACCTGTGAGGAAACTGAGAACCCAGGCACACAGGTGGCGGTTCAGTCCCAAGTCACTCAGTTTAACTTTCACATCCATATGATGTGACAGGGAACACGATGGCTTGAACGAATCGGATGTTTGTGCACAGAGTTATATCCCTGCTCTTGAGAATTTTGTCCAAGCTTTTAAAGCTGTTCTGCCTAGACCAATTCTTTGTAGGATTTCTTGGCTGCTTGTCACCTCATTAGTGATCGTCGATCCAAGCAAGATGAAGTGGGCTACTGTTTGTATTTCTTCTCCATCCAGTGTGAATTGTACAATTTAGCAGTTGTCAAGAGCTTTCTCTTATTCAAGTTAAGTTGCAAACCCATTTTCACACTAAGTTCAGACTAACTTCTTTGATCTCAATGAGATCTCAAATCCTCTTCGCTTTCAGCTAGTAAATTTGGTGGGTAGCACATAGCGTACTGATGAGGTATTATGGGGCTTGTAAACTTGGTCTTCTGGGTTCCTGGGCTTTACCTTTTGCAGTAATTCTGAACCAAATACATAACATGACAATGTAAATGCTCCACTAAAACATGCTGCTGGGAAAATAGGTACTGCTGTAAGTTCCTTTGGACTGAACTAATGACTGAGTAGCAAAATAAGGGTTGTTTTGCCCTAAAACAGCGGCTCGATCATTACGATAAGGCTTATTACCAGTATCTCAAAAAAAAGTGCAAGAAGCAGCTGGTTGCCTTTCTGTAAACTGTTTAATTGCGAGGAGGACAGAAGCACCCCATAGATCTCCAGGATGTCACTGTTAGACACTGTCCATCCCCCTCTGGGTAATGTCCCCGGGGTAACGGAGCGGTTAGGTGAAATGCAGTGACAGTGAGGGTGTTAAGCAAATGTCCGTGGACATTGCATTAATGAACTTCCAAAAAGTGGCCCCGCTTCACCCCGGGACCCTCTGCTTTCCCCTCGTTCCCTTTGCTGGGGGTTTCGCTTCTTGCTGCTTACTTGCCTTCTTCATTCACTGCAGATGCACATTTAAGGCAGCATCCTTCTCCTCTTACCCATATACATCTACTGGATACTAACATGACTAATGTCTACCGGGTCAGACTACACAGTTCCATTGAGTGGTTTTTTTTTAAAATTTGGGGTTTTCGTCTGACTGCCGGCCTCACCCTGCCAGTGAACACATTAGTCTGGCTCCTTCTCATAAACACATCTGTCACCTTTTGACTGTGTGGTGTGTACTGTACTGTTGGCTGCAAAGTAGGAGGTATTAGACCTCTTCATAACACCAACCCCACTATCTCATCTTGAAATCCATCAAGAAACAAACAAAGTTTAAAAAAAAAAAAAAAAAATTTCTACTTCTATATCAAACTCAGTAGGAACTGGAACAACACAAATAAATAATTTAAAATAACAATTTGCAGTTGTCCTTGACCTGAAACAGTGCTTTCTTATATCCTTTCTGTGCAAAATGCTGATGCTACATCTGGGAAGCAGAAGCCACGATGATGTAATCAAGGGTCAAGAAATGTCTCGGAAAAGTTTTGATCCCCTTAAATGTTTCCAAAAGCTTCTGTTTGTTGCGCTGTGTCAATACTTTTTCAAAAGCTTGTCGCTGTGTTGCTGCTTGTGGAAACCCTGCAGAATAAGGATCCATTTGTGGCTTTGGGTCTTGTCATCTTTAAATTCTGTCATGAATGAGAATTATTTGTGTAGAGCTCACCATTAATTAAGGTCACAAACCCTGGTGGTGTCTTGATCATGTTCCCACTGCGATCATCTGTTGCTTGGTCTGGGAACGTTGGATTCAAGTGCCTTGCAGCTGAGCTCTCGTCTCTCTCTCCAACCTGACAAAGAGATGGAAACCTGAAGCAGGAAGACAGGGTTCACAGGATGCTGGCTCAGCCTCCGTGGGCTCAGCTGAAAGAAATTCAGGCCAATTACAGCTTTATGCTCTGATGAAACATAAGCCTTCGTTCCTGTTCTTTACACCTTTGCTCCATTTTGCCTCATAAAGTCAGTTTAGGGTGTTCATCTTACTGTAGTGTAATCTCTTTGGACTCCTAATTTTGCGTCACATATACCGCATGAAAATGCCCACAAAATGTATATTGCATTGCAGTCTTCATGCTGCTGAACTCCATCATTCTGGGCCTGATCTCCACTATCACCACCAATGACCAGTGACATCCACACACACTCTCTCTCTCTCTCTCTCTCTCTCTCTATATATATATATATATATATATATATATATATGGTATGTATCATTTATATATTTTTTAATCTTATGTTTATTTACCTCTAATTTATCTAAACCTTTTTTAAATTTTTTTTTCTTTAGAATTTTTCTGTTCCCCGGTTATGCGCACCAATTCATTCCCTTCTGCACCTGCTGTATAAGCAAGCAGCAATTTTTTTATTTTTCTTGCAATTTCTTTGCATCTTGTGATCATGGCAGGGGGGAAAGGGTGTGGATTCCTGCACACATCTTCTACACCAACACATGCAAGCAGGGCGTTATGAGGAGTGTAAATGGCAAACAGCTTATTGTCCAAAAATGTCCAAAATGTGTGTGAGGAGTGCATGCGCCCAACAAACCTATCCCAAAGGTCATTTGTGAGACTCCCATTCCCACACATAGAGGTTTATGTTTGTATTTCTACATATTAGTTTTTATAGTCGCTTATAGTAGTAATATAGTAGCCATTAGTGTCTACGGCTGGCTACAGTAATGTCTTTAATAGTTGTATAGGCCCTCTTATTGCAGCAGTAACTGCTGGCTCTCTGTTTTCCATCTAGAATCTCCGGGAGGGATAGGCAGCCACTGGCACTTAGACCCTAAGAGATTTACTTTTCCCCCCTTGATTTCTGCTCAGGAGCCTTTTGTTTTCCTCTCCTCGGTTGCCAGCTGCCTTATTTTGTAGTTTATGTTACAGTTTTTCTACCTACTATAGCTTTTGTAGCAGTTATATCGATAGCCTGTACTTACTTCATATCACTTATACAGGTTTCTACCCTGTCTCTGACCCTTTGTTCAGCACACTGCCTCATCAAAGTAAGTTAAACTGAATTGAATTCACATTTGGCCATTTTAACTAATCTTGGCACGCCGCCTTGTCTTCGCCACCCCGTTTTATTATCTGCCTCAACTGAGTTTTCTGTTGCTCCCGCTGAGGAAAATACTGTACCAAGCAGCAGCTCTGCCTCTAAAGCCCCTGAAAGGAGTTGAGTCATCCCATTGTGATTCAAAGACGAATAGCTTATACACACATTCCCTTTCATTCACAGGGACATTCAGCCGCCTGCATGGTGCACAATAAAGGCAATTCAGCTCTGCGAGAGCCACAGGAAAAAAAAATCCCCACAATGATAGCCGAGGTTTCATCAATGTCACCATTGACCACATATTGTGTTCAGCCAGGGTGTTTTCTGGTTAAAACTTTTTACTGAGTGGGCTTCTTTTTTGCACGGAAAAGCAAGACTTGTTCGCTCATCGGGTTCTCCAAGTTGCTTTTTGTTTTGTTGTACCAACACTGCAAGACTGTCAGGATTCACTGCGACTCCACTGTTCGCATCTCATTTCGAAAGCAGGGAGTTGAGTCGGGGACTTTTGGAGTCGTTCCCTCTGAAACCAACACAAATTACGAACGTGGGGAATTCGCACCTGGGACCTTTGACTGCAAAATAGCTAACTGCACTACCTGCTCCCCATAACTTTTACTATCACTCTATTTGTCTAATTTGTTTCTTTTTTAAAGTTTCTTAGCTCACTCGTGTACATAAGAACACATTTATTGAATTTTCTATTTATTCTTTCCATTGAAGGAATTTACATTTATTTCTTGGCTTAGGACAACAGCCGCTTTTTGGTATGAATCCAGTTTCCTAAACCACTTATTTAGCTGCAGGCCTCTTTGAAAAGTGAGATTATAGTTAATGGACTGGGAGTATCAGTGATGGTGTAGTTAATAGAGATGTATGCTTTTTTTTAAAATCACTGCCTCAAGTATGTTAATAAATCTGATATTCGGTAATGACTCAGTCACTCTTTTTAACCGCTTGTGCTTGCCTTGACAGAGTCTAGGTGCTCCAGAGCATATCTCAGCATCACTGGGCAACAGAATGCCACTCCAAACCAGAGTGGCACACTGTCACACCATCGTTCTTCGGTGAAGGTAGTGTTGACCGTGATACACAGCGTAGGGTCCTTACATTTTTGGATGGCAGTCGCAGACACAAGCATGTAGTGCAGGTACAAATTTTAATGGTCCAGTGTAGTTATTTATAGTTACCTACAAGGGAGGGCAGAACTGCCTTCAAATACACAGCTTTCATACAAACCCTTATGCCTCCTTACCTCCCTCTTTCCAGAACCTTTTTATATGAAAAGCCCCACCCCCATAGGTGATACCAATATTACATCATGTCATGGCCATGCTTACAAACTGAACAAAGACATTTTTAAATACACAATACAAGTGGCCACTGACTTTTAGACAGGAACTGTAATGAATTGACATCAAACAGAAATGGCATTAACCTAGTACAAGCCAAGATTAAAAACTGTTGTCCTGTCAATGGTAGTTTCCAAAGGTGAGGTAGCACTTCCCCTGCCTTGTTCATTCAGAAGCACTCCCTCCTTTTGGTAGTTTGGAAGAAGGAAGTGACTAACAGGAAAACCAGGCAAGGATGTGTTCCAAATGCCAAAGGTAAGTGCTATGGTACAAATAAACCAAACAAACAAATATGTAAAGGTTAAATGTTATGTTTCCCACATTGAATTGTGAAGGTGAGCTGAGTTAACACTGTTTGTGTGTGCACCCACAAACACAGTGCTGTGAGGTGGTAGTGAAGTGTACGATAATATTCTTTCTTATGGGACATCTTAGTCTGTCACACACATTCATGTACTGTAGGCCATTTAGAATCACCGATCCACATGCAGCCCACGTGTCTGGAGTGTGGGAGGAAACCAGAGCACCCTAAGGAAATCTCTCTCTCACACACACACACACACACACACACACACACACACACACACACTTAGGAAGAGCATACAAACTGCATTTTGAGCCAGATTCAAAGCTACACCCAACCAGTGCAGACACTGTGAGGCAGGGCAGTGTGCCACCCTTCATCCTGTAGTAAACTGCGGTAAAATATTAAAACCAACGGATATGGAAATGTCATATAAACAGGTAGATTATGTTAATAATGTATTTTGATGCCACATTTACTTAAATTCATAAGGGAACCAGATGAATTACATCCTTGCGCCACAGCACAGTAAAGGCCGTTGTTAAGCAAAGCCAGCCAACTGCAGCCTTGTTAAGGATCATTTAGGACTTCTGGTCTGTATTCGTATGCAGCTGCTGTAGTCTGACTGTGACAAATGCAATTTGACTCTGAAAAAAATTACTGTTTATAGCTGTTGTTAACAAGCTGCTCTGGTTCTGGGAGGACGTTACTGTCATGGGAGCAGGGCCTAGAAACGCACGTGGATGAACACTGCGTGGAAACACCACTCAGCAGCATGGCTGTGAGGCAGGAGCATATTTTTTTGCGTTGCTTAACATTTATTCTCACACAGCGGCAGGACGTGACAACACCAGAAAAGCAGCAACTGAGAGGAAACTGGGTCTGATTCAGTGTCTGTGTGACAGTCCAGGGTCACCAGGGGTCTTTGGGACCGGAGATCCGCCCAGCTGGGAGAATCTGCTGAGGGCAGATTTGTCATTTGGAAAGCGGCATGGAGTTAATTCTTGGTGTGGCTGCGCTACTGATCTCCTAGTGTTGTTGAACGAAATGGCATGACTCCTGCAGGTCTGTTTTCGCTGGGCAAGGTGCTCCTCCGTGGGCCCAGACCTCCCACAGCAGCTGTGACTGAAGCGCTTGTTTTTCTGCAGCGTCCCCCAGGGGCGTCTGACATCACCGCATCCCCATCCCCCCAGCAAAACCCGCCGATCCTCAAATTAGACAAGTGCCAGTTTTTACGCTGCGTTGTGCGAGACCAAGTCCCACCGCGGACTCAGTGATGCAGCCATAATCTTGATGATGTAATTTGGCCGGTGAAGGATTATGCTCTTCATCTCAGCCTTCCCATCATGCACCACTCCACAGACTCACCAAATGCTCCATTGTCCTTTTGTGTATTGTGTTCCGTCACAGGGGAGCATATCTCTATCAGGACCTTATTTGAATATATTTCATACAGATTTGATCTCTTCTTTTTAGTCAAATAATGTACTTTGTCACTTGATAAGGACTGTGACAAAACCACAATGGGACATTCGTACCTCTGGTTATCTGCGCCTTTTGTCTTTGAGCACTTTGTTAGTGAGCAGTCATACAGACAACTGCACATCTGGAGATAAGATTCAGTGTTCAGAAGGCCATGCCATACCAAATAATAATTCCTGCTCATCCAAGCTTTTGGTTTCTGTTTGCACAAGCTGTTTTATCAGAAATCAGATTCATTACGGCGCAAGCAAGCATCAGAACAAAACACTGCCACAGCATTGTCGTGTAGGATGAACTTCTGACCGAAAATGAACCAAAACAAATATGCAGTCTATGTGGTGTTACAGATAAAAGCCTGGCTGAAAGCCATTTATTTAAATGGCAAAGGACTTAACACCGCTCACTTTTACAGCAAACAGTTTTGCGATTGATAATTCCCAATTTTCTCTCGGATCCAGTTCCTATGTTGCTAACTGCCAGATTTCTAATCAATTCTAAAAATGATTAAATTAAAAAATTATTGCTGAACATCAAATATTTTATCCCAACATCAATTTACAGTTTTCATGAAAAAATGAAACAAACCCAGGATGTAAGCCTGGTTTCATTATTTGTTTTATACTGCATTTAACTCCATCCGTTCCCCAGGGATAGGCAGCCTTGTTATTCTTAGCAGAAATGATTTTACGTGAAAGAAATGGCTTCATGCCTTGGTCTGATGTACATTTGTAAATCATGTGTAAGAGCTGATGCTGGGGATATTAAACCTATTGTGTCCACACGAAATTGTTGCAGATGTTAAGGGTTTCTGGAGTTTGGCTTAAAACAGCAAAGTGACTAACAGTTGCCAATAACAGCCAGCTGTCAGCATCCCTAATTGCTGGGGGTGGTGTTGTTGATGGGCGGGTCCATGAGGGTTAGGGGGTGGAGCTTTTCTACTCACTGGGAGAGGTCTATTTATCAGGTGAAGGGGCTGCTGCAAGCCCATCTGTGTCAGTGCAGGAGGGGGGTGACCTCTTAGACCCTCAGGGTGAGCCTGCCCATCTGCCCCCTGCCCTGGAGGGAGGCACAGAGGTGGGAGAGGGAGCTCCCACACACACACAAACACAGAGAATGAAGGCCAAGCAGACAGGAAATGAGACAGATGGGCAGATGGTACTCTGCCTTGAACCGAGTTCTCAAAGCAGTAAAAAGCATCCCAAGGGATTCAGTATCAGTCTACCTTCACAATGCTGCTGCCTTCCAAGACAAATAGAATAAATTATCTGACTTTCAGTGACTTGGGTACAAAATCCAGTTACCGCAAGGGATTCAGTTTTAAGAATTCAAAACGGATGCTGGTTCTGTTCTCTTAATATAAGCTGCTAAACACTGATGTCAGTTGCCAGTAGCAACGTGCTGTATAATTTGAGTTCAGGTGGTGCCTGCTAGTGCCAGTGTTGTGCTATGAATGGTACTCAAGAGGCTGTCGTGTATGTGTTCATTTATGCTTTTCAATTGAGTATTTTTTGCACTGAGTATCTGTGAATAACTTCCATTTGACACCTGAGATTTTTGTCATGTCCTCTGCAATTATTTGCAAATGGCAAATGAACCAGACAGCACAGATGAGTAAGGAAGGATATTTGACATTTCAGCTTTTCAAGCTGAGAGGAGTACAGTGGAGCCCACTCAATATGGCTTGTGGGTATGGGATTTCATTTCTCCATTCTTGTGTCTGCATGGGCTTTGGAGCTTAGACCAAGGTGCTCATGGTGCTCTCCCCAACCTGTGTTCTTCCTCCTATGAACGTAGCGTGTCAAGTGATGCTGTCTCTTCATCTCTCCATCATTTGCAGTGTCCAACAGCTGGTCTGAATTTACCCTGAATTTGCCCATGAATGCCAGTGGCTTTACTGCTAATCTCAAGAATATCCCAGGCTATACAAAGATTTAAATACTTGAAGGTGCCGCCAGAGTTGTTCAGTGATGGAATGTCTCTACTGGAGTAACAGAGTAAGAACAAAACCCAATAAATTCTTTCCTTCATTTCAAGTGTAAAAATGATTAACCAGATTTGTTACCCATTTGAACCCCAGGTTCAGATATTTTCAGCACATTAACAAAATTATTGAGGACATGTAAATTTTCAGATCATTTCTTCATTGAGGTGAGAAGTTTTGATTTATCCTGACAAATCCGCTGGGAATTGCCTGGAGGCACATGTGAATAGTGTGTGTGTGTTTGACTATGCCTCTCTCAAGACGAAAAGTATCTGTATGCCAAATTTCAGGTTTTTCAGTTGAAAAACAAACCCCTGCATAATGAACAATCAGGCAGACAAACAGAGCTTTATCGATCGAGATATTTGTCTGTCTACCTGTATTGCAGTTTGGTCACCTGTTAAAGTATTATTTGGTCAAACCTTCCAAAATATTGATTTAAACTTGGCAGACTATAGCTACATTAGAAGAGTAGCTGTTTGATTCAAAACGGTTTGAAAAATGTTCTTATTTTTTAATGTTTGTTGTAACTCAGTATCAGAGCATTAATTTTATGTGTAATAGTTCAACAGATGCAGTTACAATTTTGCATTTAAACCATAAATGGCCATATAAGCTTTTTTAACGTTCTTTTACATTTCTCCTTTAATGCCTGGGGTTGTGCTCTAAAAACATCTGATTTTGAAAGAGGCATTTTAAAGTGCTTCCAACCGTATTCCGATTAAGTGGCCCATTTTGCGTAGTGTAACGGAATACATTTTGGCAAAAATTAGTTTTAAATAGCAAACCCAGCCAACACTGCACACAATACTTTTGGAAACAGGGACATCCAGCCCTGGGATCATTAATAGTCTGAGTTTGAGGACTAAGGGATAATGATGACACCCATTTTTTTCAGAACCAAGGAAAACACTTCGGCCCATTTCAGATTACATGGGCCAAAAAATTAATCTTTTATGTGTGGTTTCCCTTTCCCTCACTATAGAGGAAATATGTAGAAATGATCCCTCCATAATGTCAGGGGCAAGAGCAAAGCCAAATCTCTGTATCGCTTCAATAATTAATTTCTCATATGAGCTTAGGTGGAAATGTGATAAATGGCAAAAATAACGTAGATGCTCAGAAAGTAGAAAATCTGGTGTAAAAGAAAATGGTTTGCTAAAAATTTCTGTGTGAAATCATAAAAATAAAATTCACATTTAAATAATGCCACTTTTCCTTTTTAAATTAATATGGAAAATATATTAAGGAAATGGAATGCAAAATCAGACAAATGCTCTCATTTTTCATATTTGATGCTGAAACAGCAGCAATAATAAAGGACTTGACTTCTGTGACTAAAATAACCGGGGACAAATTTTAGTTCAGGGAGTCATTCGCTCACGGATGTCATGCGCAGTCCCATTGTGTCTCACAAAATGAAATATTTTCACATAATGTCATAGCTTTGCTATTTTCGTTTCAAAAAAGAAGATGCCAGAAGATGCCAAATGCATCCTAAATTCATTTTAGGGGAAGTGCGGTCCTGTGCCACTGACAGTAATGCAGTACAGCAGCCAGGACATTCAGCAAAACGACTGTCCGTCATCAGGCATCAGATTGCCAAATCAGGCGAGAAGGTCTGGCTCACAGCGGGCGTTCCAGTTCATCCCAAAGGTGTTTGGTGGGGTTGAGATCCAGGCTCTGTGCAGCTGCTCAGGTTCTTCCACACCAACCTGGGCAAACCATGTGTTTGTGGAGCTTGCTTTGTGCAAAGGGAGGCACAGTCATGCTGGAGCAGGAAAGGAGCTTCTTTCCCAAACTGTGGCCACAAAGCTGGAAGCACACAGTTGTCTAGAATATGTTTGTATGCTGATTGGTGTGGTCAAAACGGTTCAGATCAGCCATTAGAAGGGGGAGGATCCACATACTTTTGGCCGTACAGTGCGCGTATGCGAATATATAGTACACACACACACACACACACACACACACACACACACACACACACATCGTAGTCAGAAAAAGGTTGCTTTGATTATGGAAGACTGTAGAATGGGGTGATGGTGGAGTAACTGATGTGTTTCCCCAAATCCGAGGCCTTTGCTCTGCCATGCTCCCCCGGCAGAGCATTGACACAGAACATCGCCTACAGAAAAAAAATGACATCACAAGGCACAGCAATGCACAGATAACCTTGCAAGTACAGTGAAGCACTATGTCCAGGATTTATGATTCATTATGGTCAGAAATCCTTTGACAGATCCAAGGGTCATTTTGAGTGGAAAGTAGCAACTGTTATGAAGGGAGGGGAATGCGACTCAAATTCAGAATGCTGGATGGCAAATCTTCTGTGCTGTGGTTGGAGAGTATGAATCCATGTATTCGTGGTCATGCTTAACAAGGCCACATTCCTCTCTAGGCAGAAGATGGCAGTGGTATGATCGCAGACACACCAAATGGTCTGTGGGGATTTATTCAATAAAACATGGCTTGCAATGCGTAACAGTAGGTTGCACATTTATTTCTGACCTCATGTTGATCGGTAAGGTGTTTGCATGCATTCCACTTTCGCTCGACCAAGGTGTTGAAATGTGTCCGTGTGCATGTGTGTAGACGCCTGACATTGAGCTCATGTCCTATCAAGGACCTTAGTGTTCACCTTGTGCTTTGTGTCATTTGTTCTGGATCTTTGTTGCAATATTTGGAAAAGCACTTACAGGAGCATAAAGGTTTTGCAGCACACCGGCGCCAAACTTTCCATTAGCTGCACGCTGCTCCAAGCCCGTGAATGCTCGGAGTTCACCTTATTCAGAACAACATGGCCTTAAATTCTGTGTATGTGAGATCACCGAAACAGCTGGATCCCCACACCCAGTTCAGCTGGCCAGAGAGCCCAGACCAAAGTTCTGCAAACTCTCAGGGGTTGCCTTCCCCAAATATTACCTCATGGTTGATCTTCTCTCAGAGCATCCTCTGGGCTTGTTGACGATCGATTCCAGTTTGAAGATGTTGGGGCTTTGGTACTTCATACTTTCGTTCCCCTGTTAATTTCTTGCCAAATTAAAAAAAGGCCCAGGTGTAACTTCAGATGTCCGACTGCATTGTCTGAAAATACTTGTTTGCCAAGTGGCCCGTGTGGTTTTAATTTGAGACGCTCGTGTTTTTCCACAAGCTACATTGCAGCGTCCATGGGAGATTTTTTTGGCTCAAAATATTGCTGATGCATGAAACATTTTGGGTTTTTTGGAATTTGAACTTTTTTCCTGAGTCGTCAGGACTGCTGTTAATGTCTGTGGATGCTTTTAAAAGTGCAGGGAAAACCAAAGCATCATGCAACAGAACAGGCCTGAGAATATATATATATATTTTTTAAACCTTCATGTTTGTATTCATGTGTACAGTTCTTGAAATAAAACTTTAATGCTAACATAGCCAAATGAAAAGTGCTTTTCACCAAAATGATCTTTTTGGTTCACTTGTGTGACATCATGAAGCATTGCCCAAGATGACATGCATGCCTTCTGTGAGACGCTGGAACAAAAACCTTTTCATCCTTTATAGGTTTTTTGCATATTTTGAAGGGGGATTCATGCATGGATTCCATGTAATTACATTAAAACATAAAGCCACAAATGGGGATTCTGGGATACAATCTCTGGGGTTCTTTCATTCTTATAGTTTGTTCCCACTGTTCGCCATTTGTCATCGTTGTGAGATTTGCATTGTGGGACACGAGGAGCAATGTTGCCGAAATTCTTTATCGAGGCCTTGCCGTCACCATACAGTAATTCCGGCAGCACAATGTGACTGTTGTCTGCTCAGCTTTTAAAAGTGGACACAGTCAGCCATCTCTATAGGAAGTTCAGGGCTTTTTCGGGCTCTCTGAATGTCCTTTTGTGGCTGTCACTTACAAAAGGGCTTCACATCTTGTCAAACAAGGGTCCCCAAAATAAAAGTGCCTTATACTCTGATGTATTGACTAGTACCATCTGGTGTCCTGGCAAGTGACAAAAAGATCGTTTGGGCCAAAAAACAGGGGCCTCTGTTTCGTTTCTGTCACTTTCATTAAGGCCATGACAGATTAATATTGTTTGTATCCGCAAGGGCAGTCATTTTTTAAAATATGGTAGACTGGAGATTGCAAATAGTTGTGGGCACATGTTAAGGTTTTTCTCTGTTTCCTTTCAGTGTATGAATTTTGAGGAGAGAAAAGTGTAGAGTCCTGAAGAACTCTTGTAAAGGTATTGTATGTTACAGGGCCTCGGTGCTCATAGATGAAACCATGCGAATTTGGGGAGAAACAGCTTCATCTGCTGTAACCAGGAGAACTTGTTCTGCAGTTCTGAGGGCCAGAGGTCTGCTTTGGCTCAGTCATGCAGAGCTTCTCCCTCGTTGAGAATGCGAGCAACAAAAGGGAGCAGGTATCTCCACTCATCCTGGAGCAAATCCAGGCAGGAAGCAGGAATGAAAACAGGGAGCAGTTCCCCAAGCAGAGCCCTCCTCATTCCCCCCACACAACAATGAGTTTACAGTCCATGGTAAAAAAGCCTGAATAATGTGCTTCACTCCACTTTTGCCTTCACTCCACCACCATCCAACAAAACAAAAGAAAAGAGGAAATCTTACTCTGCGGTCAGCTCCACCTGTTTGAATAAATCTGTTCATATCGACTCAAAAACGTGCACACAAAGATCTTTCAAATGGTGGTTAACATTGAAAATTACAATGACCAGTTAATCTAAAATACATATCTTTGGATTGTGGGCCTACACAGACACAGGGAGAACATGGCAAATCCACACATATGTTGGACAATCATTTATTCGTCCATGATGAATTTTCAGGTGGCCAGGTGATAGTCAGGGTGATCTGGTGCCAATCCCAGGAGTAAAAGGATGTCCAGATGAGTGCATTACAGAGAGGATGCCAGTCCATCACAGGGCTTCCCATCCTTTCTGTCTCACACATTCACACACTAAGGGCAACTTAGTTTCACATATTCAACTGTAACAGTAAATGGGTCTTTGGACTTTAGGTGGAAACCCATGTAAACACGAGGAGAAGATACAAATGCTGTGTCAATTAAGCTGGATTCGTAGACACATCTGAATCCACTGTCCAGGACATTAAAGGAGCCAGCACAACTTTCAGTGCCATGATGTCTTAAAATTTCAGGCATGTGCAGTAGGTTAGCGTGGCCATGGAACATCAAAAACCGATAATCAGCGTTCAAGCAGATGAAAATATTGATCGATCCCCAATTTTACGGAAGTATAACACTTTGGTCATTTTTGAAGTTCTATGGTACCTGCATAACTTGCACCCTTGCCATCAGCATTGGAATCACTGTGCAGCCAATGTTCATAAGGAGCCCCCGAGTCACGAGGCCACCACATCAACCCCAGCCACAGTAAGCTGCTCCACCAAGGTTCAAAAGGACCTTTTTAAAGGTGCCCTGTAGCAGATGGGTCACAGGTCTCAGAAGAGTCCCTTCCTGCAGAAAGTAGGAAGTTACTTTTCAAACCTCAGATTGCTATTATGTGTGCAGAAAATAAGCATTTACTCATATTCATTCATTAAACTCTTCTCCAAGGCGACATGCACTTACCCAAAAGTTCATTCTGCAGCAGAAGAAGAACCTTAAACATAGACACTCAGTGCATGTAACAAAATAAGAGTGGCTAGCAATGAATTCTGTGACCTGCAAAGCACAATATTTATACAGCTGGGGATGTTATGATTCCTAAAAAACTTAGCAGTGATAACATTAACATTCTTTTGCACTTGTGGAATAAGCAAGCGAAACGTAACGTGTGTGTATGTGCATGAGGGCGTGTTTGTGTGTACGATACCACATATTTGTCATTTCATTGTTCTTTTTAAGTCATGAAGCAGCAGGAGCAAAATGGAAATTAGTGTCACGCATGTAAGTAATGCAGAACAAATACTAGAATTGTTGCCGTGGGGTTTTTTTTTTTATCACTTTGCCTGCAGTAAGGTGATAAAAAAAAATGCACCTGAAAAATTTGGTAGGGGTTCTGTACGAACTTTTGCTGCATTCTTAACACAGGATATTGCTCACTTTTTATTGTTGTATTTCCCAACAAGCAGCATTCAAGGAAACAGCTCTGTCATCCTGAATTTGTCATTTTGGTAAGATATCCATCCATGTACCCATCTATCCATTCATCCAACCAACCTACCACTCATCCACCCATCCATTTATCCATCCATCCAGCCATCCATAAATTAATTTCTGAATCCTGAGCAGAGCCTTGGTGTTCCAGATCCAATTCTGTAATCCGTGGCCACTAGGAGAGTACCTGGAAGGAGCATTATTCCATCGCAGGGTTTGTCCCCAATTCCAATATAAAATATGGAATATGAAATATGACAAAATGTACAAACATTTTCTTCCATGCCTTTAAACAATCAAAAAATCATATGGTTAAAATCTCTAATTGTGCCTTTTCCACAGCCTGACTTTTTTTTTTTTCCCCCATGAAGCTTATGCAACTAAGACACCATCATGGAAGTTGTCATGTTTAATGTACCATTTTGCCATCGTCTGTGTGTTGACGGCAAAGAAGTCTCTGGCACTCCGGCTCTCACACACACACAGTGACACACGCGCAACCAGAGAATTGTCACACAGCGCACAGCACTTCCTGTCCTCAGATGTCACCCCTCAGAACAGGAAGCTCTTTGCAGCTGTGTTTCGCAGCCAACTGTGACACCAGTGTTGAATAGGAGGATGTCCTGTTTTGAGTTGCTCTGTGACTTTCTGTGTGGACTCCACAAGTTCAATGCCCAGGAGAAGCCCTTGTCATTCATTCTGGGGGAAAAAAGCTTTTTCTGTGTGATAGAACCAGCAACGAGTTGCGCTTTGATGAACCTCCTAATAGCAGCAGGGAAGCTTGTGAGAACCTCCAGTCAGCTGCAGAGAAGCTTAAACGACAATCTAGTCAAGAGTACATGGCATTGACGGAATCATCAATCCACAGTGAAGGGCCTTGACTTCTGCCAGCCTCTCATTTGTGTTCCTGGAAGCTTCCAGCAGTGCCATGCCAAGTGATGACCGTAGGTTCCCCTCTGAGACCTCTCTTGAGGAAGAGATTCCATTGCATGACTTTCTTGGCCTGTACAGGCTGTGTGTCACAGATATAAAAGACAACAGAAAGATTCTGGTCAAAAATGTGTCCTTGGAGACGTATTTGCAGGACCTTCCTGTGGTCCAACCTTCTATATCACAGTTTTAAGCTATTTCTAAACAAGAGGTAAACTGCTGTTGACAAATTGTCAATGGATTGAACCTCCAAAAGAGCACAATGCCTTTTAACTTAATAAAAAATGAGCCGGAGGATTTATAGTCTCCTCTTAACGTTGAACTTGTGACAGTGGTGAGGTTGTGATCATACTGCTTGCATTCCATACGTGTGATTTTACCCATTTTCCCATCATGCTGTTTAACTCTGGGCTCTTCGCGACCAGTGCCAAAAATCTTATCTTCGTAGTTCTGGTACGTTGGGTTTCTTGACCCTTTTGGCAATTAAAGATGCAAGCTTGGTTGCTGCTGAGCAGTTTGTCTTCTCACCACTTATGTCTCGGTGCTTTCCCACCTCTGCCAGCAGCTGAACTCTCGCACCATGGGCCAGCGGATGGGGTGGCTCTGCTCATGTGACTGTGAATGAGGATGGTGTGATGGGCCTGAATTGGGTTCCTGTTCTCCCTCCTCAATCAAATCATCGTAGGCAGCCAAGCCTGCGGCTTCTCTCGAATGACGATCAAAGATTTCTTAGAACTGGGGAAATAAAAATGGGCGACCATGGCCATTGCTTCCTGAGAATGTGGGTAATTTTGATGTTCCATTATGTATGTTTCCTAGCACACAGGAAAGCGGCAAGTTTTTGGGAAGCACATTTGAAGAGGTCAACAAAACGAGTTGAGTCTAGCATCGTCCACAGAAATCCACAATATTTCACATTTTTATATTTAGGTGTCGTTTTCGCTATTGAAAGCCTTTCAGGTTCAGCTTCCCACACGCTATTTGGCTATTGTTTACTTTCTACTTCTGACCATGCTGTTTAACTTTTAAAATGTGTTTTCTTTTTTCTATATAGCGAATATTGCAGAAGGCCTTCCTGTGCTTTGGCCAGTAGCATCTACTGCAGCTTTGGCCCTTGCTCACTGCTGTGTTGGAAGCACTTTTGCTCCACCACCCAGTTAAGCTCACCTAACATCTTAGCACCTGTTGCTTAATGTTGACTCTCCTGTTTTACAGAGCGTATCTGTGGCTTCCATCTTAAAAGCACAACAGAGCCTCATCTTGTTTTTATTTAAATTTATTTTTACATGGCTACCATCACTCTCCCTTTGCATTTTAAATGTGGTTGTTAAAGGAGCCGGGTTCTCCATTCCATCGAGATGCACCTTTCTGTCAAACCATAAATGTCAACGTGTGGCTCTTCGCACAAACAGAGATCCACACAATGGAATGCACTGTCTGTAAACTCGGTTTGAACTTCAGCAAAGCTATTCCATAACATCAGAGCCGCGTTCACTGCGACTTCAAACCTCACAGGGCTGCATGCCAAGTTAAAAGGGGAAAAGTATATATAATTAATCACACATTACAGCGGCTCTCCTTTGTGCTGCTGAGGCCCCGATCTTTTCCGTATAGCTGGGCTATGTGTTGTCTTTTCCTCTTCTTAAGGCTGATATATGCAGGAGGGAGTCGCTCAGTCCAAGACCCTGCTGCTTTTTGCTGCAGATCCTCATGTGAGCCTGCTCTAGTCTGAGGAACAAATCTGGACCTAATATTTGCCAACAGCCTTACTGGTCACAACTGGGAAAAAAATATGTACGGTACGCAAATGCTTTTATAGAATCTTACAGAGCAAAGAATAGCACAGAAGAAAAAGTCCCATTAAGCGATTGTCAGATTTTAACCCTGCAGGAATGGTGTGTGGCTTTCCTGGTGCATTCTTCCAAAGAAGCTTCTCTCAGTGATCCAGGGCCATGAAAAAAATCATTTGGCTCCTCCTTTGTGTTGAAATCTCTTTTAGTGAAGCTTTGATCTGAACGTTTCTTGGCTGCTCTGACGTCCACTCTTGCTGTAAAATTACAGGACAAACTGCACCATTGCGAGGGAGAATGGACTCGCGGTTGAAGCGGCGGTTCAGCTGTTACACATGAGCTAAGAAGTGAGACAGCTTCACTAGTTTTTTTTGGCAGACTTCAACCTGTACGTCTGCCAGAGTCTGAGAAGGATGTCTTGTCTTATTTTCTGCTGCCATGTGATGTTCATTTAAACCTCGCGCGGGCCTATGAGTGTATCAGCAGCTCATCTGTTGTTATCAGTTGCCTCTTACAACAGAAGGTGCTGAGAACGTTTCTTGTGGACATGCTTTCCTCTTACTCATAGGTTTCTATGAACACAAACTCGGTCCAGAATTACAGGCCAACTTCTCTTATCCCTTTTCTCTCAAGAATTCTCTAATGTGCAGCCCATGATCAGTTATCTGTATTGCTTGTCCAGAATGTTCTCTTTGGTGGTTATTAGCCAGGATTCATGATCAACAATTCCACTAAAACAGCCCTCTTTGCAGTGCAGCAAGGTCAGCAAGGCCCATCTCCCATTCCTTGGACCTCATTTTCCTTGACCTCTCTTTGACATTTGACTCTATCAACCAGCAGATCACACTTTCCTCCATTGCACAATCTGGAATCAAAAGAGCAGTAATGAAATGGTTTATCAGATAGCTCTTACCTGGGTCCTTTTCGACTAATGTTCCGCTGGCCCAGTGAATGGCCCCTTCCTCATCTCCATCAACATTTCTTCCTCTGACTGTCATTGCCTGATCATCCTATTAGTGCTATTCTGATGATACCCAGCTCTCCCCTTTTCTGCCTGCAGATGCAGGTTTATCACAGGCTGCCCCTTGGATGTCTGATCAGCATCTACAATTCTGCAAAACTGAGATCCTTCACCTCCCAGGAGACTGTCCAACTGACAGAAACTCTGTATCAAACAGTGCAGGGGACAACCTTTCGCTTCTTTGTGGTCCCATGCACAGAAGTTCAAAGTCCAAAGCCCAAAACTTTTCAGTTTTCCTTGCAATGGGGTGAAATCAGCTCTCCTTCTTTCAGTTGCTGAGTCAGTATTCTACAATGAACTTTTTCAAACCCATTTTTCCCCTTCCTTCATAAACTGATGGTAATTTATCTGTTAATAAACACTCCCTATCAGTTTTACATTGGCAGATCCTTGTCTAATGCATCTTGGAAAAAATTGTTCATGCTTCAAGAATTGCATCTCTTAAATTTTTGCTGTGAAACTGGAGCATTATGGTGGAAGGTGAAGAGGTGAACCATTGCCTTGTTGGGCTTCTCTTTCCAGCCATCATGAGACTCCCAAGTCCTGCACGCAGGCCATCTCGTGATTTCAGACAGCGATCGAGGGAACCCTGGTGTTTCATAACACAGCTCTTGTGTTTTCTACAGTGGGGAGCTTGATAGGAACCTTTTGCTCAGGGCTTAGTCTCCTGCCTACCAATGTGATCACATACTTTCTCAGGAAGGGCCAGGAGGTTGAATGAGAGGTCATTCTTGAAGCCATTTGTGTAGAATTGTGACTAAATAATTTTTTAGCAATATTTCATGGATTCCATCCATGTGTCTGATGTTCATAGGCCCCTTATGAGCTGCCAGCAACAGGAGGCACTATGCTGTACCATTTTAGGTTCCTGAATGCTGATCACTACACAGTGTGGCGCCTGGACCCATGCTGGCCAGGTGCTTCTGTGCTGCACAATTGCCATGGAAACCCTAATCCCCCCCAGCATCCTCGGTCAACATCCCCATACGTGTTCTGCCACAGTGGAAGAGCAGCCCCTGTCAGCTGTTAAGCACATCTGAGTTCAACAAGAACCTCAACAACTCTACTTCTCGCAAACGTCTTTGAGCAAAGTGTCTACAGAAAAAAGTGCTTGGTGGAAGTGGTTGTCATCAATCTCACACAGACCATAGACAGGTTCAGATGTGTTTCACATTTTATACCTTAGTTCATTTGGATTTCTCTCCCTGAGCATAGATGTGGTGAAGTACATTTTGTCTTTTTGTTGAAAGTAGGTCAGCACTTCAGTAAATAAGCAGCCTGCATCTTTCCATGTGTTTGTTTTATTGGGCTCATTGAGACGCAATGCCACATTTTCAAACTTTTAGCAATAGCAGAGTGAGGAGAGGTAGAAATAAACACAGTTTTAATGGGCTTCTGAGCAGATGTTGTCCATTAGATCATTTTGAGATGATGGTGCATGCTGAATGGTGTTTTCATTTGTTCATCATTTTGTGAACACCGGTCAAGGCTCTCTCTCGAAAAGCAGAAAAAGGATGAATGGAGGTGTGCAGAGTACTGCTCACACAAGTGGTGCCAGCAGATATTCTGTCTGAAAACTTATTCCAGCCAGAGTGACTGGCAGAGTTGTTGAAGCCACAGTAGAATAAGGACCAAAAGCAGAATGCAAGGTGGTTTATCATATGCTGAGCAGTCAGTGCTAGGGGTGCCCTGTGCTTCGGAACTGCATCTGCAGGCATTCTCTGACAGCTGCAGATCGATGGGTTTTATGCAGACGTGTGGCTGGATGAACTGGCACCTCTCCGGGAGGGGGGGTACAGATGCGGGAAGCCAGCTTTGGGGGATCTGCGCCCTGTCATTACCAGCCCTGCAGGGAGTCTCTTCAGAAACAGAGCAATGAAGGACATGGGGATGGGGGGGTGATTCATGTGTGGGCCAGGAGCTGCCACACCCTGGCTGCTACCCAACTCTGGAGAAGTATGGTGAGCACATGTGGTCAAGTGGAAAACACACACGCACCCAAACACATAGATACACAGGGCAACTGAGAATGCGGTGCAGAACAAAGTGTCAGAAAGCAGATCATTGTGGGCAAAAAGTCTCTGGTGCCATTAAGCATCTCCAAGTAGAAATGTTTAAACTGCCATCATCAGTTTAGCTTTTTTTAATCCAACTTATTTTTTAATCCAAAGTAAATTCCCTTTTTATACATTGCAGCTGGAATTTTCTCTGTTACATTCTGGCACCGTTGCACATTTGCACTGATTGCAGCAGGATAAAATGAATTACAGTGCAAACGTGCAAGCATTAATATCTTAATAAAACCTAAATTAAATTGTTGTATGTCATCCAAGCTCATTTGTAGACTGAGGTTTTGCTATGTTTTACAGTCCTATGACAATGAGGTCAGCAGTATTGTGAAATGTTGCAAGAAGCTGTTCAACAAATGAGGCTGAAAGACTTACAGGCCAGGTTTGTGAATAAATTAGGAATAACTGTGCTGGGCAGTTTGGCAACGCAATCTATGATCTCCAGTTTAATTTACCCTCCTCAGATCTGTTACTTCTGATCTGGTTTAATCTTCTCTCTGGACATGTAGACCTCTGCAGACATCTCTCATGCTTCCATGATTTGCAGGTCTGCCAAAACTGTGGAAGATAAGAATGACGCGAGACAAAACCCTTCCTGTCGTGCAGCAGATGAAGACAATTTAGTCATTACATGGTACAAATCTGTGAATTATGGGGAGAAAAACAAGAAGAGAGGGTACTTTTTGATTTCATGTCAGCATAAATAATGTTCTTAAATGACATTTATGGTACAAATAATAACGTAATGAACGGGAGACAAAAGTTTTCTATTTATAATTAATTGTGAGCAAAATTTTCTAAGCCTTGTAGGTACCGTGCTCTGTTTAATTTCTTTATAAATGAAGTATATGTGCCAGTGAGTGTGGTGCTGTAAAATTTGTCATCAGATTTATTGTAAATTTGGAGCAGAAACACGAAGGAAAAAATTCTGTGAACTTGAAAGCAGCCACATGCTGATGTAGAGTAAGCCTGAGGGTTGTTGCTTGTGGCAAAAGCAAGACTGCCGCTTTGAGTTTGAGGCCTACATTTCAGGTAACATATTGGTTAAAGCTGAATATAATTTAGTCCTTTTCTGTAACGGACCTCTAAATGTTGAGTTCATTTGGAGTGGTCATTTTTAATTTAGAGATACAGGCAGTAGACCTCTGTCTGCACCACTGTACTGTAGATAAGTAGAGATTTTCCCTTTGCCTAATTTCACATCTATTCAATATTAATGTCTGTACACTAAAATCTCTGCATTCATACAATAAACTAAAAATAAAGAAGAAAAGGGAAAATATCTGCTGAAGCACTTAAGATGGTGGATTATACATTTTATGGTTTAATATTAATATAATACAGTATCATGTCAAGTTAATTTGTATAAGAGTGGCTGTGTGGACAACAAATTTCAACTAAAATTACACAGTCAAGTTTTTTATGTGGTGTTAAGGAAAATGACAAAAAGGATTAAGAAAAGAATGCTAAATCATTATTTCATTTCAAAGGAGAATACACCAACATAGATTCTCATAAAGTGGGATACTTTCAAATAATGACAGACCAGTATAGATAGATAGATAGATAGATAGATAGAAGACTGGAAGAAAATTTATGTACTTTTTTGCCTTGAAGCAAAAAAACCCATACAGTAGTCAAACAGCAATGCAATAATTTCACTTTTTCTGCTTGGAAAAACACAAATTAATGAATCAACAAATTTGGTTATTGAGGTCAGAAAATGTGATAACAGGGCAGAAGTCTTATCTTTGTGGTCCAGATTTCACCACCGCACGACCATGGACGGTAAATTTCCATCCCTTTCCTCAGACAGCCATAAGATGACTGGACGAGTCAGCACAGCTTAGAGGAGGTCAACATTTTTAATCAGCAGTAGCTTGAAAACAACAAAATGGGAATTGGAAAGACATGACTGCCGTGCTAGACATTCCGACAAACCATTTCCGAGGACAGTGTTTCCCACATGTGGCTCCATTGTGGATCATGCGTTTCAATGACAAGGAAATCTGTGTCCATTTTATTAGCCTTTGCAACTTTATTTTATTCCCCAAACCTTTCCTTCTGCAAACCCCTAACAAACAATGGTTTGCCAAACATTTCTTTCACATGGATAATGGAGTACTGAAATATGTTTGGTGTTCTGGGTAATCTTGGGTTCTATATTTTGCCAGAGAACCACCCAAAATGTAATGGAAATGGTATAAATTATTTTCAGGACGATATGATGAAGACAAGAATTCTTGTTCCTGCCATCAATTTCCTATATAAGCCAAAGCTTTTGCTCAGAAAATGCGCGTAAAGTAGTTAAAGGCCTGACTAGCCCATTGCATGTATTGCAGATAAATCAACTGGCTGTCAAAACAAATGTCAGGTACCAGTGCCTCCCATGGGAGTGAGCAACAAACCCTTTTTGATATTTCCAGATTATATCTAAGTAGGGAGAAAAGGGGGGTTAATCACCCGCTGCTCTACAAACCATTACGTATACTTAGGCCTCTCCGGCCCATGAGCAGCCAGTCAGGCATGGCCAGATGAGTTATTTAGATGGGGTGCGAAATGCAATCCCTACATGCCGTGCTGAAGCAAACCTGCACGACTGCAGTACACACCCTCCTGCAATAAGATAAAGCTACTCGTGGGTTCCTGGCACAGGAACACCAAAGAAAGCCTGGCTTTGAGCAAGCAGCCAGATTTCTAACACCAGCTCGTGTTCTGGATAGCAAAGCCGGGATCAGGGCACGAGCTGTAGCAACTGACAGATCCCAGAAAGTGAAACGGGAGAAGAGCAAGGTCTCATCTGTTTCCGATAGATGATTCACCACGTGGAGGATGGACTTCAGGATGGACTGAAGAAAATAAAGGCCCAAGACATGCCAGATGAGCAGTGCCTACTGAATGGGTCAGAACCTCTAATAGACAAAAATTATGATGTCAAGGAAAGCCCATCCGCAGCAATGATAGAGCAGAAATGAACAGTTTTGCTGTGCAACCAAGTGGAACAGAGTTCCCTGCTTTGCTTTTTCTTTCTGTTCTTTGTTTTGAACACCAGTGCATTGCCTGTTTTGACCCACTTTCCATTGTCAATAAAAAATTTAGTGAAATTTCCTCATGGGGGGGATTCAGCACTCTATAAGCCGCCATCTAATCTAACTTAAATGAGTGTATGAAGGAATGTAAAGAAGACAACGTCCAAGCTGCTATCAGAACCCGGCGTCCACGTGGGTCCTGACTGAAGTTTCAGAAAATGGCTGAATGATTTTAATAGCACAGGTAGTAATTGTCGCAGTGGTTCTGAGAAGGACAGAGTGGAAATGAAAACTTGCTGTCAGCTCAGAAATGGGCCCGCATAGATTAATCCGGGGGAAATATCTATGCTGTTTTTATTCATATTTTTTATGCCCTTCCCCCTTAGTGTCAAGTTTTGAACGTAGCTGAGGAAAGAGAAGTTAAAAGCTGCCTGAAGCCTGGCATTAAGTCACCCAAGAATTCCTGTTTCCGCACCGTGCGTGCAAGTGCCCGTCGATTTTAATACGTGGATTCATATGAAGATGTTACACAGGGATTCAATATTGAAAGGAAATTACCAGCAGACCCTGTAGCCTTAAACTTTATTGCTCTTTATTGTCTTCTATTTTTAGAATATTTCCTCTCCAAAGAATGTACTGTTTATATTATTCAGTCCAGCAATATCCTGATTTAGTGCTGTTTTGTTGCTGTTTTATAAGAGATCACCGAATACTCTTCTTGACGTATTTTTGCGTCATTTGAAATTATACAAAAAAATATATATATTTCCACCGTCAAAAATAAGAGTGAAACCATAAAAAATGGCCAGTAAGCCATAATCCTAGAGCAAATTCTGGAAATACAGCTTGAAACAAAGTGCAGCTGGAACCAATTCAAATGTTCACATTGTTTATGTTGTTGATCTCTTTCTACCAGTTGGTGGCCTCAGTCTTGCGAATCTTGGTTGCTGCCGCCAGCCAAGCACTATAGCCATGTCTAGATCCTAGTAGCCATACTGCTAAAGAGCCAACCAAATACAAGTATGAGGCAAAGGCCAAGACAGGTAAACAAAAAGCCACGTCTCCATCCATCCACTTTCAGTAACCACCTACTAAGCAATGATCATGGTGTTTACAGAAAACATTGCCTTGAAACATGGAAAGGGCAAGAACTGTTTTGAACTGCCTGATGGTGGTCTCATGCTGGAAGTAAAGCTAAACCCTGGGATAAATTTTAGCAGCAGGTCACAGGATGTCAGACGAAAGCATGATCAACCAGCATGAAAAAGTTTTCTGCCATGCATCACGGTGGGTTTCTGAACATATCGGTGCAGCCAAGAGAAGAACATTCCTCCCATTCTGTTATGGAATCTGGAGGTTCTTTGCCACTTTTGTTTCACATGTACACATGTAGGAGGAAAAAGGGGGTCTCCAGAGGCCTATGTACAAAATGCTCATGTTACACAAAGCAGACCCCAGCTTTACTGGTTCACAAGCTTGTTTCCCTTCAGAGCTTCTGTAGCTCGTTGTAGATTCTGTCTTCAAATAACCAGGCAAAGCCAAGGGTGAAATTGAGTTCATACTTTTATGGTTGCTTCACATTTGAAATGTCTGCACTCTGAGCCTTGTTTGGCAGTGCCTGTCCTGAACACTTCCAGTTTGGCATTTCAGTTGTAGACGTGGCCATTGAAGCACATGACACAGAGACTGAGATTTGTAAACTTTCAACACCAGCTGCCTCAGATGCTCTCTGCTGATGACTCTGCAGACTGAGTCACTTAACCATGTGGAATTGTAATTCATGGTTTTAACTGTTATAAATATTACCCTTCAGTATTCAGATCTGCTTTTGAAATTCACTCTGTCTTCTAAAGAAGTCAAATGAGGAAATAATGAACAATTTACCCTAAAAAAGCATTTAACAGCTTAACTCTCCTGGATGAGCTGGGAGAATTAAAAGCCGAACAAATCTGAAGGTAGGACAGCGGATCAAAATGAAGAAAGTAGAACAATGGTGGATGATTTGCCCCAAAAACTAGCAAAGCAATGGAATGCTCCCGAAGCTAGATGCATAGGTAGCAAACACCATCACATGATGACATTTAAGCAAAATTGGGAACCAGGCTATATAAGAAGCTGGTCTGTTGCTTAATGCTGTTAAGGTTACATTAAGTTGCTGACATGTAGTTACTTTTCTGCTGATGTTGGCTGTGTGACAGAGCACTGTGCCTTCCTGACCATCTGGTAAAATGAAAACGGCTGTGTCTCAGTCATGGTCTGCAGCAGGGATGTGGACAGTCCTGACTCTAGGGTATAGTGAACCATAATCAGTCCCAAATCTCCGATATAATGGCAGATAACAAGGCCCAGACTCTGGCACAGATTGGGCAATAGAAAGCCCTCTCTGGGATACGCTGGATAATAACAGCCTCTATTCTGAGGTATAGCAGACTATGATATGTCCCAGTCTATGGCAAGATGGATGGTAACAGGTCCCAGTCTGGGGCAAGACTGACAATGGTAGGGCCCAGTCTGGGGTAAAACGGATGATAACAGGTCCTAGTCTGGTGTAGGGTGTACGACACCAAGCCAAATTCTGGGGCACAGTAGAAAATAAAAAGCTGTGATCTCTGTCAACAGCCAACACATCACTGATCAAAATCTCTAGGCTCATCATTTCAAATGAAACATTAAATGTTCACTTGCATTGCTAGGTAAACTTTCTGAAATACATAATATGATGCTTTTGGCAGTCCTTGCCCTTTGACCTCTCTGGACCAAAGAGTGTTAATTGAAGCAATTCCTGTTACAGCAGCCCTAAGCACACCTGTGCTTCAGACAGGAAGTTGGCAGAGGGAAGCAGGAGAGAGGAGGTCACTTCCTGTGAGCCACTTCCTGGTTTGCCGACGTGTCCTCGCACTTAGCGAGGAATAAAACTTTCCCCCCCTCCTGGGGAGGCTCCATAAGGAAATGGGTTCGTGACAAACATCCAGCAACATCATCTAAACACTGGACCTGAAAAAGCAAAAATCCATCTCCATGAGTGAGTCCCAGTTGTTTCCTGTTCCAGTGTAGACGCACGTAGTGATTATTAGTCAAAGATTAAGTTTATCTGTTTGACTGCTGTATGGAATATTGCTGTCATCGTGTCTTGACTTAGCATTTTTATCAATTTTGATCATGCTAATGAGGTCAGCTTACACGTTCCTGTTTTTGAATTCTGCAAAGAGAACAGCTAAAAATAACATGTTTACAGGTAGTGTTTGAGAAAGTATTATTTCTTTGACACATGGGTGGTCTTGATGAACGTACCTGAATTTAAGTTATTAGAAAAGGCCTTGACAATGAAATGATCTTGATACTCAGGATTGTAACTATGAACGTTTTCAAAGCTTTTGTTAACAAAACCGGTGCGACATATCACTGAAGGTAACTTTTTGGGGAATTTGGGGGAATTTCACTCTGCTGGTCACCTTCTGGTCCATTATGTGTCTTTCACCACTCAGCTTGCCTGCTGCACACCCGGTCCTCACTCAAGGTGAGCGGCCCTTTAGATACCCCTGCCCTCATTCCTCAGATCAGCACCACTCCAAGGTCCTT
The DNA here is from genome assembly GCA_018136845.1 of Heterotis niloticus. NCBI lineage: Eukaryota > Metazoa > Chordata > Actinopteri > Osteoglossiformes > Osteoglossidae > Heterotis > Heterotis niloticus. The sequence goes on from CM030895.1 coordinate 13,512,597, forward strand.
AACATGACAGCCTGCTTGGTTTGTTTGATCTCAGAGACAAGACTGCTGAGTGGTGGGGTCTCTTTGAGAAGCTCTGCCATAAACTCTCCTCATCCCCAGCTGCACTTTTTAACTGTTGCAAAGAAACTGTTAAAAGAAAGCATGCAAAATCTTCTGTTGTTGAACTGACTCTTACAGCAACAGTATTATACTGATTGCAGTGATTTCATCTTTCACTGTGCATGATGGTCTGTAATATTTATTGGTACCTTAGAAGACATTTTGCCATATTTGAAAAATGATTTAGTACACAAATATGGTTGCATATATTGGATTAAGAATGTGACTGTAGCACTCATAATGTACAAGGAAAAGTCATATCACACGTTTCCAAAAACTGCTTCCTTCTTTTCGCTGCACACGTAAGGTGGGCCGTCTGCATAGGATGCTCTCATATGTACAGAATGGGCCTAGATTTATGCAAAAGGTTTGTCTGAGGTCCACTTTGTTGGTGTTAATGAAGTGGGCCATCACACATTTTATAGCTGTCCAAAACAAGGCTTTAAGGTGCTGTGTGTTGTTCATCTAAAACAGCAGAGGATAAGTAGCTTCCATAGATGTTCTCAAACTCATATTGAGGTGCGCTGAATTCATTCTGAGAAAAATCAAACTTTTGCAGTAAAATCCCTTTTATGCTATCATTTTCACCTTTGTTCTCCAGTACTTTGAGGCTTTCCCATGAACCCTTTCCATGTGAGGAGCCACGGTCACTGACTGGAGGATGGCTGCACATTTCCCTGGTCCCTGACATGTGACATACCTTAGAATTTAACAATGAGAGCATGTTATTCAACTTGGCATCTGACTGATCATTTAAGACAAACAAATAGGCAGATGTATGTCTGGGGCTAGCAGTTTATGGTGGGGGGGGGGTTACAGTTGGCTGAAATCTCCAGACTGTCAGCACTGTAGGTACACTAAGTGGCCTAAGCCTGTGGGGTGTGGAGATTACACGCCTTGACAGCCATTTATCGCTGCTTACTTCACATATTTGTCCCAGCACTGTCGCCCCTTCGTCTGGATTAAAGAATCGCAGCTGAGCTCTTCACAGAGATTAATATGAACTTGCGCTGTTTGAAGCCTTTTACTGTCGTGGCAGACCTTGGCTATGTTCTTCAGTAAATCCAGCATTTATGTGCTCACAGTAGGCTTTATGTTTTTCCCCAATGTGGTCTGAAGGCTGATCCATAGTGGCCAGCATGATACCCTTGTGTCCCCAGATCTCCATCCCAACAGTAATAAGTATGCCAAAAACTGCACCAGTTGCATCCATCCTGTGCAATCTGCCTTCAGAAATCACCTTGGAAAATACGGAAATCCAGTCTGCTGACTCCTTTGAAAGCTTATTTTCTTTTCCTGAAATTGTAACATATACCACATAACTACTGGAATTGTTTGTTCCATTTCATTTGGCTACATTGGGTTTCCAAATGCATAGACCGGGGATTGTTTAAATTTTTTTCCACGCTTTGTCCAGTTAATTTCTACAACGCTATAGCAAAGCTTCTGCCAGGTGCAAAGATCAACAAGCTATCCGTAAAATGAGTCATTTTAGAAAAAGTACTTTTAACTAAAGAGGGTGAAGTGGATAGACAGGGGAAATGACCCTTAAAAAACTGACAAGTGTGTCCAAAGATTGCTTCTCTGTACAGGTTAAAGAGAATAAACGCACACCTACTGTATCACATAATGGTCTCAAGGTAACCTTTTTATTTTCAATCAGTCACTTTCAATAAGTCCACACAAACTATGGCTACTTCACACACACAAACTAACACATTTGTAAATTTGCTGTCTCACAAACTCCACCAGCATGCAAATGTATTCTTATGTATATTTAACTGGCAAAATCGTACCGTAACTCCTAGGTAACAGCAGTGTATCCATGGCAACACACACTCAAACAACTTGGATGAAAAGCTCGTTCAAGTCCAAATAAGGTGGTTTCAATAATAGGCTGAATTTGTACTACACTGTGCAAAAACCTTTGGCCATTTTTACAGCGGTGTCTATGTGTGAGGCGGGTAAAGCTGAAATCTTGTTTTTAACTGTACAGTGTAGGAATAAGGGAAGCAGTCCTGAGCTGAAGTCACCCTGCTTACTCTGCAAGGCCTTAATAGGGCTGAAGTGCTTTGTGACAGCTTTTCATTAATGATAACATGTCGGGTTTGAGTGTACTTTTGACTGGAAGCTCAGTGTTGACACCCGGGAATCATTTAAATGCTAATCATATCTATCGTTACATTCTCCATTTCACGAGTGGATGAATTGTAGTTCATCTCTCTTTGTAAGACACTTGTTGGGAGTCTGAATGACCGTTTGCCGTTGTTAATGCTTCTCCCAGACCTCTCCGTCTTACTCATCTGTTTGAAATTCTCTCATTGCTCACTGCTGACTCTATGTTAAACACAGTCTGCGCTTTGAACAAGAACTCTTTGAAAACGACCTACCTGGTGCAGCACAAAGCCATAAAGGGTTATGTTGTTCCAAGTATTTTAAGTATACAGCAATGACAGTGTAATTTTGTTGTAAACACAATGAAGATAAAGGTTTATAAAAGCCTTGGCCAGCTGCTGACTGGCTCAGCCTAAATGCTGTAGGGGGCATCACTGCGGTCAGTCTCTCGGCCAGGCTCGCAGACCTCAAACAATGTCTTAGAAGTTCTTAGCAGTCTGCCTGTACGTTAGCCCTGGCTTTCACACTTGTTTGTGTTCAATTTTGGTGTCTGTGGTTCACAGTGGATTTCACTGAAGCCATTTTCCTCAGCCTTCCACTTGGTCTGCCACAAGCTCCTGTGGTGGATGGGGAACTTCCAGGAGCAGCTTGCTGTGGGGCCACCTAACTGTTATAATTCACACTTCTTCCAGATATTCATCTGCATTTTGTTTATGTGAACGTAGGTTCATGTCGCAACACAAACGGAAAGCGGCGCGAATGGCAGACTCCGTCCTGCTTTTACTTGTTGAAGAATCCTGACAGCTGGCTGGAAACCGAGCTGATAATATACTGTATTATATCACAGCTTGAGATGGTATGTTTCCATTTAATCAGAAGAACTCCTGAGGGCACAACCAGAAGATGCTTAAAAATGCATAATTGACCTTCGTGCAATTCTGTCTCGCATTGGTATTTCATTCAAGGCTAGAAGGAAGTCCAGATCAATTGATGCAAATGCTAAATTAGGACAACAAATCTGAATGGAAAGTGGCAAAGGGGGTGTACAGTATGAGGGGAGAACAGAGTGAAATAAAAGTTTAGTGTTTCTTTATCTGGCTTTTCCATCTCTGTGTTCCAGTGGTTCTTCAGGGTCATGCAGAGTTTTCTACAAATGAGTCTTGGAGGGGCTTGGCCGCAAAGATGCTGTGCAGTTTTATAGCCTGATGTAGGGTTGTTCAGCTCCTAAGGTGTTCCTCATTCTGCTGGGAATTTCATCTCACAGTTTAATGTCATCCAAACCATTAAAAGAGCAGTGGCATTTTAAGTATAAGAAGGAATAGAATTTGGCCAAATTAGAGTGCAACGACTAACCAAACCAGGATGAGATCACAGAAGTCACAGAAGTCCTTTTAATAGTTGTTCACCACAAGATCTACAAAAAAGAAGACTCCTCTTGCATAGCTGAAATCCCATAGATTTTAATCAACAGAACAAAAGCACACATTCAGTAATATTTTTCATGTTTGTTCTCCCATAAACAAGCACTTTTCTATTTTATGCACTGTTGAATTATATTTAAGTATTCATTAAAAAATTTGCCTTGAACTGATTCCTCACTAATGTAAGTATGAAATCCTGAGCCACTGTATTGTTTTTTTATCCACACAGTAGTTTCTGTGGATACGAAATCAAAGCACCTTCTTCCAGCAACAAGGCAATGAACTACACTTGACGTGGCGATACTCTTAATAGCTGGCACACATCTACCAAAACAATCCAAAGCAAAGTATAAAAAAACAAACAGCTGAACCAGCACAAATGTGCGACATTGTGAAAATGACAAAATATCATTGCACATCTATTTGTCTAAAGAGGGATCTGTTGTAAGTGGATCAATGCTGCCTTTATCTGGTCAGAAGAGGGATAAATGACATGCGCTGCATTGTCAGGCTCAATATTTCAGACTATTCACCTGCAGCCCACATCTTGCATATAAATAATTGCAGATGTCTAGTACAATTTAATTTCAGGCAGAATTCCATTTAAATGCCATTTTTTACATCCCGAAGATCCCTGAGTTTTATGGGGCATCGCCATAATGCCAAGAAGATGGAATCCTGCAGTCCGTCGATTGACTTTTTGCAGACGTTGTAATTAAAAAGTGAGCTTATTGACATGCACTGTGCATGTTTAACTTTTTCATAACTCACTGAGCGGTGCTTGGCGCGTGTGGAGCACACAGCTGAATTTTCTTTATTGCTTAACCAATTCCGCTGTATCGGATGAGTGCGATCGTAAATGGCTGTGTCTCAGAGTAACGAAAACAAATGCTGTTAAATGATATTTCTTTACTCCACTTATTGAAAAATGTATTAATTTTTCTTTCTTTACATTCTTGTCCTCTGACACTATTGTTAATTCCATCCCCCAGTGTATCCCATTTTATTTGTTTGTTTTTCGATAGCTTTTTAGTAATGTGTAGTCTCACGCAAGTGTCTTAATAACTTGCAGCAATAATTTTATGACTCACATATTTTTGTTAACAAATGTGTCTGGAGCACTGGAGATTCAATTAGGGGTTAAGTGACTCAAAGCAAGCCTTTCCAGTACTTCATCCTGACCAGAAGACCCTACTTAAAATGATGAACTGAACTGGGTTGACTCGCAAAAAGTGGAGGTGGAAGCATGGAGGGTCTTGTAAACACAAGTTATCTGAATGTAATTGCTGTCGTATGAACTAAGGGTTTTCCTTCAGCTTCCAGATACATGTTACATCACTAAACAAAGTCAGAATTCATTTAGCATTTTGTTAATTTACTTATCTTTATTTTTCACACTCAGAGAATAATTAAACCAGCGATGTTTTATTACATTGCCCAGAAGACTGATCTGACTGTAAAATTCACGTTGTGAAGACTGATCTGACTGAGCGCTAATGGAGGGTGGGTGGTTTGTGTCTACTGCTCGCCCAGTGAGAGTCGGTTGCAACTGGATCAGGGAGAAAGTGAGGTGCCGTGAGAGAATGAGTCCAACATGGCAGCTGTGAAACAGCACCAATCTAAACTGGGGAGAGCGAAGGATTAACTGCTCTCAATGCTTTGTTGCTGTTGCACGGCTGTGGCCGTCAGAGGTGGCATCTCCAGCTCACCAGCTCAGATTTCTACCTTCTCATTATTGTTCATTCTACTAAGGATGCTGAGAAGTTTTACTTCCTGTTATGTTTTTTCAAATGAACATTCACACATCTGCATTGCATGCATATGGACATCAAGGTTCACTGTATTGACATTCTGCAGTTATACAGGACCACAGTGTACAGTACACTAAACAGACAACATGAAGACATAGGACAAACATACATAGATACAGAAATATATAGATACAAAGATGATGATTAAATAAATGAGATGATTACTGTTGGTGATGATGGTGCTAACAATACAGTGGTTGTAGTGGTCATGGTGATCAGTCCCTGTGCTGTCCAAAATTCAGCAGTTTAACAACCTGAGGGAAGAAGTTGTTGCTGACCCTGGTGGTGTGGGCCTGCAAGCTGAAATAGCATCTTCCAGATAGCAGTAGGAAAAATAGACTATAACAGCTCTCCAGATACAAAATCTGTTGTAGGTGGTTGGGATGGTAGATAATGAAGTCCTAATAATGGATTAGGCCATCTTCAGTGCACACTGCAGAGCTCCCTGGTTAGATGTTGCGCAGCTCACACACCAGACTGTAACGCAGGAAGACAGGATGCACATCTGTAAAAGCTGGTGAAGATGAAGGACGGAAGTCCAGTTCTTCTCAGTCTCCTCGGTCTGGGGATCTGGATGCTGCGCACAAGCCCCAGTGCTGAACCATTACCCCCATGCCCACACAAGAAAACAAGGTGTGGGAAGATTAAAGATAACAGTGCCAGAGGCTGAGCCAAGATTGTCTTCCCCCTGTCCCTTGTGGCTGGAAAAAATAAATATTAGCTTTAGCTATGAAAGCGATAAGTGATAGGACTTTGAACTTTAAAAGGAGGACTTTGAACAGTCTGACATGTCTTCCTGGTCAAGATGCTGCACAAATGCATTAATTTGTGTTGATGTATGCACCACATATGTGGAAAATTCCTCACTATAAAGAAACAAATGATTTGCAGCCCTTTCCACTTAACTAATGCCATTAACCGTATACCCACCATGGGCAACAATTCTCCAAGATGCCACAGTCTGGCAAAGAAAGCAGAAGCAGCAGCTAATAATGTGTTTGAGTTTCACAACCTCAGCATGGATCATTTACTATTTAACACAAGTTCCTGACTAGATGGGAAGTCAATACCATTTCATTTAGATGCCACTAAACAGCTTAGTCAAGGAAAACTATTATGCATGAGTCACTCTGGCCCTTTAGAGCAGCAATGCCTGAAGACCCATACTGCTCTGTCCTACTGAAAGAGCAGCAAATGCATCAAAAACAGAGAATATGGTAGCCTTCACATAGATTAAAGTGTGATCTTTTTCTGTAGTTCCATAATTCATTTTACAAAGTAATTTCTATTTTTTTTTTTAAAGCATTAACTTCTGCTTGAACCATGTTTCACTCATGATAGTTCCTTATGCCCACTTGCCCAGACAAGCATGTCTGGGAGAGAAGCTTAAAGCTACTGAATCACACCTGCTGCTGTCCAATACTCTCATCAGGAAATGCTCTTCATCACAGCTTATGGATCTGGAGGAGCTCAGTTGTTTTCTTCCCTCACATGGCTCTTTTCTCTGCAGTGTCAAATTGTTAGATTCCAGTCAGGCTTTGACTGTCTGAGAGTGCAGTTGGATTTGGGTGAGGACAGTAACACTGCAGAGTCACTATGTTATTCGTGTGCTCTCTGCTCATGTGGTGTATATCAGGCATGGTGAGTTTTAGATGGTTAAGGTAATGGATAGGCAGAGATTAAGAGATTAATTTTTAGAAGTATTAACACAGCCTTTAAATAGCTTCTCGCTATGAAAACGAAGTAGCCGGGCAGAAAAAAAACTCTTATTTTTAAAACAGCACTCTTCCTCTCAATAGTTTAGATGTAGTTAGTTTGACAGTATTTACAGTATTGCACCCTTATTCACTGGTATGACTTCACTTCTGGACATCACCACACACCCCCTGACTTGACATCATATGTAGATTTGTGTGAGCTGGTGAATGAACTGGAGATTTGACCACTGGCTATGACCTTAAATCCAAGGACAGGGTTGTTTTGTCTTCAACAAACCAACTACTGTACCGCAAGGTGGGGATGGCGTGGTGTGCATTTTGGAGGAGGTTAGTTATCACTGAAAGGAAGTTGTTCAAAATATATTTTTTGTTCCTTTTCACATTGGGACGGCTTCATGCTTTGATACAGTTCATTATAATTCTTTGCACATCAAACAATCAAGCCTTGTAAAAAGAACAGCGCTGCGATTTATCAGTTCTGATTTAATTTGTTTCAATGCTGTGTTCATGCATACTGTAACAACTAAACCCACATCGAGTTCAAAATCTGCTGCATTCCTTACGTGATACACTTCATGTTTTATTTGTAAAAATTATGTGTGATAAAGATTTGTTGGCATGTTTATCACAACTCGGTAATATGTGTTGGTGCACCATTTACACAGTAGAGAAAACCCCTTTTCCCTTTTATTGACAGTGATACCCCACTTCCATATTACAAATAAGTTGAATTCTTTGTAAAAACAGACTCTGTTACACTGAGTGGAATTTTTACTTTTGTCAAAACTGCTGATCTGTGTCGCCCCTTTAAACCGTGGCACATCTCCGTGGTGACAAACAGAAATGAGAAACAGATGGATCCAAACGAAGGAGGCTGTCCAAGAAAGCATTAGCGTCCCAGAGTGTGCGCAAGGCACGGAGTCCCCGTCCTCCTCACACTGTGATGCTCGGCCCTTTATGGGGATGGAATGCAAAATTGGTGGGAAGTAATCCAAAACACATGTTTGCCGTTACTGCCTCGGGGATCGCCCCTCAGCTGCACTCCTGAAGCCTCACACCCGTAGCTGCATATCTGGAGGAGGGGACAGCCAAAGAGACATCATGGGATTGCACCCCATGGATCCTTTTCACCCCTCCATCCATGCTCATTCCCAATTGTTTACAGAGTTCCTGGGGTCTATAACACTCCACGCCGTTGTTCCAGAGCTGCAGCTTTGGTCCAGGGGGCTGAAGAGTTTACTGTTTAACAGTGAGGTTTAGCAGCACGGCATTAAACATTATCCATTTTCCTTCTTTGTATATATCAGTGAAAAAGAAAACTGTATTGATTGTGTGACGCTGAGATACAACTTCCAAGCTCATTCTGTAAAAGCTTTGATGCTGCTATGTGACCTCGGTGGTTGAACTGAGGAATTAGAGCCAGTAGCATTTTTGTTGCTGGTGGAGCGCTAAACCTTGTCTTACACATTACAGTACATGCAGTCCAGTTGGGGACCTAGTGCCTTCCTGTTTTCTGGAACGTATCCCCATGGTGCTTGTCAGCTAGGTCATAATCTGCTTCAGGCACTGAATATCGGCAATGCTGCACAGGGCCTTTTGTAAAAGAGAATTTTATCTGAACTAAACAACACAGCGAAACTGCATGTCCATCCCAAGCAGCAGCAGCAGCAAGATAGGACCCGCTCAAGGTAAACAACCGGGAATGTTTTCCACAGACTCCCGTCACTCGTAGCCTGGCAGTTCGGTGCTGCTGTCGAGGAATATTCCCCTTATTGAACTGTTTGTTCAAAAAATGTGTGCCACACACCCATGCCCAGACCTCGGACTTGTGGGTTGTGCTGCAAGATGCAGCGCTTAGACCCTCATCTGGCTGGTGAAGCAAATGGAAGAGAGACGCCAAGAAAAGAGAGTAGAGCTGCCCAAGTTCAGATTTCATTGTGGTGTTGGTGGGGAATTACTGTCACACACACTGCGGTTCACTTTCCAGGCAAAAAATGCAGCAGACAATAACATAAGTGAGGCCATGTGTTTGCCCCATCTCATGTTTGCAATGTGGTCTTTTGAACCGGGGAGACTGCAAGGATTGTGCTTAGCAACATAAAGAGAAAGTGCTTAACAACCATTCCATTCTCTTACTTCTTTCAGGGCTTCAAAGATTGTGAAATGCCATTTGCAAGAAGCAATGGGCAGTGTTGTAGTTCCTTCCATCCTGGGTTTTCTCTGGCCTCTTTGTCAATGTTTGCTGACCGTTATCAAAATCCAGCGAGGAGATGTTTGCAGAGCATTTCAGCTGTCAAGTGCAAAAAATGTAGTGCAAAACATCATAGGAAAGCAATATAGATCCGGCATTTAGCTTGTACTAACTTTTAATCGATTTATTAAAGCACGTCTGGCAATGGCTTGTTGTATGGCTTGTCGAACCAGACTTGGAGGCCTTCCCATATTATAACCGGATGTTATGTAAAGGTCATGCTTATTTAGGTTATTATATTTGTGAATGGAGAAAAAAGGCCACAAATCCAATTTGGTCTGCGTGTATACCAGGTTTCTTAACAGAGATTGTTTCCATGGTGACAATGCCACTCATCAGGATTCTAGCCAGCGTACGGGACAGGCATGACGTCTGAAACCCTTTTACTTTTGTTGCTAAATTTAAACTGTTTCACCAAAGGTTTTGCAAATATCAGAATGGTTGTAATATAGTCTGCATGGTTAAGTTATGTTTAAACGTTAGCAGCCGCTAATGGGTAGTATAGGAAGCCCTTTAAGCAGTGCCATGGCCAGCTACAGGGTTTCAGTGAGAGTAAGCATTAAACCAGCTCTCCTGTGTTTCCTCTCATCGTGTCCTCCACCGCGGATGCGCTGTTGGAGATAATAGGATTTAGCAGCATTGCGTAAGACTGTTACTGTCTGCCTTTGCTAACCTGCTGAACCCCTGGCGGCCAGGCCAGGGTAGGACACGGGTCCTCCTGCTCACTGCTTCAAAGCCTCTTTCCTGAGCGAGGTCTCAATGAAAACCAGACCACACTTTCTTTCTGGTCAGCAAATCAAAATGGCAGGAGCTGGCTGTGCATTCAGGGGACTGACCAGGATAGTAAATGGTTCCTGGGTGAAGCTCTTCAAGAGGAGCTTCCTGATACTCCCTTGACATTCTTGATAAAACTGTTTTGGAAAAAATCCTGCTGTATTTGTAACTGTAAAGTAGGCAAGTTGGTTTAGAACATTTTTCATCTGTAAAAACAACTTGGTTTGTGTGTGGATTAAAAGTAGTGGCCTCACCATTTTTATCAGTAAGCTTAGTATTCAGAAGCAGGACCTTGCAGATTTGGGGAGGTTGCTGAAGAATGAGCCAATTTCTTCTCCCAAAATTCAGAAACTTGTAATAACACAGTGATGATGTCACTCCCACCTCCAAGGCCATCAGCTTCCTCAGTTCCACTGTGTCAGGAAAATAATTGTTTTTTGCAATTCATTTTGTGAAAAAATGGTTGTAGGAATATGGAGTGGAACACACCAAAACATCCAAAACCAGACTTGTTTGGTGAATTTCTCCACAGCTACCAAGCATTTAAAAAAAATCTCAATAATTAAAACAAACCCATCCTTAAAGTTTTACTCTCAATGAACAAAACTGTACATTTTCTGGCACACAGAGCAGTTACAAGTTCACTTGGAATGTATTCACGCAGTGAACTGGGCTTTGAGGATGGCTGAGATCATTTACATTGAGAAAGAAAATATATTTTTGTTTAGCGCAGCATTCTGCTGTTGATCTTTCTCTTTTGAATAGGGAACAGATGAAACGCCCATCTTTCAAGGACCAAGGCCACCTGAGGAAGGTTTGCGTGCTGATCACATATGTACTTTGCATGAGGTGTATATCCTCAATGCGCAACAGTAGTTCATCATCATCATCTGTTTTACGGCATTCTTCTAGGAGAACCTGGGTTGGCCGTTTTCCTCCAAGTGCCAGGTTGCCCACCTTGTATATCCTTAGGTGTGAAGCGTTTAACCTTCATATCTGCAGTAACCTCATTTGTCCGTTTCTTCTTTGGCTTCCCAGACTTCTCCCATCAGAAGTTACACAGATACTTAGGGACGCTTCTGAACCCTATCATTTGGGTCCTTACACCTCACTTGGCCATACCAGCAAAGTCCCTGCTTGCATAAAACCGACCCAGTGGACTCATCTATTCCATCCCGCAGATTCTCATTTCTGATTCTGTCTTCTAGCGATGCATCACACATCCGCCTAATAGTTCTCATTTCAGGCCTCCTAAGTTCTCTGCCTTTAGTGTCAAGGTCTCACTACCACACAGCAAGCCTGTCCAGATGCAGAATGAATAAAGATTTCACCTCATTTTCAAGGATGCCGCCTTAGGCAATGGAAGTACATCCCCAAATCTAAGACGACATCCCTTAAAATGAAGGGAAAACTTTATTTGCCCTGCATCCGGATGCAGCTATAGCTGATTTCTGCGTTGTCTACTTTTATTGCTATGGTTTGTTTTGTAATCTGACTCCAGCCTGACATTTTTAGACAAATTATGGATGGATGCAATGACTGTAGCTTGACTATAGCAGAGCTGCACCCTGAGGACTTGGGATGCACAGCAGTGACACAGGACAGTTATGTGTGGATAGGATATCAGTGAGGTGTGTCCACCACCATTCATGAGCACACAGGGGGAGCAGCTCAGTGTGAGACACTGACATCTGTGTTTGATATTTAACACTTTGAAGTGCTCGTGATCTCCTTGCAGAGTCCAGCACGTAATGAACACGAAAGCAATGGCCTCTACCCAAAGTGACTGATCGTCATCGTTTCCCTTCGTTCCCAGTAAAACACCAGACCCCCAAGGCCTGAACATGCTCATGACCCATAGAGCATGTTTGTCCTCTCTTCACACTCCATCTCCGCCCCCCCAAAAAAGAAACCTGCACCCCACAACTCCTTGCACTCCTTAAAACCATCATTCTTGATCATTTGGACTCCTCACTTCCTTTGTGAAGGGAAATGTTGTTAAACGTGAATTATTACGTGCGATGAAAGAATGAGAACAGGACTTCAAGGTAAAAGGTATGGTTTACACATGAGCACTTTGCCTTGCAGCTGCCTTTGTTCCATTTTAAAGATTTATATGTCTTACATAGCATACAGCGCATGTTTAATTAAACAGAAGTGAATATTGGGGTTTTCAGCTGCTGGAGTACAGTCATTGAACACATCAATAAGCTCTAACCTGATATTTCTGAACATAAATTATGGATGGCAGCAATAACTTTAGCAAGAAACAGGCAAGAATAATGGCAGCACAGATTGTTTACAACATAAACAGGAAAGTAATATGCCAAAATCATAATTGAAACACAGTGGGCCTCACATTCCAGAATATTTTACATTTAGCAGGAAAGAAAACACTGGAGTGAACCCACATTTGCGGAGTGTGCGCACACGCGCGTGTGTGTGTGTGTGGTGATTGCCTTCTCATGTGTCGCATATACATTCTGAGTGAGGAATGAGGGTGAATATTATTTCTTTTCCTTTTCTGTTATTAAATGGTAACAGCTGGCCTTGACTGATGGGTCTCCGCGGAATTCAGGGAGGTCCCCCCCTCCCTTCATTTGCTTTGGCCGTGTCCCTGGGAAGGGGTGGCACTTCAAACACTGCACAGCCCGCAACACCAGGCCCGGTCCAAACATTCCTCCTGGTTTCCGGCATGTGAGTGCGGTGTGAGCTGTTCTATGGGAAAGCCCATGGTTCACAGCGTGGGGGGGGGGGGTGCACAGCTGCAAATGAACACTTCAGCACTTTCTGTGCTGTGGGCTCACATCCAAGTGAAATGCACGTGGATATGGGAGTAGGTCGATTTCTGTCACCAACACCCTGCTGGTTGGCCACTATGGTTGAGATACTTCTCTCTTTAGAGGTGACATCTTTGGGTCGAAATGACTCATTGTGCAGTGTTGCTCCCTGCGTTTTTTCATGAAGGTGAGGAGTTTGTTTGGTGAGATATTTTAGGTAGCAAGGCCATTTCCTTAATCTTTATGTATCCTACTGACCTTTATCGTTTTATATAGCTGGTTTACCTTCCCCTTTACTCAACTGGATATATTACCACAGGCAACTACATAATGAGATTTTTTTGCTTTTCAGCTATTTATTTTGTTGTGTGCGTCACTCATCCATCTACCCACCCATCCCTTACCAGGATATTATTTGTCCGGAGTCTTTTCCTGAAGTATAAAATATGAGGCAGGCATCATCCTGAATGGGTTTCCAGTCTTTTGCAGCTTTGCTGGGTCATCCAAGCTATTGTTTATTTAAAAGTAATGTCTTAGTTTAGTAAAATGGTTTCTTTAATGTGCCATTAGAATTCAGTGAGCTGGTTGCCGTTTCTTTCTATGGCATCATTATTATTGTTTTTGATGAGAACTGAGTTCTGTTTAGGATAATTTAATTGATCCCTGCAGGGAAATTCACCCATACAGCAGTTGGACACACAGAACGCGTAACATAAGACACATAACAAATAAATAACAACAATAAAAGCAGAAATAAAATACACGAATAACCAATAAATAATAACAAATAGCAGAAGGAAGTCTAATTGTAGACAAATCCTTGTGTGGCATTTTAGAGGCAGATGGCATTTGGGAAGACGGACCCTTCTTGTCCACTTCTTAATGCACCTAAGCTGAATAACTCAGCGGCGGAAGGAGCTTGTGGGATGGACTGTAGTTCTGCCACAGTCCCCACTGAATAAGGTTTCTGAACGTTCCTGGGGACTTTGTTGATCATACTGGCGAATATGGTCTGGTAGGAGGACATGTTAAAGGATCTTAATTTTCTAAGAAAGTAAGCCTGAGCTGTCTTTTCTTACACAGCGCATCTGTGTTGTGACACCAGTCCAGTTAGTTGTTCATGTGAACCCCCAAGTACTTGTCTGTAGGGGTGGACCAGCTCCACGTCTACACCCTCGATACTAACCAGGTGTAACTGTTTGCATCGATTTAAGAAACACGTTTTTGTTTAACTTGTTGTGAAACAACATCTCTGTCCCTCTGGCCAAAGTATTGGATTCGCAGTAAAAAAAAGTTTTTTTTCCATAGTCATGAAAACTTAACCAGAGCTCAGTAATGGAAGTGAGTTCCTAAAAGTGCTACATTTGAACACCTGTGTAAAACTGTTGTTCTGTGACGTTATGGTGAGGAAATTATACATGAGTGTCCTTAAAAAATAAATTTTCCAAAATTTTCCTGCAGAGCCTTTGCCCCATTTCGTTCAGTTCGTTTTGTGTTTTTTTCCCCCCTTTTCGGTAGAGGTAGGCAGGCTGGAGGTAAGAGGAAGGTCTGGGCTGTTTGTTTATTGATTTATTTCATGATGAAATATCCCAAACAGAGCCTGCGGTCTGCATGCATGTTAGATCATTCTTGTCTGCGTCTGCCATGCTAAACACACACATTCCACCCGCAGTAATGACCAGCTGCTTTGCATTTTCTTGTGTGTCACTGGAGCCAGGGGTGGTGAAGAATGCCTGGTATGTGATCTTTATCGCCCTTCAGGAGAGTGGTTTCTCGCCTGGAATTTCAACCCTGGCAGCACTCCTGTACTTCCGTTTGTCCCTTTCGGATGCTGGTCAGTCTACCCTGAAAAGAACTTATTCTAGTCCGAAACCTACAGATGGAATGTGTGCTTATATCATGTAGATCAGTATGCAAAGATGAAATATTGCACTGTGCTAAAAAGTCCAGCAAGAGCCAAACAACAGCTGCAGGCTTGAGTTTGTTGACTAAAACCGATATGCTTTAAATATCTCATTACATTATTTTAAAGTTTACCAGCTTCTCAAGAAGAAAGTTTGTGACAAAAGATCAGGTTAAGTGAATGTGATAGCCATGCGCACATGTGTTTAGTAGCTGGTGAATCCCTTCCAAAATTAATCAGACCCCCAAAATTGCATCTCGCTGGTTCTTAGCAGCAGTGAAGTAGTGGGCTGCTCTTGTACCGGGCCAGTCTGTCAGTTACCTGGATTCACTGACCCGGTGCCTAAAGTGTTTTTTTTTTTTTTTTTTTATCCTGTGTATCAGAAACTGACTTCTGTCAGAACGATGTTTGGCATGCTGAAAAAAGCGCAAAAGCATGAATGGATTTCCAATGGGCATCTCGAGGTCTGGACCCATTTCTGGCAGCATGGAGCTCCGTATGCCATGGCTACACAAAAAAAGAATTTCAAATCTCCAGTCAAGACAATTAAAAAACACAAGTAATTTTCTTAATCAGAAATGGAGAAGACAAGATGGAAAAACGCAAATCAAAGTATCCCCTCGGTCAATTACATTTCTTTTATATTTGCTAAGTGTAATCTGATTGGCCTAATACAGTTACCTAAAATGATTGTTCACAATAAAATTATATTTAGTTCTTTTAATTGAAAACTAGATACTCTACTTGTTTTTCTTATCTTTATTCAATTTTACGGTGCACTATATTAAGCGGGGCAGTCAAATTTACACAGAGGAGAATATTATAAATGAGGCACATTATAGGGTTTAATTAATGTTTATATGAGCTTCTCGGGGGTGGATGCTGTAAATACAAATCGCCTTGTGTGTTTGAGGATAACTCCCAAATGAAGTCACTTGTGATCAGAACCCCACAAATTTTCCTTCAGCGTTACAACACATAGAAGGAATTGCTTATCTACACGCCACATGGTTTAACCAACCTTAAACTAACTGGTGTTTAACTCACCAGTCTTTCCATTCAGACAATCAACAGCATCCTCTGTCATGCAGGTTCAGACAGCAAAGGGTGAAGGATTTTCCTTTTCCCAAAAACCAATTTGTCGTAAAACTGGTTGTGTTTTTTTTTTTTTTTTTTTGCCCCCTTCCTGTCCGTGTTTATGCCTAGAGGGGTCCTGTCCTTCTCACATTTTGTGTTCATTAGATTGTGAAACCTGCCGTAGGCCACCCTTGGCAGCCATCACTGGAAGCCATCAGGTTAAATGTACCACACGACAGTGCAAAGCTGCAGGAGTTGTTTGGATAACAAAATCAAAACAGATAACAGACCAAAGCCCAGGGTCCCTCACACGATGTGAAAATGATGTCTCCAAACCCTGCCCGCTTTGACAGCTGCGTTCACGACTTCAGCCCAAAAAATCCCCCCTTGAAGCAGTCCAAATATTGTTATAATAATATGTTACTATCTGTTTTGTGCATCTATTCCAGTGCTTAACTAATGTACAAACTCAGTCGTGCCTTATTACACCAATACACAGATGAAGTCTAAATTAAAGAAAAGAAATTAGTATCTCTTTCCTGTAATGAGCTACACAGAGTAATCCTTGTATAATCCTAATGTTCCCTGTAGCCTTGGAATTCTCGGCCTGGGAATCTGTCTGCCGTGACTTCTGATGATTTCATTAAAAGAACTGGATGAGACTAAGGTTGAAAACTACCAATCTTATTTGCTTTGAGTGATTCTTGTGTGTTTTAAACACTGAAATGCAAATATATATATTTTTTTTTTTTTTTTTTTTTTTTTTTTTTTTAAGGTAGCAGGCAAGTATGGGTACAGTTTTTACTGCCATGCTGACTTGCTGATAGGCTCCCTGGTGATGCTGCAGTATTTGTGACTGAGTAAATGGAGTGAAAGTCCTCTGGTTACTGAGGACGGGAGCAGGTGTGGGAGAGGGTGGCCAAGGAAAGCGTCCCGGTCTGCTGCGCCGTGGTTGTGCACAGCCATACGCCGGCAAGAAGAAAGGCGGTGCTCGGACAAAGAAATGTGCGCAGAGCCTGTGGCGGAAAGGGAGTCCGGGTTTTGCTGTGCAGAAAAGGAAATGCCATTCAAGTCCATTTCCCCTCCCAATTCTCAGCAGTAAATGCTGGAATCCTTCCAGAAAGTAGGTCATCGTTGATGGGAACCTGAAGAGGCAGGCGAGACTCACGGAGCCGAAAGCCACGGAGTTCGGAAGTAGCAGGACTTGTCATCCGGGCAGCTGTACCAAAGAGCTTTCTCAGCACAAATCTTCTTCAGGGACCTGTTGGAAGCCCCTGCAGATTGCTGGTAGAAATCCAGGATGAGAGTTTCACTTGGTTGCAGTGGGAGGGAGTATGATCACACGTACATAGTGCCCACATCATCACTCTTTCAGCAAAAGAGGGGAAGAGGGCTGAACAAAAGCAGAATACAATCTCCCACTGTGACATGAAATCCTACATATCTGAAAGAATTGCTTTCTTTCAAGCGTATTGACTAAAAGTGAAAAGAAATGGCTTTTTACGCTCCTGTGCAATGTACTTGTGGAAAGGATGCTAATGGAGATGAAATACAAAATGCTGCACATACAACACAATGCAGAACTAAAAAAACAGGATTGGCACAACAGTTATTAATATCATGTGTGGAACGGTTAGTTGGTCCAGCTGAGAGATAGTCACGTTCTGCTTGCTCTTCCACAGGATCAGCATTATTGTTCTGCAGCCAAACCTTTGGTCTTTTACTTTCCTTTATATTGGTTTGCAGGAAGTGATCAGACTTTATATCATGTAACCAAAACCAGAAAAGTGGATACTAGGTAATAACAGTTCTCATTTGCTGTTAATTTATTAAGTTTATTTAAACAAAAAAAGAGGGGTTTCTTTTTATAGGAATTTTTCTCTCCAATTTTAAACAATGTGCCTTAAATACGCAAAGTTGTTTACTGAGCTACAAACAAAATTCCGGACTGCATCACCTGTTTAGGTAACAGTCAAGAATCTTATAACTCCTATATATAAAACGCAACAGGGTTGGAAATATTAAGTCTGCCTAAACATCTGAACAACTCATAAACATTTTTGTTTCTGAGATTTACAAAAATAAAAGCAAATGCACTTTAGCGTAACAACTTCAGTGGCTGCTTGATCAGCAGATATTCTGAATTGCACGAATTCTAATAGGAAACGGCTGTGGACTCCATCAAAGCAATAACAGCTCCATTAAATACTCACTCCGGGTCTATTTAGTAGCATCGTACAAGCATAATGCACAGAAATTGCAGTGTAATTGCATGTAAGGTTCTGTCATAGCCTTACTTTAGAGGCCATTATTTACCCAGTAAGTTTAATTACAGAACAGTAAATGCCATTCGCTTCATAACTGAAATATGAAGACGTCTCAAGAAAGGTTTGTGTCGTTCTAATTTCCTTTATTGATCATTGTCTTTGTCTTTCCTTCCCCACTACGTGGCTTTAGTGTTGTGAGACACAGGTCATCCTGGAGTAAGATTTATGGCAAACTGTTACTGCCTATTACATATATGGTTTCATAATTAATATTTATTTATGCTTGTTAGATTTACAAAACTTTGCAGTTGTGCAACATTCTGCAAGATTGACAAATTGAGTTTGTTTAATACAAACATTATTTGCAACATAATCTGCCAGCAAAGCAGCAATCTGAAGAAATAAGCTGGGTGAATTAAAAAATAATAATATTTAAATACTGAAAAAATTCATCTTACAGAGAAGTCATTTTTTTTGAGCTGAAAGTATCACATCGTGTGACTTAAGGACCTTCAGCAGGCAAAACAACTTCTGGACACCTCAAAAAACATCAAGTGTTATTTTAAGAAGAAATGACCGCATAAATACATACTTGGAGCCTTGTGACTGGTATTGCCAGGAAATGTTTTTGTTGCTATGGGGCAGAAGGACGAACCAGACCACCTCAGAAGAACCCACAGGGTGTTGGGCAGCGAGGCCCCCATTGTCTCAGTAAGGATGAGGTGAGTCTACTAGACGGTCCTCTGCTGGAACCTTCCAGAATGTTAGTCCCAGCCACTCACCCATGGGCCGCTTCCTGCATCTTTCAAAACTTCCAGCTCCTCACCTTCCAAGAAACAGAAGAAGTCAACCAGCCAGCTGGGAACAAACATGAAAAACATCTGCCCTCAGGAAGAGCTGCCACGCTGGAAGACAATAGGCGTCTTTATGTGCGATGCTCAGAAGAAGAACATTTGTATGACTGAAGGATTAAAATGAGGACATCATGGAGGCACCAAAAATAATGTTCATATACACTATACATCTCATGGCCAGCTTCTGTTTTAGAGAAAATTTAACTTTGTCTTTAATGTAGACCTTTTTGTTACCTCAAAGTTGCATTCCTGTTTGCCTTCAGAGGAGCAGAAATGCAAGACTTGTTTTTCTGTTTTGTTTCTCTGGGAGGACGCCTCATTTCTGTTAGGGATGTTCTCTGCTCAGCGATGGTCACGGTGTGCATTTCTTCCGTACGCAACTTCTCTTGGATGTCGGAGAGCTTAACCGCTGCACCACTATCAACCCCTCCTATGAGGAAAATTGCCATCCAGCTCATCCAGCTTCTCCTGCAGGGCTGCACAACAACACACGCACAGCAGTGTTCACAGCAATGCGGATTTACATAGTTCAGAGCTTTAGTAGCTTTGGTCGGAAGGTGTGTCAAACAGTGTAATAAAGTGTACGCGTGCTTCTTATATCCAGAAATACCTCGACAGTACAAGTATTTATTCAGTGAGCTGTTTTTGTGTAAGTGTTTGCACAACTAAATCTTGTTATTTGAGGGCTATCATTGTGATTTGGAAATTGCTAAGTAATTTATTGCTAAGCAACGGTAACCAATGAGCTGTCGCTTTTTAATTTGAATATGCATAACTCATGCCCCAAAAAAGCAAACCTCATTCACGACCTGACAAAATAAGGCTGATTGATGCCAAAACCTCTGTGAGATGTAGATAAGACCTTCATTATTACATCTGGAAAGGAAGGGGGTGGCTAAAAAATGTACAGCAGTGGAGTAGAGTCCAGCGCTAGTGGCTACAAGCACAGTTTACTCAGGCAGGGGAGTGGGACCGACTTGGGATGAGGGGCGGCGACTTGTGCAGTCGCAACATGGGCTTCCTGGAAATGATGTTCTGAGAAGCATTCAGTGCTACAGCGCACGGCTCTGCCCAAGGAAGCTTAGTCTGGATGTCGAATTCCAGAACAAAAAAAGAAGAGAAGATGTCGTGGCCCAGTCAGCACTTACTGGATGGCAATCAAAGCAACCTGCAAACCACCGAATTTGTTTTCAAAATGTTTTATTTAGAAGGGTTGCATGGGTTGCACTGATGACTCACAGCATCTAGGTTCTACACTCAGAAATGGGTTCAAATGCAGTTTGATATCCTGTATGGCCAAAAGTATGTGTACGCCCCTTCTAATGAGTGAGCTGAGCTGTTTCAGCCGCACTCACGCAGCATGCAAACACATTCTAGACAGCTGTGTGCTTCCAGCTTTGTCAACATGGTTCGAGGAAGCTCCTTTCCTGCTCTAGCATGGCTGTGCCCCCCCCAATACACAATGTGAGCTCCATAAACACATGGTTTGCCCAGGTTGGTGTGAAAGAACTTGAGTGGCTGCACAGACCCCTGACCTTAACCCCAATGAACACCTTTGGGATTAACTGGAACATAAAGTGCAAGCTGGGCCTTCTCGTCCAACAACAGGACAAATTCCCACAGTCATGTTCGAAACTCTTCCTTCCCACATTTCAGCAAAGGGGTTAACAACTCCAAATTAATGGAACCCATGGGTTTGGAATGAGAGGTTCAACAAGCACATATGGGGGTGACACTCAGGTGTCCACATACTTTTGGTTCATTTTGACTTTTTTTTCTCCAATATCACACTATGTAAGCACTTCTGGCATCCAAAACTTATTCAAGCAAATGGTTGCTTCCATCCTGATTTGTCAGATCACATCAAAATCCCCTTGCATCCAGTCTGAAGTTTGCTGTCACTCAAAAGACTGTTGTGTCTGTATTTAAATAAAAAAAACACCAAAACTTCTGTCTCACTGTAAGGGTGAGAACCTTGCCTGGAAAAGTAGCTGAAGTTACTGAAATGGTTCCAAAGGAACCTTATTTTGGAGGTGGGGGTGTAAACAACAGGAAATGACTGAAGCATGGAACATATTTGAAAGGAACTCGGTCCACTAAGGTTGAAATCGGATTTTTATATATGTTCTGTTATCAACAACAGAGTCTTAAGCTCCTCTGAATTCTTCACATCTTTGTTTAATAAAGGTTTGGGTCCACCTGGGCACCGTAGGCAACACCTTTCTTTGACAAGCTGTACAGAAGAGGGCAAACAGCAATGAACAAGTATCCATCGTCTCTGAAAGCTGCTGGAAATGTTTTTGTGAAACAAAAGCTAGTTCCCCGCAAAGTACTCAAATTTCTTATTGGTATTTTTTTTGCTCCATTTTACACACTAAATACCGCTTCAAAACACAAAACTCAGTCATCCGTTACGACGAAAGAAACGTGGGCCCAGCTGCAAAAGGAAGCAATGTGTCGCGATCCTTTTTGTGAATTTAGATTCTGGATTCTACAGGATTTTGCTTTTAGGTTCAGAGGGCTGTTGTGGTCTTTGGAAAGGAAAAGCTTTCCTGCACAGAACAAACCAGAAATCCTTAATCCAAATAGTATTGCCTATATGTTGTATTCTGACTTCAAATTCGTTTCTGAGACGCACGTAACTGTATCTACACAACTCCTTCAGCCTCAAAGTTGAACAAATGTGGGGGTAGAAAGCTGACTGTGACTGACTTCTGAATCAGTAACATTTATGTGATTCATTAGGTTATTCTACTTTTTTCATAAATAGAGGTGTTTCAGTGTGACCACATTTCATCCTTTTCTGGCTCATAAAAATATTGTAGATGGCTTGGACAATAAATGCTTTCTTGTGTATCAGAACCGGTTTTGCTGTTCTTTGGCTTCATGAAAAACAGTACAGTCCAGCATATCCTGATATTCTTCAGTATTGAGGACAGACATTACACTTTGGTTGCTTATTAATGGCTGTCGCTTTTTGGGGTTTTTGTACGCTCAGCGCTGAATTGTTGCTTATGGAAAACGGCATAATAGATGCAGATAAAGCTCATTCTATAGCAAGTCTACATTCTCTCCTCTCATTACAGAGATTCGAGGTTTATGAAGGTCAGGCTGTGGACAGGCATCACAGTCAATGGCCCACACAGAGTATCCAGTGTTTTGGGTGTACAGGGTGGGAGGGTTTGGGGAGCCAAGCAACTGGCTGGTATTTAATCAAGTTAAAATCTTTATTTTCTTTCCAGCCAGTGATGCAACAGGAATGTCCACAGTCTAGAAGTGAACCTGTGGAAAATTAGGACCTAAGAAGTCAGATCTGTGTGCAGGGACCCACTGTGGACTTCTTTTAGGGAAAGAAGTTTAAGAGCAAGTATGATCATACAAAAATACTTTCATTTGTTTTACAATGATAGGAATCCTATTATAGTATTTATGTATGATTTTAGGTAGGACGCAGCAGCATAAGTGTATCAAGAATGTTAAAAGTTAATATTTGAGCAATGAGCTGCAAAGGACGCTCTGCTGTGATTTGCAGACACTAATGTTCACACTGGCACATTTTTATACTTATTCTTTTCTCTGTTACATGTCCTACAAAGATGGGCTTCACCTCCAGTAGGACCACAGAACCAAAGAAGGTTTCTTAGCAAGGTAAAAACACTGTACTCACAAATAGAGCACACAGGGTCCGTGGGAGGTCAGCAGACAGCAGCATCTGTAGCCTGGAAAAGGGGCTCCTCCTGTTTACTGGCAAGAGATTATTGAAAGGAAAAGAACGCTGGCGTTCTAAAAAAAAATAAACCCTAATCCCAGCAATTCTTTAAAATTACATTTCTGTGTTTTGTACGTTATATTATAAATATTTCATCAAGCTGCACGCTTGCTCTCTTTTCTCGTTCTCTTTTTCCGTATCTCCCTCCGATTCTCGTTTTCCCTGATGCTTTCAAATGGACCAATTCATTAGATGGTTTCAATGACTCACTTAAAAGAAAAAAATGAAAGCATGGAAATCCCGCCGAATCGCTTTCAATCCCAGCCAGCGAGGCTGTCCTGAACATCCATGGTCCATTCTGAACCTGGGGCCTGCGGCAAGTAGGGTGGAAGTAATGATCCGACGGGCAGGGGTGTGCATCGTGGCTTTGGCCAGCTGTGTGGGGAATGCGTGCTCACATTTTGGGTCAGATTCATAACAGCAGAATTCACTTAGCGTACTGTTTCACTTCATGAATTTTTCAGACCAGGGGGGAAAAAATTATGAAAAATGCATTTCATAGCCGGCACCGCCCTCTGGGTTTATGCAGAGATGCAGTGGATGAGGATGTCTTTCCATTCGATGTCTATATGGAGCGGGAACAACCACGCATTTTCTCTTTGTCAGTGAGATCTTGCAGTAGTGACAGCAAAGAAGGTCCTCGATCCCTGCCTCACCTGGGTTTGATTTAATGGCAAAAGGAGCTGCTATTTATTTCCATCCAGGAAATGCTCACGCTTCAGCCTTCAGTAGATACCTGATGGTTGCGAATCACTGGTTCTAATCACAGACCCTGCAAGAGCTCACAGCAGCATCAGGGATCCTTTTTTAAAAAGTGCAGAAGGTCGTAGTAGTTATTTTTCAGAGCCACCAGGTAAATGAACATACGCTTAAAGGTTATGTATGCCTGCATCTAATATTTGATTCAGTGAAACGCCATCAGAAATTTAGATGAGTAGCTGATCAAGGCAGAGGTACTAAAAAATATTTGAATAGAACATATCCTGTGACACGCAGATGGTTAAAAATAACTGCAACTCATCACAAGGCTGGGGTTGAGCTATGGATCTGAGGCTTGCAAGGCCTGCGAGTTTCCGTAGTGAGGGAACTACTGGAAGGCTTCAAAAAATGAAAATATTTTCTGTCCTCTTTATTCCACTTCTCTTTCACTGTCAGGTTGTTATTTCACTCCTGTCTTATCGAAAGAGGAAAGCCCAAGGCCACAGACTGCTTGGTCACCTGGCAGGTACACCCAGCGGATCCCTTTATCTTCACAGTGTGTGTAATTTGTGACTAACAGGGACGATGGCCCTGACTTTCCTCTGCAGCTACCGATTTTACAAACAAGCATCCTTTTCATGTCCTGTAATCAGACCGCGAGGGGGTCGTGTCTCAACCAGCCCCGAAGTTTCAGCAAGAGGGAACTCGGCAAACTATGTCAGGACAGTGGGTAACATAGCAATTTAAGACTCAAGGTGGCGTGTCTGAGATCCAGGATGGGTCCTGAAAGATTTTGTGGTACCTGCAGAGCCCTGTGGTGCACAGTGTGTCAGAGTAAAAGGATAAGTGTGTTATTCCCTTCAGTAGACAGGCATCCTGCCTTGCCTCACTCCCTGGGTTTCCAGGATAGACTCTGGATCAATGTGACCCTGCATTGCAAAGTTGGTTATTTAAAAAGGATGGATGGATGGATGGATGGATGTGTTGTTCAACCAATGGAATAATTTGGCATTATTTTTATTATCTTTGTGTTCGGAGAATTGTGGCCATAGTGTATTCACCGGAATGGTCGTAATTTCAAAGCTTAGATTTAGAATGGAAACTTTAAAAACTCCGGATGAAAACACCCGCAAGCATTGCCCACAAACAGAAAGTGGTAGATAAGAGGGTTTTGTTTTGCAGATGTATTTCGAGAAAAATACTAAGCTCAGCAAATGAAGCAAGGTGATTCCAGATCACATAAACTTCTCAGCCAACTCCATTGTTCCCCGAGAAGCTAATTAAGATACAACCCAGTAACAAGTCTGGGGTAACAAAAGGATTCGAGTTAGATGTTGAGCGAGAAGAAAAGAGCATTTAATGAGGGTCACTGGGGGAAAGTTCAGGCATTTTAAAAGACTGTTTAATGATCCTGATGGAAGAAGATTCCAGTTGCTCTGAAGAGCTCTTTTACTTATGGCGAGGCAAGAAACAAAATTGGGGGAAAATTAAAAACTAAAGGCTGAAAGAGTTATATTTTCAAGAAGTTAGTTATTGGGACATTTACACAAATGAGAGTTGCGTGATGCATTTAGGGTCTTTTAGCAGTGCTGATTTCTCTGTTAAAAATGGTAAAACATTTTAATCTTGTTGCTTCATAACCAATGTCCTGTGTTACTTGTTCATTAGATCTGAAATTGAACAGATTTCAGCCTTTTAGTAAAGGGTCCATATCCCACTGGTTGGCATTTCTTGTTGGTGAGTATGGTGTTTTCCACAGGGCTCCACCACAGCCAGAGTCAAAACAGTGCTCTCAGTTGGAAAAGATTTTTAAATTTTCTCTATTGACAGAACTGGAAAGGCAGAAATTTGGTTTAGCAGCCAGTGTTATAATTGAAGGGTCAGGAAGGACTTGGAACTGCTGAAGACCCGCAGCTACAAAGTGAGAAGCCAGAGACAGTGGACTTGATATTGGCTGTGCTGTGCTCAGGTGTTTCCCTGCTTCCTCACCTCTAATCCTCACAAACCCGGAACCTGGTCTCCGCCGCGGCTGTAGTCATCAGTCATCCCAGAAGGAGAAAGAGAGGTGAAAAACAAGCCTGATAGAAACAGAAAGGACTGCATTCACATTTAGACGTCTAGTATTTCATTTTATTTTCGACACTAAAGAGGAGATTGAAATCTTCACTCCCGGTTCCTCTGATTTCACCATTGTGTCTTAATGCCTATTTATAAGCGCAGGCTGTAAAATACAATTAAAGTCATATTACTCGATCATTCCATCCCCTTGTGAAAAAAGCTGGCATTAAATAAATAAGGTAAATAAAGTAGGCTTAATTTAATGCTTTAATATTGTTTGGTGGCTCCATATTTTACTGCACTCTTCCTAAGAAGAGCTGAGGAAAGCCAATGTTCTCGAATTGTGTGATATCTAGGATCTCAGGTTAATATCTATCAAATGAATTAGGTACAGGTACTGCATACATAAAAAGGTGTTGTATCTCCTCTTGCTTGCACCTTCTGGAATCATCCTGCGCTGTTTATCGTGCTGCCTCATTGACCAGAGTAAATATCCATCCGGCACCACCTGGGTACCTCAGTGGATTATTTTAAAAAGGCCATTAAAAATTCAGTCTCATCCTGATAGACAACACATATGCGTTCAGCAATCCTGGTATTTACCATCGCTGTTTCCAGTGTTTTCTCACTGTTCTTGCAGAAGAGCAAACAACGCACGGCTGCGTGTGTTAGGATCGGACCTAGAAGACCTCCAGGTATGGATGAGATTTTCTGACAGTAGTTATTCGTTGCTTTGATAATCAGCATTGTCTTTTTTTAGCTCTGGCTCATTGGGCCCAGCCTCCTGGCAAACTCTCCCGGGCCTCTTTAAGTGGAGTCATGCCCCACCCCCCGCTGTGCCATACGCTGTGCCCACATCACGCCAGCACTGAGTGCACAGGAGCAGGAGCAGGGCTCCCTGGCAACCAGGTTCTCAAAAGTAATTAGTTACCAGCCCCAGCTGCTCATACAGACCCCATAGGAGACCGGTGGGCTTTTGTGATGCATAACACTGACTTTCCGGGGTCGGCCACAGGCTCCCAAACTCATTCTTTCTCCTCCTTCTTCGTTTCGGTTTCAGTCAGAACTTCACTTCTGTCACCGCAACCTGCAACCTGTGCCATGCATTTGCCCCAGGCGTAGCTCAAAATGTACCTGCCCTTAACACACAGGGAGAGCCGCACACAGAGGCTTCTTTAACAAAATGCACATCCTCGCATAAAGGTGTGGATATTTTGGAGAACAGCACTGGCCAACCGCACTGCTGCTGCCACTCTGCTCTCCGGCATTTCATTTCCCTCGCTGTTTGGCTGTTATCGGTTTTGTTTTTAACAATGTAGTTATTTAAAATTTAAACAGCACAGCACCCCCCTCCATGTAGGAACTGTGCCACATGGGGTAAAAACAATGTATTTTTCCATTAAAAAAAAAAAATCTGATCAATTAATTAAAGCAAATTTAAATTTTCTGAGTACCCACTTAATAAGAGAGATGAATAATGAATGAAGTCCCTTGACTGCAAACCCTCCAGAGCTTCCCTGTTGATCACTATGGCGACAATAATTTGGTTAAAGAGCTCCGACACTTTTGTTCCCCCATTCGGCAGGAGATGAACACACACCCCCCCCCCCCATGAAAGCAAAATACCCGGCTGTAGGAACTCCTGGTTCACACTTCCACCTGAATCCAAGAATGCTGCACCCTGAAACCATGAACCCCCGAACATCAACATCGGTAACGGTTTTCATCAAACTGCCATTCAGACATTACTGAATTATTTTGTCGGCGCTACAACTCCAACGCGCAAATATTACACAAATATTGGGGGAAATGGACTGCACCAAACTTTGATGGGCTCTTCCTTGCTACCCCTGTGAATTACATCATTGTGTTTGTTGCACACATTGGAATAATTTGATGCCGTCGGTATTTTGAGTCGCATTCTGTAGGACCAAACTATACTGCGCAAACCAGGCTTTCCAAAGTGCAATACCATCACTTCAGAAGATGAGAAACTCATCTGTGAAATTAATCACACATTACATGGAACACGTGCATCATTACAATGCAGGATTTTTTTGAAAATATTTCTGTGGATGAGAGATTTGGTGATTTGTATAACCCACGTTTTGCTGAAGATGAAGGGGTGGGCAGAGGAGGGTGCAAACTGATTTACAGCTGTGTTTTGCCACAAAAACCACAGTCAGACAGCAGTTGCATCCTTATCAACAAAATTGACATTCAAAGAATGCTGTCCATTTATATGGGGTTGACTGTTTTCCGCATCTCAACATCATACTCAAATCTAAAAAGTCACTATTGCAGGCTCAGAGACAGTTTAAACAGACAGCAGTTCTGAAACGTTTTCTACATTTATTACTAAAAATGGACAAATTAAGTGAACGTTTTTGCCCTGTAAACTGGTCATCCTGTGTGTGGGCTCCTGCAGAGTGAAGGCAACCTGCATTTCTGTTCCCAGCCAATAGATGGCAGTAAATTGCACTCAAGTTAAATAGGAGCATGTGGGCCCCTTAATTCCTTTTGGTTTGCACAGTGTTTATAGCTCAGATATGGCACTCGTGTCTGTCAGTGAGTTTTTATTTTTGATTATTTAAAATTAGATTTAATTTATTCATCACACCTGTATTTGAAACTTTTAAAATCGTATAGGAGAAATTTACAAACCCACGAATAAATCAAGCGATACCGATATTGTTAACCTTAACTGATTGTGAGTTTATGGAAAAAGTGACGCCGGATATAGAAGGGAATCAAATTGCGAGCAGAATTCCAGTCCCAGCTGTGCTCATAAAATGAGGAAATGCTACTGGTACCCAGTATCGGAAATATTCTACAGTTATCACAACCAAGGATGAAGATCTGAATATCTTTGCTCGATACAATAAGAGCACTGGAACCTTGAAGTGTAACTTCTGAGTATTTCTGCCAAGTGCCATCCAGGTATCTAAAATTATAGCTGTTACTCAGTTGTACTCTATATGACCAGATGCATGTGGGCACCTGAGCATCACATCCATATGGGCCTGTTAAACATTCCATTCCAAACCCATGGATATTAATATTGAGTAGTTCCCCCCTTTGATGCTAGAACAGCCCCCACTCTTCTGGGAAGGCTTTCCCCCAGATTTTGGGAATTTGTGCCCATTCGACCACAAGAGCATCATTGAGGTTGGATGAGAAGGCCCGGCTTAAGGTTAATGTTCCGATTCATCCCAAAGGTGTTCGGTAGGGTTGAGGTCAGGCACAGTAATGCTGGAGCAGGAAAGGAGCTTCTTCTTCAAACTGTGGCCACAAAACTGGAAGCGCACCATTGTCTAGAATGTGTTTGTGTGCTGTGTGTGCGGCTGAAACAGCTCACTCGTTGGGGGGGGGTCCGGACACTTTTGGCCATACAGTGTGTTTGTCGCCTAAGGAAAGTAAGAGTAAGAAAGCAAAATGTGAGAGAACTGTCACTTGCTGCATCTGAGCACCGCGACCCAAAGCACTCCGGCTGTTTCAGATCTGATTTTAGTGTCACTTGGCACACATGCGTTATGTTTATTCCATGAACTTCAATGAGAAACAAACCAGCAAGTTAAACAAAAATGGGCAAACTTGGGAGTATATTACGTTTACAAATAGTAACTTGAGCTCAACAGATACTTAACTCTTGTTTACAACCTGAAATAAAATGTTTGCAGAGTTTGTCATTATTTTGATGTATTTTTTTAATTATACTTATGAATTAATTCCAGCTTGGTTTGCTCATTTTTTCTTCCTATATTACTTTTTGTGAGTCTAATTAAGATTGTATGTTAAAAGGTAAAAATTATATTAATAAGAAGCCCCTCTTCCTTAACATTCTCATATGTTTTGGATGTATGAGAATACAGGTCAAATATAGACATAACTCATCAGCCTTGGCTGAACCCATGCCAGGTGGGGCTGGTCGTGTGTATGTGTTTTGGGGGGGGGTGTATGGCTGTCCATCTTTGTGTTAGCATGAGCAAGGATTACCTTGGCCTTGCCGTTATCGCGGACCCTAACAGCACTGCTCTAATAGCTGCAGTAATGAAGCTCACATACCGCTGAAGGAGAGGCTGCCGAGAGACTGGGTTGCTATGCCAACCAGTTACTCAGCTACAAGCACAGTGCTAAAATCCACTGAAATTGCAGCAGTCTCATTACTCTATCTTTACTGCCTCCTGCCCACACCCACCCTTCTGTCTTCTCCTCCTTCCTCCCTCTGTTTGGAAATGTGTGATTTAGAGAGTGAAGCTTAACAGGAATGCTAGGCACTGGCTGGACAGGAGTAAAGATTTATGCTACGTGAGCAAATTAATACATGCGCCATGACACCCGTGCTGACGTTACCATATGCACATGTACAGTACATCCAGGTTTGCATTGACCCGGCAATGCCATCCTTCCACGAAACTGTCTGTGATTCACAACCACAGTGAAAGGCTGAAATGAAAAACCCATGGCAGCTTTTGTGTAAAATTAGTAGCTCATTATGGCAGACAGGACTTCAGCAGGATGTGGGAGAGTCAGAGAGGCTTGCAGACATAACGTCCAGGGTTGAAATCCCTGCTGATGTACCCTTGAGCAAGTTATTCACCCTGTAAGTAGCTGAGCATTATCACCTTATGTTTTAAGGTGCTTTAAACAAAGGTTGTGGCCCGTGTTTGCCAACCGAAGACTTAAATGTTATCTCTGGCTTTAAAAAAAATAAATACATTTAGTAAGACTTGACCCCAGCTGAGGCATTTTCGTGTGTCTGCGCTGCACTTTCATGGCAGAACAACATCCGTGGTGATTTTTGCCTGAGCACCGAACCACCTGCAAGAAGCGCCTCTCGCCAGTGCTCAATAGCAGCCCGGTTCCCATGGCAACGTGAGGAGCAGGGCTGAAAGGAAGGGAGTAGCAGTAGCCGCCGTCTCCGGCTGACAGACAGCGATACTCTTTGTGGGGGGGGGAGAGGAATGTAGAAAGCTGTCTCATTTGCATTCTGGTGCTTTGCCAACGCAGAGATACTTCATGCATAATTGTTGCCTCCCAAAAGCTACTTTACAGGGGCAGATTTTTTTTTTCCCTCTCCTTCTTGTTTCACCGCTTCAGCACTGAGGCTCCTCTTAAAACTGCTGCTCTGCTGAGAACACTTTCTACACAGTTAGCAAGATGCAAAGTGACAGATTGTGCCTTTAGGAACGCTTAAATATATCCAAAGGATCTAAAATTGTTTTGGCAATATGGTAAAATACATTATGCCAGACAATAGAATTAAGATTCATTTACGCAAAACTGGTTCATTTAGTACAGCCATTACCCTTGCCATATAATCACATCTGTCCCAAGATTTGTTTACAGTGATCGGGCTTTTAAATGATGCAATTTATTGGTTACATCAAAACCAATTTCTATTAATATGTGCTACACATTCAGCAGGCATAGTCCAGCCCTCGTGATGTAACAGCCGTCGCGGAGACCTGGGCCCTACGGATTGAGTGTTTCTGTTGGCAAGAGGAAAAACCAATTCATCGACAAAACAAATCATTTAACTCGATGTCAGGCCTCAGACTGTGAAAACGTTAATTAAATTCCGCACTTACGGGTTTACGATTACAACTTGTTTAAGCATAAAATGGACGTGGACAGCAGTTACACAGTACATTAATCTGTGTACATGTGTGCACTGAAATGGTTTTCTGGGGTTAATTTTGTCAGATCCTTTTGATCCTTTGATTTATATCTGTGTGTGTGCACGCATGTGCATTCCAGAAGGTGGAAATAACCTGCACTGATGTCTTGCAGTACCTGGGTTGTGTGTTCAGATACGGACTCAGACCTGGCTCGGTCTGTGTGGTGTTGGCATGTTCTCTATGTGCTCATGCAGGCTTCATGCCACAGTCCAAAGACATCCAAGATGAAAGTTTGCATCTTAGGTCCTGAAACACGTAGAGATGAAATCAAACAATGACTGTAGGAGAGCTTTGATCGGGGCTTCTCGTGGACACAAACCATCCTCCTGTGGCTGTGTTGCTCTGGTCCAGCTAACCCAGAGACTGAGGAGATGGACAAAAACAGAAGCTCATGGAGGCCACTCAGAGCAGAAGTCAAATGCCTTGAATTTGCTCTTTCTTTCTGGCTTTTGGTGATTTGTCAGCCTCTTTGAGGCGAAGCCACTGGCCATGTCCCTGTATCTGGGGGCAGCTCTGCTCCCCGACTCTGCGATTTGGAGCAGAAAGAGGCCCAGTCCAGCCCCCAGGCCATTGTTGACACGCGGGGCCGGACGGGTGACCCCTCCGCTCTCCCAGGACACAATGGTCTTTGATATGAGATGGTGGGAATCATGGGGGAGGAGGCCCGCTGTTCCCCAATGGAGTCCACCATTGACAGTTAAATCAATTCGGGATGGTGACAGCATGGCTGGACCACAGACTGTAACAATTGTGGATTACAACGGGGATACATCCCTTCCCCCATCTGCACCCCCCAGTTCTCCCTTACCCTCTCTTCCTTTTGAGCTGTGTATGGACTTCTCGGGTGGTGAGGGAGCAACTGACAGATAACAATGAGAAGAAATCTCTCCCAGATGAGTAGAAGGGGGAGCAGGGAAGAGGACACAATCGGCTCGGCTGGCCACGGCACATTGCTGTGCAGCTTCAGGAAAATGCCGAGATGGGAGGGAGATGGCAGAAGGGGAGCGGGGAGGGGATGGAGCACCGCACACATACACATACGCATCCTCTCACGTTTCAAGAGAGACGACTGTTTTTGTTTTTTTTTCCTCTTTGACCGAGGCTCGGTCATCAGGGGTGGAAGTCGCGGCAAGGGACTCTTGGCTCCAAGTGGGTGGTCTTGGACACGGAGCACGTGTTGTGACACAACAGGTTTGCCCGGAGATGGGGTAGAGGGGTTTTTGTGCTTTTTTGCAGTGCAAGAATTACCTGGCAGAAGCATGAGAAGATCAAGTCTGCCCTCTTCAGGTGGTACCAGTGATACCTGTTAAGGATCCAGAAAAGGTGGGATGGGCAGGCAGCCATCTGCTTGCCCCAAACACACCTGATGCTGGACACATACAAAACTGAGGCATCCACCCATAAGAGGACAGCTGTCCTGTGGTGCTCAACCTGCCTGGTGATCCTTAGTTGGAAGAGGGGTTATGTCATGGTAAACCATGGCATGCACAATAATAGACTCAGGCTAACAGCATTTCTTTACTATGGATAAATTTACTGCGCAGCTGAAGGCAGGATTGTGGGGGGAGTGGGGGAGGGCCAACAGATGCACCAGGAGCCAGAGGTGGTCCACAGTTGTCATGGCAACCATGTGGGTGAAGGAGTAGCGAGCATATTGAGTATGCATAATGCCGCTCTCCCGAGATCCCTGAATGAATTTAAGATGGCTGTCAGAGAGCAAGATGGAGAAAGGAAGCAACACAGAGCCACAGCGGAGCTTTCCTTTAGCCACGAGCATTCAGAAAAAGACAGCAGGAAGAGTCAGGCGTTCATTCCAAGGGAAGGCTTATTGTTTCTGTCTTCCGAAACTGGGCTTATATCCACATTCATAGTTTTCCATACGCCGCACGGTTCAGCATTGCTCAGCCAAGCAAACATTTTTATATTGCGATGCAGTTTCATTTTAGTCAGTTAGTTCTGCGCTCATTTTTTTTTTTTTTTTTTTTTGAGAAGACAACGCTTTTTGCAGCCCTGTTTCCATGGTCACTGTAACCAAGTGACAAAGCAAAGTACAGGGAGGATTTCTTTTCCAGATGTCAACTTCTTACGTGCAAAAACTTGATGAAAAGCAAACATTTCTAAGATGTGGTGATTAAAAAGGAGGCATAGCAAGCAAGAGCTAATGCTGTCAATGCATGAATGTTTTGGTTATTTCCTCTGCTAACAGATTATGATACATAAATCCATTTATTCATTTATGGCAATGTAATTATTTATTAATGTTCTTATGTGCTGCAAATATATTGGGTAAAATTATGATGTTCTGTAGCTCTTGGTGAGCCTGACAGAGGCCAGCTGCCGATGTGTTGTCCGTGAAAACATATCTGATGCAACATGTGCCAATTTTCTAAACAACGGTTCTTCCTCTACACCCTTCTAATGATGGATATTTTTGTGCCTTGGTAGGATTAAATTTTGGTGACTTAAGATTCGCCATTTGCAGGCCTCGGTTAGATGAATGAGCAGACTTCGAGTTTCTCTTTATTTCCAAGGTTAACAGGCTGAAAAGATGCAAAAGGAAAACTTTTGGGAGTAAAGACAATCATGGCTTTTTGACACTAGGTCATGCAAAAGAAAGTCTCCTCTTGTGGCAGAGTATTTGCTGTTAAAAACCAGTTGGTTAAACTAGGCGACTGATTTGGATTGGAATACAATGGAAATTTTGTACAGAGAACAAGAAATAAGTCCCCTTTTCATACACATGAAACAGAGAGGTTCTAATGTCCCCTGTAAGAGTCATCTTCCATTATCAGTAACCCCTTTTTCCAACGCGGGGCTAGAGTGTTCAAGGTCATAGCCCAGACAGACAGGGAACAGCCTGGGCAAGGGACCGTCAATTATCATTAACCGCTTAATCCAGAGCAGGACCACTATGGTCTTCAGGCTTAAAGGACAGTTTAGGTTCTCCACTTCCTAAGAATCATGTGTTTTACCCATAACAGGAAACCCAGGGCACCTGAAGGAAACCCACACGAACAGTCGGAGAGCCTGCAAACACAGACTAAGCCAAGGTCCAAACACACAACCCAGGTGCTGTGAGACACTAATGCTACCAGCTGCACCAACTTGCCATGTTCAGTAAAAATGCACTATAGTGTGTGTGTGTGTGTGTGTGTGTGTGTGTGTGTGTGTGTGTGTGTGTGTTTGTAATTCTGTCCAACACCAATTCGGCCTTATATTCTGGTTTTCTCTGCCGTTTACTGTACCATCACATATTTTATAGCTTGAAAATCTTAGCCAGTTAGGGTGGATATGAAGCTGAAATTATATGTGATTGAAGGAAAGAAGCTTAAGAGATAAGTGTGTTGCTTAATGCTTTTTATGCTTCTATGTGCACAGAAGTTTAAGGGAGAAAAACATGGATCTTGGTAAACATTCAAATGAACTGTCCTCAAGAGAAAGGAATAGATTAGTAGAAAAATTGATGAATGGATCCAACAGGAGAAAAACATTTTCTCTCATTTGCATACCACCTAAGACCACCTGTAATATAGTTCCCTAATATTTCTGAGATCCACTTTGCTGCAAGTACCTTGTTTTTACAGTCAGTAATACAATGAAAAGTCATTTTTATGTGAAGAGGTTTGCCTTGAACATGGGGGGAAAAAGGTTAAATTCCTGCTCCTGTTCATTGTTAAAACAGCTGGGTTATGCAGGCTGCTGCTCCTCCTCAAAGGCAGTTTCAGGATAGACTTAAAGTAATGGTTTTCAGCCAAGCAGAAAAGCTTCTATTGGTTGCACATGGCTCCACCTTGAGTGCAGTGGTCTTGCAGTTGATGTAACTGTTTTCATGATACGAACATGTTTGAACTGACATAAAGATAGACCATGTGGCCAAAAGTATGTGGACACCTGAACATCACCCCCATATGTGCTTGCTAAACATCTCATTCCAATCCCATGGCCATCGATATGGAGTTGTTCCCTCCTTTGCTGTTATAACAACCCCCACTCTTCTGGAAAGGCCTTCCACCACATTTTGGGAATTTCGGCCACAAGAGCATCGGTGAGGTTGGGCGAGAAGGCCTCGCTCATGGTTGGTGTTCCAATTCATCCCAAAGGTGTTCAGTGGGGTTGAGGTCAGGACTCTGTGCAGGCTGCTCAGGTTCTTCCACACCAACCTGGGCAAATTGTGTATTTATGGAGCTTACTTTGTGTACGTTTGGCACAGTCATGCTGGAGTAGGAAAGGAGCTTCCCCAAACTGTGGCCACAAAGCTGGAAGTACATAATTGTCTACAATGTCTTTGTCTGGTGTATGGCTGCAACGTGCTAGGCTGACCTATGAATAACTGTTCAAGCTACTTGGGTTGCTAATTAACAAAGAATCACCATCAGTAAGACAGCCATGAAGGAACTAGATGAGATCCTGAAGAGCAGAAATGTTTCCTTACATGCAAACCTTCAACTTGTTCAGACAATTGTCTTGTCAGCCATGTCTGTTGGACAATCAGGAAAAAGGACAGAAAGAAAATCGATACCTTCAGATTATAGTGGTGGAGCAAACTACTGCTACGTGCACCCTGGACCTCCCACAGAATGAATAAACTGGTGTTGGATGGCGTCAAACCCAGGCTCACTTTGGAAGTCCAGAGGACTCCAGCTTTCTTACATTGACTGCATTATGCAGAGGAAAGGGTCATTATGGGAAGATATTATGCTCAGCAAAATGGAAGGTCGATGGAAAAGGTAAAGATCGGCAATGAGATGGATAGACACAGTAATGATGACCGTGATTTACCAACACTAAACCGCCAAACTGAAGACCATTCATCATGTCAGGCAACAACATGAATAAAAACCCCCCGGATTCTGAGCAAACTAATGACTCCCCAATATGTATTTACAATAAAACTGCTGTTGGTACTCCTGATAATATTTTTTGATCTTGCTACCAACGTTACTGTTCTTAATGCTCCAGTTTTGTATCTTCGAACAAATCGTGGAAATGAAATCGCCCTTTGTGTATGCGGATGAGCCACACGTTTTTCCTGTGGTGAACTGCCATACGACCCAGCATGCAGCCTGCTCTATACGCTTATCTTTTTGCACTTGGATCTCTGTTTATGCATTCCAGAATCATCCATGTTTCTGATGAAATTATGCAAACTATTGCAGTCCGGCGTCCTGTACCGGTGCAGTCCGGTATACTTTTAACTAGAATGACAAATCCGTACCTGCTGTTCTACCTGGGTTCCATTTCTTGCAGAAGCGGCACATTCAGGTTTTTGCCCTCAGGGCATCCTAACAAGCGAAACCGACATCTTCACTGCGAAGCACGGTGTCGCATTTCATTCCACAGGACTGATATTGTTCCTGACCAGGGAGACTCGAAGGGATGCCATGTTAGGTTTTGTCTGTGCAGCGAATTGCGCTCAGAATCAATAATCACCAGTTAGGAAGTCTTGTTTTCCTAACATTTCATGCATGGAGTTGTCTCTCTTATTTCCACTTAAACCTAAAGCCATACAACCAAGCTGGGATGTTCACCAAAAGAAAAAAATCAGCAGATAAATTATTGTCCTTTCTCTTCAATAGGAATCAAATGTGTCTATAATAGAGTACAGTAGTATTCTGCTTATATTCAAGAAAAAAGGTACAATTTAGACATGCAGTACCACATACTGTACATTTCCTCCTGTTTTCATCCCCTTGTACTTCACACAACACATATGAATGTAAGCAGACAGTAAGAAAACCCCAGCGGTCACTGCCTTAGATTTTGTACCCATGGCCGTCTCGACCTTACCACTGTGACATTGC
The DNA here is from genome assembly GCA_018136845.1 of Heterotis niloticus. Classification (NCBI taxonomy): domain Eukaryota; kingdom Metazoa; phylum Chordata; class Actinopteri; order Osteoglossiformes; family Osteoglossidae; genus Heterotis; species Heterotis niloticus. The sequence goes on from CM030895.1 coordinate 13,549,675, forward strand.
ATTCAGCAAAACAAAAAGAATCTGACATTTTAGGAAATCTTGTCTTTTCCTCCTGCTGCATTTTTATTGTTGTCTGTTCATCTTTCCCGAGTATTATGAGGTTCCACTTTCCATTGGCCTGATGCTGAAGATCAGGTTGTGATTTGTTTTACTCCAACATGCCAAAATGATGTGTCATAGAGGTATTGAGACAAAGATTAAAAATGGGGGAAGTAAAGAAAGCGTGAGTATCCATTCCACCCCACGCAACACTGTTCCCCATGCCTGGCACCCTCTGACCCCCTACCCCCACTCGCCAAGCGTCCTCCTCTGAGTTTGAGAGAAGCCGGGGCCGCGGAGGCCTAGTGAATGCATTCAGCCACTGTGAAATATCCGCACCACATTAGCATAGGCTGGTCACAATGGCTGAGGCCCGCACACAATTACGGGAAGCCCCGTGCAGCCGCGTGGGCCGACATATCCGGCCCTGGGTCGACACAGCACAACATCCCATTGTCTGCTACTATTGTAGGCTTGTGGGGGAGGGGCACCCGCACGGCCCTTTGTCCCGTCACCGGGCTGTCTTAATCCATACTCTTTTCACTGGGAAGCCCCTGCGCTCGCTGGGCCCTGAAGGGGTGGGGTGGGGGGCAGTGACTGGCAAGATGCTGACCCCCCCCACCCTCCTCAAGGCAACATTCACCTCTATTGTGATTCTATTCTTGCTGCAGTGGGGTGACAGGAAATCAAGAGCGGCAGTGTGTAAGCAGCATTTACCTGGGCCTGGTAGCTGGCAGATGCTTCTCCCCTTCTGGACTTTACAGCTAATATTTCAGTCCAGAAAAACAGCATGGCAAGCACGCATTCCCTTCACGCGGCGCAGCCTGTGTAGATGTAACGTAATGAGCGTTTTCCCGATTCTTAGTTCGTCTGGGCCTGGGGGCCAGTAGGAGATCGTGTTGTTATAAGCTATGACAGTCAAATAGAAACTGCTGGAAATCATTCCGAGTCAGCAGGTCAACCCTGAAAACATGGTAATAACCAAATTACCAGATTTAGGTTACAAGTATTGATTATTTGATACACTTGGACCTCTAGGCGGCCGCCTTCCTGTTATTCTTTTTCCTTGCTGAATGGCATAATGGGTGCAACTAGATTCTTTGAGCTCTTGAAATTGCTGGCCATTTGGGTGGAGCAGATTTCTCCTGCACCCATGGTTTCCTGTTCCATTCTGGTTTCTAAAGCAATCCTTAAAATCTATTTGAATATCAGAGCAAGCTTGACAGCCAGAGCTTAACAGAAATTGCGATGGCGTAGTAAGACGCTGCTTCATTTCAAGGTGTTTGCGATCCCTCTTAGAAGGTAATCCGGCTGTAGCTCTTAACAGTGTTTTAAATTCTTCAGATTGTCAGTTGAATTTGTAACAATAGCAGCATTTACACTTTTCACTTCCACTACAACAGCAAGAGCAATAGTGAGAAACCAAGAGCTTGTTGTGAACGTACACACAGGAACCAGAACGATAAACTTTCCTTCCTGAAGCATGAGGCACAGGCGGGACCCCCAAATACAGTGCTCTCAAAGTAAACATCGCCAGTGTTTAGTATGTAGTTACATCCGTGGAGCCCAGGGCGATCTCAAGGGTGAGCTCCTCAACAACATCCTGGCTGCAAGGAAACCCGTGTTAAAATAATATATCCAGGCATACTGGTGTCCACAGCAGATGTGTAAGAACTTGTCCAAGTTTGCTGCCAGTGTATCGTGGGCCTGGGTTCTCCTGACACCAGCAGTCCATGGATGAGCATGGGATTTCACCCAGAAAAGGAAGAACAGGCTGAAGCAAAAACAAACACACTGGGTGTGTTCAGTACAAGACAAGGGTTCTGTAACATATTTCTGCATTTAAGAAAACAGTTTGCATGCATGTCAGACAAAACATAAATGCGTTTCCACAGAACTTCTTCTGAAGTATCAATTAAATCACACCCATCTCTTGTTGAATGAGCCTTTAAAAACAGTTTTCACAAAATGCAAGTCATGTGGTGTGGAGCGCAGTGCAAGTTTTATATTCTCTAATACTGATCACTGTGAATCGTGTTGTGTTTTTATAACAGGACACAGAAGCTTTGGTATCAGGTTGGCTGCTCATCACCTACGGATGGCTCTTCCAGGGGAAAGTCTGTGCACGCCAAGCACTCCTCTGCGGTTTTGGAAGATTTTGCGACATATTTGGAAACGCAACAGGGAAGGTTTGGCTCGCAGCTTAGCGTTTTCATTGATCTGAGACACGTATGAGGAAAACAAGATGGTCACAGGAGATAAAGTGTATGTTTGCACCACACGCTGCCAACACACTTTGAAAAGTGTCATTTAATGAGTCCAATAAACATCTATTATTATCATCACACCTTAGAATGAACGCATTAAATGTTTGCAGACTTGAGCAGTACTTTTGTGTGTTTTGTCAGTTAATCACTGTTTTGTGTTTACTTGCTTGTTTACAGGCTATGGCAGTCGGGACACTAATGCCCTCTTTATGAAGTGGCAGTGTGCCGCACCTGGGCTAATAGTTTTTTTCCAGCTATTGTTTAACCTACACACACAGACATGACAGGAACGACCAGGAAGCAAGAAGAACTTCCTACCCTCCAAAGAAAAGCTTTGTTTGTTTTCAGTGTTGTGCAGACTTCAGCTATATTCAGTCAAATAAAGACTAACAATGTAGTTTTTTTCTGTTTTTGTTTGCTCAGCACAGTGTGGGTAGTAATACAAGTCAACCCGAAGTTTATGCATGTGTATGTATGCATGTACAGCGATACCTCGGTATTCAAACTCTACATCTGAATTCTTGCTACAAAATTAATACCTAAATATCGGAAACAGAAACTTTTGCTCTAACAAATTTTTATCTGAAGCTTATTCATGATAAAAAACCAAAATGTAAATGAAAATCAGAATAAATAAAAAATCTTATCAACCGTACAGTACTGTAATAAAAATAATACAGTGTGCATTGTCGTAATTTGTAGGGTGTACTGTGACAAATTTATCCAAAAGCAAATGTTTGGAATGCCCACGCTGGTGTCTTACCAGCTGTTTCCGCTCGTTTTGCTTTGTCCGAATGCCTTTGTGCTGCGTGAGCACATCTACTTCACATTTAATTTTTAAAATAATCCTATTTATTTAAATGCTGGTGGCAGCATTGACATGTGACGTGCTGTACTGTACATACTCTACCGTCCATTATATACTTGACAACATTAAGTCTTTTCTAGTAGAGTAAAGTTACGGCATTTTACCATATTGAAAGCATAGGTAGAGGGTTAAATAGGTGCTTTCGGATGGGCTGGGAATGCTTCCCACCCATTCGAAACAATTTGAAACAGGCATTTGGTATCTTAAATTTTGGTATCAAATGTATTTTCAGGGTCAAATTAGATTTAGATACCGAGGGATTAGCCCATAGTTATGTGTATAAACAGTAGCTGGCCAGTTAAAGCCATCACCTCGTAATCCAATGGTTCCAGCCTCAAATTCCTAATCCTAGTAGTTTCCTTAAACAACTGGACTTTTCCAGTAAAAAAAACCTCACTGGTACAAATGTGCAATTAACTTCAAAGAGTACTTTTTATCTAACATTGCAAGTTGTTGTGGATGAAGGCATCATTTAAATTTCATTCAGCATTTTTCCAAAGTGACATACAGCATTGGATACACAACAGTGCAGTTCGCAAGAGCTTTCAACATGACATGCTAGAAGGGATTCAGTAGTTCTGAGGGGAGGAGGGAGCTCGTGCCACCACACCAGAGCCAAAACTGAGAACAGATGCACTTCACATTTTGTACCCCCTGTGAGTTGACCCGCTAAGTGGAAAGAATTGGAAAAGCAGAACACTCTTGCTGAGGTGTAGTGAATAAATTTAGCGTGCATGTGGATTTTCCTGAGCGCAAGACATGACAATGATTTTCCACCATTATTGTGCAGCAAAAAACCCCCCGTCAACCCAGTCTTCCAGTTTCGTCCGCTCCCCACTGATGCTCTTAGCAATGAGTCGTGGGAAAGCCAGGCCACTTCAGTGAGTTTGACACACTCTCCGGCACACAACAGCACCAGGGTGTCAGCATGGCGCCGTTGGAAGGTTTAGGTGGAGGGGGGATTGTGTATAGAAAGGGACTTGGACGCTACCCCCTCACTGTAGGCAGTACTCCCAGACGGATCCTTGACTGACAACAGGGTTGCATTCCACTGGAGCCTCTACGTGGACCAACAGCAGAGCCAAGTATAACAAGAGGAGGAGGACGAGGAGAGAGGATCTCTTCTCTTTATTTTTCTCTTCGCAGTAAGAAACTTCAAACTTCTAAACGCAGCTGTGGAAACGTTACCCTGAGGCGACCGTGTCAGCCGAAGTTCAAGAGATGCAGACATACGTCACAGCAGCGCAAGTTGTGCTGTCACATAAACTAATGTATGAAATCAGCCCATCCAACCACAGTGTGTTTACAGAGTTTGTAATAACAAGCTGGAATGGAATTTGAGATAACGGTAGAATTAATAAATAACTATGCTGGGTGGCTTAAAGGTCCCATAAGATGACAGAATCCATTTTGTAATTCATAACAGAGAAAGCTCTGAGCAGCTCAAAAAGAAGCCTCAAGTTTACCAGGCAAAAAAGAAATAGTGTTTCACCTCAACAAGCAAGCAGCCCTCTTTTAAATTTGTTCTATACAGTCTGGCAGCTCAACCAGATTCCTGGCCTGCTGCCATTTTTTAATCCACCAAAGACAGAGTAACCTGCAATGCGCGGAGCGGAAATGTGAAATATGACTTAACCGAAAGTTCACGCAGATGATGAGAGAGCAGCCAGTTGGGCGTAATATCATCTGTGTTGTTTTTTTCACCACCTTTTGTGTGATATATTGTACAACTTATTTTTCCTCTCTTCCCATCCAGCTGTGAAAATATTTTCCCCGTCGAACATCTGCGACAGGAATTCTGAGGACAGAGGGAACTGACTTCCTGAAAGTGGAGACTAGGGTATGGAACGCCAGCAGGCAGGGGGGCAGGCGTATACCTCCGACTTCCATCCCCCCGCAAGCCACATGGGAGCTGCTGCAGGCTGCGGAGGAGCTGCACCAGGACACAGCTGCAACCTCGGGGTAAAGCCCAGGTCGGTAGGCGAGTGCTTGCGACCACTCCGTTCTGCTGAGGAGCACCTCATCTCCTTGTTCAAAACAGCCGTGCTGTTATCCTGTCTCCACCATGCAGGTTTTCACTTGACTCCTTCTGTCGCACTTCAGCAACTTGGCCTTGACAGTGTGTTGAGGTCCCACAGGGCATAGTGGCAAAATATTCCACCATTGGGGCTTCTGGGAAACCAACAAGGGTAAACAGGCACTGGCATTTTTATGGCACCTACACAGCAACCCTCTGTTTTTGTCAGATGGTGACAAGATCTTGATGGCAGGCAGCTCTTGTTTTTCCCAGCAGGCTTCTATATGGCTCGATCCAAGGCATGGCATAAAGCAAAGCTTTTGATGTCACGCTGGACAAAGCCAGCGAGTATGTTTCTCATTTGAGAAGGAACTTCTTAATGGATGGATGTAACCGTGCTGGCGGTCACACCTGCCGCTCTGGTTACAATAGGCAAACGATCCACTTCACCAGCCTGTGAGCGAATGCGGGATTGTGTTGGTGCGGAAAGGGGGATCTTTTACAGGCCCTCCCTCTTACTGAGACTCAACGCCTGTTAGAAGGGCATCTCCAAGGTCAGCCAGTGGCAGATGGACATGGGTTGGAGACACCCCCTCCTGTGTGCTGCTACCAGTGGATGACCACCTGGCCATCTTCCCAGCATTAGGAAGTGCCAGCGCTGGCAGACTTGAGGCCCCCTAAAGACTGGGAGCTGTGTGCCCACAACAAGGCCTGCAGCCTGGCATTCGTTGACAGGACAGCCATTTCTCACGTGAGGTCTTTCACTTGTTCATTCTCAGGTTGGTGCCAGCTGCCTGCAGAAGGACAAACAGCCAGTCTTCAAAATATAAAGAGCTGCTGCAAGAAACACAGGCAGCTCGACAGGACAAAGCTGAGGTATGTCAGTCAAACCGGGGTGACCTCAGCCTCCTGTGGCTTGGCTAGCAGTGACGCTAATCTCTGTTGCTAAAAGTGAGGTTCCCTTTGAGCGTCCACACCACGTGTTCTCCTCATGCTGGCTGTGTGTGGGGGAGCAAGGCGGACAGCCAAAGCTGAGTGTAAGCAGATCGTCTGAGGTTAAAGTTTTGAAGAAATGGGTGCTGTCCTTGCTTTTTGCTGTGTTCTCTTTTCTAGATTTTTTCATTTAATTTGATTTTTCTTTGTGTTTTACCATTTGCTTTGTTGTTTTTACTGCTCTTGGTGCGCTTGATGGCTTTTCAGAAATCGGACCTCGACAGTCTGTCCAACCAGACACACCCAGCCACTGCTCCGCCGCAGATGCTGTAAATTTTTGCTTACACTATATTTATGAGGTGAGCTTCCCTTTCCTCGATGATGTTTTCTGCTGGATAGTAAATCACTAGCAGGCGCATTGCGTCAGTCTGGCACCGCACCAACAGGTCAGCTGGTGGCCCCGAGGGGGAAGCATAGATGAAATAAGGCTTCTCGTTGACCGCTTGGAGCACCCACGGCATCTTCTGGTGTAAGGAAGTGGCCCATGAGAAGCTAAGATGCATAGGAGCACGCTGGAGCACCAGTGATGGGATCTCACTCTTGCCAGCTGCAAAGAGGTCTTTAAACTGCAAAAAGTGCAGATTATCTTCGACAGAGACCTCTCTGCCTCTCACTGTGGTCATATTCCAGGAAGGAGCCGGTCCAAAGCATTCGCCATTGCTTTACCGTCTCCTGCTGGGAGCCACCCAGAGATTAGAGAAAAACTGACATTAAGGTTTAAGGCCCCGGTGCACAAATCCAAGCAGCTGCAAGGAAACACATGGAGAATAGGGAGCTTTTATCCCAGAGCCGTAACGTCACCCAGAAAAGCACAGCTGTCCCGGTATCCGCGTTTCAAGGGAAGCGCCAACGATTAGTTGTTTCCGGCCATTTGCTGTTCATCAACATTGTTTGGGTCAATATTTCTGATCGGCCGGTTCCTGTCAGGAAGCACGAACCTTATTTTCACTGCCCACTTCTTCGGGCTCGAAGCCGCACCGATCCGGAGGACCCGTCCTCGTCCCGAAAAAAACGCCTAATCTGAGCTAATCGTGCATATTTAATCCAGCTGGGAAGATTAAGCCATTTTTCCTGCCTGCTGTCCTCGCAAAAATGGCAGTAAGGGCCTCAGATAATTACCTTAACCTCCTGCAACCAGAGATACCAGGATCCCGTTTATCTGGCCCTGGTTCAGGAATAATCTTATTTGCAGGATACCAGAGAAAGGTTTTAGTGCAGCGGGGTCCTTTGTGTTAGAAAAGGAAAAGTTAGACATTTGGCCGCTACGCCACGCCACCCGATGCCTCTCGTTGGCTCTGTTGAAGAAACAACAGCAACGGATGGTCAAAGAGAAATCGGAATCCGAATCGAGCAGCTAGGCTTTGTTGCCCCATCAGTCACCTTCTAATGCAGAGAAACGCCTTGAATCTGCTTGACCGCATGGACTGACTTACCGCACGTCGCTGAGCGTTTCAGGCTGCAGCTCCTGCTAGACTGTTTTCGGCTTTCCTGACGCCCACGTGCCGCGTTTACTACCTTTTGCCCCGTGCGCCAAGCGCATGCGAAAAAGAAAGGTACCGACAGTAGTTGTTGTGAACACGGGGAACATGGGTTTTGTGGAGAGCGCTTGCGTAATGACGGGCTTTTGTTAGAAAGAAAAAACGACACTAATGATAACGTTTGCCGAGGGGTGGACACGCTGTAATAACCAGCAGCTGTGGAGGTGTTAATGCCACACTCCAGTGCCTCTGCTTGACACCTTTGAGTTCCCCCAGCTATTCGCTGCCCACTTTGAAAGGCCTCAGAGCAGCACCACACACCCTGTTGCTTTAGACCCAACGGATCCTTTCCGCATCGGGCCCGTTTATATTGCACAGCTTCGAGCGGTGATGAACATACTGCACCAAGTCTGACCTTCAGCAGGCCATTTCAGATGTTTCTTATGAGAAACATATGGCCATTTAGCTGTTATTTCATATTAACAGATCATATCCTTCAGTCTTAATATATCATTTTTATATGGCAGCGACCGTGGATTGCTAAAAATGTACCATATGGGCGAGTTGGAGGAAAGCTGAAATATGAAATATTTCCCTGTAATTGGAAGGTGGAAGACGTCTGTTTTCTGGACCAGGGTTAAGCAGGTGCTATTGGCTGGTTTTTGTCCGCATCGCAAATGAAAAGAATAGGCAACAGAATGTGCACTGCGGTTTCTTTTTCGTGTTTGTATTTGGGTTTGGAGTACCGGTGTCCTTTGTAACCGATCTGTACTTTCCGCTAAAGATCTGTAATAAAGTTAATGCTATTTGATTAGACTGCAGAAGAGCACTTTTCCTCCAGGAATCAATGCTTGAAGGCAAGGAGCAGTGCGATGGGAAAAGGAGCATTAAATTGGTACTTGAACACAATCATCGACCACTGCCCTGCTTGCTCTTTGCAATTGGGTTGGTGCAGTTTTGTATTTCCCTGGTACAAACATCCACAGCAAAGAAAAATAAGGAAAAAGTGAATCAACATGGGCTGTTTTGTACAGAGAAGAACCACTGGCTGTGTGTATCCAGGCACTTTTATGCTTCTCCTCCACACCTCTGTCTCCAGACGAGATGCGAAGACGGATGCGTGTTAAGATCCCAGGAACAACCGCAGCACTGCTGCTGAAAGAACACTGACTTGTTCCCTCAAACCCCCCATCCTTGACCCCTCGGGCCTCTACGAGATCACTGACCAGGCCACAGTAGGAGTAAAATATGTATCTGCGGTTACGTGTCTCACAGCTTTAAACCAAAGCGGTTACCTGGAATGTAGCCCAGGAACCTTGCTGTCCAAGAAAGGAGATGGAGAGTCGCGTTACAACACTGGGGACCAGGAATGAGAGGCTGGATGCGTGGATGAAGTGTGTGTTAAAAAGCGATACCTGCAGCCACACAAGGGATTCAGCCGCATCTCTCTCCTTCCATTTGTTGCCAAATCAACAAAATGTGGAAACCTTAAATTTTAACCTTTCAGAGGTGGCTTTGCTTGGGAAGAGGTATTAATTTGATGCGTACAGGCATTTTAAACTAAACTGCTTTGAAACCCACAGGGTGAAAAAACCACAGTTTAAAGGTTGTTGCCGAGGTATTTAGCAATTGCTAGCACTTTGACTAAAAATACGCTCCAATAAGAATTTTTATCATATTTAATTTTTGCATCCCGGTGGGACTGCTTCAGTTTGCCTGCACATTGCGTTTTGTACACTGCATTTGCATAATACCAGTTTGGGTTTTTTCTTTTTGAAGATGCCAAACCTTTAAATCTAGGAGTTTTTTTTCGTCCTTCCGCCATAACATGGATTCTGTCCCCGAAATTATAGAGGATGCCAACCCAGCACGGAGGAGGAAAGCAACGTGCTGCTCATCCTGCAGCCTGACTGACCTTTACAAAACAATGCAGGTAAAGTGAAGAAAGAGGAAGAAACCCGAAATTGTTTGGCATCTGAACAGATGTCGTAATAATCACTCATTGCGCATGACGATTTAATGCGTTTGGTGGCAAAAAAAGCAAAAGGTCCCAGCATTCCGATTCTGCCTCGTAGGTGACATGAAATACTCAGCAATACGCTGGCAGGGGTCCCATTCAGCAGTGACTGGGAAACAACAGAAGGGCTCGGCCGTTTTTCTTTTTGCTAGGATGAACGTCCTTTGGGAGCGACTGAGAAGACTCTCCAGGCAAACGCGTAAGCACCGCTGCCACCTAGAGCGTCTAGCCAGAAATGCATGGCGGTGGGAATGTGGGCCAGACGTCCTGGCCTGCACTGAGGGCGCAGGACAGCACCGCGGCCTGGGTGGTGTCCAACGCACAAAGACACAGCCTCAGCATGCAGGTCGCCGGCATGGAAAACAACCTCAGTCCTCCAGAGATGCACACTCTGTTCTCTTGCCCGCTCTTAGCTGTGGAATGCAGATGAGTTTGAGAGTGCAGTGTTTTGTGTCGGCAGTGCTGTCGATATACACACACGCACGCGCAGAGGGCAGAAGCACGAGCAGTTTCATCCTCAAGCCCGCGGTTTAATCAGCTGTGGAAACGCTCTTAATATCTGTAAACTACCATAATACTCTGCAGAACGGCGATCAAAGACATGAGAAGGGCAACAAAGCAGCAGCCACCCCGAGCATCGACGGCTGGGTGCGCTGTGGGTACCACGTTCGCGCGAAACGCCGTGGTGCATCTTCATTGATGCACGTCGGACGGTGGCCGATCGTAACACTTTTCTTCAAGGTGTGATATTTTTATCGTGGCAACCTGAAGATATTTCAGCCTAATGAGGACATTTGTGTACTGATGTGTTGCTCGTGACAACGGAGGGCCTGCAGGAGTTTTTATGCACTAATGGGCGGAACTGTGAAAAAAACACAGTTGGTTCAGGGTCTAGTTCCATGTACGTCTTATTAAACATGCATTATATGGCCAAAAATATGTAGACCCCCACCCCCTTCTAATGACTGAGCTGAGTTGTTTCAGCTGTGTGCTTCCAGCTTTGTGGCTGCAGTTTGGGGAAGAAGAAGCTCCTTTCCTGCTCCAGCTTGTCTGTGTCCTCCCAGTGCACAAAGTGAGCTTCAAAAACACATGGTTTGCCCAGGTTGGTGTGGAAGAACTTGAGTGGCTACACAGAGCCCTAACTTTAAACCCATCAAACACCTTTGGGATGAACAGGAATGCCGACTGCAAGCTGAGCCTTCTCACCCAACGTCACTGATGCCCTTGTTCGGCTGAATGGGCACAAATCCGCAAAATGTGGTGGAAAACCTTCCCAGAAGAGTGGGGGCTCTTACAGCAGCAAAGGGGGGAGGGGGGCAACTCCATATAAATGCCCATGGGTTTGGAATGGGATGTTCAGCAAGCACGTATGGGGGTGACGCTCAGGTGTCCACATATCTTTGGCCATGTAATATACACGTCATGCTGTCTTTAAGACAAAATTACTAAGTTCATATGACATCGGATCTTGTTGACTGGCTGTGAAAAATGTACAACACTGACTGGTGTTTCGGTGGATGCTATTTGTGTAAGATTTTATCTTCAGTGTGCACAGATCACATCTAAAGTTCCTTTATATAAAAATGTTTTCTATATTGGAAAGGTCAACAGCAGGTAGGGGTTCCAGCACAAAGCTTTATGCGGAAATGAGGGCAAAGCTGGTAAGACAACAAATGCCTGCTTTGGTCCACACCACAGAGCAGGAGCTTTGGGTTAAAATCACGTCACAACAGCCGATAAGAGATTTTTGTCAACTGCAAAAGAGATAAAAATCTGTTGTAATACTATAATGCTATAATAACATTTTTCTGTAAAATTGTTTTTACGCTGTTATCGAAAACGCAAAAACAGCCCCGCTGCTCCCGCAGAAAACACCGAAGAATAGAAATGCACCGTCCCGACGGCAGGGGTCGCTGTTGTAGATGTTTTGTGCTGGTTTGCTTTTACAGTTTTTATGTCGCGCTTCTCTCGAATTCAAACTGCGTTTTCGCACAACTCTACTCGCACAAATTTAAAGGCCACAGCAGGGGAACCACTGACACCAGAACAATAAAAAATTCCTAGAAAAACAACTACCACCTTCCAGCAAAAATGTCATTTTGCACCCCAAAAGTCTGACGAACCACACCTTTAAAAACCACACTGAACACTGTCAGCAGATTGAACTCCAAATGTGGAGTTAAGTGGTTTAAAATTGCTATGAATATTGGAAGATACATGAGCAGACTGACAGTTCAAATCTATTTCTGTTGACACAATTTTACATTTTACATACTGTATGTATTCACACAAAAGCCATTTACTCATCCATTTCATGCCTTGACCAGGTTTTCATCAACATCATAAGCAAGGTCTTCCTTGGCCAGACAGCAGGAGGAATGAACAGGTTGTGTGTCCACCCCTGAACCACGTACACTGCATGGCCAAAGGTATGTGGACACCTGAGCACCACACCCATGTGTGCTTGTGGAATATTTTATTCCAAACCCATGGGTGTTCATTTGGATTTGTTCAAAAGATGGATGTCACAGCTGCCAGTAGATCTGCTTTAAACTGTGTTCACTACACAGCACTTCACTGAGGTTCTGGAGGATGCAGAACATTTTTAATTCATGTTCACATCTGAACCACAGTAGACCAGACCTCATCTGACATCTTACATGTTCTTCTGACTCTGCTTCTCTTAATATTCTTTGAATTCATTCTGGGGAACAAAGCATAACTCACATCACTTTCAACGTGTGCCGAGTGGCTGGAGGTGAAGGGTTAAGCGGTTGGCCGCTGAGATCTGAGCTTTGCTCACCGATGGCCCGAACTCCTGGTCGTGAATGTCTCTTTCGCATGAAAGCGTGGGATTTTATCAATAATGTTTGCACATAAGGAGATGTTTGTGTGCACTTCCTTTTGCAGAAAGTCAGCGCTGCTGTGTGAACTGTGTGTAAAACCAGCACACTATTTTTTCTGAATCCAATGAATAGTTTGGAGGTCTGCTTTTGGGTTTGTATGGTGGTGTGTTTATCAAAGATTGGGTAAATAACTGTGAAAAGCTGTAGTACACAGAGCTGCTCTGTGGTGTCTGATCACAATTCTAAGAAAAGGTTTTTCTTCTTTTGCAGTATCATTTTTAGCCAACCGGTTTGCTATGGGTCCAATTCGTCCAATTCCTGTTTTGAAGGTGTGTGTGTGTGTGTGTGTGTGTGTGTGTGTGTGTGTGTGTGTGGGGCCGGGTTTTAACTTTGTGTTGTCCCCATTCATTGCAGGGTCCCCTACACAGGTGCTGCGATGTGTATGTTTGCCTCTGTAAAGTGATCCAGCACGGGGTGGGCATAGCAAAAGGAAAAGGGGTTGGATCTTTTCCCCATGGATCCAAGGATCTTCTTGCCCTTCTGCCAGTCCTTTCCCCCTTGTCTGCAACCAGAATTAGCTGTATAATGAAGAATGAAACAGACTTTGAAGAAGTTCAAAACCAAAGCTGTTTCCTGTGCTGTCCTGAAACAAGAATTCAGGAGATGGAAAAGGAAAAAATGACCCCCAGTCAGAAGGGGCAGGTTGGCCATGTCCCCGTCATTTTGTTCCTTTGGTCTCAAGACACACTTGTTCTTTGGTAGCATCCGACACACTTATGAGCACACACAGCGAAATGCTCCTCAAGTCCCTTGATATAATGGGACAGAACATCTGTACCAGGCTGAGGTAAACAGTTGTATAAAAGCGGTTTGTTCATCACATTTATGTGCTTGGTGTTTTTACAAGTAAGATTTAATGCAGCAATATCACCGGCAAGGAGAAGCACCATCAACTGAAAGATCAGCAATTCCACAGTGGTGGTCTGTTCACTGGATGCACTGTCTAGAACTTCAAGACTCAAGTTTTTTTTTTTTCGGACGGGCTTGTTTCTCACAGACAGGACTTGAAACTCCCCACTCTCCCACAAAGCTGGACCTTCAGCCGGGTTAAAAGTCCATTTCCACACCCATTCCCCCACCACCACCACCATCAGCTCCGCATCTGGTTTTACTCAATGCTATGCACTTGTTGGCCTCACCCCTGCCGCGCTGGTTCACAAACTCAAGATGCAGTGTAACAGACTGTAAAGTGGACAGTAAACAGCATTCCTTTCTGTACAGTGAGTCTCCCTGTGTGCGCCTCATCTTTCCTATTCAGAGACGGAATTTGTGCTGCTGACTGCTCCTCCGTCTTTCTAAGCCACTTGGATCAAGCTCAGATGTTCTGCAGAGCTGCGCAGAACCATTCCAGCATTTCCGTGCCACAAGTATTTACAAATTTAGTGAGCCGAATGTTTACAAAGTCAAGGATCTGTTCCATGACACGCAATTCTATGGTAAAATATTTATCCAGCAGAGACTGTGTGTGTACAGTGGGACTGAAATAGATTGCTCCTTCGCTGTGTCCCTGGAGGCGTACAGTAAATACTTGGTGTGTCATTAACTGTGTTCAACTGTGGAACAGTGTGGTTGGGGTGGGAAAAAGTGTCTCCATTAAGTACTGAAGCCTGGGGTCTTGCGGTGCGATTGCAGAGGTACCAAATATGGCCAGAGAGGCTTGTTTGACAAATTGCAGGACCCCCCAAAAAATCTGTGAATGTGCCACCACCACCCTGAAAAAAAATCAACCAAAGATGGGACATGGATTACAAAAGTAATTTCTAGGAAGTGCAAAATGTGTTTTCACCCTCACGCTTAAATGCCAAAGGGAATCTATCATTTAGTCCATTAATTATCATTATAAATAGTTTTAATGAGCTTTCAGCTTTGGATCGGTTTTTTCCTTTGGGTATGAATAAAAAAAACCATTTGACGTGGTGGTTAAAGCTGCTTTGAAGGGCCTGGGATTGAATCCCCTTCCTGCTTTAATGGATAAGATTGTAAGTCACCCTGAGAAAAGGTTTACTGAATGAATTAATGTAAGCAGTGCTTGTTTTTTCACTCAGTTTTATGGCATTTCTTTGAACGTTATAGCTTGTGTGAGCATTGCATCCAGTACCTCGGTGATATGGGAAGATTTCGGTGGACACATTTATTTGCCTCGTGTAAGAGATACTCAGTCCCTGGGGCTTCATGTGGGTCAGTCACACTATGCTCTTCCTGCAGGAAAGGGAGATCAGAAACTCCACGGCAGCAACCCAAAATCACCCCTTAGCCCCTGCACCTTCTGACTCGGCCTTATGGTTGTTACCAGAGTGTTGGGTTTCCCAGAAGAACAGTGCTCAAGGCCTTTTCGGAGGGTTAAGCAAATGACGACTTACCGCCGCTGATGCAGCTTCACATCTGTTTCCTGTGGAGCAGAGGAACGGACCGCTGTGCACAAACCAAGTGGGAACAAGGATCTTGTAGGGGTTCAGCTATGAACCACAGACTTTAGAATGAAAAAAAAACACAGCCCAACGCAATCCTGAATCAAGAATACTTATGACCTCTGCAGTAGTTTGAAATTTTTTACAGTACCAGTCAGCCTCGGTAATATTTGTGTGGGACGAACTGAACAGGAATGACAGCAAAGCAAACCAAAGGTTTTTTTGGTCATATTAGTTATGGGGAATGGTTTTCTTATCAGTGGTGGATATCAGTGTTTGCGAACATCTCTTTCCAGGCCGAATTTCACTGAGAAGTGTCAAAGGTCAACCTGTGTTATACCCTTGAATCTGCTCTCCTTTTATCTGTGGATGGAGAGATAATGTGGGCTTTGGTCCAGTTACATGGAAGTAAAGGAAGACGAATGATGGGGAACAGACTGGAGACTCCTGGTGGGGAATAAACTTTTTTGGTCCTTTTTTGATGGCATACAAAGTTGTTACAAGGGCATTAAGTTGTATTGCAGGATTGTAACTCGATTTCACATAAGGATGCACTGGCTGTACAGTGTTGTTCTTGATGTTTTTGTTGTTGTTCATCCTTCGAGTATGAAGATGACCATGACTTCATTGGTTGTGGTCTGGAGATGACTGATGAGGCCAATCTGAGCCCGGAAGGCACGCCCACAAGTAGATATGTGGGTAGGTGTCACAGTAGGAGTGGTGGCAACCTGTGTCTTTCGCGCTGCACGTTTTCTCTGGGCTCTCTGAGGCCATACAGTACATGTACGCTGTATGACCAAAAGTATGTAGATCCCCCCCCCCAATGACTGAGCTGAACTGTTTCAGCCGCACTCATCACCATACAAATACGTTGTAGACATCTGTGTGCTTCCAGCTTTGTGTCCACAGTTTGGGGAAGAAGCTCCTTTCCTGCTGCAGCATGACTGTGCCCCCCACCCCCTGTGCACAAAGCGAGCTCCATAAACACAGGGTTTGCCCATATTGGCATAGAAAAAGTTGAGTAGCTGCACAGAGCCCTGACCTTAACCCAAGTGAACACCTTTGGGGGGAACCAGAACACCAATCGGCCTTCTCGCCTGACATCCATGGCTGAATGGGCACAAATTCTCATAGCTGTGCACCACAATCCCGTCCCATTCAGGGTGGGCACCTGAGCAGCACACTCATATATGCTTGTTGAACTTCCCATTCCAAACTCACGGGCATTAATGTGGAATTGTTTCCCCCTTTGGTGCCATCTTTTTTTAGATGTAATTCCTAGAAAAAATACCGTATCATATTTCATGAATAACATTTGAAAATTGCTCAAATATTTAAATTATATTAAGTTGAGCCCTTCATACAAAGCAAATGAAAACAATTTACCCATTTTCACAACATGGGGTTCTTACTGTGATGATTCATGCCAAGTATCCTGCTCAAATTTTTCTACAGCAGGCATGGGATCTGAATCAACAACCTTTAGATGATAAGGCAACAGTTCAAAACACTGCTGTATTACACTGTCTTTTTCAAGAAATGTCCGTTTAGTCCCTGTGTTGTACAGGTGATAATAGGTGAAAATCAGTAGTCAGTATTGTAGTCCCTGGGTCAGAACCACACTAGGTGTCGCAGTTGTTTTTGGTCTTCTCTGGTTCTTCCTCACGGTCGACAGCCGCAACAGAGGGGAAATGCATACCAAGTTCAGGTGGGAAAGTAGGATAAATGTCCAGAAACTGTTCTACAGGGAAGTAAAACAGAGCTTCTTTTAAATATTAAATAATCCTCATGTTAAAAAATAGAGCAAGAACCTAAAGGAATCCATTAGCATCTTCTGTCAGAATTTGCAGTATAATGATATCAGGAAAAACATCACTTATTGTCAGAAGAAATGTTTGTGTAGAAGTAATTTGGACATTTGTGAACAGTCAAGTGCATTAAAATCCAAAAAGGCTACTTGCTATTTTGAAAAGAAAGCTGCTTCAGAAACTCTTGAAACTGCAAAATTCCACAAATACTGTACACATACATACAAACACAAATGTACTAAATTCAACAAATTATATAGTAAAGCAGTAAAGTTTGGTGATGCCATAATGTTGTACACACAAATCCTGATGTATTTTTTCACACACACATATGAGCTTGGAGAGGAACAAATGGCACGGGGATTTTCTCCATGAGCGCGCACACCACACAC
Organism: Heterotis niloticus; assembly: GCA_018136845.1. Lineage (NCBI taxonomy): Eukaryota > Metazoa > Chordata > Actinopteri > Osteoglossiformes > Osteoglossidae > Heterotis > Heterotis niloticus. The sequence goes on from CM030895.1 coordinate 13,566,868, forward strand.
ACACACACACACACACACACACAAATGTTGATGATATGTTTGATAATGCTGATGCATGCGGTGTGTGAGCACAGTGTACATCAGCATTTCACTCTACACATGCGTACAAACATACAAAACTGAACAAGTTTAAAAGTAATAAAGCTTGGTGATGTATAACACTGGCGACAGGGAGCCAATGAGGGGGCAAGTGAGGGCTAAACAGGGGATACAATGACTTTACAGGTAATTCTGTCAGTTGTGGTGATTTATAATGTGTTGCGGTTTACCTTTTCACCTGTGTCCTTTACTGCAAAATGTACATCAGAAACACTCATGTCATGCACATTTGTCCAGGCCTCCTGGAAGAATGGACAGACCCGGGCAGCGCCGGGTAACTCAGCTAGTTTATATATAAAACACAATGCGACTTGCACCCAGGAAGAATGACAACATTGCAGCCCCGTCTGTTTACTGGCATGCAATGAGTCCTCTGGCAGTTGCTTTTGAAGAAGTGCCCTGCTGGCCATGGCATTTAGTGGGTGTGGCCTTGGCCAGACAGAACTCCCACCCTTCCTCAGATTGACAGCCTTGCTGACATTGCGGCCTTTAGAAGGACTAATGGGTTCCTACAGTGGCACCACCCCTTCGCCAGCCTGGAGGAAGTACTGTTATTAACCATTAGTTATTCTGTGCATAAAAACAACTGCTGTTGTGCAGAGGGTTTTAACAGAATTCATTTGGTGCTTTGTTTTGTTTCACTCATAATGGAACCATATTATTTTTCACGTTTTGTTTTTGTTGCAGTTGACAAAAATCTCAGTGTGCCATTGGTACCGTGCTGGCCGGTCATCTGAAACCCATTACAGTCAAACAAGTGGCGCTCCTTGAAAACGTCCAGCAACATAGCCGTTGAGGAGAGGAAAGAGATGGGCTGTTCACCATCAAAATGAGCGTGACTTTCTGTTTAAAGCACAAGCACACACACATTCGCGCATACGTGTGCATACACACAGGAAAAGCAGGGCCTTGGATGATTTAAACACTGCGATCCAGGCAGACCAACCTGTTCGGCACCATAGAGCCCATTTACAGCACGCCTTTTGTGCCAGGTCACCTCTTCCTTCATGCGAGAACGTGAGGCCTCTGACACAGCTTTCATACATTTGGCACCTTCTTTGAGGGTATGAGCTAAGAAAACAGCCATGGAGGCAGCAGACCCAGGGGAGCTGGTGGGAGGGAATGAACGGAGAGGGCGGCTCTTTGTGCCGGTTCTGCTCACCAAGGGCAGAGGGTTTTTCATACTTGTACTTTCTGGGGGGAGGGTGTTGCGAGGGGAGATAAGGTGGGCTATGTGCCACTGTCAGCTCAGCACACAACCTCTCAGTGACTCCGGCCCTTTCTCTGAGTCACGCCTCCCCTCTTGTCACATTCATTCTGCCCACTCTTTTCTCATCCTCTTCCAGTTTGTCCACCTCCCTTTCTCCTGCTCATGCCCTCCTTCTCTCACCCTTTCCCAACTTTCCATCTGTATACAATTTAAGACTCGGGCTCTTGGGAGCGAAAAGGTCTGGGCAAGCAAGGGGCGTGGTTTTTCATGTGCGTGCGGCGGGGGGGAGTGCATCGGGAGCTGGGGGGAGAGGAAGCTCGTACAGTTTGTTTTACTGGACCGCGGGCTGGATCTGATGTGAGTGCAGCTCTGCATCTGGATCCCAGGGCCAGAGAGAGAACAGCGGTGGAACGAGGGAGACACGAGTGTCCAGAGAGAGAGCGCGGGGAAGAAGAAATGGCACCCAGAGCTGCACTCTCCCTCACTTTCCTCGCCATCCTTCTCGGGGAGCTTGCCAGGCCTGCCGAAGCTACCGGTTTGCGGGAATATGTGCAGAAAGTAAGACCTGTTTTGTTTTTTTTGCTTCTCTCTGCAGTGCTGCTGCTGCTTAGCAGACAGGGGCCCCTAACTGCTTGGCTTTCAGAGCAGCTGCATTCGGCAGCTGAGGATCTGCTCGGGTTGCATCGTGTTCTCACGGTCCTGGTCGGAAAGTGATGTACAGGCCGGTTTGCTGGTGTTTGTTTATTTTTCTTCTCCCAGAATGCAGTAGTAAGGGGTCACGCATCTGTTGTGCTAGCTCCATAGACTTGTGTGTATGTGTGTAGTGGGAAGGGACCGGGAGCGAGCGACACCCTGCTAGGTGCCACTGCAGAGGATTTACCTCTTGAACAAGCCGACCCAGTCCTCCAATATCATAACCAACAGATCCCTGACCAAAGGTGGCAGCAGAGTGAGGCCACACCCACAGTAGGTGAATGCTGTCATTTCCTGCCCTCGTGTCCTAGAGCCATTGCAGCAGGATACCCTATTGCCACGCTTCATATCCAAAACAAACCCAAATAGCACAGTTTAACCTGGTGTCAAAGCATTTACAGAAATGTCAATATTTGTAACACTGTGATCCTTAACTGAGTGTGATATAAAACCTACTGAGATAGTGTGGATAGAGGTCCATCTATGTCAGTTTTGTTTTTTCTACTTCACATCCATCCTTCATTGAACTGTAAATGTCTGCGAGAATTTTTGACAAATGGGAATGCCAAGAAGCGGAGAGAAGAGCACCAGAGCAGGGGCAGCACAAACAATGTGACTGCAGTTCAGTGTGATGGAAGGGGGCTTTCCAGAGACCAAGCTTGTGGGGCTGGATTTTAGTGAAACTTCCCTCCCGCAAAGAAAGGGAAAGACTAAATGTGGGCCCCAAATTATGCAATCCTGGGAACAAACTGTCCTTCAGGAATCTCAGAGAATAGACTTCTGCTATGCCATGTAAACAAACAAACAAACACACACACACACACAGAGTCCAGCAGGTCCTAGGAGTCATCTGCAGCCATCTTGCAAGTGAGCTCAAAATGCAGCTGGCTTGTGGGAACCAAGTGGCCCTCGGCGGTGTCCGACGAACACTAGGCAGCGCCTGGAAATGAAGAATGTAAAGCAGAATTGCAGCTGAACTGCTGGGATGAATGCAATCTTTGTTTGTCCAGTGGGTGAGTGCTCCTCAAGCCTGGAATGATCGGAACAGCAGAGCACAGATGTTAGCGGCAGATACTTTGAGAATTTTAATGCTATTTGGGTTGGGCTCTGAATCACAATTTTCTGCATAACGCAGATTTCTCACATTATTAATGTGTGATACGATACCACCAGATTAGCTGCGCTTCCAATATTTTTGTCAGTGCTTAACAATAATTAAAGCAGAAGTGACAGTGATAACTGTTTTACTGAACAATCCCCTCCCTTTTTGTTACATCTTTTGCTTGTATGTGAAACTCCATTGCTCCAGTTGGGTAGCTGCTTGCTAGCCTCCTGAAGATCTCTGCACATGTGGAAAACACTCATCCCCAGTGTGAGCTTCTGCTGATTTTTACTCAGGTCTATCCATGCCTACCGAGAACCAGGAGCTACCACAGCTCTTCATCTTGGCTGACCTCCATTTGCCCCCATTTTATGCCAAGGTCCACCCCCTCTCTTCCCAAAGCAGCCATCAATCTCATTGTTCAGAGACTGGCTCAAAAACACCTTGTCCAGCAGACAGAAGCCAGGCTGGGCGCTGTTTTACAACCTGGGCAACGGAGTCATTTCGCATTCTACAAAGATAGCTTCAAAGTCTCCATGGCCTAAATCTTATGACACAGCCAGAGAGTCAGATAACACACTACCCTTTCCACATGGACCTGGGACAGGCACACCTGACTCTTGGACTCCTCGTCCTTCTCTGCAAAGGGGTTTGGAAAGAAATACGGAGGAAACTGTTACAGGAAGGTCCACTGTGGCGTAAGGGCCAGACAGGAATGCAGCCCACAGGATGTCTTGCATTAGCTTACATGAGAAGCCTTTGTTTGTCCCACAGCTTAAGTGCGGGAACGTTGGAGGGCAATATGTGCTCTCAACTGGCCTCGTATTTTGGGAATATGCAAAATGGCAGGACCGGCGAGCCCGACATAATCATCTGATTCAGCTAGAGAGACAGGAGGAAAGGACACGGGTGGTGTAGGGGCCCTGGTGGGAACAAAGATGCTTTGTGGGCTGGGTGCCTGACCCCAAGCAGGGCCACAGACATGCCTGGAGGGGTGTGTGAGGAAAGTAGAGAGTGGGTGCTGTCCTCTGACACCACAGCTGAGTGGGGGAACCCCCCCAGCAAAGGAACAGTGAGAGATGGAGGACAGAAACAATGCAGGTCTTATTGACAGACTAATTTCACAGTTAATAGGATTTCTGAAGGCTGATTTTTATAAAAATGGCTCCAGCGATGTCAGTGTTGATGAGAACAACTCCTTTTAGCACAAGGAATTGTGTATATGTATATTTGTGGGAAAAGGCAATCTTACTGATTCATTTTGAGGACCTTGCTCCACGGTGCTGTGCTGTGGCATTGATAGCGAGTTTGAATTTAGCTCAGGCCTGTGCAGTGTTTGCATCTGTAGGCTTCCTCCCAGTGCTCTGGTTTCTTCCCACAGTTGTGTGTTTCAGATGAATTGAGTGTGTGCATGCCTGACTGCCCTGAAATTGAAAGGCACTGTGACCAAGGTGCCCTTATGTCCTGTTTTTCAAGGATGGGCTTCAAACCACCATGATCCAGCAGTGGACAAGCGGTTATTGATAATGGATGGGTGAACGAATGTTTCTAAAAAGAATATCCCATTCGTGCTTCTCATACACATTGCAGATCAGTTCTGTCTGCTCCCGCTGTCAGTAACCATTGACACATGCATGTTTAGAAGTTTCTCCAGCCCCCCCCCCCCCAAGTCCACCATAAATCTTGTCTTCACTTTCATGACTCTACATCAAAAGCAAGTGATATACAGTAATCTTGCCTCAATGTGAGATGCTCTGCATGTCTTCAAGTTTCTTCTGTCCATTCTTCCAGGAGGCCTGGACAAATGTGCATGACATGAGTGTTTCTGATGTACATTTTGCAGTAAATGTTATGAAAATGGAGCATCCTGTGTTCATTGCCTGGAAGAGGAACAGTATTTCATCAGCACGGGAAAAGTATTTCCAGCTGGGCTTTTTTCTAGAAACCACGTGTGATTTTGGAGGCCTGCATGGAAACTTGGACCTTTATATTCTGGGGCATCTTGTTTTCCAAAAACAAAGCTTGGTGTCTGCATTCTGGCACCTTTTGGATGGGAGGGGTGGTGCCACGGGGGCATCCATTGTCTTAAACTAAAACACAGGCCTCACTGAGTATGAGAGTCAGTTCTAAAGATGTGATTCCTGCTTCCTCTCTCAGTTATGTGGAAGGGGGCATTTCCTCAGCGAGCTCAACAACTGCCTGCCATGCAACTGCAAAGGTCACTCGGAGAGCTGCGAGGACATCACAGGGATATGTATAGTAAGTGTGCCTCTCATCGTCTCAGTACTGCATATAGCTTTACGGTACAAGATTATTCTCAGGGTATTAAAAGTTGCCTGTTCTGTCTGTCTGGACATTTAGATTTTATTGCATGTACAGGGCTTTAGAACAGCTGCACAAGAGCGCATCAGTAAACATGGCTGATAAGTGATACTGTGTGGTTCACACCCAGGTAAGGGCTGCAGTGCAAGTAGTAAGTACAGCACCGGGTCATTCTAGGATGTATGACATGAAAGCCAGTGCTGACCAGGGCTGACTGACTCAGGCCAGGGCCTATTTTTCACACATATTGTTGCACCTATAATCTGAGCAGCAAGAAACTTAGCAGTTACAGCTGCTGCCTCACAGTTGGAGGTTGTAGGTTTGAATCCCGTTTCCTGTAATGATACACTTTTAACTGCCCTGGGAAACATTATGGAGCTGTTTAAGTTGGCAAGCAGCTATAATCTGCTTTGGAGAGGGGGGTTAGGAGATGTATAAAAATGGTGTGTCTTCCAGTAAGTGGACTTGGAGAACTGGATTGGATGTAACTACTGCAATACACCTGTGCCACTCACTCACCTCTCTTGAATATGTCCAATCAAGAACAGATGGTCATTTTCTGAATGTGTCCCATGTCCCCTGGCACGCAGGACTGCCAGAATCACACCACAGGGGATTTCTGTGAGAGGTGCCTGGACGGATATCTCCCTCACACCACTCCCGGGGGCCAACATGTTTGCCAGCCATGTGCCTGTCCTGTTGCAAACCCCTCCAACAAGTAAGCACAAACACCTTTTCGCTTTGTACAGAGAGGAGTAACTTTGAGGAGTGTAGGTGGGCCTGGTAGGGACTAAGTTTGAAGTGGGTGGTGGCTGGCTATGACAGGATGAGATGGCTGGGTGGAAGGATGAAGAGAGCCATCTGAAAGGAAAAAAGAGGGTAAATGAACTGCTTACTGGGGCACTACTCTCACATTCATGTCTTCTTGTCTATGTTGACCGCTAGCTTCGCCCTTCACTGTGACAAGAGGAGTGGGGCTTTGCGATGCCTCTGCCAAGAGGGCTATGCAGGCCATTACTGTGAGAGGTCAGTCATCATACAGTCTTAAGGGATCCAAAGGGACCTCATCTTCAGTGGGCACTACTGGAACTCCATGCAGATTTTCCAATTCACATGATCAATATGCACTGTGCTTCTGGATTTTTAAAAATTCAGTTTTGTTGTTATAATTGCCCTATATACATAATAAAATAGAGTTCAGTCAACAACAGGGGGGTTAATTAGTTTTGTTTTCTTGGAAGTCATGCCAAAGCTGCACCGGTTTTTTGCTGACCTGTTATTTTCAAACTGTATCGATGCTCTTGCTAGGTGTGCCCCGGGTTACTATGGAAACCCCATTGCCCTGGGTGACTCTTGCAAGAAGTGTGACTGCAATGGCAACTCAGACCCCAACCTCATCTTCAGTGAGTGTCACAATGTGACAGGCGTTTGCTTAAACTGCTGGGGCAACACAGCGGGGGCAAACTGCGAACGCTGTGCACCAGGCTTCTATGGGGACGCCATCAGTGCCAAGGACTGCGAAGGTACGTGATCTCAGGGTGCCTCATTCAGACTAGATTATCTTTCCAGCCACTAAATAATTTCACTATTTATACACTTAGTATACCTGAACATATCATGCACTGCTATTTCAAGGGTTTACCGAGAGTGGGGTGATAAGCAAAAACAACCTGTGATTCAGTGGATGAAAACGGCTTGTGGATCAAAAAGATCAAAGGAAAATGGCAAAAATCATGAATGCAAAAGACAAATCACAGATGATTTCAACACCGACGCACAGAATGTCATCTCAAAAGATTGGTTATCGAATTTTGTCTTGAATGGGCTACAACCAAAGATCAAGTTGGATGCAAATGCTGTTAGTGAAAAACATGAAAGTGCATCACAGGGGGCACAGGAGCTCCAATACTGGACCGTTGAGGAGTGGAAAAAAGTTGCCTCATCAGATGATTCCAGGTTTCTTTACCATCATGCTGATGGAAGGATCAGAATTTGGTGCAGGCAACATAAATCCATGAAGCCATCCTGTTTAGTGTCAACAGTACTGGCTGGTGGTGGCTGTGTGATGGTGTGGGGAATGTTTTCTTGGAACACATTAGGGCCCCTGATACTCACTGAAGAACATTTGAACATTATTGCTAACCAAGTGCATTCCTTCATGACTAGTTTAATCCACAAGTTGATAAACACGTAGATGTTACCGATGTGGTGTCTCTCTTTCCATTCAGAGTGTCATTGCAATAAGTGTGGCACGGCATCATGTGACGACAGGACAGGTGTGTGTCACTGCAAGCCGGGGGTCACTGGTCAGCTGTGTGACCGCTGTGAGGTGAGTGTCTTGAGGGCATTTTCCAAACTGGTCAGATTCTTGTTGGTTTGACCCATCTGTTTAATTCTTCTTCCAAGCACTTAACTCTCTGTGGGAGCATCAAAGACTGTAAACACCGACCGAAAAGCAGAAACACATGTATGCTCTGCTGCATTTTTATACGTAGTCTTCTCACAGATGTCTAACAGATATGTTTACCATCTGATGCAGGATGGCTACACTGGATTTGGAAGTTGCCTAGGATGCAGAAAGTGTGAGTGTGCGGTAGCTGCACTCAGACCCACCTGCCACCCTCTCACCTTGAGCTGCCAGTGTCTCCCAGGAGCTGGAGGCCGGTACTGCGAGCGCTGTCAACCTGGCTACTGGGATTATGGAAACCAGGGTTGCAAGAGTAAGTCAAACAGAGACTCTTTGGCTCCACTTAGGGGTGTAACTACACTTGGTCCCATAAGCAGCAGATGTGGAAATGGAATGTGGGATTGTTGAGGTTTGTCACACACCATCGCCTGTCCAGTCAAGGGATATTCCCACACCCACGCTTCTGCGCTGATGTTTGCATGAATCTCCGCAGCCCCATTCCAGCTGTCTGTGGACCGTGGCAAGGATTAGAGAGCATCAGACTCCTCTGACATCACCGCTTGAGTCGGGCCTCAAATAAGCATTTGCCAAATAGGGAGCGAAAGTACAGATGTCCCAGGATCTTAGCCAAGAGGCCTCTGAATTGGACCTGGTGTCACTGAAATATGGCTTGGATGTTCAATTGGTTTAGTGATTGATGTAAAACAAAGGAATCGAACGTAGTACAACAACCTGTATGCTGAAATGCCTGTCTGGTCTGTGAAATGTAGGGTGCGACTGCGCTGGAGGACATTGCGACTTGTATACCGGAGAATGCCTGCCAGAAACCCATATCTCCTCTCAAGTGGATGTCTGTAACATCAGTGAGTGAGCCAGATGCAGTTCATAAAGTTTTTCCAAAATGACACCTTCCTGCAAGAACATATGCATGTAATGTCCAGTATTTTTAGCATCTAAACAAAGACATCCTGCCAGAGTCAAGGTGGTTGTTACAAATTAAAATTAAAAAACCTCAAACAGAAATTCTTTCCTTCTCTGTTCGCCTTTTAGGTTGCGATGAGTGCATTTGGCACTTGATTGGAGACATCCAACTGTCCAACAAGACTCTGGATGAGCTGAAGGCCAGTGTGCTGAACATCTCCACTGGAGCTGCAGCCAATGACCGTCTCAAGTACTACAACTACACGGCTCTTCGGCTGCAAGTGAGTTGTTCCCGCCTTCGGTTGCACTGGCCTCCAAATCAGAGAAAAAGTACTTTGCCTCACTTTGACTTTTACACAGGGTTCCACTGTGCTGTTTTAAGGGGGTATGACATCCTGAAAATGCTTTTCATAATTTTTTCTTTTACCTTTAATTCTGCTTTTTTCACTCTTCCATGCACTGTTATGCTTCATTCAGGATTATTAACAGGTTAATCACTGTCTTCATGACAGAAACAACTTGTGGGATGGAAGAACAAGTCCAGCCAGATGAGAGCACAAACAGCAGAGATGGAGGATGAAGTTAATTCCCTGCTGATGGATATGGGTTATTTAGGTGACCAGGTATGGATGCAAGACCCCCCCCCCAATGGTCTCCTCAAACATGGTAGAGGCAGACTCTAATACTTATTTGTGTGATGAAGGATGCCTCTGTGACGTTGCTGGGACAAAAAGTGGACAGAGACACCACGATGAGCTTGACCTTGGCAGACAAGCTGACCACCAACCTGACCCATCTCAACACACTGATAGAAGGTAAAGATAGTAAAATTGCCACAAGGCAAGTTTGACAACGTAGTTTAACAGTCCTGCATTTTTTCCCAAATACCTCCAACTGTGTCTTCATCCTTCTCCCCCTCACTCGATAGAGATAATCAGCGAATGGGAGCGCTACAACATTCACCAAGATGTGGACCCTGCAGTCATTACGCAGAAGACTGCTGAGGTAGAGAAGATGGTCACTCAGATGCGGGCACTTGACTTGACCCCCAGCGAACCCATTGCTACAGATGAGTCGACTGAAGCCCATGAACGTGAGTATCAAAGAAGATATACTGTAGTTTTGTTGTGTTGTATAAGCACAAGGGTGTTATCAGAAGATATAAAATAATTTGTGTGTGTGCATGCACGTGTGTGTGTATGTGTGTGTGCGCATGCATGGTCATGCATTACATAGTCCTCAGGCGAGTTCGTCAGATGGAGAAGAAGCTAGTGAGCACAGACAACCGTGTTTCCCCTGTGCGGAACCAACTCTCCCAGCTCAGTACTAAACTCTCCGATGCCCAGAACCTCCTTCAGAAAGCTCAGAACACCATCCATCAAAGTCAAGACAAGAACAAGGCCAACCTCCTCAAATTCCAGAGTCACACGGTAACTCCCTCAGAAGGTTTGGTCTGAACCTCAGAAATATCTTCCTTCCTATGCTATAATCTCAGGTCCTTCTAACCTCTGCTTGTGAATTTATCATTTCGCAGTCAGTTCTCACCCAGTTAGGCACACAATAATCCGTGTGAATACTAATGAGAAAACAAGCACACCACAGAAATCTTATTGAAAAATAGCTTCAAGTGTAACCTTATGTTTCCATATTTTTTGGGACAGGTCTGGAAGTTAATTGTTATGCTACTGTGCATCTGCTTTTAAAGATGACCTCTGAGAAGAACCTTTGAGAGAAGCTGCTTCCATTTATCAGCTTCGGAACTTTTCAAAAGTTCACCTGGTCCAAGAGACAACCATCAAGACTGTTGTCATTCTTTATTAGCTACCATTGTCAGACCCTAAAAGACCACTAAAGAAATCATTTTAAAAATTAAGTGGAATTTAGCGCACTGGAAACCACAGGAAAATTTTTTGCTCTGTGCCACAGCACCATATGACTCCTCCAGTCCATCATAAGGCAGCAGTCCTCTTTGTAAACTGTTTTGTAGGATTGAATGGTAACACAGGGACCCAGCATTTATAGGCTGTTAAGAGGGGAAAACCAGGTGGTGTAGAATGCTGAACAGTGATTTTTGTGTATATTATTTGATAAATTAAATATTTAGTAACACCAGTGAAACAGTGGTTCTATAACAAGAATGTAGCAACCACTGAAGAAAGGCAAGGTAGTGCAACATAACATGAAAGTGATAAAATCTTTGGAAAGATCTTGCGAAAGAAAACTAAACTGTAGTCATCTCTGCCACGCCATCATTCCAATGCATTTACAGTCCTGGTTCATCTCAATGCTTTAATGGAGAGCAGCTGCCCAGCAGCAGTACACATGGAGGCAGTTTGTGAAATCGCTGTGAAAGCTGTTGAGCAACAGCCCACAGGGTCTGCTGTGTGTGGGCCAGGTCTTCATCACCAAGGGGCTCCAAACGGGGTGTTGCTCAGATCTGAGGCCCTCTTTGATCTGGAGCTCCTCTATCCACAGGATAAAATAGTCAGAAGTCAGCAAAGTGCAACACTGCCCATTGATATTGTCTGGTACAATGTAAAGGCTTGAAATGCCAAGTCCCTTTGGGGCTTCTGATCTTCAGAGGTGATGCCACTTGTGATGCAATGACAGCTACAGCAGCTGAAACTTCAGGAAGGCTAGAATTCATTCATAATTCCTACACAGTGACAAAGTGCAGTGTTAATTCCTCCCCGTTTGAGGAGAACCTGAGAATCTGAGATTATTGCTTCTTCCCATCTTGTCTCCCTCTCTTATTTCATCTCTCAACTTCAAGGATCAGCAGGAAAGGCTAATGGAGGACTACGCAGAAGTGAACAGAACTTTACAGGGGGCTGGGGAAACCATCACTGCCACAGAGGACATGGCTGCTGACCTAGAAGTTATGGTCAAGGTAAACAGTGTGTTTCACAGAGGAAACGGAGTACACTGAGAAATTGTACAGTTACCACTGGAGACACATTTGGATGCTTCTTATTCTGCACTACAGTACATCACAAATTTTAGCATGTCAGTAGGTGTGGTGATTCAACCCATGCTTTTCTCCATAACATCACACATATAATTTAGTGTGGTTTAACATCTTGCTTTTAAGTAAGATTGTTTTTATGTATGGCCATTCGCAGAACGTGACCGCATTCCATGCTGCAGTCGATGGAGCCAGCAAGCTTCTAAAAGACAAGATGGAGAACTTGTCCCTTGCTGATATAGATCTTGTCCAAACAGCGACTGACCATGCCAATGAGCTTCTGAGACTGGCAAATGAGCTGGAGCGGTGAGCACTGAAAATCAAAGGCTTTTCCTACCCACAAAGCAATGCGACTCAGATTAATTCTGACAGTTAATTCTATCAGCTGTTAATCAGGCTTGGGCTTGATGATAAAAATCCTCATTGCTGTTTTTGATCTCAGTTACTGCCTTGGAAAGTTCATTTCTTCCTAATTTCCATGTGTGTGTCTGCTCAGTGGACCAGTAAGACATGTAAAATCTTCTATTGCCCTTTTGGTCCCATCCTGGCCTCGGCATTGATCACTGAACAAGTCCACACTCTTTTGCTTTATGCCAAGCTGATGTGATGTTTCCTGCTTGTACAATCAGCCTGTTCGCATCTGTTTTTAAGATGGTTTTGTTCTGGAAGGGAAGCATGAGCTCACTGCATTCAGACTGTGAGGTTATCTCGAGCTTTTCACCGAGTGCGGGTCTTTTGCACAGCGATCTGAAACGCAGTGATGCCAACGGCTTTGTGCAGAAGGCCATCAACGCTTCCAATGTGTATGAAAATATTGCCAAGTTCATTGAGGAGGCAAACACTACTGCACTAACAACCCTTCACTTAGCCAACAGAGCTGAAGATGTAAGTGCCCACCAGCATTATTCATTGATAAATTTATAAAACAATATATACAACCATCAGAAATATGTGCAACAGTTAAATGATCACCTTCATTCACAAGTCTCGGTGCTGTTTAACGCTTTATGCTGTCATTCCATTCATCTTTATCTTCCATTCCCTTTCATTGTGCAATCCACTCCCAATGGAGGCCATTTCTGGAATCAGCACACAGCTCAGCCACGTGAAGACAGAGAGTAACAATGTCTTCAAGGAGTCTGTCTCCTTACAATCTGAGCAAAACGGTACTGTAATATATTGGAGTTGTACAATGGCTTCTAAGTACATATGTTGTCTTCACGGTTTATAACTACGTACTACCATGCACAGAAAATGGTGCTGCAGACATGGATTTGCAACCTGATGCATGCTGCTATGGCTACTGCTGCAGCTCTCTTCAGCACTGCACTTACACCAAGTGTATAAATGGGTAAAAGCATTAGCTAAGCAATGAACAATTATTATTCAGTTTAAACTTCTGTAAACCAATGTTCAGTAGCATCATCAAATGTCTGTTTGTTTAGGATGCCATTACATTAAATGGCATATTTGCCTAATTTTACATATATGCACCTACTGTATTTATGATGCCCTAACCTACATTTTCAGACCTGCAATCTACAGTGTCAGATAACATAAACTACATTGAAGAAACCAAGGACACCAAAGAGGAAGTGAATCGGAAACTGTTGGCCATAGTGAACGGGATCAATGAACTAGAAAAAGGTAACAGATCACCTCACACCTGAAAGGCATGGGAAGTCACCGTAGATAAGTTGGTGTAAAAAGTTTTTTTTTTGAAGTAGACATCAACCTGTTTTCTCAAATCCTTTTTTTCACTGAGAGTCTGACAGTCAAGTACATTTAGAGTCTGGGTCGGAGTGTGAAAGTGGTTTTGTCATCGCCTGGGATTCATCTCCATCCCTGAACCCCGCAGGTAAGACAACACAGCGGCTGCAGTTTGCCAAGGAAGTGGCAGAAACAACCCTGAAGAAGTCCTTGGAGGTCCTGCGCAGTGTCAGCCCCATCAGCGAAAAGGTGGAGGAGTGGTCCAACAACATGAAGAACAATGAATATTCGACCGCGGCCTATGACCGTGCAGTTGTTTCTGCTGGAGAAACAGGTGCCTACAGCCTCTCACCATTTGCCCTGGCCTGACATTCTTCTTTCTCTGCTAATGTGTCTGCCCAGTTATAGCGTGACAGAGTCACACTATACGGCCAAAAGTATGTGGACCCCCTTGCACATTAGCTGAGTTGAGCTGTTTCAGCCATACCCACACAGCACACAAACACATTCTGGACAGCTGTGTGCTTCCGGCTTTGTGGCCACATTTTGGGGAAACTCCTTTTCTGCTCCAACCTGACTGCCACCCCCGCCCAGTGCAAAAAGTGAGCTCCATAAACACATGGTTTGTCCAGGTTGCTGTAGAAGAACTTTAGTGGCTACACAGAGCCCTGAACGGCCCGACTGAACACTTTTGGGATGAACCAGAACGCTGACTGTGAGCTGGGCCTTCTCGCCTGATTTCACTGATGCTCTTGTGTACCTCTTTGGGCACAAATTCCCAAAATGTGGTGGAAAGCCTTTCCAGAACAGTGGCGGCTGTTAAAACAGCAAAGGGGGAACAACAGCATCTTAATGCCCATGGGTTTGGAATCGGAGGTTCAACAAGCACATATGGGGGGGGGGGGGGTGATACTCAGGTGTCCACATACTTTTGACTATGTTATGCATGTTGGTTTGTTTATTATTCATAAATATGCCCATAACTTTAAGCAAAGGTTGACCAAAGCTCTTGTTGTGCTAGTTGTAATGCAATAAAGTGTAACTGTTTAAGGAAAAGCAGTTCTCTAGGAATGAATGTGACTGATTCTTCCTATACTGCATGTCACTTACAGTGAACAACCTGTCAGAGATTGTTCCGCAGCTGCTGGATAAACTGAGAGTGGTGGAAGGCAAACGGCCAGCAAACGTCTCCACCAACATTATGCGCATTAGAGAACTCATAGCTCAAGCCAGAAGCGTGGCCAAGAAGGTACAGTACTATGCAGCCAAGTGGGCTGTTTGACAGGTCAGAACACCAATGTCTGTAGCCAGAGAGAACAGATGTGCAGTTGCTGCCCATTGAAAGAAGCAATAAACAATCCAAACAGAATAAACATACAATCTGGCCAATGAGGACTGCCAGGTCAGCAAAAATATCAAATATTAAAAACAGTACTTGTATTGATATTTTCAAACTTCCATTCCGTTGATGATGAAATGGCTCATTATGCTATAAAACGTTAAGTTACAAATTTATGAAGAAGCAAATGCCCAGTTTAAATTTTATATTTATTTTTTTTTTGCTATCTTATTGACAGTAATAACATGTAAATGCAACCTGTGCTTTGTGACCAGATGTTAGTAGATCAACAAATCAGAGGGATCATTTGTATTATTATGCTTTTCTTGATTGTGACCCAGTAATACAAGTGACTGGATTTGCAAAAAATTGGATTATGAACATTTTTCCAGTCCCAGCTATGTTTGTGTATTGAGGAACCAGTGTATTTTATCTATTTGTTTATGTGGTTTAATCTTGCAAAACTGACTGTTTCTTCTGGATTTAAGTTTTTTTTTTGTGTCTTCTCATCAGTTTTTCATCACTGTTTTTGTTCCTTCAGGTGCAAGTGTCCATGAAGTTCAATGGTCAGTCAGCAGTTGAGGTTCAACCACACATAAACCTGGAGGAGTTGAAATCATTCTCATCCATTAGCCTTTACATGAGGATGGACACAGTAAAAGACGCCAGCAGAGACCGCCTTGTTTTCTACCTGGGCAACAAAAATGTGAGGGTTCCTGCTTCTTAGGAGCACTGAGTTCATTTTAATAAAAGCCCAGGTGGGGTACATACAAAGAAGTGAAAGGGAGGTTCAGCGAACAAAGATGAAGTCAGGGACACATTTGCACTATGTGGGAAACTGTCCAGATGGGCTGAATGCCACCAAGATAAAAGGGAGTTCTGCTTTCTGTACAGCTGCTTCTTAAGGGTTTCCAAGATGAAGGCTGTGGAGTTGTTTTGCGTGCTTCAAAACAAGTAACCATTTGTATAAATGCTGTTAAACTGCCCTACTAGCCAATGTGCCCACACATCCTCACCCAGGATGGGGTAATGAATTCCTGATTTTCCTTCCTGAGTCACTGTTTTTTATTTCTGCTGTGCTACATCTCCTACCATAACTACCAGCAATCCTTTAATTCATTATTTCTGTGACTTCTAAAGACTGCGCTGTTGGTATACAGTTACAAAAAAAAATCTGTTCCTGTAGAATGTTCTAGTAATGTAATGGTCTCTGGTAATGTATTTTTCACAGTACGCATTTTTGTTGTTGTAAGAATTTTAGGTGCTGGTTTAAATTTGTGTGTTGAAAGTTTTCCTTATATGTCAGAATTTTTTTTAGAAATAGTGATGAAATTCATCCTTTTTTTTATTTCACAAGGGAATGAAAGATTTCATGGGCCTCGCCGTCAAGAATGACTATTTGGTCTACGTCTACAATCTCGGTGGGGAAGACGTAGAGATCACCCTGAGCTCAAAGCCCGTCAGTACATGGCCCCCATTCTTCAACCTTGTCAAAGTAGAAAGGTATTGCATCCCCCTCCCCACAAAAGATCCAGTCACTGACCTATGGGACTTCTGTATGGACCCTGTGTGTCAGCAGTCGTAAACAACACGCCTTTGTGTGTGCTGACAGGCTAGGACGCCATGGAAAAGTCTTCCTCACTGTGCCCAGCCAAAGCAGCACAGCAGAGCAGAAGTTCATCCAGAAGGGTGAGGCCCCTGGCACTGACTCCCTGCTGGACTTGAACCCCAACAACACAGTGTTCTTCGTTGGTGGCACCCCGCCAGACTTTAAGGTACATCTGTCAGCGCCTGTGGCCATCGTCCTTCTCTGAGGCCACAAAGGGGGCAAACTGCTGCCATTAGTATCACCTTTCATGTGAGGGGGGTTGGTCTTCACCAGATGTCATGCTGCTCCGAACACTTGTTCATTTTCCGTCTCCCATTTCCCCCATGTGGTCAGCTGCCCTCTGCGCTGAGACTGCCTCCCTTTGTGGGCTGCATTGAGATGGCTACCCTCAACAATGATGTCATCAGCCTGTACCACTTCAAACGAACCCACAAGCTCGACACTGCCGCGGTGCCACCATGTCCGAGGTACCCGCCACCCTACCACTGCATGACCCGTAGTACATAAAGCCAGAGACACGCTGTCCTGTTCAGAAGGTTGCTCATGTCACATGTAAACACCACCCAAAGGTCCAATGCCAAGCTCTACATCTTAATTATTCTTTAAATACTATATGATTGTATTCTTCCACAACAAACGAACCCACAGTTTATTCTTTGTAATTCTCCAATCCATCCCTTATCCTTGACTATGTCTGAATCTGGCTCAGGATGTATGAATGAGCATGAATGTTCTTTGTAAAGACAAGCAGAAGGCAACAGCACACAACTTCCACTCCTACCCTTACCATTAATACTGCATTCCTATGAGTCTAATTTAACTTTAAATTTACCACATCTACCCTGAAGGCCTTGGGTCTCCTATAGTCTGGGTTCCCTCACTCTTTCACAAAATATATGGCAGTATTACACACCCAAACAAGATAGTCATCCAGCCCAGTCAGGGCTTACACTGTGGTTTACCCATTCCTGTTGCTGTAACCTACCCTACCAACCTGGCCCTGTGTCGGCCTTTCCTCTCCCCGCAGATATAAGCTCGCATTCTCACAGAACCGCATTACCAGCTACCTCTTTGATGGCACTGGCTATGCACTCATCAGCAACATTGAACGCAGAGCCAAGTTTAGCATCGTGACCCGCTTTGACATTGAAGTGCGGACTGTGGTCAATGACGGCATCCTTTTCCTCATGGTCAACGAGGTGAATACAATTGTTCTTTTAAATCCACTTCATTCAAAGGATGCTGAGACAAAGTTCAGGGCTGAACGCAACACATGTCACAAAACCGTGTTCTTTTGGTCTGTTTCAGGCTAATTACTTTGTATTAGAATTGAAAAATGGCTTCCTCCGTCTCATGTATGATTTTGGATTCAGCGGTGGTCCAATTGTCATGGAAAGCAACTTGGAGAAACTGAAGATCAACGATGCAAAATACCATGAGGTCAACCGCATTCACCGTTACGTTTTTATATGACATTGTTGAGGAAGGAGGGGGGGTAATGTTGTATTAAACAAATAAAAACATTAATAACATTTGCTGATTTTCAGGTGTCCATCATTTACCACCATTCCAAGAAGATCATCCTGCTGGTGGACAGGAGTCATGTGAAGTCCATGGACAATGAGAAGAAAACATTGCCATTCTCAAATATTTACATTGGAGGGGCTCCCACCAGCATGCTGCTCTCACGGTCAGTGGTTTAAGTGCATGTACAAAAAGACCCCCAAAGATCTCCACTGCAGCAAAGCCTCCAGAGTACATGGCATAATTGAGACTGACTTGCTTCTAGGTGCGTGTTACAAATGTGTAGAATTTCCAGTGAGAGACTGAGAGCAGTTGTTACCACTGGTATGAGAGTTCATGGTTATACACACTTAATTGTTCTGGAGTTTTGGAAGATAATGGTTTGTGTTTGCTCTCTCGTACCCAGGCCTGAGCTCTCCTCGTTGGTTGGGCTAAGGGGCTGTGTGAAGGCCTTCCAGTTCCAGAAAAAGGACTTCAATCTTCTGGAGGAGCCTGGTACCATTGGCATTAGCAGCGGCTGCCCAGAAGACTTCTTTGTATGTACACACCTGACCCCATGACTGCTCTACATAAACATTGGAACTTGAACTGAAGATCCATCTAAACACTGGGTCCACATCAGCTCAGAACTTTTCCCCACCAGCTGAAAATGTTGATGTTATGGTGACTCATAGGGCTTTTACTGCCATCAGGCTACATTTCACATTACAGAATAACAATAAATGTTGTGTATGCACCTGGAATGAATGACTGAGGTGCAGTCTTAGTGTAAAGAAAGAATATAAGATGTGTTTTCCTTTGTGCCTGTCAAGATCCCATACCCTCCAGCAGGCTGCCATCTTTCAGCCTGCTAGTTAGTGTGCATGGCATGTTGGTTAAGATGCACAGCATCTGTTGACTTTAATGAGCAACAGAAGGCCTGGCTGTCTTTGGATCCTGTGTGACAACTCTATTTCTCCTTGACAAACCATAAACCAGGTTCAAATTGCTCTCCAGCGTAATAATAGCAGAATTTCCAGTGAGACACTGAGAGCAGTTGTCACCACTGACAAGCAGCATCCACTCTGAAAAATCTGCTAGCTAGAATTATTATTAAAGCCTCGAAATGCTTTGTTTTGTCTGATGAGTGGTAATAAGCGTACTTGTAAGACACATTTTTAGATGGCTTGTCTTGTAGCTTCTGCTTTTTGCAACTGGAATGACAGTTCAGATCTTTTCTTGAAGTTCTCCCACAATGCTTACTTCAATGGAGAAAGCTTCCTGGGGTCCTCCGCAAAGATTTCCCCCTTTGACATGTTTGAAGGTGGGCTCAACTTCCGCACCTTGCAGCCCAGCGGCCTGCTCTTCTATCACAATAGTGGGGTGAGTTTTCCTCATTCTGCAATGCCGCCACTGCTGCTCGTGTGATTTTTATGTTCTGTTATGGGTTAGCAATGGTGATAGACCCGTGTCTGCTAATGTATACCCCCAGGCCGATGTGTTCTCTATCTCACTTGACAACGGAGCTGTTGTGATGAATTCCAAAGGGACCAAAGTGAAATCGCAGAAGAAGCATTATAATGATGGGCGGACTCATTTCCTGGTTGCATCGGTCACTAATCAAAAGTAAGGCTGGTTGCATAGAAAAACTTCATAATTTTCACACATGTTATAGCAATACCTCCTCCAGTCCTCTAGAGGGCTTCTTGAGAAGTGGATGAATAAAATGCTTCGTTTCTTAAGCACTTTTAAGAGGCCATTAATTCAGAAATGGAGCCAGCTGGTTGATCACTGTAGTAGAGTCACTGCAACTAGATTCTGGGTATGAATGTAGCTGGGGATGAAAGTAAAAAACTGCAGCGATTTAATGGCTGTCTGTGGCATTTCTGCTCAAACCCTGTTAGGTATCAGCTTGTTGTGGACGATAAAGACAAGCAGGACCGGAATCGGCCCTCCCCACCTGCAGGATCCCCAGCCTCCATGAGAAGCTTCTATTATGGAGGATCTCAAAGCAGTACCATCCGTAACTTCACTGGTTGCATCAGCTATGCCTACATCAGCAGGTGAACAATCGTTCTGACCATCTCCATAAAACCCTTTTGAGAGAACAGATGTTCTTGATACAAATGGATATACAGCCAGAGAAAGTAAGTCTGCTTCTCCTTTAAGATAAGTGCAAAGATGACAGGTGAGGGATAAGGTGTTTCCCCAGCCAAGTGATGCCATGACACTTCCCACAGGCCAGACAGGGACATTGAGCCAGAGGACTTCCAGAGGTACCCTGAGAAAGTGCATGCTTCATTCCAGGACTGCCCTGTGCAAACTCCCCCATTGGCCCTGCAGCATACAGTAAACAGGAGTGCCAGCTCCAGGGGTCTGCTGGCCAGGAAGGTACTCACACATGAGAATAAATATACTAACCTAGATCTAAGGTACATCAAGGATGTAACTGAAGGACTATTCTTTCAAGGTGGGCAGAGACCAGTTGAGCCTCTTACAGGGCACAGAAGGTGTGCAGAATGATCTCCTGGCACCAACCTGCTACCTGCCTCTGAGTCCTCGAGCCACTCGCCATGCTTATCATTTCGGAGGTACCAGCCACAGCCACCAGGAGTATGAGGAAATCCCAGAATCCTTCAGTGAGAGGTTAGTCCAAAGAGAAAAGAGTGTTCCATTTTTTGTTTTACACTGTTCCAAGATGCATTCTGCCTACTGTTTTTGGCTTCTTTCTCCAACACTTTCCCATACTCTCTATGTGCTGCGACAAACCCTAAAGCTCCACATTTCTTTCAACGCAGATCACACTTCTCTTTATCTCTGAAGACCCACTCGTCCTTCGGCCTCATCCTCTACGTGTCGGACAGCGAGGAGGAGAACTACATGGCTCTATTCCTGTCCCACGGGAAACTGGTGTATACCTTCAATGCAGGCCATCACAAGATCAAGGTCAAAAGTGCCGAGAGGCTCAATGATGGAAAATGGCACAATGTATGTATTATTTTGGATTTTAATACCTTTCATCGAGCTCTAATCCTTCCAGCTGCCATTTTGTCATAAACCCATGTGGTTCTTTTACTCCTGAAGGTCATTCTTATCCGTGACGGCGATGTGGGTCGGCTTATAATTGATGGGCTCAAGATGCTGGTGGGGCATGCCGCCAACTCCAACAGCTCTTGGCAAGTCAGTGGTCCACTCTATGTTGGAGGGGTGCCTCCAGGCAAGGCACAGAAGAATATCCAGGTACAACTGGTACCTCACAGCTTTATTTGTATAGTCCAGGATTTCCTCCAAGTTTTAATGTAATTTTTTTATCGGCGTGCTTAATTTTGTTTATCAGATCTTCTCAGTAAGAGCAACTTGTTGGGATTTTGTTGTTGACCCTTTAAGTCAAAGTTTACCCAAAGCAGTTTAGTTCCTCCCTTGCTGGGCCTTGGACCACAAACTCTCTAGTCCTCTGCATGATATTTCCTTGTCATCCAGAGGAACTCCGTGTACAGTTTCATCGGCTGTGTGAGGAACCTACAGCTAGACGGACAGTGGCTATCAACAGCAGCACGTATTTTCGGGGTCACTCCTTGCTTCGAGGGGCCTTCTGAGGTTGGGACCTACTTTGCAGCGGAGGGTGGATACGTGGTCTTAGGTAATATGGCAAAATCTCACAGCACTGGTTGTACATTTTTAGAACATATTTGAATTTGTAAAAAAAAAAATTTTTTTTACCAATTCATGGTAAAACAGGAAGGTAACATTTGAAAGCTCACTACTTCTTCCTTTTGGGCTGCTGGAGTATAGATCTGCTTCTGCTGGTGGAATAACAAGGCTGTGTTAGAATTCCAGGAGTTTAGTTGGATTGTGTTAGCAGTACTTCACTCTGCTGTCTAGTATCCACAGCAGGGCGGCGTAGTGCATTCAAACCTTGCTTTCCTCTACAACAGTTGGTTTTTTTACCTGTTTAAATTCTGACCCCTTCTACACAATGATCATGATTTAATCTGGATGTGAAGGGAGATCCTCCTGCCTTTATAAAATAGTTTGGCCCTCTGTCTTCCTCGTGTTAGCATGACTCGTGGTCTGGGGTGGTTCAAGCTTGGTTGTCTTTCTATCCAACATGTAGGATCAGTGGGAGTGGAAAGAAGTCCTTTCCAAACACCAGGGTTAAAAAGTCTTCACCGGGTTCAAACCTTTCAGTTTCTCAGGGATTTGTCTTGTTTATTGTTAGACAGACTGTTGAGGCAGAAACTTGGACAAAAGTTTTTCCCCAAAACTATATAGATTTGTGACCTCACTGACCAGGATAACTTACAGTTTGTCCAGGTCTGCCAGGTGGGCTCTGCTGGCATCTACTGCTGACTCAGCAGACCTTTAAGGGCATATATTGTTGTGACTATGCTGTTTAATTGACATTTTAGATAGATTTTCAGTGGCAAAGTAATTGCCTGTCAATATACTAAGTTTAAGCACAAAAATGAGTTAAATCACCAAATAAAATTAAATAACCTGATAACTGACTTGCAATGCATTAAAGTCCTCACAGCTAAATGCAGTAATATGCACTTTCAAAAAAATCTATTCAACATGATGTACATTGCTTTAGAAAACAGTGACTGTTAAATGAATAAAAATGGTATAACTCATTCACATTTTAAGTGACTATAATTTATTTATATGTAAACAACATATGATTGATATTACCTGACGTTTTGCCTGGAAAATACTGACACATGCCCACACTGCCATTTCAGGAAGCTCCTCTGATACAGGGATGAAGGAGACAGGTTGAGACCCCCAAGGTCTTGGGGAACAGCTGTCAAATAAAACACTCAAGCAATTTCACACCCTAAAGCAAGGGTCTCAGTTTCACACACACATACTTCTGTGGCCATTACGCACAAGGGGAACATTCCAGGTTACAGAGCTGGGGAGGCGAACTTTGAGGTTCAGCATGGGGCCAGAAAACGTATGACCCAGCTGAGATTGTTTTATATAAATATTCATACATGGTGTGTATATTTACCCTTTTTCCTCAACTCCAGATGACTCTGTCAGCTTGGGATTGAAGTTTGAGTTGACACTGGAGGTGCGCCCCCGTGTGGCATCTGGGGTGCTTATTCACACCTACACCAGTGAGAAGGATTACCTCAGCGTATACATTCATCACGGAGAGGTAAACGGTGTACCTCCCTACCCTCAGCAATGGCCTGTAAGCAGTCCAAGGAGTCCATGTTCAGCACAGCTCCTTTATGTGCATGTGTGCTTGTCTTCACAGGTGGCAGTCACAGTGAACAACGGCATGCGTGAGTTCTCCACCCAAGTGTCTCCCAAAGATGGAATCTGTGATGGCCAGTGGCACAAAATCACAGGTATGCTCGAATGAACTGAAATGTCTTCTTTGTGTTTAGTATATAGTTTCATATACAAATATTTTCACTTCTATTGTAAGTTGAACTCCTGAAAGAGAAACCATGGAGAAAAAAATCCTACACACCCGATTGGCATCTATATCTTCCCCACCTGGCTCCACTTCTGTGACACTTTCCTGTGTTCCCAGTGATCCGGGATGCAAATGTGGTGCAACTCGATGTGGACTCAGAGGTGAACCATGTGGTGGGAACCCTCAGCCCTGCAAATGTGGATACCAAGACTCCAGTGTTTATTGGTGGGGCGCCAGGTTGGTGGCAAGACCTAAGCAGTTTTTTTAATAATTAGAAGAATAACTATCATTATTCTCTTTTCAGTGTCTATATAAAGGACATACTGTTATATACTGTAGACCCTCATTATTCACTTGTCCAGACATAAAGAATTTGTACGTCCCACTGAAGTATAAGAACTCTGTCCCAGACTGTAAAGATCGTTCCACTATTAAGTTCACCAGTTCTGTTATGAATCACATCCAGTCATTCCAACTGAATGAGCCACCCTCTCAGATGGGTAACTAGTCCCAGCGGACGAGCACACTGACTAGATCTGGGAAACAGACACCTCAGAGACCAAAAGAGCAGCCCTTATAGAGCAATGATTTGTCCCATGTAACAGTGAAGTCCAAGCATTCACTGCAGACTGATAAAATATCCCCATAGTTCATTTATATATATATATATATATATATATATATATATATATATATATATCCCTTTTATACTTTGTTAATCAATATAAATCTTGATTAACAAAGATATATATATAATTGATTAACAATATAAATCTACCTTTAATTTAATTTTACATTCTTTATAAACACTATTCTAATGTTTAAACCAACATAATGATATTAATGGTCTTGTATGCTTTGGGTAGTTTTAAGGGAACTTTTGTAGGTCCTGGGGCAGTTTCTAAATTTTCACCATAAATAATGTCCAGATATGCAACTAATGGACAGATTTTCAAGAGTTACGTCTAAAGATGCTCACAGAGAAAAGATGTTGTGCACACTCAGTCATTACAGTGGCTTATAAAAATATAACCATTTTTGTCCACAGCTTCTCTGCTCCCACAAGGCCTTGCAGCCAGCAGGCCCTACACTGGCTGCATGAGAAACTTAGAGGTCAATGAAACTCCAGTGAGCTTCAGCAAGGCTGCTCTGGTCAATGGGGCTGTCAGTGTGAGCTCCTGCCCAAGCGCTTGACACAGGACCAAACATGATGCACATCTCCATGGCAACGAGGCAGACTGTTTTCCCCACATCTTCGCTTCACGTTACTACTGTCCAAATAAAGAAAAAGCATTATGCTGCATTGTTGCTGTATCATTGTTTTGATCTGTTTGTTTACATCATATCTTCTTCAAAAAGCAAAATCCACTTCAGCAATGAAAAACTGATTCTGTCCAAGTTAAAAAAAAATATGTTCTGCTGTAATGCTCAATCTGACTGTCAATGAAGATTAATATGTTTAAAAAGTAACAAATACCTGTTTTGTATGGCTCTCATATTAAGTACGGGAGTAATGGTTATTTTTTTTACATTTTTATGCTGTTGAAATTTGATAGACACTAGGCATACTTTCATCTGAGCTGTTTGTTTAATATCTTAAATGACACTTTTTTAAATACTGTCTTGAGATACAGACAGTTTAATTTCATCGGTATGAGCAAAGACACAGTAAAACAATGCGTTTTCATGCTTTGTGTGTTTCACCACTGTAGAACACAGGCATACTACTAACTGTTCTCATCAAATTTTCCACTATTATGTATTTTTTACATATTCTATGCAAAACCAAATAAACACGTATAACCTTTTGCTGGTACTGTTTTCCCTTGTGTACGAAAACAAACCAGAGTAATTAGAATTAGATAGCTTGTTATTCTGTACATCAAAAATTCGCATACATTTTTACCCTTGATTTAAAAACCTTACTCTGCCGCATTTTAAATCCCTATTTTATCCAGTGACAAGGAATGAAAAGTGTAGTAGTGTAATATTAATATTTAATATAGGAAAACAGATCCATGAATATACCGCCACCAGGCGGCAAGAGTAATAACGTAACTGGGCCCCACGTGACATTTTTTGACCAATCACAGCATGATGAGTTTTGCTCTTCATCTAAAATGTGCGCGCTGTATCTGCAACACAAACGGGAGCGAAAGCAGGGACTGTGAGAGGCAGGAAATGCCAAACCTTTACAATATATAAACTGTACGTGGAGTACAAGAAACATATCAAATTTGTAAGTGACGGAAAAAGACATTACGTATTTATATATTTATACACATATACGAAGAGCATACAAATGTACTCGCACATATCCAAACATAATGTACCAGCGAATATTTCTTTATATCTGTTTAGGAATAATTTACTTCTCTCGCACCTTATTTTTTCATATAAATCAATTATATCAGCGGGTCCCAACCACCGGGCCGCACAGAAAGAATAAAAAACTTTTTATTTTATTTCGGAGTCTGTAGGGTGTTTCATTTTGAAAAATCAATTAAAATCAAGGCGGAATATCCTGACATCGCCACAAAAGCCCTGAAAACTTTGCTTCCATTTTCAACATCCTATCTTTGTGAAGCGGGGTTTTCTGCAGTGACAGCAACCAAAACGAAATTGCAGAGTAGACCGGACATAAAGAACACGCTTCGGGTGTTACTGTCTCCCATCATCCCTAGATGGGACCGTCTCGTTGCTGGGAAACAAGCTCAGGGCTCCCGCTGATTCTGCGTTATGGTGAATTGTATTTATTATGCACTTTATTATGGCCGGTCCGTGGTGCAAAAAAGGTTGGAGACCGCTGAATTATATGAGGTATTCGTATAAGAAATGAATGCAGCTTTGAGATATATACTATTAAAATACTACGTTCGAGAAACAGGTGAACAAAGGATTCCCCGCCGCGCAAAAGACCCACAAATCCCGCACCTCGGGACGTGTCGCTGAAGAATGGCTTTAACGGCACTGTGACGTCATCAATTCGCGACGCATTCCCTTAAACGCCTGGCGCGGGAATGGTAGACTTGATGCTGTCTGCGGGTTGTAGTTTTGACTAGGTAAAATGTTCGTTTTTCGATGTGCAGATAAAGTGGAAATAAAACATCTTCGCGTAAATTATATCTGCTGCGTCCTGTCATAGGTGTGTTGCAGTAGTAGTTTACACAGTACAAGATGACACAGTCAGTAGTAGTTCAAGGTAAGTCAGACCTGCGATGATCGATATCGGGGTTTTGTCTACAATTGAAATCGGATATTTCTTGTGTTTTGTGTCAGATTATACAGCAAAGAAAAACAGTATAAACTTAATTTGTCGAAATTCGAGACTAACTTTAGTTTACTTCTGAGATTTTCCAACTACAGTGACAAAGGAAGTACCAAGTTTAGATTATTTTAATGTTTTCACAGTGATTCCATTTCCTGCCATTTGTTGCGAACCCGTGTTTTTAAATTATTATTTTAATGAAAGATTCCAGACAAAACTGAAGTAAAAGAACTAAGAAAACACTGGTTTACTTGGTTTAATCATTGGCGGGACAGATCAAATGAAAGCTATTTTCTTTTAGATATTTATATACACTGGTATTACTGCATCTGAAGGCTCAAAATATTAAAATGTAAAAAGACTGGTGTTTATGTTTGATTTTTCCATTCTCTTTCAGTTGGCCAATGTGGCAATCAGGTGGGATGCAGGTTCTGGGACCTGGCTTTGAGGGAGCATGCCTATGTCAATACAGTAAGTACCAGCTAGACTGTCTCAGCATCAGTTAGTGTATGAACAGACAGTCCTGCATCAAACATCTTCTATTCTGATAAACTATGTGCATCATTTCTGCTGCACCATGTGAATATCCTGGGCAGCAGGGAACATAGTGGTTTAACCTAACTTAACCTTAACTAATCTAATTTGGTGGTCTAAGCCCACTTCTGGACTTTAAGGCTTTTTATTCATATTACATAGTGATTTATTCATATCCCACCTCTTGCTGTAGTACCCTTGAGTAACATAGTTTCCCTAAATTATGGCAGTGAAACTTTCTCAGCTGTATAAATCAGGAAAATATTTTTAGAAAAGTATCAGCTAATTGAATAAATGAATCAGCTGCACAACCCACATTCTACATCAAGTTGGATATAAACTGTACAGATCTCTTTTGTCTCATATAGCATTGACTCTCAACTGTCTGAAGAGGGAGAATTTTATGGGTTTTCACTATAATTTTCCATTGTATTTTAAAATATTTTAATGCACCAAGTTTCCAGGTCATTAGTGACACCCACCATGTTCACAAAAATTCTATATTCCAGCAAGTCATACTTCCTGTGACTGTGGTGGTATAAATCAGAAACAACATTGTTTCTAGCAATGAGAGTTTGGCAAAACAAGTGACCTTACTGACTTTCAGGGTGCCATCATCATTGGCACTACACCTGCTAGTTCTTGCATCTTCCAAATGGCTGATGTCCTGGGCTTTTCACATAACTCTTTCAAGGGATTACTTGGAATGCTGCAAAAAAGTATGAGTGATTTGTGGTCTTGTGAATCGGAGCAGTACAGGAAAATAGTGAGACTCGAGCTTAATCCTTTTCAGGATCTTTAAGATGAGGTGGAAAAGGGCTGTTCACTGCGAGCCAGCCCAGCTGCCTAATTTGCACCAATTACACAATGCAGTTATTTTCACATAGTACACTATTCCTGCACAGTTCATCCAGTATGTTGTAGAATCCATGCCCATACAAGTTCAAGTCCCGTCCCATCCCCTTCCCCCCCCCCCCCCCGAAGGCCAAAGCAGGTGTAGCACACGATGACATAGTTGTAACTAATAAACTGGCAGCTTAGGGTAAGGGGTAGAATCAGTAAGTTCTGCAGCCATGTGGAGCTTCTGTGGTTGTTAGTCATCAGGATACAGAGCAGTGTCACACCATGTGCAGTCTCAGAATTTATTAATGGCATCATGTATAGTACATGCAGCAGTTCAGTTATCAGATCTATTCTCCATTTCCCTTACTTCTAAAAGTGTTTTGGTTCTTTTGTACAGTTTCAATGATTTGTCTGCTTGATCTCTGTGTGCACTAAACCTTCTACTTTTTTATATGTTAAAGAAAGGAATCTATGATGAAGCACTGAGCAGCTTCTTTAGGAATGTTGACACCAGGTAACTTTGTGAATTGGCTCTCCTCATATAAATGTGATCTTCAGTCAGCCCAAATGGCCTTTTAGGTGCTCACATGATCTCTTTCCATGTTCCTTTGTAGGAAAAGCAATGGCGAGAACAATGACATCGCATCTGGGAAGATCAGATCCCTCAAGGCCAGGGTATGGTGCTCTGACCAGGGTTGGTCTTAGTTATTAAATCATGGTTTTCTCTGACAGTAGATGTCATACCCAGGTTGCACTGCTGCCTTCACAATGACCCCAGGATTTATCTCTTTAGGCAATCCTCATTGACATGGAGGAAGGTGTTGTTAATGAGATCCTGCAGGGCCCACTGAGAGATGTGTTTGACAGCACACAGTTCATCACGGACGTGTCGGGATCTGGCAATAACTGGTGAGAATTCAAACCTACAGTAGGTACCCTGGGCTTCAGCTGACATGCTATGCTCTCTCACTCCAATGCTTAAAAAATCACCAGATTTCTCTTCATTTAATGAAATAATAGTGCCTGGCTTTTTTCCATTTTCAGTGAAAATACACTGTTAATCTCAAGCTACCTGCAGCATAATTATCAGAGATTACATGACAAAAGTAGATTTATGCCTGCAGGCCAAGTTGTGAAATTTGCGGTGAATAGATATCAGTTCAGTTTTTTGAGGGCCTCTCTAGACTTGCTTTTCTGAGAATTCAGTGAATGTTTTTGTGTTGTGTTAGAATGGATAATTAGATCTCTGCAGTTTTCTACTGTGAGTCACTGTCTTATTTTGTCAGTGTACAGGTAACCCATTTGTATGTGTCTCTTCTGCCTTGCAGAATATAACCTTGTGGCCTTACCAGAGATCAATTTAGCTGCCATGTTTTAGAACCCATTTTTAAATGAGGAAACTTTATTCCTTTTTTAGTACCTGAAGTTGTCAGCTGAGGGCCAGCAGCTATGAAAGCTGTCAGTGAGCCTAATGGTTTGGCTCTTCAAAATTGTGTATAAGAATAATGTTTAAGACCACCACTGAGGATGTTGGGAGATTCCAGAAAATGCTGCACATGGGTTGGCTAGAGTGCTTAATGGTCTGGGTGGAGGCTTTTACATCTTACTTGTTTGTGTCCCTAGGGCAGTGGGACATAAGGTGTATGGGTCTGCATGCAGAGAGCAGGTGGTGGAGAAGGTGAGGCAGGCAGCAGAACGCTGCGACAGCCTGCAGTCCTTTTTCCTCATCCACTCTATGGGCGGAGGTACTTGATCATGTACATTTGCATTGTATCTACTGTAATATGCCATCACAGAATGATGCTTCCAGTTGGGACTTTTGTCAATGCTGGGGGTGCTTTTTTTTTTTTTTTTTTTAGGAATGTTTTAGTTATTTTTTTCAATTATTTATTAGATTAACCTTTTTTTTTTTTTTTTTTTTTTTTTGCTTAAATGGGGTCTTTGTTAGGAACCGGCTCTGGCTTGGGCACATATGTGCTGAGCCTCTTGGAAGACGAATTCCCTGAAGTCTGTCGGATCGTCACATCCGTGTACCCCTCTGCTGAAGATGACGTTATCACATCTCCCTACAACAGCGTATTGGCCATGCGAGAACTGACAGAGCATGCCGATTGCGTGTTGCCTGTTGAGAACCAGGTGCTTCTTTTTTATTTTGCATACCTTTCCTAGAGTCATCTGTTTCAGGTGTCACAATGCTGCAGTAGCTTATTCTGTTTCACTCAAGTGCTTATAGATTCTAATCACATTGTCACTCTCTTTATAAGGCATTTTTTTCTTTAATCTAGAATTATAGTTACATTTGGATGGTTTTCCTGCTTTATCTTAGATTTTTATTGTCATTGTTTTAGTACTTTAATCAAGAGTACAAAATCTACCATTATTTAGGCCTTTGTCATTGTTTTTTGTCATTTTCTCTCCAGTCCCTGGTTGATATAGTAAATAAGATACAAAAAATGGCTCACTGTGGGAAGCCCGGTTATGCGATCCGGAAGGACAGCACCCTCGTGTCAGGCCAAGGTGGAGTCGGAGGAACTGAAAAGGCCTTTGATGCCATGAACAACATTGTAGCTAACTTGCTGCTTAATTTGACCAGGTACTCAAAGATGACCTCACCTAGTTACTTACACCTGTCACTGGAGAAGGCTTAACTTGCATTAAATGTAGACACAAAAAAAGTTTTTTGGTCTTTGAATTCAATATTTACATTGGATGCTACGATTGAAGCAGATTTTCCCACAAATAGGAGCAGAAATTTGGCAGCTACTTGTAAAGAAGCATTTAAGTTAGGATAAAGCCATAAATCTTAGTATTTACATACTCTAGGCCTTGTGGTATTGAATCCTTGATTCTAATTCAGTGTTTGAGTATTCAAAGTGCTCTCTTCCAGTTCCAAGTTGTCAGTGTACTTGCTCTTCTCATTGTCATGTGTATTATTTTGTCCTGCTGTTTTTGTGGATTTAGAGTGAGTTTAATCCTAACATACAGTTATTATTTTGCCTGTTTTGCTTGCCAGCTCCTCTCGATTTGAGGGCTCACTAAACATGGACCTGAATGAAATTGCCATGAACCTGGTGCCGTTTCCACGGCTTCACTACCTGGTGTCCAGCCTCACCCCACTGTACACTCTGGCAGATGTCAACATTCCCATCAGGAGGTTTGCGGCTCTTTACAGCCTACTTTTACTCGTGTTTGTTCGCGCTGTCCTGGAACTCAGGATATTTTGGTTGGACACCACTTACCAACCTCTGTTAAAGAACTCTTTCTTTATAACCACTGAAATAAATTTAATACTTATTACAGCTGTTATATTATATAATCAGATGCTTGCAGAGATGGTCACCTTTAATATATTAAGTTTGTTGTCATCATGAAAATTACTTTGTAAATTAAAAAGTATAAATAAATATTTCACAACACTGCTTTTAAATGGGGCATTTTGGCATATCAGCAGTACCTGGAGGTAGGTCTACTGTTAATACCTGTTTAAATGTTGGTATCCAGAGGGTTTATAATGTTTTTTTACCGAGGTGTGAGGCTTATGTGTTTTCATTCCTAAAATTACAAGAGCATGATTGTCGGAGCAACAGTTGAAGTGATTTCACATCTAACCTGACATAGTGATTATTTTAAAATGTGTTGTTGTTTGATCGCTAGGCTGGATCAAATGTTCACAGATGCCTTCAGCAAAGATAACCAACTTATCCAGGCAGACCCAAAGCACAACCTCTACTTGGCCTGTGCCCTTGTTGTCCGGGGCAATGTGCAAGTGTCTGATCTCCGCAGGAACATCGAAAGGTGAGCTTCAAATTGGAGAGTTGTCCGTTATTCCACTGCAGTCAGTCTTCCTGTTTGCCTTTCATAAAAAATCTATTAGGCTTGTGGGCACAGTGCCAGGATAAGTGCCTTTCCAGTAGTGCAGGAATAATATTGCCATTCATTGCATGTTGTTGTTGTAAAATATGAACTCTCTACTTGATGAATGGAGCATTCAGCCTTGGCACTGTGCACATCCCTTTTGGGCATTCAGCAACAAAAAGCTGAAGGCAGTATGAAAAGACATACAGTACCTGTGTGTAAGACGGAAAGGCATGCATAGAAACAGATGTAGACATGTTTGCTTGATTTTAATTAAAATTAAAATGCTGCTGTTATATGCTTTTGCTTGTTGGATATAATCAGCTTTTACATACATAGTACATCCACAAATATTAATATTATTCTATTTTGTATCAGTGCCATTATCAAGGGTTGGGGAGATAGCAGTTTGGAGGTCAGTTTTTTTGATAGGACTGTGCCCCCTAATCGGCAGGTTGAAGCCCTCCTTGCCATTTGTCTCCTGGAACCAGGAGGGATGGAAGACGAGCCTTTGCTCAGTGCCTCCTGTGGGCCACACCCACTCACTGCTGGCCCTGGCCAACAACACTTGCGCGAGGCCCACTTTCATGGAGCTCAGAGACAGGTTCATGAAGCTCTACCGGAAGAAGGTAACAGCCAAAGCATTTGCATCAGCGGGTAACAAAAAGTTATGTTCTTCAGATGTGTTGAGGTATTCCTGACTTTTTCTTATGTTTATCTATATAAACAGGAAAGCTTACCAAGCTTAGCTTCCTCTTGAGCAGGAATTTCAGTCCGTTCCCTGTCCAAATTGTAGTGTCATAAATGAATTAGTCCTGTACATTTTTCAGCAGTTGATGGGCAATGTAAAGACTATAAGGTATATATCCCAAATTGATTTAAATTAACTAAATAATTTTTTTTTTTTTTTTTAAAGCACAAATCTGTACACACTCGTCGCTCTGTAGCCCAATTTCTCAAACTAGATGTTTAATTAATTCACTTCACCTTGCTGTGTCTGTTTGAAGCTGGCTGATTTTATTCCTCCTTCCTGTCTATATCCAGGCCCACCTGCATCACTACCTGGATGTGGAGGGCATGGAGCAGGCCTGCTTCACAGAATCTCTCTCCTCTTTATCCTCCCTCATAGAAGAGTACGGCCAGTTGGAGAGAACGAAAGGCCGGTTGTTACCTGACGCTCCCCGGCTCCAGGTGGCTACGTGAAGGTTCACAAACTGCAGGGCTCACAAGGGACTGGTTCACTGCTGGAGTACTCCCTGTGGTTGTGTGTGTGTGTGTGTGTGTGTGTGTGTGTGTGTGTGTGTGTGTGTGTGCGCGCGTGCACGTGCACTCTCACTTGCATTTCTTTGTACGTGTCTTTTTCCTCATTGATTCAATCCTACAAATAACTTTAATAAAATATTTTTAAACTTTAATATACATGGTTTAAAGGATTGTATGTAAAATTGCTAATGTAGAGCGCTTCCATTCTAACAATAAATGTAAATACCTTAATATAGTTATATTGTCCTTCATAGAACTGCTGTTATCCATAATACATATTACATACATAATACAGCTCAAATTAACTGATTTAATAATTGATAGGAAATATGCTATAAAAGCAATGTGAGAAAAGAATCGTTTTTTTTATTTTTACTTTAAATGTTTGCTTTAATTCTAATCTGAATGTGAACTGTATATCACAAATATTTGAAAGTTTTCTATGTGTTACTGTAGGATAAGTGTAGATGGAAACAAAAATATTTTTCTACTGGTAATGTGAGTTGCTCAGGTGACACATTTGGTATGCCTGGAGGTGTAAGTATTTTTGAGAATGAACTGGATTCCAAGTTTAGAGAATTGTCCTTCTCTTGTGACAGTTGTTTGATTACTGACTACAGTGTGACAAGTCACTGTAACTAATGCTGAGGATCTTTCTTTGTTTTTCTATTGGAGGATGAAATATCATGTGAGGAACCGTTAAAGCAGTACCAGAACTATCATTTCACTTTACGTTGGCACATTAGGTTATTGGTTTTGCTCCATCAGTTGGTTTGTTTACGTCAGGTCAATAGGGACTGCACCATTAGTTGTTGTTTGAGCCTTTATGTAGAATTGTTTTAAGTTACCATTGTACACTGAATGTTGTTATCTTGACCTGAGCTTAGTTATCTGAAGTTGTGTGCATGTGTTTGTGTGTGTGTGCACCATAAGATTTTCTGTCATTTTCTTAAGCCGGGTAATGAGAAACAGTAGTAAACTGTTTGTCTTAAGTGGGTAGTGATTTGAAATTCAGCTCCAAATGTTGTAAGGTTTTGTGGGAGTCGTCCAGAAGATCAGTGTAGACAATGTAGTGTAATTAAACTACTGCAAAACTTTATCACGTCATTGTATCGCATGCAAGGTTATTATGACAAGATTATACAAAGTGTTGACAGATTTTTCTTCCTCCTGGCTTTGCAGCTGATTCTACTGGTATTTCAAGGGCAGGGTGCATGCAGCATGTCAAACAGTCACATTTCATTAAGAAAGTACTTCTCATTGTGTGTCTGAAACTGTTTTCTGTCTTTCTTCATCTGTACTTCCAATTGAAATGTTACATGCCAATTGTTAATTGGTAAATGTGTAGCTTTATGAAAAATAGTTGATTTAAATATTTCCAAATGAATAATGTAACACACCTGAAGCTTAAATTCAAAATGCTTCTTTATGGTAGGAAAAACAGATTATCAAGAGAGCACTTGCTCAGTTCTGTAATGTAATATTTTCATAAATTTTCCACAAATTAGCTGCATATTCCAGAAATGTCATTGCTCCTGGCTAATATTATTTTACTAAGTGTCCTGGATCTGAAAATGCCTTTATGATTCATGTCCTTCTCTTGTGCCAGATATACAATGACAGTAGTCCAGTAGTGTTTCCCTGCACTTGATGCTGTACGTTAAGCCAATTCCTTTGTTGAAAGTGATTTACAGTATTGGGATGTTTGCAGTACGTTAGTAGTTTACAGTGCAGTGGCAGGAGTCACGTTGTCTTGTCATTCGGCCTAAATCCACAGCATGGTTACATCAGTGCCGCAGCGGACTCAGCATCTCTTCATCCAGAATCTTCAGAAACTATCGTCCAAACACTGTCTTTGTGTGCGCTGGCAGCAGTTGTGGAGAGTTGTGGGTCAGAAGTGGGTCCTAGAGGAGGCGCAGCTCAGCAAACATGTTCCCCATCTCACCACACTTCTTCTCACACACACAGGAAGTGATCCACTGCATCTTCCAGCGCACGCTGGCGCCAGCCGCACAGTGGAACTCCACCGAGGCCATGCGCGAGCGGGTGGGAACACAGCAGCGCTTGTCACTGCACACACCGCAGTAGGTGGGCCGGTAGCGCTGTACGCTCGTGCAGCCCGAAAGCCGCAGCTTCTCTGCTCTCTTTGCCTGGAACTGAGGCTGACACGTCTTTCCTTTCGGGATCTGGAAGTGGCACAGATCAGTAAACACATTCATGCATTAATCGCAAAGATCCCATGCAATTTTTTCTGCCTTAGGGGTTTTTTTTTGCTTGTTATGGTTATATTGCTTTTTATATTTTTGATTTACACACATCTTGCTCTCTCCCTCAACTCTCAGTTAGGCAGGCAGCTACTTGTGTAAGGATGACAGATAAACAGTATAAGCAAACTGCTTTGATTCCCACGTGTTTGTATCTAGAACCCTTCATCTGTTAGGGTACTTTTGTTGCACCGCATCAAACAGTAAAATGAGGTACAAACAGCTCTGTTGTTCCAGTAGTGATCCACTGCAGTGATACAGTTTTAGAGCTAATTCTTGGTTGACTAACTTTAGTCTTTTTTTTTTTTCACTGCTAGGCCCTCTGAGAATGGGGGAAGAATGAGGCACCTTTATACTCCTGAGCACAGCCTTGTCACATGGCCTCAGCAGGCAGAGGCGCCGGTCTTTGCGCATTTCACACTTGCTGTTGTCATTGGTGACCCGGATGGAGATTCCAACCCCACAGGTTCGAGAGCACGGGCTCCAAGGCGTTGTCTGCACCAAGCAGTTGTTCTTCCAAGCTAAAGGATGATCCCTGTAAGCTTTCATTGTAACAGTGAAAATTAACCTTCCTTCCAGAAGCTTCCATAATATACTAAAGTAGGCTTTCTGTTGTGGCTTGGTTGGATGTACTCATTAAAATATAGATTACTTCAATGTCTTAGTAAAGGTCATAACTTTATATAATCATAGCGTTTAACCATATTGGGATTGGAGTTCTTGGAATGTGAAAATAGGGAGTTAGTCAACAAGAATACAAAATGTAAGCTCAAAATATTTTATCAACTTTGTTTTTTAGGTGATGTATATAAAATGATATTTTGATTCCCCTGCTTTTAAATGGACACACAGTCTTGCTGTTCTATTCTGCCCCATTCCATTAATGTCCTCAAGAAGACAAGAAGGCACTTCCAACAACACAAACCTGCCTTAGCCCAGTAGCCGGTGTCTTGCTCGTGCTTCCTGTGTGCTCCTGACGGCACAGAGCCTGGTGCTCCAGCACGCAAAGGGGAAGGGCCAAGCAGCCCAGCAGGCTTCTGGGTGAAGGCGGGAGTGCAGCCAATGGCACCAGCGATACACGTACATTTGTAGAGCGGGTTTGGCTGGAAGGCCTGGCCGTTGTCGTACAAGACCCCGTTCAGCTCACAGCCCACCGCCAGCATGTCTGACACAAAGCGATTCATACTTATAAGTGTTTACAGTGTAGAATATCCACTCGGTTCATTCTTGCTGCAGCTTGATGTTGGCCTTGATGCAAAATATGATGCAAACAATATGTAACTCATCCAAAGCCAGCTGACTAATATGGGACTGTGGAGAGTCAGATACTATTAAATTAAACATCAGGCTACGAGACTGAGTGGGGTCCAGACACCTGCAGGGAGGAGGTACTCACAGGCACAGACACCGACCTCAAAGCGCGGCCGGTCTGCGGAGAAGTCGCAGTACATGCCCTTGTGGGGGTCACAGACGTCACGCTCATTACATGGCTCGCTTACCTGCCGTGCGCAGGCCTTGCAGCAGCCACAGCCGTCCAGCACCATGCTGACCCCGGGGGGGCACTGGGGCCGGGGGCCGCAGCGGCAGGGCCAGTGGCAGAACGGTTTACGTTCGCTCAACGTTGACCCCAACTTGGCTGTGGCCACCAGGCCCTGGGTCTGTGCCCTGCCGAGCACCTGGTTGTGGGGCAGCACAGTAGGATGAGCAGTAAAACTCTTATGACCCACAAGCTCCCAGCTATAAATGGGGGGCACAATGCCCATAAAGCCTCCGCACCTATGAAACTACATTACACACAAACTACAAATGAGACAATGTGACTATTGTCCCGACTACAGTCCCCAGAATGTTACCGCCATGCCCCTATCTTTGAGTAGCATTGACGGCAGGATATGAAAGCAGTTTATCACCCATAGATATTTATTCATTTCATAATGGTTATTAATTACTGTTTAGCTGATGCCTTTATCCATAGCGACACTACACAATTCTGTACATTTAGGAAAGCAGCATAACACTCAATAAATTCCCAGATTAGTTGAAACAAGTCTTTGGACTGTTGGCAGAAGCTTGCTCAAATATGAAGAGAACATGCAAAGTCTGCATTAACTTGAGTCAGACTGGAACCCTTTTCCAAGTGTACGTGCGCTTTCCTGCCCCCTTTAATACAAGAAGACGGGTTGTAGCTTTTCTAAGTTCTAACTGAAGGGCACAAAGAAGTTGTAAGAGTTGAATGAAGACGGCGATCTCGGTGCAGAAATTTTTTACGTGTGAGGAACATGCAATGAAGTCGGATCTTTGAGCGACACAGCTAGACGGAGAGCTTCACGCTAGGGGAAGCAGGAGCGTGTTTGTTTTGAGGTATTTTTATGTAGCGTAGCTCTTTGCCTGCTACCTGTGCTGTGCCTTGTATCCATTGAAAGTATTTAGGAAGCACCAGGTGAAGTGAGGCTTGATACTACACACATACATACAGCCCCTCTGATGTCAACAAGTGGGCTCTTTGTACAGTAGTACTGAGTCCCGTTCATACTGGGCCCATTTCCTGTTTGTATGCAACCGCTTACTGCTGAAGCTTTGATGAAACAGCGGCCCTGAGCTCAGAAGCAAGAGCAGTGTTTAACTAATAATAAAAGGTCTGTTTGCTTCAGTGTAGTTCAGAATGTCTGAGCTATGTAGTTACGATCCAGTTGTAAAGACGCAGTGCTGTGACACCCCGACACCTTTCAGGGTTAAGGAGGGCTGTGTCAAAAATCAGAGGCCTCCGTCAAAATGTACGTAAAGCGCACGGTTCCGGTCGTGAGAGCGGATCGATGTGAAGGGAGAACGTGGCATTTAGCAGCCTCCCTTTTCCTTATGTCAATAACAGCCATTAAAAGTCTCGCCCCCATGAGCACAGAACCCTGGCGTTGAACCCGAGGCGCGCAAAAGTGACCGCTTGTTTTTGTCGGAGGAACGTGGATGATTTGCGAGGGCTCAGAGAATGGCGAGCCGTTGGATAACTTGAACCGAATGCATTGTGGAGAGGAAAATTTACAACCATGATGGTTGTAGTGACGCCTCTTGTTGATTTTAACGGTTGAAGTGTCATCACGGCATTTAGAAAAGATTTTCAGTACAGTCCCATTTTATAGTTACCATTGTCGCCGTATGATTCGTGTACGTCTTGTACTCAGCTCTGCAGATCACAGCAACTGAGATTCTGGTAAACAGCCTGCCGAATATCTGAGGTCCTGCTCGAATGTTTTGAACGCCTCCTGCCAGGTGTAATGTTTTCCACACCTTTCTGAGGTTCCTTCTTTCAGCCTCAGGTGTCAAGTCTTGTGAAATCCCCTCCCCCCACCTTTCTACAAAGATCCTTCGAGGTCCAGCGTTTCCGTAACCCATCATTTAGAGCAGAGAGAATCGAACCCGTTTTTCCTACCTGTTGAGCCAGAGTGACCAGGAGGGCACTGCAGAGCAGCGGGGACATCTTATTAGTGCTCAGGATGGAGTGGGTTTTGGGTGAGCAGGGGAAGAGGTGACCGGAGTGAGTGGTTGAGGGGAGAGAGAGAGCGAGGGAGTGTTTGTCCTGGTGGATGACTGCAGGGGCACAAAGATCTCCTCTGTTTAGCAGAGACACATTTTGGAGGCACATAGATCCAAACTTAGAACATTTTTCCCCCACTTGGAGAGTTGCGCTGCAGCAGTATCTTACACCCAGGGTCTTGTTGAGCAAACCCTTAATATCTCCAAAAAAATAATTTTACCCACCTTTCTTCTGGTTTGTGCCATTTTGTGTTGCTGAACATTTGCCTCACGTTGCAACTATTAGTGATTGATGTTCTTATTCTGGTTTGTAGGTGTATTGTGTTTGTTTGGTTAAACATTTACGATGAGGTGTGAAGTGAACAGCAGCAGGGAGTTTTTCTTAAGCATCTTTTTGTGGTGTTTGAACATCAAAAAATAACCAAGAAAAACGTGATGGTGGCTTTAAGCAGAACTTTATATCCTGCATTCTAATTTTAAATGGTCTTTAGTTTTTCAGTCAGTTGTGGTGAAGCTGAGAAACTGATGTACCACAGCATCTTTTGTCTCCAGTGATTCTGTTAGTTCAATTTTTCTTAAAACTGAACTTTAGTTGAATATTTCTATCTGTGTATTCGCAGCTTCAGTTTTTAAAACGCACGTGTATTTATATGTGCAAATGTGCAAAATCTCGTACACATAAACCTGGAAATGCTAAAAGTGTCTGTCTGACCATGATCAATCTAGGTTTTGGATGCAGAGTGCCTGGAGGAACCCATACAAACACAGGGAGACCATGCAAACTCCACACAGACTGAGCCAGATCCAAACCCACAGGCCAGAAGCTGTGTGGACCCAGTGCTACCTGCTGCACCTCCATGCTGTCTGCAGCCGAAGGTCAGTGAGGTATAGTAAGGTTTTAATGTTTGAGTTGCAGTGCTCACTTATGTGGAAGCCACAGCTGAACAAATGGAATATATGAATTGCTTTCAAGTAATTTGTTGACTGCATGTGATAGCCTGTGTCTCTGGGTCTGTCCATGTGGACTGCAGCAGCAAGTTTGGATTCTGGCACCCCAATTCTGTGATGCTTTTCTAGACTAATAGTACAAAATAAGAGCCAGGTGCAGTTAAGACCATTTAGAAGGAATAAAAAAATTGTGCAGGTTCGACCTGCCCATGCAGGGGGCCAGTGCTGCAGTCTATTCTGTTAGTGCTGTCACACTTCCCAAAAATTACTGTAAATGAACTATATGATCACAATAAGTGGATAAATGACTCTGAATGATCATGAACAAAACCAAGGTCATTTGCTTGCTGATGCCACAGACTTGTGCTGAAAGTTGTTTTTATATTTCCTTTGCCTATTTTTATGTTTTTAACATTTAATTAAAAACAAAAATTTATATCAGAAAAACTATTGTAATGTTAAAATCTGAAGAATTCCAGTGATCAACTGAATGGTACCATTGGCTCCCAAGTGCTGCTGGCAGTTTACTTTACACTTCAATATATTGCTTTACTGTGGACAGGGGGCAGTTTTTCATAACTCATAATTTGGACCCCAGATCACGACATGAGATAAATCCCGTGCGAAGCTGAGATACTGGGTAAAAAAAAAAAAACTATATATTTTCCAAAACACATATTTTTAAGTAACTACTGCCACTTGCAGACCTGTCCTATTCAGACTCATTTTTTTGCTTGTATAAGTGGAGTCAAGGTGCAAACAAGGCAGTGAAGCCTGACAGTTACATTGTATTTTTTTGCCAGAGGATACAGCTGATTTTCAAAGTGAAAATTTAATTTGAAACCACTTTTCATAACCGTACTTTAGCTCCCATCCAACCGCATTCTTTCTCAGAGTGCAGGCCTACCAAAAGGGCCGCGGGGGCACGCACGCACGCACGCACGCACGCACATGCCAGCGTCCCGTACCGACTCTCCATATGCAGACCATGGCCGGGGAAGCGTGAGACATAACAATGGTTGCTTATTTGGAAAAGCGATTGTAAAAGTTTTTAGAATTCTCCTTCCACACCTTTTATTAACAGGCTTTCCCATTGCTGGCAGAAGGCAGCTCCTTACTGTAGCTTTGCTGTGATGAAAATGCATTACAAAATGTACTCAATCAATAGTTATGTGACTGAACAGGTTTGACTGTTCAATTTCATGGGAAATTATGTAGAATACTGGATCCTGTCAAACATGGTAGATGTACACCAAACCCATACATTGGCTAAATAAAATGTTCCGACATGAAAATTAAAAGAGTGACAATGCATACAGTATATACTGATATTTAAAGATTTACCCAATTTTTGTATCTATTTATTC
Organism: Heterotis niloticus; assembly: GCA_018136845.1. Lineage (NCBI taxonomy): Eukaryota > Metazoa > Chordata > Actinopteri > Osteoglossiformes > Osteoglossidae > Heterotis > Heterotis niloticus. Next base: position 13,608,049 of record CM030895.1, read on the forward strand.
AACAAGCGTTTCTGACTTTATGACCCAAAATCTGCTGCAGTTTTAACAACAAAAAAACATGTCTGAAAGTGTTTAATCTGAGTCACCAAAATATACACTTCACGGCCAAAAAAAAAGTGAACATCTGGATTTAACTTAGTCTTATGATGTGGGGTTGCTTCAGTTGCTCAGGTCTTGGTTCAGCAATATTATGTGCCCAAAAAAATGAGCTGAGCTGACTACCTGAATATACTGAATGAGCAGTATATTCGGGTAGTCAGTCAATACCAGGATTCATTGGGCTGTGAAAGAGCAGTTCAGGGAGCATACATGGATTGCTTACCACAGAGTCCAGACTTTAACACCATTGAGAATCTTTGGGATGTGCTGGAGACAACTTTACGCAGCGGTCCAACTCTCCCATCATCAATACAAGATCTTGGTGAAAAATGAATGCAACTCTGGACGGAAATAAATATTGTGACATTACATAAGCTTATCGAAACAATGCCACGGCGAATCAAAGCTAAATGCGGTCCAACGAAATATTAGAGCGTATGACTTTTTTTGACCATGCAGCATATTTTGTAGACTCAAATGAGTCATCATTCAAATGTACTTAATGCAGTAAAATTCGGCACAAAAATCAATGTTTGCCCCTTTCACACATGTTTTCTGCATGCTGGCTTATTTTTAACTGCATTAATGCATAACAAAGGTTTATTATATGCTGTTTGTCCTGAGGATATAAATTTATTTACTAACAGGACTTGGTCAAGGGTGTGAGGATTAATTGTACCTTAATATACAGTATATAAAACCATAGAAATGGAAGGACATCTACTTCCTCTTTCACATGAATGCACATGACAGTGTGTATGTGCTTCAGGTCCAGGTCTATGATGTATTTAAAAGTACAAAAGTAAATGTACTCTTTACAGTGGCAATAAAATTTAAAATATCCTTTTAATTGATTTATTGACATTGGTATTTGTCTGAGGATACAATTGCTAAATGTTTTTTCTTCTTTACAGTGGAGCATAGTTTCTTTCCCTACTCCGTCACATCTTTGAATAGTTGTTTTGTTTGTTATTCTGTGCAATTATTCCTTCCCTCATTGTTTATTCTTATTCTCTGGCACTGTCATGAATCTTGTACTTGTTGCATGTGTGTAAATGTACAGTGGCATGCAAAAGTTTGGGCACCCCGGTCAAAATTTCTGTTACTGTGAATAACTAAGTAAGTAAAAGAAGACCTGATTTCTAAAAGGCATTATATTAAAGATGACACATTTCTGTAATATTTTAAGGAAAATTACTTTTTTATTTCCATCTTTTACAGTTTCAAAATACCAAAAAAGGAAAAGGGCTCAAAGCAAAAGTTTGGGCACCCTGCATGGTCAGTACTTAGTAACATCCCCTTTGACAAGTATTATCCCTTGTAAATGCTTTTTGTAGCCAGCTAAGAGTCTTTCAGTTCTTATTTGGGGAATTTTCACCCATGTTTCCTTGCAAAAGGCTTCTAGTTTTGTGAGATTCTTGGGCTGTCTTGTATGCAATGCTCTTTTGAAGTCTATCTACAGATTTCTGATGATTTTTAGGTCGGGGGACTGTGAGGGTCATGCCAAAACCTTCAGCTTGCGCCTCTTGAGGTAGTCCATTGTGGATTTTGAAGTGTTTCGGATTTCATTATCCTGTTGTAGAAGCCATCCTCTTTCCATCTTCTGCTTTTTTACACACGGCGTGATATTTGCTTCCAAAATTTGCTGATATTTAATTGAATCTATTCTCCCCTCTGCCAGAGAAATGTTCCCTGTGCCACTGGCTGCAACACAAACCCAAAGCATGATCTATCCACCCCATGCTTAAAAGTTGGAGAGGTGTTCTTTTCATGGAATTCTGTGCCCTTTTTGCTCTAAACATACCTTTGCACGTTGCAGCCAAAAAGTTCTATTCTGACTTCATCGGTCCACAGGACTTGTTTCCAAAATGCATCAAGCTTGTTTAGATGTTCATTTGCAAACTTCTGAGGCTGAGTTTTGTGGTGAGGACACAGGAAAAGTTTTCTTATGATGACTCTTCCATGAAGATCATATTTGTACCGATGTTGCTACGCAGTAGAACAGTGCACAACCACTCCAGAGTCTGCTAAATCTTTCTAAAGGTCTTTTGCGGTCAAACGGGGGTTTTCATTTGCCTTTCCGCAATCCTACGAGCAGTTCTCTCTGAAAGCTTTCTTGCTCTTCCAGACCTCGATTTGACCTCCACCGTTCCTGTTAACTGCCATTTCTTAATTATATTACGAATTGAGGAAACGGCTACCTAAAAACGCTTTTATATCATCTTACAGCCTTCTCCTGCATTTTGGGCATCAGTTATTTTCATTTTCAGAGTGCTAAGCTGTGGCTTAGAGAAGCCCATGGCTGCTGATTGTTGGGACAAAGTTTGAGGAGTCAAGAGTATTTAAAAAGCTTTGAAACTTGCATCATGTCGCCTTTCCTAATGATGACTGTGAACAAGCCATAGCCCTAATAAACTCTTTAAGGTCTGAGACCTTAGTAAAAGTCATCCAAGACCTCAAATCTCTTGGGGTGCCCAAACTTTTGCATGGTGCTCCTTCTCTTTTTTCATTCTAAAATTGTACAAATACAATAACACAGAAATTTTAAGCTTAAAATGCTGAAAAGAATGGTTCATCTTTATGCCTTTTGGAGACCAGTTCATTTTCTACTCACTTAACTATTCACAGTGACGGGAATTTTGACCAGGGGTGTCCAAACTTTTGCATGCCACTGTATGTATGTTGCAGTTTCTATTTTTAAAGTTGTTCTTTCTTTCCAGGTGCCATTTACCAGCTGTTGTTTTTCTCTTTGTTCTTTGTGTTTGTCATCTGTTTTTATTTTGTTGTGCCAGCACTGTGGACTGGCAACAAGTTATTACAGCACATTTGGTGGCTGGGTTTCATGGTGTTTGTGTTCATTATTAATCCTGATCGTGAGTGGAAGAGCAGAGTCGTAATGTGGTCGCCGGTAGTACGACAGCATAGTGCCGGTCATCGGAGGCATGGGTTGTTGGCATGTGGCCCTACAGAGTGAGTGAACTGTTTTCTCTACCCCTGTTTAGTCTACTGCATTGTTTTTATGTTATTTTAATTGACTGAGACTGGTTTGGTACTGTGCCAATGCCTTGCTGATATCGACATGCCATTTCTGGAGAAGGTGCCTTTTGTGTGGAGCACCTTTTAACATGTGTGGTTTAAATTGTGCAATTTTTTATTGTTTTTAGCTTTTCTGAGCTCACAAGGAAAGTGGATAGGAACTGTAACCTCCATTTTCTATGGGGAACCCCAGTGCTGACAGTAGGTTGAATGATTGAGTATTTAGCATATTTATTGTGGGTTTTTTTTAAAAATCCATTGTAATAAAGTTAAATTGTCATACTGGAGATCACACCTGGGTCTTTATAAGAGTTGTACTGTGGCCTCTGCAGTTAGAATTCATTTCCAGGGTGGCATAGTTCAACAGACTGTAAGGGTCTCGCCTGAGGTGTCCTGCCACACATACTTTGCCAAATACATCTGATTAGAGTGGCATCAGCAGGCATCGGGGTACAGACAGGTAGGAAGTGGAGAGCCCAGGAAGGGTTGGCGCTAGCGAAGTTTTGGCTGAAACACAAGGCTCTGGTGGGCGTCTTGGCAACAGGGTAGGCGGGGTTGGGATTAATCCCTCAACCTCGTTACGACAAGGCCTCTGGCAAGGATAGATGCCATCTAGTCCTGGAGGAGGTGCAGGCAGGTGTGGAGGAGGAATGAACCAGTAGGATGGTGGGCATGCGTCAGCAGAGAGCCTGGACAAGGTGGGAGGGGGTGATGGAGAGGAAGATAACCTGGGGTGACATCTGGCAGGCGGAACCACAGGGCATTAAGTTCATGGTCCAGTCCGTGTATGATGTCCTACCTAGCCCAGCAAATCAACACATCTGGGTCAAGAGTGACTCTCCAGCATGTCCTCTCTGCACTGGAAAGGGCTCACTGGAGCATATCCTCAGTAGCTGTACAAGAGCCCTGAGTGAGGGCCGGTACCGCTGGCAACACAATCAGGTGCTCAAGGCAATGGCAGAGGCCATCTCTAAAGCCATGGCTAACAACAGGGTCATCCACAGCCAGAGGAACATCACCTTTGTTAGGGTAGGAGAGCACCCTCAGCCATAGCCCACAGCAGCAGCCAGCTTGCTCACCTCAGTGCTGGACTGGAAGATACGGGTAGACTTGGGCAGACAGCTCAAGTTCCCGGAACATGTGACATCAACTTCCTTGAGGCCAGACGTGGTGTTAACATCTGCCTTCTCAAGGCAGGTGCTCATAGTAGAGCTGACAGTCTCCTGGGAGGACCGGATGGAGGAGGCGAATAAGCACAAGCGGTCGAAGTACCAGGAGCTGGTGGAGCAGTGCCGGAAGAGCGGCTGGAATGCTCGTTGTGAGCCTGTGGAGGTGGGGTGTAGAGGCTTTGCTGGCCATTCGCTATGCAAGGTCTACACCCTGCTTGGCATCACAGGAGATGCTAAAAGAGCCATAAAGTCCATCGTTGATCCTGCAGAGGGGGCCTCTAGGTGGATTTGGATTAGGAGGTCCAAACCATGGATTAGTGCTGCTGGGACACAAGCCAGGGCCTGATCAACCCTGGCTGGGTCACCCGAGCGAGGGTGTCTGATGTGAGACCCGAAACACCCGATGACCTCAGGAAACATCACTGATGATGTGTTCCAGCGCATCCTAGGATGTATCTTTAAACAATTATAGGGATAGTTTCACACTGAATAGAGGATCAGCAAGTAATGGCATCTTAAGGAGTTGGTTGCAGGTTCAAGTCCTGGGAGAGACCATGTTCTTGTACCTCAGGGGAACTTTGTTAACCAAGATTTGTTTAGTAATAGTGTACTAACACACCCAAATACATATATATTATTTATACTGAGAAATATCATTGTCAATTGTATGAGATGCTAAGCAGTTGTTATGTTCTGTTGTTTCTGTACGAATTTTTTTGTCTTGCTTCAGACAGTGTTTGAAATTTTTAATTGTTTTTTATTGTTGCTGGAAACATCCTCATCCTCCCCTTGGGACTCAGTGCACGAAGAAGGCATGATTTACATTTTGATAGTGTGAGGTTTGCGCACTGTGGTCAGGCAAACCACTTTCTTTCTGCACGGCACAGAAATTCTGTCAGCAGGATGACCGTCTGCACGAATAGCAATGAAACAGTCATGTGGCACTTGGAAGTAACAGGTTTACAAAACTATTTCACTGCGTACAGCATCGGGGCTCTGTAAATTAGATCAGACTTTGGGTTTTTATCTCTATCACAGGACTTGACCATTTTTCTGGGCATCTGGGCTGCTTTACAAATAGCTAGTATTGCAAAGTTTTGCACGTTGTCTTTTTTTTTCTTTTTTGTGGTGCTTGTGAATATAACCCTCACAGGAACGATGACAGTCCCGTCCCTAATTTCCCTACCCAGGATCCAGACACAGGAAAGCTCTCTTGAGCCCTGTGCTGCTGATTCCTTTGAAAATATTGTATTAACTCCCTGTTTTCATATGTCAAAGTTGTGGACAGTTATTCTGAGATCATTCCCTCCATTCATCATCCAAAACTGTAGATGTCTGGAACCCTATCCCAGAAGTACAGGGCATGAGGGAGGATGCATCCTGAATGGAGGGCTAGTTCATCTCAGGACAGTCATGCATTCATTCACTACAGGTAATGTAGAGCCACCATGTGAAACACATGTCTTTGGACTGTGGGAGAAAATCAGAGCACCTAGAAGACACCAGTACTACGCACTGTGCCACTAATTTCCATTTTCTTTTAGTCCACTTTTGACCTGGAGATCCTACAGGAAGTGTGTTCACACCCCTTGGTCTTTGTACAATGTCTACAAAAGACTCCCATGTTTTATTATCTTTCCTTTCAGCTAGTGACATTTGGAGCTCTTCTTTGCTTCAGGCCGCTGATGTGCTGCTCCCTACAGAAAAAAAAAAAACGTGCTGCAATTTTGCTTCTCATCCACAGAAATTCACATGCCTGGTGTGCTGATGGAAGTGAAACCATTTTCATTGTGAACATAACCACCCCCTCATAGGTCTCCCTTCTCCCATTCCCCCCACCCCATGACATTTTCCTGTGCTCTTCTATAGGATCCTGAAACAGATGTTTTTTACATTTATCGTCATTTTATGTATCCTGCAGATCACAGCATGTAAGCAGCAGAGTCTGGCAAATAACTTCACTTTTGTTCCAGTCTGTGGTATTTCCTCCTAGGCCCTGTTCCCCTGCCACAAGCCTCTTCAATTCCGGGGACTGAGCAGAGAGTGGCGTACACCCAACCAGGACCTGAACATTGACATGGATCTGAACCCAGGCCAGGCAGCTTGCCACTTTTCATTTCCTAAATGTACGAGGTTTTTTATATGCAAAATGTCTGTACACAAACCGTAGTGCATCTGGTGCCAGTGACACAAGGATCTCACCCACAGTGCATTCTTCACATCTGGTTCTGATGGACTGCCTTGGTGTGCTAGCTGCACAAGTGTATGGAAAGCAGCTGTAAAAAAGGCTACAGCTGGATAGGGTTCACGGCTACGCTTTGCATGTATGTAATGAAAATAGACATCTGTTTACTCCCGTGAAGCTCTACTCCATGTTTGTGTAGCTCATGTTTTTATTTGGTCAGCAAGGTCATCCCAGGGCAGGTAAGACCTGGCTCATTTCATAGGTACAGCTTATTTCATGTTTTTCTCTGAAATAGCATGTTATTTTTCTCCCTTTATTCAGTTAGTGGCTATTTAGAGACTCTGAATAGACAGACTACCCAGCATAGCATATTAAAGAACAGTTCCATTTTTCATTTGTCTTCTCAGGCTGTGAAAACTTTATCCACACTGATTATTCATTTATACAACTATAGTACGTGACCATTGCACCTGCAATTGCTGACTACTATCTTCTCATTTACTCGACATCTGTAGTTATGGCTGCTTTGCATAACTTTGGAATAGCATTCTCTCTCTCTCTGTGTGTGGAGAGCTGAAAGAAGACAGGGAAAGACAGTTACACCGGATTCATTTTTTTTTATAACTATCTTTTTAATTTATAAATTTGCCTAAACTGGACTGTATTTTAATTTTTGGGGGGCTTACGATACCATTTTTCAGTAACGTTCCACTCGGTGTCCACATATAAACTGTCTATGAGAAGGCTGAACTGGAAAAAAGCTATGTTTAACATAGACTGATTTAGTAAATGATATTGAATGTAATATTGAGTTCTATTATTGTGAGTTGTTCTTGTTCTTTTGGCCACCGGTGGATTTAAATTTGCAATAGCTTGTGTGTGAAGGAACTCCACATTTTCCCCTTTTCCTGTTACCAAAGCAGAGGCACGTGTTAGTTCTCTCTCTCTCTTTCTATCTCTTTTTTTTCTCTCATTCTCTCCCTGTACACCGCCCTCTCACACTCTTTCTCACTCGGTTCCACAAATCAGAAGGACCTCTTCTTGGTCCCCTTGAGCAGAACTCCTCCACCTCAACATAGGCCCCACCCATGCAGTTGATCCACACCCAGCGGCAGGGTTACATATCACTTAGAATACAAGCACCTAGATGTTAGTTGTGAGCAGAACGCCTGCAATCGAGCCACAGGTGTGTCGATAGCTGAGGGAAGGAGCCTGCTCATACCCATCAAAGTGGGCATTCTGTAGCACCTGGCAAGCTGGACGAGACGCCTCCTTTCTCTTCCCCTCAAGCCTCAATTTTTTAACTTAATTCAGAGCGTCAGCTCAGAAACGCTTGCATAACTGGTGGTGTTTTGCTCTCCTCTCTCATTTGTGGTGTCAGCTTTTGTCCCAAGGAAGGCAGAGGGGGGAAAAAAAAGGAGCATGAACTTTGATGATGTCCTTGACAGAGTCGGCGGTTTCAGCAAGTTCCAGAAGATCTTGTATGTATGGATTTGTCTCCCACAGATCTTGCTGGCGTTTCACATGCTGGTGTCTGTCTTCACGGGGGCCGTCCCCCCGCACCTCTGCCGCTCTGCTTGGCCCCAGGCAACCAACCACAGTCTGCCCCTGAACTTCAGCCAGGCCACTGGCCACGGAAGGGGTCTCAACTCCTGCACAGCACCGGATGCCCCTTCTGCCTCAGCCAATGACAGCAATACTTCAATTCTGAGCGACGGTCCTATGCAGGGGAGCTGTCAGGGAGGGTGGGAGTTCAGTAAAGAGACCTTCCACAGCACTACAGTGACTGAGGTGAGTCAATGGGGTGGTGTTGTCTTAAGTGACTGGATGTGTGGAGGAAACACTTTCACATCTTTTTTTTGGGTCTAACATGGGGTCTAAGAGTCTTAGAACCATGGCAACCTAATAGATACATAACCTACTTAAAATGTGTGAATGAATGTAAGGCTGCCATGAACAAGGAGCAGTTTGTGGTTTGGGGCCAGCAAGGAGAAGGACTCCTGAGGTGCTCCTCAAGGCCAAATTCCATCATCATACCATGCAGTCCTAATTTCAAAACGTTTTTTGCCTTGGACCGAGATTCAGATGGGAAAAGGAGTGCAACTAGTGATGCACCTCCTGCGGTATTGCACTTCACTCCTCCAGATTCTGAGGTAATGACTGCTCAGAGCTTCACGTGACAGGAAGAAATTTAAGATAATGTTCTGAAGCCAGGATGAGAAAGTAGCCTAACCAGTTTATCGAGCAATTTCTTACATACAATAGTTTTGTTTTGCAATTGGAAACAAGCAGAAAAGGTAGCAAACTATCCAGTATCATTTATTAAATATTGCTTTACTGGTTATTTGTGACATTTTAAGAGTTTGACTTGGATAAAAAGGCAACATATGTGAAGTTGCATCAGAATTTGCTGACCTGATATGGTTACTATAATTTATGCATGGTACAGAAAGCTATTTTTGTAAACATCTTAAAGAGAGCAGTTGCAGGTAATAGCATATGAATAATAAATATGTACAATGTGGACCAACACATATACAAACTTTAAGATTAGGGCCTTCAGGGTGGAACTAAACTTGCTCCTTATTGGCACTTTTTAATCTGTGAATTAGGATTCTTTCTTCTTCATGTGGTTAGAGGTCAGGGATTCCTAGTTTACATGTGGCATGTGCAAGAATATAATTAAAATAATAAAGTAAATCTATTATTTATTCTGTATTTTCTGTAATATTGGTAAACCAGGATAGTAGGAGTGTGGTTTCAGTTTGGCAGTTGAAAAAAAACAATCAGCCTTTTCACTGTCTCAGAAATGAAAACGATTAATATTATTAATAACTGACTGCATCATTCATGTGTTTGCTCAACCTGTTCACAGTGGGACCTTGTGTGTGACAACGCGCAGCTAAACAGTTTTGGCTCTTCCATCTACATGCTCGGACTTCTGGTTGGCGCTGTGCTGTTTGGGGCCGTTGCGGACAAGTAAGGGCAAGTGTGACAAAAAACGCCACCAGTGGCGGGGTTTTTGGCATCATTTGCGTCATCTTGTATTCCACTGTACAAAGAAATCCATTCTTTATTCAGTGATGCAGGAAACACAAATGAGACACATGCTTTACATTTCATTTAAGTTGAAAATTCTGGCAGTGAAGCTCTTAATACAAAGAAAATTTGTAGCAGTTGTGGTGTCACATGAAGTTTTAAATACTACTAGTTTAAAATTAAGCCAGTTTCTTTATTCCACATCGGTCTGAAAATGACAAAACAGTGCAAGTCAAACAAAGGATGTGTGGAGAACATGGGATCCTCCTATTCGCTTGGTATTTACAAATAAACATCCAGCAAAGCCCCTTCATAAACATTAGCATCTCTGAGCTAAGCCATTCAATTGACACAAAGATAACAAATACTTTTTTAAATGTTATATGCAGCATGGCACCATATCCTTGGAGAAACAGTAAAAGTTACTCATGTCGCTCTGAGCAAAATGATGGCTGCACATGTGATGGGAGGGGTTGTAACTGCTCGGTTTGGTTGATTCAATTTGAAATGTATTCATGTTCTGCCGCCAAGCCAAAAGTATTAGAAGCATGTTGGGTTTTATTAGGCCGTATTTTTACCGCATAGTTTTCCTTCTAAAGGCCCAAATTTATCCACAACACGAAAAAGTGCTACGTGTCTCATTGAAGCAGATTCAAATTTTGGGGTCTTGATCAAAAACATGTTTCTCTTTCTGTCGTTTCAGATACGGCCGGAAGTGTGTAATTTTAGTTGGCTTGGCCATACAGGCCACCTTTGGAGTCGGGGCTGCCTTTGCTCCAAACTTCTACATCTATGTTTTTCTGCGCTTTATGGTTGGGACATCGATCTCTGCAGTTATCATAAATGCCTTTGTTCTAGGTCAGTTGTGTTTGGTGCTTGCTTGCATTATTTTCTGTTTTTGCCCTTTAATTCCCAAGTTCAGCTGACATGGATAGGAATTTCACAATTCTGCATCACCCTGCTACATTCCTGTGAGCCTGAGGCCTTTTCTGTCAGCCGTTACCCTTGACCTTGCAAGATCTTCCTCCCTGTGGAACCCAGGTACTGAATGGACAGGGCGGAAGCAGCGCATGCTTGCCGGGGTGATCACTGACTACTTCTTCGGCTTTGGGTACATCATCCTGGCGGGGATGGCCTTCCTCATCCGTGACTGGCGAAAACTTCAGCTGGCTATCTCTGCCCCAGGATTCGTCTTCGTCTTCTACATTTGGTGTGGTACTCGTACCCCGCTACACAGACATGACCAACTGTAACCAGCAAAGATGTGTGTCTCTCCAAAATAACAATCTTGCACGATCTCGAGGGACCCTGCAGAACTATAGTTTTGTTTTTCTATTTAATGAACATTATTGACCTTTGTCCACTTATAAATGACATAAAAGCCATTAAACTGGTTCAGTGATTCAGCCTGTGGACCAGATTGAATTTTGACTTTTTGTGCTGAAGATTGCTGCTTTGTGTCCTCAGGGTGCTGCCCAAATCGGCTCGCTGGCTAATGGCTAATGGAAAGAACGAGGAAGCCATGGATTTAATCCGCAAGGCAGCACTGGTGAATGGCAAGGAACTACCGCTGGAGTTTAAGCTATGTCAGGTCAGCCACCACCACCCGTCCACCCACCGGCTCATGCAAGCGCAAACTTGCTGTTGTGATCACAGGATGAAAAATGGAAGGAAGCCCTATCCTCTTTTTTCTCAATTTGGCTGTAGCTGCTTGTAACGCTAGCTGAAATTTTGCATGGGCTGTTTCTCCATAATGCAGTCCAGGCCTCCTCCACAAAACCATCCCACTGTTTGAGGGATAGGCAAATGATCTGGCCCAGTGGGGCTTCTGTTGTCTTCTCACACAACTCTGCTTGAAGGTGGAAAAACTCCCTTTCTTGAAAGTCAACAGCTTATTGCTCCTCTGCTTTTCAGGAACACAAGGAATGTGAGATATATGAAGATGAGCAAAAGCACAATGTTCTTGATCTGATCCGCACCCCAAGGATGAGGAAACAGTCCTTGATTTTGTTCTACCTCTGGTAATTTCATAACCTCTTCTTCCCTGTCCATTCACACTGACCTTCTTACCCTGCTAAGTTGTAGGGACTGCACAGCTGTGTTAGGGTACAATGAACAAGACCTGAATTCCATAAAAGCTAGAACTACATCTGTAATGTTTTTAGTTCCTTAGGGACTTAACTTTAGTGTTGAGTTTCATTGCTTACTGATAAGCAACGATGCATTAAAAGTAAAAGGGAAACAAAGATATGAACGCAGGGGATGGGTGACTTTCTCTATGGCACAATTCCATCTGTCCAGTGCCATATGACCAAATGTCCAAAAACATTTTGAGGAAACGCACTTTGATGGCACACCACTCCATGTGATTTTGATACCTAACACACAGGGGAAGCAGCAATAAAAATCAGCATCCCGTTGAAGCGCGAGTCAAATTCGGAGAGGGATCACACTTTTCTGGTATTTACACAGGTGTGATAGCAAGGTCAGACCTGGAACTCCACACTGATGAAGAAAACCATTTTGATTTTCAGTTTAAATTTTGCTTGCATATGAAATTGCAGTATGAATCTTAGTGTTTCTTCTACATGGGTCAATATTATTTCCTCTTCCACCTTAAAATAGCAACCAGACCTCTGTTCCTCAAAGACAGACTGAGGGGGTCATAACTCACTGGGCAGTTTTTGTGGAGGCTGTTTGTCCCTTAAAATGGACACACACACACACACACACACAGGGCTATGGCTTACAAACCAAACAGATATTTTTGTGGACTTTTCTCAGTCCTATCTGACACACACTGCCCCCCCCCCCCCCCATTTCACAGGTTTGTCAATGTCCTGGTTTATTATGGCCTTTCCCTGAACATCTCGGACTTCGGGATGAACATCTATCTCACCCAACTCATCTTCGGCCTTGTGGAGATGCCTGCTCGGACCATCACGCTCTTCACCCTCAACCGCTCCAGAAAGATTTCCCAGTTCTCCTTCACTGCCATTGGAGGACTTGCCTGCCTCTTAACCATTTTCATCCCTGACGGTACAAAATAAAAATACAGTTCCTTTATTTTCCCAACTGTAAATTGAAAAAGGACATTATTTTACAGTTGTGTTTACAAAGATATTATTGATGGAAATTCCTTGTAGTTTGGAGTTTTTTTCAAAGCTAAAAGTACTTATAAAATGCATTTATGCAACTTGTTAATGTTGCTAACCCCAATGAACAACTTATGGTGTCCCTTATGGCATAATTTTATTTAGAGGAAAAGAGTTGCACATTCCTGCTTGTCTGTATTTTGTTATGGCTTGGGCTGTAAAGTTGATTGTTTTATTTGATTTGGTAGTAGTTTGTTTTCAAACACTGACTTCATGCTGTCGCACCCACAGCACAGCTTCACAGAGGCCTCTTTCACTTTGTCTCTCTCACCCTTCTATGATGCAGTTGCCCTATTTTAGAGATTAAGACACAGATTAGTTTTAAATTCAGATTTTCATTTTTTTGGAGACGTAGACGAAGGCTTTCGCTTTAAACGGGTGACATCGGCACAGTACAAACGTGTCCTCCGGCAGGGGGCGCAGTGGTTGGTGCTGCTGTCTGGATTCTGAGGTTTCAGGTGTAAATCTTCTTGCTGTAGGATTATTGAGCAAAGTACTCACCCAAAAAAATTGTTTCAAAAATTACTGTATAAATGGGTAAATAATTGTTAGCCTCATATTAAAAAAAAAAAACAGGTAGATGAATAAGAATAAATAAGGTATTAATTTAGCTGGAGGCATAAGCAAAGTATGCGTGTGTGAGCTGGAAACCAAAGAGGTAGCACCCATTGTAGCCATGATTAGATAGGGGCTTTGAAGGTCCACCTCTGCTGATGGGCTAACCTGTAACCCTACTCCCCCTCCCCCCACCCATCACCACCACCACAGAGCTCTCAGTCCTCAGGACAGTCCTGGCTATGATCGGGAAGTTTGGAATCACAGCCTCTCTGTCCATTGTGTACATCTACTCCGCTGAGGTGTTTCCCACGGTCATCAGGTGAGCATCTTCATGTCCATCCCTCTTCTTGTTAAATTAGTGATATAATAAAAATAACTGTAGAGAAGTTCTATAATCATCGGTTCATGGTCATAAATGGGAAGGCCACACCCCATGAGTCAAGAACAATATTTGAATTTTTGAGATTAGATCTTGGCACACCACAAGGACAGTCAGTTGGAAACCACAGTAAACACTGTGGTAGTAGCTGCAAATTATTCTTATCTAGTTTGGCCTTAAATTCAGAAGATCAGTCTGTCAGTTTACACTGTTATTCCTTGTTTTTTAAGGTATAACCGAACAGGATCAGCAAATTTGAGGAACTTCTTTGAGTTCAATGCTGGGGACTGTTTCTGTTTTAATGCTGTGCTTGAATTCCTTTTTTTAACCGCTTGTGCAATCGGAAGGCTGAGCGGGATTGAGCGAAACTGCTAGTTTTGGTGTTAATGCTTCTGATGATGCGAGTGTCAGCCATCTGTCCGCAGGCAGAGCGGTATCGGGATGAGCTCCATGTGCGCGCGTGTCGGCGGGGTCATCGCCCCCCTCATCTCCCTGCTCAGGGGGTACAGCAAGGAGGCGCCCATGGTGGTGTTCGGTTTGTGTCCCCTGCTGGCAGCCGCGCTCACCCTGCTGCTACCTGAGACAGCCAACAGGCCGCTGCCTGACACCATCGAGCACGTGGAAGTGGGACACTGCAGGTACCACTCAATGGCATATCACCAGCGATGGGTAGCACTATGGGTCTGACATAGGGCTACAATCCTGGTCTGCTGCCACCTCACATGCCCCCTGGGATACGTAATCTAGTAAATTACCTATACCGTAGTTACCATACCTGTCATAGTTCACTGTCTTTGCTCAAGGTTGCTTTTATGGGTGATCCAGTAGCAGTGGAAATCAAACAGTCATCTCTGTGTGGGAGGAGTACCCATGTTTAGTTTTCTATAGTTTCTCTGTAAAATGAGCTTTCGGATCTGCTGGAATAAATATTCTTCACTGTTATTTTTTTATATCATTTCTTCATCAAATCAACAAGTTGCCACCATTGGCCAAAGGACAGCTTATTTTAATCTGTGTTTAGTGAATAGCTTGCGGTTTTATCTTTGTTGGAACAGCGTGGTGCTTAGTCATTTACCAAATACCAAAACATGCTCTGCATTTGTATTTTCCTGCTGCGTCCCAGTGTTTCTGCCAAATGGCATGTGACTGTCAGGTTTATGCTGAATGCCATGTGATTATAGGCCCGATGTCACTGTTCTGAAGCAGGGTAAATAATGGGAACAACCACTCTTTCTGGTGAATGTGTCACAGAACTTGGGTGTGAAAGGCAGGTCATTGTTTTCGAGATGAAACGTTACCTACCGTACTGTGCTGGCACAACTTGCCATGCTGTGCTGCAAACAGAATGTCTCCATGGAAACAGTATCACGCAGGACTGTCTCTTTGTGGCAGAGCGGGTGATGGAACCGCACAACAGACACTCTGCAGGGAAGGAGTTCTGGAGCTGATCAGCTGAAGTTCGGCTGTGCTGCGCAGCAAGGGGACGGTGTCGGCAGATTGGAGCTGGGGAGGTTGCTACACGGAGGTGCAAAGCGAAAGGAGACCTCCTCCTACCCCTCCTGCTCCTCTTGGTCCGCTACCTGGAAGCTGCGTGTCCTGTGTACCTCAGAGGTGTCTCAGAGTCACATTCAGTATTTTTTGTTGCATCCCATGCAAAATGACTACAAAGTGAGTTTGTCTCTAAAATAAAAAAAATATTAAGGACAATTCCTTTATATTTAAGCATGTTCCTCTGTTGCCCAGTAGTGCACCTGATTTTTTTATTATGATTTTTTAAAAATCTTCTACATGGCTGCTGCATTAAAAATTGCATTTTATATGCCTGTATGCTGATATCTGAGTCAAACTGGTTTCTTAAATTGGCTTGAATACTTCAAATATCCAGAAGCTATTTTCATTATTTCTTACGAGCAAAATTATTATTTGTTTGGGGATTAATGTGAGAAACCTTGTTAATTTCCCCAAAACATATCTAACACTCTATGGTACCTATCTCGGCAATAAAAACTCTAAATTTCAATTGCGTAATTACCAAACAGTTATAGCTAATATTAATTTGTGTGTTTATATGCAGTTAGTTTTTTAAATCATATATTACTTTTCCTTATTGAAATAAGTAGTAATAGCATAAACACTTTGTAGTCAAATTTATGTAAAACAGAAAAAGCAATAAAATATACCTACTGTGATTAACTGGGGACATTCTAACAAGAAAAACGAACAAAATAACGAACAGAATGACTGCATTTGAACCCGGGCCACATGAGGCACAGCCTGACAACACAGGTGCTGGATGCAGTGATACCACCTAGTGTCACAGTTGTATTCACATCCATTTCAAATATTTCTTTGTGCTTTAGCTTCGCTCAGAACTGTCTATGCTGGGGCGTCTCAGCTCAGATACAGAACTGGGTGTTAATACATTCTGCTCTTTATACTGGGAAATTGGAAACCTGTAGCTGTTGAACTTATTAGATATCAAAAGGCGCAGACACAGATTATCAAAACAACAGAGGAATTTCATTGGTACCCCATACATTTATAGGTGAAATCCCTTTAGAGGCAGTCCAACTTTCTGTTAAAATTAATATTTTTTAGTAAATACACATAAGGTCCAAAGAATTGTAAAGCTGGAAAATGTGTTGTTCTGCTAAAAATGTAATAATTATAAAAATTTGGACTGGTGGTGATGCCTGTGCTTCTGTGTTTCTCTGCAAATCCCCAATTCCACTGCAGCGCCTTTGAGCATTCTTACTCGGCGTTGTTCCAGTAAGAATTACCCAGCTGTGTAAATTTTTATATGGCTGTTATGATTTTAAAAAAGATTAGTGTTTTTCAGATGAGTCTTACCCCAGTCTCTGGTGTCTGCAAAGTCGTCTTTTGTGGCCTTCAGACTACCAGTGCAGCCAAGCTGTAGAAGAACTGAACACTATGGTGGCTTTTGCACACGTTTGCACGCCAGTCCTCCACTCTGAAGGTCGACAGATCAAAAAGATGAATAAAGCAGGTGGGCGGTCAAGGACGTCGCATTAGTGATCCAGTAAGAAAATCACGGCGATGCACAGAGCAGTGAGAATACAGCAGCTGTTCAATATTATGTCACAGTTTGTCGCCTAGACCAGCATCTGCTATTCTTTCTGCTATTGCAGTTGAGTGTAACAGCTTTTATTTTTGCACTGATAGGATACAAACTGCAGTGCTGCAGCATATGAGCAGTTAAAGACCCTGTAAGAATTATGTGCATATTTACTAAAACACTGAGAGAAAAATGTTTCTACTTCATTTTTTTGTGAAAATAACAAAAGTACATGCATGTTTTTGTGTCCCCTAGCGGAAACTGATGCTATTTTTGTTTTTTGTTTTTTTGTTTTTTTTTTTGTTTTTTTTAACTAAATCTTACATTTTGACAGACTATTGTCACTGGGCCTTCTTGTGCCTTCCAGGCCTCTCTGGCCTCACAGATATGTTTGTTTTCTGTTAAATGTATTTGATGCTACTGAAGACAGTATTTGATAAATGTAAAGTGTTTCTCTTTGTGTCACGCTTTAAATTAATGTTTTGTCAGTATATCATAACAGATTCATTGAGTGGTGAGAAAGTGGTGAGAATTTGGCTGTAGATAAAGAAAGAATGATTTAATACAGTAGGTATTTCAGTACAGTGGAGCTATGTTAGAATAATGCTTATTTTATAATTTAGTTCACACCTTTAACAGTGAGTCCCTTTTGTTTCTGTTGGATTGATGTGGGCGTCTTGGAACAAACACAAGATCTGTCTGCCAGGTGTCTGTCCTTGGGGCAGACGGTTGCCTGTGAATCACTGCTCCAAAGACATCAGGCAACAACTGGCCTTTGAATTAGACAGACACACAAGGGCCTAAAAGGCAGCAGCTGCAGACTCCCTGGGGCCAAGAAACCCCCCAACCCCTGATCCTCCAACTTACAGTAGCAACAGGTACTTTACATCCCACAAATGGAAAAGATGCTGTCGTTGTCCAGTTGGGAAAAACACAGAAAGTGTGTACCTGAAGTCAGCAGCAGATGGGACAATTTAAATCTTTTGTTTATAAATACAATATGCTGTGCATTAATCTTATTGGACGTTTATATCGTGAACATGTCATATTCTGACATTAATATTCATTTAAATAACTGGCTGCAACGTTTTTAACCAGGCCTACAGAAATTGAAAAATGAATTATTTGCTCACACAAAAACTGTGCAATAGCAATAATTTTATTCTTCTCAAATTCAATTATTTTGTTCACGTTTGACAGTAGAGTAGTTTATACACTGCCCAGCCAAAAAAAGGTCACACACTAATATTTCATTGAACTGCCTTTAGCTTTGATTTGCTGTGGCATTGTTTTGATAAGCTTTTGCAATGTCACATTTATTTCTGTCCAGAGTTGCATTCGTTTTACGCCAAGATGTTGTATTGGTGATGGGAGAGACGGACCACCGCGTAAAGTCTTCACCAGCACATCTCAAAGATTCTCAATGGGGTTAAGGTCTGGACTCTGTGGTGGCCAATCCATGTGTGAAAATGATGTCTCTCTCATGCTTCCTGAAACACTCTTCCACAATTTGAGCCTGATAAATCGTGGCATTGTTATCTTTGCAGAAAAAAAAATCCATTGATGGAAAAACCTGCTCATTCAGTATATTCAGGTAGTCAGCTCACCTTATGTTTTGGGCACATACGGTTGCTGAACTTAAACCTGACCAACTGAAGCAACCCCACATCATAACACTAAGTTAAATCCAGGTGGTGACTTTTTAGGCCAGACTGTATTTCTCCAGCAGTTTGTGCTGTTATCCCAATTGGTGCGGTTGATGTGTAAATTGAATAAATTATTCCATGCGTGTTTAAAATGCTTTTCATACCTCTGCTGTGTGGGGGGGAGTAAAAGTGATGCTGAAGACTGAAATACGCAAAAGTGTGGTTCCTTTTCCACAAAATAAATTCGTTCATTTTCACTGCTTTAACCTGCACGCAGTGAACGGTTCTACTTTGGGCATCCACCGGTAGAGGGCGCCCGAGTCAATGCTTTCTTATTACGCGCATCTACAGCCAAACGCCGCAATTAAATAATTATGCAGAGGGAAAAAATAATTTCATTATTCGAGCCAAAATGTTCAACGTGAGTTGGACAGAACATCTCCCTGCTGTGGATCCTTGAGACGTCTTGAGGTCTTATGTAATTTAAAAAAAAAAAAAAAAACTATTGGCCATGGAGTGGAGTAGAGACGTTATTACTGAATTAAAGTTCTATTTCTGCATTTTGGAAGCGCAGGTTTTCATTTCTGAAAGATGCACGCGTTCAATTACTAGGATTATAACGGGGGGAAATTGTGAGATGTTATTCTTTCTTAGATCTGTATAATACAAAAAAAAGACAGTTAGGTTTTTGTTTTTTATATATGGATACTTTAGGATTTCTGATGTCCATTTACACGCCGAAGAGTAATTTATTTTTGTGAGCATATCTGTGTCCGACATTAAAAGAGCGCCCGGTCCCACGACCCCGACGGCAACCCCCTCACCGTGGGGCCTGTTTGACCGCCCACTGCGCTGCACGAACCGTACTCGAGCACCCAATTGGTTCGTTAGGTTGTCTGTTTATCCCCACCTCCACACGGGAAGGAATCAGAGCGCCCGATTGGTTTAGCGCGTTGTCTGTTTTATCCGCACACCCGCGTGAAGCCTATGCCGGCGTCCTATTGGTTTGTCGTGCCGTCAATTACACCGCAGGTTGCCGTCGGTTTCACAGTGGCTCGGCAGCCGCGAGCCGTCATCCGCGAGCGAGCGAGCGGCCACGGCGGGGTGAGGAGCGCTGGAAGCCCTGAAATTTCCCCCAAAGCTGTAGAAGATCGCCATGGAATACACGGCCCCGATCCACTAGACGGCTTCGATCTGGGTAAGACGCGGCACTCCCTCCGCAGCGGCATTTGCTCGTTTTCATGGATGGTCAGAGAGGTGGCCGGCGCGTGTGAAATGAATGCCCGCGACTGATTTATTTAAGCCGGTGCGATCGGCGGACGGCCGAGTGAAAGGACGCGGGGCTGTTTTGTCTCCTCGTCGTCGTTAAAATGGTACTTGCGCTGATCCGCGGATGCTGTGATGTTTGTGCCGCGCTATCCTCTACGCGGGGGGGGGGTGTGTGGAAGGCGCAGTGATGTCTGCTCCTCTCCAACCTGTGTGTGCGTGAAAACAAACGCGCGATCTGAGGGGGCCAGGATGGGGGTCGCGTCCCAGGCACCAGTCGGTTGGAAGTAATCGGCAGAGTTGTCGCGCTGATTCGTTTTGTGTGCGTGTGTGTGTGTGAGAAAGAGAGAGACGCGCTGTGTCCGCGGGCTGCGTGGGGTCCGGCCTGACATTCCAGGGCCCACCCTCGTCTTACAAGCCCCCCCATTGTTGCTTACAGTGGGTCCACAACAGCATCTTTATTTTGTTATTAATGTTATACCAAACAGCAGCGCAACATTCATGGTCACAGAATAATGCAGATTTTAGGGCAAAGGATAATAGAATGGCACACAGGAGAAGAATTATTAACAAATTATTAACAAGAGCATCTTTATTGCAGGACAGCAGCTGCTGGACTCTATAGTTTTTTTTGTTTTTTTTTTTTGTTATGTTCATTGCAACAAAGGGTCTCTCAATGCCATCCTGTTTTTGTGTACAGTAAATTTGACTGTGGGACACAGAAACCAAGTTCTTTGGCTGTCATTTAATAGCAAAATTTCAGAAAATGTAACCAGCAACCCATGTGGCATTTGATGTTGTTTTGTCCAACACTTTATATCAAGCCACTCACACATCTGAAATATTATTTTTCCCCAGTATGTGTCAGTCTGTAAAATATGAAGGTGAAATATGGATCATATTTTACCTTCATATTTTACTTTGAACATTTAATGTAGAAAACAGACGACCTTTGGTTCTGTGTCTCTGCATACTATTGTAGAAACATCCGGGATTTCTGGCAAATATGAGCCGCAAATAGTGTTTAATCACCTCATTGCGTGCGTGTGTGCGGTCTTTATTAAGCTTCATGGTTATAACAGAAGGGGGTTTTTGGGTGGGCCCAGTGTCATCCTTGAATGTGAAACCACCACGTTCCTTTTGTAATTGGGGTCAATGAAGATGGCAGATCCCCCCCCATCCTGTAAGGACAACATCCTTCCCTTTGACGCAGCCTTGGGGAGAACATTCACCGGTCACTTCCTCTGCAGGCCATCCATGTCAAATGTCTCCAAGCACAGCAGGCTGTACTTTTTCAGTGAAGTGAATTATATTTGGTTAATTCTGTTTTTCCAAGGTGATGTGCAGGTAGAAAATAGGACGTGCCTTCACCCATGACTTCTGTCGAAAACACTGATGCACTCAATAGTACAATAATTTTTTTTTTAACCATGTGGGTGAAAACACTTTCATCACTGTGGTCAACTTTTGTCCAACTGCTGTAGAGAGGAAGCATAACTGTTATTGTTGTACCAATGCAAAATGGAGAGTTTTTGCTGAAATGTTCACAGATGTAGTTTCAGCAGAGGAGTCATTAACCTCTGGAAGTTGATGTGATGCGGCCGACGATGTGCTTTGATAAATTTGCTCCTGGCTTTCCAACAGCAGTCTCTTTAAATGATCGTACAACTTGCGTTTTGCTTGGGGATGCCAGATGCACTTTGTGGAATTGTGAGAGAGTCCACAAAAGTGACCGTACTGAAATCGACTTTGCCACCCATGTCTTCTATTGTGGTCAGATGGATTTTGACTTTGTTTCTTTGGAGTTAGGCTGGTTATAGTTGTCCACTCGTTGTTACATTTCTTTTTCATCAAGAAAATGACAAACTTTCTCTCCGTTTTCATTCAAGTCGCTCAAAGTTGCTTTTATCTGCTGTGCCCATATAAGATCAACATGTGTTTGTGGCATATATTTTTACTTACGTGAGCAATCTTCCTTCCTGTGAGGAACCATGTATCATATTTACTATCTAGCCCTTGGCTTGTGAATTTCCTTTAAAAAATCTTGATGTCTTTGTAGTGCGGTTGCCGTTTTATGCTAAACGCATCACTCTTTCTTGAGAACCCAAGTGAACAGTTGCACAGACTGCTCAGTTTAATGCGGTTTAGCTGCACAATGCACTCCTAGGAAGCATGCCGGTCTCAGGCTCAGTGTTCAGTTTTTATTTTAAGAGAAACCAGTTAGTCAGAGTGGGATTGGCAGAATGGCTGCAAATATCATATTTTGCTATTTCTTCCTTTTTAGGATTTTGTGATAACAATCAGTTTTGGTCCACACATTTCTGCTAACAAAAGCAATATGTGGTTGGATGCGCCGTGACGTATGTCTATAAAGTTAGGGCTCAAAATAAAGTTAGCACCAGGTCAAAATAAAGGTGGTTGTTGTTGTTTTTGCCATTCCCGTTGCTTTAAATTAAATTAAGGAACATGTTTAACTTGGAAATAAGCAGCAAAGTCTTTCACGTTTTTATTTCTGATCAGTCGACTTGTTTGAAATGAGGACGTGCGCTCCCACGCTCGCCTGCGTCCATTAGTTGGCGGAAAGCCCATATGTTGTCCTTCACTAAGTTCCTTGCTTCAGGCCAACTAAGCCAACCTGCTACTCACTGGTTGGGACCAAGATTTCTCCATTTCCTTGTGCACTTGGTTTTGTGCTGTTAAAGTTGTAGAACAGTTTGTCTAGCGCTGACATCTCGGTCTCTGATGACATATGGATTTCGACGCACCTGTCGTCCTCTTGTTGATGGCTAGTGGTGACAGGTGCGCCTTTCCTCCTTCCTATTTCACTTCTAAAGTGCTAAGAAGGCAGCTGCTTTGCCAGAAGAGTTGATCTGAATGACCAACATTGTGCTTTTGAGCAGTCGGGGCTTCTGTTGCAGTAATGGTGAGTAGACCCCAAAAAAGTTGTGCCACCTACAGAGCTCATGTCTTGCATGCGGTAATTTGGAAACCGTATGGCTAACAGGAAACGTTAACTAATATAAATTTTTCACAGTGATTTACACAGCAATCGCATGATCAGTTTGTCATGTTGACTTTCTGATGTTTGAACTTTGCTGCAGTCCAAAAGAGGTTTTGAAACCTTAATATGGGTGCTGCTCCCCTGGTAAGATGATCACTGTTCAGGTGTTAACGTTAGTTTTAGCAGAGAGTCACGAGCCCTTACCTTGTTACTTCAAGGCCCGGCAGAGTGTTGCGCCCATAGCTACCTGGCATCATCTTTCTGTTCCGCCCGAGCTGGTCTCAGAACAGGGCTTGGCTGCCAAGTGGTGACGTTCTTGCAGTCTTGCTTATTGTCCAGGCTCAGCATGGCATCCTCTACTTTTCTATGTTTGTCTTTAATGGGGCAGGGGGACAGGAGGTGCTCGGACAGACATGGTTGGATGGGTCCCACTGTCCGGGGACCCCTATGGAGCTGATCTGCTGGTCTCCAATAGGCACAAACGGCTCGAATCATGTCTTTGAGAAGAGTTGTACCTGCTGATGGTTCCGGCTGCTCGGAATAGGACCGCAGGCCTGTGAGGCGTTGTGATACCACAGTTTGGTCTGCTTTGAGCGCCTTCAGAGCAACTGATAGGGTTGAGTTTTGGTTAGGTTGTTACTGGTTTCACTATGGGTTCTGCGTGGGTGCTCGACCTTTCTCCTGTTGCCTACATTGCCCACTCCCCTCCCCCCACAAATCTCTGTACTCTTTTCGTTTTTCACTTTGGTCTTTGGAACCCAGTTATGACAGTTCTGCAGTTCAAAAAAACTTGCCAACCATCACCTTGCATCCCAACCCAATAGTCTGTTTTTGTCACTTGAACATTCGTTGCCATTTAACGGGGGGGGGCTACAATGTTCAAACAAATCTAATGCCCACCAGTGTTTGTCCATGACTTGGATGAGTCCTGTTACTCAGATCTTTTTGCTCCTCACATCAGCTGACAAGCTGACACCTAGTGACATCCATTTGGCTGGTTAGCCAAAAAAAAAAAAAAAGTATTTTACTTGCTTAACGCTTTCTTCCAACACACTGCAAGGAACTATGGAACGTTTAGAGAAAATGTTTGTAATACTTTCCCTAATTTATCTTAATTGTATAGCATTACAAATGAATGTTGTACCTAGTAAACCTCAAGGTAAAAAGGAAAACTATGAATGTGAACTGAAGGTCTAATGACCACAAATGGAGAAGGAGCTAATAATACGTCCGGTTGGATGGAGCACTTTAATTTATACTACATGCAGACTACTATATTGAGACTTGGGTGATCTGAAGCAGCTTCTGACTCTGTCCTCCAGGTTTCAACCACAAAACACTCCAGATGTCAGCGCCTCTGGTACCCCTGCGCAAAGGATTGTGCGGAGTCTGAAATTTCAAAGCACTTCTCCAGCAAGCATGCTCTACTGGTCTGAAGTTGCCTTCATGCGCTTTATTTTCTGCCCGAATCCCGATACCATGACGTAATGACCAGTCTCTCCTGCACACTGAGGCGGTTAAACCAAATGAGGATCCTTGTTTCCACTCTGTGGATGTCAACTTCCCGTAGCTTTACAGTGGACCTCATATTGACTGCTGTGTCGGTGGAGACCAAGTGGGCACATGGGAATACCTTCTGTAGGAACCTTCCTAAGGACCTGAAAATATGGAAGCAAACGGGTTACCACAGACCCTCCCCCAAGCACACATTTCTGGAAATGATAGCATTCACTATGGCTTGGGCCTTCTGCGGTCATGGATGAGTTCTTTAGTGCTGAGTGGAGGCTGCGTTTCAAGTTTGTAGGACCATAATAACTGCAGCTTTCTCCATATGTGACTGGAGCTCCACTCTTGTCGATCACAAGCATTGGCTAGCACCAGGTCAAGCCTGTTTGGTTATGAAATCTAAACTATTAAATGAAATGATTGTCAGTTGTGCCCTGCAGGCCTGGACCTCTACGTGTCACTTGCCTTCGCTGATGTAATCTTGTTTCAGGTTACCTAAATTTCAGTTGTGTGGCTGAAATGCCGGGTCTGTCACTCTGGGAGTCTTTACAAAGAATCTTCTGGCAAAAGGAAGCTTGCAGGGAGCTGCAACTATGTGCGTGTTAGCACTGATGTGCCATTGTTTCCGTTAAATGCTTTTTACAGGCCAGTAAATATTTAGTCGCTTTCAGATCCAACCTCTTGGAAGATCTGAAGTGCTCCATCATTGAGGCCTAAAATTGGTGCCTATTTGTGGGACAAGCTGCATTTTTTGTTCTTGAAGCTCACTAGAAGTCTATATTTTATGAAAATGCTTTAATGAGGCTGTGGGGAACTGGCTAATGGATAGAAAAGCTTCCACAGTATGCTCGCAGGTCTTTGTTGATGTGTGATGAAATGGTCTGTGAAGCTGATATGTTTGCACTTGAGATTGTGAGGAGATAGCTGAAACTTTTGGGCAACGGCAGCTGGGGGAATGTTCCTGCTGAGGAATTTGGTTAGGCCAAAGGGTTTGCTTCCACCGTGCGCTTTGAGCCGAGCTCAGAGTTTTCATTCTGGTTCCTCCCGAAGTATCATCCATCTTTTTAAGGGAATAACTTGTAAACCTTGAGCTTGGCTGCACCTTCAGTTGAATAACATGCTTTTCAAGGGCTTCTAGCACTGTGGACACAGCCATGGAGGATTAGTTGAACTCTACCAGGCTGCAGTGATGTTTTCCCAACCTGTCTGCTCAGAAGTAGCCTTCTGCACCAAGTTCCTTAGTGTCCACATCACAGGGGACCTCACGTGGAGCTTCAACACTAGCTCTGTCACCAAAAAAGCCCAGAAACGTCTCTACTTCCTAGGGAGGCTGAGGAGAGCTCACCTCCCTACCCCTATCCTCACCATTTTCTACAGGGGGACCATCGAGAGCATCATAAGCAGCTGCATCGCTTCCTGGTTTGGGAATTGCACAGCCTCTTACTGCAAAACCCTACAGCACATAGTGAAGACAGCTGAAAAAATCATCGGTGTTCTGATCCCCTCTGTCACGGACATCTACAACTCACGCTGCATCCACAAAGCCACCAGCATTGTGGCTGATCCCTCACACCCCTCCCAGCCAATCTTTTCTCTCCTGCCATCCAGAAAACGGTTCTGCAGCATACGGGCATCCACCTCCAGGTTGAGGAACAGTTTCTTCCCTGTAGCCAACAGACTGCTAAACCGGGAAAAAATGGCATAACTCCACCCCCCAGTAGCTGCTGCACCACTGTAACTTCTTTTCCTTCTCCTATTTCCTATTTATTGCTATTATTTATTTGGTAACATTTGCACTACACTCCCTTGTCTTTTCTCCTGCTGTACCACGTTGTGTTGCATCTATGGTCCTGGAGGTCTGTTGTCTTGTTTCACCATGTACTGTGTAGATGGATGAAATGACAAACTCTTGCCTTGCCTTCTGCTGAGGCATGAGTTTGTGTTCGATGTTGTTGCTCAGGTCTCCAACTGCATGGCTTTTTTTTTTTTTTTTTCTTTTTTTTTTCTTTTTTTCTTTCCTCCTCCAGTGTATTGATAGCGTGAAACCGCTAAAGTAAGAAACCCTGACAGATGTATAGAAGCAAAGTATTGTCGCATGTCTTCAAACTGCAGGTAGATAATAGTAGATCATAAGTGGTTATTGTTGCACCTCTCCTTGGACGAAGGCATCCGATGGATGGATAAATAAAACTAATCATACCTGTACAAGTTGCACATGCTGGAGTAGTCAGTCATTATTAGTTGACTGACTAAATTATTAATATAAATTTACAGTTTTTAATAGCAAGATTAATAATCTTTTCTTTTTGATCCCTGTGTTAGTGTTTTTTTTTTTTTTTTTTTTTTTTTTTTTAAATGGAGTAATGCATGTATTTTTTTTTTTATTGTGTAGTATAGTGTAAGAGCAGGCAAGGTCTATATTTAAAATTCTATAAATATCACTAACCTCCAGCTGAAATATCCCTACCGCTGTTTAACTAGCAAGAGGCTAATGGTCGGTTCCTATAGCAGGACTCGGCCACGTGCCTCCGTCAACTCAGGCGGTCACCCGCTCAGCTGGCAGACTCTCACTCCCAACAGCTGCATGAGGGGGAAAAAAAAGTCCTTTTCTGTAGAAAACTTGGGGAAAAACAATACAGATTTCTTTAAAAAAAAAAAAAAAAAAACAGCTTGTTGAGCATGTTGTCCAAATTAGCAAATGCCATATTTTTTTGAAATGACCTAAATGTTAATGACATATTGCTGAATGAGCTATTTTTTGGCACCACACTTCTGCAAAACCAAAAATCCTGCAGTGGCCATGGCTCAGATGAACACCAGTGATGTAAATCCTATGAGCAAAGGTGCTTAACAAATCTAGCATGGGCTTCATAACTGACTTTAAAAGATGGAGCAAAGTAACTTCAGAACTTTCTTTAAATACTGTATATAACCTTGCAATCAGAAATTATTAAAAATAAAAAAGGATGGGGAATAGAAGAAATTGTTGTGTTTTCTTACAGATCTTTGGACCTTATTTGTAAACTTGACAGCTGTTTTTAAATATATATATCAGTGCTCTTCATTGTTTTTGGATGGGGTGGACCTCAACTGATAGATAGTGTCCTATTGTCTAGCCCCCACTTCCCGAATACTCTTCTTGCTGCCTTCCAGTGTTTTAAGTGTCCCGTGAGCATTCTCCTGACCACTGGAGGTTGTCACCATTACTCTTTGGCATCATCTTTGTATCGTGTGTCGTGTAGCAGAAGAACCACTGAGGGACAACGTTGAAAAGATCCGGATCGTGGAAGCTTCATAGTGTCCTAGTGTCTTAGGCTGGGTGGGCGGTAGGATAACTCCTGCTTTGTTTCAGAGGCTCTAGGGTGAGCAGTGCATGATGGGGATTCACTATGGTGAGGCCTGTCTGAGATTAGAATCCTCTTAATCTTCCTCATCTTTATCAAAAGTAGTCCCAGCATTTGTTTAATGTTTATGAATCTTGTTAATATGACTTGGTTTTGAGTAGAAGGTTCAATAGAGTAAAAATACAGAATTATTGTACAGTGTTTTGTGTAACATTAAACCAAGAGCATCTTTTTCAGCAGAGCCTTTATCGGTGATCACCTTAACCCCGTGTGGTGAAACCGGCTGAGAGCAGCACAGTGGGAGGTGAGGGGGTGTTGATCTGTCCCCATTGTGGTCCACCCCCACTTTGGGCTTGTGCAACTGTTGAATGCAGACTGAGGAGGAGGTTCCTCACGTAGGTGCCGACACTCAGGCCCATTGGAGTGACCGACCAGCTTCCCCACCTGCATCTGCACGATCATGTTGGGCTTTACCTTCTCAAACAGGAACGGGAACGTGAATGTGGACAAGGTGCTGCTGAAGCTAATTCGCATTAATAAATATATTGGCATGAGGGTCGGGAGCTCTGGACACCCGGTATTACAGCTCCCCTTTTTGCAATAAGAATAAGAAATCAGGACGAGCTCAGGCATTGTACAGGTTAAATACCAGCACGCAGTGCAGTGCGCTGAGTCCTGCTGCTTGCTCTTTTCATCTGACATGATGATCGCTTATATGACTCATCCCTGCATTGGACCAGAGATGGGGGAGGAACGCCACACCACCCAGCCTGGCATCTCTCCTCAAGCTGGCTGAAATGTTCTTCTGATGCATCTTCTGAAGGGCCTGCTGCTGCTGCTGCTACGCTCCATTTTTTTTTTTCGAAGTTCTCATCTGATCAGCTGATTTTTACCCTGAAAGTCACAAAATGCGGATTGCATGTTAGATCTCACTTTAGCATGAAGTATCAAGAACCTTATGTCAACAAAAAAAAAAAAAGTCTGGTAAAACACAATCGCATTAAGGCTGCGCAAAGAACTTTTGCGGCAGGAACACCAAACGGCACCGAACCTGCATTTCTCCTCTCGGTTGCGAGTGATTTTGGAGAGAAGCGTTAGCCAGATGGAAAAAACGCGGATGCAGATGTAATGAATACTTTTCTGGCTTGCTGATCACCACGTGCCCATCCTCCACGGCCTCCGGCAGCACTGCGTTCGACCCCATCTTTCATCTTTGTAGGTCACACTAATGAAGGATGTGGGTTCTACTTCACAGTCCTGCATTTTTTTGTATGACTAGTGAAGGGGTACCGATCCTTTCTCATAACGCAGCTTTGTGATCGGCTTGTGCTGCCGGCCTCCTGAAGCAGCACCCAACTTCTCTTCGGAAAACCTCAGCCTGCCTGGTCTTCTAGCAGTAGAATAATTGAACATCAGTTCTGTAAGCTGACTGCCACTGTATTTCGCGATTCATGTTGTGTCTGTAGTCGTATGCGCTTACGTGCCTGGTCAAGGTTTCGTGCCGACCTGACACGCTGAACGTCTTTGACCCTGAAGGTTTTGTTCTTGTGTTTTGGCCTGAAGGCTGTTAAACGTCACCGAATGTTCTGGAGTCAGAGGTATTGCAACTGACAGGGGTGAGTGATCTGAAGCTGCACTGGTGGTGATGTCTTACGTTCTGTAATGGATGGGAGATTGCGGTAAATTTTGTTTCTCCGTGACAGTGATGGGTGACCCTGATCTTCGCAGGCTACAGGTGTGATGGCTTTCCTTCCCGCTGATCTCTTAATTGCTCGGCCTTCGCCGGTACTTTGACTCCATGCATTGCTTAATTCAAATCAGATTAAAGCAATTGCTTTGGCTGAGCACTCATTATTCTTTTTCAGTCAAGTTAAACCAAATTAGTACCCTTGGTCCAGAAATATCCATTACAGTGGAAAAGACATTGAATCCCCCCCCCCCCCCCAAAAAAAAAAAAAAAAATTAATAACTTCCTACGATTATTGGGGACAATTGGTTGTTTTTACTTGTTAGGGAATTAAATACTTAAGGCCTAACTAAAGAAAGGTTTTCATCTCATGTACAGCTGGGTCTTTTCTGTTTTGAGAAATTTAATTTGGTTTACTGGTGTTTCCAAAAAAAAAAAAATGTTTTCAGCTAACGCTGTCAGTTTGGAGTCGAGCATCGTGTCCCACCAAAATCTCAGTCGAGACTGAGCAGTTAAGTGCTCGGCTGGAATAAACACTGACGTACCCTGTGGTTCAGGAGGGCCAGAACTTCCCGCCCCCACTCTAGGAGAAAGGTTTATTTTTATTTATTTATTTTTTTGTCCAGAATCAGCACAAACATAGGTGCCACAAAGTCTACAATGGAGAGCAGCTGCTTCTGCCCCTGCAGACGGCAGGAATTCTGCAGGAGACACCCTCTCTTCATCCCTTTCGAGCATCTCTGGGCTGCCATTGTGAGGTGCCAGCAGGCCCTGTGCGCAGGCGGGTCACACCAGCTTTGTCCTCCCAGCAGCCAGTGCTGGGGGACGGCCGGATTTGCCCAGTAAATAGCAGCAGAATGACTATGCCTGTTGTGTCCAAGCAGTCATGTGATCGCCCATGTAGTTGAAACACCCTCCCAACCCCTTCCCCCCCATGGCTCTTATTCCATTTTCTTTTACTGGAAGGGGTGTGAAAGAAACGGGGGACCCAGCCCTGCCCTAGCCCTGCTTTCTGAGCGCAAAGCCGCCTGGGAGTTCTCCGTATGGGCCGCACAGGCTCTGTGATGTGTGGGATGATGGTTGACTGGCAGTTTAATGCCGCCGAGGGAAGAAAATGACATGTTTTCCCTCCTTAGAGCGGAGAAGCCAGCATGTTTCCATCCCTCTCTGTTGCATCCAAAAATAAAGCTCTGCTGCTGCGCTAACCTTTAATTTTTACCCTCTCTTCTGTCTCCACGCAGAATACGCAGAGCTTTCTGCAGGCATGTGGACAGGTCTGTCACATTTTGACCTTTTAGTAGACATTTGCAGTGTCTCGCATTTTACTGGTTGCCTACATTTCATCACACTTTGTCTACGCATGCCTTTTTCGCTAAGGATTTCCCATTAGGAGGGGTTTTGGGATTGGGGCTACCTACCGATCCAGGTCATCTTGAAAAGAATCAGGTGTTAAAATGCGATGTTTGTCTCTGCAGCAGGGCTATATAATGTTGTCCGAATCATGAAAATGCTTGGCTGCTTTTGCAGTCGCAAAATTACAGTCCCTAACATTAAAATGACATCAGCATTCATGTCCCTGCATTTGTATTTACTGTATAGTTTTAAGCACAGTGACTGTGTGTCCTTTTTACCAGCCACATGAAAAACTGTGGTCGCCCCCCCCCCCCTTATTTTTTTTTTTTTATTTTTTTTTTTTAAGGAATATACAGTTAGGTCCATAAATATTTGGACAGAGAGAACTTTTTTCCAATTTTGGTTCTGTACATTACCACAATGAATTTTAAATGAAACAACTCAGATGCAGTTGAAGTGCAGACTTTCAGCTTTAATTCAGTGGGTTGAACAAAAACATTGCATAAAAATGTGAGGCAACTAAAGCATTTTTTTAACACAATCCCTTCATTTCAGGGGCTCAAAAGTAATTGGACAATTAAATAACTGGAAATAAAATGTTCATTTCTAATACTTGGTTGAAAACCCTTTGCTGGCAATGACAGACTGAAGTCTTGAACTCATGGACATCACCAGATGCTGGGTTTCCTCCTTTTTAATGCTCTGTCGGGCCTTTACTGCAGCAGCTTTCAGTTGCTGTTTGTTTGTAGGCCTCTCTGTCCAAAGTTTAGTCTTCAACAAGTGAAATGCATGCTCAACTGGGTTAAGATCAGGTGACTGACTTGGCCATTCAAGAATTTTCCACTTCTTTGCTTTAATAAACTCCTGGGTTACTCAGCAACGCAAAAAGACCTGGACGTCCATGGAAGACAACAGTGGTGGATGATCGCAGAATCATTTCCATGGTGAAGAGAAACCCCTTCACAACAGCCAACCAAGTGAACAACACTCTCCAGGAGGTAGGCGTATCAATATCCAAGTCTACCATAAAGAGAAGACTGCATGAAAGTAAATACAGAAATGAACATTTTATTTCCAGTTATTTAATTTGTCCAATTACTTTTGAGCCCCTGAAATGAAGGGATTGTGTTTAAAAAAAAAAAAAAAAAATGCTTTAGTTGCCTCACATTTTTATGCAATGTTTTTGTTCAACCCACTGAATTAAAGCTGAAAGTCTGCACTTCAACTGCATCTGAGTTGTTTCATTTAAAATTCATTGTGGTAATGTACAGAACCAAAATTGGAAAAAAGTTCTCTCTGTCCAAATATTTATGGACCTAACTGTAAACCAGTCTGTTTCAGGCTATCATACTGTGAGGGCTTTTGACCCCCTTTTCTGAAAGACAGTTGTGATGCCATTGCCTAATTTAGTTTTTTCCACTTGGAGCAGAGAAACATATTGGTAGCAAATTTCTGTACAGAAAGTTCTGCCATTTTTGCCTTCTCTGTGCCATCGAACACAAAAAGCCTGACTGCGTGAAATATTTTCCAAACGGAATTAATTGGTCAACAAAACTAACTTTATAGGTTAAAAATTGAACATTTGCCCTATTTTCCGCCGCTGAAAGGAAACAATTGCTTGAAAAATACATGGGATCCTGACAGACGTGGCGACAGCCCACATGAACATTTTTGCGGACCTTAATTTGGGGATACTCCTTAGAAAGAGGATTTATGTTTTCATGGATTGTCACTAAATCAAAAACCGGATACCCAGAACAGCAGCCTACAACAACCTCTCCACCAAGGATATGGAGGCCTGCACATCAACATTTCTCCTCTTTGTGTTTTTACGCAGTTGTGATGAACACAGCAAAGCTTTAGTAACTCCATAATTGTCTAAATCGTTTCTAATCTACTTTCAAGTTCCTGTTTCTGTGTCTTTGTCTAAATACCTATTCTGAATAGCAAGTATGGTCTGGCCTGCCATGGGACAGTTGCCACACATCTCAAGCAGCCGTGATGAGATCATCTGACTGATTTACTTAAGCAAAAAAATATCTGTTTCTAGATGTTCATTCACCAGTTATAATTCGGTTTTTAAATCTGGAAAGTTTTTCTCTGGGGTGGGGGTTCTCGCAGTGTATTGGTGAGGCTGGTGGTTGTATTGCACGCGGTCTAAATGTGTCCATTTACTTTGTTGAACAGTACTAAGGGCAGCATATAGGTGTGTTTTAGTTTTATTTTCTCATTTATTTTGACATTTCCATTGAATAAGGAGTGCTGTGAAAACAACTGATATATTGAGTTTTTTGGACTACGTTTGAACAAAAGTGGGTGGAAATTTAATTACTTCTCCTGGTGCCTCAGAGCTGAGAAGTTTAGCAAGGCTGTCGGCTGACAGTGTAATAAAACACGTCGAGCACTGTGACCCCATTAGCTTCAAGAACGGACCCATATTTTTAGGTTGTGGAAGTCCTTTCATCATCATGGTTTGTATTTATTTCCTCTGCCGTACGTCTTGATTTCTCCCCGCCACCTGTTGCTGGGGAAGCAGCAGTTATTAAGGTCACAGTTGCAGAAATGCAGCCGGTCATCTTTTTAACCAGGCGACTGCAGCCCGTAACAGGGAAACGGGGGGGGGGAAAAAAAAAGCGCGTGAAGTGTGAGCAGCATCAACCCTGTTTTATTGAAAACCCCAATAAATACAGTTTTTCTTTTTCTGTTCTTTCTGCAGGACCTCTGTTGTAGCTGTGTACCTGAGCAATGAGGAGCAAATACAGATCCTAATACACTGAACCTAGAGGTAAGGGGTCATCCCTCCACATGAGTCACACTCTTCCTTCCATATGGGGTCTACACCCAGCAGATCCTCACCAAGCTCTGCTGTTGTGGACGATCTGCTGTGCGACAGTGATGTTAATTCCCATCAGGAAAAAATGTGATGTAAGGTGATTTACAGTGAGTGTCTGAATTTTAAGTCTGCAGTTTCTTTAAATTGAGTCTTTTTTTTTTCTTTCTTTTTTTTTAAGGCAGATTTTAAGGCTTTCCAGTTTAGATGTGAGCAACCTTATCAGCTCCTGAAGCTTTGGTCATGTGAGATCGGCGGTTGTTTCACCCACACTGCACCATGCTCCCCGCGGTATTAACCCAGGCAAAAAGAGTGTAGGTGTTTGCCCTAAGGAACTCTGGGTGAAGTGCACAACAGCACAGCAGAAGGCCTGAGATGCAGCAAGCACTTTCTGTATGGGATCCTTTGTTCTCATTCATGCACATTTGTTTCTAAAAGGCAACAGCGCTCTTTCACCTGCGAGTTCACTGCCAGTACAACAATAGGTGCATTTGCTGTCAATGGGAAATGCTAGTTTGCTGGTGGTAAGGAAGATGCGAACACCCAAAAAGTCTTTTTGTTGTGGCATAATGCCTTTTATGTTTGTTTATGACAGATGGGGTACAAACTCACCCGCTTGGGTTTTACACAGGCCTGGTTTTGTGCGGATGCATGCAGTTACACACTTGTGTAGGTGAACGGAAATGTCAGTTTTGCAGCTGATGATGACTCGAGCAGAGCTCTCTTGCCGAGGTGGGACGGCAACTGACTTGCGAGCGTTTTTCACACCCAGCGGGAGGTGGGCGTACCGTGCTGCTCTTTTGCCCATCAGTGTCGGTCTGCTTTTGCACCCGTGTGCGGGATGGCTATTGTTGCAGGCGCGACGTGCAGTTTTGGCATTTGCAGAGGCCTTTGTTGGGGACCTCCTATCGAGCGGCCATCAGTCTGCAGAATGAGGTGACAGGGAGGCCGATGATAGGCATAAATGCCATGTTGCTGCCTGCCATTGTCATTTGCTTGTAGATGAATCTCATACTTTTTTTTTCTTCTTCTTGTAATCTGTTTCAATGATTTTTCTAACCATGTTTCTGTCGTTGTTCCTTCCTGAAACTTTCCCTTCCGGTTTGTTGCCAAATCTGCAGCTCCATACCCCAGGAAAAAGGAATGCATTGTGGGAAGCATACTAGAGCAGTGTACAATGTGCTATAAATGGAAAGGAATTTTTTTTTTTTTGGTGAATTCTTCAAGGGTGGCAAAGTGGATATCTGCCACTACAACAAGGGCCCTTTTGCAAGAATTCTCAACTGGCCATTTTTACACATGCACCACCCAATTTATAGCTGTTCCAGTGTTCTCAGCGGTGTTTTACATTAACCTGTTTGCTTAGCAGACCACTTTATAAAGAGTGACGCACATACTGCAGCTTTTCATTCTTAAAAATGGTTTCAGCCATATGTATAGCTGGATATTTACTAAAGAAATTTGTATTAAATGAGCTGCTAAAGATATTTATGCCTTCTTCCCCACATCAGTGTGCTGCAGTAAACCTTTGAACGTCATGCGATGTGTTGAGAAACCCTGCATCCATTTGAATTAACGCTAGGCGCTGAGTTCATGGTTATTCTGGATTGGTGTCGTGACCTGGATGTGGGCCAGTGCCAGTGAGTCACTATGACTACTTGCATGGTACTACTGACTATTGTTACAAAAGTGACACCCAAGAATGGAGCTGGTTTTGCCATATTGAAACAATTTAAATCCAGTCCAACTGCTCGGGCATTTCATTGCTGACCTGCCCACACGTTCATTGTTGAGTGGGGGGAGGCCATAAGTCATATACAGTTGACTCATTAATTCCATTCACCTTCCTCTGCTGTTCAATTTCCTCAACACCTTTGGGTAAATGAATCGCCCTGGATTAAATTTATGTGGCTTTTCTTGCAGATGAGATTGTGAGGGCTGACGCTGTAAATCGAGGCACGAGGAGCAGAGTAAAATACCTGGCAAAATATTCCATTTACTGTGAAGCTGAAGCAAAAGATGCATCTGCATGCCACCCCCTTTTGGAGCGAACAGAAAATTAAGGTTTGCTGTGATTTTAGAGAGACTGACTGACTGTTTTGTCCTTAAAAGTGCTTTTCCGTGATGTAAACAGAGCGATTTTTGGAGCCACTGGGAGTTATGGTGTTGCGATTAAAGAAGACGCAGCACACGCCCAAGCCGGGCCCTTTCAGCTGCGGCGCGTTTTTGTTGACATCTGTTTGCATTTTCTCCCCCTCAGCATGCGTTCCTCCCCACATGCTGTTTTAATAAGAGCAGTTTATTCTAGGCTGCGACAGACTGCCCCCGCCGACCCACGGGCCCCTCCTCTGCGGTGCTTTGCGCTGACCCTCAGCAACGCAGAATTAAAGGCATCCGAAAGTATCAGAGTTTCTCTCCAGGAAAAGACCGGATTAAATCTACTACTTTCATGAGCTTGAAGACTGATCTTTCTAGGCCTGAGTGTCGGGCAGGGATGTGAGCATTGTTTCCACAAGCGTGCCACCCCCCCACCATCAGCTTTGTCCTCTCCCTTTTTCCCCCTATTCTGGGGCTCTTTGTGTGAGTGGATTGCTTTTTAGCCCTTGGGCTGCATTTACCGCAGTGTTGCTGGGTTTGGGTGTAATGAGGCTGTGGGGCACCTACACTTGTCAGCAGGGGGTGGAGAGGTGGGGGGATTTACGCACATCGGCCACAGAGTCAGGAACATCAAAGTACCAGACAAGATTTCAGCACATCTCACGTCAGGCTTCACAGCAGCACCATCTCCATAGCTTTCCATTCCAGGAGCGGTCACATTGATAAATGGAGTAACTTGATATTTCCCTGGTTCTGCTGAAGCTTGTGTGCCATCGTGGAACCTCAGTGCAGTGATGTTGAGATGAAGGGATGATTTCCTTTTTGCAATGCTGTCTTTGAGTCAATGTGAAGCCCAGTTGCTTCTAGCTCAAATGTTTTGGATGGTAATAAAATGAACTTAATGTACAGGTTTTCAGTTTGTACTTCTTTAATCACACTGCTCCCACATTTGCTGTGATTTCCAATGTCTGTCTCTCTTTAAGGAATGGGGAGAAATTTCCTTCTGTTTGTTTTAGCAAGGCATCATCATTGTATGAAACATATGCACCACTGTCATGGCAACTGCTGCCAGAGTTCAGTGGTTACCATGGTATTGTGATCCTGAGCTTGATATGTTGAGAAGCTCTGTCCTTGTGTGAGAATGAGGGTCTGAAATGTGCGTATGCATTGAAGAGAAAGATGGGGAGGCTGACATCTCCACAGCTGTCCTGCCACAACAAACCATAACCAGAAGGTTGCTTGTAGGCAAACTTCTATCTGCTAAGGTGAGAACCAGCAAATTAGTTGACAGTTTGCAGCCTAAAGTTACAAAACATTCCATGAAAGAGTCTCCCTGACCACACTGATGCTTAGCAGCCTGGCAGTCTTTTCTACAAAATTGTGTGTGTGTGTGTGTGTGTGTGTGTGTGTGTGTGTGTGTGTGTGTGTGTGTGTTAGAGAAGAGAAGAGCTGCCATTTCTGAAGCTCCTTGGGAGTGCACGTCTCACAAGGGCTGAATTGAATGTGACCACTACAGTGGAGGATCTTGCTGGTCTTGTCTGATTGGTCAGTTTGAAAGAGGCATCTGAATCACGGACAATGGCCGCTGCCTGGTGTCATTGTTGTGCACAGAGTTACCGTGCACCCCAGTGAGAGGCCTGACAGGTATATTGTGCCGGAGATTCTAAACGGGTCTTAAACTGGCCCAGGCAGACTAATGACTTTCCGCATCGATGGACATATTA
Organism: Heterotis niloticus; assembly: GCA_018136845.1. Taxonomy (NCBI): domain Eukaryota; kingdom Metazoa; phylum Chordata; class Actinopteri; order Osteoglossiformes; family Osteoglossidae; genus Heterotis; species Heterotis niloticus. Next base: position 13,645,199 of record CM030895.1, read on the forward strand.
TGAGCTTGGGAGGATGGTGACAATTCCTTTATTCACTCCAAGGCCCCCCACGTGTCCTGTGAACTCACCCGGTTTGCTGGTGGGGCTCCAAATTAGCCTCGGCTTGAACTCCAGGCTGTACGGTTGTCTGCCCGCTGCTCACGCGTTCCTGCTCGCACGTATCTTCCCAACCAGTTGAAATATACACACGGGGATCACGCACTTCAACAGTGACCTCGTTCAGGACGCTGTGTGTGTCATCCAAGAATGTATCCCATACCTCAGCCACATGACACAGCAAAGAAAAATTTCCACTTACCAGTATTAAGGGTGGAAAATTCCTGCAATGGACAGAAGTGTGTGTGTGTGTGTGTGTGTGTGTGTGTGTGTGTGTGTGTGTGTGTGTGTGTGTGTGTATATATATATATATATATATATATATATATATATATATATATATATATATATATATATGTGTGTATATATATATGTGTGTATATATATGTGTATATGTGTGTATATATGTATATATATGTATATGTGTGTATATATATGTATATGTATATGTGTGTGTATATATATGTATATGTGTGTGTGTATGTATGTATGTATGTATATATATATATATATATATATATATATATATATATATAATTCCTCCCCAATGAAAAAGGTTTTTTTTTTTTTTTTTTTTTTTTTTTGTGTGTTTTTGTTATCTTTTTAACCATTTCAATGAGTTGGAGAAAGGATCATTGTACACACTTGTTTTTGACAGTAATAACTAGTTTATGCACTTAAACACTTTATCATTAAATCTGGCTTAGACTTTCTTTTGTGCAGATGTTTGCGGAATGAATAAAATTGTTCTATAACCAAGCTAGAATAAGTGGTTTAAAGTTCTCTCACTGCTGGAGTTTCTCTGCTTTAACCATTTCAGTGCATGTAGAACAAAAAGAATATTTTTATTGTTGATCTGTACTTTAAATGAAAGTCAGTTGTACATTACCGCATGCCAGTCAAAGAAGCCCTTTCTGTGATTGAGTCAACCTGCAAGTGTCCTTCTGTGTATGATCCTAATGCCTTTAGTAGGAAGGCATTTGGTGCTGATGCTCTTAGATGGCTGGGATCTCATCGAGGATTGGCTGCTTTAGATGCATAAACCAAGTTGTTTTTTTTTTATTTTTTATAAATATATAGAGGATAGGTTTAATAAAACATAATAATAATTAATGCAGATCTGAATGGGTCCAGTGGAGATGTCATTTGGTTAGTGGCCAATAGGTCAGCAAGTTGTACTGTCCCATATGTTCACATCATAGCCAATAAGGGTCAGGTTTTAGTGTAATTTGGTCTAGTTCTTTTGGAGATTAAGTTCCTGGTCAAGCTAAGTGCTGAGAGCTACGCAGGAAAGAAAGCAAGTGTTTAATTTAATCAGTACTTCCTTCTTAAATTAGACCGAGAGATGGTTTGTTCCACAAAAAGGTCATTACTCAAATGTGACACAGACCAGGGCAGGAGCTGTTGATCGATTCTGTATGTAACTACAGTGTAATGTGGGCTGACAGTGGTGGACTAAGTGTCTGTACTTCAAGAATCAGAATCAAGTGTCTGCATCTGTATCTCTCTGTCTGGTGGTGAAATGCACTTTTGTTTATGCTGAGTTGTACGTCAGTTTGGAGTAAAGTCACTTAATGAGACAATAGCTGGGTTTTTCTGATGGAACAGACCAGCAAACGCTCTCTTTTGCTCACACACGTACGCACATGCCCTGCATGTTCTGTGTGTACCTGGCAGTGGTATTTGTGACAGACTGTAAATAAGAATGCACAATAAAGAGCCAGTGATCAGTAATGCAGTAATCTCTTGGTATCAGAGAATAACTTGTCCCTGAAAGCATGTTGGATGCTGAAATTATGGACACAGAGTGCCTGTTTTCCATTATTTTAAATGGGGGAGGGGAAATATACAGTATAACTGGGATGGCTGCGAGTGTAACTATCAACCCTTGATTTCACCATGATAAAGCACTTTAAGCATTTTCTAATTAGGCAACCGATGTTTAATATCATTTGTATGTTTATAGCTCATGGTACAACAAGGGCAGTACAGGACTTTTCAGGTGTTGGTGCTGAAACTGGTGCCATATCCCCACACAGCACCTATGTTAAACATGGGTAATGAGAGGGTGCAAGGTTTGCAGCTTGAAGTCAGTGTTATGAGATGTTGATGAAGGGAAAATTTGGGTCAAAGTAACCCGCCGTGTCGGTATCTTTCCTTGAATCAACAACTGACATTTAAGTAAATGGGTTTATTGAAAAAAATTTAACTCCGAGTAAATGCGAATACACAGGGTAAACGGCAAAGTGAAACTAGCTGAGATAGCTGATAAGACACCAGCGTGGCAATACAGCTTATTACAATACATATAGTATTTTTTTTTTAACCATATACTGTATAGTACTGTACTGTGTGTGTGTGTTGCTTAAAAAAAAAAAAGTTTCCATCCAGATACCAATATTGATGTATTCATTTTTCAGAGCCATGAAAGACAGTTTGATTATACAGTTTGAACACTGAGGAATTGCTGTACTAAATATTTATCAAAGTTTGTAAAAGCAAAATGTGTTACTGAAAAGCTTGTAAGTCGAAACTCCCTGTTTGAACTGCAAATCGTACAGTATAAAATATTGACTGTTCTGTAGTAAAATTCTGTTTCTTTGTGGGGCTCAGCTCTTGTACTGTGTGCTTTTAGACACTATTCAACCCTCACTGGTTGAATAGTGTGTATAAGTAAAGACCACCTGAAGAAATAATGGGTGAACATGAGCCTGTCTGCTTAGCAGTTATTGATCGAGAGTGATAAGCTTAAAAATTGCATGCAGTTATGTTACAAAGAAGCTATTCATGTAGGATTAATAAGTAAGCCAACTACTTTTCAGGCCTTGTTAAAATGATTTTGTTTTTAAATTTGAATGAGCCAATGTAGATGCAAGTTCACTTTCATGGCAACACATTTGCATTCATAAACTATCCTTGCTGAAGCATTATTCCAACTTTTTACGTAAATAAATCTGAATGATGCCACAAACTATTTCTACTCCATGGAAACAATGTGTCGCTGTATAGATGGCCAATGTAACGTGGTGACTGGTCATGGTGTTAATGGGACATGGCTCTGCTTAATGCTTCCTATCTTGACAACAGCCTGGGCATTATGTGGACAATACCAATTTCTGGATGGAGCAGCTGGTCTGAATGAGTGCGGGTAGAGGCCTGTTCCGTCCATGTGCCATGACAACCATGGATTACTCTGCCAGTATTTCTTTAAAAAGGCCTTTGTTGGGACAACACTGGTGCCTTACACCACACAGATGCCCGAGGGAGGTACAGCTGTCATGTGGGGAAAGTCACTCCTCTCCTCTCGCATCTCCACCCCGCCCCCCAGTCCCTCGACACGATGGGCTAAGACGTGTCCTTCTGGGCACGTCTGCCAATTAAACACAAGCACGCTTTGTGTGGGGAATTAGCCCCAATCTACAAGCAGGCTGCAAGAGCAACACCAGGATTTACATGGTCTGGTGTGTGTGTGTGTGTGTAGGATCTATAGCAGTGTATATTTATGACTTCAGCCCTTACACTGTTGGTTAAACAGGATTATTCAGTGGAAGCCTGACTCTTTGCTTACACTTTATCATTGTTGGTTTTAATGTTTTTTTTTTTTTTTGTTTTTTTTCTCCTCCTCTTTAATTCCCTAAAAGAAAAGAAATCCCCTGCTGAAAGCATATAAAAAGGAGAACTTGCAGCATTTAACACTGCTCTGATTTATTAATGTTGTCTTGACAGGTTTGTTAACTTCTTTTAATCGTACCTTTCTCTTTCTGCAGTTCTGTTTTGCAGTTATATTTGATTTGCTGTCGGCCAAAAGAGGAGGGGAAATAATTTTGCATCATATTGGATTTTCCAATGTGAGACCTTCTGAAAATAGCACTCGGGTTAAAAGCACTGGTACTTCATGGGTCGTTGGCAGAGGACAGGGATCACAAAGGTCTCCTTTGTAATGCTATTATGCAAGTCACCTTTTGTAATATCGTGCAAACATGGCATCTTTTAATATTAAACACGCAAGTATGAGCTCAGAATATGGTTGTGGTCATGAGGTGTGTGACGCACTTGGCAGTTTGTTCCAATGTTCAGCCTTTGCTAACTTTGGACATCTTGCTAATTTAATTCGCATAAAGTAAAAATGGATGTGTGGGTTGAGCGCAGAAGGGGCCCAGAAGTGGAGCACGTGGACAGCTTGTCAGGGCCATTTCCCTCTCCCCTTAGAGACGCAGCCCATCAGTCAGCTGTCCAGGCCTCTCCTGAGAGTGAAAAGGGCCCCGTCCTCAGGTCCGCGAGGTCACGTCTGAGCGGAGCAGCTTTGTGACGGATCTCGACAGCGGTAGATGACTGCAGCTGTCACTGCCGTTTTTACCACAGTCTCAAGCCAGCATAGCCCCCACAGAGCAGCGTGTTTATTGAAGACATCCGTTCCTTTCTTTCTGGCAGCCGGGGGGGGTGTCAGGGACTGAGCTCAGCAAAACACCATGCAGGCGCTGTGTTGGTGTGAATGAGGCACTCTGATGAACTTTGTGATATGGACCCGGTGCTGGCTAACTGGACGAAATCAAAATGGAGAACATATTTTTAACTTTTGGAGATTTATATCCAGGGAGGTTTCTGTGCACTGAACCTCTGCATAGACGTTCGTCTCGGCCAGATTTCTCATCTCTGCTTCAAACAGAACAAAGTGACTCTGCATTTGGCTTCTTCTGTCATTAAAGATTTGGTATCGGGAGTGCAACTTGAATTCAATCCTCACTAATGGGTTCCTCTTGTTTCACTGGGTGAAGAAATGCATTGTGGGTCTAATGGAATTTCCTCTTTTGCTTTAAATTCTGAAGATAAGAAAAGGAATACTTTCCTTTAGCAGGTGTCTCTCTTTTTGTTCCATTTCAAATATAATTTACATTTGATCACAGCCCAATGTTCATGATTTCTTCTTTTTTAAAAATGTGTTTAGGTGTTGACAGACAGCCTGAAATACACTGTATGGCCGAAAGTGTGTGGATCCTCCCCCTCTCTAATGACTGAGCTGAGCTGTTTCAGCTGCACCCACACAGCAAACAAACACATTCTAGACAACTGTGTGCTTCCAGCTTTGTGGCCACAGTTTGGGGAAGAAGTTCCTTTCCTGCTCCATCATGACTGTGCCACCCCCCGATACACAAAGTAAGCTCCATAAACACATGGTTTGCCCAGGTTGGTATGGAAGAGCTTGAGTGACCTCACCTCAACCCCACTGAACATGTTTGGGGTGAACTGGAACGCCAACCATGATCCAGATTTTCTCGCCCAGCCTCACTGATGCTCTTGTGGCTGAATGGGCACAAAAATCCCAATCTGGTGGAAAGCCTTCACAGAAGATGGAGGCTGTTATAGCAGCAAAGGTGGAAACAACTCCACATGAATGCCTCTGGATTTGGAATGGGAGGTTCAATAAGCCCATATGGGTGTGATGCTCAGGTGTCTACATACTTACAGCCATATTGTGTACTATTACAGCTATTGACAAAATTAGCTTATTTAGAAAGGATTTTTACACATTGAAAAATTTGTATCATAATTGTTTGTATTCTGAATAGGTTTGGTCAGTGTTTGTCACATGGTGTCTCCTCTATAGACGGACGTGCAGAATTGCACAGGTGAGGGGCAGTTAGGGGAACATGCTGGAAGATGTCGACACTATCAACGTCACATCATTGGAACATGGGCACTTCAGCTATAGGAAATGTAAATGTAATTATTTTGTGCTTTTATGTTACATAATCCTTGTTGTCAGGGCAGAAAATTTCAATATTTTCTCAGTCACGTTAAATCGGTGCCGTCTGACAGCTGATGTTGAACGGCTGACATTCAGGCATAGTGAACCTGATCAGTAAAAACACAAAAAAGTAATTGTGTTTTTAGACCTCCTACCATCATTTTTATTTGGAGGTACTGACTTTGGTTTCCTTTTGGTTGAAGCGTGTCAAGAGGATATTGCAAGTCTCCAGGAAACAGCCATTTTTTTCAGCTCTATGAGGGACAAGTTGTTCAGTTGTGAGGATGGTTTGTTGTAATTTTACATTTTATGTTTACATTTAGTCATTCAGTAGATGCTTTCTCCAAAGCAATGTAAGTTCTCCTGCAAATTTTACATGGGAGGCATCTGCAGCATAAAATTATGGCTTCCATGGTCTGGATGAAGCAGAGATTTGAGGCAATTGTTTCGCCAGGTCCTTGATCAAGGAAGCGGATGAAGTGAGCCAGTTGTCCAGTTTGAAAGAGGCCCCGATAGGTGGGCGTACCTGTTGGGTGATGGGGCAGCTCGGTCTTGGGAAGATCGCACTGTAGTTTTACTTATAAATGCACCAAAGATGTGATCTATGCTAATGTTGAGTTAGCATTGATCCTGATCGAGAGCAGATGACAAAGCTGAGGTTTTGGTATCTTGCAAACATCAGAATTTTGTCACTGATATGAGAGCAATGAAAACGCTGCATCTCGGCCTTTCATGGGTCAGATATCTGCAGCTGCAGCATACTGCTTTCAACCTGGAGGAGGGAGTACATTGGTTGGGCGGACAATGTGGAGCATGGGTTCACTGTAGCATGCAACTGATCTGAAAGCAGTGTTTGTCTGCTTTCTACTAGCAGCTCACAGAAGCAAACATGCTGAAAGGCAAAGCATACCCTGTTAAAGGTATTTATTATCAGTTTTGTCAAAGCTGTGAGCATCACCTCTGAGAGAGATATATATATATATATTTAGTAAACACTATATGGAGTGTTTGACTGCAGTACTATGAATAATGGATGGTGTGGTGTCAGACGGCACCACAAGAAATGGACAATGACTTTGGTATTTACAACCACTAACCATGACCACTGCCAGCCTCTGCCGCATCCCTGCTAATCCTTTCCTTCAAAATACCCCAACCTTAAAAGTGAAAAGTGCCACCAGGGGAACTGCACACCTTTTATCCCGTGACATTTGGTAACTTGGAAACAAAACCGAAAGTGACGGATATCAAAGCGTTTGTCTGCGACAGGAAGGTGAGGCCCAGAGCGAAGGCTGCCTTCTTCCACCGTGGCGCAACTGGGGAAGATTGTGCTTCTTTACTGCTACAAGTTAGCACGGCTGTGGGCGTAGGCGTTAATGTGTAGACGCACCAGGGCACAGTCGGTAAAACGCAGTTGTGCTGATTTCTCAGCAGAGTGAATGGAAACTTGACAGGTGGAGGCTGCTCGACAAAGACTAACCACATCCGTCTTGCTGCTTTTTCAAGAAGCAGTGACTGCTGAGCGGCAGCTGCTGCTGTACCTGTTGCGGACGTCTCTGCGTGGAAGCATAAAATGCAGTCAGATAAGGGTGACGGCGGCAGATGACCAATTCCAACAAAAACCGATCCATGAAGTCTCCTGAAATCCGGAGGAAGTGACCTATGGATCCAGCGTATGTTAATTTATTTAGTATTCATGGTCATGTTGTGGTATGCACTGTGTGCACGGTATATAATGTGTCCAGACTGTTATCGTATCAGGCTTAACCCCAACTTACCACACCAGCATCACCTTGTCCAGTAGGGAGGAAGTTCCGGAAATTTCAGCGATACATGGGAACAATAGCGCACTTCCCTTCGCGACGCTTCTGGCACCTCGCATGTTGCTTTCTCCACTCGGCGTCACGGATCCCATGGAAACGGCAGCGCAGTGGCACGAAACTGACAGGGGCAGGAGGCAGGGAGTTTCCTCCCAGTTAGGGTGTGGTCTCTTGAATTTGATACGTGATGTTACCTGTGGGATCACTGCCCTGGACAGGTGCCTGGGTACCACAGCATCGTTGTCTTTCATTTTCAGTACATTTTTGTTCAGCTGTGCAGATTGATTTGGTTTGAATGTTTTCACTGAGCTCTTGTTCATTGAGGACCCCCAGCAGGAGGTAAGGGGGAGTCAAGTCATATGTCTGGCAGCACCAACCCAGACCAGCTCAGTGCCAAAGTCCTCCTTCCATTCACTGTCCCATTGGACACAAACACACAGATCTGGTTCTATGAAGGGCATTTCAGCCATTACCATTGGGTGGAAAAACTACAAAAAGAGAGTTCCATCATCCCATAATCACTGTCATCCACTGTGGATTATTTTGAAATTCTTTCCTTGAGGCTTTTTTCTCTGATAGGTTGTAAACACCATATCTTATAGTGATGTTTAAATTAAATGGTTAAACACAGTACTTATGTCTGTGCTTTTCTTTACATAAATATATAGCAAGGGTTTAATAATAATAAGGTTTTTAAATATTATTTGATGCTTATTAGCCATTTTACATTTGTAGTATTTGGCTCTTCTTTTATCTGATGTGTTTCTCCAGAACAACTTGCTTTGTTAGGTTTGTACTGTATATCTAAATTACTTACCTGTTTTTTACAGCTGGGTAAAGTTGGCATTCAGACTCAGACCCTTGTGATTGTAAGATGGTTTGTCTGACAGTTTGACTATCTTCTGGCCTGCATATTTATCTCTTGCTGTGATATATCCACATGCAAACATCACGACTTGTAGCCTAGATCACAGTTACATCGTGGTATCTTCCTGTGCTCAGTTCATCGGTTTGGCTTATTGAACGAATGAGAAGTTGTGCTCACTGGAAATGAAGTTTGTTTACTACTGGTGATGGATGTAAACCAGACCCTGCAATCACATGAATAGTGGCAGTTTTTGTTCAACTTTGTGACTGCACCACTGTTTGAATGGCAGTAGAATGCATTATTGTGCTGTTGTCACAACAAGGAGGTGTGTTTATAATACAACACTTGTGTTTGTGCGTATGTAACTGTTGGAATGATGATTATCCTGTCATATGTGCACACCCACAAACAAATGCGTAAGTGTATGTGTGTCTTTCCTGGAGAAGATGGTTGTAGGAGACGAAGGGGAGGCTTGAGGTCTGATGCTGAGGTATATCGCTGTGAGCTAGGATTTTCTGTACTCAGCAGGCAGGGGATGCCATCGCTAATGCTGAACTGCTGTGACAGAATGGTGTCACCACTAGACCCCACCCACCCACCTGAGACCAAGCTGGTAGAGCTGCCCATCCCTTCTGCGAATGACAGCAGAGGGCAGCCACTGCATCAGAATGTGGAGCGCAGTGGACTTGGGGGGTGAACTTGATCCTGCCTGCCGCCCTATTGTGTGCAAATATGAGGTGCATGGAAGTCTATTGCATTCCGTTGTCTTTGCTGAGCATCTCCCAGGAGAGGCTGAAGCAGGCACTATCTGCTTGATGGGCGCATTACTGGTTAGCTGTGGATGATGGGGATGAGTGAGGGGGGGGGGGCACAATGGCCCCTGGTGCTGATTTATAATTAAGGAGGTTGAAGAATCCTCCTGCAGAGCTCCCACTGGGTCTGTGTTGGGAGGTGATGCAGAGGAGGTATGGGAAGCGGAGTGTCTATTCTGTCCCTGAACATCTATCAGCAGCACTGGGGGAGAAGAGTTATGGGTACCTTGCAATGACTGTCATTACGATGATCACAAAGCTCATGGCAGATCACTTACACATTTTTCTCTCAGATTTGAAGCACTTTATTCCGTTTTTTTGCGGTGAAACTTAACTGAGCCCCACATGATGATGATGATGATGATGATGACGACAATGGCACTGACATTGGAGTAGTTCATGTGTCCTTAAAGGGTGGCTCTTCATACCCATTTTTCCGGACAGATCATGAGTGGTTACACTTAAGATCAAGGCCACGCATTTACCTTATTTTTATGCGTTCATTTATTCAGTTTTGAATAATCCACAGCTTTGCAGTGACTTCTTAACAGACAAGAAAGCCTCGTATGATGCTGATGGGAGCAGGGGATTATTTGTTTGTTTTTTATTTACTTTTTCCCAGCTTTCTGCTGAAAGCTGCCCCATTGTAGACTTGTGGGTGCCTGAGCACACCCCATCTTCTGTTGGGGGGGAGGGCGGTTTCCTGGTAACACTCTCCAAGCAGGCAGCATTGTGAACAACTGCATCCCGGGTGACCCCTGGTGACCTTGCTGCAGTGGGTTGATCGCAGCCAAACAACTGCTCCTCATAGGAACACAGTCAGGAAGGTCAGACCCTGAAGGCCTGGTGGGCAGCCTTCACTTCCTCTGAGCAGCTTAAGAATAAAAGTTGAACCCAGCCATTTTGGGTAGATCAGCAGGGGAGGGAGAGGATGTTGGGTAGAGGTGTGAGAAAGGGGACTGCAGAGCAGTAGATTATGGGGGGCCTTTGCCATTATACTGAAGCTTCAGAAATGATTAGACTTGCCCTCAGAATGTTGCCATGGCAATGTTGCCTGTACCCCTTTCTCTCTCTGCAGACACACTTTGAGCCCCTCTATCTTAACCCCACTGAGGTGGATGCAAAGCAAGATGGACTTGTATGACTCCAGTCTATTATCTTTCTGTCTTGTTTATCACCATGGAAGCTACCTGAATGCTGATTTGACATTTGAGGGTTGCATGTATCAGAAGCTGTGAGAGTCCTGAGAGAGACAACAGAGAGACCGTTTATTGTGCATGAGGTCCAGCTGGGCACTAAAGATGAGTGTGGGATGGTGGGGTCTGAGTGTGGGATGGTGGGGGCTTATTGTCAACCAGATCTTTAGTGAGGAGTGTGACACAGCACGTGCCCCCACCACCCCCATCTGACATGCACCCCTCTTCTTGAGTCTTCTCATTGTCCCAAGCTGCAGATGGCCATTGCCTTCTCTCTTTCTGTGTGTGTGTGTGTGTGTGTGTGTGTGTGTGTGTGTGTGTGTGTGTGTGTGTGTGTGTGTGTGTGTGTGAGAGATCCAACTTTCCCCTTGTGGTCCTTTCTCCCCTACCTACTGTTATTACTCACCCTCTTCTTGGCCAACAGAGAGTGGAAACGCACACGTAGACACTTGGAAAGATTGGCCACCATCTTTAAAGTCTTGATGATGCAAACAACAGCCTTACTGCCCCACCCCCACACTCGTAGACACTTGCACATCTATAGGCCCCCTGTCCAGACATGACCCTCAGGGTAGCTGACATCTATCAAAGCAAAGGTGGAATAACAAGCCCCACGCTCGACACATCAGCGCACATTATGCCTGGGGCAGACCACCACCCCCTGCCTCCTCCCCTTTCACACTAATGATTATGGCCCCTATAACCCCTGTATAAAATATAAATGTGTCCCGGGCATTTCAGAGCAGCTCAGGCAGCATGCTAGTGCCACTAATCTATTAATAATGGATGCAGGCCTTTGCATGTGCACGGACTGCCGGGGGTCCTTCTTGCTCCCAGCCTGTCCTTCCTGCTAAAGGAGTCTCTCATCACACTTCCCTCTTTACACTTCGCTCAAAAAAATGGTCCTTAACTGTAACACATATAAAAGTCCACTAGAATGTATCTGCTGTTAAATATTTTACTGTGTAAACCCAAGGTAACCCAAAGATATGGTGAGACTTCAAATATTGCATTTAAAGATTTTTTTTTCTTTGATTATTTGGCCCCATTGTCATGTATTTCTGCATGCAGTATAATTATAGTGTTGTATATCTGTGACATTTTTTGGTATGGTAACACTTTCATAAAATAATGTAATGTGAATCAAATGTGTAATGTATCTATAATAAAAGATAAAATAGCACTGTTATGCAGTATACACATGCGATGCAGTGAATAAGGCACCAATGCGACTCAATCAGAAGGCAGCTACAGGAGTCGCATCTCCATCTTCATGCCTCTGCCAGTTGGTTGTTTTCTGAAACTCGGCACTGGTTTTTTTTTTTGGAAATGTTTTTACAACTATCCGTTAAATCCAAGATGCGTAAAATTAAGGTTCATTGGATCAAGGATGAACTACATTTGTTAGTCCTCAGCGGTCCCGTCTTCACCTACAAACTTAACTCAGTGTGTAAATCCCAAGTAATTTTTACCTGGAAATGGTAACAAATATAAGCTTTACAATGCAGATGTCCCTTAGTTTATTAATGGGTTAGGTTCTGTAGATGTCTCAAATGTAGCTGTAATAAATTTTCATCCTGTCAACCTGGATGAAAATCTTTTTATTGGTCACCAACACTGAAGAACACCAGACGTGAGCTGTAAGCACTGTGGAAGCAAGTTGCATAAAGATGGTTCCACACTCCTCTGTTTTGGAACCCTTTATTGACGTCTACCAGCTGACACAGGTCAAGTTTGTCAAAAGTAAATAAATTAGAAGTGCAGTGCATTTGAAAACCTGCACAGGAACAGGAAGCTGTGCTTTGCTACAACCTCAGACTAAGCTCAGCACAGTCCGATTCTGGTTATTGGTTGGTTTTTTGTTCCAACAGGGGGGCTGTAGCAATCTGTTTTCTGCTGCTAGCAGGTGTTGCCCCTAATATGTTAGCCAGGAGACATTTGAGAAAAGGAAAGGATGATTAATTTTGAGGTCAGAGTGAATGGATTACATGGTGCTTGAGAAGCTCTCGGTGTCTGCAGTTCAAAGGAAGTATCGATGACCCCTCTGTTTTACCACCTGCCAGTCAGCTTCCATGCTCATCCTCTGAGGGTTCGAGTTCTTGTATTCACGCTCCCAGGTTGAGGGTCTCCCTGCTCCCTCCTCAAACACCCCAACCCCTCTAGCCTGAACTCAGTGACCTTCTCCCTCATGATTCCTTTAGGTATGATGATCTCCTGTGCAGCAGAGTTTGTGAACCTGGGTTCTAGTTTTGAACCCACTACATCTTCTTATCACTATTTTCAAGGTTTATTTGTCATGGATGCAGCAGCATAGCAGTGTTGTCACCATGAAAAATGTTGCTTCCAGGCATCCTCAACAAATAAATATATAAATAAGGTATAAGAAAATTAAATGATAAATAATGAAATTAAGAACAAGAAAAATAAATGAGGAGAATAAATAAGGAATAAGATATAAAAATATACATAGAGGTTAGAAGTTAGTAAACGGAAATAGCAAACAAAAACGAACAACAAACAACAGCAGCCAAACCAACAACCACACAACCGATAAGGGCATACAAGGCAAAAAAATAAATAAATTAACTTCTGGTCTGTAAGTCTTTTCAGGTTGACTGAGGACATTTTGAGTCTTTTTTGGCTTAGGGGTCAAGCAGGTGGTGTTTAGTTCCATCCAGGAACCGTAGGTCATCTGGCTCCCACTTGCACATCCCAATGTGCCTTTCCATGGAGAGTAGGTGGTAGCACGTTGGAGTCCCTTAGATTTATTGAAGGGGTGGACCCTTTGACCAGAGTTGACCTATTAGAACTTCCATTAGTAAACGGGCATCTTTATAAATAGTGTGTAAGAATGCAAACTTTTTAGGGGAGCCTGGAGAGATGTGTGTGATGAGCCAGCAGATGATTGTGGTGGTGGCAGTGGCAATAGGATGGATGGCTGCATGTCTCTGCAGGAGGTGTGCTCAAGTTTTCCATTTTAGCCCACACCCTGAAATTTCTGCCCTTTGAGTCAGTGCAGGGGAGAGCAGACAAAGCTTTGCTCATCTGTGGTGGGACAGAGACCACTTGTTGTTCTTAATTTTGATGTTTTCCTTGTTTTTGGGTTGCCTGGTCTCTTCTGTCAGACCTCAGGCCCACTTGTGGTCGGAAGAGCAGTCGGGGGAATATATTTAAATCTATTTGCAGCACATTTTTACATTCTGGAGACCCGGAGTACAGCATCGCTGCTCTCCACTGGCATCTTCTCCGATAGCGTCTTCCTGCAGACACGCTGGGGTACGATGCCAGCTGCTACGTGGGACTGGGAGCTTTGCATTTGTTTCATAGTGAATATTCATGTCTGATGAGCTTGGCAGGCTCTGTGGTTTCTGTATCCCTACCCATACATGCTGGCTGAGCACACAGCTGTACGCTTCATCTCTGCATTATCTGGGTTTGTGAAAGTGACACAGATTTAATTCTTCAGTCTCCTCGTCTGAAGAAAAACACCCACTTTCACTTTAAGAGCTGTCATTCACCATCGGCATCCTTCACCCGCATGGCGGCGCCTCGCTGCGAATGTCCTGCGCTCTCTGTCAGCTGGATGCAGCAAATCAATAACACCATTCATGTATTTGCGGGATGTGGAATAATCGATAACTGATTAAGTTTGCCGAATAAGTTTAACTAAGGTCTAAACAAGGTCGCACTTGCGGAAGGATGATGCGTTTTATAGCTCATGTGTCATTCCGTATCTCTGATCTCTAAAAAAATAAAAAGTGGTGAAACACGTACGGGGGGGCATCATCCAGCATGCAGTAGGGGCTGTCAAAAATGACGTGTCATTTTTAAAATTGCAGGATAACACATATAGCAGTGGCCAGTGTTCCTTCACACTGCTGTTGACATAATCGCCTTTGTTCTCAGACCATCAGACCAGAAGGTTCTAGAAGCATCGACAGCTACTTCTTAAATGCACTGAATTACTTTGTGTGTGTTCGCAGCTTTCGGCTCACGTGTCATGTGAACTAAAAGTTTGCATTCTTTGTATTGTTACCGAGTTGTGTTGGTTTGCCATACGTTTTCTAGCTTGTATACTAAACTACTTGCATCGATTTATCCATTTATGCAGTGGAGCTCGGTCTTACTGGAGTAAATCAGAGTAAGGACTTAGGTATTCAGGAGTGCTGCATTATGAGTTCTGTGAATCTAAGGCAATGATTCTGACCACTATGATACCTGCTGCCCATGGATCATTATAACTACCAATTGTATGATTTATGATTTTGTGTGTCTGCAAACTCTGGTAGACTAATATTTCTCAAAAATTAAAAGCCATGACCCTCTGACTGTCCTTGTCTTTGTCTTCCTCCTATGCAGATTATAGATAATGGGCTGTGTGCAATGCAAGGATAAAGAGGCAGCAAAATTGACGGACGAGCGGGACACGAGCATCTCGCAGAGCACTGGGTACCGCTATGGGGCTGACCCCACGCCACAGCACTACCCGAGCTTTGGGGTCACCGCCATACCCAACTACAACAACTTCCACGCTCCTGGGAGCCAAGGGATGACCGTCTTTGGAGGGGTGAACTCGTCTTCCCACACAGGGACCCTGCGCTCCCGCGGTGGGACAGGTAAGCCCCCCCCCCCCCCACTGGAAAACAGTTCACCCGTCTGCATGTCAGGGTTACGTGACAGTCACGAAACTGACGTGAAGCCTCCCAGCCATCTACCACGCAGCCTCTGGGAGCCGTGGGGTGGGACTGTGCTGGGTTCAAAACCACAGAGGCATTTCTGTTCAAAGCGGTCCAAACCCACACACTCCGGAACCTCCTAGCGTTTCATTTTCCCCAGAGTCCAGTCCTGGTGCTGTTCCTTTGTTCTGTCGCCTCTGTAATCATCTGAAGGCAGGGTTTTTATAAAAAAAAAAAAAAAAAAAAAAAAACAAGGCTTACAGACAGAAATACACGTGCATTTTCATATCCATTGAAAAACAAAGACATGCAGTGAAATATTTGAACAACCACAGCTTCAATATACAGCACGGCAGTTGCAACTAAAAGATAAAAGATGCCAGATTCTCTTTAATTTTTCATTTTCTATTATTACATTTCCATATGATAGGCGTAACCATTTGCCTTTTGTGCATCTCTTCCTCTGTAGCCCTTTTTTTCCCTCTCCCTTTCAGTGGTCACGGTCAGCCGGTTGTACCTACATATTTTGACATGGTTACGTCTTTTACGATAACACAGAATTGAAACTAGGAAAGACGTTTCCTCAGGTTTCTTTGTGAGCTACAGAATAGCAGTCCAGCCTTTGGTGTGGCTAACGGTACAGAAGATCTGTCCCACCACAGCTGAGAAACGGAGACATGTGGGTTTGAACCATGAGCCTGATCCTCACTTCTCTATTAGAAAGTGCCTTGTAACAAATCTGTATTTGGACTGAAGAACAGTGGTGCTGCTGCATTTTTTCTGCTCCTCCTAAAGGATGTTTCTGAGAGGGGTGTTAATATGGAGCTTGGAGGGAGATCCATTACAGAAATTTATCTTGTGTTTAAATGGTCCCACTCACAAGGAGTCTAAAATTAAAAGTCTGCTGCTTTCTGCTGGTCCCTCGGGACTGCTGAGTCCCTCCCAACATTGAAGAAGCGTCACAAAAACACATCTCTTTCAGACCCATGTCTTTCCTGATATCCTAACAGCTATGCAACTTTACATCCCACCATCTTCATCATTATCTCTGTATTTCTTGCTTCTCACGTTGTTATAGGTAGCTACTGGTGAAGCAAGCACATTGTCCACCAAATGGTGGTACCAGACAAATGGTCTGTGTTGTGATAACCATGTGTCTGTATGTAAAATTTTGTTTGTTATGGAAACCACTTACATACTCTTGAGTTGTACTTCATTTTGCACAAAGTCATCTGCTCATAGTTCAAAGTTCATACATTTAAGCGGTTGCTAATGCATTTTTTCATATAAAAATCAAAATGTGTGGACATTCTGCATGGACAGGACCATCACCTAGCAGCTCACATTTGGTCGGTGTGAGGAACTGGTCTCTGTTTAAGGTCGGTTTTATGGTCTGAGCTCAGTCAGTGCCTGTCCCCTTCACTCCCACCCCTGTGTCCTGCAGGTGTTACCCTCTTTGTGGCACTTTATGACTACGAGGCACGGACAGAAGATGACCTCAGCTTCAGGAAAGGGGAGAAGTTCCAGATTCTCAACAGCACGTGAGTCCGGCTATATTAGTCCGATGCTGAGTAGGGATCAGCGGAGCTCCACCGCTCTGCCATGTCTGTGTGATCCTGCTCAAGGAGATCATGTGGACACTTTGGCTTGTGGAGATCAGGCATGGGAGAGGGAAAGGCTCAAAGGTCTCGTTGTTGCATGGAGTGGGGCTGTAACTCGGTGTCACGGAGTCGCTCAGCCTTCTGGCTGTGCTGGCGAGGACAAGGCCAGCGTTGTTGGTGTCTTCCGTTCCTTGGACATGAAGAGTGTTTTGCATGACAGGACTGTGGTGCCCCCCCCAACCAGCTAACTTCCCGTCTCACTCGCCTTGCTCGAGTCAACCACCTTCAACCCCAGACTTCGCTCAATCACAGGAAACCCCTGAATACCCATCACCATCTCAACATTTCTTACATGCTTCACCCCTCTTTTATGCTCCCCTCACACCCTTGTTGAGCATAACCTGCTGCATCTTCCTTTCCCGTCACATTCCTTGAGGCAGAAGAATCCCCCCCTGACTTGTTGCCATATCTTGCAAAATTTCTGGAAACAAATGTGTGGCTGAGGGTGCTGGTCCACCCACAGCTGTGCTGCTGCTAGACACTTAAGCCATTATGAGTTTGAAAGGTTGCCCCCTGCTGGCAGAAAGTGACAATGTCTGTCAGTGCTGAGCACAGCCCCCCCCCCCCCCAATCCCGCATTAAGCGCTGCGGTGCTTTAAATCACAGATCCTTGTATTTTTTGGCAGCAGCTGAAGCCTAGATGTGGTTCTTTACAGGCGGAACATCATGCGGTAATGATATTTCTAGGAATATCTGCAGCAGACATTTTCTACAAGGTTGAAAAAATCCCGGAGACTAAAATCTTCGTAATCTAATCTCAGATTTAGTGAGCAGTGTATAAAGTGTCCCTCTGGGGACTTTGGCAAATCCAGCCTCACATCAGATGGAGCAGACAGGAATAGGAAGCGCTTCCTCTGTATCGATTGCTGTGAGAGAGATTGCATAGCAAACTATTTTTGACCCCAGGAGTTTGTTATGCTTTTTTTTAAATGTGTCTCATGGTTGTCATTTGACTCTTAATCTGGAACAATTTTTATAAATACGCAGTGAGTTGCATGCAGGTGTACAGGCGCTCGGATCCATAGTTAAACGTAGGCAGAGCACCGCTGTTGGTTATTCAAGTAATTAAACCAGTATAACAGTTTAATTATTTGTACAGTTGGGAAAAGCGGATCAGTGAGACACTGTGATTTATGGCAACTTGGGATGCGTGCGGTGGGACAAGAGGGTTGGGTCAAAGGTGAGGATGGGTGTGTCCAGCTGGGGAGAGGAGTAACCAGACTGAGGAGGGGAGTGTCTTGGGTGATGGGGACCACCTGTGAGGTAATCACGGTAGTTATGCCCAACTTGTACAGAAGAAAAAACCACCTGTACAAACAGGAAAATCACTGTAAATGGCTTAACGCTGTAATTCACTTTGGGGGGGGGGGGGGGTATCAGCAAAATGAATAAATGTGAACATTACCTCACACCCTTGTGTTAGAGGTGAAGTGGAATGTCATGCTCGCTGCCTGTCTCTCCATTCCTCTCAGGATGCAGGAAAGGGCAGAGGAAGTGTTTCTGCTGCACGCTTGCAGACGCCTTTGTTTGCTGCTCAAATGAAAGGGTGTTGCCAGCACCCTTCAACACACACTCCCCCTCCAGGGGACCAGAGCTATGCTGGTGTGTTGCCCTAGCCTGAGTGGTTGAGACTCGGTCGTAAACAGAGCAGGGTGGTGCAGACTGCGGTGGAGTGCCTGGGGTGTGTGTGTGTGTCTGTGTGTGTGTGTCTGTGTCTCGGCCAGTCAGTATTACCCTGGATGGATTGATTGACACTATGGAACTCTAGGGGGTCAATGGTGGATCCATGTATTACAGCAGATGTGAATGATGTGGCCATGCAGGGTGTCACACATGGTCAATAGGGGTCCAGTTTAAATGTGGAATGCTGTATGGAACATGTGCTGATGTAAACCTCCCCCCCCCCCCCCCTCTTGGCCCCCAGGGAAGGAGACTGGTGGGAAGCACGCTCCCTCACCACTGGTGGAACCGGCTACATTCCCAGCAATTACGTGGCTCCTGTGGACTCCATCCAAGCTGAAGAGTGAGTCGTCCTCGCCTGAGACACACGGGTGTGCGCGGTGACGGCAGCGGGCCACAGTGGGTCCAGCTCAACTGGCGCCACCTTCAATCTGCTTACTGTATACACGTCTGCCTGGGTTGTCGGGCTCTGCCGGCTGTGCGGCCAAGTGTCGTGGGTCGCATCACGTTTTCGGAGGCAGGCAGATGTTTGCTCATATTGGGCGTGTGCGAGGAAGCTGTTGTCTGAGGTGGGAGGATTAAATACCACCCCCACCCCCCCAGCACCATTCCTAACCGTGCTGGATGCTACAGGTTCAGGCCTCCCTGGCTTCAGGCTCTGAGCAATGGTTGTATTATTTTACTGGAACGCAACAGAACAGAATCTCATTACGCTCCACGGCAATGTGGGCCAAAATTAACAATGGGTGGCGATGGATGTGGGGGGGGGGTGATCCAATTTGGAGACAAAGGGGTTTTCTGCATGCTGAGATCTCCGTCTCCCGAGATTTCTGAGTGCTGTTATTAGAGCGGCGCAGGGAGTCCTCGTGTTCTGAATGCAGCGCAGCTCTGAGGATTCCCAGCAGCCCTGATGAGCTCAGGCCCCACAATCTCGGTCCACTCCCTGCCTGTTCTCCTGCTCTGTGGGGGGGGTCACCCTTGTTCCACATAAGGGACGATAACCCCACCCTTCTTGTTGTCCCCATCCCCTCCCACAGCTGGTACTTTGGCAAACTGGGCCGCAAGGATGCCGAGAGGCAGCTCCTGTCCAACGGCAACCCGCGTGGCACCTTCCTCATCCGCGAGAGTGAGACCACCAAAGGTAACCATGGCGATACTGCTGCTGGACACTGACATTTCGTGACGAAAGGCAGGAGGAGCTGCACTGTAAATGTGTTTGGCAGGGACAGGCTGCAGTAACTGCTGTTACCCAGTTTTGAGGGAAAGCAAAATGACAGTCAGGTCTGGAAGGAGCTTTAACTAAATATGTGAATCACATTGCAGACCCACGTATTTCAGAAGAATTAATGTGCTTTTCCACAAGTGATCCTTCAGCAAACAGCAGCACCACCACTCCCATTTGCAAAATGCACACATAGTTTATCCTTAATTATTGGAAATATTTCTGGGGCAGTAACATAAAACCCGCGATGCACATTTAAATGAGCAAATACTGTAACGGAATATATAGCAGAGAAAGGACATTCTCTAGTAGTATTGCTTAGATTATATATCAGATTGTTAGAACATAATTGATATATTAAATATCTATATTTAATATTAATATATTTATAACTGGATATATTTAAATTATACACATATATTAATTATAATTTATACTGGCATTTAACATGAACCACATACATGCTGTGCATTTATCTGTGAATCTGTGGTAGGAGGGAGCAGCGCACTCAGCCTACAGTTCCCCACCCTCAGTAACCCCCCAACCCCACCTGTTGCAGGTGCTTTCTCCCTGTCCATTCGAGACTGGGATGACGTCAAAGGGGAGCACGTAAAACACTACAAGATCCGCAAGCTGGACAGCGGAGGGTATTACATCACAACGCGGGCACAGTTTGAGACCCTGCAGCAGCTGGTGCAGCACTACTCAGGTACGCGCCCGCCCTCTGTTTACTCGCACCTTGAAGTCCTTGGCAAGGAGCCCTCGGACGGGAAGGCTGCGCTCTGAACGCCGCTCAAGTTTTTTCTCAATTTAAAGTTCACCACTGAGGCAAATCACACCTTGTCTACCAGTTTGTTTTTCTTTTTTCCCCCCAAGTTTGCAGATCTGCCTCTGTGGTGTCATACTGTCCAACTAAAGGACATTTTGTTTCAGCCAATGCCATTTAGGTAGTAGTAATAATTTTTAAAATTTGAATCTCTTTCACAAGGTTTGGCTAAACAGGTAGGAAAGTAGAGACACTTAAACCCCACCTGTTTGTGCTGTTATTTTAAGTGAACGTTGCGTCAGGTTTTACTAAACACGTTTTCTTTCACAGATTTCTGACTTGATGAATAAATGGGTCGACATTATGGATTTTTTCCTTTTGTGCTTGTGTTTATGCCTCATTTCAGTGTCATTATAGGCCCATCTGCCGACCAGATTAGAGCTCCTCTGACGTTTTATTTGCAGTGCTGTGTTTCAGCTCATCCCCCAGTCTTTGTGGGATCCTTCTGTGACTCCTGTGCTCCTCCATCCTGCTGCGCTGCTGTGTGCTGCTGTTTGGCCCCCAGTCTTTTTCATACAAATGGGCATAACCAGATCAGAACTGTTAGTGCCGCTTTTCAGAACTCAGTCCCCCCCTCAAACCGCTCCACTTTCTTTCAGTCAAACTAGCAACATCCATGACCGAATCAGGATGATGACGATTTGTAATTTTTCCCACATCGACCAGGTTTATCAGAGAGGATGAGGTGGAAAGTGCAGTATTGAAGCCGGGTGACAGGCGCCCCTCAGCTGTGAAGAAATAATCGGTAAAAAGTCGCTCTGTTATCTTCTCCTCACTGCAAACCAGGATATGACAACTGTGCACCGGGCACTCGTCCTAACTACTGTAAATGTTAGGGGTCAGAAAACACCAGAATGTAAGCAAAATGTGTGCAGTAAATCAGTTTGAGGCGGCCAAGTCCACTTTGTGTGAGATAAGCAGTTAAAACATTCAATCTCAGTCACGGGCCAAATTTGATGATATGATGCACTTGAGACCACGGATAGTTTTCTTAACTCTGAAATAACTTTTATTACAATTTGCTATCAATAGAAGGGTAGTAATACAAACACTGAGCTTATTCCCAGGTTAAATTTTTGTAAAAATCAAAAGCTTTTTGGTTTGAAGTTTCTATTAGTTTCAAGCTGCATTAAAATTAAAACTAAACTCTTATTGAATTGAATCCCAGCTGTTGACTGATTCATGCCATAAGGATGTGAATCGTGGTTTGTCATGTTGTTGTTGATCTCCAGCACACAAGCTATAAACACTGTGGAGGTGAGTTGAATGAAGGTGGAGTCACATTCATATTTTGGTGCGAGCACAACTACTGGTTGGGCAGGTAAACACAGGTCACTTATGTGCTGCAGTATTTGAAAAAATGGAGCAGCAAGGAAATTACCGTTAAAATAAACAAGAAAATGTCTGCATGTTTGTAAAAGTCTGTAACTCCGCTGTTCTTAAGAGCCAGGTTGTCCATAGAAGGATTGCTATGTATTTTTGAAGACCGTATCCCCAGTTCTCTGGTTTACAGATGCACATTTAGGTCCTTTTGTGGCAGTTGTGAACATGTTGAAGGGGTGACTCCAGAGTAGGGCACGGGTTCAACCCAGTGAGAAGATGCCCGAGGAATGTGATCGCAATTGACAGCGTTAAAGGACGAACGGATGGCGCTGCGGTAGCAGCATTGGCTGTCCTCGACCTCCCACAGGGATCTCCTGAGCAAACTTCCGCTAGCTACGCCGCAGAGCTTCCGCAGCGCTGCAAGAACAGGAGGACTGGTCTCCTCCAGGCTCTGTCTCCTTTCCTCTCCTTCACGCTCTGCATATCTGCTTCCTGTGCCGTGTGCAGAACGGGCCGCGGGGCTGTGCTGTCGCTTGGCGGTGCCCTGCCACAAGGGAATGCCGCGCCTCGCCGACCTGTCGGTCAAAACCAAAGACGTGTGGGAGATCCCCCGGGAGTCGCTCCAGCTCATCAAGCGCCTGGGGAATGGGCAGTTTGGGGAGGTCTGGATGGGTACGGGACTGCCTTAGCTGTAACGTACCACCCTGAGGCAATGTGGGGGGGCAAGTCGGGAGTGGGCAGAGTCACCTGATGGCTGTGCAACATCTGGATAGGGGGCCCGAAAAAAAGCACAGTACTAGCAATTAACGCCAACACCTTGTCAAAAGTAAATTTAAATAACAGCAATGTGAAATGCGTGCATTCATACAGAACCTACGATTCAACTCACTGTCACTGTGTCTACTCTGCCCACCTGATGAGCCTTTCCCACATCCATCTTTGCATGTTCCTCCTCTTGGTAGATAACACTCTGTGCCTTGCCTTCCCTCCCCCCCTGTAGAGAGCGCGGATGGTTTGTGCTATAATTTAGTGCAAGTGTGTGTGAACAACTCGCCCGACACTGTGGGCCTGGCCCACGATGCATGGGAGATCGCAAGGGACTCGCTCGTGTTGGAAGTAAAACTGGGGGCTGGATGTTTTGCAGAGGTGTGGTTTGGTAAGGCAACAAGACATCTTACTTGTTCCTAATTGAAAGGCCTCCTGGGAAAAAAATTTACAAACTGCCAAGTGACGTAAAAAGCTTCACCGGATCTCAAAAATTATTGTATACCGACTTCCCTTGCATAATGAGTGTAATTGGTTCCTGAAAATCTGCTTGTAAAGTGAATTCTTGGTTTTAAAAAAAATGACAATTAATTAAAAAGTGGAAAAGAGATAATGCATTTCTGCAGGCAGAATATAATTACATGTAGATGTAATAGAATTTATTCAGAATTTTACTCTTGCACAGCACACTAGAGCAACGTGCATCTCATAACCCCTGAGGTGTGAACATACAAATGGCTCTCTGGTGTGGCAGTTGGCTTTTGGCCACTGTGACACCACATTAGACGCTCTTATTAATAATATGTTAATTTATTCCTTTATTTCTTCTTTATTTATTTATTTATTGTAAATAAACTATTTAAAATAATATAAAAATGAATTAATAACAATTAAATATAAATAATATTTATAAGAATATATATTTAATTTTATATATTTAGCTATAGTTAACAGCTATTAAGGTTATTGTAACACTAATAATTGTAATTACTGTAATGTTTTTAACGCATCTATACTGCTAGTAAAGCACAATCCATAATGAAATTACAGTAAAACAGATAACAGGCATTTGTAATGATATTGCTTTTTGTTTGAATTGTATACATTTTATCGTTTCAAGTTTTAAACCCTCTTTAAAGCTTTTTTTTTTTTTTTTTTAACTTTTAGGGCTTCTGTTGTTACAGATAATAGAGGCACAGTTATCAACGGACTGATGTGGGCCAGAGACACTGTGGCCTCGCCTCTGTGCTGCTCAGTGTCACAGTTTGAGGCAAACATATTACACAGGAATGATTGTTTTTATCGTGCATTTCCCTTATTAGCTTGTTGTGCAAATTTTATGATCGCATTTACGAATTTGATAAAATTCTACAACTTGCCTTCATTATACAAGGGGAGCGCGTATTGAACACAGAGTCACTCAGTTTGCAGTTCAGTAATAAAACCTACGTTTGTCCATTTTTTTCCAGGACAGCCTGACTTACTTTAAACTTTCCACCTCTCTAAATACTTCCCTTTTTGATTAAAAAAATAATAATAATAATAATAATTTGACATCAGCACTTTTTCTTCTTCACACTATTATTATTATTATTATTATTAGATATTGGTCACTAGACTTTATGGCTTGTGTGACTGTACTGCCCATATCTGTGAAATTAGATTATTTTAGATAATTCAGTTAACTTTTATTTGGATGCAATCTTGCATCCTGCCCCTCCCCTCCTCTCCTCTCCCCAACTCTCTGGCCCCCCTCTCTGCCTCTAGAGACATCAGTGAAGCTTTATTCCTGTCTAAGGTTTGCTTACCTTCACACCCAATCTGACATTTTATATCTCTCTGTGGGACCAGTTGGTCCATTGTGGTTCTGCCCCAGTGAATGAGCTTAGGCGGCACTAAATGAGTGGGGCCTGCAGTGAATTCTGGGTAATGAGCCATGTGCACTGTGTGTACGGCACTTGCACAATGGCAGATGGCAGAGGCCTTCAGAGGGGCTTTACCCCACTATTGCTTTTGTTAATCACCCTGCGATGGATTATCCTCCCAGACGGGGGTCTGCTGTGAGTTTTCAGCCCACATCACACTGCCGTCTGGCCTCTGGCGACCATTTGCAATCCTGATTTGGTGTCAGATGTTCAGTTTTCGGGCCAATGATGTAGCTTGGGATGTGAAGGCAAGCAGATTCCAGAATGGTTTTCTTCCTATTTTTTAACTGACATTGGAAAACTTGAACATTTTTTTTTTTACAATAAATATGAATTAAATTGAATATAACAAAACAATATTTTAGTTGTAGCAATAATTGCAGATCTTAATTGTACATTTTCAAAGCAAAATGTCTTTCTTTCAATGTAGGCCATATGACCGATGTAGGCCAACATTATTATATGTTTATCAAATTGTTGAATAGTTAATTAAATGAAAAAGTTCAGATTAAAAACTTTTTAATAACAGCAATAGGCAGGAAGCCATCCTGGGACTTGAGTTTGTGGCCAAAAGGCTCACAAATCCAGATCCTGAGGTTATATGTTTGTTTACTCTGGTAAATCTTGATGTTTGATATATGTATGTGTGTGTGTGTGTGTGTGTGCGCGCGTACGCGGGCGGTTAGGGACGTGGAACGGGACCACCAAGGTGGCCGTGAAGACTCTGAAGCCAGGAACCATGTCTCCCGAGTCCTTCCTGGAAGAGGCGCAGATCATGAAGAAACTGCGTCACGACAAGCTGGTGCAGCTGTACGCTGTGGTGTCTGAGGAGCCAATCTACATTGTCACCGAGTACATGGGCAAAGGTGAGGGGTCATCGCCGGGGAGATGCTGCCACGTGACTTTGTGGTTGTGGGATCTTCTAAACATAACCACCACCATCCACCAGGGACAATGACAGGCGTGCAAGGCTGTTTGCAATGTCTCCACGTTTCTGGTCACCATTATAGTCAATAATGAAAGGAACGTTTATACTAGATTCGAGTATAAATAGGCCCACATTTGTATTTTTTCCTCAATTTCGCAGACCCTCTTCTCCAACGCGACATATAGCTCAAAGGAAATGAGTACACTTAACAGTAGATGAAGAGCGTTGGATAGAAACACGTGATGGTCAGAATTTGTCTGGCACCGCATTAGATGCCAACAGAAGGGAGGATCAAAGAGAAAAATGTGTGGTTTAGTACAGGAGATAGAACTGGGCAATTTTACAAAGGTGTTGGGATAACAGAGAAGGAGAAGCAGGTCAGAAAGATGAAGGTTTTGAGAGCTGACTTGACCACTAGGACAGACTGAGCAGCTTTGGTTCTGCCACACTGGGGAAAAAGCAATAACTGATGGCAATTTAGGTCTAGGAAGTCTATGTACAGTTTTTCGTCCCCACGGTTGCAATATATTTCACATTACTTTTGTTATAGTCTCATGTATGCACGTCTATAAATTTAAAAAAATAAATAAGTTGTATGACTTTTCTTGGAGCCAAAACAGTCAAAATGTTAAGTGAAAATGGATAAATATTGCAATCGTGCCGTGGTTTCGCCCCATGCATTTAACATTCTGGCTTTTATTAGAAAGAGATTTTATGTTCACATCTTTGAAGAGGACGGAGTAGCCACATGCTAGATGAGATGTCTGATGCTGAAGCTTTTATCTTGGATGGTGATGATTCCGATGCTGCTGTGTTTTTGAAATGCCTCGGACAGTCGAGTTGATGCAAAGTAAGGAGGGTCTGTGTTTCCAGGAAGCCTGCTGGAGTTCCTGAAGGACGGAGAAGGACGCAGTCTCAAGCTCCCCAACCTGGTGGACATGGCAGCGCAGGTACAACTTGTTTACATCAGATCCGACGTGACGTACGGCTGTGCCTTGCCACCCAGTCTTTGAGAAACACTTTCCAGAGCATTCAAGGTTGCAGGGAGTGCTGGGAAAATGACAAAGGGGTGCATGAATATAGTTTCTGTAACAAGACCAGAGTTCCACTTGTGTTATGGACGATTCTTTGTTGTGATATCCAGCTGTAAGGATACTGCTGTCTGTGACCATGTGGAGAACAGCTGTATAAACCCCTTTGAAACGGAACCGATGAGGTCATTCTTCCATGAGACACTTTGGGTTGACACCCGTTCCCTTCCCAGGTGGCTGCTGGGATGGCCTACATCGAGAGGATGAACTACATCCACCGGGACCTGCGCTCTGCCAATATCCTGGTGGGGGACAGCCTGGTGTGCAAGATCGCTGACTTTGGCTTGGCGCGCCTCATCGAGGACAACGAGTATACGGCACGGCAAGGTGGGTGCAACGGCCTCCCCGAAGTGCACTGGCAGGGTCTTGAGGGTGGTCTTCCCACCCTTTTCTTTTCTCCATGCCATGTCACCACACTGCGAGCCAGGAGTCACTTGAGGACAAGGATCCCCCATTATGCTCTGTTAGCACAGGGTCCAGACGCAGCGAGGAATGATGTAAACATACTGTGCTCAAACCATCATCCAGCCCCACCACTGCGGCACAGCCCTGGCTTTCAGCCTACTCGGTTTGTTCACTGTTTTCTGCCTGCAGCCTGCAGCACGATGAAGGAACGCTGCCCTTTCCAGGGAGCATAAAGAATGATCTGCCTCATTGCAGGCAGTCTCAGCAGGTCATCTTGTACATCCCTGAGCTTTGCTGACCTCCCCTGCTGCTCAGTGACTCGCTTAGGAAGCATAGCCATGTGGCAGCTGTTACTTTTGCCTCCATGGCGCCCCCTGTCACCGAGCAAAAGATTTTTGATCTTTCTGGCTCACATGGTATAGCATTCAGTCTTTCAGAGCAGCTTCAGAGAGGACTTTAGCTTAGCAACATGTGGCACAGTCCTGAAGGAAGGACCCAGAACTTAACCACACTCATGTTGTTATCTCAGGTGCCAAGTTCCCCATCAAGTGGACGGCCCCCGAGGCAGCACTGTACGGGAAGTTCACCATCAAGTCGGATGTGTGGTCCTTCGGGATTCTGCTCACAGAACTGGTGACCAAGGGCCGGGTGCCTTACCCAGGTGAGGGGAATGTTTGTAACATCCATGACAGCTGTGGACCATTGTTACAGCTCCTCAAGAAGAGATGGATGTGATTATGTGTTTCCACTGAGGGACTTGCCCTGTTTTACAAAAACAAAATGGCTTACTATGGTAAACTATTGCAAATGCAGGTTGTTGGCTATCCCATTACTTAAGTCACCAGATATGGATCTGGGTGGTGGGAGGGGGAAACACATGTTCATCCAGATGTGTGAATTTAGGCCAGCAGAGAAGTTTGTGTGTGTGTGTATCGGGGGACAGGAAACCTATGGGTTTCGAAGTTGAATCGTGCTGACACGTGTGTTCTGGTATCCACCAGTTATTTGGTTGTTGATGTTGAGCTCCACTGGCTCCGTCTTCCTTGTAAATACAAGCAAATTTTCACCAATCAGAAGATCTCTTATTCAAAACAATTGTTGTTTTTAGAGTCTGCATGAACCCAGATGTTGGGTGGATGTCCATTTTTTTGGATGCAAAAGGTCTTGCTGAAATTCTGAACATATTGTTGTCTAGCACCTCCTGACTGTGTGTGTGTGTGTGTGTGTGTGTGTGTGTGTGTGTGTGTGTGTGTGTGTGTGTGTGTGTGTGTGTGTGTACGTACACATATGCACCCCCAGGAATGAACAACCGGGAGGTGCTGGAGCAGGTTGAGAGGGGCTACCGCATGCCCTGCCCCCAGGACTGCCCCAGCTCACTGCACGAGCTCATGATCCAGTGCTGGAAGAAGGACCCTGAGGAGCGGCCCACCTTTGAGTATCTGCAGGCCTTCCTGGAGGACTACTTCACCGCTACCGAACCGCAGTACCAGCCGGGGGACAACCTCTAGACTGAGATTATTCAAACACGATGGACCACCTCACCCCACCTCATGTTGGGGCTGGGCCAGGGCGGGGGGGACAGCACAAGGAAGGCCTCGTAGTGCAGGGGACTGCCTGCTGGCTGGACTTGTACAGCTTTCAGAGTAACGGAAACCATTGGCACCATCAGCTAGTGCACAGCGGTGGTCCAATGGGAAAAGAGGGACTCAACAGACTGCTGGTGTCGAGATGTCTCCGGTTCTGCTCTTTGTAGGCAAACGCTGACAGCAGGGGTTTGGGCCAGTGGTGGGGTTTGTGATGGCTGTATCCAGTGTAAATACAAATTGCCTGTACACTTTTTTTCTTGCCATTTTTTAAAAATAATGCTGCGGGACTTATTTTCATCCAGGACAATAAAAGGAAAAAAAAATCACAATAATGATGGAAACAATCACTTTAAAATAATTAACGTGAACATCGAGACCTTCTGGCCTGGGCATTAACTGTTCCGTGTTTGCAGAGCTGAAGACTGAGCTCTCGCGTTGTATTTCTGAGCAACTTGACAGACGCTTCCATGCCAATGGGTCCGCTTCGCTTTTCTATTTCAGTAGCGCTCCCAGTGCATAGAGATGTATGTTACAGCCACCCTGCGCAAGAAATGCATTACGCAGATCCCTTCCTTAATTTGGCTTCACGAGTGACACGCAAGGCCCCCACCAAGTACGGCCAAGTCCTAGCATTTTCACCTGTTAACTAAAGCAGCAGCTTTGGTTAACAGGTTTTCGTTTTTCCATAGGACATGGCTGTTCAATCTATAAGGCCTTGGGTGTCAGCAGGCCAACGCTGTAACAGTCGCTTTACAACTTTACAAATAACATACTGTACGTTTGTAAACTGTTGCCAGATGTGAAAGAGTTAAACGTATCTCTCTCTCACTCTGTCTCTCTCTGTCGCTCGTTCACAACGCGTCAAATGGAAACCCTAAGGGCAGTACTGCCGCCTTCCTAAACACCATGATAGCAAACATAGTCTTTCCACCACAGGTTTGTATTGTAATGTGCATGGAAAAGAAAAACGCAGCCATTCCAACATTTCTCCTGTTTCCAGCTTATGCCATAAGGAGCGAACCCATGCAAAGAAGAGTGTTTGTTGGTTGTGTCCTTTGGACCGGTGTGTCTCCAAGTGCTCCGTTCTAATGCCATCTCCAGGCATAGAATATATGCACATTGCCTCCATAATGTTCCGGGCCTTATTGTGAAACAGCTTTTTCGTTGCTATGTTTTTGATTTGTTATATTTCTTTGATATTTATTTAGGATGTATAATCACAGATGTACAGGTATGTCTTTATTCAGCAGATTGCCGGAGGACTGAGTCACTCTGTAAGGCAGGTGTTTGGGAGCCTCCAGGTAGCCGTGCACCACGTCCTTATTTGAAATTTGGCGTAAACATCATTGGTGAATACAGCTCTGGCAAACATCCTCATCCTTTTTTCCCCCATTATGGTTTAAACAGTAAATGTCCTTAACCAGAATAGTTTAATTTTCCCTCTTTTGTTTTTTTTAACATTACATTTTTGTTAATTCAGTAATTTGCCATTAAAACAAGGACAATAAACATTTTACACTCTTTAAAAATTTACTGGTCTTGATTTTTGGCCCCCAACCTGCGTTATCGATGTTGCATGTGTGGAGCAGTCAAGATCCAAAGTCATCATATTCACGCAGCCTTTTTGGTCAGATTGTAGTTCTAGGTGGGATTCGTAGTTCTTTGCAAATCCCCCCCCGATTGATTATTTTCACACCTCTGGGTCCAGGACACTAAGAAGGACGAGCAGAAAGGAGAGGGTGAGGGACGATGCTGCAGCTGAAGATGACATTCTGGCTTTGTGGTGAAGTTGTATCCAAGTACACTGCCAACAGAGGTGCATACCTCACAGAGGAACAGGTGACCTTCCACTCATCATTCCCTGTAGCTGTGACTGAGGACCTCAGACAGACTGACAGCGTCAGAAATCAATGGTCGGTCTGACTATCTGCTTCTAAGCCATGAAGAATCGCGCAAGCAAGTAGCAGTAGAAAAGAATCTGAAAGAAGTTCAGCTGCTACGTTTGCAGGCCCACAGCATCATCACAGGAGACCGTCTGCAACCAACGTTTAATAAATCCTGCTGTAGGTGGGGTCCGATTCACTGTGAGTCTCTACATGCAATGCCCTCTTTGCACCGATTCCTCTCTCAGCTAGAAAACGGGATTCTTCTCACAACCAGGGGGGTTTTTGGGAAACCCCATAATGTCGCGGCGGTGGCGTTGTGCTTCCTCTGAGCCTGCTGCACCCGTGGGATGTACTCAGGATGTCAATGCAGAAGGAGGCGGCTAATTGGAGTACATCTGTTCTAGGGTAAATACACGGACGCTGCAAAGGGAGAGAGAGCAGCGCTGCACGGGTCGATTTGGGAGCAGGCAGGATGATCTCCCCCTCCTTCCCATCGCACTATCCTTTTGTGTGGCTGCACTAGTCCTGCCCCTCCCACACACACATACTTTTGCCCCTTAGCCATGGTGAAGCTTTAAATGAGCCACGTCTAACGCCTGGGCTTCTCGTTACCCCAACGCCCAGCAGGACTGCAGATAAACATTTGTCACCTCTAAGTGCCATGGTTTGCTAGCGTTTAATCCAGAGCGTAAGTAGGACTTCATTTCCTTTCAATACTGTTGTTCTGATGGCAAGATCTGCTTCAGGAGATCTTTAATACGATGCTCTGCTGTAATCTTCATGGGACAGAATGAGCATAACCACGTAGGGTCATAATTCTTACGCTGTCCAGGAACTTCTCTAGATCACCACAACGCTACCTAGACAAGCAGTTCCTGGAGATCGAAAAGTGGATGAGTAGTGCTATGGAACTGTTCATGCCCAGGTGGTCATCTTGAGTGTTTTTATCCTGCCAAAAGCACACTGTTGGATAATTCCACAGGTTAAATGATGGAGGCATCAAGCACTCTGGATATCAGTGGTTTGAAGAGACCTCAAGGTTGTGGGTGTCACCTTCTTAAAACGAGTGGACAAAAGGGTCCAACGACTTGCGTTCACTCTGAATATTTGAGTGAGAGATGACTGAAGTCTCACCGTGAGCTCTCTCCACGGTGCCGAGTCCTCTTTCGGCTCTGCTTCTCACTGTGGTACGCGTGTCAATGTCCGCTCTGCTCGGGATGAGCCTCTGCCCCTTTCTCCACATCCATACACTGCCATCCCATCTGTCCACCGATGGACTTGCACTTTTTTTTCCTCAACAACCTGGAGACTGAAGTTTACAGTACATGTTTATGGTATTCAGGTGGGCTGAGGCAGCTATATTACATTTTCTCTTTCAGAAAGGAAAAAAAAACACAAAAGGGGGCTCAGGTTTGAATGACTGAGAAGAGAATTCAAAAACCTGATTGCAAGATTCTGGAAGATCGTACAGAAACTGGGAGGTGTTTACAGTGGAGCAGTTGTTCTCTGACCCCAAATTATAGATGGATGAAAGGTTGAGGAGATGTTAGAGCTGATTCTTTACCACTTGCTTCCTTCAAATAAGACTGAGGCCCCACATAAAGAAGCCTTTAAACGAAACCTTCAGCAATGTCTTACCTCGACCTTCTCATAAGCGTGCTCGCAAGACCAAAGCCTCAATCTGCAAGTTGCAGTTCTCGCAAAACCAATTGACTCCATATATCAGTACAATCCACCTTTCTTACACGGAAACAAAAATGCTATTTGATGTCACTGCTGCATAATAATTGGTTTTCCACGATAAAGAGCAAAGCAAAGAGGTTTTAAAGTGGGGGGGACAGCTATTACTTCTCATAGCAGAACAGTGCTTTATCTCTGAGCTCACCTGCCACATGGTCTTCAGCACTTACCTGCAATCTATACTGTCAACCAGTCCTCTTATCTTCAGTCTGTACTGTGGTGCCTCATATGCTAATGGTTTTATTATAGACATTACTGGGTCTGTTGCTGAGCTGCGCAGATGAGTGAAGGATGGATGGGACCGGCATCTTCAGGACCATCCAGAAGGTGTACTACCCTCTTCTGTGCACTCTGGGCATTCCAGGTTTGCTGTTTGTCTCCTTTTTGCCACACAGCGTTGAGCAGTTCCTCAGTAACGGTAACTGCTGTGTTGTGGGTTCAGATCCACTTCCCAGTTGTTTCTGTGATCACATGGATCTCCTCTATGTCTTCTGGAGATTAATGATTTACTCAACGAGTGCATGCGTGAGTAACCTGAGATGGTCGAGAAAATAAGCGGTCCAGAGTTGTGACAGGTTTTACATCATGTGATATTTGAAGATTGTTGCAGACCGTTGTGACCTGAACTGGATGACTGGGACTTTTTCACTGAAACCATAGGGTGTGCCTTTCTCTTTTCCCACAGCGAACCTCTTCACTTTTTATATGATCTGCTTCCGAAAATGCGGGATGTCAGAGACGGCCATCGTTTACCTGAGCTTTCTGGCCATCATGGATATCTTCTACCTGGTGTGGGTGATCCTGCTGGACCTGACCCTGACCTTCCTACAGGAAAAGCCCTTCTGGCACTCTCATCCCTGGTGTGCCCTGCTGAACTTCCTCCAGTACGGTTCTCTCTACAGCTCTTCCTGGATCGTGGTGGTCTTCACCATTGAGCGCTATTTGGCACTGAGCGTCACAGCCGCCAAGCAGCATTTCTCCCGTGTGCAGCCCACGGTGCTCACGTGTACGGCCATTGTCCTTGTCTCTCACCTGGTCTCTATCCCAATGTGTTGGATTAACACAGTGACGCTGGCCAACGTGACTGTCCCTGGTGGACAGAACATCACAGAGTCCCGTTGCCACTACAGGGATGCTACATACTCCACCATAGTGGTGTGGTTCAGCGCCTTCCTCTCTGGTGGCATCCCCATTGTCCTTGTAGTCATCTTTAACTCCCTGATCGCTGGTCACCTCACTCGTGCTGGCCAGCTCTTCACCAAGGAGGAGCGGCAGACCATGAAGGGTGTGATTTCCAAGAGCGTCATGTGCAGGACGGTCATCCTTCTGGGTACAGTGTCAGTGACATTTGTGGTCCTCAGCCTGCCTCGCTTTGTCACCTACTGCATTCTCCGCACAGCATACAACCACGAGGACTTTGATCGGAATGACTACAGTCTCCCCATCAACGTGGCAAGTGACCTGTCCAACATGCTCCAGAACCTGAACTCCACCACCAACTTCTTGCTCTACTGCGTCGTGAGCAGGAGGTTTCGCCAAGAGGTTGTTCGCCTGTTGACCTGCAGCACAAGGGTCAGGGACATGGGCTCCTTCCTCACACAGTCCACCATGAAGGTCTTCTCTCTGGTAGAGCACAAGTCTGTCTCTAAAAGAGATAACGTCAGCGTGGTCCTGACTGCCCTTCAAAAGACAGGATAAACAGCTGATTTTGGACCTTTAGGAGAACCTTCGCTTGGCTTTAAAGGAACTTGCAAATAATCTGTGTAGCTGAGACTTGAGCATAAGCCTGGATTTGCTTCTCATCTTACCCAATGGTAAAACTGGTGGGACCAAAAAAAAGATCAGTGAAAAGTACAGGGGTGGAAATATTGCTCATCACCGCTTTCATACCTATTATCTTACGCATGTGAAAGAGGACTTCAAGGCATGCAGTTTATGTTCCTTTTGGTTTTTACCAGAAGTTGAAAGATGAACTTGTTGCTAATTTGGCACGTTGAAATGAAAAGTACAGGGAAAAAAACAAGTGAAATATTTAATACAGTAATTATTTTGAAAAATGCTGTACATTGTTTATCATCCATCCACTGTACAAAGGTGCCGGAGAAGGTTATGGGAGCTGGAGTAAAATTTGATCACCTAAGGTGGCCTGTAACTTGGATGTATCTTGAAGGCGGCTCCATCTTTATGATTTTCCACATCTGTTGTGATATCACCGTTACAGGAGTTATAACAATGTTGTCTTCACTTTGTGTAACCGGGACTAAAGCTGTTATGACGTTACGGGACGCTGATTCATCGTTGTTTTACGGTTCATTTTTCTGTTAACCAGAATGGATTTATTAAACGTTGGTTGCAGATTCATGCCTATTTTTTCCGATATCTTCTGTGCTGGATTCATCAGCACAGTTCCGTTGAAGCCGGTGTCTCAGATCTTTGCACTGATTTATTTGCATATTTCATCCTCGATGCTGATGTGCTTTTTCCTGGGATTGTCCCGGTGTTCTCTTTCCACTGTAGCTGTAACACAAAATAGTGCGTCATAAACAGATGGCAGCGGCGATGATGCGATTCAGCTGTGTAGATGTAGCTTCACAAGCTTCTGCCAATGTAGTTCAGTTCTGTTCTCTCTGCTCAGTGTAGCTCTTCGGGCTTAACAATTCAAGATGTACGACAATGTAATATAAATGTTTAAATATTGATTTTGTTGCTGGGAGAAGTGATGGTTTTTTATTCTATAAATATTTCACTCAAACTTCAGTGGTTTTCTGAAGGAATTCTTCTAGGCTTCCATCTTTACTCATTACTTTTCTTTTAAATGCCAGAAGTTCTGTTACCCATCTAGCTGTTTTCTCCAAATGTGGCTCTTATGGGGCAGAGGTCATCTGGCAACACTTTCTGAACTTCCCAACCATCCTTCTTCTGCTCCAAAATGCAGTACAGTACAGGTATTTTGTCAATCCTCAACATTAGCTCAGAAGCAAGGTTGGATCTCCTCTGAGATCATTTCAGAGGCTTTCTGAAAATGTTCTGCCCAACAAGGTCCTTGTTATATACCTGTTCATCCCACCACAGCAGGCAGGGGTGACTTTTACAGCCCAGCTTTCCTTGGCCCCAGAAACTTCTGCTGGCTCATTCCTTGGCCTGCTGGACTACAGGTAAGCAAACAAGCTGTGACTTTAAACAAAGCAAAAAAATATTTCATTTTGCTGCAAACCGGTTGCTATAAGAGTCTAAACAGCTATGACTGTTGTCTTCTCCTGACTGAACCCAAAAAGCACACAGGTGCAAGCTTGAATGCATATTCCTGCTTCAAAGCTCTATTCTCCAAGGGTGAGCTTTAAAACTATCTCTTTGGGTATTTTTAACATTAATATTTAAATATTAGAACAACTTCAAAGAGTCCTATTTATTTTGTTGTGTTGTCCAATCTCCAAGAGGAACACGTGCCATTTCAAAAAGGTCCACAAGGGGGCACAATTCTGTAGCCTTTAGTGGTGCTGACTGCTTACCCTGAATACTAAATGAGGCCTCTTTATTTGACATGGCTGTACTGTACCATATTCACTCATTCAAGGCTCATAAGAACTGTCTGCATGTCAGACCGTTCATTTAATTCTGTAAAATGTGTATGGACGACTTCTCAGTGTCTTAAGAGTGCCATTAGCGAAACAAACGACAATTAGAATTCAAACAAAATGACCCTGCTTACAGCAAACATGCAGCAATGCTAGCGCCTGAAATGGGCAAAGCCACACACTGGCATCTTAATGGGAAATAAATAATGAACGAGCCGTCTTTTGCTTTTCACGTGACTGATGACTGATGGAAAGGCTTTTTATAGAACCGCGCACTACCTCCGACCAAAGCAGCAGGAAAGTAACACTCGCACCAAAACTACACATTAAGGAATGGCATTTTGTTCTGCAACAGCCTGACGAATACCAGTTTTCACTATAAACACTATTTTTCTTTGGCAATGTCGATCTCATTGTTTCAAATGGTGTACCAAGTACTTATTATGCAAAATGTATAGCAAGTTATTCACCATCCAACAGTGAATTTTGTGTTTGTATAAATTGTAATTGCTTCTGTGCACGAATGCTGTTCCATGCACAAAACAGTTTTTTTTTTTTTTAAATCATTGTTAGTAAAATATTCATTTTGTGTAAGATCACATGGTAAAATATTGGCTTATTTGTAAATTTAAGCCATGTGCTAGCAACCAGATCACAATTACAAGTACCATCCCAAAATGTAACTGTTGCACGCATCCATCTGCTAACCAGTGACGCTCAACATAAATTCAGTGGTTTCCCGCCTCCATAAATCTGTTGCCAGTGTCATAGACCCACAATCTTGCACTTATGAAAGCAAACCAAAGCCCACATTTGACAGACTAGTGGGTAAAAACCCCTTCTCCCTTTTCTCATTTGTTAATTTTAAAAATGGAAGCCGTCATCTTATCATAACGTCGCGTGACTGATTGACCTGAGTGTACAGAGTTGTGCTGCCTGATAAGGAAAAGACTGTTCCCAGCCTCCCTTTCGCAGTCTTTGCATGCAATAAACTGTAAATTTAGATGTCAAGTTCAACAGGGAGAAACCCACCGATACCTTTTCTGCCCCCCACAGTGCCTACACATAGCAGTCCAGGCTATTCTTCACACACAAAGTCACATGTTAGTGTCCAAAATGGCAGCTCATCACCATCAACAGCCTGCTAAAGGGTTCAAGTCCTCCCTCCTATTTATGATCCCCCTCCTACAAAACAGCATCTCCAAGGTCAGCTCCTGCTGTCATTCATCAGTGAGCCAAGATGAAATGCAAATGAAACCTTCATACAGAAACCCCCCTCCCAAAAGCCCAGACTTATTCAAGATATGGACGTAGAACTGTGCAGGAACCTTATCTTGACATATAAGGTATGTCGGCATTTTTTTTTTTTTTTACATTTTATATCCTTACAATAGGCTTGTTTTGTTTTTTTAAATACACATATACAGGGCTTTACTGTTTCCTTCTGAGTCTGAACTGCAGTGCTGCTGGTTGTCAAAAGTGACTGATTAAGACGACATTGGTGTGAAGCAGCCCCTGCCAAGGTCTCACACACTTTGAGAGCAGCCCTCGTGTGGACCACGTGGGCTGGCTGCCATGTCAAAGAATGAAATGAGAAGCTGCTTGGTGACTTGATTTAGTGAGGGACAGACATGGAGGTGAGGGAGAGTGTCTTGTCTGCTGCATGCAAAATGAAGTTTCTTTTACTGACTGGCTGGTCCAAGTCTCCATGTGACCACATGCAAAAAAAAAAAAAAAAAAAAACCCCAAATTAATTTTCACCACAAAGGCCACTTAGAACACACAGAATTCCTGAAAACCATTATAATCCGTGCAAAAATACAGAGCAGCTCTATTTTGCAGGCCTTATTTTTAACCTGTGAGATTTCACTATTGCAGATTAAAGCTACAGCGTATTTCTGCAATAGAGTAAGAAGAGCTGCGGGCTTTTATTCCAGCAGGAAAGTGAACCACCTGATTACTTTAATCTCTTTCACTGAACTCATCTATCTCAATTTCTTAGGTCTCACAGTCCAGTTTAGAGAGCTTGAAAACATATTGAAAAACATCTTTTGGAACTGGATTAAAACAAACAGATACAACAGCACAAGAGGTTGTGGAATATACCACACAATGGGCAACTTTGGATTTTGCCACACCTATATTGGTTCTGGCTCTCCATGGTAACAAGGTTTTTTCAAAATCAAAGTGTGTTATTACACAGCACTGGTGAGAGAAAACTACATCAAACACTGGCTTGGAGGGTTCACAAGCACAGAGATCCTGTATTTATTCTTTAAACATTTGATTCATCATTTCACTCAAGGCTAGTTGGATATTTCACTTACATTATTTCTGTCTTGAACAAGACCTTACAATTTACAGCATTTTATTATTGTCCTTCTTGACTAAGAACTTCCTGTGTCCTGTGAAGTATAGCAGTGAAACTGGAGTTCATATCCTCTTAAAATGCAGTACAGTATTTTTCAGTCCTCAGTGTACATCTCCTTGACAGTCAAAAGGTTTAAGACGGTTGTGTCATATGGACCCATCACTTTAGTTCATAATTTGGAAAATCCAAGTTGATAGGATTAAAGGATTCTCATTTCCATGACTTTCAGCAAGAGTGTCCTATAAAACCACAATAATATATTGGCATTTTGGAAATGATCGATAAATGGATGTCATGGGCTAAACTGGGGTCTCTGCAAAAAGAAGCACATTGAGCAGATTCATCACAGAAGCATCCAAAAAGCTAGCCACTTTTAAGACTCCAAAAAATATGCATTTCATCAAGAATTTTAAGTGTACTTACTAGGTCTAAATGGGGCTTCTTCCATTTTAGGAGCATGAAAGCAAAAAAATCTATAAAGGTTTCTTTTAAGCTCCATTGTATTAAAGCAAATAATCCAGTGCATTATGACAACCATGAATAGCCTTGCCGAAGCTATTAAAACAATGTTGGAAATATGCATGGTGGAGGCGGCGGGGAGTTAGGAGAAAATAAAATAATTTTTTAAAGATGAGGAAAATTTGTTACCAATATATTTAAGATCAATTTCATACAAGCGATAGAGACACATTTAAATGTCCGAGACACGCAAAAAATTGAAACCAACGACTTTCTTTTGTCTGAGAAAGCATGAATATGTCACCATTGTTAAGTGCAGCTAATTAGTTAGCATCGCAGCTACAAAATTAAGTCTGTTAGCTAAACAATAAGGAGACTGTATAATAGGATTAGAACGCGGAGTATGTTAGACTGATGTAACAACATTTATTCCTAAATATGCAAACAGTGAACGTATCCGCGTCCAGGTTCTTCGCACCGACAACGAGTTGTGAAGCCTTAGCAACTGTCTGGGCGGGTTCGTTTTAAGCTCCTTTCGCTGCATGTCCGGAAGCGTCAAGACGAAGAGAGTAATAATCCAATATTACGCGGCGAGGAAAATAAATACCCTCCGCTGCGTTCCCATTTGTATGCGCGCCTGTCCATTAAAACGACTGTCGTTGACGACAACCAATCGACGAAGTTAAAGGCAATTCTTTCAGGCGGGCGCGCTTGCACTCCAATATACGTGCTGGTTCCGGATTGTCAACAAAGAATCACCAGAAGTCTCTGTGGTTAATTGGTCCGTTTCCGGACGTCTTCTGCCTCTGCCTTTCATTGGCTATTTTTCTGCGGTAAGGCGGTACTTGTATTTTAGCAAACATCTGATTGGGTCCAGAGTGACGCTAGTGAAGCTGATTTGGTATTCTGCTATTATCGCTTCAGCCCTTCCGAGAGGAACGTTCTCAAGCACGCTTGTAAAGGCTTACGATGACTCGTTGCGATTCAAAATCACGCAAAACCGCAATTCAGCGGATCCGCGTTAAAAATGGAAAGAAAACAATTAGAAACGTTTCGAACGCTTAAATTCGAATCTTGCGGCCGCCGAGCACCGCGGCGCTGCGTCGAGCACCAGTAGAAACGCAGAGATCAACCTCAGAGAACCAATGAGAACGCACGTCGCTACGCGGTTCCCGTGTCTTCGCAGCGGGGCTGGGCTATGACTCCTGTGACCTGAGTGTTGTCGAGAATACTGCAGTGTGTCAGTGGCTAAGCAGTGGAGGCGGACTGTAGGGGAGGGTCTGCCCGAGAGGAATGGTGTTGATTAGGGTTCCCGAAGAGCACTGTGATCGTATTTCACAGACGGGGGGAACCTTGTCTACAATGGCACATCGGAGGCGCACAACCAGGGACGGATAAACCGCCACACTGGATTTTCCCCCTTGTCACGACTAGCTGGCGCTGCCTCGGGGTGAAACGCTGACAAAATAAAAGGAATCCCTAAGGAGGCGAAGGCGGAATAAAAATGTTTGCGGACAGATCTGAGGGAGATCCAGGAGCCGGAGCCGCCGTGCAGTAAGAAGAAAGTGGTTTCTGCTGGGCTGTCCAGCAGTGACCGGAACTCCGGGCACGAGCCACCGGGGAGGACACGTTTTTGTGCGGTTTGGGTGAAAACTGGCCGGCTGCACGTCTGACGACAAGAACTCGGTTCAACGCCGGTTTGGGAGGAACTCGAGCGGGAACCGCCAGGAAAGGCACCATCGGCGGCGGCTCTAGCTCCACCATTACGGCGCGCTGAACAGCTGCAGATCGGATTTCTCCTCAGATACCGATCAGACACCATGGCTCTGTCAGCAGGGGGACCTTCCGCTCGTCCCTCCGACGAAAACGCACGTCTTCGTGTGTTCTGCTGCGTATAAATAGGGGCTCGCCATCAATTTTAATCTTTTTTCCCCCACCGGGGACAAAAGAAAGCTCATTTTCCCCTCCCTCCTCCTCCTCCTCCTCCCTCCTGTGGATGTCGCCCCGGTTCGTTCACTCTGGCCGTCCGTAGCTCCTAACTCTTCGCTGCCACCGCCGCCACCATCGAAACCGCCGCCACCGTCATGTTCGCGGTCCGCATCGTCACGGCGGACTACTACCTGGCGAGCCCCCTGCGGGACCTGGACGTCTGTCACTCCGAGTTCCGGGGCAGCGACGTGAAGAAGGTGCCGGTGGTCCGGATCTTCGGAGCGACGCCGGCAGGTACGAGCAGGCACGAGCGAGCGCGCGGGGAGTTCGGAACGTCGGAGGGAGAGAGCGAGCGAGCAAGCGCGCGCTCTTTCCCCCCTCGTGGCGCCCGGTCGAACGTGGAAGCAAAATAACGGCGCGCGCCTTTCACTTACAGACTTGCGCGCGTGTGTGTGTAGGCTGGCAATGCGTGGTGGATGGACTCCGAAGAGTTCGTTCTTTGCCGCCAGCCGCGACGTGCTGTGAAACATTTGTCACCACGCGAATGGGTTTGAATTAACGTTATGATCACGTTCTCCCATTATTTTGTAGTTTCTGAGAAGGTGGTGGGGGGCATGTCTTTGTAAAAAAAAAAAAAAAAAAAAGTTGGAGTCGCACCACATGCGCGTGTACGGTTCACGTCGGCGCGTTGGTTTCCAGGTGTTTTTCCTTTTGTTGTAAGAATGTTTCTCTGTCGAGGGTTTTATTCAGGCCCCGAGGGCCAGGATGCAGTGCACTCGGCTGTTTTACCTGCCCTGGGTGTAGTCATTTACATCCTCAGCTGACACCAAGTGAAGAGTCAGTGAAAGTGATGTAGAAGACTCCAGGGTAAGAATGGTGAAAAGTATAGCCAAGAACAGTGTAGCGCTTCACTTATAGCAGTAAAGATGAACCACCCTTCCTTTTCATTTCACTGCAATGACATGTTGGCTGGCTGTATGACAGAGAAATGTGTCTAATTGGTAAGTTAATAAGTTGATGGTGCAGTCATGTGTTGCTCTTTAGCTGTGTTTGCACGGGATCATAAGGGTGACGGTGTTGGTTTTTCCCGGCCAGGGACCTTTTACACCTCTGCTGCTGTTATTGTGAGAATAGCCCCCCTGGTCAGCCACATGTTTACTTCAAACTTGGGGGGGGGGGATTAACTGTGATTGTTGGCTAGTGGCCAGACCAGATTTAGCCCACAGTATAGAACCATAATCCTCTTTTTCTTTAAAACCACCTTCAGTTGCTTTGGTCTATGGTTTCTGGTCTTCTCACTCATAATGAATGAGAGCGGAGCTGTATTATAGCAAGAGATTTAAACTTGGGGAAACATGGATGCTCCAGATTTCTGTGGACAGGCTTCAGAGGGTCTGGTTAGGTGGGGGTGGTTCTGGGGGGACTGGGTAAGTTGGCCAACCCTTTAAACTGCATTTGGTCACATGCCTTATTTGTGTGCAGCATTGGCTGTCGTCCTCAAGCTGGCATAGCAAATGGGTTCTTTCTGACTTCTGTCTGCTCATTCAAACATACAGCATTCCCTTTTTTGTAACTGCTTCCAAATAAATTTTGTGCAAAGCCACGTAAGAATTTGATCGGTAGGTTTCAGTTAATCTTCATATTCATTGCTTGAAGATTTAATTACACACAGTTTGTTTTACTTCTACCTAACTGTTCTATCAGCTACTTTCCAGGACATCAGAACCCCTTGTTGCAAATTGCCTTTGGTCAGTCTGCATCAGATGCCTGTACATTGCATGCCACAGCTCAATTTTTTTTTATACATTTTTTTTAATGCATATCGAAGTTTTTTTTTTTTTTTTTTTTTTTCCTGCATCATTCTGGAAACTTGATGCATTAGCTGCTGTTTGTATAAACACATTCAGCAATACATTTAGGCCTGCGGTTGTTTCCAGCAATTTTTCTGCATATACTATAGCTGGTTTGTGTCAGTAAATCGCTTTGCATGGGTATTAATGTCTGCTGTCGTGACGTAGGTCAGCTTAAAGGCTCCTCACTCATTTCCTAGTTAAATTTTGCATATAAAGAATAAATGGAGACTTGTAATCGAGCAGTAAATGGCTTCTGCTGAATCACCAGAACTGCCACCCTGTTTTGTTTCTTGTGCAGACACTTGAATTGGAGCCCGAGAGAGCTTAGCTTTCCATGTTTTAGTTGCGTAGTGAAGCGTGGTGGCACAGTTGTTGGTGCCATTGCATTGCAGTTGGAAACCTTGGGTTCAGATCATACCTTTTGCACAAGGCCCCTTGGGTTAAGATATTTACCTTGAATTAAAAATGATCCAGCTGTGTAAATGGGTAAATCATTGTACGTAGCTATTTATAAAAACATTAATATTGTAAGCTAAATTGGTAAATATTTTTTGATAATAGTAGTAGTGGTATTAAATCTTTTTATGTGTTTTATTCTTGCCTTTGTAAAGCACTTTAAATTTCCTTTTTGTATGAAATGTGCTATATAAATAAATTTGTCTTTGTCACAACTGTCCCCAGATTATTTGCCTGAACCATGGGTAAGCCTTAAGATCCCTCTGCGTACGTACCATGCCAGTGTTTTAAACTTATATGTGTAATTTTGATTTTTTTTTTTTTCCTGTCTCTGAGCTATACATTAGTTTTTCAGGATTGCTACGTTGGTTTTTTTTTTTTTTATAGCATGTCGACTTTCGGCAAAACATGGTAACAAGCCTCCACTTTATGGACAGAGTCACTGGTCGTTTTGTATTCAGCAAGTTGGAATGTTGATCAGTTGCCGAATTTCCAAAGCTGTCCGTTTTGCTAACGCAGGGAGGACAGATGTAGTTAATGTGGACATGTCACAGGCAAGATCTTATTTTGGACCATTAGAGGGGCGGTATGCTGCAATAGTTTGACATCTCTCCACTGAGCATCATTTTTTTAATCAGTCTCCTTAGTTTTTTTTCCCTTTAAATCAAAACATGCAACTGTCTGGAAGGAATAAACCCAAATGTAAGAAGACGCTGTTTTTCCTCATTTTGAAATGTTTGGACGTAAAATCTGGGTGGGAGAACTTTTAAAAGGGCCAGCACATCACTAGGGAGAAGAAGGAGAACGCTTGTGTCTTTAGTAGAAGAATATGAACATTTTATACATTCTGTAAACCCTTTTCACGGGGCCAGGCAAAAGTTTGAGTGCACATGCTAGAAATTAGTCCCCCAATGAGGCTTTTGTGAAGCATTTAAGCAGATCAGTCAACGTCTGCTCCCAGCATTTCTGCAGCAGTTCCCATAAATGTAAAATAGTAGTTTAATTTGTTTCAGCCTTGTGTCCAGTTCACCCTAAACAAGTACTGCCCATTTGGACTCACTTTTTGACAGGTACTGTATTTCTAGTAACATGTTAAGGAAAAAATAGTGCATTTATATTTGTATTGCCATATTGTTAAAACTTTTAGCTTTAAATGGCAACTGCCTGTTTTGTAATTGTACATTATAGAATGTCGTAGCTTTTCCAGAATCTGATTTCTTTCTTGTTCTTTTTTAAATGTAGCTTTGAACTTCTCACTCAGATGACACGGATAGCATGTTGTTTCAAGAAAAAAGTTTTCAATGAGCAGTTAGTCAGCTTTCATGAGTTTCTCCTTAGTGCTTCTGTTTGTGTGATGTCAAGACTTGCTCACTCCCTCTCCCAGTCCTCCTGTGACCCCAGCCAAGTGTTGCCAGCCCCCACCCATCTGTCCCCAGCGTCATTCGACACCACTTTTCCGGTATGCTCTTTGTTCTTCTCCGCTAAAAGACCTCCAGAGTGCTACTTTGCACGAGTCCTGTCTCATAGAAGGGTGTTTCCAAGATTGCGTGCATGCAGAAGGAGGGCTTGGACTAGCTCATCCCAGCTCAACTGCATCAAGGACTTTGCTTTGTTTCCAAAGCCCAAGCAAATGCTTCTGAGGGGAAAATA
The DNA here is from genome assembly GCA_018136845.1 of Heterotis niloticus. Lineage (NCBI taxonomy): Eukaryota > Metazoa > Chordata > Actinopteri > Osteoglossiformes > Osteoglossidae > Heterotis > Heterotis niloticus. The sequence continues at coordinate 13,689,744 of CM030895.1, forward strand.
ATTTTACACCTGGAATTCTCACTGCCCTTGTATTTTTTATGGATTAATTATTGTATTCTAGTCCTGAGATGGACTGGCATCTCATCCAAGGTGTTCCTTACCCTATGTTTCTGTAATAGACTCCGGACTATCCTGGCTCTGCACTGGACAGGTGGTTCTTCCATAATGGATTGGTAGATGAATATATTATGTGTTGATTTGATTACAAGAGCAATTGGCAAAATGGTGCAAGTCCAACCGATCAGTAGTACAGTTGTTCTCCCTGTAGTGCCAAAGCTGTTGAGTGCAAGTGATTGTACACTTGATGGAAAAGCACCAGGGTTTCCCCCCTTAGGAGGAGAGGTGTGCATAGATAGGGCAGTGTTTAGAGTTCTGCATCTTTGGCAGGGCTGCGAGATGCTTTTTCAAGAGGACTCATCCTGGACAGTAGGGTGTGTGTGGGTATGTTCGGGGAGTGTCATTCTTTGAAATGGACCTTTAACCATTCAACACCACATATCTACATGACCAAATGACTGGAATTTAGGGTCAAGCAGCTGACCATGCAAATTTTACTTCTAATTCTAACCTCACAGACTCAGTAGGGGGACTTTAATGCCATCTGATGGAATTCCTTTCAGGTCCGCTAACAGTATGTTGAGGTGAATTTAGGGGTTGAATGGCTCATTAGTGAAAGGTTTACTGGTGCCTTAGAAATGTGAGTGCTGGGATTCTCTTTATTTTGATGGTATTGTTTAAGCCAGTTTGTGTGTCTGTGATTGTATGCCACAGCGTACTCATGATTACATCTGCAGAGGTTTGTTTAATGGTTTATTTCATGTAATCAGACCACAGCACACTTGTACCATCTTCCCCTGGACTGCACGATTGACACGGTTCCAATCTACAGAATTTTGTAGTTTCATTCTCTTTAGGACTACATGATATCTTTAGTAGTTAGCACCTCCAGAAATTCATGTGAACAGGACTTCCATAACCTTGTTGACATTTGACACTGATCTTCTTTGTGCTATTGACTCTTTATCAAAACCTCTTTGCAACTCCTTTAGATGTTCTGGTTTCCTCCTACAGTCTAAAGCTGTCTTTCAGGTGATTACGATATTGTACATAGTGTGTATAAGTGGAGGTGAATGAGAGCACACAATAGACCAGAAAGGACTTACTGTTCTATTTAGCATGTACCTTGCCTTGTATTATGTTTCCAGGCTGGGCTCTGAACCACAGTAACACTACGCTGGATAACTGGATACCGGTGATGGATGGCTGACTGCCTACTTGTAGAGTACGCCATGTACAATTTGTTCTCTCATTCTGCTTTCATTCACATTTTTTCTAGCCTGCTGGGAGGTTGCGCATGCAGAGGTATTTATGTGCATTTTGTAGCTGTAGCTAGATTTTGCATTCTTCTCACAGCACAGGTTTTTGTGCTCAGAGAAGCAGTGTCAGATCAGCTAATCTTGCACCATAGAGAAGAACTGTGTCAACCATGTGCTTTGATGTATCTGGATCTCATGGGCCAGTATTGCAGTCCTCCCACCCTTTTTGGCTTCATGTGCCCATTGAACCTTTTTTAGCTGAGATTTGTGCCCATTCCAGGGTGCCGTTTTGCCCCCTTTCTTTCCTGTCATTAGTATGGAGGCAGCAGGCGTTCAGATGGAAGGCTGACCCTCTCCTGAGCTGCACAGCGGTGCCCTTGCCGCAGTGGCATCGTCCACATGATTGATAGGTTTAATAGCTCCTCACAGTCTAACAATAGGGAATTTGAATGCGCAGCAGGAGCAGCAGTAGCAAGACATTCAGAGGCACAATGTATGAATCTGTTGCAGGATCTGTGCCTCCCCATTGCCCTCCGTCACACACTGGACAATGGACAGATCACCAGAGTCAACTCTGAAACATTTTACAGATTCTGGGTCTTGCTTTTTTCTTCCAATAGCGAACAGGCTACGTGCTATGTCTTTCTTTGTTTCTGTCAGCATGTTAATCAGTCTAAATGGAGGGTCACAGATTTTCTCCATACAGCTTTGGGTGATAGAATTCATAGTCATATGTTGGTGCCAGGAGGATACTGGGATACACGGCACACATTGTCTGTTGTATCATGTAGCTTGTTTATCTGCATTTAGGGCAGCAGGTATCATAGTGGCTAGAGCTGTTGCCTTCCACTCAAAAGGATCTTGGTTTGAATTCCACCACCTAGTTTAATATTTTTAATCAAGATATTTACTCTGAATCAAAACCTTAAAACTTTCCCTGCTGTATAAAGGGATAAATCATTGAAAGGAGTTTAGTGTGCAGAACCTAACATTGTAAATTTCTTTAGGGGAGAAAATAATTAGTTAAGAGAATAAATAATTAAAACTTGTTAGATTTAATATATTTGCCAACTTAATTTTCATAGTCCTATGAAAAAGCATTTCCCCCCCTTTCCTGATTTCACCTATTATTGCATATTATCTCCCTGCATTGTTTCAGATCTTTAGACAGAATGTAATACATGGAAAGCACTGGTACAATGCAATTTTGCTCCAGTGCAGCTAAACTTTTAATACCAGCTCTCAGGTTGTGTAATAGACACCCTGCTATAATGCAGTGTCATAACACTGCATCAGAAATTTGTCAAGAACTCGACACATCTCCCATGTCCCACCAGTTTGTTATTGTACCATAATGCCTTGTGACAAAATACTGTGCAGGACAGCACCCTGTAAGGGACATACATTGCTAATATCTTTATAATTTCTCAGTATCTCATGTTTGCTTAATTTCTATGCATTTGTGCAGTGCTCCATTTAAAATTCATAAACAAAGTAGTGCGATCCCCTCTGTGTTATGCTCCAAGATCCCTTGTGTGTCCATGTGTGTGCATAATTCAAAGTGTGTGCTGCAGTGTTTTAGTGATATTTGGGAATATTGGTTTGAGATTTTTTGGATTCCCCTTATCGTTATTTATTATTATTATTATTATTTTTAAATAACAGAAAATGGCATCCCTGCACGCGCAACTTTGATTTGATTTGTGTGGCGTTTTCAGGAATGAATTAAGTCCGTAAGTCGGAGGTTACCAGTATTAGACAAATAGAAGCTGAGTAAACACATACAGTATAAAATGATTATTTCATTTATTAAGGAACAAAGTTATCCAACACCCAATGTGAAAAGGCAATTATAAAACCCCCTTAAACCTGATAACTGGTCACATGACCTTTAGCAGCAATAGTAGCAACCAAATGCTTCTTACAATTTGACATCAGTCTTTCACATCAATGTTCAGGAATTTTAGCACACTCTTCTTTGCGGAACTCCAGAATTTTCTGGCATAGAGCAGAATATACAGTTCCTACAATAATGGCAAATCATCCAGGTCCTGAGGCAGCAAAGCATCCCCACATCATCACACTACCACCACCACTGGTATGATGATGTTACTGTGGAACCCTGTTTTTTCATTTTTGTCTAGTCTCTTTCTTATTATGAAGTCATGATTGCTGACCTTAGCCAAATCTAGAAAGCCCAGCATTCTTTGGATGTTCTTTTGGGACTGTTTCGCAACTTTCTGAATAAGCTGTTGCTGTGCCCTTGGAGTAATTTGGCAGGCCACCCAACCCTGGGAAGATTCACTACTGGGTTCTCCATTTGGAGATAATGGCTTTCACTATAGTTCACTGGTGTCCCAGAGCCTTAGAAATGGATTTCTAACCATTTCCAGACTGATGCACTTCAACTGCTTTTTTTTTTTTTTTTTTTTTTTTTTTTTTCTTTTTCCCCCCTCATCTCTTCTGGAATTTACTTTGATTGTGGCATAACATTCTTGTAGAAATGTTGTGGTGACTACTTCACTCTCATGGTAAGGGTCAGTACATAGTGAGGTTTAGATTCAACAAGGCTGCTGCAAGCCTGGCTGTGTTCAATTAGCTGAATCTATTTGTCAATTAAATTTGGTCAGGTGGTTGATCAAGAGGCAATTACTTTTTCATGTGGATGATATGGGTGTTGGATACCTTTGTTCCTTACTAAAGTAGCCATTTAAAAATGGTGTTGTGTGTTTGTTCAGGTTCCCTTTGTCTAATATTACATTTCATCTAAACATCTGAAACCATTTAATGTGACAAATATGCCATTATAGGAAGGGGCAAATACTTTTTTTTTTTTTTTTTTGTGTAGCACTGTATGTATTCAATTTGTAGGATTCATAGTAACCTCAGCATTTTATGTCAAGGTCCCCCACATCATGATTTTCTGTGGGAACAGTTGGTCCTTCTGTGGTATCCTGTTCACACCTGCACTCTTCTCTGCTGGACATTGGCAGTGACAACAGACCTCACAGGCACACGTCAACTGGGAGTTATCATGCACGCACCTTTGTGCACGGCAGCCTCTCCATCTCTCAGGCAGACTGACATTTGCACCCTGGGAAGATGTGATCAGCACAGTTCTGCAGCCTCCTCACATCTTGCTTTTGTGAGTTTCATGTTGAGTTCTCTTAGTGCCCAGTGTTGTAATCAGACCTCCCTGTGGTCTCATGTGCAGGCCTGGTGCAATATCTGAACCCACACTTATGGCATCCATTGTCTGGCTCCTCTCACAAAGCAGGGCAAAAGCAGAAACAGATGCAGGTGTGCTGTGTGGAAGAACTTTCGTTAAAATACTCAGACACCGCAATCAAGTTTTCTGTTGCTCTTTTACAATTAACACAATCAGCTCTGCAGAAATGTGGTGCAGAAAACTTTTTTGTGTTTATATGTGTCTGCAGGGGTAAGCTAGGGATATTCTTGACTGATTTAATATGGATTCATTATCTTTGTGTTCCTGCTTTTCTTTTATCCTAAAGTGACTGTACAGCAATTAGTTTATTTTGTTACCCATCCGTCCTTTCATTCGTTATTATACCTGCTTGTCCAGTGAAGGTTCAAGGTGGTTCATAGTCTTGGAGGGGTAGGGCACTAGATTGAGCAGGATACACTCTGCAGTAGGACAGTCTCATATACACACACATACACACACACACAATAATTCAGTCACATCGAGATACTGCAGGCGGTTCAGATTCACCACTTCCTCTGAACTGGGCTTTGGGAAGAAACCAAAGCACCCTAGGGAAACCCATGCAGACACAGGGAAAGCATGCAAGTGGTTGTTTGTAGTAGGTGGATGAAAGAGTAGTGTTTTGATACTGTGTTCTGAAAAGCTCTATTAAGATCACTGCTCAGAACTTTTCAAATTTCCATTTTATTGCAGAATTTGTTCGAAATTTCTGTAATGGTTAGTTTTCATATGCTTAATCCTAACTTCATTGTAGCCTTGTGTAACTGACAATGTTTTTTGCTAAGCAAAGTGGGTCACAAGTTCGGTTCCTTAGTTTGTTTTGTGGTGCCCCATGAACTCTGACTCTGTGGACATGAAAGTTTTGTGAGAGCACCCTTGAATATATCCTAGAAAACAGACTCTTTCAGCCTAAGTGCTGTGTTTGGTCAAGGAGTAGTTTGTGTAATGCAAGACAGGGAAAGGTGGAAACAACTCACCTCATAAGCTTTTGTTACATCTGCAGTTTCTTAGTGTCTTGCCATTGCATAGTCCAGCAATTCTCCCTCATAGCCATTTTTCTGCTGCTCAGCCCAGGCTAGGCAATCCTCTGGAACCAGGATGAGGTGGTTCACAATCTTTCTTCTGTCCTAATTCATGTGGTCTGATGGTGTGTGAGATGGGGCCATGCTCCTCTCAATTTGCAATTGGTCGATTTTGCTGTCTGATTTGGGGGTGGTGACGGTTTTGTTTTTATACATGTGCGTGTGTTTCATAAAACTCAGTCTGGCTCTATTCAACTGTCGATTGTACATTTCAGAGGTGCTGTTTATTGTTACAGTCTTGTTGAAATGGCTGCTTTTGTAATGCTGCTGCCTTTCAGACGACATTGTGTTTCTGATGGAAAAGGATTGATGTAATTATGATAAATTGCATTTAGAGAGAGAGAAAGTCTGTAGAATTACAGTAAAATAGCATTAACCCCATTGGTGTTTCCAGCCTGAAAGCAGGAGTATGAGTCAAAGTCCAGACGTGCATCGTGTGAGGTGTGTTTGTCTCAGCCCACCAAGGGGGGTTATGTACTGGGGAAGTCGGGCCCAAGCACTGGCATTGGAACCGGACTGCAGCAGGAAACCAGCCTTACATTCACTCGTCAGCCCCCTGCTGAGCATTCCAAGCCTGTCATTCAGTGGCCAGTTTTGCCAGAGATCCATTCCTTTTTCCACACTAGCGTGTCATGCTGCGTGATGTCGGTCAGCAGTTTTGTGTTCCAGCCAGATTACGGCCTTGTTTTAAAGTACCCGAAAATTTGGCCGGCAGAGAGGCTTGGGTATGAGGACTTTGAAGCAACTATGCAATACGGAGCCCTGTCTGCAGAAGTAAAAAGCACAGACAAACCCACACAAAGAGCCTTAGACTTTCCATACACTGTTTAGCACAGCAGTTTATTGTAAAAATTTGCTTGTGCTCCTGCCGAGTCAAAATAAATGATACATTGGCATTTATTCCTTAATGCTGTATAGCTGTACTCTGCCTGTATGAAAATAGAGGGACTAAAGGGGGTATTCTAGAAGGCTGATGCTAAAAATAGCACAACTTGTTTTTAAATGCAACCAAGCTTGCTTCTCTCACAGCTGTAATAGGCAGCAGTGCCCATTAAACAGCCAGTAGTCAGACAAGGTTGCAGTAAGCAGATAGAGCTCAAATTTAGAAAAAGACGACTGTCCATGGCCACATTTCTCACCTGGTCTTTTATTGTAATGGTGACAGTGTTTGTCGATTATGTTTTCACAAAGAGACACGCATGTTGTTGTTTGCTCATTCTGCTTTCCACAATAGCAGGTTTTCAGCTGTGTGTGTGTGTGTGTGTGTGTGTGTGTGTGTGTGTGTGTGTGTGTGTGTGTGTGTGTGTGTGTGTGTGTGTGCACGCGCGTGCGGGCATGCACATGCGCGCACACACAGGCACTCACCAATCCTGCCTCCCCCCTTAAGCCTTGTGATGTGTGGCAGAGAGACATGCTGTGAATATCAAAATTACACAGGCAAAAAATGCAGAGAAAAGCAAAGGCAGACATGTTGAGGGAACGATCTCTTCTCATCTGATCCTGGAGCATCACTGGCCCTTGAGTTCTGTCCTCACATTGGACATCTGTCTGTCTTGGCCTTCTTTACTTCTATTTAATCTTTAAGGTAGCACTTTAGTGTTCTCTGCAGAAATGAACAGAGCTGTGGTTGTAATGCTTTTAAATTGAATGCTAAAGCTACCTACATTGGTACCTTCTGCTCCCTGATTCAGATACCTAATGGTGGAGAAACTGTTCAAGAACAAAATGTAAATTATGATGACTTTTGAACATGACAATTAAAAGAATCACCATTCATATTTATTTAAGGAGTGACTGGAGCGCTACTCAGAGGTTAATATACTGTACAGTTCAGGATGCATGCCTTTATTCAGAGATTCTGTTTCCATGGTCTGCCTGAATGTTTGCTTTGATTAAGCTATGCGGATAGGTAGGTGGTTGCCTCACCTTGCTGTGAAATGGCACCCGAAGAGCTTTACTTAGCTCGGGGGCGAGCAGCTCATCAACACAACAAACGTGAGACAGACAGCAGTTGCTATGGTGTGTCCTGCTTTGTAGCATGTACCCTAGTAAGGGTAGTTGTTTACAGATTTGTCTGAGTAGTATGGCTGTTTCATGTGGTCACAGCAGGTCGCTACACACAGTCTGTCATCTGTGACCCCTGGAAGATGGTGCCATGAACTTTATGTGCACGGTGACTTTGGCTGTGTTCCGCTTGCACCTTGTCACTGGAGGTTCAAAACCATGAGAATCCATTGCTCATCTCCCTGCCTCCATTTTCTGTCTTTGCCCCCTTAAGTGGCTGTCTGAAATTTATGTGTGGATTTGGCAGTTGATAGAGAGGCAGCTGGCCTGGTCAGTGACAGACAAGGAAGTGACTGAAGTCCAGTGTGTCAGGGCAGTAAGACTGGCAGTTATCACCTGCACTGCTGCCTTCAGGACCATAACTAGGCAGAGCAGAGCAAATGACATTTCGATGCATATATATGTGGCTGTTGCTGGAACAGTCCATAATTCCTGTTTTGTGTAGAAGCATGAAAGGCTGCTGAGATGGCATACAGCTATCTGTCTGCAGGTACCTCCCTGTGTGTGGCAGGCAGGGTACCTGGTGTTTAACTCCACATCCCTTCACTCCTAGTACAGCCTAGTACATTAGTACTGCAAAGTCTCATACACTCCTGCCCACACTCTCCGCCTCCCCCTGGTCTCCAGGGACACCAGCCCACCCTTCTCCCCGTCTCTCCTGAGAGACTGCCCCTGGGCAGAGCTGACGCGAGCTGTCATTAACTGGAGTGCTCTGGTCAAACAGACACAGCTTTGTGTCTGCTATGTGTGGAAATAAAAGGGCCTAGTTCACAGGGTTCTTCCGCCCCGGCCGCCTCATTATGGAACAGGCTCCTGTGTCACGCGTGAATTGAAAGAGTGGGCTTGGGTGGGAATTTATCACTGCCAGTGGGTGGGGGGGTGTTGTCCTCTTCATTTGGGGAGGTTGTGGGGACAGCTCCCAGCATACATATCTTGGTATGTTGGATCCTGAGAAAGGGCCCTGTTCTCTTTTTCAGGCCATTCTAGGAAAAGCTCTTGTTTTACAGTTTCTTCAACTTTTCTGTTTTGCCACATTAACAGAGAACATTTAAGCCATTTATTCATGGCTTCGTCTTAGTGCCTGTGGGTCTTTCTTTGCGGGTTAAAGTTTCTCCCTACTAAAACAACAGTGAGGTGATTCTCAGTTGGAGAGCTTTGTTATTGAACATAACACACCAAACACTCTGTGCCACAGAAACCACACATGCTCTCCACCCTACTCACCTGTGGATGGTGCTCTGCAAGTTGTGGTGTATCTTTTGGTCCCAGTGAGAGGATTTTTGACCTGTCAGCATCTACAGGCCTTCTTTTTAGCTGCCATGGTGCTGTTCTGCCTGACAATGTTTTCATGTCCTAGGTGCTCCCCACCGCTACAAAACAGTCAGCCCTATATTATAGTATACACTATATGGACAAAAGTATTGGGACACACCTGTTAATTATTGAATTCAGGTGTTTCAATCAGACCCATCGCCACAGGTATATAAAATCAAGCACCAAGCCATGCAGTATCCATTTATACACATTTGTGAAACAAAATGGGTCGTTCTGAAGAGCTTAGTGACTTCAAGCGTAGAACTGTGATAGGATGCTACCTTTGCAATAAGACGGTCTGTGAAATTTTGTCCCTGCCAGATATTCCACGGTCAACTGTAATTGGTATTATTGGGAAGCCGAAGCGTTTAGGAACAATAACTCAGCCACAAAACAGAAGACCACGTAAAGTCACAGAGCGGGGTCAACGACTGCTAAGGTGCATGGTGCGTAAAAGTCACCAACGCTCTGCTGATTCCATAGCTGAGGAGTTCCAAACTTCCACTGACATTAATGTAAACACAAAAAAAATGGGTTTCCATGGCCGAGCAGCTGCATGCCAGCCTCACATCACCAAGTCCAATGCCAAACGCCGGATGGAGTAGTGTAAAGCACACCACCACTGGACTGTGGAGCAGTGGAAACGTGTTCTATGGAGTGACGAATCACGCTTCTCTGTTTGGCAGTCAGATGGGCGAGTCTGGGTTTGGCGGATGCTGCATTGTGCCAACTGTGAAGTTTGGTGGAGGAGGGATAATGGTGTGGTCCTGTTTTTCAGGGTTTGGGCTAGGTCCCTTACTTCCAATAAAGTGCAGTCTTAATGCTTCAGCATACCAAGACATTTTGAACAATGCTATGCTTCCAACTTTGTGGAAACAGTTTGGGGATGGTCCTTTTCTATTCCAGCATGACTGTGCCCCAATGCAAAAAGCAAGGTCCATAAAGACATGGTTGGATAAGTTTGGTGTGGAAGAACTTGACTGGCCTGCACAGAGCCCTGACCTCAACCCCATCGAACATCATCGAACATCTTTGGGATGAACTGGAACAGAGATTGTGAGCCAGGCCTTCTCGTCCAACATCAGTGCCTGACCTCATAAATGCTTGATAGAATGAATGGGCACAAATTCCCACAGAAACACTCAAAAATCTTGTGGAAAGTCTTCCAAGAGTGGAAGCTGTTATAGCTGCAAAAGGGGGGACCAACTCTATATTAAAGTCTATGTATTTGAATGCAATGCCATTAAAGTCCTTTAATGGTCAGGTGTCCTAATACTTTTGTCCATATAGTGTATGTACCATGAACAAAAGTGGGGACCCCTCCCCTCTCATTTTTATCACTCCCTTAGCTGTTTATATTTTCTTTGTGTGTTCCTCTTTTTGCTCAAGGGCTTGTGCAGGTGGTTGCTCAGAAAGAAAGTGTGACATGAGCAGTCCTCTCTGTGGACTGATGGCATGTCCCTACACCAAATTTGATCTTTACATCACCAAAGATGGACCACCGTATGCTTATCTAGAGTAGACTGTGGCACATCAACTAGAGGTTCCACAAGCTTCATCTAAAGGCTGTGTACCAGTGAACATGGCAATCCCATATTCAATGAAGAATGAATGGGGTGAGGCCTGTCCAACCTTATGTTCTGCTGTTATCACTGACTGGCAGGAAAACTGGTACACTTGGAGTTCAGTTGCTAAAAACGAAAACTTCACATGTCAGGGTTATGGTGAAATATTTACTGGTGGTCCAGGTCTCCACATATCAGATGTGTCAGCTTGGGGGGGGAAGAGTGTTCTGGGTCAGATGGTCCAACCTGAGAAGAAAAACGGAAGAAACTGGGCCATGAGAACATCGGAGCTCTGCACTTTGAAATCTGGATTTATTGGCAGGAGCAAAACTAACTTTCTGTTCTATGGGTCTCCTAGTGGAACATACAGGCTAGCCCAACTGTGGAGTCTACTACCTTTTCAGATTTCTCACATAGTAAATGGAGAGCTTGGTTCAGCGATGTATTGGTAATACAGTACAGTACTGGGCCCATCTTTTGTGCACCAGGACCCTGTATGGTTGTGATTCAACTCATCTAATGAAAAAGCCAAACTCTTGCATTTTTAGAGTTTTCCACATGGAGATGATGAGGCCAAAGTTAGCGAAGCTTCATTTGGACACCAAAGAGTAGTGTATGCTGCTGATGCCCAGTGGGCCTCAGAGAAAAGTAGCTCAGAGGGACTGAAACTGCTGCTCTTCATATAGTCCGTGGCGGAGTTGCTCAGAGAGCATCAGACTATTGCTACTGCTGTGCCCCACAGTACTGAGCAGAGGGACCAAGTCATGCTGAGATGTCAGTACATCCACTGCATTTTGTACCAGTCTGGATGTTGCATACAGAGGCTTCAGAGAAGTATTAAACTGGAGCAGTATGTCCTGAGTACTAAGCCATCACAAAGGCTCACCAGGGTGAAGTCCATTTGGAACAACACAGTGGAGCCCATGGCATGGAGAAGAGGCCCACACTTCCCTGACGTGACAGTAAATGGGTCAGTCTAAAGGGATTTTTTTTTCTTAGCTAGACCATGGAAAACCTGAGTATTGCTTAATTCTAAAAAATGAATACAGATGTTGGGAATTCTGCTGTTTTATCCCTGCTGTAGAGGCACAAGGAGAAGGTGGGGCTATTTGTATTGTACCTTGCCCAGGAACTGCCTGCTCTTTTTCAATATGAATATGGGGTTAGGGGGTGGGTATTGTGTGTCTGTGTGTGGTCAAGAGTTCCCTGTCAGCGCTTACTCTTTTTTTTTTTTTTTTTTTTTTTTTCCTTTTTTTTTTCTGCTTAAAGAGGGCTGTTCCTCCCCACCCTTCTGTCAAAGCACTAGACGAAAAATTAATTGCATCAAGGGCCCACCATGAAAGGCCGGCTCCAGTGCTGATTACAGTAGAAGAAATGTTGGCATGTCTTGTTACCGTAAATGTAGTCACAGTGATGTGCAGGAGGGTGTTGGGGGTGAGGTGGGCTCAGTTTAGCTTTGGCAGTGAGGAGTCACTGGAATGTACTGCCATTGTTATTGCAGTAAAAAGGAAAACCCTGATGTGATGGGGTTGTCTTCTGTTTTAATGTCCCTAATTCTGCCTTCTTTTGGAACAAAAAGACATCCCTGCTGTTTGTTGGTTAAAATGACCAGTACACCAGAGAGAATCAGAAGAACTCCATTGGTGTGAGCCTCTGCTTTTAGATGGTACCAGGACTGCATTTAAAAGTGGTCTCATTCTGCTTTGTCTACATACTTGTGGGGTTAGGGTTGTGCTTAAATGTCTTTGATGTCTGACTTGTGAGACACAGCCTGATGGACAAAGAACAAGGAGGGTGCTCATACCTTCCGATCCTAAGACAATATAATTATCTAACACAACTGCCTGTTGGGAAGCAAACTGGACTGATTCCAGTGTACAGGACAGGAAGTAGCGTGAGCTTGCAGAGGGGCCTCATGCTGTCAGTGATGGATAAGGTAAGTGCAAGACCTCACTGCTGTGCTCTCCCAGGCAGTCACCACTCCTCCACCCACCCAACCCCGTGTTCCCTGTTCTCCGTGCACAAACTCGGCAACCGTGCCAAAAATAGCAGCAGCATTGCCTGCGTCGCCGTGCCCGCCCTCCATACCCCCTACTAGGCACTGTCCCATCTGTACAGCTTCATACACTGTCAATCTGGCTAGAGCTCGGCACTCGTACACAGACCAGCTTTAACTACATTGTCTTGGGACTTTTGCTAATTACTTTATTTATTAGTTTAATTTCCAGCAGGGTGCAGTCTTGCCAATAAACCTCAGAATATGCAAACAGCAGGTTCTTCTTACAGGAGAATTTTCCACTGCACTGATGCAGCCCTCAAATTGGGCTGGATTTTCTCTTACTTTTGACTCATCATAGTCAGTGGTGGGCTTCAGTGGCACCCATTCATCCCTACAGCTTTAACATTTTCTTAAAGACAAGTAATCATGCTGATAAGAATGACAAAAAACTTCTTTCTGGATCTCACTTGCTTTTCTGCCTGGAATAATGAATTACATCAGAGCAATTAACTTATTTAAAAAAGGAAGATGCATTTAAATGATGGTGTAAATCCTGCAATGACAGCAGAAGTGTTATTGATTGTGGTGGGTATTCATGCGGCGCCTGTTAGTTTGTAATGAGAGCAGCACATGACGGAAAGCCTTGCAAGGGCTGATCGCTGTCGGCCAGCCTGGCTTGTTGCCTCTCAGACCCACGTGTTTCCACAGCTGCTGTCACTGCCTGGTTAAAAAGCTGCAGTTGGTTGGCATGGAGCTGGTGGTCTGGAAGAGTAACACCCCTCCCTCCCCCTCATTCACTCACTCACTCACTCGCTCAGACACACACACACCCACCCACCCACCCCCTGCATAGTTGATCAGCTGTAATAAGATCAGAAGTCTGCATTGCCACTGGTTCAGGAACTGGCCAGAGGAAACTGTCTGTGGAAGTAGCTCCCCCTGGTGAAGGGAATGACAGAGCAGTGAGTCTAATTGTGACCTTTTGACACTACTTTCTGCTTTACCATGCTGGCAGCTACCTCACTTCACCAATTCCCTGGCTCAACTGACTTGAAGCTCTGAATACTTGGTGCATCTTTTGCTATGAGAGTTTGCATTCATTTTGATTTACCATGGACAGATTGCAGCTCTTGGGTATTTGCACTGGTGGTATGTGTCTTCTGCACTGATGCAAGGCTTTTCAATGTAGCACTGACACTGCATGTAACCCCACCAACACCTCAACTAGTGGTCTTTGATGTTGTTCACTTCAGTGCATTTGTTGAATTGTCTCTCGTGTGAACCTTCACCACTGTTTACCTTTTTGTAGATTTCCAGGCAGGCTTAAAGTGAGGCTTTCAACTTGCCATGTTGCTGTATCCTGTATGTGGCTGTTTCGATGCTGGTCACAGTAAGCTGCTAGAAAGCCACCCAGCAGTCAAAGTCAACAGTTCGTCCAGAACACATCACAAAGAGAAATGCCAGGAGCATTTGGAAGTGCCATGTCAATGTTTTAGTTCTTCAGCAGTCCTGTGTCAGCAAACCCTTGAGACATCTTGCATAGCAGGTGGAGACAGAGGAAAAAAGGGTGAAGTGCAGTTGTGCTGAGTGGTGTCACTCCCTCCCCTATACAGAGAGCTGCCACATCTTCTCATTCATAAATTCAAACCCTGGCACTGGAGTGGTCTGGCAGGAAGCACCTTGAAAGGAGGCATGGCACTCCTACATTATCCCCATGCACACACTCCCTACCTTGGCCCCCAGCTGGGCGTCAAGAATTGCTTGTTTATATCTTCCTGCAGCCTATTCGCACGGTTTGTATTCGCTGTGCCAGTTGCTTAGCAACCAGGCCACTTGACTGTGGGATGGTAGACGTGCTTGCGTTTGTGCACGCAGCCTTGAGGACTGTGCCAGTCTCTCTGAACCTCCCTTTGCACTGGTTCATAGAGATGTCAGAGTGGCGGCTCACCTCTGCGCTGGCCTGCGCTGTTCTCCCTGCCCACCCCAGCCATCTGAAAACGTTTAATGTGCATTATCTCCCTCACTAAGGACAAATGGATTGTTATGTGGTGCCTCCTTATGTCATGCCTAGATCTCAGCCCTTCCTTATGGATGATGTCTTATTGCTCTAAAAATGCTTTCATTTTTATTCATGGCATAGAAAGGAAGTGACACAAACTCTGGGACTGTGCAGCAGCCTCTCCTTTGCCTTATCCAACCCCATCTTCTACCCTGCACCCGTTTGGTCCTTCTCACTGCTATGATTGTTTGTAATGATTGTTGGTTGTTGCTCTGTATAAGGTGGTGAAATTTGTGATCTAGGAAGAAGTGGCTGTAGGGGGTGCGGGGTGGCACCTGTGAGGTAAAGTGAATGAATGAATGAAATAGCCACAATGGATAGAAAACAGTGATCTTGTAAAGACAACAGACAAAAAATTAAGCTAAAATAACAAGTTGTATAATGTGTCTCCAAGGGGTTGCATGACTATCTGGAACTAGGGTGTCTGTAAATTAAGTACAGGTATCCCTCAAGATACAAGTCTTCAACTTACAAGTTTTGCATATATTTTATTGAATCTTATTTAATACCCTTTACTGCATTATGACCAAATATGAGGCTGAATTATTATTATTTTTAGTTATTTTTTCTTTTAAGTTACATCTATTTGTGCTATAATGGTAATTATGTCTCTGACTTCTGAAATTTCACTTTTTGAGCCAATTTCCAGGAACCCATTATGTTCACAACAAGGGGGATACCTGTACCAATGAAAAGTTTGAGTCTAAATAATGCAAATTAGTTTTTTTCACAAAGCATTCTCTTAACGGTTTTGGGCAGCATTTCAGCTGATATAATTTCCCATCTCTTTTGCAGAAATTCCCAGAGGTCTGGGACATGTGGGTCACTTTGCTTGTATTCTTTTGTCCAGTATTTCCCATGTGTACTTAAACTTTTGTAGTGTAAGTATATGAGCTATAAATGAGACATCTCTCTACTCCCTGAGCGTGTTGTTTCTGCTGGTTTTGCAAGACCTAACAGATATCCCCTTAGTACAAAAGGCCTCTGGAGAATCCAAGTGACATCAACCAGGTTTGTCACCACATCTGACCTCCTACCGCAGAGCACAGTTGCCAGGATCCTCAAGTTTTTCTGTATGAAGCCTCTGCTGCTTTGTGCTTGGCCACAGAACAGTTTTTGCCTTGTTTAGTTTAGTTTAATTTTTCTTCTTGCACATGCATGTCTCCAGTGCTGAGTGGGCAGGATGGCTTTTGTAAGTCCAGATCTATACTGATGCCTTCAAAACAGTTTTGAAATCACATCCCTCTTCTGCCCTACTGCCCTACAGATGCAGCCAATAGGAGTGCAGGAAAGGGAACAAGTAGTTTGGAAGATCCTTCGCTTTGCCAAAACAGATGGTGAATACACAATGAGGCAATATGGTCTGTAGATCCCATGTTGATGCAAACCAGATACGCACTAACCAGATGTTGACACGGCCGTGGGGGTTGTTTGTACTTTGTCTGCTTGTGTGTTTCCTGGCTTCATCAATGTTCTACAAGTGTGCAGCTGGAGCGCAGGGCATGATATGAGATGCTCTTTGGTACTTGATGGTAGCTGTCATCTGGATTCTGTCTAGACCTTTAATTGTTCTGCTAGGGTGACATCGGTGACCTTGTTTTCTTTTTCTGTGCTCATTTGTCTTGCTGTTCAGATCTGGAGAGCATTGTTGTGAGTCTTATAAAGTTAACAGCCCTCCTCACAACAGTAAGAGCTCAGAAAATGCATTTGGGAGTAGGAAGGTTTGAATCAGGTAGTTCACTCTCAGACAGTCCTGAACCATAAATAGATATGGATGACTTAGTCTGAGAAGCATTTTTTAAGATACAAACATCTTTTTTAATTTGTTTCACTGTATTTTCTTTACTTACCTGTTTTTTTTTTCTGTTTGTTGCCAAACAAATGTGATCTTTCTTTATTCATCACACCAGTAAATGACAGGAAAGAGCAGAATGGAAATGAGGGATTACCTAATTCAATTTGTTTCCACAGTGTTTACAGTTCATGCCTGGTGTTCCTGAGTGTCGGTGATTAATAACAAAATGGCAAACTTTGCAAATGTATATGGGTCAGACAACAATTTGTTTGTCTTTAGTCCTTTTAAATTCATTTTATTTTTATGTAACTTTAAATTAATGGAAATATTAAAATAAAGTCAAAGTGACTTTATAAAATTAATTTACAAAATGAATTATGAACAGACTTCCAGGTAAAAATTTGAAGAGCTAGTGTGTCATTTCCCTGTTTTTGATGCATGTATGAAGAGGAATATTGATAAAGCAGAGTTGGACTGGAAAGTGCACTTATTGCACTTTTTTCCCCACTTTTAGTCCTTTAAAGCAGAATTCCTCATGACTGATAGATCATTCCCAGATATTTGGTTCTGCAGGATATGGGCCAGCATTCTTTATGTTACAAGACCAAAGCTGGTCTGTCATAGACTCCCATTTGAGACCATTACACACGGTGTCCTCATATTTTCTTTGAAATAGTTTTCCAACTGTTTAAGGCAGGCTGCATAGATATAGGTATTTTGGTATGAATTCTGTTGCACCTGTCTGCACAATTGATTTGGGTTCTGATTTATTGTGCAGCTTTTATTGCTTTCTAAGGTAGTGAGTCAGAGTTTGGCTGGAAGCTGCCAGAAAAAGCAAGTTGTAGAGCTGTGGAGAACATTCCACTGTAGTTCTTGTGATGGTATCAAACATGTTGACTCCATCCTTTTATGGATGTTAATCGTGCAACATTTAGATGGCAATGCTGGTCTCTGTCACTCGTGATCATCTATGTTCCTGTTCTTTTTCTTCAGGCCAGAAGACATGTCTTCACCTCCATGGCATTTTTCCCTACATCTACATCCCCTATGATGGCTATGGGCAGCTGCCAGATCACTACCTACGACAGGTGGCCTTCAGTATTGACCGGGCCCTCAACGTGTCCATGGGAAACCCCTCATCCAACTCGCAACATGTCTTCAAGATTATCCTGGTGTCTGGGATGTAAGTTCTGCTCATCCTGTTCTCTGTAGGATTCTGTGAGGTATCATGGTCAAGAAAAATTATGTATCTATACATCCATTTTTGTCAACCACTTGATTCTGAGTATGGCTGAGGCAATCTAGAGCCTTTCCCAGGCTCATGGTGCACTAGGCTACGTCCAGATTGAGCATTGTCCATCACAGGATGACCACACGTACACAGCCACACATGAACATTATGGGCATTTGACCTGAAGCACATGGCCTTAAACTGTGGGAGGACACCGAAACACCTGGAGGAAACCCATACAGACATGGGGAGAACACGAAACACAGGAAGAACACACTGCCCTGATGTTTAGTATTCAGGTTTTGGCACTTTTAATGAATGTACTCAAAAACAACAATGCATAATCTATTTGCATGATTTAGCGTTACAGTAACCTATATAATTTTAGTGTGTTGGAGCATCTTCACAATACAATATTTAGTTTTAAATATTGCAGGGAAAATGTTGGGTGAAATAACATATTATAAATATTTTTCTTCCAACTGAATAAGTTACTCAGTCTAACTGATAGAGTAATTTATTTATATAAATGCAACATTTAAATCACACAGACATATTTATTTTTCAGATTCAGTTTATGAATATTTACTCACAAAGAATGAACTTGTATGTCAGAAAATGCAGTTCTTTCAGACTGTTTTGAAGAACTTTGTAAGAGGCTCCTCCTATTATCAAAATACATAATTAACCTCCACAGCACAGTACCTTCAAGTTAGTTGAGGCTGTATATTTTTTCCTCATTTTAAATTTCCAGGTTGCTATAGGAAATTTGTGTAATTGTTAGCCTAGTTTCTTCTCTCAGTTTATTTAATCCACACACAAAATGAAACAATGCTTCTGAAGAACAAGCTGTGTACTTACCACTGATTTTAATGTGTAGTGATTTACATTCTATGCCTCGGTGTGACAGCTGCTGTGTTCTTCTATTTGTCTTTATTCCCAGGCCTTTGATGAATAAAAGGGAAATCAGGGCCAGTATAGTCTTATTCAGCTTTAAAGAAACTTCAGTGAACCAACAAAGGGAGAGTTCCCAGTTGTATTGTTTCAGTAAGACCTGTTGTGCAGTGATGCAGGAAGAGGTGCAGCCAGGATTTGGGCTGTTAAGTGAAGGTGTGCATTCATTTAACACTTTTGAGCTTTAAAGGGTTCTCTCCTCTGCCCTCTCCTTCCTTGCAGGCCATTCTATGGATACCACGCAAAAGAGAAGCAGTTTATGAAGATCTATCTCTACAATCCACAGATGGTGAAAAGGTGGCCATTCTACTTATGCATTACGTTCAGCTGCACCTAGGGTTGTATTTAAAGACCATGAGATAAAGTACCAGTTAGAAGTTTGAGTGCACTGATGGATGTTTTTGAGGTGTTTTCTGGGTTATTTTCTTGCAAAAAACAAGACTGATTGCCCAACTATCCATAACCCTAATTGATCAGCATCTTTTTAAAGGACCATATGATAACCATGCTGCTTAAGGTCACCAAGGGATTGGTAAAGATCATCTATGTCACTGGCCTGACAACACCCCCCCACCCCCCACCCCGACACTGAATCCTCTATGCTGAACAGTGAGAACCTTGCAGCTACAACTCATGCATTGGACTCAAATATTTTAAACTTTGAACCAACCGCCACTCCTTTCAGGTAACCTGTCTGGCCCAACCAAGTATGATTTCATGCAGGTGTACTTGGACTTTTATCTGATACTTTATCTTTTTTTATTTGTCACTGTAGCACATAATCACAGATTTGTAATTCCCCTTTACCAAAAATTGAGACCCATACTTACACTACATGGGCTGTAGTGCCAGTCTTTCCTTCCTGTTCTTTGTAAGGCACTTACGTTTCATCTGAAGATTCAAGCCTGTGTGCTTGCGCTGTCTATTTTTAGCACCATGGGCCATCAGTCAGTTAGACCCCCACTGCTATCTAGAAACAGAGATGCAAGAGTCAGCTTCTTGCTTTATTGAAGCTGTGTGTAGTGTTTAATACATCACAAACACACCAAAGGTAGTTTTAAATAGTTTTTAGGAGTCTCTAAATGAAAATCTTGCACTCTAAGCACCAAGTATTAGGTTTTGAAGTGGTATTTTTTTTTTGTTCCCATGTTTTTACTTTTGCTTTAGTGTAACAAAATTGAAAATTGTCCGTGACTTGTATAGACAGATTCTGAGATGTCTGCTGCCTCTTTTTGTCATTGTGTCACACAATATGATGTTTGGTCTAGGGTTTGCGAGCTCCTGCAAGGGGGTGCAGTCATGAACAAGAGCTACCAGCCCCATGAAGCCCATATCCCCTACCTGCTGCAGATGTTCATTGATTACAACCTCTATGGTATGAACCTGGTTAACCTGAGTGCTGTCAAGTTTCGCCGGAGCCAGCAAAAAGGTAAGACTGGGTAGGGCCAAGCTGAACTGAAGAACTCAACTCAGAATTGAAGTATATTGCGTGACTACATGTGTGCAAGCATGTGAAGGTTTTTTTTTTTTTTAAAGAACTCTTTCCTAGTATCATTGCTCAGTGTCATATTAGTGAGAAGAATAATCAATAAAAAAATAAATTGAATTGAATGTTCCTACAATGAAGATAGTACAGTAGGTCTGGTTACTAGATGACAAAGTTCTGTTGTGTAATTATTGTTATACATTTACTCATTTAGCTGATGGATTTTCTAAAAAGCAAGTTAGAGTATTAAGTCATCTATTAACCCTTTATATGGCTGGATAATGATCGTGTTTACTATAGCAATTTAGGCTCAGTGCCTCGCTCAAGGGTACTAAGAAGGGGTTCAATCCTGAAACCTGAGTCCAAAGGCAACAGCTCTAACCAGTGTGCTATGAGATGCTTTTTTGTAAGCTACTGTAGTTACTGTGATTTACTATTTCATTCAGCTGGGTTATTTTCAATACATCAGTTTGGAGTATCTTGCTCAAGGATACTACACCAGAAGGTGGGGAATTGAACCCAAGACCATCCATTGTAAGAAAATAGCTCTAATTGCTCTATTACGTTTTGCCTTTGGTTAAGAATTGTTTGTTGTAAGAGCCAGCAGTGGTATGTATGCACGTGAATTAGTAATTTTTGTCTTTACTATGTATATAATCAAAAGGCATGATTCTTATAATTGGACACAGTGCACTTAATGTACTGTACCGCATGCCAGATGAAAAGATACACCTCCTGACTTGTCGTAAATGTAGTATATTTCTGGAGCTTGGTTTATAAAATTAAATCACAAAACTAAAAAATAAATAATTACAAAATACAATTCAAATATAAAATAATTTTATTGAAGAGGCATAATCATGACATACATGTTTCAGTTCCTTCATCTTTGCTTATGTGTATCCCTACCTGTTGGGGTATATTTCTAATAATCTGTCTAGATCTGATTCATGCAAAGATTTACTTAAATAATTTACAAATCTACAATATAAGGACACAAAATTATTAACACGTGCATGGAAATTCACATAACTGCTTCCCCTTTTGTTTTAGGGTTTATTTTCTTGGTTTAACAGCCATGTTACCATGTTTTCAAAGCAGAACAATATAAAAGCCTAAGGTGTTTAATTGGCAGTTTGATAGTTTGACTCTAGAGGATTTGGATTCTGGGGTTGGCACAGGTAAAGGTACAATAAAGTCTGAGAGGCAGTTTCAGATTTTTTTTTTTTTTTTAATACAGCTCTTTAAATAGATTTTGAGGTGATGAGCCAATCGGTTCCTGCCTGTATTACTATTTTCCCACCCTCCTTTCCTGACTGCCTACCCTAATGGAGTGTGACACTGGCCCTTTTATAGGCTGATCACCCCTCTTACAAACTCCACCCTGCCTTCCCCAGGCATGCATTACTGCCACTGTATGTTGGGTTCACTTCAGGACATTCACTCTATTGCTGCCTCATCTCCTCCCACTGACACCACCTTGGGTAGAAAAAAGGGAGGGGTAGGGTTGGGATGCAGTCTTTACATGCCAGGTGTTCTCTTCCTTCAGAAGGCCCCCACAGGGCAGGGGAGGTGGGGAATTGTGCTCTAAGAACTTTGCACGTTTGATGGAAACCTGGTAATACCCTGGACACCTGCCAGCTTGCTGAACAAACTGAGCAGCAGACATGTCGGAGGGGGTTAAGAAAAAGCTTGTGCTCTCATTTTTGTTTCACAATGTTCTTCCCTGTCACCTGCACTCAGAAATGAGCCATGCTCATCCCAGCATGGGGTCACTGAGTTCAAAAGAGTTAATGAATTAAGAGTTAATCTCATTTTCAGATTAACCAGATTTTTAAAACATTAGTGTGGAAACAGCTCCTTGGATAAAGAGCATATTTTAGAGGTTAATGTTCCTGTCTGATGTGTGTGTGTGTGTGGGGGGGGGGGGATTGCATAGAATTGACTTGCAGAAAAAATTATGAAAATTTGATGTTGCCCAAATGTTTTGATTCCCCCCTCCCCTTGTATGAGGGAGCAGGTAGAACCATTTTTATAACCTCTCACATTTGGTAGCAATACCTCCTGGTCCACAGTTCCTACACTAGACCATTCTAGACTTTGGATTCAGGCCAAGTATACACAGATATGAACCAGATTTAAAGATGGTCTTTCCACAGGGGAGGCTGCAATCCCAAACCAGGAGAAGCAGATGCCCAGCAGGAGATCTGAGGGGAATCAGTGGAGGAGCCCCTGCACTGTAAAGTTATCTGATTCTATGCTAGGGGGCACCTTCGTCCGCTGGGAAGAAAATGCCATTCCCTGGTGAGATTCATTCCCACTTTAGTCGTTTACATATTGCTGCTTTCCCTTTCCATCAGTATATCACTGTGTCATCGTTGTGTTTACTGAGCTCCTTCTATCCAGAGCACCTTGCGCATATTAGTTTTTCCTTATTATTTATTTTTACAGCTGGGTCTTGCCGAAGTGATTCCAGTCTTTTTCTCAAGGGTATAATATATACCTCCTACTAGGGATAGAAACTTTTGAGTAGCAGTTTAACAGATCTATGTCCTTAGATAGTATCCTTTATGATGCTCCTTTATGTATTGCCACTTGATGGACTCTTTCCCCCCCCCCCCCCCCCTTAATTTACCACAGTTCCTTGGTCCTGGAGGAGGTGGAGAAGCAAAGCACTTGTGAGCTGGAGGTGGATGCTGTGGCTGCTGACATCCTCAACCGCCTGGAGATTGAGAGTAAAAACAATTCCCATTGGCCTTTGTCCTGGCCCAGTTCTTGCTGGGGAATAATGTTCCCTGCTTGCTTCATTTAAACAAACATTTAATTTATTATTCAGCAGCTGTACTGCAGACTCAACAGCTTATTTCTATTTTATGCTCTAGAAGTTACTGATCTCAGACACAAAAAACTAGGGATGCACAATGAGATCAGAATCATATCAATATTAGCAGATATTCATTTTATTAACATCAGACCAATAATTACTTTGACTAGTAATTCAAACCTATATTTGTTGATGCATTCATTGTGCTCTGGATGAGTAGAAGGCTTAGGCAGTGCCGGGCTACATAGTGAAAATGTCTGCAGTCTAGGAGTTTGTCACAGTGAGCTGTTTGGTGCAGCTTTTTAGATGTTAAATGAAAAGAAACAATTTCCTCCAGCAATGAGACATGCTCTTGTTCATTAAGAAAAACATCTTCTTCATGTTAAAAAATAAAATTATGCACTTTCAGAAAAAAGCTATCAGTATTAGCTGATGCTGTTTCGTCATTGGATCATTTTATCCTTTTTCAATTCTCATTATTTAATTTTTTTCCATCAAAAAGGAATAAAGAAAGTTTAAGGCTACAACCTGAAAAACCATTCTCTATTTAAGGATCAGGTAGCCAGCCACATATAGCTGAACAGATGCTATTTATTTTAATTATTGTACATGGCCTGCAAAACTGAAGTTTCATACAAATACATGTTGTTATTATGTGTGACTCTCATCCAGGCAGATCTAGTCTTAATTTTCTCCCTATTTTATAAATGTGTGTATCGACATCGACAGATATCGTGCATCCCTAAAACACCTTCTTTTAGAGACATTGGGTAGGAGGCTTTCTATGCACAAGCAAAGTAGGAGAGGATTACTGTAAGGTCTCAACTCGATGGAACGTCCAGATATGCTATTGGAGGGAGAGGACTGACCCAGGTACTACCTGGTGTTCGGGACGGTGGAGTGGGGTGTTAAAAAGGCCCTTTCACAAATCACTTCCACTGTGTTGTTCGCTGTGCTCATACTGCTTCCCCCACCTACCTCTCCATCGCTTACAGGCCATTCTTTCAGGCCTAAAACAAACAGACAGTCGACTCCTGTTTTTCTGAGAGGGTTCATAACTGGAGAAAAGCGAGCAGAATTGGAAATTCAGAAGTGGGAGAGAATTGCAACTGTATAAACTCAGTCTTGTGTGAGCGTGTCATTGAATATATATTCAATGAAAACCAGGTTGTTTTTTATGTACCTTGTAGAGTACAAATAATGAGTGTATTCTGGATAATAATTCTGATTAGGGATACTTCGTGCTGTGGGCTTTAGGCTGTGGTCACACAAATTATCTGTAGGGGGTTGGTGCATGAAATTATACCATATGTGCTTTTGAGATTGTATTCCCAGTACCCAAAATCCAAAACTGACAAGGAACAGATGATAAGGAAACAGTTTTGTGAAAACTTTTGCTACTTCAACCCTCAGGCATGTACAACTACCTACTCTACTCATTCAGTCTGTTTTGGTCCACGGAGATTGGTTTATGGGAGCATGGACTGAGTCTGTTTGGCAAGATTACATCTTAATAAAGAGCATTTTGGGTCCATTCGCTTCAAGGGCTGAGTTTTGCTGTATGATTTTGTACCATAGATCAGATCGGGAGAAATCCAGGTCTCCAGGCCATCTGGGAAGATGAGAGGCAGAGGCGGCGGGAAAAGAATGAGTCATCCCAAATTGAGAGTCCAGAATCACAAGGTGGGTGACTTGAACATGGGGAACACTGTTCCAGTACTTCAACTCAGTTCGTCATGAAATAAAGTTTGATTCTCCTTTAAATCAATAAGGGGATGTTTATACAGAAAAGTTGACGTTAAAACGTAAAAAGTAGCAGAAAAACAAATTTTGTTTGTCTCTGCACCTGAAACACAAATACTGTTACATGAGGGGAATATAGATAAGCATTTCAACTTCTGGTCATTGATGTGCAGTGCCCTAGTTTTTGTGCACATTGAGGAACAATTGGCCTCTCGATCATATTTAATGGATGTATTCAGCATTCACAATGATAAATCATCTCTATTTGCAGAAGTCTGGTTACAACCTTTCATAAACATTTAATTATTATTATTATTTATTTATTTTAATTTTTTTTGGGGTTTTGATGCCGTTTTAGATCGCGGATTCATTGCCTCTGTGGAGAGTGAGCGAATCTTCATGAAGAGACTGAAGGACATTCTGAGGGAACATGAGTTCTTGATGTAAGTATTTTACTCCTCTGGGTCTTGCTGAGGAAATGGGAGCAATGAATAAATAAAACTGATTTCACGAAAATGAATGACATTGAAAAAAAAAAGTAGTTAAGGCAATTTCCCACACGCATTACAGCAGGTATCTACTAACAGGCATTACGATTTACGTGCTAAGAATCGCCATTGTCCACTCCCCGAGACCTAATTTTGGTTTTGTACCCTACTGAGAGCAGTGTATAGATCACAGAAATACTGTCACTTGTAAGGCACTTTTAATCAGAACTCTAATGGCATGTTCTGTGTGAAGTTTGAATGAATGATTGGCAGTAGTGGGATGTTAAAGCAATACTTAAAGGTCAAGCTTCTGAGCAGCTGCTATCTGGAATGCTGGTAGAGTTATTGTTCAGTCTCAAATTGCAATCATACTATAGCCCGGTAAAGTCCAGAAAAGCGACAGAGAAGAAGCCTGTAGCTGAGATGTCTCTGGAACATGCCCAAGATTGATTGGCTGCATGCCAGCCAGTCTCCAGTTCATCTCCCAGCACACATTGCAACAATTTCCCATGATTAGGAGAGAAAGTGATGCTTAAAAAAAATAGCAACACTGCATTAAAAATTCCTAGGTGGTTGATACCTGAGTCTCGGCAGTTATGGTGTGACGGTGTCCCTTCATTTTTATCCCTGTGACCAGGTCTCAGTCAGGATCAGTGAGTGGTGTTGATGAGTCAGGGTTATTTTCCGTCGAGCTTCCTCTGCATCCTGACTTTCTGACTCCGGAGGTCTTGCAGTGCACCCCAGCCAACCTGGTGGAGGTCCACAAAGATGTGCCATCAGGTAACACAGCAGAATCTCTTTGCCATCTAGGGACATCTGAGTACTTTTCTTTTAGGGACGCCTTTGTAATGATGTGAGTAATCCTCCTGTTAATTAACTTTTACATACCAATTCATATACCCTGAAGGATTAATAAAATATAAATCAGTTAACTAAGCCTTTGAAATCAGCCTCATCTGAAGATAGTCATATTCTCTCAACCCTGTCCTCTCTCTTTTAGACTCTAAAAAACCCAGTGGTAAAGAAATGGAAGAGGCAATTGTGGATGAGGAGGCTATCCTGAGTCTCTTAGAGAACAGTCAGACCTTCCTTCCTCTTTCACAAAGAATTGTCCAGTCACCCATTCTAGGTACAGTATTACATGATTCTCTTTAAATGGGGTATTTCGATCATTTAGTTGCCATTTCAAAGGGACCTCTAGGGAATTATTTTTTTTGTTACTGCCTGAGGTCCAGATGCAGCATTTATTCAAAACAATAAATACTTGTGTATTTTTGACATTCAGAACATTTAAGCAGTGTAACATTGACAAAACATGAGATATCTGCAAAACTGCAACCATTTTGTTGGCTGATTGTGGCTTTTATGTTCCACAGACAACAGCCAAGCTATGGTGGACTTGTTGGCAGGCTTGGAGGATGATGGCTATCAGGCTGACATGCCAAGGATTACCTCTCAACAGAAGTTGTCTAGGAGCACAGGCTGTCTATACAACAGTGATGAGGAGGAAGCTGCACCTGAGCTTGAAAAGCAGGAGGCAGAACTTAGTCTGATAATGTCACAGAGATGGGATACCAACCTTGTGGAACACTCAGCTAGGAGAAGGTATTCTGTGATTATAGTTTTTTAAATGGCTGGTTGACTTCTACATGGCTGAGTCAGATGACAAAATAATCTTGTTTCCAAATGCAGTTTAATGTTAATAGCATTTTATATGATTGTATTGTTCATTATGTAATCTACATGGGTTGTTCCTTAATTTCATTTATTCTGCAATGTCACCATATTTGTCAGGATCTCGATGAAGGATGCAAATGAAAGTTCTACTGAGGAGCAACAGGACTCTTCAGATGAAGACATGGACTGGAGTGGGAATAATTCCCTTTTTATGAAGTTGTCTATCCCACAGCTAGATGGAGCTGCAGATGAAAATAGTGGTGAGACCACCACTTTCATATTTCTTCAACAAATAATTGTTTTTTGTTTTCTTGATGTCCTCCTTGATCTATTTCACTAAGATTATTTGTTTGTTTGTCCTCTCTCAGATACTTCATTAAATGACAAAGGCTCCAGAACCCATTCATCGCTCACAGTTTCTGACAAAATTCTCAGCAAAAGGAACCTGTTTCCAGCTGAAACAGTTCACTTGGAGCCTCCATCTTCAGCCAACGTTCTGCTGGAGTGCAAGCATCCAGAGCACAGGCAAACCCTTTCGTTGGATACTGAGGAAGCTGCAGAGAAGCACTTTCTCTCCAAAAGTTGCATCACCCAGGAAAGCAAAGCAGACTCTGCTGGGTACAAGATGAACAATGAGAGCCCTTACATGCAGCCTGTGAAACATCCTATCCCTTGCAACCTTGCAAGCAAGCCTGAGATCTCAGAGATCAGTGCTGACAAAATGGATGTGCTTCCTCTTTATTCTTATGAAAAAAACCAGATTGACCCAGATGGCCTGACCTTTGGAAATGGAAAGATCACCCAAAGTAGGAAGAAGTACAGCAGTATCAAAAATGTAGGAAAAAACCATATCTCTATTCTGCAGAACCATAGGAGTTTTTCCTTGTGTTATTCTAAAGTTAGGAACTGTCCTGCAAAAACTGAGGCAGAATTCACTCTGAAGGATGGCAAAAGACCACTTCTCCAAAGCATTAACCCAGGCCAGAGCCCAGCAGATGAGGCAGATCCCATTGCTCCACAGGAGAGTGAAACAGGAAAGAGCAGTGAAGAGGGAGAAATGGGGGAGCTTAAGATAAGGTATGAGGACTATCAGGAGAACAAAACGGAGAGGACAATTATAGGCCAGCAGGAAGCACATTACAAATTTTTCCCTAGTGTAATCCTTTCCAACTGTCTCAGTCGGCCTGCCAAAAAATGTTTGAGCAAGGGGCTAGGTGACAACATCAGAAAACTTGAGCCAGAACGCAGAAGGTCCAGACTAAAACTGGGTAAGAGGAAAGCTGGAGTGACAAGCCAAAAGTCTAGGATGAGTGCTTTACAAAAACCAGGTTCTGAGAGTCTGGATGGTCCTGGCAAACTGTCAGTAAAAACTACTCCTGAGAAGTGTGAAGTGTCCAACAAGCTTCCAGTAGGACCTTTAGAGCCTGGAGTAGAAATTACTGGTGGTCATGCGGCCAAAACTTCTGTTGAGGACAGGCTTTCTTCACCATCTGATCCACCTACTAAGGACGCAATAAACAAACCCTTAGGTTCTCATGGCAGTAAGTATACTTTAAGGGCAAAGCGCAAGATGAGTTATGATAGTGAAGATGGGGAGCCACCTGGAAGTTCTCACCAGATCAAGACCAGCCTTGCCTTTAGAGACACCCTCAAAGATAATTTTGTGCTCAATAGCCATGAGTACAAGTATCAAAAACGGCGAAGGATCTCAAAAAAGGAGCCACCTATCATTATCAAATACATTATTATTAATAGATTCAAAGGTCAGAAAAACATGTTGGTGAAGATGGCCAAAGTAAATCCCGAAGAACATCGGGTAGTTTTGACGCCAGACAAGCTAGAGGAATATAAACGGTTAGCACCACTCAAAGATTTCTGGCCCAAGGTTCCAGAGTCAACTGCAGTCAAATACCCATTGTTTGAGCCAAAGGCAAAGAAACATCCAAAGCGGAAAGCAAAAATTAGCTCCACACCAAAAAAAACTGTCAATAACTCTCTAAAAGACAAGGCTTTTAGGATAAAAAGGACTAAAGGCAGGAAAAAGCAGATACTGCCTACCTTACCGACTCCATCACCATTTTACAGTGAGGACGTTGATGATTGTTTTACTGAATACACAGACGTTATGGTGGAATTAGGTTACTTGTCTGAGAGAGCTTCCAGCCCCACAGATTCATCACCCCCTCGTTGTTGGTCTCCTACAGACCCTGAAGTAGACACAACCTCTGATAATCAATTGATGAATCCGTTAAAGGATCCATGTCTTATGTCTACTTGCCAGGAAACCAGCACAGAGGTTTTTGGTCATCAGATTCGCAACAGAGGTCGTGGCAGGAAGTTGTCTTCCAACACTCCAAAAAAGAGAAGAGGCAAGGCTGCAAAGAAGAATGTAGAACAGCAATCTCCCAAAAGGGAGAATGTGAGAAGGAAAAGCAGTGCTGGGACACAGAGGAGAAAGCAGAAAAATGTAGACTGCACACAAGACAAAAGCCATAGTGAGACTACGAAAGCACCCCAAAAACCTAGAAAGCCTCGAAAGAAAAAGCTAGGAAACGAGTTGAGTGATTCGCTCCCAGTTGATCAGTGGGACAACTCCCAAGTGCTATTTCCAGAGGATGACCCACCTACAACAAGGGGGACCACTGGTGACCTCCCTTCTTTCCATCACACAGCATCAAAGAAAGAAAGTGCAGATGACATACATTCACAGGGTGTTTCCCAAAGCCAGTCTTTGACACCAGACCTAGAATTGAAGTCAGAGAGCATTGAAACTTCTATCTCTGACATTAAGGAAACTATTTGTGAGCCACTAGGGCCCATTCCTCAGGGAGATGATGTGGACACTGCTGACTCCACTCTAGTATCTACGGGTCCTGTTCTGAGGACAGCGAAGCCATCCAAAGACACAAAATCGCAAGATTGTAACTTGTCACCAACTGTTAAGAGTGTTGGTCTCCCATGTTCAGTCATCACATATAATAGGTCCAACTCAGATGCTCAGACTAGTATACACTTGAGCTCACAGGAAAGAAGTAGTCCTATAAATACTTCTGAAATCAAGACAGAGATTTCAAATGCGCTGCCTTTGAGTTCTGAAGAGGGATATACATCCTCACAGGGAAAAACTTTGGGAAAGAATAAGAGGCGTCCTTCAAAAAAGAAGGAGAACATAAATGCTACAGCAGCTCTGCCATCAGTCCCTCCAAAAACAAAGCTTTTCCCCAAATGTAAGTCAGTGGATACAGAAGAAACCGCCAAAGAATGCTCATCCCAACCAGCCCCCTGGAATGGTGAGACAGTGCTTCTTCCTAAGACACCCTCTGGACTTGCTGTCCTTAAAGAACTTCTACAAAAAAGGCAACAGAAAGTGCTTGAAGGAGTTGAGTCCGAACCCCAGCCAGCTACAGCTGAGTTGATTGACAAAACTCCAAACTCTGTGGGTAAGCCAGCAAAAGCCAAACGAGCCCCCTCTTCCACTCCCCGAAAGCCTAGAGCCTCTAAGACACAAATTCCAAAGGAAAAGAAACCCAGGAGCAGGAAAAGCAAAAACACAATGCAGGAGGAGCCTGTGAAAACTGAGCCACACATGTCAGATGACAGCCCCGCTTTCCTCTCAGACCCTGGTTTTGACAGCTGTTATTCGTTTGAAGATAGCTTATCTCCTGAACTTCCACACAACTATAACTTTGATATCAATACAATTGGGCAAACTGAATTTTGTGGTCTTTACATGGGCAACCAGTTCATGTTAGCAGACAAAAACTTGCCCCAAAAGTTCCTTAGTGATGTGATTCAGGATCCAATTCCAGCTCTGGGCTTGGACTTTAAGAACATGCCTGAGCAGATATTGGGTGTTGGGGAGGAGTTCCATCATGGACCAGACTGGCATAAGATGGAATCACTCAGTCCTGATCTCTTTGACAAGTCAGCAGAAAACAAGGAGGGGTTCCCAACTCATTTGTCAGCATCTTTGCTGGATTCAGAAAGTGGTCAGGAAATGGCTTCTGCTAGGATCATGAGTAGAAGAGAGTGGGGATCCAAAGTGCATGGCGTAAGTCATTTTCAAGGGTTTCACTGCGAGAGGAGAGACTTGCTGCTGGCCTTCGACCCATTCCTGCCACTGTCACTGAAATCCACAGCTTTTTCAGATATTCTTGGATCTTCTGCTGGGGACCTTGTGGAAGGAAATGACACACTAACAACAACCCCTAACAGCTCTCCGAGGTCAGTCAGCTCACTGTCACATGTGAGACCCACCAGTCAGTGTTTGAAGAGTACTGGAGGCGCCCACATTCTGAAGCCCCTCATGTCCCCTCCTAGTCGGGATGAAATTCTTATGACTCTGATGGATTTGGACCTCTCAGAAGCCACTTACCAAGAGCCATACTGCAGTGATCCTTCTGATGCTCCTAAAAAAGTCAGGTATTAAGCTCATTTACTATAATAGCAGCACATGAAATATATTGTATTAAGCCTTGTATTTTCCTTCCTTTGTGAAATGTTTTCAGCTTAAAGTCAAAGCAGTGATAGTTAAGCAGTAAGAATTAGTTCAAGTTTATTCAGTCAGAAATCTGTGCATTATTTTTATTACATGATTATCTTGAATTTTTGTTCCTTGTTCCTTACAATGTTCTAGGGAGATCTGTGGGAGGAAGCTGACAGTTGAGACCAGGTTAACTAGGGAGCTTTCAGAGTTCAGTGGGGAGTTTTCCCAAGAAGGCCTGCAGTTTTGGAAGACTGCCTTCTCTGCCATGACGTGTCCAGGTTCTCCATCAACATACGAACCTAAAACTTCAGAGTCCCCCAAGGTCCAAGTCAACTTGAGCCCAGACTCAGCTGGAAATAAGAAGGTAGTGTTGTTACCCTGCAAGAGCGCTCCTAGCCGGAGCAAAGTTCAGCTGTGGCTGAAGGCCAGGAAGGAGTTTGAGCGCCTTCAGAAGGATGCGTCACCCATTGTGTCAGACAACATGCGTACAAATCAAGATCAAGATTGTTGCACTGATGGCGATATGATTTCAGAGCAGAAATATGAAAAATTATCACCTGTCATCCACAACTTGGAAGAAACTCCTGGGAAATTAGAGAAAGATGGCACTCTACAGCTTCTTAAGCAGACAACAATGGTTCCTTGTTTCAAAATTTCTACTCCAGAGATGGCAGAGTCTCAAAGTTGCCCTGTTAGTTCCAGATCAAGCAGAACTGCAGTAGAGGAGCAGAGTGTAGAGTGCTCTGGTGAATCCAGTTCTCCAGCCTCACCATTCCTGCCACCCTGGCAGCAACCTGCTTTGCCCTGTCCAAAAACCGAGTCGTTGGAGGAAGAAAAAAAAAGGATGGTGCCAGAACTGGTGCCACGCAGGCTTCCTGGATCCAATGATCCACTCTGTCAGTCACCTGAAATTAAGCAAGACAAAGACTTCCTCTCCCAATCCCCTTTCTCTTCCATAGTACAGAGTGGGGACAAAATCAGTTCCATCCTTCTTCACAGTACCCCTGTTAGTAGAAGGTGGAGAAGTAAAGGTGACTCTGAGCCAATCTGCAGCACTCCTGTGACTGAAGGTAAGGCATCTCTCCATCTGTTGTCCTGTCAACTATAGGGTGGCACAAAATCCATTGTAAAAATTTTTAATTTTTTCCAAAAATGATATTTTTATTGCTACCATTAAAGACCTTATAATTGGCTAATTGGGTGCCCAAAAAATGTGACTCAGTCACTGTAATTTACTGATAAAGTTTAATTGGGAGAAATTTTCACTGTGTATCAGTGGTTTACTGCCTCTGTCAACACCTTGCTCCTTGAACCCTGACATAACTTTGCATGACCACCCTCACAGATGTAGAGCCCAGATCGCAAAGGCTGCAGCGCCGAGGAGGTTCTGCTCACACGCTAAGAAGGGTGCTTCTCACCACTCAGATGAAGGTCAGGCAAAAAGCATTGATTCACACATCTGTTACTTGGCAACATTGAGAATCCTGTTCTGGTTCTGTTCTGTAGTAAATTGAATATGTCACATTGACTCGGGGGTTTCAGACCCACGCCAGATTTTTAATGTTCTTATAACAAAGAATGACTGAATGAATTCTTTGTCATCTGGTTTTTCTGTGTCCTGCATTATTGGGCAGTCGCTGGGTGCTAATGGCTACTAAAAGGCATGTATCTTCAATAAGCCATTTGGCTTATAGTTTTCTTCTGTTTTTTTTTTTTTTCTCAGAACCAGTTTGCTTCTGTGAAGTCTCCAAAGGTAGACAACTCAGAGATTGAAGGCCCATCCATTAGCAACTCATATGGGTTCAAAGTGAGCATGCAGAACCTCCAGGATGCAAAAGCATTGCATGAGGTCAGTCCAGCCACTTGACACAAATGCCCTTGTCCTGTTAGCAGAGACTGCACCTGTTTTGCTGGAGATTGGGTGGGATGCAACCTGCTTGTTACCTCTGCCATGTAGGTGCAGTACCTGACTGTGATGAGCATGGAGCTGCATGCTCGGACTCGCCGGGACTTAGAGCCTGACCCAGAGTTTGATCCTGTGTGTGCCTTATTCTACTGCCTCAGCTCTGATGCACCTCTGTCTGACTGTGAAAAGACTCAGCTTATTGGCGCCATTGTGGTTGACAAGGATTGCCACAGCTCAGGTCAAGGTGATCAGGCACTGTCCACTGCTTCTACCTTTCATTCTGTAGCCATGGGTTTATTATTTTTTTTTGATTGTGTTTATTTCTGTGCTGCTGTAGGACACAACTGTCACAAACTTGTCTTGGCAGTTATTTACAGCTAGGTTTTGTAAGTGGTGGTCTAGTGGCAGTCTTTAGGATATACAGACAAGAAGAGCGGGAAAGGAAACTTATTAGTGTGTCTCTCAAGGTTCCAGAAGCTCTGCACCTCTGCTAGTGAGATCAGGGATATCTGGTCTCCAGGTCACGTATGCTGTCGATGAGAAGGAGCTCTTTCAAGAACTGACTAACATCATGAGGAGGTACACTTTTATTTTTTGTCTTGCTTTCACTAAGGACCTGAGAAAAATTTTTGAATTTTCTGTGCACATTTTCCTTTGAATTATAAAATTACCTGTAGAATACATGATACCTGGCCTTGAACAATCTGAAGCTGAAGTGAAATTCTTACAGAAGATATGACGCTTTTATCGTGTATGTTATGTATCTGCTAGTTCTTTCCAAAGACGTTGCTTTAATGCTCGGCAAAAAGAAATAAAGGGGAGTCATCTGGCGGCAAAAAACTGAAAAATTTGTGGGCAGCAGGTGACATGGTGGTTAGATCCATTGCCTTCCAAAGGTGCCAAGTTCAAATCCTTGTTCCTTCTATTGTACATTTACCCTTCATTGAAACATTTACCCTAAAATGATAGTTAGTCAGCACAGTTAACAAACCTAACTTTGTAAGTCGCTTTGAACAAAAGAATCAGCAATGTGGCCAAGTGTAGGCTGAATTGGCCATATGGGCAGGACAGAGGTCAAGGACAGTAAGTTTTATCCACAAAAAGTGCTTTATTTATCAACTCAACCAAATCAAAATGAGGATGTGGCCTCTTTAACGCAAAACAAAAACAGGTCCAGAAAGCAACAGAAAAATTAACAACACAGAAACCTGGCTGTCTGTAGAACCTCTCACACTCACTCTCCCCAAAGTTTCTCTTCGGGTTCTCAGGCCAGCTGTCTGAGTCCACAATGATTTTCTCCCACTTTGCAGCAGCTGGTCATCATTAAGTGCAAGTTGGCAAGGGCAGGTATTGGAGAGCTGTGATCCTCTCCAGGCAATTTCTGAGCACTACCACCTACCACCTCACATTAAACTAATAATTATAATGTAATTGTAGAAACAATGTATGTGCTACTTACAATAAAACCGATAAAAATGAACCTACAGTGTGGTAAATACTGATGGCAAAAAAGCATTTGGAAAGTAACTGTAAGCAGCAGTACCCAATAAATTACACTTTTCAGAAAAAGGAAAAGGGATGAATCCTTCTGTGAGCCACCTTTTTTGAGACAGTGAAGTGATTCCTTGTTATGGCAGGTTTGATCCAGACATCCTTGTTGGATACGAGGTGCAGATGCACTCATGGGGCTACCTCATGCAGCGGGCATCTGCATTGGGAGTGGACCTGTGCCAGCAGCTGTCGCGAGTGCCAGGTGAGACAGTAGTGCCGGGCTGCATGACTACAGAGGGACAGTCACTCAGCAGAAACCTGTAGTGGGAGAGCAGGAGGTTGGCTGATCAGATGTATGACTGAAAGCTCAGTTTCCTGCAAAAAAAAAAAAAAGGAAACTTTGGTGTCAAACTGTCACCATTCAGTTCACTGTGTAAGCGGGTACATGCCTTTTGGTTACCCGTGTGTTTGCATGTGTGTGCTAAAGACTTGTGTACAAGTATATGTCTTGTCTGTCTGTCTGTCTGTCTGTCTGTCTGTCTGTCTCTCTCTCTCTCTCTCTCTCTCTCTCTCTCTCTCTGTCTCTCTCTCAGACACACACACACTTTCTCTCTCTCTCTCTCTCTCGCTCAGCCAAAGGCATCTTTCTTAGCATCCAGTGGCAGTCCCTGCAGAGACTGTTTTTATTGCATCACCAAAACAAAACGCAGTTGCCACAACATGCATGTCCACCAATCTAATCCTCAACCACGGCTTCATGCAGATCACTGGGGGCCCTAGTTCACAGCAGGTTAAGTCCTGTTGCCTGTTCACGTATGCCGATGGCTTAGTGACATGCAGGAATTAAAGGCATTTCAACACAGTGCAGGGTATTAGCTGTATGATAAGGTACACTGTAGACAAGACATAAGTGCATTCCAGGCCTGCTAATAAAATATCTACCTTTAATCTTTAAATTGTGTCTTATCGATTTCCTGCAGGGAACAATAAAGGAAAAACCATGTGACAAGAAACTGAATAAACTGGATTAGGCAGCAGTAACAGAAAATAATAGGAAATTGATCATAGAACATGCTGTTCAAGATTTAGTTGGCAATAAAATCAAACTTTCAGATTATAACATTTAATAGATAGACTGAAGCAGTAAAAATGTTTGTGAAAGTTTCCATCTTGACTAACAGATGCTTGTGGATTCTGGTACTATGTGGTGGCATTTCTACCTGGCATAATGCATGTTCTCCCTCAACAGGTGACTCAAAGGAGAATCGATTCTCTGCCGAGCGAGACGAGTACGGCGCTGACACCATGTCAGAGATCAACGTTGTCGGTCGCATCACCATCAACCTGTGGAGAGTGATGAAGACTGAGGTAACAGCCTTTTCCTTTGCCTGCACTGTTTAAAGAATTTACCATTGAGGATTTAACCTCTCAGTGATGAAGGCCTTACAGTTGCAGTTGTGAATTTTGAAGAGGTCATTAAAACAAAAATGCAAGTGGAGTTTTTTTTTTTTTTTTTTTTTTTTTTTTGTTTAATGCAGGTGGCACTGAATAATTACAGCTTTGAGAATGTGGCCTTCCATATCCTGCATCAGAGGTTCTCCCTGTTCAGCCCACGCATCCTCTCAGACTGGTTTGACCACAACACTGACTTGTACAGGTATATACGATCAATTCACACGTGCACGCGTACACGTAATGTTCTCTTCCATCATTGGCCATCGTCTTGCCATTGCAGATGGAAGGTGGTTGACCACTACGTTAGTCGAGTGTGCGGAACCATGCATATGCTTCAGCAGCAGGACATCATCGGCAGGACCAGCGAGTTGGCTCGTGTCTTTGGAATCCAGTTCTACCATGTGCTGACCAGGGGGTCGCAGGTCAGAGCCACACACACACACACACACACACACACACACACCTGTCTGAATTAGAGTTTTCAGAATTGATTCTAAGAAGTTAATTTGGATAGTTCTACCCAAAGGTCTACCAGTATCTCACCCCATGCGCCACCCTGTGGTGAAGCCAAATACTTACACTGCCTACACTCCCAGTCACAAATGACTTTGGGCTGCGGGTTGTTATTTAGTCAGAATAACTAACTCTTTGAGTTTGCAGACAAGCCAGTACTTGTAAATTCACTGAACTCTGTGTAACTAATGACTTAATCAGTTCTTTCCTGCCAACAGACTGAGCAGTTTGCGCTGAGATATTTAATATTTTGTTCATTTGCACTAATAAAAAATTTATTCTGTCTCTGCCAATGATGTTGGTAACAAGTCTGACATTTGTTTCTTTGTTTTAGAGTTAGTATGGGGTAAATGTTTTTGATCAATAATGTTAAATCCCATCCATCTACCTTTCAGTATCGTGTGGAATCCATGATGCTGCGGATTGCCAAGCCCCTAAACTACATTGCAGTGACGCCAAGTATGCAGCAGCGTGCCCAACAGAGGGCCCCCCAGTGCATCCCGCTCATCTTGGAGCCCGAGTCACGCTTCTACAGCAACTCCATGGTGGTGTTGGACTTCCAGTCACTCTACCCCTCCATTGTCATTGCCTACAACTACTGCTACTCCACCTGCCTGGGGCATGTGGAGAGCCTTGGCACGTAAGGAATTTTGACACCCTAACTACCACTATCCACTGTAGTCCTCAGTGACCCTCTTGACCAGGCTGTGGCCCATATGCTTAAACAGCAGCATGTGAATAATTTTTATGAATATTATTCACATGACACAGTCAAATCAGAACTGTACTTAGAGAATAATGGTGATAAGATTTTCTGAGTCACTGGCATTTAATGAGGCGTCTCCAAGTCATAATGTAGGTTTTGTGAATTTTTGAAAATTAGGGCTCGCAAAGTGACCTTGTTGTGGTATTGAACACTTGCCCCTTCGGGTGTGGCCTGTGTGTGGTGTCATGAGTAAGTGGTTTTTAAACCAGGTCAGCTCTTGCACAGCAGTGTGAGGAGAAATATAATAAACGTGTCCACCTTCCAGGCATGACGAGTTCAAGTTTGGCTGCTCCTCCTTGAGGGTCCCTCCTGAGCTTCTGTACCAACTCCGTGGTGACATTACCATCTCTCCCAACGGAGTTGCCTTTGTCAAGGTAAAGCTGCCCTGATGTTGCTCATTTTTAAATCAGGTTCTGGAAGGTCCATACATCTATAATATGATATTACCTCATTTCCAGACCACTCCAAATGAGTGGGTGTGCAGAACCAGGTTTAATGATTAAAAATTTACAAACCAAACACTGAACACTTTGTTTCTATCACTGTATGTTTGTATCTGTCTGTCTGTTATTGGTGTCCCTGTGAAGTCATCTGTCCGGAAGGGTGTGCTCCCTAGCATGCTGGAGGAGATCCTGAAGACCCGCATCATGGTCAAGCAGTCCATGAAGCTGCACAAGCATGACAAGGCTCTCACACGCTTGCTGGATGCCAGACAGCTGGGTCTCAAGCTCATTGCCAATGTTACCTTTGGGTACACGTCTGCCAACTTCTCTGGTCGCATGCCTAGTGTGGAGGTGAGTGCCAGAGGTCTGTTAGGTCCATCCTGTTTTTAAGCTATGGTTTCCACTCTGTCAAAGCTGCCAGGTGACACAAAGTGCCTTCGAATGGTGTGCTGAGGCACAGAAGGCAGAAGACCATATTTCAAAACAGTTCCAAATTACTGTTTTATGTTCTGTAAATGAAATTTCACTTGCTATGAAATAATCTAAGAATGCAAGCCAAATGCTTCTCAGTGTAGATGCATAGTTTATAATATGTTCTTACCATGCCCACACGTGCAATTCCCACAGTTGTTTCTTGTGTCTATAGGTTGGTGACAGCATTATCCATAAAGCCCGGGAGACCCTAGAAAGGGCCATCAAGTTGGTCAACGAAACCAAGAAGTGGGGAGCACACGTTGTGTATGGTGACACAGACAGGTGAGCTAGAGGCCATCCAGGACCTGACACGTGCTAGTAGTTTACAGCTTTCCACTGATAACCCTGCTTTGTGTCCAACAGCATGTTCGTGCTGCTCAAAGGAGCCACTAAGGAGCAGGCCTTTAAGATTGGGAATGAGATTGCTGAGGCTGTGACCGCCACGAATCCCAAACCTGTCAAGCTCAAGTTTGAGAAGGTGGGTCCTGCTACCAGGCTTTCAATATGATCAGTGTCTTTAGCTGTGCTGATCAGTGGTCTTTACTGGTTGTGGTCTTTTTGTTTACCCTGGGTGTGTGTGTGTGTGTGTGTGTGTGTGTGTGTTTGTGTGTGCATGTTACCATCTCCAGGTCTACCTGCCCTGCGTTCTTCAGACAAAGAAGCGCTATGTGGGCTATATGTATGAAAGCTTGGATCAGAAGGACCCTGTGTTTGACGCTAAAGGGATCGAGACGGTGCGCAGAGATGGCTGCCCTGCTGTTTCCAAGGTAACTGGCAGAATTTTAGTCTACCCATCCACTTGATGCTCACATTGAATTTTGTTGGCACGTGTTGAGCCATTGCTCAGTGGGGCACGTCCAGTTCCCTTTTGTTTTCCAAACAGAAGAAGAAAAATTAAATGACTGAACCGTTTATGTAGACTGCAATTTCAGAATGCATCCTCACGACTGAAAATATGGCCGCACCCAAGGCTTGGCTGCTGCATTTACTGATGAAAGGTGACGGACTGGCACCTCACGGTCCCTCCACTCTCCTTCCCAGATCTTGGAGCGTTCCATCAAGCTGCTGTTTGATACACGTGACATCAGCCAGGTAAAGCAGTACGTTCAGCGACAGTGTATGAAGATCCTGGAGGCCAAGGCCAGCATGCAGGACCTTACCTTCGCTAAGGAGTACCGGGGCAGCGATTCCTATCGGCCTGGTGCCTGTGTTCCAGCTCTGGAGATCACCAGGTATCACAGCCAGAGACATGATCCTTCATAACAATGTAGCTGCTTCCAGAGATTTTGCCCCAACCCCTGATACCAAGTTTGGGATTTAGCCCCTCCTACCACTTGGTTTTCAGCTCCTTCATGCTACCCAAGCTGAGGTCCACCTTTTATATGTGGGAAAACTGCCTATGAAACCTGATGAACTTATTGTCTCACTTGTGGTAATACTCTAATATAAGGTATATAGTGAGTGTGTGTGAGAGAGAGAGAGCAAGAGATGCATCTTTAAGTGACCTCTACACAGAATGCTAGTGTAAATCCACTCGAGTCTCCACAATGGCCTTTGTCTGTAGACTCTGCTGTTGGCTTCACTGTACCTGAGATTGTTGCTTAGCAACACTGCCATTAATGGGGAGAAAAATCTGATTTTCAAGGCTGTGGTTATACTCTTATTTTTTCCTGAATGGTGTATAGCAGTTTAGTTGGAGAACCTTACACCTTTGACTTTCTACATGTGAATCAGAACATACACATTTTGGAGTGTTTGTTGGAATATTTAGGTATCGTTAATAATAGGAGTGTATCCATTCTTAATAGCGATCAAGCTAATGTGCGACTTGATATTTTCAGGCGTATGCTGGCGTATGACAGGCGCTTGGAGCCTCGAGTGGGTGAGCGGGTGCCCTACGTGGTTGTGTGTGGCATGCCAGGTGTGCCCCTCATTCAGCTGGTACGACGCCCCCTGGAGGTGCTGCAGGATCCCAGCCTGCGCCTCAATGCCACCTACTACATCACCAAGCAGATCCTGCCACCTCTCAGCCGCATCTTCGCTCTCATCGGGGTGGATGTGTTCAGCTGGTACCACGAGCTGCCTCGGGTGAGCATCTGCAGGAGTGCTTGAAGTCAGGCAGGCTTCTTTAGGGGTAGCAGACGCATATCATTGCTAACAGCAGAAGCTCGTAGTTAAGGACATGGAGCTGTAAACTGAAGGTTACTAGTTGAGTGCCATCTCTGGCTAAACCTGTACAGACGATCCTGGACCTACTGTATGACCGGGTTAGGGACCGACGGCCAAGTTGTAAGTCGTATCATTTGTAAGTTAGATCATACTCGTGACAGAGTGACTATTTCTCAGTGTGTGGTCCACCATAGAGTGGTGAGCAGCACAGTGTCATATGGCATTCATCTTACACAGTCACAACACTACATACAGTGTAGGTACACATGTGCAATGTTATAATGCTTTTTTTAGCATTTTAATTACATTTGTCATCTACAGTATGAGCTATAAGGGCTCAGTCATGTCACAGTGCTGTATGTTTTTATACGACTGTCATATACACACTGTAAATTGTAAGATATTTGCATGTGTACTTTAATTGGTTATTAGGTGCACGTTTGCATACCAGAATTCCTAGAAATCTTACTGAATGTTAATTTTTTTGACAATTTTATTTTGTTCTTTAAGTTATTGTCCTTTATTTTATATTCTTCACAATCATCAGTGGGAATCCATTGTAAGTCAAGGACAATCCGTAGTACCCTTGAGCAAAGTACTTGAGTTTCTCTGGTAAAAGGCCTAGAAGTTTCTCCGAATTGAAAACATCATAAGCATCCTATTAATGATGACACAGCTGTGTTTCCTAGACAAACCTTTTATTGCGTTGGGTATAAAATAAAGGAAACCGAGCTCAGACTTGAGTCATGCACTTGACCCTAAGGGCTGCCACCCTGCATTTCTGTGTGCCTTTCAGTCGCAACCGCCCGTTTAACCCACCTGCTTTTCTGGTAGTGTGGGCGCCACCTACTGGCTAATAAGTGACATGCACATGAAATAAGGCTTTTGTTATCCACATCTGGTCATTTTGCTTGGGTCTTGCACTGTGTGGTGAAGCTGCCCCCCTGGATACTAAGGCCCAGCTCAGCAAGTGACTCCACTCCTTCCCAGCGGATGTGATTGTGCTCAGGAATGCTGCAGCGTTTGACCAATGAAAGAGTGATTCAGGCTTCTCTATGGTAACAGAGAAAGAAAAGATGATTCCAGTGAACTTTAAGGTGTTGCCAAACTGCTGTTTGCCTCAATGTTGAGAAGCTGAGGGATGTCAGAAGTTCTCCTCACTCGTCTGCGCACTCTGCTCAGCCGGCACATTTATGTGTGTTGAGCAGGTTGGAAGATTGAGCGCTGTCTTTGACCGACGCTCCTGTTTATCTGTGGTCCCCTGCTGTGTTCATTCCCAACCCAGGTCCACAAGGCATGTTCCACAGTGGCCGGCGGCGAGGAGGAGCTCGGCCGAAAGGGCACCATCTCCCAGTACTTCACTACCCTGCACTGCCCCGTGTGCGACGAGCTCACCCAGCTGGGTGTGTGCAGCCGCTGCCGAGCCGAGCCCCAGAGAGTGGCCGTCACGCTCAATCAGGAACTGCGGCGACAAGAAGCCCAGCAGGAGCAACTGCTCAAGGTGAGGGAAGTGGCCTGCAGGTGAACTTTTGAACCAAAGGTTCCTGAAGTGGGAGAGGATGGGGTGGCAGGGGCTCTACCTGCTTTCAAAATGTTCTGTTCAAAGTGGATGGAACATAAGTTCAGTTTAACATCTTCATCTACACCTTCATGCTAAGCTAACAGCTATGCTGAAAAGATGCTGCAGTTGAGATGAACAACCAGTTGTATTTTCTCATTTGTCACCATGTTTACTCTGGGGGGAGGGAGAAAGCCTTTTATTTTTTTTATTTTTTTAAAAAGCTTACTTGCGACACTTTGACTCATCCTCACAGATCTGCAGGAGCTGCAGCGGGGGGTCCGAACGCCAGGTGCCCTGCGTGTCTCTTGACTGCCCGGTCTTGTACAAACTGTCCCGAGTCACACGCCAGCTCTCCAGGAGCCCCTACCTCCGACAGCTCCTCGAACAGTTCTGACCCGAGCCGAGCGTCACATGCACACAGCAACATTGGTGCTAAAGGCTGTTTTCTTCAGCTGGGACTCCTGTTTTGTTCACTTTTGTTTTTAAATGGTGCTTTCATCAAATCCTGCTGGCTTTCCTGTCTGTCTTGTTGCTATTTGTTACACAGGTATGTCTGTAAGCAGGAGTGTCTTCTGGACATGGGGGGGGGGGGGGGGGGGGGGTGAGTGTTGGGGGTTTCAGAGCTTATTGTGTCCTCATTCACATCTGCTGCATTACTAGCTGCTACAGGTGGTGTGTAACGCGGTGTTTTTATATTTCAACACCATTCGAATCGGACCGCTTTGTAGGACATCGGATCAGAACGGACTCAGCAAACTCATTGAAAATGCGCTGTAGCGATTTTTAAATGCTAGACTTCGAGGTCTAACAGTTTTTTAAGGGGCCTCCTCCTGATGCCCAAGGGGGGGGGGGGGAGAAAACAAACCACTGTTTGAAACCCAATTGTTTTTTACATGAATTAAGACATTTTGTATATAGAAATCTCCTTGTAAATTGTTTGGTCCAAATTCTGTGTGCACCTGCATTAAAAAAAATTGATGCGGGAGGGAAAAAAAGGAAAAAAGCAAAATTGTTTTTATTCATTTCAAAGGTGCCATGTTGTGTCTCATTTTCTTCTGCCTTGAATAAAAGATGGGTTTTATTTATGTACATTTCTGGCACAGAATAGTCCTTAAAACTCTGAGCCTTTTATTGTAGTCTGTTTGCGGGAAAGAGTGGAAAGTAGAACGTATACGTCAGAGTTTTTACTAACTTCTGGGACTGTTGCAATACTGTATTTTGATAATTTATGGCAAAAGTATATATTATTTCTTTGTGCATATTTGTTTTGTACACACATTTCTAATGCTTTCTCTATGCTCTGTGTATGTTCCCAATGTAAAGACTGATTCTATATCCCAATCACCTGTACACAAGATCTATGTATTTGTATAATTGTAAAAAAATGAAGGAACTGTGTTTTGTTTTTAATTGATTTTTCTGTGGGTGGAGGTTTACAGTTGATATAATAAAATTAAATGTATGAACAAAACGTCACGTATGAATGAGTGTTAAATACTCTGTAAATGGACTAACTTATCTGTAATTCTTGAGCGTGGTGTTGCTGCCGTAATGGGTTTTCATGTCTCCTTGTGAAATGTTCAATTTTCTGCCAATGTGTTGGTCAGGGCATGCTTGGCTGCCTTGCTAGATTTTTTCTTTTGAAAATTCAAAATGAGATTAAAGCCATCAGTAAGGGCAGCGTCCACATGGTTGGTTTTATGCAGGCAGTGACTTCGCTGGTATGGCCAAGTGAGGTGTAAG
This sequence comes from Heterotis niloticus, assembly GCA_018136845.1. Lineage (NCBI taxonomy): Eukaryota > Metazoa > Chordata > Actinopteri > Osteoglossiformes > Osteoglossidae > Heterotis > Heterotis niloticus. The sequence goes on from CM030895.1 coordinate 13,733,577, forward strand.
GACCCAAATGATGGGGGTCAAAAGTGTCCCTAAGTATCTGTGTAACTGCTGACGGGAGAAGTCTGGGAAGCCAAAGAAGAAATGGACAAATGAGGTTACTGCGGATATGAAGATTAAGCTCTTCACACCTAAAGATACACAAGATGGGCAACCCGCTCCTGGAAAAATGTCAAATAACATACATGCAAGAGTACAGGTGGTCCCCGACATACAACGGGGTTACGTTCTGAAAAACGCATCCTAAGTGGAAAATGCATCTAATGCTCCTAACCCACTGCCACGCCTGTGGGCGCTTCAGCAACGGAACGTGGGCGGTCTCTCCGCCTCTGTATTCAGCTTGAGCACTGATTGGAGGACCGACTGGGGTGGGAACCAATCGTGGACGGGATTTAGTTCCTACCCGGACTTCTTATCAGTGCTCAGTTTCTGCTGCTTTTTGTGAACTCTCCTTCAACCGCGGTCTTACTGAGACCTTTTGTTTTATTTTGAATTGTGGATCTTAAGTTTTTGTTTACTACCGATCGCTAACGTTTAGCGCTAGCGCCCGGCAAACGGCAACACTCTTTGTCGGAAACAACATTCAGTAAAGAGTTTAACGGAACTTAAACTTATTACCATGGTGTCTCGCAATCGCTTGTACCAACCCACCACGACAGCTACCGAACATCCTAGCCTAGCCTAGCCTAGCCTAACCCTGCTGACAACACAGAACACCGCACAGTGGCAGGATGGGAAGGAAAGTTTGCTAATGCTGCCCAGCATCATGAGATAAGAATAAGAAGATCGATAAAGTTATGTCAACAGTATGCTCAGTGCACAATACAAGAACGAGATAGGCGATAAATAATTAAATTATAAGAATAGGAAAACCATTACATAAGTAAGTATCGGGAAAAAAAGAGTCAGGGGGAAAGGTGAAGGGAAAACCAGATGTCCATGTGCCCTCCATACAGAAATGGAAGGAGTTATAAAGTCTATTCACTATCGTGCACGTATCGCTTGCCTGGGAAGAATTCAAAGTACACTTTTTACTGAATGCACATGGCTAGCGCACCATCACAAGTCGAGGACCATCTGCACTGCTGAGTCATCGGGACAATGAACCTAAACATGCACAAAAGTCAACATTAGAACGGAAAAAAAGAAACTAAATGAAAGTTACAGAGCAGCCTGGTGAAAGTCTCAGGCCTATCCTACTGAGATGCTGCAACAAGACTTGAACCTGCAAATGTTGCTAAGCTACCGTAGCTGTGCAAGTAGTGGGCAAAACCCCTCCATATTGGCTGGTTCATCCCACAAACACGTGCGGCCGTCCTCACCTTGGCATTCCTCACTGGCCTACAGGAGCACGGTCCTCATTTCATTTGGCTGCATTACTGACACCTACCAGCTGAATGCATGCAAACTGCTCCAATTCACTCTGCAAAAGACAGAAATTTCAGTAAACGGCAACGTGAAGGAAATACAATTTAAATAAAGTGGGAAAATGTATCTTTTGAACACTGACACTAACTGTTCATGACCCAAGGAGCCAGCATATTGGGAATGTTTAACATCCAATTACTCAGCACTGCTCCAGCTAACAAATCCTGAGCTCCAGGAAAAGAAAGCACTGCTCTTCCATCAACGACACCCTCAGAACCTGCATTTCATTTTTAATAGAAAAGGCAATGATGTGCAAAACCTAAACCGACAACAAAGTCATGACACCAGAACTTTAAATCACACCATCACAACGTACTCTCGTGTTACAGCGTACATTATTGCACTATATTCTTAAACATCTCAAAACGTACATAGCTATTTACAGACAAATTACCTAGCACATTTGATCCATAAATGATCCAAATTAGGCCACACTTCTGCTCCATTTTGAGCACAGAAAAATAGACAAACATTAACAATCATAATCAAAACAAAAATACTGTAAGAAAAACAACAAATTTGAAAAAATTAAAAATGCATTACCAGTAACTCAATGTCTTAGTATATTTATAACAAAGTTCTTGCTTGATTCAGCAAACTCTTAAACCATCACATTTTTTGCCAAGCTCTCACAAGTGTTTACGTCAAAAAGAGCCGGCTGACAGTACCAATTTTCAAACGACAAACCTTCAGCTTATCTGTAACCCCAAATCCAAATCCATGCTTACCAAAAAACAGTATAAACGCTTATGTCTTATTTAGGGGAGGGGGGAGGTGCCATTTTCAGAGGTGCTGTAATCTACAAGATGGGTTTGGAGTGTATTGTAGTCGGAGTGAATCAAGAGCCACAGCCCCAGATGTATTTTCAATGCCTGCTGGGTTCTGGGCATTTGTGCCCCCATAAGGCTCTCCTTGCCCCATCACTTCCTCCGTACACGCCAGACCACCCCATCGACAAGCGCAGTCACAGGTCCCATTTAAAGGGGGCTGTCTCTGACTTACATTGTGAAGGTCAACAAAGTCCTCCACATCCCTTCCAAAGAAGCCTCCGCCAGGCTACACACACCATGTGCCAGGAAAAAAGTTACCAGCCATGGTCTTCCTAGTGAGCTTTTTCAGGGAGGACATCTCTGTATTACATTCGGAGGTCCAGGAAAGGCAAAGCAAGACTTTTCAAGTTTTTCAGTCATTTTTCAGACCCCAACAAGGAACCATTTTTAAATTAACGTCCAACTTGGGACTTTACATTTAGTCAACTTGGATACTTATTTTTGGTTCTCTAACAAAGCATTCAAAACAGTTGTTGGTGGAATTGTTCTCTCCCTCTTCATCTGGTTACTGCAGCTGAAAGGCCTCGAATATTATATTAACCCTTACACACACTAAGCAGCACATGTGCGACCCAGAGAAGAACAAGGGCATTACTGGAGATGGACAGTATGGAAGTGTGCTACCAAAGTGGGAGAAGAACGAGACAAAATAGACAGAAGACATACCAAACAGATGTTACTTGTTTGACACTATCAATCCAGATGGAACACTAAATGTCTACTCTTTCGTTGTCTGCTTGAAGACCGCTGACACAACCCTCCCTTTCTCACGTACCGCTCGACTTTTCGACTTCACAGCTCAACTGGCCTCAGTCTCTCTTCTCTCTGTCTAGAGCAACAAGCTGCTTCCTTTGAGGCGAAGTAGACGCAGAGACAGCTGACATGACTGATGCCTCTGCAGAAAGGTCGGAGGTTGCAGAGCTTGCTGGGAGTTCCTCCGGAGTCACAGCAGATGCTGCTACGGACAACAGAGGTTTGTTAGGTGAGTTGAGGTTGGCATCATCCATCTCGATTACTTCAAAGTCTGCATCGTTCCACTGATCTGCCTCATCTTCCTCGTCCTCGTCCTCCTCCTCCTCAGCGCCTGTATCAAGTAGCGCCTGGCAGTACTCGCGATCGTCGGACCCCGATACCCCTTTGTCTCGAGGCTTTCGCCCAATTCCACTCGATGTGGTGGCCAGCTTGTACATGACGGGGAAGATGATGGAAGTAATGGCAGCAGTGACCAAGGACAAGTACATGAGCACTGGGTGGTGCTGCACCGTCCCCATTAGGAACCCGATGAGCGCTGGGAGAACCATTTCTCCCAGTGCCGCTCCCACCACAAACACTGCAGCCGAGCGGCCCGTCACCGTGGTGTACTGCTCCACCCAGGAGATACCACTGGGGAAGGTGGTCGCCATGGACGCACCGTAGAGGGCAGTGCAGGACCACAGAATAACTTTTTTGCTGCTGAAGAGCGACAGCAAAAGAGAGGAAAATGTACAACCTGCAAGACTCAGCAGGATCATGGTGCCTGGTTTCATGCAAGCTGCAAAGAAGATAGCGAGGCCACGCGTGGCGGCAAATGTGCCCCAAAACAGGGAGTTGAGTCCTGCCGCCTGTGAAGTGTCCATGTGAGCGTAGTCCTTGGCATAGGTGTAGATGAAGGAACCATAAGCCACCTCCGCTCCCACATACCAGAAGAAGAAGAAGAACAAGAGAAGAATGAGGGTGTTGTGATGTTTGGCCACCAGCTGCTTTCCAGAGGAGGCCCTGGCTGTGTCCTGCAAGGGGTTACTCCTGGAATACATGATGAAGAACAGCAGAGAAACCAGCAAGACAAAGGACCCGATCACAACGTAGGCCCACATTGACTTCAAGGTACTAGCCTCTGAATGGAGGATGGAGTTTAATGACATGTGTACCACACTGGTCACGGGGGAACTGCTAGAATTCAGGGATGGGGTTGGCATCTGGTCAGCCTTGGATCCCATTACGGTGTTCTCGCCTGGGTGTTCATCTCCTCCAAACAGCAGCTTGGCAATGATGGGAGAAGCAAAGGCCCCAGCAGCAAAACTAAAATGTAAGGCCTGCATGTGGGGTCCAGCACGATCTCCCCAGGTGTTGAGGATGAGGACATTGCCTCCTGGAGAAACAAATTATACCAGTTAGAGTCAAACAAGTATTCTGGACAACAAGTTCTACATTACAAACAAATATGAACTTCACAGACATTTCAGAAAACATTACAAGAAATTATAGGCATTTCTATTGTGAAGAACCAAAAAAAAAAAAAAAAAAAAACATGCCAGTTCCTGATGCTACACTCATTCAAATCAAACATTTTCAAAGACTCAAACATTTATCCACTTTATTTTCAGTTGTGTTTTTTTTTTTACTGGAAAAGGCAAAACCAGTCTGATTCACATCACTTCCACAGGTGTTTCTGTATTTCCAAATATTGGTGGTCAATAATGATGACGAACACGGCACACAACTGGAATGAAACTGGTCAACAATCAGCTCTGAATAAGAGATTGTGTAGACAAGATACTTCTATTTCCAGTGCTTTTCCTTAGTTTTAATTTTAATTTAGTTTGAAGTTAATAAAAATATTATGCCAAATTTTTACTGATTGTAACTATGTTTAGGTAAAAAGGTAAAAAAGTAGTAATACTTTATATAATCACTGAACTGTTTTACCATTAAAGTGGTTGCTTTTAGTGTTACTGCTGTTGGACAGACAGATGCCACAGAGAGGGACAACGGTCATGGTCAAGTGGAAAAGAAAACCACAAAATATATACAGTACAACCAAACTTTTCTACCTTTACATCACTAAGGTGTGTGTGTGCGCTTATGTGTGGCAAGAAAATCAGCCAGCATCCTGCATGCCAGTACATGTATACAGCATGAGGTATCTGCTGTGAGACTCTGTATGTGTGTGTGTGTGTTTGGAGCGAAAAAAAATCTGTCAGCATGCTGTGTTACTCCAAGCCTTGTCAGAGACTGAATTGTAAACTTTCAAAACACTAAGTGGCCTTTTTGGAATTTAATTAACTTCACTATGCAAAAACCTCACTTGGGGTAAGCAGTACCTGTGCACCAAATTTCAAATCTGTGGATTGGAAAACAAAGCTATGCATAAAAAAAACAAACATTACTTTTTAATCAGGTTTCAGTATCACTTTCTGGGTTTTTACCTGTATCTAGAAAGCCCATGGACACGCCAACGCAGGACATCAACAGCGTGAGCAATAGGGCTTTTTTGCAAAAGGGAACTGCAATCATTCCAAACGCTGTGAGCAGCATTGAAAACCCTGCAGAAAAGAGCAATAATGGACCGTTACACAGTTTTCAACGGCAGCCAGAATGAAGTTAGGGTCCTGGACTCAAAACCAGAAGGTGAGTGATGCAAGCTGTGGGAGCACGCCTGCTGCAGTATCCATGAGCCTCCTCATTACTCTAACTTGAGCTGCTGAAGTATAACATCTAGTTGTGAAAATGCGATTAAAAATTCTGACTAACAGAAGCTTTAAGGCTTTGCCAATTTGCTTGTTTGGATTTGGATTTAGAAACCCAGATCAGTAAAACTGAGATTTAAGTATATATCAAAACTGAAACTAGATACAGTATCAGTCAAAAGTTTTAGCGCACCTGAGCAACCTGGGAAAAAGTTGTACAGGAAGGACTGCACAGATGAGTGAACACTAAGCAACCCATCTCCTTCATCTTCGGGAACGGCTACAAAGGGGTTCAATTCCACCACAGCCTTGAAACAGTTTGAATTATTGTAAAGTAATTTAAATGGTCAAGGATCAGAGGCTTGGGCTGCTAGACTACCTCCATATCAACAAGTCCTTCTAAAATGTTTCCTTTGTTGTTTCCATGCACTCCTGGCAGATATGATGCATGTGAAGCCTTACCCAAAAGAAGATGATGGTTCATGATGTCAAAGAGGAACCCTGCCAACACAGAGCCACCAATGTATCCCGTGGAACGGCCCACAAAGATGTAGGAGATGTTGCTGATGTTCTGCTTGACATTGGTGGCCAGATCGCCAAATGTGGGCCCCAGCACAGAAATGCTCATCCCCTGAAATGCAAAGACATTAAAGCAACAGAACAGCATTTATCCTATTGCAATGTTCCTTAAAAATTCACCTCTGACAAGACTGTTGCTCTGCTGAGGAGCCCATAAAAAGCAACATTAAATCTCTTGCAAATGCATAGCTGCCAGCACAAAAAAATTCAGTCAGGTGAAAAAAAACCTTTTTCACAGTTAAAACAAACCCCCTTTCAGACAAAGAAAACCAGATCCCTGTGTTAAAATGATCAAACAAAGAATTTTCAAAGATGCCAAAAGCATAATGTTTAGCATGTATAATTTAATCTTGTTTATATACCCATTTTCTACCATTTTTGTTTGAGGTGAAGCCAAGACAACCTGCCAAGCCAACAGATGTTTTTTCTTCTAGAGAACTCAGCCTAGAAATAAATGGAAGGACACCTGTATTATTTAGATATACTGACAATGACTTGGGGTACAAAAGCGACTTTGGAGTTATGAACAAAAAGAATAACAAATAGCTGCCAGTCCCAGTTGGGTTCCTAAGTCGAGCAGTCAGCGTATGTTGTTTTACATCATTTTACATATGCAATCCAGCTTCAGTTTGTCATTTGCATGCGACTCAAGCGATGCTAAAGATCTCCCGGGTGACAGAGCACCAGTCTCTCTTCTTTTTGAGGTGACACAGCACTGGCACACGCGTTTCATTGCCTTCATTTCAGCTCACCTGAGTACCAGGTACACAGCATGTTATTCAATTGGTCACAATTAAGTCTAATGGCAGAGAAATGAATATCTGCCACTCGGTTCTGCCCACAAAGTCAAAAGAACCTTTTTTCCAAGCATTTTGCATCACCTAAGTGAACATCAGATAAAAACTGTGACCGTAGTCCTGTGTAGGCTAATAAAATGATGTGTTTAAGAGCTCCATCTTTCAGAAATTGTTTCAATACAAGCCTACATTCTTCAGATGCTTAATATTTTTGATAAACTACCTCACTTGAGAGGTATATACCATTTGTCGTATTTCCATGTTAAATTTTGCTTTCAGCAGTTTCCACTGCCATTTCGGCACCCATAGAAAATGTGAACAAACAGACTGGATAGAAGCTGGTTTGGTACCGCCGCCCTACAGCAAACCAGGTGAGGAAATTCTGTTGTTGGCCAGATGTGCATTGGAGCCGTAGCAAAAAGAGCAGCAGGTGGCGTAATGGTTAGCGGCGCCACCAGCAGTCTGACAGTTGCTGGTTTGAAACCTCTTTATGTTATGGGGTAAATCGACGTAAAGTTCAAGTGGCCCTGGACAAAAAGGGCCGCTGAATAAAAGGTGACAACGAGGATATGGACATTACCAGCCCGAGGAAGGAGGCGCAAAGCGCCACGGTGACCATCCAGCGGCCGCAGACCCCCGCATGTCCCCCCTCCACCCTGCGGCCCTTCTTCATGACACTCTTTAGCGCCCCCTTCGTGTCCTTCCTCTTGTCAAACAGCGTGTCCTCGTCCTGGTCGTCGGGGTCTCCGCGGCCGCCCATTCTGGCGAAGCGGACCTGTTTCTTCTTCACGCCGGGCTGCTGCGGGGCCGAGGCCGCCGACATGGCGAAGCTGCTGGCGACGGCAGGCTGTGCGCGGTGCAGATAAACAGGCCGGGTGTTGGTTGCGTTGTAGGTGTCGGCCTTGCAGAGGGGGGCGGGGAGGACTTACATGTCCACCGCGTTCGGGGTCGCGCAAGCAGTGGAGAAGGAGAGTCAGCGAAGAGGAAGCGAGCGCGCACGCTGCGAGCCTCAATCACCGTTTCTGGATCGGCGTCGCCCATCCGCCTGCGGTCGGTGCACAGCGAGCGTCGCCGAAGGGATCTGATCTCAGATCGGATGTCGGACCCAGGCAGCACAGTGCGGGTCCCGGCGCTGCCGTGATGACGTGCGCGTGTTGTCACGAGCTGCCTGCACGAAACAGCTCAGTCGTGATGTCAAAACAGAAATGTCCGCACGTTCTTTATGCGTACTTTATATATTTTTTCACGTGTCACTTCGACTGTTTTTTTTTCCCTGCGATTTAAATGTTCTTCTTAAAGCTCACATTTTTAAATTTTTCCTTAAAATCGTCAGGGAAGTTTACCGCGTTGAGCGCGTGCGTCTGTGAATGACGTCACTGCAAATGACTAAGCACGAGCGGGAGAATTGTGCACGAAACATGTAATTTTATACAAAACTGCACAGAAATATAGAAAAATGTGTGCAGACGTAGTTTATGTGCAGTTATATAAGAAAAGAGCCTCGTCAAACGTTTGACATTCGATCCATAATTTGGAATTGCAATAAAAGGACCTTAAATGTTCACTGCCTCCTGCTATTTTGAGGTGTGACTGCATACAAGGACTTTCCCAAAAGTACATACTGAAAAGGCATAAATGCCAGTGGCACTGAAACTATAACTGTAAACCATAACCTCAGATAAAACATTCTGGTTCAAACATACCTATCAAACCTAACTCCACGCACACTGAGCCAAGTTCAAAGCGTGCACCTGAACCTATAGTATAAGACATGCAAGGCATCAACCTTGTGCTTCACACCAAGCCCTTTAAATGCAATATTTACCATATTCTGTTCTCTTGTAAAACCCAATAAAGCCACACACTTACATAATGCAATTGTAAAGTCTGCTGTGTCTGTTCAACAATAGTCCTGGAGGCACGTTTAGAACAAATCTTCTAGCAGGGCAGTAAATACAGTAAGTTTTTTCAGATGAAATGAGTTGATTTATTTTCTGCACACTAAGGTGAATACTCTTCTTACCACGACAATAATGTACACGTAGGAAGGAAATGGCAAAACATTTTCGTTCTTCCCTTTCCATAGAAACCTTGCTGGTAGTTGCTAGGAGTCAAATTCAACTCAATGGCACCTCCATCACCAAGGTAAGCGAGGAGAGCTACATGATCTGGATTTGGGCTTCCAGGAGTGGAGCGCGACAAAAGTCCCAGTCTGAAGTTTACATTATGAACAAAAGCTGACTTTGGTGACCACACAATGCAAAACTGCCAAACAAAACAAAACTATATGCTAAGCCACACCTGGCCACACCTCTGACTTTGCATAGTAAAACGGAAAGGTCTGAGTTTAAGTCTACAAAAGACAAAAAACAAACACTGACCAGTTATCAGGTGATCAATGCAAGCATCCAGATTGTATTCCATTGACAATATTCCCTCTGAAAATGTCTTGTGAAAATATCTGGAGCTTCTTGGATTCTGCATGAGGATCTAAAACATCCCTTTCCTCACTCACACTCGGTGGGAAACAATCCTTAGTCTCTGTCTTGAGACAGGATTCCAGGTTTCCCTTTAGGTGAGTTTGAGACAGGGAGGGCTGATGGGTTCACTGGTTCTGTTGAAAGGTCAGAGGTAGCGATAGTCAATGGAGTGCTCTCCAAGACCAGGATGGCTGCTGCAGAAGCTTTGTGTAGCAAATCTTCCTCCTGTTCCTCCTCATTTTGTTTGGAGTGCATGTCTGTCAGTGGCATACAGTGCTCACTGTCATTGACCTCAGCTGCCATCTTGTCCCGAGCCTTCCGGCCAAGCTGGGTAGGCACTGTGGCCATCTTGTACATAATGGGGAAGATGATGGAGGTGATAACAGCCGTGGCCAAGGATAAGTACATCAGTACTGGTAGCTCTTGTACCTTTCCCAGCAGGAATCCGACGAGCGCTGGCAAGATCATTTCTCCCAATGCTGAGCCAACAACGAACACTGCAGCCGAGCGGCCCGTCACCGTGGTGTACTGCTCCACCCAGGAGATACCACTGGGGAAGGTGGTCGCCATGGACGCACCATAGAGGGCAGTGCAGGACCATAGAATAACCTTGTTGCTGCTGAAAAGTGAGAGCAAAATAGAAGACACTGCAGATCCTGCGAGACTCAGCAGGATCATGGTGCCTGGTTTCATGCAAGCTGCAAAGAAGATAGCGAGGCCACGCGTGGCGGCAAACGTGCCCCAGAACAGGGAGTTGAGTCCTGCTGCCTGTGAAGTGTCCATGTGAGCGTAGTCCTTGGCATAGGTGTAGATGAAGGAACCATAAGCCACCTCCGCTCCCACATACCAGAAGAAAAAGAAGAACAAGAGAAGAATGAGGGTGTTGTGATGTTTGGCCACCAGCTGCTTCCCAGAGGAGGCCCTGGCTGTGTTCCGCAAGGGGTTACTCCTAAAATACTTGATGAAGAAGAAGAGGGAAATCAGCAAGACAAATACTCCAGTCACAATATAGACCCACATTGACTTCAAGATGCTGGAGTTGACTAAATTAAGGGTGGATGTTAAGGATTTGTCTTCCATAGTAGTCAAAGTGGGACTGGAGGAGTTCAGGGTCAAGATTGATAGCTGGTTACTCTTGGATTCCAGGAAGGTATTCTCCCCTGGCTGATCATCTCCAAACAGCAGCTTGGCAATGATGGGAGAAGCAAAGGCCCCAGCAGCAAAACTAAAATGTAGGGCCTGCATGTGGGGTCCAGCATGATCTCCCCAGGTGTTGAGGATGAGGACATTGCCTCCTGGAAAAACAAAATATAACACTTAGAAACACAAAAAAAGACTGTAATCACGCATCACCATCTTCATACAAACTTGAGCTTTAACCAAAGTAAATGGGAAAGTGTTCATCTCAGTTAATGTTTCTCTCTGTCTCCATACCACAGTTCATTCCAGTGTCAGTGTCAATTTGGACACCACAGCACCAGAATAAGCTTGCATGTGGTCTCAGAATATTCACTGGTCAGCATTCAGCCCACCTATTTCTTACCATGTGAGCAGTACAGAATAGATTGGGAAATGGACCAAGGAGATTATGTGTCACTTTGCCCTCCACCTCCTGGTGAACATGAGGTCATTACGATCAGTGGAGCCAATAGTGAATATGAGGAGAAGAGTATGGATAAATGAGAAAAATCTGTTACTCACTCACTCATGATAAATAGAACCGCAAAAAACATAAATAAATTATATGTGGTTGATGCTTGCCTGCATGCTAGTCACCCTCATGTAACCAAAAAGATTATCAGTACCGTTCTCACCGGTATCTAGACAACCCATGGATATTCCAACACAAGACATCAGCCCAGTGAGCAGCATGGCACTTCTGCAGAATGGAACCGTAATCATACCAAAGGCTGTGAGCAGCAATGATAATCCTACAGAAAGGAAAAATAATTCATTTATTACACACGTTTAAACAGCGCAGGAGTGAAGGATGTAAAACAGTTGCACATTCAAACCTGAAACTGCAGGAATTATATTTTAATTCACATTCTGACAAGTTACATTGCAGCATAAAGTTTTTTTTGCAAAAACGTTGGTGGGTTTGTGGGTTAATGTTCCACTAAGAACTCTGACCTTTATCCCTTTGGATAAGGGAAGTTTTGCCTTCATCTTATTGTGCTACATTTAAGGGAGAGCGGCGCAAACCATGACCTGTGGGGTGACTACAGCCTGCAAGTCAATTTTAATCGGCCCTTAAAATAAATTTGTCAGTATTTGCCAGATTTCAACTTGTTCTGCACTGTTTTTCTTGTATTTTCTTCATTATTACTGCTGTTAGATGGCACACAAACATGATACCAGCTTGATTTTCTGTCCATTATGCTGGGAGGAAACGTGCACTGACCTGAGCCAAATACAGAAGCAGAAAATTGACAGTGAATGCAGTGTTTATCAATAAATAACTGATAAAGAATGGACTGCATACGTTCTTCACATAGGTTAGAACAAAGGCTGTATGTCTAATATATAAAGTGTTGGAAGAATATTTAAAGTTGTATTTTGTTACCAAACAGCTGTGCTAGCAATCTCTCACGTGAGCAGCCAATCAAAGAGCGTTTCCATAATCTATTGTGCACGGATTCTGCAAAATGCATTTTTCCGTCCCCTTCTGCTGTCCAAGAGGATGAAGCCGAGCTACGTTTCTGCTTAAAAAGTTGCCAAACAAGGCAAGTAGTTCTATGAAAGGGACTTTTTGAAAGGGTGCGCAAATTATTTTATTTTATTTTATTTGTGTACATAGATTACTAACTTAATTGTTCTTGTCCTTCTTACTAACTACTTGTTCTTCTCCTATATTCCCCTTGTGATAAGAGCTCTGTAACACCTAAATTTCTCATTCGTGGGATAATAAAGGTTTATTCTATTCTATTCTATTCTAAATATGAAGAAGCAACATCACGGATGGCAGCTGAATGAGATCCGTGTTTTACAGCTGTCAGCGGACTTTGATGCTCTCACAAAAGAAGGAATGAACTCATTAATCAATGAGCCTATTGGCATAGTTTTTTACTTTGAGGTTATCAATAACCTTAAATTAAACCCATGGTCAGTTAAAAATCTACTCTTCATAAGGCATAGGTTCTGCGCAACAGCAGCCTAAAGGGGCCCACTGGTTGGTTTAAAATTTATGATTTTATTCTATTGCCAGATCAGTATTTATAAGTTAATTTGTTTCTAGTTTATTATTATTACATGTATATCTGAAGGGCTGGCACAGGTAGCAAGAACTGAAACAGTCCAAGGATCAGATGTGCTTCATTCAGTTTTCATTCAGTTTTCCTCCTTGAGTGTGGCATTAGTTTACCGGGGCAAACACAAAAAGGTTTTTAGAGCTTCTTCAGCACTCTATATTGCAATATTTACACATTTGAATATGATGTGTATTTTCTTTCATTCATGTATCATGGGAAACAGTAGCAGAACAAAAATAAATCAGGACACATGTGGGGGTCATAAGGACCAGGGAAGAAAATTGCATTGATGTCTTTCTCCTCAGTTTTTGACGGTGTGCAGCCTTACCCAGCAGGAGATGGTGGTTCATGAAGTCAAAGAGGAACCCAGCCAATATGGAGCCTCCCATGTAGCCTGCAGAGCGGCCCACAAAGATATGGGAGATGTTGCTGATGTTCTGTTTGACATTGGTGGCCAGGTCCCCAAGAGTGGGCCCCAACACTGAGATGCTCATCCCCTGGAACACAATGGTGAACAAAATATCAGTCTAATATCAAACTGTCACTTCTCACAGAATATTTACACACTTGGTCTTCTGCTAAGTACAGACTGCCTTCAACTTACAGCCAGGTCATAAGTTGGATCGGACTTAAGTTGAGTCATATTTAGTTCTTTATAAATAAAATATTAAGGTGCTTTTTAAGAACTAGGCCCATTTCTATCAAAATACACACCATTCTTTAATAAGATGATACCTTCTTCTTCAGTCTCATGCAGGTCTGCTTGTGGTGGATCAAAGTCCATTTTTTGTTTTTAGTAGGTCACATACTTGGCATTGAGGGTTTTGTACTTATTAAAGTGTTCATAAGATTTCCCAGCATGATTATTCCTAAACCCTAAGACAAAAATCCTAAATCAGTTAGTCTCATGGTGGAACATAAAAATGTTTATTAAGTGGAAAAACCACCTGTTCGGGTGAAATGCCTTTGTCCTGGTTGGATGTAAAATATACAGGGTTTAGTTAGGAAATAAGTCATTTAAAGTAAGATCAGGTGCACAGATTCTACTGTCTTTGTGTCAATTTTGACAAGAAAATTAAAAGTAAAGCCAATGCAGTATATTTTTCTGCATCATTATATATGAACAATAATACTGCAAGATCAAAATACTTGCCTTTTAGGTGAGAAATTAAACCAACAAATAGGCTTAACATATAAGCAAACATACTGGATATTTATTCATTCAGTCATTCATTAATTCATGTTTTTGCTACTGTCAAATAACAACACAGAAGTTTAGGCTGCTTCGTAGTAGGAGAACTAAAGGTGGCACAAGATAACTAAGGTTAGAAAAAATAAAATTTTACTGAGCTGTACACCATATGGCTTTACAAGTTTGACTTATTAATCTAAATCAAATGTGTACAGTCATGTCCAAGTGATTTTCATATGATCTTTACTAGAATTAAGAATGTTTAAGGCCTTTTTGGACCGTCCTATTTTTGATCAGTTACTGAAAATACTGTACATTTGCACACAGTGGTCAGTTGTATGTAGTAGAGCATAAAAGAAAGAAAAAGCAGTTCTCAATTTTAATATCACATTTAATTTATGAATTGAACATAGAGAATCAAAGTACATATTTGGAACTGAAACGGCACTAAATTGAGAGAAGACTTTTGCTTTGCAGTGTGTAATAGCAAAAGTAAAAGGGGGCTAAGAAACCTTGAATATATTTTTCTAAAATATTGTCTGAATAAAAAGCTGAATCGCGTTATGTTTTGGTGTGGGATACAACAAGTTATTAATGCAAGAAAGTATATACAGAACAGAACGATAAACATTAGTAGGTCTATGAAACAGGAGTTAACAGTGGAACCGAATGTCAATATGTATATTAATACTGATATTAATATGGACATTAGTACAACATTACCAGTCCGAGGAAAGAGGCGCAGAGAGCCGCAGTGATAATCCATTGGCTGCTGATCCCAGGACCCCCAGCAGGTCCCTCCAAGGAGCCATCTGCCTTGTGACCCTTCTTCATGGCATGGAGTCTTTATGGAGTCAATTACATTTCACCCCATAGATTGAAAGCAAAATGCAGATTAGATATAGTTATATGACATGAAAAAAATCTCAGTTCAAAAGATTTTTCAGCTTGAAACAAGCTTATCATTAGTGTTTTTATGATCTCTGATCTTTTCCTTACTCTGCTCCCTTCTAGGCATAAATCACAAGGAGAGTGCAATAAAGAGAGCAGTAAGCCTCTGTGGACCATTTCCCATCCAATCCAGAAAGCGGTGCTAATCCTGAGGGAATGTGGTTCAGGCACCAAAATGGCACCACTAAGACGCTGGTAAGGCACTGGTGAGGCACCTGTAGGAAGCTAGTGAGGGGGACATCTGTAAGGCACCGTAAAGCATCACAGATAAGAAACCAGGAAACACCTGGACGATAAATCAGTAAGGAATCTGTAAGGCAGAAACAGCAGAGTCTTCTGGAGCTGCATCCTTCTCCGGAGTTCTCGTTCATCTCTACCTCTCTGTAAATGCACCTCAGTCAGCCACCAGATCATATTTTGTATCATCGCTGGAACAATTTGATTTTTACTTAATAGCTCTCTCTTATCAAGGTGTGGAGATGACACACAGCTCCTCATCTTATTTTCGCACAATTCACACTGACACATTGTCTTACACATTAACAATTCACACTTAATGACTGAAATAATAGATTTAGTTCATTTGCTGTCTGCCCGCCATGAGTAAAAAAAGCTTCTTCATACCCACGTTGCATAGAGAAAGCAGACAAATGACAGCCTGAAACATTCGTGCGTTGCACCGACTGAAACGTGTTTGTATGCTGCGTGTGCTGAAAAGAATTAAGACAGTTTTCAGCCGCTCATAGAGACCGCAGTAAAAGTAGATTTGGTATGGAAAAGCTGGGCAGGGATCGTTCAGCAGCCTTTAGGTGTGTGTGTGTGTGTGTGTGTGTGTGTGTGTGCATGTGTGTGTGTCAGGTGCTGTCTGAGCTGCCCTTGTGCTTACATCCGTTGTCCCAGCAATACTTGGCAAAAAGAGACATCCCTCTTTTTTAAAACACACTTCTTTGATTGGATACTGTTCATCGGCCTCACAAATGCGCCATACACGGAAGTTTAGTCAAATTTTTCAGAGCTAAAAACCTCATAGCATACCGAAATCTATGAATGTGTGACTCAGGTTAACCAGTAATGTAGCTTCATGTTAGTAAAAGATAGCAGAAAAAAACTCATGGATTGTTATGTTGCACCCTGAGCTTCCAGGAGAGAGGAACACTAAGACCATGCATTGTATAACAGAATAAATAAATACAATATATACAGAATTTTTTTTAACTTGTATTAGTTTTTTGAGAATTTTATAATTCACTATAGTTTTATTTGATATTTTGAACAGATACTAAGTGGTAAATAAATTAAGGGATTAAACTGTATTGCTAAGCTTTAATGGACTGTGATAAAGTGGGTGACCTTACAAACAGTTCCCATTTGTGACAAGACTTCTGGTCCCATTTGTGATCAGTAGAAGAGGTACAAGTTTGCCACCTTGCTGAAGTGGACAGCGAGTGGTTGGATTTGAACCAGGGGCATCAGAGTACAAGGTGATGTTTATAAACAAAAGCCTACCTTCTGTTCTAAGGATGCATTTTGTGTAATGTAGGCAGAAGGAATCTCACAGCAAATAAAGTGATTTTTGAGACATCAGATGTTAATTTTATCAAATTTCTTAAGGAGGTTTCCTAGGAGTAACCATCCTCAGGCAAGTGTGAATGATAGAAATTGTCATGAAAGAAGAAATATGTAACCTTAGAGTCTTAAGAAAAGCTAAAAACAGGTTTATATTTCATTGCATATTATAAAGCTCACAGAGAAAACAGTCATAAAAATCAATGAAAAGGATAAGACATAATATATTTAAAAATGGGATTTTTTTTGGTAAATGAAAAAAGTCTGAGGGGCAAAGAAAAAATATGAAGATCTGTAAGAAGCTGCATTTAATAGAATTGATAGAAAATACTGAAGCAGCATTCAATCACAGGTACTTACCTGTATACAAAATTCTGCATAAGCCATGAACATTATTAAGTGACACTTGTATCTTATTTATATAATATTTTTATTCTCATCATGCACACAAAACCAAACGGCTTCAGATATTTAGTCACCTTGTAAAAAAGTAGAGATGTTTAAAATAAGTAAACTCAAACTCTGCAACATCATTTCTGAAGTAGTGGGAAATGGTCTTTTATTATAGATAAAATATATACTATAAGAATCATAATTCCTTTCACTTGTGTGTGGTCTTGCATGAAAAAGCAGAAGACACTACTTCCTCAAAGAATCATAATGTTACCATGACGACCATGCAACAGTCAGCAGTTAAAAAAATGTTACAGGAATCGGTAAAACTTTCATTACCACACTATACCATGGTAAGACTAGAAATGACTTTAAAAATGAAAACAAAGTAATGAAAACATATGTGAATAAGAAACAAAAACAAATGTAAGCATACAATGCGCCAACACAAGATAGTTTTTTTTCTGTGAGCATATTATCATTTTCAACCCAAATACAATCACACTGAATCTCACAATACATTTCAATTTATTGTTTTGAAATAAGATCAGAATGAAATCTCACAATGATCCATGTCTTACAATTGTGTGGTAAATTTGACACAAATTTCAATAATTTGCAAACTGTTAGTAAGACAAAATATAAAGAGAATCAAAGAAATTCATACAACTATATGCTGAAATTTTTCACTGAAATTTTCAAGTGTCATGGCACTACAATAAAAAAAGTTGGCTTTCTACATAAATGTTCCAATATAACGAAAATGTGTGATACAAAACCAGACAGCAGTTAGTATGCAGGCCCACACGCTGTCATTCTCCTTTGTGCTGTAAGATTCATAACAAACACAAATTGCTCATATGTCATAATGTAATGGTAGGGTAAATGGGGTAAAATGTAGATATAACAGACATAGTTGTAAAATGTCAGAACTGAGATGGATGCTTATTCCTCAAATAATGCCATGAGTTGGTGTTCTGCAGTGATTCCCTTCTGATTTTAAGACAAAATCCCCAAAGCTCTCATGTTATTTTGAGGTAGGTTGTACGGTAAGTGGTGTCCAGAAAACAAAGTCTACGAAAACTGGTGACTAACAAATAACTTTGTCTATTTCACTCCCAAAATCTTTTTTTTGTGTTTCCACTGCCAAAATTAGGTTATAAATGGCAAAAACAGTCAGTTGTAAAATCTAAAACTCCTCACAACTTCATAAATATGACATCTGCAGAAATATAAGCGAGGAGATGATATAGGGTTTGTTGAAACTCTTATAGGACGGCATCAAGAATAAACAGAAACTGCATCAAAAAACAAATGTTGCACGATTGATAATAAAATAATAGCATGGCCCTTCTTCAATTATCAGTGTTTGTGAAGCACCATTAAAAGCTAAAAATTAAATGTTACCAAGTCATTAGCCTATTTAATACATTTTAGGCCAATTCCTAGTTATTATGGCAATTGCTTTAATAATCACAAAGTACAGAGCAATGCCAAGCTAAAACCTAACAAAAGCTAAATAAATAAAGAATCAAACCAAGCTCATGATATACTTTCTGATTTACACATTTTGGTATATGGGTAGTTTTGGTCAAAATTTTATAGAAAACCTTCAGTCGAGTATTGTTTTGTTGAGAATTATGACTTTTATGTTTTAAAATATGACTGAAACATACAGATACAGACAGATGACCTACATTAAACCAGAAGCAATAATAACACGATCGGGTAATACAATCGGGTCTTTCGATACGTGCAGATATTAAGACATATCACAATTAATGACTGAAATAATACATTTAGTTAATTTACTGTCTGCCCGCTATGAGTCAAAAAAGCTTCTTCATACCCACGTTGCATAGAGAAAACAGACAAATGACAGCCTGAAACGTTTGTGCTTTGCACCAACTAAAACATGTCTGTACACTGTGTGCGCTGAAAAGAATTAAGACGGTTTTCAGTTGCTCATAGAGACCGCAGTAAAAGTAGATTTGGTATGGAAAAGCTGGGCAGGGATCGTTCAGCAGCCTTTAGGTGTGTGTGCGCGTGCGCGTGTGTATGTGTGTCTGTGTGTGTCATGTGCTGTCTGAGCTACGCTTGTGCTTATATCCATTGTCCCAGCAATACTTGGCAAAAAGAAACATCCCTCTTTTGTAAAACACACTTCCTTGAAGTGATACTGTTCATCGGCCTTGCAAATATACCACATACACCTGAAATTTAGTCAAATTTTTCAGACTATCAGAAAAAACCACATGACATACTAAACTGAAAAATAAATTTCAGAATCTTTGGACAAACAGAGAAAACTAAAAAAATAATGCAGATTGTTTCCCTAGAAGCTAAAGCAGCATTTTGTTTAAGTTTTATCATTCTAGGTATTAAAACCTGGTGAATTGTATATATTTATGTCACATTTTTTGTGCAAGTCCCTCAGGGTGCGGTAGCATCGTACTCCAGTGCGTGGGACGTCCTGGTACCAGGAGACACTGGACAGGTCAGCTAATTCCAGATTCTTTGGCCAGAGAAAAGCTGGACGTACACATTCGCTGCTCCTAAGCGTTCGAGTTGGCTAGATCCCAGGGGAACTGTCTGCTGGACCCTACGGCATGGTTTCCTCAGTGCCGGTGTGACTACAATACGCCTCATGGGTCCAACCTGGCTTGAGTCTTGATTCAAGTTTTATTTTATTAACATCTGCTTCAAGCCCCAATTACAGACCTGCTTGTGAAGATGCAGAGTTTGGATGCATAGCCTGGTCTTACCAGTAGGTGACTGCTGTAAAAGCAGTACCTATCTGGTAAGAATAGCAATGTTTTTCCATTTTTTTCCTCCTAGCCAGAAGAATGATGGAAAAAGCATGGCAATGCATAGCTCATTAACATAACATTCATTTCTGCTGTGCATTTATGTAAGGTTCATGGTTTTATCTCCTCAGTTTTGCTGCAAGAGCAGCCATTTTAACATCTATGAGTGTGTGTGTGTGTGTGTGTGTGTGTGTGTGTGTGTATGTAGGTGCAAATGCACGTCTGTGACTCAGATAACAGACTCAGGGTCCGGTGTCTTCTCCACATCAGCGTCCTCCACTGGACACTGGTTGTCCTTCTTGTGCTCCAGCATGCACTGCGTTGTCTCACCCTTGGACTTGAGCTCCCTCTTCTTGCGGCGGGATTCCACCCAGGGGATGAAACACAGCATGGCTCCACCTATTATGGGAGGGATCCCAGCAAGGTAGAAGGCCACATTGTAGGTGCCTAGCCTGTCCCGCAGGAACCCTGGGAAAAGAGAGACAGAGGAAATAACAGGAAACATCAAAGGTGATGATATCAATGGGCCAAAAGGAAGTCAGAACATCAGTCTGTATAAACTGTCAGAGACAGTGGGGAAAAAAGTGCTGTTACTTTCCTTACCTTCATGTTAGGGTCTATATCAGTCAATACCAGAAAACTTTTAAGAATCAGAACTTTATTTACTATATTTACTATATTTAATAAAGGAGACACAAATATTTAAAAAAAGGAAATTGGCATATGAGCCGACATGCGGTGTAACTTAGTGCACCCTAGGGAGTGAAGTGTAACTATGAGGCTGTTATAAACAGTGACCATGAATTACAGCAGGGATCCAGAGAATTTGGTTGTTCAGGGGAAGAAAAGGGCATTCGCAGCTCCAAAAAGTCTCGAGTCCAAGTGCTCTAAAGAGCAAAATACAGAAGTGGGGCTACTGTGTAGTTTTGGCCTGCTTGAAGGACTTTTATTCTGCAAATATTTGGCAAGAATAAACTAATGCTGGATCATACAGCTTCAGCTAACCACCCCTTCAAGGTAGATTGTTTAGGACAGGCATGGAGTTTAAATAGTAAAATCCTTTTATAAATGCATTACAAAGTATGCAAGACTCAAAAAATGCTCTGCATTATTAGCATTGACATTAAAATGAGCAAAAATTGTGATGCAAGAGTAGGATAGCCTCCTTGTGTCGATCTGCAGACTCTAGGGGGGGCTGTGGTTACATCAAGAACATGGAAAAAAATGTTGCCAGTTAAAAATTAAACAAGTGATCTTAATAGTTTGCTATAATAAATAACATTTTTCAAATTGGAAGAATATATAGTTATAGTTTTAAACTATGTTGTCCTGTAAAACATATTTAAGTCAAGCTCTTTAAATATGCAGACGACACAACCCTAGTAGGACTCATCTGAAATGGTGACGAGTCTGCATATAAGCAGGAGGTAGAACAGCTGGTCCTCTGGTGCAGTCAGAACAATCTTGAGCTAAATACACTTAAAACGATGGAGAGGACAATGGATTTAAGGAGGAACCCCCCCTCTTCACTTTTAACAGTGCTGTATCAGTGGTGGACAACTTTAGGTTCCTAGGATCTACAATTTCTCAGGACCTAAAGTGGAAAACCAACACAGTGTCCATCACAGAAAAGGCCCAGCAGAGCATGCACTTCCTGTATCAGCTGAGGGAGCTCAATCTGCCACAGGTGCTGTTGATGCAGTTGTACACAATAGTCACTGAATCTGTTCTCAGCTCCTCCATCACAGCCTGGTTTGGATCAACCACAAAAAGAGGTTGCACCGCATAGTCAGGTCTGCAGAAAAGGTCATTGGTTCTAGACCGCCCTGCCTCGAGGACCTGTACTCCTCCCGAATTAAGAAATGGGCAGTGAAAATCGCAACAGACCCCTTTTACCCAGGCCAAAGCTTTTTTGAACCTCTCCCATCCAGCAGGTGCTACAGATCACTGAGCGCCAAAACAACCAGATACAAAAACAGTTTCTTTCTCCATGCTGTCATATCCATGATCAACTTATTGT
This sequence comes from Heterotis niloticus, assembly GCA_018136845.1. Classification (NCBI taxonomy): domain Eukaryota; kingdom Metazoa; phylum Chordata; class Actinopteri; order Osteoglossiformes; family Osteoglossidae; genus Heterotis; species Heterotis niloticus. The sequence continues at coordinate 13,755,314 of CM030895.1, forward strand.
TTGTTAGTGTAATATTTTTCCCTCTTACTTATTCCCTCCCTCATTATTCAGTCTACTCCCTCACTATTTGTTCCATCCCTTGTTATTTACACTTATTTTCCACTGCTGTCAATGTATCTTTGCACTTGGTGTATGTTTATATGTGTGTGTATACATATGTCTGTGGTTTGTCTACTGTATGCTATGAGCCACTGGGACCCGAAGAAAAATTCCCTGTATATGTATACATACTTAGCCAAATAAATCAGATTCTGATTCTGATCAAGACCCAACATTGTGGCATTTCTCCCCCACAAAGTGCAGCTGTGAATTAAAAAAAAACCTTCCAGCAGGTTTGGCTGCTTGTGCAGTGTGCTGTACCTGCGATGGGTGGCCCCACAGTCATGGGTACAGACATCATGCCCAGCAGGAAGCCGATGGCTTGGGACACATCCTGCGATCCCACCAGCTCAAAGGCGATGGGGGCCATGATGCAGATGAAGCATCCATCAAAGAGGCCCATGAGCAGACAGACAGCAATGAGGCCTCCGAAGATGTTACACAGCGGGATCATCATAGACATGAGACCAATCACCAGGAACGACGCCACCTAGAAAATCGGCATGCAAGTCACTCGATGGAACCTTTTCCGTCCCTGCACATTTCATTGTTTAAAATTCCTTCATCACTACAACAGTCAGCATTTAGACAAAGCCTTCAGACTGCTTGACCTTCACCTGGACAAGAATTTTTGAATGCAAATCAGCGTGTTGATAATTCTATATTATAATTCCATACTGGGAGTAATGAAGATACTCTACGATGGATGCTGGTCAGCAACATCAGATCAGAAGTTTGCTCCCTTGGTTACTACGTAAGGCAAGTGGCTAAAGTCCCTATCCTGATGTGAAGATGGGGTCAGTAGGGTTGTTGCACACTTACTTGCAGGAAAACCTTGTGGACACCGGGGACGTAGTCGGCCACCCTGCCGAAGATGAGACGTCCCAGGCCGGACGTGATGCCGATGCACATGAGGAGCACCTCCTTGTTCGCCTCCAACCCAAAGCGCTCCTCCACGTGCTTCATCTATACAATAAGAAGAGAAGTAAGTCCTGGTCAAACTGAGCATCAGTCACCTTCACCTCTGCGGCTTTGTTCAGGTGCGTACTGTGAGCTCACTGAATGGTTAATGATCATGGACATTACTGTATATCGCAATGATGCAAAATGTAATAAGTCATGTTCAATTTTGCTACAAACACACAGTGATAGACCACACAGTGTTTGTGGTACTAACTTCATGTTTGCAGTACTTAGCAACTGTGTTGGGTATTTAGAGCAAACTGACGGTTTCATCCATTTATTTATACAAATTGCATGAACAACTTGTGAACTTTGCTCATCAGCACTACAGCAGGGACCCTTCTGCAACTTTAAGGAGCCGCCCAAAGGTCATGAACCTGCAGCGTGAGCCATGACACTGAAACCTGTAAAGGCTTTCCCACCAGAAGCCAGTTTGGTTTTGGATGCCCACTGGAGATGAGCATGAACTACAATGACATGGGACCATGCACACATGGCCATGCAGAGTAATCCCTGGTCAGGCAAAATGTGCAGTCTACAGGGGGTAGTTGGTGGTGAGCGAGGGGTATCTGATGGATGTCTGGGGTGTGATAGGGGTTGGGTCCGAGGAGTTATGTAAAATCTGGGCCTCTCTGGGGTGTTCCCTTGGCCGTTTCACATTGCAGGCGTACCTCAGAGAGGAACCCCAAGTGTTTTCAGAATGGGGCCCCCAGCTCTCCTGGCTGATTTATGCAACCCTGTGCCCCCATCCTGTGGGCAGGCATTATGAAATGCAGCCCAGATGGCTGCATTATGGGCTGCGGCGAGACAACTCCCACAGCTGCAGAGAGAACCAATAGCTTGGGTCCAGTCCGCAACACCCTACTGGGATATACTGGCTTTGTCCAGCTCAGTGGATCAAAGGTTATTCAGTGGTATTTAAATGGTTGTTCAACTTAAAATACATCACTCCAGGTTTCTGGTCTCAACGGACCAAACACCAAGATTTAGGTCCAACATTATGGGTCAAGTATAAAAAAAGCAAAAAGCACCTTTATCGTGGACCACCCTCCACCCAGCTTAAAGATTCTGAAATCCTATAATAAATTCCAGTGTAAATCTACAACACACATTTTCCGTTCTCCAGTGGAAACTTTTTTCAGACAGCAGCACTCTGCAAATGTGTTTGCTGCAGGGATGTTTTCTGTGTTCCGGGACCCCTCGGACCCACGGCTGTACAATCAGGCCCCATTACCCTGGCGCCTCCCCCGTTCGCTTCATTTACTCCTCGTGGTGGAAAGTTTTTATCTGGATGTCAAAAAGAGGCCAAGCAATGGACACAGTGTAGGCTGGGAAAACACCAGATGGGCTTTTGCCCCTGTTATTGCGGGTGGAAACTTCAGCCATTCCTGCCCACCAGCTCGCCAACCACCACTCCACCTCACCCCACCCCACCACACAATACACAACTCAGTCCTTCTAATAAAGTGGTAGCAGACCCTTTTTCCCAGGTACAGTTTTAAGTGATAATTCCATCTTCTCTGGTCTTCAACGGGTCACGGGTCCAAAAAAGACACATAAGTGCCAAGCGTGCAGCACAAAACACTGAATCACAATAGATGGGAAGCCGCTACGATTTCAGAATCTCCAACTGTTTGCAGAAGTCACCTGTTTAAAGTAGGAAGAAAGACTGGAAGAAAAACTCAATGATCAATGATCTGTCAAGGTGATGTCTTTCATACAGAAGTGCCAAATTAGAGAGTGCAAGGAAGAGAGGATGAGGATCACACTGACATGAGTATCCTGCCCAAGTCAAGAGTGCCAAAGGTACAGGGACATTGGAATCAGTCAAGTTATGTACGGCAGGTAAAGCCCACAACTATGGTTTATGAAGAGGACAAAAACAAACCCTTTGGACTTTCAGTAACCACATAGCTTAGACAAATACTATACCCTGGTGGTAGAGGTCAGTAACCAGCAAGCTGTGTGGAAAGACTGGGATGTCAACACTGAACTATTTTGGCTGGAATGGACAGACTCCATGATCTTTGAACCAGCTCGAAGGTGATGGGGGCCATGATGCAGATGAAGCATCCATCAAAGAGGCCCATGAACAGACAGAGAGCAGCGAGGCCTCCGAAGATTTTTCAGGAAACAGGATCATCAGAGACATGAGACCAATTCCCAAGAATGACGACACCTAGAAGACTGGCATGCAAGTCTCTCAGTGGAACCTTTTCCGACCGTGCACATTTCATCATTTAAACTTCCTTCATCACTATGACAGTGAGACTTTAGACAATGCCTTCAGGCTGCTTTACCGTTACCTGGACAAGAATCGAAGGAGAATATGTGGCTCTGTGCGGTTAAAATCAAGAGAAGGATAGTGAGAGAGCACGAGAGGTATGCAGAGAGAAACCATGACCCAAAAATTGAAGGTAGAATATGAACCAAATTTGAACACCTCTGTCCCACTAAGAGCTGGTCAACCAGTAACTGTATTTATGGGTGGCAGGCAGGGATGCCACCTCCTGACTACTAACTCCTAACTAAACATCCCTGGATTCACAAGAACCCACTGAAAGTGAAAAAGTAAAACCTCACAAATATTATGAAACCTAATAAAAGACAGTAAGATCTGCACCAGGAAATGATGACATTGAGAAGGACCTCCACTGAGTCTCTGTAATGACTTGCCACTCAGTAACTCAATGCTTTACTGCAGACATGACATCACCAGGAAACATTCACTTGTTCTGATGTCACATCCTTCTGAATGATCACTGTTTAATGATCTGTTCTTCAGCTGTCTGCACTTTTTAAACATACAAATGCATAAATGAGCTGGACAACAGGATATTTGGTACATACAAACATCTTAAATAAATGTTCATAAACAGCAGAGTCCAGTCAACTGAATGTCTGGATGTTAACTTCCTGTTCTGAGTAAATAAGTCACTCCAGGTTTGGTTAAAGTACACCAGCCTGCTTTCCCTGCCTTACTTCAACCTCATGAACTCCTCCCAGAAGGAGCTGTGAATACAGACTGCCTCCAATCCCAGGATGCACTGCACCAGCAGTGATCCTGCAACTGTGTCTCACAGGCTTCTACAAAAAACAACAGCGCTTTTAAAGAACATTTTACTCCTCCCCAGATCTCCGGTCCCATGAGGAAACATTACGCTTGTACAAGTGCACATCTTCTACAAAGGAAACCCCTTCTTTTCTCCAAATGTCTCCTTTGAAGCCCAGCTTTTAGTATATCTGGTCATGTGGTGGATGATTCTCCTAGGTTGCAACTGAGAAAATTCTGAATAAGAAATTCCAATAAACATCTCTGCTGAGCAAGAACTTTTCCACGAACATACAGTGCATACAGGGACTGGAATGTGTCATACTGTGTGGTCAGAGGGGAACCTTCTGTTAAAGGAGCTTTGGCTACACATGCAGTAGAGGCCATAAGACCACACTGTATCAAAAAACACACACACACACACACACACACACACACACACACACAGAGTTAGGGCTGCCATTAATGTGAACTCAGATATATGGACTCACTCAGACCCTTCATGGTGGAGAGGAGCTTCTGGTGTGTTTCCCCAGATGAAGGGTCAGAGCAATGATTTGACCCAACAATACCCTACATGTGCAAACATAACAGCTAATCATTTACAGCTGTCGCTGGAGAAGAAATCAAAAGTTCAGACATCATGGCTAGAAGGAGTACTTTCAGCATTTATACAGGACCCAGTGTGTGTCAGTGTGTACACTGACCCAAGTGTGTGATTATAAAATGGTTACTACTGAATCTCACCATGCTTGTGTCATTCTTAAATTCTTCTCAGTGTAGAAGAACTGTACAATACCCAGAAACTTCCTCGCCATAATAGAATCCTCCTGATAAATGGAATAGTCCGCCTTAATAAATATAACCTTACTAGTACACATAACTTATAAAGCAAGAAAACCTAGCATGTTACAGACTTTTTGACATTGACTTGGCTGCTACCCCTTTGGAGAGTTTCCACTTTTTGTTTTTCAGCATACAGAAGAAATACGAGAATACAGAACCGTCAAATCCTCATGGATCTCTGGAGTTTGGCTTCCGTCAAAAGCAAGTATGATGGTGGGCTTTGGATGCCCGTGTGGATCTGAGCAGCCTAGTAGCTGAGCTACAATTAAACTCCACAGCTTATCACCTGAGCCATCCCTGGGATCCCCAGACCACACCTTCATTCTAAATAAATTTACTCTATCTTTTGGCTCCTCTTCTTCCTGCTAACCTTCAACACAGCTTCCCTTGAAGCCCATATTTAGCTTTCTTGCCACTAGCTGTTAGGAAAACAAAAGAATACACAGGAAGCAACAGCCCGCAACTTCTCAGTTGAGCTAACCGCACTTCTCCATGACTCATCTTGGTTCTACTTAATAATAGCAGGAATAAAAGATGCTGTTGTTATAACAACAGTGAGTGAAGAAGTATCAATAAATGTAGTGCAATTTTGAGTTCTTAGTTTTCCACTGAAAATATGCACCACCACAAATCCCTTAGCAAAGAGAAATAGGGGACCCGGGGGCAAGAAGTAGGAACAAAAAAAAAAACACATCTGCAGCAGGTTAAAGTCTGCGTAGCTCTGGGGGGCTTCAAGTGGCCTTGCTTTGCACATCAGGTTTCTTTGCAGTTCCACACCCTTCAGTCTATAGTGTGGAAACAACGGGGTGTATGTGTGTGTGTGTGTGTGTGTGTGTGGGGGGGGGGGGGTTCCTGTGAACTCCCTGCCTGCACGACCCCGTCTTCTGTCAACAGTACCAGGATGCCAGCATCGGCAGATAATATACGCATCGATATTGTGTCAATATTTCCAGAAGATAGTTTTCCACTTTCCAATTTTTTACACGGCCATGAAAGCAACACTGGGTTTGGGTTCAAAGAACCTTTAAACGTGGGCCAGTACCATAATAATATGACTGTTGATAACCAATAAACTCAACAGTGAGCTACAGAAAAGTTAAGTCAAATACCATTCATCCATCCGCTACCCTTTAACCACTTGCCCTGATCATGGTTTTGGTGGCCCGGAATCCCTGGCAACAAGGTTGTAAGCCAAATTTGCTATATAAAATGATTTGCTGACATGCAAAACCATGGATATGATGACAGCTACTGATCAGCATGCCACCAACTGACGGAAAAAACAGAACCTCCCGAACATCATTGTTTCACTGTAGGGTTGGCATGGTGATGAAATGAACCTGCATTTGGTCCATGGTGTATCCTGCCACACATCAAGACCAAGGTGACCCTGCTTTGAACAGCAGCTACTGATAAAGAATGAACAGTGTTTCACAATAAAGGCTACCTTTTAACAGCAGAATGGGACTAGAATGCAATTCCAACAGTTAGACTAGCGTTGCTGCATCACTCACCAGGTGAACGTAAGGCACAAAATATCCATAGAGGGCGGCGGGGATCCCGAAAGCCCAGATGCGGTAGCCCACAGACTTCCAAATCTTAACATTGAAGACCTTATTGAGAGGTGGGCAACGGCGGCCGGTCTTGCTGCTGACTGTGGCCTTGGGCAGGAGGGGCTTGTAGGTGAGGCCGGCCAGCATGAGGATGAACACAAAGATGCAGAGCACCCGCAGAGTGTTGGCCAACCCGATGCGGTCCAGCAATGCCGTCAACACTAGAGGCAGCGGGACGGAGAACAGGCTGCTGCCCGCTGTCACAATGCCATTCACCAGGCCCAGACGCTTCTTGAAGTAGTGACCCAGGATGACCAGGCTGGGCTGGTAGGCGAAGGAGCAGCCGCAGGCAAATACGATGCCGTAGGTGAAGTACATCGGACCCAGGGATCTGTGGGGCAGTCCGACAGATGGTCATCATATATCGTGGCTTTGCCCCTTAAGCCTCGGTTTCTTCAGATGAAACTTGTGATGTGACCCATTTAAACAGCAAAGAATTTTATCACAGGTGTTAAGGATAACTTAGATATGCAATGGCTCTACAGTAGGGCCCGTCCTACGATTAATATCCAAGGTTTCTCTGCACTGCCTGTGCCATTCTCCAGGATAGTTTCAGACAGTCATCTCTTTTCCCGGCACTAAAGCCTCTTAAGCTTCCCACCTGGGAGAGCCTGGGAATGCGGGTTTTGTTGGGACAGGAACTACTCAGGGTTTCTGCACCCATGCTCAGACACAACAAAGCCGTGATCCATAAACCATCTGCGGAGCTTTAGTACCACAGCAGAACACCTGCACAGCATTGGCAATTTGAACCTTACGGTACAGTCCTGCACCCCGTGCTTGGTTTCAGAACTTGGGCCAGCAGGGGACATGGGTGTTAAGGACCTGGATGCCATTTTACGGGTGGTGCTAGTTGAAGCCCTGGCCCCCACTACTACTGGAGTACTCTTATCACAGCTTTTACTGGAGCCTGGACTGCTCCAGTAAAAATTACCCAGCTGTGTAAATGGGTCAAACACTGAGTATCACTTAAATCAAATAAACTACATATTATTTACATTCTTTTATTCTTTATTTTAATGCTTCTGTCCTGTGTGATGTACAATGCTTCTACCAAATAAAATGGCTTATATGTCATGATCAAACAGAAATGCTACAGCAATAATAGCTGAAGATCTGCAAGCGTGTTTTTGACTTCAGAGACTTTGAGTAAATCTGGAGTAAGAGAAAAATTAAGATTAAATACTAGGTGAGTGAGCACTTTTTTGTCAATGTGACCACTGATATTTACCATCTTCTCAACTTGCTAATAAAAGGACATACATAGCACCACTAATGTAAAGATAAGGAGATTCGACAATGACAACAGATATTTCATCAGGCCATTATTAATAAATGCTGTTTGTTGACTGTGAACAAAATCTACTAGAGTCTTAAGCAACTCCTAATGGTTTTTCTGGCTGAGAAGTGATCTTTTGTCTTGTTTTCAGCAGAAACTCGATTCATCTCTGCCTGTTTCCAAACTGTGGATGAAAATCATAAAGCAGGAAAATGAGCAGAAGAGGCGGGAAGGCAGTGAACACAGACAAACTTTCTCATAGAGCAGTAATGCGAATTTCGGACCCTGAACCCAGCTGGGATGAAGAAACCAGAAGATGAGTTGCAGCTGAACGTGGAGGAGGAGGAGACGAGAGCTTACGTGACGAAGGAGCTAGCCAAGAGGCCCACGAGGGCGACGGCAGCTCCGCTCACAGCCGTGATGCGGCAGCCCAGCAAGTCCGTGCAGACGCTGACGATGGGCGAGCAGAAGAAGATCATGCCCATAGACAAGGAGCCCACCCATGCTACAGGAGACAGAGAGAGAAACTGGATCACACACTGGTGCCAGCACTTCAGTGCACTATACCAGCGGCTACACATCACACACTATGGCTGTGCAGGCGTACAACTTCATTGATACAGAATACAGTCACCCTTCAACTCCTGCACATTCACAACACATTTTTGCTAGAATTCAATTCGATTTTTAACACCACTTTTCAATTTACACTTTGGTGTTCCATCCAGGAGCAAACACCACTTCTTACCCCGCGCTTCCAGGATGGACTCTAAACCACAGAGGCTTTGCACTGGACAAGTTGTTATCGATTATGGATGGATGCTGTTAAAATAACTCAGTCAAAGTTGTTCTTTTCCAACAGCCATTTTAAAGACTGACATGAAATGGGCCTCAAGGTGCAGATGAGGGAAACTTTCCTCCTGCTGACCACAAAGCTTCTCCGCAAAAATAAAAATAAATGAGCTTTTACAGAAAAGCCCAGTGGGATGAAACTGACACTCTCTTCACCTTCAGCTCAGCATGTGAGATGGGTGTGAGTAAGAATAAAATACACTGTTTAATTTTTTTTGTTTATTTAACAATGATACAGAGAATTATTTAGGACAGGCAAACAGTCCAGTGTTTGTGAGGAATAAGACGGAAAACAAGTGGCATCACACATCTGACTGGGGTTCAGCGTACATTTTATTGTGTTCTTATTGTACAGCAGTTGGCACACTGACAATGTCAGCATTTTTCCAGTCCTGGAGAAAACATCTCAAGTACCAGCAGGCAAAAGGTAATCCTGCCATGATTATTCCATGGAGACAAAGCACACACGCTGACCTTATGTACTATAAGTAATGCTGGTATAACTAAACTTCATCACGGCTGCCAAAAATCAATTTTTTTTTTAAACATGGCAGCCTATTTCACAAATGGAGGTAAACTTGTGTATGTAAAGACAAATTTCTGACTTGTGAAGGATGAATGAAAGGGAAAACAATAATTAATATGAAATAAACATATATATGCTGAGTGCTCAGCCAAAGCTGAGGTTGAAATGTGGACCCCGATTTTCAGTCCGTGAAAGGGAACGCTGCCTGTTCTCATAAGACTCTCCGAGGATCTCCTCACTGACCTTCATGCATAACACCCGGCAGCAAAGGTCTAGCGCAGGGACCACCAAAACATTTCCCAGCAGGCTTAGTGTCTGCCAAGAAGCATTTACGGAAAATAGATAAACAGTGCAAAGCGCTGCGTAAATATTATTTCCGGCCTTTATTCTCCACAAACAGCGGGTGAGGGGGGTAAGAAAATAATCAATGGCTGGTGTTGCGCAAGAGCTGGGATGCAGTTTGTTCACCAAAATGATAGCAGGGAGGAGGTGGTGGCCAAGGGGGGCGCCAGAAGGAGTCTGGGCTGAGGCTGAGGAGACGACTACTGTTGAGCAGAGCAAAGCCAGCACTCGGCCCACACTCGGACAAAGTTTACAGCTGCTCTTGCAAGTATCCCTCCAGACAGGAATACCAGTCAACCAAGATGAAAAAATACTGCTTTACACATGAGTAAGTTCCTCGCAGTTATTAACAATGAATGAATGAGTTATAAAACTCAATTGGAATAAAACTAAACTATCCAAAATAAACCCTTTCTGTACTTCCACTATATAATGGAAATGGGTGATATCCATGGACAGTCTATGAATTTGTTCACAACTATTTGTGCAAAAACTGAGGATAAGTACTTTGATCAACGGGATATAAACCCGGACATTTGCTGTAATTATAAAGTATTTATTAACTTGGGGTCCACGGCCTCCTCGGAGGGTCCACATGTAGGCTTTCAGAGGTCTGAGAAGTGTGGGCTGACTTTGAAACTAAAAAAGTAAAGAAGAAATAGAGAAAATTTATCAATGAATATTTTTTTGGGAGGGGTCCTTAAGTTTCTTCAGATTCTAAAATAGATCCCGGACCTTCTGGTTTACACTGCCTGCTGTCCACTCCTCCAAGTCAAGCTGGTTGATTTAAACCAGTGTCCATTGTCCACTGCATCCTGTTTTATTGTTATTAAGAGCAGACCAGGCCCTCGACTTTTAGGTGTCTGTTTTTTTCTGCTCCAAACTAGTGTACCTGCGTCCTTTGACCACTCCACTCCACCCCACCCACCCCACTGTCACTGCCCTTCCAGGGCACTTTAACGGTTTCTTTACCATTTTGCCTATTTATTTATTTATTTATTTATTTACTTATTTACTTACTTATTCATCTATTTGCTGCTTGTTTCTGTTTCTATTCTTCTTAGTGTTTGGATGTGTGTTTGCTTTATTTTCCATTATAGATTTTTTGCACAGTCGTCCTGGATCAGATCGGAGCACATTTCAACACAAGGTACACAACCATGTACTTGACAAATAAACTCTTTTGACTCTTTGACTTCAAAACTGCATTTCCACCTTGAAGTGCACAAAACAGGGAAAGTTTAATCTTCCCCCTGACCATTAGCTCCCCAGCAGCTGGACAGTGCACCTGAGCCAGACTCCAGGCTTTTGAAAGATACTGGCAAAATCCAGAGAGCTAAAGCAGCTCAGACAGGATTCCCCCTAAGCTCAAAGCAGTGTTAAAATGAATTTAGTGTAGAATGCAGGCATCAGCCCATTCAAATCCAGAGCAATCCCCAGAAATCAAGAAAGAAGGTAAAAATGGAACAAAAAATAAAACAGGAAATTACTGTCCGGTTTTCAACCGTCTGCCTTTTTTACCCAGCACGCTGCATTTTAGGTTCGAATAATTGAAAATGCAATATTCTGACGCCATCTTTCCAGGTGACATGGGCTTTCCATTCCCAGAGTGCCGCGGGGCCAGGCCAGGCGGTGCTGTCCCGACTAAACTTCCAGGCTGTCCCTTGCTAACCCCGCAACCATCCATAGCCATAGTTTGAACCCGTTAACCCTGGTGCCTGACCACCGGTGACTCTCCTGGCCTCCTCTGAAAGCCTCTGAAGACCTCAGAAGAAGATGGCACGAGGCTCGGAGCCGCAGCTGTGCATCTGAAGGACATGCGGTCTTCTGCCAAGACGATTTTCATAGCTTGACTTTGAGAAAACGCGACGAACCAGACCTCTGCGCGGCTGAACACTGACCGTATACAATAGTGTGAGAACATGCTATCGAGTAAAAAACATTTTTATCTTTAGGAATTATTATAAACATGCACTGACATCCAATTTTCCTTTGTGACAGCAGTGTTAATAACATCCTGATTTTGTTAATTTTCTCACATCCGGAATTTGTTTTGAACTTTGTCGGTACCATTAGGTCTGTTAGTGCTTACTGAGGTCCGACTGCTCTTCATGGCTTGGGTCCAAACACACCCTGAAACGGCTCCAAAGGTTCTATTTGTTTGTTGTTTTGTGCACGGCTGGGGCCGAGCCACCTGAATTTGGTTTCACGTGCTCAAACCTTATCTCTCCTAGCAACAATTTCGTATAAAAGGCCACAGTACCAAAGCCGTTTTTTGGAATCCTAACCGTGGATGACAAGAAAGTTTATGGTGCTGAGCCTGGTCCTCAAATAACCATCACTCAGGAACATCAGTTGCTAATTTGTCGGAATCAGTTGAGGTTCCTAATGGCCTTAAACATAATGACTCCATGTGGCAATGTTTGCTTCATTCTTCGTTCTTTGACCCAATAAATAACTGGTTGTCATACCGTTTATACAGCCTGTTTATTCAAACATGTGTTGAAGCACAGCTAAAATCAAGAGGCCAGTCAGGCCCGAGCAGAGAAGAGGGAGACGTATTGACAGCACGACTTTATAGTGCTTTTCAGTGTTTATTTTGCAACACGAAGGTTGTGCCCTGTGGCCTGATCTGACGTCAGTCTCTGACACCCCACTCTATAATACAGTAACCGTGAGAACGCGAAGAAAATGGTCTTTGACATCCGAACATCAACAAGAAAATGTGAGACTCTGGCAAAGGGGTGGAATAAGTGTGCATCCATCTTGCTAACCTTTGACCGACAGTCTCACAGTGGAGGACATTCTGCCTGTTATATTGCTGTACTTAAACTTTAAACCCCGTGGACATGGTTGACACCAACACAGCGACAACAACGATTATTCCCAGTGCACTCACTAAAGAGAGTTGGAGAGACAGAGGACTTCTATTGAAAAGCCAACGTTCAGAGAGGAATGAAAACCAAAGGAAGATGAAGGACTGAAAGAATCTCAGGGTTTCCCTACATACTGGTTGGGATGGTGATCAACCCTACATGAAAGTCTAATGAAACAGGGCCAAACCTTCTCTCAGTGTCTCTCTGTGCGGCTCAGATTTTTACCGATGCTCCTGTCTTCTAACAAATCAAGGACTTGTGAAGGCTCTGGAAAAAGAGTGCAATGTTCATCTCAGCCCTTGGCATGCGCGTTCCAGGTTCGGCTCACGTGCAGCACAACCGAGTTGGAGTGACCCTGACCCGGAAGTCCAGAAGACACAGGAGTGTTTCCCCAGAGGATTCATCTGCGGAATGCAAACGTTTAGACAAGATGCCTGTCAGTTGCAGATTTCATCCCCAGCTCACATTCTCTCCTTCCAGCTACGGCACATTGAGCCTTTGTTAACTCACTGTTAAAAAATTCCTTAATTTAACTGCTTCCATTACTGGGAAGTGCCAGGAACAGTAGGCTGTGTGTTGAGGTGATTTAGACCGCAAAATTCCATTTGAAATAAGTACATTTATATTTAATTCAAATTTACATTTAGTACATAAGTACTGTTAGTGCTGTCAGACAGGCAAACACCAGAGTGATGCAGGCACAAGTCAACGCAGCCAAGCAGAAAGAGAAGAAACAAAACATACATCCCCAAATGTTATTACTCTCACATCACTGCTTGGATAACTGTGTGTTGAGAATAACTTCATATTAATGCTTACATTTTCACAAACTCACATACAGCAGTTACAGGCTCATGTGGTCAAACACAATGACAGCAACGTACAATATGTGCCAGCCATGGTGACGTCCACAAAGCAAAAATTATACCGGCGAACTTTATTACTTTTCAACTTGTTGAATTTAGCATGTTTGTGTGTGTGTGGAATGAGAAAATCTGCCAGTGTCTCGTACATTAGCGTGGGTGGTGCACAACCTGCCTTATGCTCTGTGTGATGTTACTACGTGCTGCCACCTGCTGCTCCCAGTTACCGTAATATCTCCAAAGCTCTGAAAGTCAAAAAAATGACAAATGAAACAAGAACGTACTTATTCAACACCATATGAAAAAGTATAAGAATGTAAACTTAACAGCAGTGAACAATCGATTCAAAATGACCGCTGGGCTGATGAGATGCCTGTCATTGGACTCCACTTTCCATTCCGTCTGAGGACCTCTTCTATGACGCGTCCCTTAACTACATGGTGCAATGACCAGAGTATCTTGTGTCATACACTTGCTATCTGACCCCCCCAACCAAAAACATACAAATCCGTGACTCCGTAATTAGCAGGAATGATGAACAAACTAAAACCTCAAGGACTCAATCCTATAAAACAAAATAAACGGGAGTTAGTGAGCAGCTGACATGAGGCAACGTTTAGGTAAGGTTGTTCTCTCATAAAAGAGCCAAACTGCCTCAAGCAATAACTGTTTGTTGGAGGTCAAATTTTCGAAATATACACAATCTGCACATGAACGAAACGCCGTGGGTCAAACAACCTCCTGTGACTCATGCCAGACAGAAAGTCCACATCTTCGTGGGGGTGTTTATGCTTCAAAGAGCCATGAGTTGACCGAGGTCACTGAACCTGAAGAAGTATTAGGAACCGGAATAAAGATTCTTCGCAAGTTCACCTGCATTCGCTGCTAAAGTCTGCGGCCCTTCAGGTTCCGGCTCCAGCGCTCGGGTTCGATCCGGGACACTAAGCTGCTGGCCGCCTTAAAACTGGGCTCTGCTCCAAACTGACATCTACAATCCACATTTGCTGTATAACTACCCCTCCCCATAAACATGCCGAGCTGGGGGGGGGCAGTCATTCAAGGCCAATGTCCACACAGGCTTCACTTGGGTAGAAATAATCAATGGCGCTGGTGAACCTTGGACCTAAGCCAACAAAATAATGCATTGCCCCCCCCCCCGGTGCGCTCCCTTTGAGGCCAGGACCAGCCATTTCTGATTATGATCGTTCTAATTACACCCCCACCCCCCCACCAGTCTAACTATAGAATCCTGGCTGGTCAAAATCCATGCTTCATTTCCTCCATCATCTGGCCACACCTGGTCCATTTACACAGCTGAGGTGACAACGGAAAATGTCTGACGCATTGCCGTTGACAGGTAGCAACACCTGCTAGGTGATTCTTTTTATTAAACAGGGGAACAAACCGTGATGCGGCACAAAGGAGAACATCTATGTCTCCCGTGTGTACGCACGCATTGTCATTCATTGGCTGGTCGCTATTTCCACGCAAGAACACAGAAGGTAATAACACCATAAGAGGAGATTACAGTTTTTCTGGTGACGCGAAGGGAAAGCCTGTAAACCTCGTGCGTGGAAAACAGTATCCCAGCAGCAGACAGCAGGGTCACCATCCGCTCAGCCTTGACTGGCGGGGGAGGGACAGATGCAGAAAAAGGCAGTAAGCGGAAAGCAGAGACATTACTGGACCTCCTGACCTCCCACAGCTCTTTCACTTCCACCACCTTGCACTGCCCAAGTTGATGACCGTTCACCTGAGCTCTCCAGCTCCATCAGCATTTCCTGGGGTTTTTACACCCCCTCCCCCTCAAACACCCACCCACCCCGGCCTTCTGTGATGTCAGGCGTTAAGGAGAGAAGCCCCAGTCATATAATGAGGGCTGCTCCAGAGCACGAATCCAAATCTAAGTCATTAGTGCCGGGTCCGCTTAGTCTCCGGGCTGCTGGGGTCCTGGCGCCCGGGCAGCAGCAGCAGCCCAGCGGGCCCCTGAGCCCCAGGCAACCCCCTGTGGAGCGCACCTTGGTCATGCCGCATGACAGCGCTCCCTACCGGCAGCGACCTTCATTTCAGCCGTTTCTCATCTTTCTTTGGGTCGCACGCTGAACCGAAACAAAGGGAGGTGAGCAAACCGTCAGGACTTTACTGATTCAGAAAAATATTTCTCCCACGAATCATTTTAAGACCAACAGCAGATCGTCGGCTCCAGAGCTCTTGGCAGAACGACAGCACATCAGCTTCAACGGCTGTGCAGCATGTTTATCGCAGGAAGTGCGATCGCTGTGTTTCGGGTCATTTTTGAGGTGGGGCAATGAGAAGCCTTCTGACTGGATGGTTTTCTCACCATCCTTCAAAGCCATAAATGGGAAGCCACAGCAGACTGGCAGCACATGGTTTCAATTTATTCTTTCTTTGTCTCACAAACTGAATGTAGACAGATTATTCTGAACTACTCTTTGAAATTGTACTTGAATCAAAGGTTTTTGTTTATTTCAAATGCCGCCCCTAGCATTTCTGTTTGCCCATGCGGCACATTAAAATCAAGTGTTGTTGGAGGAGCAGGAGTGACTGAGTTGCAAGAAAGATACCACTGCTCTTACAGGGCATTGTTGTAGTTTAGATGGAGAAGGACAGCGACTAGGCCAGGGGTTTCACAAAATGGTGGCGCTACAGTTACACTTGCCAGAGACCTTCAGAATTTGCACCGAGGAAGTGGTTTGACAGCGTGTTGGTTTCCAGCAAAACTGCTGAGGGTGTCAAGACATGTTGATGTGTTCCATCTCAGGAGATGTTCTAGGAGAAACAGTATCTTCTGCTTCTTCTTTTCATCCCTCCAGAAGCTTGAACAGCAGGAGATTCTCTATTAAATGGGCACCTTGTATGCGATGCATTCTGCCGCTGTGGTGCACCAGGCTACTTGACCGCTGTGACCGCATATCTGTCTGCAGCTGGTGGTGGGGGTGGTGGTGGTGGCTAGTGTGTCAAAGGTACCCTGTACCGCTCCAGAAAGTTACCCAGCTAATGGGTTAAAAAAACTGCAAATGGTAACTTAACATTGTACATGGGGAAAAGTGTCAGCAGGAAAATAAATATAAGCTTGCCAGTTTTTTCACCCGTACCGGCGTTTTTGACAAGATGCACATCCAAAAGTGTAGAACAAAGTGCAACACAGTATGGAGAAGCATTCTGAGCGATCTGCCGGAGACAGGAGAGCGCAAGAGCAAGGCCGTCGGCTGCTGCTTTAGATCCTGCTTACAGGAAGGTGCTACAGGAGCAGCAGTATTTTCCATACGTGCTGGATACCTTCTTGCAGCATTTAGGTAGCTGTTCAAGCAGCTAACAAGGCCTTACACTGTAGTGAAGGCTGCTGTGAATGACATGCGGTGACTGTCGTTGCCATGGTGCTCGGGGTCGCCAAAGGAGCGGTCATTTCCCTTGCCCCTGGATTGGGCACGAAAAGATCTCACAGGGTGGTCAGAGTCTCCTGGCTGTCTAGTGGGAGGTGGCCTTCAGCTCTGCCGTCAGATGCTCTGTTTGCTCAGGCCGTTTGTTGATTTTCCACCTCGAAACGAAGCCTGCCGGTATGGGGTGATGTTGACGGTCTAGGCCCCTACAGGAGGGCAGTGCCAGTAGGCACTCGTGAGCCGAGCCACGTGAGGCCAACGCAGTTTGCTTTCTCCCTTTCCCTTCATCTTATCGTCCACACAGCCTTCACCTGAATTCCAGGTCAAGCCAACATCACAAGCATCAAACAGTCTCTCAGCCATTAACCCCTGTCTGCTCCCAGGTACATTAATGGTTTTAGGGAATTGCCATCAGTGTGCATTCTTTTTAATCTGTTAATCTTGGCTCTTTGTTTTCACTTGGAAATGACAAACATGAGATTCAGCACAATGGTTACGGCTTCTCCTCCTATTGAACACAGTACAGGTGTGGACCTGCCATGACCAGATGCATCCACCTAGTCATGAACTCCAGACCCAGATGAGAGGGTTTACATTAAGGTTACCAAACACACACTTTTCAGACCGCGATCCTTCCATCCGGCTTGCAGACATCACTGTGCTGACCATCAGCTGCCAAGCTTTTCTGCCAAGTGGGGAGGCACGACGCTGGGGTCGTGCCATGGGAAAGTGGACAGATCAGGAAGGTCACACCCATGACTGTTTGCTGCTCCCCAGTCCCCAAGACAGGAACAGAAGGTAAACTTCTCCATTCCGGAACTATAAGTCAAACTGCGGAGCAAACAACACCCCTGTCCTGAGACCTGGAGAAAACATCTAAAAAACTTGTCTTGCAGCTACTGTGCAATTCCTCCTAATCCTTACTTATAAAGAACTCTAATCCATATCAGTAGACATCTTTAGCACACTTACATATTATTACAATATTATGGTTAAAGTTCTTACTCTTCCATCGACTTGTCGGTGATGTCTTACTGCAGTTATGAGTTTCTGGCAGTAACAGCCAGGTTTCAACCCGAAGCTCAGTTCCTAGTCTCGGCCACCAGGGGGCGGTAGCGGCACCACCACGTCTGCACCGTGTTTTCCACCCGGGCTGCTGGGATCTTGGCTGGAGCTCAGAGGGAAGGATAATATTTACAGTTTTGACTACAGGGCTTTGACAGATTTCAGGGGATAGCACCGCTGCCCCTTCAGCCTACACTTCAGGGAGATGTTTCGTCCCTTGCTTTTAGTTTTTTTTCATTTCCTTTTCTCACTTGTTTCCCTTCCCCATTATAATGCTGTGCCAGAGTTTTTCTTAAGTGCAGATTTTATTTCTTGTAAACATCCCTGAGCCAGATGACCTCCTTGCCACTTTTCTGACTCTGCCCCTGAAAGGTACGTCACCTGGCAAAGGGGCTACACCCCATGTTTACAGTCTGCTAATCCCCCTCCGGGGCTGCGTTTTGATTGGCCGGTTCCATGGGGCCTCTACAGACCCCAGGGGGTTGGGGGTGTGAACTATGGCTGTGAGGGGTAGCGGCTGGGCCTCCCAGCAATAGGACTGTCCTCCCTCCTTACTTTAGTACAAAACAATTGTATTTGCAAACAAAATACTTTAAAATTTGAGTGGCCTCTTTCACAGTGCTGCTGGTAATCCACACTTTCCGAGGTCTGGGGACCACAAGCTGTAGTTCAGCAGTGCCAAGGTTTTGGGTGTCGCGTCGATCAGCGCATGAACACAGTGTCACATACCCTCATGTCTGCAGGAAGCTGTGGCTCTTCATCACGTGCAGTTGGTCACTGGTTGTTAGTAAGCCCACTGGGTTGGGTTATCGGGTGTTCTTGGGCCCTGAACGAGACTGTCGTTCATCTCATCTTCATGACTTTGAGTGTCTATGAACATTCAGGCTGCAGAGAACGAACCCCTGGGGATCTCAGATGAAACACTTCATTCCTGCAGCTCCTCCAGCCCAGGCAAGAGATCTTCAGTGCAGGAAAGTGAAAGATACAGCAGTTCGGTGAGTTCAGTGTCCCTGATATCCTCCTTCGGGTGGCACCCCTCCCTCAGAGTGAGAGGGTCTGCGCGACTCTGATCAGTGTCACACACACACCACGCATCCTTTTACCTTGCATAAGGCCGTGGTCCTCAAACGGAAAGCAGCAATAAGTCAGATAGGCGTTTGGGCCCCGAGAAAAGCTCATGCAAAGCGGCCTGCACTAACAGGATTACGGGAGGCTTCTGGGCGGCTTTTCATTTCGTCCGAAGCATAGTGGAAATTGGTGAGTGCCGTGGAGCTGTTCGCCGGCCCAGATGTTCAGCCACTGTGACAGCTCGCTAACCCATCACTTCCACAAGTCTGGGGTCACGTTTTACTTAGATGTTGGACAGAGAGGGTGGGAGATAAACAGAGTGGCAAACCCCACAGGTCAGAAACACCCCTGTTTTCAGTGTTTTCTGACTTCCCCTTCCATAAACAAAAGAACTAGATCAAACCTGGCGGCTCAGTGCAAGAAACGTTTCTGCTTGCCAACCTTTGACTATCGCCTTGAAAAACACCAATTTTCTACTCCTGTTTGCCCTTATTTGAGCTCCTTGTCAGGCTTGGCCCCTGTTAGTATCCGTAAAGGGGCAGATACTGCTGGAGGAAATGTCAGAGGGGAAGTAAATGCATGAAGAGCAAGCATGGAATAATTTACATCGAGGAAACTTGTGTGCTTCACAGCTCCGGAAACGACAGCAACGTGGAAGCAGCTGCCAAACACAGGTGTGTTCCAGAAATCCTCCTCCTAAACTGCGACGTGAAATGACATGACATGCGGCACGGCTCATCAAGTGGCATTTACAGAGTTTGTCAAAATGTCTGTCAAAATCCGGTCAGTTGCTTTCAAGCCACATTTAACAAAAAGCGCAAGAATGGCCTGCGTGGCCTTTAGCGGTCCAAAACAACCGAGACACCCGGTGTCTGTTTTCTGCCACAAGGTGCAAATAACATTGCCTTCCGGCGGGTCCCTATGCTGCCAGCCTCTTCGGACCCTGCGCGTGAAGGCTACAGCACATCTACCCAGGTTGGTCCGTGCGTGTGTCACGATAAGGTCTCTGACGCACCCAGAGCAGAAGCTAAATACACCCTTCAGGTCCTTCTTATCAGGGGCAACAAGGCTGAGATGATTTGAGTCAAAACCCCAGAATGAACTCATTGCCCCCACTAAAAGCTCGCAGGGGAGCAAGCGAGTCCACGGACAAATCAGACAGGAATGCGTGTGAGCGCGAGCCGAGGAAACGGAGTGCCACGCTCCAAACCGAACGGCACGCTCGCCCCGAGGTGCAGAATGTTAATGGGAAATGCGGGCTAATTTACTTGTATATACATTTATTTCAAACTGCCTGTGAAAACTAATGCATGTGACAAACTAAGTCAACTTGAGCTGAATGCAGTAACACCTTGGCGCTCCAGATCTGTTCTTAAGCGCCACAAAAGGTCATCACCACAGTATACTGTATAAATGGAGTTTATGCACAACATAGCACAACCAATATTAATTAAACTTTAATAATAAGTAATAACGTTGGATTTGGGCCGATGCTGGGTTTATGCCGATGCGAGGTCGATGCGATTATGTCACAGCCTTCACAGCTTTGAGCAAAAGTTCCCATTCCACGTCTTTGGGGACTTCCTGTGTGGGACTGGCAGCTCAAATCGGCACGGCGACTGTCTTTTGAGCCCACGTCTCACATGTGTGGCAGAAAACAAATCCTCAGTTCTATGAGGTTATGTCAGTTACATTAATATCATGCATTATATAAGCTATAGCCTCCTCCCAATGCAGGGGTACCACCTCTAAGGATGAGGAACTGGTGCTGCTCACGTCATAGGAGGGCCACAAACAAGCAAACAAAAGCTTTTAGCGCTTAAAATGCACCAGATGTGCATCAAACAGGCTGCAGCGAACTTCCCCCCCAGGGCCCCATGTGTATAAAACCTGCACCGAGTTTCATGTGCTGACAAGCTGCTTGCTGTCCGGTAAAGGTGAACCCCGAGACAGCAGCAGCGGGAAAGCGGGGGGGGGGGGGGGGGATAACATCTGAAGGGATGTTACGCAGTCCTCACCACAAGCTTCTGTTGGGCTTTCCTGTTGACCCCAAACACAACAGACCTGTATCTGTGAAAGCCACTTTCAAAAAGTGCTCTGAATGAATGCACAACATCAAAACCCCGCATGCTGCTGCTTTTTTAATGTGCACAAGAACGATTGTTTATTCTGAGTTGTATGTTGCTTTGGAGAAGTTAATAAATGTTTATGGAAATTAAAAGCTCAGTCAAGATGTAACAAAAAGTCCAGATGGAACAAAAACCAGAAGGTCCAGGGCCCGACTGGGAATGGTGGCTCTACAGTCTCCAGTATTAAAGCAATGATAACCAATAAGCTATTTATACACTTAATGTATGTACCTGACATATGGATTTTACATGAAGGCCCCAGCTCAGATTAGCATAATATAGGGGGACTCTTGCTCCTCTTTCACACATATAAGTTCCAATATGCATGAAGGAGTGTAAGGAACCACCAGAGACCATGACCAGCAAACTGGTCAGTGGCCTTAGCAGCAGGTGGCTCAGAACACACACACCGCCTCCTTGAAGTTACTTGCGTTTTTAAGGTCACACCACTGCCACCCAGAGGAAAAACACACGCAAGAAGCCGTGAATATTTGGCTGATCCAGCAGTTTGTTTCCATAGTGTTAACCTTATCCAGTGTTTCACCATGACCCCAACCCCGCCAGAACAGGATGTGGTGATAATAGGCGTCTCCTCGCACTCTCCGTGTGCACAGATCGGCCAGCTCTTCCTAAGAACCCTGCAGATGACAACTATTATCAGCATTTAATATCTTCTCGCTGTAAAGTCAGTACTGGCCAAAGGACGAGCTGCAGGACTTTGAATGTTCTGCTGCAGCAACTTTCGACACCCCATCCCCACACACACACACACACACACACACAGAGGAAGCCTGTGCTTGCACTTTGCCCCAGAGATGTTGGAGACACTCAATCACTGCTCTTAAATGGATATTGCATGAGCCATGCAGCCCCCCTCAGAGCACTTGCCCAAGAAGGGACGGAAGGAGGTGGTGGTTGGGGAGGGGAGGGGAGGGGGCATGTCCTTCCTGCTGTTTTCTCCTCCAAGAAACAAGGAGTAGAGCAAAAAAACAGCAGGTCTAACCTGTTAACACATTCATTTGTAGTGATGCTTTTCTTCAAGGTGACTTGCGGTGTTAAATCAGTTACAGTTATTTACCCAGTTATCCAGCAGGACAGTTTTTACTGTAGCAGCTCACAATGCATACCATGCTCATGGGTACTGCAGCAGGAGCAGGGTTTCAAACTTAGTTGCTGCTCAGGGCAGTGTGCTTGTGTGTGTGTGTGTGTGTAGTTTTTGTATGACTACGACAACACACACACACACACACGTAACTCAATAATGTGTAAAGACTCACAAAGCGCCACATGTAGAACAACACATAGCAGTTCTTGACATACAAAGTCCTCATTGACTTTTTCTATATAAACATAAGCATCATTTTTGTACAAACACTCCAGATAATCACACAGATATAAACTTCAAAAGGTCATGAAGGAAAAATACGTGTATTCTTATCTCTCTGCAGTATCGATCCTGTTCTCGGACTCTGATGGACAAAGGATTTTGATGTAAGCAACTGGAAATGACACCTAAGTATTTTTTTATTCCCTTTCAGGATTACTCAGTGGCCTCCCCCAAAACGCACAGGTTTCATATTTGTAGTTATTTATAAATCAACAAATGTCCTAAACTGAAGCTGGAACTTTCTAGCACTGTGAACACTCAGCAGCTGTGGTTTTATCTGTAAGCCTGTACATCTAACATGCGTGCAAATTATATTTGTAATGTTCCGGTATTCCGATATCAGTTTCAAAGGACAGTTTTCTTGTCATTATCGCACATTTTAAGGCTCAGTTTGCCAATAGCGCAGGTTTATTGGGCTCTGCTTTAAGATAAGAGCCTTTACTGTGAATTTTTTCTGAACTGTGCTGCACAGCAAATTACAGTAATGATCAGTTTTGTTAGAAATTATTTTATGAGGGACTTCATCTATTAGATGCCGAGAATAATAAATATTAATAAACCCTCGCAGGGGGCAAGGAGCTGGGGCAGCAGGAGGCAACGCGGTTAAGGACTTCAGCAGCCCCTCTCCTTGCTACTACTGTAATATCCTTCAGTAAGATATTTACCCTGAATGTAGTATAATAAGCCAGTAGGTCCAAGTTACTGGTTTTCAACTCAGCCTGCAATATTTTACGTCTGCAGCCCTAAAAAAGTACCACAAGGATACTTTATTTTACTCCAATTCCATTATGGCAGCACTGGCAGCTCTTTCTAAACTTGAAGATTTCTCTAGGCTGCTAAGTAAAGGGCAGATGGTTTTAAAAATTCTTCTCCCTGTAAGTTACTGTAAATCCGCTCCTCTTGTTTTAAACGGCACGACTGGGTCCACCCTCTTCTCCTTCTCAGCAGAGAATGCGGCTCCAGTTGTTGAGCATCACCGACGGAGAGTCGCGCACAGCGATGGGGGGGGGGAGTGGGTGCAGTGGGGGTCACCGGAAATACACTGGGGGTACAGAGTGTGCAAAGGGGGGGCTGGGAAGGAAGCGTCTCCCCCTCTTTGCTGAACTTTTGGGTTTGCACCGGATCCGAACCGCTCTAAGCGGGACCTAACGTAGCCGTGCGAGTGCTGCCCTGATCGACCACCTACCCCCCCAGCCCACGTGGGAAACCCACCGGTCTTGAAGCGGAGGTCCTCGTCCGCCGGGGAGCCGAACTCCTTCAGCAGCGACACGTAGATGATACCGAAGGCGTTCTGGATGCCGAACACGGAGCCGTTGCACCACATGGCCGCCAGCATGACCACCCACCCCCAGCCTCCGTCAGGGGGCTCGAAGGACTCCTTCTCGGCGGTGGCCCCCTTGCTCTCCCCATTCCTGCTCTTCTCCTCCACCTCGTCGGCGCTCTTCTCCTTCGTGGGCCCCTCTCCCCCGCTGAGCGCAGTGTCCTTCTCGCCGTCAGTCATCGCGCCCCCTGTCCCCTCTGTCACTCCCGACACCCGCTGAGGACTCCGCCGGAGTCAAGCACCATACGACGGCAGAGCGGAGGTGAAGAACCGCAGAGCAGGACCCACGTTGCGGTCACTGGCACCTACACGGGCTCGGACACAAAGTGGGCGCCGATCATGTCCTCCTGCTTACTGAAGAAGGGGTGCCGAGTGGGTCGCGAACGCGGGGGTGACAGAGTGGCAGTGCGGCAGGTCGCCTCCACGCTGCCCAAGGTTCCCCGTTAAATGACAAAACATCCAGTGCCGTAATATCGTATAAATAGCCGGAGCGGCACGGGGGGAGGGGTCTCGGAAACGCCTTTCCTCTCCGCTAACTGGACAGGACGCTGTCACTCAAAGAGAGGAGCTAACCGCGCAAAAAATGACACTCACTCTGACATGTTTCGTGTTTCAAACCAGGGCAGGCAAACGCTGGGTTAAAACAGGCCGTGGACCCCAAAACGGACACTTTTTTTTCCTCAAAAATAGCTTACAGTTTCAACGCACGGGAACAATAACGGTTCCCTTGTTTCGTATACCGCTCTATGCCAAACTAAAAGCTGGACGTCAATATTTAAAACCCATTCTTTACACAGTTAAAAGATTAATGCTTTTTTGAATGTATGATTTCATGGGACGGTGCAGGCTTACCAGAATATGATTTATTTTAGCAATATACTGCATGCAACGGCTATGGTAACGGCTAACTGCAGATGACGGTAAGGTTGTGAAGATCGCGGGAACCCCTCTGTCGACACCTAGTGGGCATGAGTGGCATCTGTCGGTACACGTATATACATTGACACTGGGGGGTGGGCACCTGCTGTATTCGCTTGTTCATCTTGTTCCGATTTGCCAAGGCAAAAGATCAGACTTGTATATTTAAACAGAATGAGGGAAAGAACAGTTTTAACACATTAAAAGAGCGTGTGCTGTGCTTTGACTTGTGTTTATTATGTGCATAATTGTGGTGCCACAGCTCTGCACAGAGCTTCCTACTGTGAAACATTCATACTCAATTTCAGAGATATTCCATTGTTTTAAGTTTATCTCAGTCCTTAAGTTGTCATTTTACATATCTGACATACAAGAGGCGATCAAAAGAATTTTTCCCACTTTTAAGGGAGTAAAGTTTTTCTTAATCCTCATACATGTTTGCATTTAGTTAAGCAAGATCTAGCAGCCATCTGTTTGATTTCTCCCAACAAAAAAGAAAATCGGTTAAACGAACATGTTTTTGGGGAAAAGGTGGATTTAAAGGGGCTCAGCTTGCTTTCTGTGCATTATATCTGAATTTTATCAACTACACAAGCATGTTGGCATAAAAAAAGACAGATTCCTGTTTACTTGGGTTTATAAAACTCTTTGCTTTCACTTCCTCTCCTACACCGGAAGACAGCAATGCTGTGCCACTTGCACTCAAATTTCAAACAGACTGAAAATTCAGAGGTACTCTGGGCTGTGAGGTTGCTTTGAACAAATATGAAGCAATGGTGTACAGGGTCTGACAGTGCAAAAATAGTAGTTTAAAAAAAAACTATGTAAAGTTCACTTGTTCTAATAATATACACAGCTCTGACAACACAAACATTACAAACAGGTAAATGTACCCAAATTGTATTGACACAGAATGAAAAGTAGTAAAATGTCTCCTACAGAGAAACTGCTTAATGTTCTTAAATGAAAACACTTTCTGTAGAGCTGAATTCATCCACCACTGTTTTACAAAATCACATCAGTAGGATAATCCTGTCCAGACAACATTACATTTTTTGACAACATTACATAATGCACAAAAATAAACTCAAAAAAGCTCAAGTTCAGTCATGCTCCCCACACACACACAAATTTCTGGTGACCCTGGACCAAAGAACTCATTCTACAGAGAAAGGTTCCCAACTCATGAGGAGCAGGAGGGTGAAAATTTAAATTCTTCACACCAAAGCTTTCAAGTATTTCACAGAATGAAATCTGTTAGGTGAAGTAAATTTACCCTCTCTGCTGCATGGGAGTGTGAGGAGTTGAAACAGAGCTGGGATATCTGCATCTACACGTGCTGGCAGGTGGGCATTTGGGACCCACAACCCTCTGGTTAACATCCGATCACTCGGCTTTAGCTTTTTTTGGCAACTCTTCTTCCTCTCCTTGTACAATTTCTCCTTTCCTCTTCCTCAAACCTTTCATCTTCCGAGTCTGCAGTTTTTCCAGGTTCTGCTTTTGCATGTGCAGGCGACCAAACTTGGTACCAAAGGCATCATGGGAAATGTTCTTCTTCTTCTTGGGCTGTGAGAGGGCACACAGAATTTTTTTTATCTTAATACTGACATTCCTGTATCCCCCAAACACACATAATTCTACTGAACAGTTGAAGTTTACACTGATAACCAAATCCTTATAGTAAGCAGGAGCAAAAGACTGAACTAGTTTAAATTTTGCTGCATTAATTGGTGGTCAGAGACCCTGATAAGCACAGTTATTACTTTTCAAGTTTCTAACACTAATCTATCAGGTTTTCAGTTAAATGCACCAAGAAACGGGTCTGCTTTTTAATGATCTTAACCAAAAATGGGACTGCTAATGGAAACTTGAATTGCTCGTAACTCCCAAGACACAACCAGAAAAAGCCACACAATAAGGAGACCCCTCAATTTACACAATGTAAAGGTTTTGTAAGTCTTCAATTTTTTCATCCATGGTCAAAGACTATTTGTCCAGTACAAAGGTCATAGCAGTCAAGAGTACATACTGAAAGCACAGTGCTTAAGGCAGGCTTCATCCCTAGTGTGACTTCTTAATGTCAAACTATATTAAAACTAATATTCTGGACTCATCCTGAAAAGAAAAAAAAACATTTCTTCAACTTCTGGATTGAATCCCAGTTGCTGATGAATTCATCCTATTAATCCGAGTTCAACGTTCATCAGCCTTTGATAAATTGTGTTTTTCATTTAGTTATCAATACTATCAAAAAAGTTTTAATAATACCAATGTCCCTTCATTTATTTACAGGTTTTTCCTGCCAAGTAACAGCTGAGCACTGAAAATAAGTAGCTTTCACTCTGCAAAGAACACAATTTTTTTAATATACAATGTGGAAAAAAACATAAAAAATTAACAGGGAAACGTGCCTATCTTCAAAATTTGCCAAATGTTTGGAATATGAGAAGGCAGTTAGTGTATTAATGTACTAAGCAGCTGTCAGCTTCCCAGGTCAGTTGGTGTGCAACCACTCACTGATAACTGGAGTAAATTCAGAAGTTTAGCTTGGCAAAACATGCTAAATTCTCCTGAGCCATTTCATCATTTGCTGATCAGTTCCTACCTTCAGGGCCTTGGGCAACTTCTGAGCAGTCTTGTACAGGTCGTCTGATGCCAGGTGTGTTCTCCGCAGGACAAAGTCAAAAGAGGGGCCTATTTCTTCCAACTCAATCCTGGGGGTCCGGCAGCCAGACTTCTTCAACATAACCCTGCAGTGTGGAGCACAGAGACCTTTTTTGTAAGCTGTCAGGTATGATGTAGAAGAAAGTTCCTTATAGCCTTGCAGATTAAAAACCTGCAGCAAAATCTTTTCTTTCCTCCATGTCGGAAGTTTGATGTTCACTTTTGTTGCCCTTCCACCTCCCATGCACCTTGTTCCATGTTAATTTCAGATCCTTGGTCAAACACCTTATCGGCAACGTTATTTATTTGCAAGACTCTGTCTTGTGATGGCACATTTGTATATTTTCATTCTCACAAATGATCAACCATGCTCCAAACCCACGCAATGACCAAGTCATGAGCAAAACCATTTAACATTAAAATGCATGGTAAACATACAATCTGATCTCATTATATCTCAGTGATCAACAGGAGTCTTATTCCTTAATTATGATTTTATAGACAAAGAGGTGACTTGTGCCAACCTGGACCAGAGGAGAATTCATATTCTGCAGAGAAAGGTTCCCATTTAGCTGGGTAGTCATTCAAGCACTTCATAGCACTGACTTCACTAGCTGTACTAACTTTATCCTCTCTGCTGCTTAAGAGTGTAAGGAGCTGATATGTAGCTGAGAAATCTACACATCCACCCACCCAGGAGGCATTTACACATCACAAATCACTTAACTGCCGTGCTCCAGAGTGCTTCAGCATTCTCAAACCTACAATCTGGAGTCATCCAAGTTACTGTACATGAAGTTTATTGCCAGATCTGCGCTTGACAATCTAAAGATGTTTAAAAAAAGAGAAACCCGCAATCCAAATGTAAAAAAAAAAAAAAAAAAAAAAAATCTAGATTTTGAGGAACAATGACATCACAGTAAAACATTACAAACCCACACATGGGGGCATAGGATGAAACAGTCTTTACAAAAATGACTACAAGATGGAAAAGGAACAGTTACTGGAGTATTCAAGTGCAGTTATTTGTTTATCATGGCTTGTTTCAATGACTTTTTAAAGTGTTTAATTTCTCACTAGTGACAAAGATACAGGACTCTAACCACATAGTGCTTATCTGGAGTGCACTGCTTCTTCTCAGCTTCAGGATCTGGCATTTGGAAGCAGCACTAGAGAATGCATATAAATCACTCAGTGACTCCAACAATATTGGCTGGAGGTTTATGGACCAAAGGGTTCAGCATATCTTTAGAGGTAAACACCTGCCAAGTCCCAAAATGTTAATATAAATAATGTGGATCATTTGTGGTATTGGTGCCTGGCTCCACACGTCGACCACGGTGGGCATACCTGTAGCTGCGCATGTATATCTTCCCTTCCAGAGCAGTGAAATGAAGGATGTGCTCAAGTCCTGCCAAGCGTACGGCGGGTACGGTCGGCCCCCGGAAGAAATCTGTGTAAGGCGAGAAAGCAGGAGTCAAATACGAACCTCATACTATTAATAAGTGAAAGTCCGTTTCCTTCTCAGAAAGCATTGCAGCCCAACTAATAATCGACTAAGCCCCATTTGGCCCCCTCTCGATCCAATCCGGCATCATCGCCCACGACAATGCGGTACCTGTAAGGAGACTCTGCAGACGTTTGTATTCATTATCTGTGTCAAAAACTTCCCCTGCAAAAACCAGCAGTGGTTTCGTCCCCTCTGCACATTTGGAACACTGGATTCACAAACACAAACAGAACAAATATGAGCATGACCAACACATCAAGGTCTGAACAAGGGAATCACACGCAACAGTGCCCTTCATAATTGTATTTACTATACATTCCCTGTATGTAAAGACATGTACATAAATGTAACCAACAATGTCTTATCAATCCCTCAGAAGCCGCACAACATTCAAGGTGTTTTGAAGAAAAGTATCATCTAATTAAATAACTAATATATCGATGCATTAAATAACATTTAAAACAAAAAAAATCTTGAAGCCCTGCTTTACAGTAAATGTCTCAAGTCAATCTTAACTGTATTTATAAATTCACGACAATAAGAATTAAATAAAAATTGCAATTGAATATTCCACACTTGTATCCAAAAGACTTACAATAACCCTGTAACGGATGTTTACTTGAACAGTTCAGGCCAAACACATTCCTTATAGGTCCTAAAGGATGTCTTCTGGGAGTTAAACTGGTACCCATCTGGGTCCAAGTGTTTGTTGTCACCAGTCCCATACCTGCCATTTGCCCCATAAAGTTAGACTACAATCTCGGCAAAGGACAGCGCTGAAGCATTACTCGGTGCCCCTGACAAGTCTGGATAAAATCTTTGACCCCTGCTACTGTTTACAAGTTGAAAATCTAGCAAAAAACCTGGTTCAAGTTGAACTGGTGATACTATTCCAGACAGTGCGACTCCATGCTGCCCCCTACAGCCACCAAAACTCTACTTAAAACACACAAGAATGGCAGTTACTTCACTTCGTTTTATTACCTTGAAATCATTTAAAGAGACAAATTTCTCAATACCCAGCTCGATCATGTCCAGCACGTGAAAATCAAACATGCGCCCTGCAAGATTAAACAAAACAGCAGAAAGGTCAAAAACTTATCTGCAGTGTAAAGTACACATGTTGAGGAAACAAGAAAAATTATTACCAAATACTAAGTTGTTTGGCCGTTTTTTGTTGTGTGAGCCAAATAAAAACAGAGAGCAGTCTGTTTTCTTTGAAAAGAATTCCTGGAGATAAAATACAAGAACCCCTGTTAAAGCCACACAAATACTGATTTATTTTATTCAGACTTAAATGTATTAAATACAACCTACCTGACCAATCTATTTATTTATTTGCATGTCAAAACAGCACAATCATAAAAGCTGATAACAAAGGCAAATTGAGACAAATTCTGTACACTTTCACAATAAAGAATAACATTTGCACTTATCCTCACATAATAGATACCCATACAACAAAACACTACTCTCTCTTTTTCTCCCCCATACAACATGCTTTTTTTTTTTAACAATGAATTTTTCTGTGCTTTGTTATTTTTTGGTTTTTGTCTTATGCCTTAAATTGTTTTTTTCTCTACAAATATTGCTGCTCGCATTGGATAACTCTCAACAAAGATACACACTTGGTGTCTCAAACCATAAAGGTTTCTGTTACTCAGTAGTACCAGTTTTTCTGCCTAAATGTATTGTATTGACCTACCTTGAAATACATTGTAAAAAGACTACTAATACAAGAAATAAAACATTAATCTTGATACAAATAAACAGTGTCAAACACTTATGCTACTAACCTCTAATACCTCTAACAGCACCTACCGACATACTTAGCAGTGCAAAACAAGCTACAGCCCTGTGATGTTTATTTCTTTATATTGTAAACATTGGTTAATCAAATTATTTTATCATTATTACTAGTGAACTAAGGAGAGCACAGAGAAAGCTTGCAAAAGCAGCAAAACAAAAGTGAAAATAAACAATATTAGAATATAAATTAACATTTTTCATCTGGGATCCATTTTTTCATAGGAAATAATGGTCATTGAATACCTTCATAACGGGAGTTTTCCCAATGGAGTAACTTCAGAAAACCAGTTAACATGGTTATGAAAGGGGCATTTGCATTAAAACATGTAATAAAGACTTTAAAAAGTGTAACCATGAGGCTACTGAGTGCTCACCAGTGAAGTTTGGTCTTCAAACGGACGTGTTATGTTTTTCCTGAAAAGCAAAAAGTTGGGTTTTTTTTTAACAATAAGAAATCCAGCAATATTAGAGGTCCAGCTTCTGTGTATTGTGTATGATGATGAGAATTTAAACAACCCAGAGGATCATATTGAATCTATGTTACTATGTAATAAAACAGTATTGGTTCTAGAACAACAAATACTTTAGTTAATATTACTAGTCATGCATTTGTAAAACACCACTGTTAAACCTTGTTTTATCGTCATATTCCAGAGACTTACAAAAACAAACTAAGGATTTCTTGATAAATGTTCAATGACATTGTTGTAAATTTCCAACACAATACTTCTTTGATTATGTGTACACTACTTACTTTTTGTACAAAACTGCATTTGGTTTCTTCAGTGCGTACTGCAAACACAAAGACATTTCACTCCATCAACAGTTCTCTCAACGTACAAACATCATTCAACTTATTTTGTACACTGAACAGTACAAAAAAAATCTGCACTTAATTTCAACAATTAAAATGAATTTATTTCATACAGGCAGATTTTAGATTCTAGTAATGAAATTCAGATACCTGGGGAAGAATGTAATGTAAATGAAGTATTGGGCACTTACAATGTCCTTCAGGGCTTTAGTGACAGTTTCACTTGTGTTGCCACCTTTCATTATCAAGGCACTTTTTATGTTCTCCGTTAACTTGGGTTCTCTGCTCTGGAGGAACCTTTTGGACCTCCTGGTTTTAGGTTTTCTGTAAAATGAACCATGCACTGGTTACAAGAAGGTTGAGATCTACAACACGTGACTGCACCTAAGGTAAATGAGACATCAACGAAGGCTATATTAATAATTCCATGTCCATGGCACGTTATAAGATGAAAAATATGTCAGAAAAAAGTTTAACATGGACCTGGTCTAAAACCGTACGGTCCAACTTAAAACAAAAACAGATATCACTGTTACGATTAGAAAACAATATCGCCTTTCAAACAGCGGCACAACATATGCAAAATAATATATACACATAAGATAAAACTTACACAATTCCGTCTAGCTGCGTCATTTTCAGAGATTAAAGGAACTCGGATCTATAGATGTCATGCAAACGAAGCACCCAGTGAATCCACGTGCACTGCCACAGGAAGTGCTCAACCGGAAGTACAACTGTCTGGCTGAACTTCCGCATACGTCATATCCGTGTTAACTACGAGTGGTTTTTACGGAGTGAATTTAACGTGGCGATAAAAAGCTGTTTTTTCGAGACGCGGCTGGCGTAAAGAAACTGGAACGGAAAAAAAATGGGTTTATGATCTTAGTGAAAAAACTCAATATTAAGGTGGTCGCACTTCTTAAAAGAGACACTAGGGGTCTTCAGAGGTCAATTTAGAGTTTAGCTCCAGCTCTGAAACCAGTGAGCGCTCAAAAATGCGTGATATTATAGATGATCTTCTTTGTTTTGCTGTTTGCCTTTCATGGTTTTTTTTTGTATTAACATCCTTATTTCAAGGAAACTCCGTCTAGTCCCTCCAGTTCAAGAGACCCCATTCATAACCAGTCAAAATAAAGTCCTTCCGTTGGTGCACACCAGTTGGTGCACACCAATGTCTCCTGACCATTTCTTGTAGAAAGAAACATGAACTTAATTAATGCCATAAACTGTGACGCAGCCAGATACTTCTTGGTAAGTACCCAAAACTACCTAATTCTATCCAGGTTTGGTGCTTGGAAACCAGGTCACTGTTCAGTCCAGTTAGCAAAAGCATCATAAGATGATTCCACTTGGAGGTGTGGGGTTCCCTTGAGAAAAGTCAAGGACCTTGCAGTTACTGTAATGCTATGAAGGCTTTGCAAAATGGACCCTGGTTTGGGTTAATGGTTAACCTTCCATCAGCACTCACCTGTAAACTTTACTATAATAAGTGTTAAACTCTGCATGTTGAAGTTCTTGGCTGAAGATCAGCAAATCTGTTTGCCCCAGGTAATGGAGAGTATAAACTTACCATGCAATGTGAAGGCTCCTACTGAAAGTAGGAAGTACTCCCAGGTGTAAATGTCCTTATTGTAATAATCTTTCCATTTCAGATGTCATTTGGAAGATAAGAACCACAGTAACGCCAAGCCTAACTTGACACAAGATAACATGGCACAAGGTCACCATATCAACCTCATAGATGCCATTGTCGGCTGGAAGCGATAAAGGTTTTGAACTCTTTAAACTAGAAACAGGACACCTAGTACAAATCAACAGCTTAGGTTCCTGTTCTGAAGGGCCGGATAGTTCGTTTCAATAACTTGAAAAATATTCTGATGCATATTAACCATTTTTATTGCTTTGATCAAAATGTACAGTAGTTAAAGGATCAACAATTGCACCAAAAATGAGGCCATTATCTGGGAAGCAGATTTCACAAGAACCACTGGAAGTTGAGCCTTTAAGACTTTTGCTACACAAGGATGAATCCACTCCCTGGATCCTCTACATCCAAGTTTAAACAAAGAAATAAAATTAAACCAGGAGCTGAATTAGGATAACTTGGGAGTGAACATAATGATACACAAGGCAACAGGTAGAAAGAGCATTTATTAAAGCATTAAGCTCAGAGTACAGATATATTTAGCACATCTTGAGCAACCAAAGAACGGCAAAAGAATTAACAGCAAATTTTCCTTTACACATCCCCAACACGGTGTTGTGACAGCACCCTTCCTCATTGAGGCTTGCCATGATGTAACTGCAGGGCTTTCACACCATTTAAGGGAAAAATGTTAAATGGTTGGATGAGGGTGGGAGAGCAGAATTTGAAACTGTTCAAATTTGTTTGTTAGGCTTGAAAATAAATCAGTCTGGAACACCGGCTTTTAACAAAAACAGTACAGAACAAGTAAATTGGTCCGCAGCAGAAACTCATCCTAAGATTTTTTTTGTAATATCAAAAAACATTTTATGAATCATAGGAAGAAGAAAAAAAAAAAAGTGTTCCTCACCAACACTTCAACACAACCCAAGTTACTGATTTGGAAACATCTTCAGTCAGCTCATATAGAGTGCAAGCATCTGGAACCTCGGCTTTCACTGAACTTACTTAAGCATTTGGCTGTTTAACTGTGCAGGCCCAGCATGGAGCTAAACCAAACCTGATCCTCAGGAGATAGGGACACATTTATAATAAAAAAAAAAAAAAAAAAAAAAAAAAAGAATGACTTGTCTTCAGAGAGCTGAGTTACAGCAAACTGAAAGGCAAATCAACTTTGATTATTTCTTACTTGAAAATCTTGAACTTTCATGGTCCTTCTGGTATGACAAGAATGTTAGAAACAACCTTTTTCCTTAACGCACAATCAAAAGCTCACACGGCTTTCGGAAACACCGTCAGCCACTCCGAAACGGAAACCAAACACATATCTACCAAAAGCAGCCCAAAAATGCAAAACTCATGGAAGGTAATTTACACTGGCAGAAAAGCCATGAGCATCACCCTTCAGACTGGGACACTGGGCAACTTTGTGGGTCTTAAATGATCTTAATTTGGCTTCCTTCCTAACATTCAATATGGGAACTAAGAGTAACAGCTTTTGGCATTACAGGACATTATATTAAAAATAAAAACCAGAACCACTTTCCACACAACCGAATAACTGTTTCAAAGATGTCTCAGCCATCTTCCATCTTCTCTATTATAGCCACAAAACACAGAGGGTGAAGCACACAGATGAGCTCACAGGAGGGCTGGGCTGCAGGGCACAACACTGTCAAGCAATAAGCACTAGGTCACATGCAGCACGGTGTCACAGGGTCTCACCGTCGCACAAAGGGCATTGATGCTACTCCCCAAACTGCAACGGAGTCACATTTTGGACCAACTCGCTGAAAAAATGTCTGCGCACAGTCAAAATGCATAAAACGGCAGTTTATGCAACAGTTGTGTGTGGAATGATCCGGGACGACCCTGGCATGCTCAGACTGGTTGGGGTCTATTGTGTGGTTACCAATTTCTGTTCATGGGTGGGGGGGGGGGGGTGACATTGTTTAGAAATAAGGGAAAATGCTTTGCTGGGCAACCACTGTGCTAAGCAAAGTGTCTGATTCACTGTTTCCATTCAGCGCCAGACGACATGGCCAGGAGGACCAGTGACAAGGTTCAGCCTGACAGAGGTGTGGCTTGCTAGCAGACATGGCTGGCTGTCAAGAACTTTTGTTGACCTCAAGCTAACCCTTACACCTGATATTTCAAACATTAAATACCATTAGGCAAATTCAACATTTAAAAGTAAAACTAGAGCTGAACTCCATTTCATCCTAACTTCATTTCAGTTTGAACTCAGTTGAGAGTCTCTGCTGAAACAGACTGTCCAACATTATTCCAACCCCAATTACTAACAAATGAACTTAAAATTTAAAAAAAAAAAAACAGTTATGAAAAGGTGTCCATTACTGTCTAGGAAATCAAATGGTACAATTCAGTGTTTGTCTAAGAATATCCTCTCCCCCTCTAAAGTGCTACTTTTCAGATGACCCAAAAAATAAAATAAAATAATAAATTCAATAGGATTGGAGTGGGGAGAGGACTAAACAGTTTACCCTACAATGAAGTTTTAGTGTAGGAGGAGATACTGCTAACCACACAACATACAGAAGTCCAGTCTAAGCTGCCAGGGTCCTATTCTAGTGGGCCCGGAAGCCCTGTCTGTGGGGGATGAGGGGGGAAACCTGGAGGAAGGGGCCGTGGTGCTGGAAGCATGAGGGGGCAGAACCTGAGTTCACATGGAACGCGTTTAATTCCTCTACATGCACTTCAAGTTCACAGCAAGGATGGGCTAGCATATCTACACAGAGAGAAGAGCTTTCATGCAAGATATCCAAGTCATAGATACAAGAATGCATACAATTCAAACTGGAAGTTACACTAGGGCCTGAGAACATACCAAGGCCCAGATATTCAGAACTATGGTAGCAGAGTGGCAAGGGGCCACCCCACAGGGACCCCTGACCAAAAGCTTTCTTTTTGCGTTTCTTCTTCATGTTTGTGGCTCAGCTCTGCTGGTTCTTTTGGAGATTCTTGGCGTAACTGGTAAAAACAAAGTTGTAGTCGTTGAACTGGGCCAGCTGGCGGTCAAGGCGCTTGAAACCCTCAAGTTTCTGGGCAGAAGAAAACACACTGCGACATTTGGAGCTCTGAAAAAGGAACCGCGAGGAGATCTTAACATTTGATATTACACATATTTGGGTTACGACACAAAAACTTTACAAAGAAATTTAATGCAATAAAATACCTGGTTAACAAAAAGGGTAGTGACAAATTTCCCTGGCTTGAAAAGGTCAACAACCTTCCTAATCAGATCATCATAGCAGGTCTGGGCAAGGTTGGTTTCAAAGCTAACATAGGAAAACTCAGGCTCTGGAGTGATGTGAATCGTCCAGTAGGTTCCCTGGGGAAAGATTGACATACCAATTTGAAGCATAAAGCTGAAATGTTTCTAGAAAACATCAGAAGAATAAAAGCTAACTTACATCAGTCTTCATTCCATTCATTGAATAACCACAAGGGTTGAACATTGTGGCATCAATCACTGAACCTGGTATCAGGTCACGAATTCCACTCATCTAGACAGAAAAGAAAAAGGTAAACATAAAATTGAATATTTTCAACCAAAGACAATTGAAAATCTGATTCAGATTTACCAAATATGCAGTTTCCACTTTAATACAAAGAAGAACCATACAGAAAAACAACAAGACTTACACGAGTGACATCATTTGCAGAAACACCATCTTTCATGTAGAACTGGTCCATAATCATTGGGTCAAGGTCACTCATAAGAACTTCCAGCGTCTGATCCGCATGCTTGTTCTCCCAAAACTCTGGGAGATCCAGAGTATACAGGTACCTGGAAAGACAAGATAAGTTTGCTCCTCAACGGGTCATTTAAAATCCCTAAACTAGAAACAACATTCCAAATGTGTCCAAGCACTTCTTTGTATTTTAATCTTGTGAACAGTAAAAAGCAGCCATACATGTGTTGTAGCCAATCATGGGATGGTGGTGGCTACACGGGCAGGACAGAAGCTGAGGACATCAGGTTTTTGCTACAAAAATATTAGCCCCTTTTAAGAAATATCTAAACAAAATATGGAATAAATGCTCTTTAAGGCACACAAAACAAAAAAAACGTAAAACAAAAAAAAAAACCCACCACAAATCAAATTGGCCACAAAACCATCAACCAAAAGTGGCCATCTCAAAACAAAACGCTTTCCCTTAGTGGGAAGCTACCTGCTCACCCTTTACTCTCTCAGGCTCTCAGACCAGCTGCCTTAAATGTCAATCTTGATTGTACTTAATCAGTTGCTGGTCTTCACTACCTTGAAATGTCATGACTGGGTAGTCAGAACCTCTCCAGAGTTCAACCCCACTGCATGTCATGACATCACTCCCCACTGGCTCATATATTGAAGAGGGAAGTATGATCTTACCAGCAATCAGTATTCAAACGTCCCATACAGTAGGCTGCTCCATCTGTTGGGGGGGGGAGACAGCTTCAGAACCTTGTCAACTGCTTCAGAGTACTCAGGACAGCAGAGCCCTGTAGTTACTTTACAAGGATCACTTACTTGGGAATATCTGGCTGAGAAATTCCACTTCCTCCTGGAAATTCCGGTGAGGGAATTCCTGATGGGTGGGTTTCATGAAGTTCTTGCGGGAGTAGAAGAAGTTCTGTACAATTAAAAAAAAATAATAAAAAAAAAAAAAAATCATGTTTACTTTCCAAAACTATGGCCTGACAACCATATATGGGTAAATGGTGTTTTGTACCATTCAAGTGAACTGAGAGACAAAAAGATTTAACTTATCTGAAACTAAATTAATGGAAAAATAAAGTTCACCTCTTAAGTCTGAGAACTATACCTGATGTACAACAATCAGAACTGCCACCATTTTCAATGACCAGAATAGGGACAGGACATGCAAGATCAATACCTCAATGGCATCGAAGCCACAGTACTCCCGGGCAAGCTCGAGGAGAGGCACCAGTGCTTGCAGTAAGAGGGTGGTTCCACATGTCTTCAAAATGAAACGTCTCTTTGAGACAAACATGCTACTCTCACTGTTGGGAGATGCATCAAGGATTCAGTGTGAATGACATCAGGCTACAGTACAACAGTCAATATTGAGTTCAGATAAGCCATTCCTACATGAT
Organism: Heterotis niloticus; assembly: GCA_018136845.1. Lineage (NCBI taxonomy): Eukaryota > Metazoa > Chordata > Actinopteri > Osteoglossiformes > Osteoglossidae > Heterotis > Heterotis niloticus. The sequence continues at coordinate 13,793,481 of CM030895.1, forward strand.
ACAAATGGACTCTAATCAAGTTTATGTTAAGAATGCACAAAAACTATGTCTACTAAGTCGTCTTAGAAATTGGGGCTAATTACTGCTATGCACAATAAACAGAAAAGGCAAAGTTTGGCAATCCTGAGTCTTACTTTAAAGAGGTCTTATTGACATGAAGATTGTGCCATTACTCAGACATGGTAAACAGCTTAGCTGTCTGCAGCAAGTCACTTTCTAATAGCAGCCTAGCAACTCAGCCATGGCTTGGCACTCTTGCCAACAATTCTGGAATGGCCATGAATGTCTGCGTAATAATCTCAACCAGGCTCGCTGACTTTTCCCAGATCTTGACTATGGCTGCCCCCATTCCATAGAGCTTGTCTGATTTGCTCTGTATGTGTGTTGCTAAGGGCTAAAGATGCTCACTGTTGAAGACTGAACAAAATCTGTGGTAGTGACAAGGGAGAGCATGGTGTTAAATAAAAAGGCAAGGAGATAATGTTTAATGCAAAAATCTTAGCAGCAGCCATATGAATTCATTTTAGGTACGATTCACACAAGGATGGGCTTATAATCCATGCACTGGGATAGAGCTGTGCCTTACTGTTTACCATGAAAACAAAATGACACTTCTGAATACAGAACTATAAAAACAAATGAGAGAATGGAGGAAGTTGGAGACTCTGTAGTACAGACAGAGGAGCAACTTTAATTTCTCAAAATAGTCAGGAGTGAATGGAAAATGTCTGTCAGCTTTGTGTTAATTGAGATGATGCCTAATTGGTTTAAGTGTGGTAGACACAGAAAATCTACCCTGAGACACCATAGCACTTCTGATAGCCTCCTGTAAACTTCCTGTGAGCCCACCTGTTATGCTTATGAGGCACCAGAACAAGAAGAAGAAGGTACAAGATCTGGTGCTGATTACTTGGGGGGGGGGGGGGTACAAGTTTAACTGCTTTGGAAGACTTAGAATAGACTGATGACCCACAACACTCACCTGAGTATATAAGCTTCCTGCCTGTCAGTTTTTGTCACACTTATGATCAAACAATGCACATTCTCCAGAAGTTTGTCCCACTCAAACCTGAGGAGGGGGGAGAAAAAAAAAAAAAAAAAACCCAGCGTCAGAAAGTCATTTAAATAGATCTCAAATAACAGACAGAAAAGCTTGCTTCAGTGGCATTTGCAACAAATTAATTTGTTTTTCTGATGCAAGTAGACCATTCATGTAAATTTGCCTAGGTGAGGATAAAGATGTGTTCAAGATTAACTTGATTGTAACAGGGACACAAGTACAGAAGATTCTTTCTTGTGCAGATGTTGAATAGAAGGTTATACACTTACCCAAATGATCATGTCAACTCAACACCACACATCTAATTGAAAGCAAAACTGAAGAACACTTACAGAAATTTACTGTGCTCATCCTCACTCCTTGCAATTCCACCCAATTACTGTTAACACTTTCACGTGGATTAAAGGAAAATATGGATGCCTAGCTAGTCCATTAAGCAAGCAGATCTGAAATCAGGCCTTCTGAGGTTGTGACATTATAAAACTTGACTCAATAAGTAGGAAGCCTATCTCCTTGGCCCATTAATTACATCAGATGCCATGGTTTAATTTTCATTCATTCATTTTTTAACACTGACAACAATGAGCAAAAGCATAATAGATTTAAGTTGCACCTGTAAAGTAAGTCATTTGTTGTTGGCCAGCAGTCAGGTAGAGGGTTTCAAAGCTATGCAAAATTTTATCTAAGCATACATAAAAATACTGCTGTAGAAAAACAGCCTACCTTGATTAGTCACTGAAAATGGTAAATAATTAAAAGCTCAGGAGAGAATGAAATTGAAAGTAAAGGTAATGCTTGAACAGCCATGTTAGATTGTGGGCAAATGATGTTACAACAAATCACATGGGTGGATAACATGCAAAAATATGAACCTGTCAGCACTTCACCTACTGAAGACTAGAACAGTTGTGCATTCTGTGAGGATCACATGTGGTGAAAATTACATACATAGCAAGGTATTAGTATTAACCACCAGCCTTTAATGCCAGGCCTTTTCAATGTAGAGGATTAGCAGGAGAAACAGGATGAAATACCATGCAATGGGTCACAATGTGTTCAAAACATAGGCTGTAAATATGGGATGTGCTAGTCTATGATTTTTCCTTTTCTACTTACATTTCCTGCATTTGGCCAAATGCTGCTGGCATGCTTTGCCAACAATACTATTAAACTGAAAGTTCACAACTTTATCCTCTAAACTGCTCAATTTGCAGCATATACTTTCAATTACATAGGAAGGCATGATCATGACAACATTTCATACATCATCCACCTTTAACATAAAAAAAATACATAATAAACCTCAGGTTAAATATCTATGGGCAGGTTTCTTGGATGTTTTCCCAGCCCAAGGGTTACAATAGTGAAAGCCTGAGTAACCATTGTTTTCAATTCCAATAATAGAGACCTGGCAGACACACAAGTGTAAATATCTTGCCTACAGGCCTCCATTCCCAACAAACAGATGCAGCATTTACTGCTGCTGCAAGGTACTCTTTGTACAGTTGATGATGCATTTCAAAAAGGATCTGCCTGTAACTGGTTTGAGGACCAGTTTGTACAGCCGACTCCCCCCCAAATTACATGGTCAGAGTCTGTAGCTCGTACATATAGTCTAAACATACGATAAACCTTTAAGAATTCCTAAGAGTTACATTTACTGTACAAGCTGGTTTAAACAGTTATCCATTTTATGTTGTTTTTTCAGGAATTTTAATTTTAAAAAATACTGCTATCCATTGGGGCGTAATTGTCCATTCTTCACAGCATAGTATTCAAAACCAAACCTATTACACCATACACCTGTTCCTGTCAGGAACAATGCCAAAAACCTATCACAAAACTGGGAACCAGCATAAACAAATAAGCAAACTTCTGGTTTCTAAAACCTTCAGAATAAATTTACAGCACCACATATGCACAGTGAAATGTGTGGAAAAACTCTGAAAACAAACTGAACTTGCTCTTCAGCAAGCATGCCTGTTGAACCCAGACCAGAGCACCATGAGGTCCTGGAGAAGGCAGCAGGGAGACAGCTTTGTGAATCAAACATCCTTGTAGTCTTATTTGGACATTGGCTGCCCTCCAGGGCCTGATCCACTGACATCTACCCATTTAACCCCCCCCCCTTTCCCCAGTCATTAATCTACTCAGTGTGTAAATGAAATCAAGCCACAGTTCTGTCTGCTGTCCATGTCTCCATGAATTCAGGCTACAGGAACTACCATACAAAAGAAATCGTAAGGTCCTGGTCTAGTAGCTAGTAGATGACCTCAAAGGTCAGATATAAAGAAAAAAGTATTTACTTCATATAAATTAATAGTAACATTAATACAAAAACCAGACTCCAAATATGAATTTTCAGGGCTCATCAGCTTCTCCCTCAAAACACAATATACAATGATAATACAAGAACCCCAAATCCAGCTTCCTTGGGTTTAAATTTTAGTTTTCTAAATTAAATCACATGTAGTTATTCCACACCACATATAAAAATAAGCAAAGAGGATTTATGGGCAACAGGTTTATTCCACCTTTCCTGATGTGGACAAATGTAGACAAGTGCACAAGCTCAAATTTTTGCATGACAATAGCTGTTTATAAAACAAAAATAAATAAATAAATACTGGACATATGATGTAATTTAGTTTTAATAGTCATGTGGTATAGTGGTTAAGGTGGCTACTGTGTAACCTGAAGAACTGTGGTTCACATTCTGCTCCTGCCAAGGTGACAATGAACAAACTGCAATACACTGTAAATTGTGCTATCCAGCAATCTGCCAGATACAATAATAATAGAATCAACATCAGTACAGTAACTTGCAAGATTAAAAAAGGAACAAAAGTGCACACTTGCTGCACTCTCTGGAGCCACTGCAGAAAACTGATCAATCCGTTTTCTCATCTCTTCCACTAACCTCAAAACGAAAAAGTATGAAATGGGCGGTTGTCTCCAGAAACACCCCCACCTCCATTTCAGCAACTTTGTTATGCAGAACATGCGCAATTGTCAGGAATGCATTACTCTGGGAATTCAGCGCGGCCCCTTTAAGAGCTGTCCCTGTGACTGAAGGGCACTCGAGGCCTTTGGGGTGTTGCAGTCACCAACTTTGGCCCACAAGCGTCCCACCAATCGCTGACGAGGGTGGAGCAAGAGCGCCTGGAGCCTCTCGGAACGAAAACGTGACTTGTCCAGGCCAACTAGCGAGGGACCGACGGTGCCTTAAGAAATGAATGAATGAGAATTAATGAGTTAACATGTGATCGAACGATCATTGTCCCGCGACTACAAATCTCCCTGCAGTAAAACGTAAAAAAAAACCGGGCGCCAACTTATCGTAGTACCCCGGCACACTGTATTTATCGAGGCAAAGGAATTCAACCCATTCAGAGCGTCGCTACCTGTGGATAAGTAGACCCCCCCCAAACCCCACCCCTCTTCAGTAACTACGGGCCATCGTGCAATTCGCACACGTGGTGCAGTAAACTTCCTACTAGTTAATGTAATGGGGGGAGGGGGGCTATTTTGTCATGAAACTCTCAACCTGACCACTCACAGCTCCTTAAAACCTCAGATTCCAACCTGCACCTCCACAAGGACGGGGATCCAGGGTCGGACGGGATTTGTCTGCACAGCCACCAAGGACCGAGGAGAGGCAATGAAAAGGCGCGTAGATGTGCTCGCGAGCGTGAAGCACATGTCCGCATGCGACCTTCCGAGTCACGCACGCGAACAGACGGCGCAGAGGGGGAAAAATAAAAATAAAAAAAAAAAATAACGTAGACCAGAGACACTTGCGACAAAGATTTCGCCATTGCTACGGGCAAAGACATGCATAATAAAAAATTAACTGTCGTCAGGTAAAATTAAAATGAGGTGAGCTCGTCCAAATCCGTCGAGTCATCTTGTGATTTTTGCCATGAGAGCAGCGACGGGTCGCAGGTCTGGCCATCTTATCAAACCTGGGAGGATTTACAGCTCAAAGCTGCTTAATATCCACATAGTTCACGGAAAATACAAATAGCTAAAGGTCACTGTAACCGAGTTAGAGGGGCTTTACGAGCTACGGGCGACTTTATTCGTCACATTTTAAATGAATGAATGAATGAATGAGACTGAACGGCCTGTGTGGCGCAGGGGGGGGGCTGTCTGAGAGCCATGTTCTCTTCAACGTTAACAGACACCTACGTGTCTCACTTCATATACAACAGATACGACTAAATGCATAAAATAATCAAGGTTTTTTCTAAATTCGCCTAAAATGAAAAAGGCATGATTTACTGGGACCCGACGAGCTATTTAGCAACTACGCCATTCTTAATGTAGTGGACCACCTCTTCAGTTGAAAATCTAGAAGAACAGACTATCCAGAGCGGCTGTCGGGCTCACGAACCTCGGGATGGTGCGGAGGTCCCCGGTTCCTTTGGTATCATCCTGCCGGGAGAACCACACCTCCAGCAGCTTCTCGGTTCCTTCGAAGAAGTGCGCACCGTTCTCTTCCATCGTGAGACAACCGAAACCAACAACAGAAATTACGTTCTTATTTTTACACAAACTGTGAATCCTTCCTTGATAGTTATAAGTTAATGTGTTGGTACAGTCCTTTTAGCAGTCCAAGGTGTAGCTTTCTTGGTTTTTTTACCGTCTTCCCTATTACAGAGAATACCGTTGAGCGAGCGCTAGCTAATATCGCCGGCCATACTGTGTAAAAGCCTCGACAACCGTGTGCGCAACGGATTTATTACAGTCCAGACTGCCGGATGAGGCCCACAGCCAATTACTGCTTTCGCCAAAACGTCACCTCTTGGTTTAACCAATAAGAACTTTGGACACTTTTGGCGCAAAGTGCTGATTGGCAGAGACAGCTACCATTAACAGACATGGGCTGTGACGCATATTAGCTTTCACTTGTCACCGAGCCCTATACTACGCACTATTGGTATAAATGTATTACTGCTTAACTATGTATCACCTGTGTGGCCCAGTGGTATAAAGCATGTTCATACATGCTTTGAAATAATAAAACTGCATTGTACAAAATAATAATAGACAGTGCATAAACATCCGTAAGCCACTGTACCTGCAAGTTTTCTCAGCACCTGTTACGGTTGATAGACGTTGACGCAAATATACGTGGAGTATTTCATTTTTAATTAGTTTAACATTTCTTATTCTAATATTGGACATTACCACGTTTGACATATTATTCTGGAGAAATCTAAATGCTTAGGTATATATTTCCCGTTGGTTAAGAGTGACAAATGAGTATATAGATAGCCAACGTGTAATCAATACGTCATGGTATCTGCAAGCTGACAGACTTCAAGAGGACCATAGCTTGGCAGCAATTTCATTTTTTAACGATATCGCAGGACAAAATTTAGCACAGTAAACTGACAAAGAAAATGTTGGGTTTTACTGGTACTTTTCAAAATAATGGTTTAAAATATCCAGGATAGGCGCTACCGAATCACCACGCAGTTTTTTGTATTTGAAAGAACGTTAAAAACGCAAGCACGTCAGCCGCAGAGCAATATGAGCATTGTAGTTTTTAACGTGGTTGGTGCTTCGAGAGGAAAGGCATGAATGTTCACATTAAAACTACAAAACCTACAATGCACCGCATGGAAATCAGAGACGTCAACGAGCCAGTGAACATTAAGCGGAGCGGACCAAAATCCCAAACAAGGAAATGGTGGGGGAATAAAGCGATCAGATTATTTAATTAATGCATGTAATAATTAATATTTTATTTTGTTGTAAATTAAGAACTATTTATGGGTGACAATGGATTACGACTTCAAAACGAAGCTGGCGGCCGAGAGAGAGAAAGTGGAGGATCTGTTCGAGTATGAAGGTTGCAAAGTGGGTCGAGGCACCTACGGGCATGTTTATAAAGCGAAGCGCAAAGACGGGTAAGCGGAGCTCGGCGCGAGGCTGTTGTGATGTTGTGGTCCGAACGCGGACATTTTCGGTGCCTCGCGCTCTCAGGGGTCCAATCGAACCCCCTCGACACTCCGAACCCCCTGTCTGTGTCACTGCAGGGCTTGCATGCGTGCACCAGTCCTCCTCCAAAACAACATCGTGATGATGCTTGTTATTACATTTTTTTGCTGCATATTGTGCAAAAGCGGGGGGCGGCATGTAGCAAGACATTTAGCAACTTTGAGGCTGAATTGTTGGCTCATTAAACAGGAAAACAGAAAGAAATTACAGATAGATGGCAACGGTTGTGGTATAGATAACACCTCTTTCAACATAGCCATTCAAATGAATTAAGTTAAACTACGAAACTGATATTTCACACTAACACACTTTTTTTTTCCAACTTACACATGCAGTTGGCGCTGGATTGCTGGTCGTAAGTCGTTCTGTTTGTGTTTGTAACTCAAGCCGCGTTTACTCCCCAGACAGTCAGTAAAACTCTCAACAGTTAAAATAAGTCTACGTTTTTGTAGGCCACACAATATAAATACTTAAAAATTTGTATAATGGCTAAAATTATCAGTTTTAAATCTACGAACTGAACTTTTAGAACTTTAGATAACGAAATAAGTGCAATTGCAAATTGCTATGAACACATTTGTATTTTTGGAAATATGGAACTTGACCATAAACTTCAGAGGAACCAGTGCAATAAGTAAACAAAAACCAAAAAGTTGCACATTCCCTTTGAATTCATGTCACGCACACAAGGAATTATCACTGTAATTCTAATAGTTCTTTACTTCCACTTTTTAAAATTATAGTTAATTTTATTGTGTATCTTGTTGAAAGGAAAATGTTTTTTGAGTGTTACTGGACTTTGCATGTGTCTGTTCAGTGTCTGCAGTGGAATGCCTTTCTGTGACCTCAAATCACCCAAGGGGAAACCTGGACTTTTAATATATTTTCATATATTATATCTAGTGATTTTGTTCATCATAAACACATGCTGTTCATACTGGGTGTGTTATTCCCATTGTTTGTTTATAATACCACATTTTTAATGAAACAAAAAGTCTAAATTGGTATTAGTATTTTTTTTTGTTGTTTGTTTTTTTTTTTTTTTTTTTTTTTTTTAAATAAGCCATAACAAATTGGTTGTAATCTCTTCCGGGATTACAGATGTACGACTCCCACACACCAAACGTTTTCATTAATAATGACTCGTGCTTCAAACACATGATTTTAGGCAGCAGGCATTTACTGTGATCGCAAAGGAGTCCTTGGCAGAGAAGTTTGCCTTTATTTCTAGCATTATGGCAAGAACCAGTTTGAGCTCAGAGCCTGCAAGTTTGGAGTAAGAACCACCTCTCAGGCTGCAAGGAGGGACTGCTATGAGCTAAAGGGTTTCCACTCCACAGTGCCGTAGTCCTTCTTTTGTATTTGTTTACTGAAAGAAGTGCTGCACACACGCTACCTACTTTCCGTCACACAGGACGGATCATATTCAGTGAGATTATTTGAAAGAGAGCAGCATTGCATAGTGTGAGTATTTACATATTCACTCAATGGTTTGAACAACATCCATCTATCCACTACAATTTGCTGCTTTGTTAAAGCGGGTCTGTAGGGGTTTAAAGTTTATCACAGAAGCATAAAGCATAAGGCAGGGTGCCAGTCCATCATGGGGCATTTATGCATCACACTTACGCTCATACACATATTAATAGCAGTGTAGAGTTACCTGAAACACATATTTTTGGACTGTGGAAGGAAACCCATCCAAGCACTGTGAGAACATGGAAAATCTACCAAAAATGAGCATTTTTAAACCCATGTCAGAGGTTGGCAGAGGATACATTGTGCAGCCCATTTTGAAAAGTAGTTCCCAATATAATGACATTTTACAAATTAAATTTTTTTTGGAAATAGGTTTGTGGTTAATCTTTGTTCTTTCCAAGTCAGGTTATGAACCACATCTTAAGGCAGACCACACCTCTTAGCCAGTTATGTGATTTTCACCCCCCCCCCCATTTAGCTTCTGTCTATTTTGAGCTCGTTTTTCTGTGGCCGTCAGTGCCGCAATTCGGCCTGCTGTTTTGTTCTTGGATTTGTGTGGAAAGCTGAAAGGCAAGGTGCCACTTTGGGGGCAGCACTTTGCACTGCGCTCCTGGAGAAGCTTGCTGTAAACTGATTTTCAATTTTCTCTTGTTATAGTGTTTGAAATCAAACCAAAATAGCAAATAATTTAAATTGAGCATTGCACCTTAGAGAAATATAATTGTTTTACTCCATCAAAGTGAGGAAAGAGGAAGTTTCTACAAAGAGGTGATTTTCCATTTGGAACCAAACTGCAATATTAACCAGCTGCTGTCAAAATCTTTTTTTAAATCTGTGTTATCAATTTTTCAATTTACTGTGTTTGAATATGATGTTATTAAAGCTGACCTATAAGTATCCAAAAATATTTAAGTTCATTTAGAGAAATACTGTCTGATGGGTCTTTATCAAGTTGTTACCTAATTGTTGTAAACCAATTTAAAAAGGATGTGATTAGTGCTAATAAATGTGTAAAGTGTTGGGGGTGAGATACTAAGCATTTTTGGTTTGTTCACTTCAAGGGACGTGAACAACAATTGATAACTTGATATAAAGCATCCGATTCAAAATTTGTGGTTTATGGTTTATTTTATGGGCCTGAACTGTGGGATTATCGTTGTCATCAAAATGGAATTGTATCTCCAAGATTAGAAACAGCACAGAGCTAGTAGCCTTTCGTTTTGTGCATCCAGTCACTTTACTTTTCTGGTTTTGAAATATGGGAAGGGTTTTTATTTATTTTTACTGTAAAGTGCAACTTTGCTATAGTGTCACTGGAAGAATTGTGTAGTCCTTCTTTCCCAGAGAGGCGTATCTTCCCACGGGAACTGTTGCAGGACATCTGCAAGTGAAGATAAGACTTATGTTTTGCCTGTTGATGGTGTCTGTTTTTCTACCCAGTACCTGAGGGTATGCACCCTGAATCACACTTGTAGCCGCTGGTGTAGCGGGGAGGGTTGGGGTGCTGGGAAGAAGACCTGCAGGAGATTTGAAAGGAGAAGATGAGGCATGGGTCCTGTGGCAGGAGCTCTGCAATGGGTCCCTCTACACAAACTGGCTGGCAGCCAGAGCCCACAGGAGCCTCTGGACCCTAATCGAATGTGAATACCCACAACAGCTGTAATTCAATGTTCCCATTATGCGGACCCTAACCAAAAAAGCAGTTTGTTGTTGAAGAGAATGCAGTGGTGGGTGGAAGGGGAGGGAGGACAGGCCTTTCCTTTAATCCGGCATTTTGTTTCCTTTTTTTATTTTCTTCTGTTTGAGCATTTGAGTTGCAGCCATGCTTGAACCCTCTTCAGGCTTTGAATTTAGTTTATGGTTTGCCATTTCAGATTCATTTGGATAGAGAAGCAATGAAATCAATTGGATGCATTGTTTAAGTGGATATATCTCTCTTAACCCTTGAAGTGTCTGCTTTCAGTCCCAGTCTAACTCTTTAGACAGGCCAGAAGACCTCTGAGGAGAGACTATTTTCCATTCACTGCTCATGACACTCACTGGTATCTGCTACTCTGTTAGTGTAAGGGCCACCATGACTTTTGTTCAACTGAGTTGATCCCCTTACATCATATAGAACTGGTCTATAAGATGTAAGGAAATGAAGATTAATACACCCTCATGGTGAGGTTGTGCTCAATAAGATGAACTTGTCTTAATGCATCTAAATGTTTCTGTTTACCCAGCAGCCAGCCAGGTTATGTGTTTTTGTATTTTGTACAGCACCTGTATGACATCATAGCGCAATAATAACGTCTGCCACAAGCCGTACAAAACATATACTATAACACAATTGAGTGTGAGATTTTTCTGCCTGATGTCAGGGACTACATTTCTACTGTACTGGGAGAGGGTGCATGGGGTGCCCCATTCAATCCATTCCTCAGGCTCCTTCCTATCGTTCACTTTCTGCAGCAGTGGTCCCTAGGCTGAGGAACAACAGTCTAGCACCAGACTCCAGGAAACCATGGAGCTGTTCCGTTCAAAACTGCATGAGCACCACATCCCCAGTCTGTCTGCTGTATGGTCACACAAGCATGCAGCCTTGCAGGAGCACAAATGAGTTTTGGTGCACCTGCCAGCATCTACACTGGATACACAGCTTCCTACTGAATTACTTCATATTTGCTGCTGTCTTTTTTTTCTTTTTCTTTTTTTTCCTGCTGTGCCTTGTTTAATAATCACTTTCCGTGATTGAATTATTTCAACAGTAAAGAGATGTACATCTTTTTAAAAATGCAAATACAGGTAAACCCTGTTTTATGCACTTAATTAGTTCCTGACAATGTGGCACAAATCAGAACTGTGTATACTCTGATCCTATTTTACTTTATTCTAAATGGAGAAAAAATAATAATGCCTTCTCAGCTCATCTAAAAACCTTGAAATGGCTTTCCTAAATAATGGAAAAAACACTGTAAATGACTTTGTAGCATGTGTAGCATTGCACATGTAGTCCAGCATGGACACAGGGTATTTTGCTGGAGTATACTTTATTTATGAGATTTAAATGGAGATGTTGCACAAATGTGTAGAAATAACATGGACATGACACATGAAACTGTAAAGATATTGGCAAAGTATGTCCCCTACGGTTTGCCATACTCCACAGTATTACATACTTGCACCACATATGATTTTTGAATGTCTTCATTTCTTGCACACCAATTTCTGGCACTGTGTTATGGCTCTGTGCTATAGTGGGGCACCTATTGCAGAAACTGGGAGTTGGTATTAAAAGCTTAGCTGCATTATAGGAAAATTGTATATATTGGGGATTTACTTATATTTGTTTTGCTCATTTGACCTCAGTTTGTTTATTTGTGAAAGCTTGTTTAATAAGTTTAATACATATAGATATTTCTGGTCAGATTTCATAGATGCTGGGGTGAGAATTCCTGCTCAGGTGTTTTTTTTTGTTTTTTTTTTAATTGTTTGTTTCTTGTTTATGTCACGTCTCTACAGGAAAGACGACAAGGAGTATGCACTGAAACAGATTGAAGGTACTGGAATATCAATGTCGGCATGCAGGGAGATTGCGGTGAGTGGACAGAATGCAAGCAGATACGAACATGGCGCCCTTACATTGCAGTGATATTAGTAATGCATGTTTCTGCAAACAAACCCATGGTCTGGAATGAGCTACTTGTTTCCAGGCACCTGTTGCCTCTTTCAGTAATAACATTTATGCATACAGTGCATTAGGGTCTCCTCATTCACCTTAAGTACTTTATTGTTTTTATTGTTGCATTCCTGTTGGTTGTTGCTCCTCCTCACAACATCTTCCTTTTGTCCCATCACTGGGATATTTACTATAGCTTAACATTGATGTTTCTCATTGGGCCCAATAGTACATTGCCTTTGCCGAGAATGTGACGCTCTCCCAAATTGATCTTCCACTTGAGGAATGACTAAGCCAGCGGGGTAAATGAGCCAGAGGCACCATCTGAATGAATGCAGCCCCAACAAACATCTCCCCTGCTGCACATTTCTTTATGGTACAAGAATGACGCAAAGTTATAGTGCTGTATTGTTGGGGCTCGCGCTGCACTTTGATGGGTCATTGTAGCTATACACCATTTCTCATTATAGTTCAGAAAATGTCATCATATGAAATAGCATGTGGCTCAACTGAGTTAACCTAACATGCCAGTCTCAGCTCCCAGCCTTGGTGTGCAGCCTCACCGTACAACAGATTAGCAGAGAGGTTGCATGGAACAAGGCCAGGGCAGAGCAGTGGATGGGGGCAGTATGGTTCAGTGAGTGTGCTGTGAGACATGATAAACCACGATAAATGTGTTTAGCCATCAATCCCAGCCCTGGAGGCATTCGGAGCAGGACCTCTTACGCAAGAAGGTCTGAATTCCATTCCAACCCTGCAGATATGTGGTGTCACCACACAACAGGAGCAATACTGCAAGGTCACTTCTGTCGCCACGGAGACTGGGGAGTTATGCTGTGCCTTGTGCCCAGTTCCTTTGGACCAAGTCATATGTTTCCGTTTATTAATTTTCCTCCCCACAGCAGCAGTGTCTTTATACAGTACATTCTGGCTTCTTTAAACAAAATGTCAGGTTCAGTTTTTTGTATATAATTTCTGTGACTGGCTATAGTAGTGCAAATATTTATATTTTGTAAATTTTTGACTTTTTGTATTGGAGAGTAGGGAGGCAGTAGGGAAGCAGGCCTCTGGCCTTTAAACCTTACATTTGATAAGATTCATTGCAGTAAACTAAAACAAACACAAAAATGCTGTCTTCTGGAAAGATGCATTTAAGTGTTAAGGGGTGTTCTGCAATAGAAAAAAAGTAACTGCTTTAGTTCAGCAGCTCTAGTTCAAATAACTTGTTCTGTATAAATATATTACATTTATTCATTTGTCTTCTTCCAAGGCATTTTACAAAAATGGGTTCTAATCTACTAATCTATTTACATGATTTATACTTTTAGATAAATTTTAATGTGTTGGCTCAAGTAGTACTTTGTTCAAGGTTACTATAACAAAGCTGGGTTCTTCAAATGCAAGATGATAGACCTGACCACTACACTACCAGCTGCCCCTTAAATAAAGTCAATGTTCAGGATTTTGTAGCTAGTGTATCAGAATGCTGTGTAAAATGTGTAAATATTGCATGCAGAAATATGATTGTGAGCTGTAGATTAAGCTGCTGAAAATGCATTTAGGACTTTTGGAGTTTTGAAAGTGACAAACTGCTAGGTGACACATAGAGGAAAATTTTTGTTTTTAAAATGGCTGCAGCTGCCCTTTGAGCTCTGTGGAATGTGTTTGGTTGTTTTTGGCATCACAGGATTAAACCGATTCATTTGCAGAGGTCCCAGAAATATCAGCCTGTTGTAAATTGCGTAGAGAATGGGGAGGTCTTCAAATACCATTGCGGTGCAACATCTTAAAGACTAGGCTGAGAGGTGTCTTTGTGCTTTTCATGCAAATGGGTCTAGATCTCATGCTCTGAATGTCAGCTTCCTCTTGGGATCAGCTTTTCTCTGCATGGCATGCCTGGGTGAGTGAGGGCACAGAGAGGCAGCGGCTAGACCTCTGTGGCTTTGGGAGTGAGGCAGAGAATGAGATGGAGAGTGGGAGCAAGGAGAGAAAGAGAAAAGGAGACGACTGGTTCTTGGAAAAAGGAAAATCTCTGAAAATGCACAGGTTGTTATATTTAGAAGAGGGGTAGTCAGCGAGCTGGCAGCGATCGGCCTGGCTAGTAAGCTCACCCGCCATTGCTGCTGCTGAAGAGACAGAGAAATTGATATCTTAAAGGGAAGGGTGTTGGGTGGGAGGTGCTGGAGGTCCCAGGGGAACTTGTCCAGGTTATTGTGATTGATGGACCCCTGTCTTGGGTATCAAGGTTGGATGGTAGTCTCCAGTAATTTCCTGTGCAGTAGATGGCTTTGCTCTTGATGACCGATAACATCCTATCACATGAATCTGTTGCTGGCATGAAATGCAAGGGCAATACAAAACCAAATAATTTATGGAGAATTCCAGGAATAAGGAATTGTTTTTCATTCAAGGACCTTAAATAATAATCAATCCATCAATATTTGGTTGTTCAGTGCAGGTTAGGATGGTCCAGAGCATATACCTGAAGCTTAGGGTACAGGGCATCGTACACTGTGGAAGGAATGCCAGTCCTTTGCAGGGTAATCATATATGTTGTCATATATTTACTTACGCACACACGAACAGGATGGTCAGTGAGACAGCATTGCCCAAACTGTTTACTTTAGCTACTACAGTAAAAAGAGCTGCAGGCTCTCTGCACTGTGTAGCTGCTGTGCCTCTCCAGAGGGTCCTGCCCTCCTCACAAAAGCCTCAACAGATGGCAGGCTGCAGCTCATGTTTGCCACCAACTTGGTGCATGGAAATGAAAAGGAGGCACATATGCATGTGTGCGCGCGCACACACACACACACACACACACACACACACACACACACACACACACACACACAAAAACTCAGCTCAGCTGGATGCATATTCAGACAACAGCAGCAGGAAGGTCTGATCATGGAAAAAATATTCCATTCTTGTTTTTGTTGTTTGTCAGCCCATGGTCCAGGAGTCCTGCCCTATCCCCCACTGCTCACTCCTTCACTCCAAGGTCTCCAGAGGTTACTTGGCTAAATCGAGTAATTTAATAATGAAACGAGAGGCAAAATCATATTAGCTATAAAACCAAACTAAATCCTTTAGTTTTGGTGAATTTGAGGTTATTATATAATTTCAATTAGTAACTCAACTGTGTGAAGAGTCCTGTGGAAACAGCTTCATAGCAGTTGTTTACATGGTTCGCAATTCTTTGGCTATAATACAAAGATGGATTTCTGCCCCCCATTTGGGGAATCCCTGGCTCTGTTTTACGGGAGAGGACAAAGAATTGAGGACAAATGTAGGTGAAGAGGTGGAGTGGGGCAGGTGCATGTGTGACTAACTTGCAGGAAACCCTAACTTGGCCTGGTGTGAGTGTAGTCTTCAGTCCTTCTCTGAACCAGCATGGTACCACAGAAACGAGCTTCACAAACGGTTCTTCCAGAACTGTTCTGGCAGACTGCACAAAGGCCTCTTTGTCCCACCACCCATTCCCATTCGCAAGAGCTGCGCCAGCACTGGAAGTGCAGCCCTCCATGTCTACTGCTGGAAGTGCTTTTTGCCAAGTGTTACTGGTGAGATGTCCCAAAGTGGTTCCTAGAACTGCCTTGTTTTCTAGAACTGTCTCTTGATAAGTTTAAAAAGGACACAAGATATAAACTCCCACATACCTTTTGCCATCTGCTCACAAACAAAAATGAGTCTGACCTTTGGATGGGTCAAGAAGACCTGGAGAGTGTTTACAGATGGACTGGCACTGCCAGTCAGCTGAGACAGATGAAAATGAAAAGAGTTTCTCCCTGTTGACATTGAAATTAGGTTTTGTAAGAATCCATCCTCCACGTCTTAAGGACACAACAGCCGTGCACCTTCCAAGTCACAAATACCATTGTGTAGTAAAGCAGTCTGTCTATGCATACAGATCCTAAAAGGTCTGTTGTTCAGTTTGGAATTACTGGGTTTTACTTTGGACTTCAACCTCCCCTAGGCTGTTGTAGCACAAAGATGTTGTTTAGTTAATACTTAATTTAATCCTGCACTGATGACATGTGCTTACCTGTCTGGGTTTGCCTCCTGTGATCACAGTGCAGTGTTTTCTAACGCAAAACTTTTCAGTGGAAGATGCTCTTCAGCAGAGGTGTTATTGTCATTATCTTGGAGACCTGCAGGGACTTTAGGGGTTACTTGGATGGCTTAGTAGACGGTGTATGAGTGGGTGACCTCTGTTTTCATTGCTGGATTTCATTATTCCATTGGTCGCTAGAGGCCCTTAATGTGAAAGAGTATTTAAACAATCATTCCAACATTCTGCTCACAGTTCCAAAGTTTTTAGTTTGTCTGTCGGGTTCTTTATTTGCCTTTTTGTTGGCCGGTTGTGTCGGCGTTGTGGTTGGGCTGTTTGGCTCTTTGAAGCTCCTGGGAAGAGATGTGTGATGCGTTTCAAATGAAGGGACTCCACTGACTGCACTCAAGAGAGCAGCCATGGCAACGACAGGCTGCCTGTAAGATTTACAAAACCCCTGTTAGGAGTTTTCAAACAAAACTTACTGTGGGGTCCTTTCCCAGCTTGCAGCAATGTCCTTATTCTGGATTCTTTCTTTCAAAACAGTCTTGTGCTTGTTGTCTTCTTGAACCTGCTTACTAGACCGCCTGTGGAATGGGCCTCATGGGACTAAAAGCCTCCACTATAAATTTCATCTTTGGTGATGGAATCTGCATCAGTTTTCCAGTGCCTTTTGTCTAAGACAATCAGAAAGGCAGCTGACTGCGGAACACACCTTTGTTTTAAACAGTTCCTATTATGTGTCATTTCCTTGGACTAAGAGAACATTTTATTGGCCATTCCCTTTGGGCGAGCTAACCTTCCAGAAGGCCAGGCATAGTAGCGAGGTGCAGTTGCCTATAGCTAAAAATGAACAAAAAGGGCACTTTGTGTGCAGCTTAGGAGTTTTTTCTGTCAAATGACCAAGGTTTTGCCACCAGCTGCACATAATGACCACCCCCAAGGGTGGTAAGCCTATAAAACAAAAGCTTTCATACAAGCTCACCCTGCAAATGCTAGGGAGGGGAATAGGTGAGCATTAAAGTAAGTCAGGAATGTGAGAACCAGGATACCTATAGGTTCCGTTGCTGTTTCAAGGCACTCGGCAAGTCTGTCCATCTACCTGACCTTCGAACTGGTGATGTGGGAGTGGTGTAGCAGCCTGTGTGAAGACAGGCATTGACATTCTTGCTCAGTCAATGTTTTGATCCCAAGCCTCTGAGTTTTTAGCCATTTATCCAGATGATTGTTTTACTAAAGCCATTCAGATCAAATGCTGTGTAGAAGAGCACTACAGTGGAACCTCACCCCAGCCCATATTCGGAAACCTTCAAACACATCCCCTTTCATTATGCAGGCTGCTTCACTCAAACTGGGGAAAGAGCTGCCTCTTGCAGAAGAGTTGTGTTTTTGGAGTAGCCACACTATCATCCAGGTGCTTGCTGTGTTGCCAGGGGCAAGGAGTTCATGCCTGCTAAAATATCCTCAACGTAAAGGCATGACCATTAGCTGGACAAGGAGAACACTCCTAACACCCAGTATGTTCAGGCACTATAGTTGAAAAGCAGAGCATCTGGAGGTTTTTTTCCTGTGCACATTTACTGAGGTTGAGCAAACACAAGCGAGGACAGTATGGTCCTATTGGGCATTAACTGTGCATGGTGTAACAGCCCCGGTGTAGTACACAACAAGCCAGGCCACAATGTTAATCATTGTCCTTCTGCCCAGGCCAGGTGGCTTTTTTCTTCTTCACACATCTTGTTTTTTTTTCCCCCCCTTTTTCTGTTCTCTTCCTCCAGTGTTTTGTTTCCACAGGACCAAAATAATGACTATGCATTGTAGCTATTCTTTTTTATGGAACAATTGAGGAATAGCTGGGAAAACAATAGTGGAATTGTTTTTTTGGAGAACCAAAAGCTTGCTTCAGGAGTCCAGAAGTGGTGTGCAGATGTTTCAGGGATAAAACAACATGACACGTGTGCATTTACCTCTATTCATTTCTTTTGGCTGACCACCTGGGAATGTCTCCTACATCAGGTTCTCAGTCCTGGATACAAAAGCAGGTGCCCGCTGTGTTTTTCTCAAGTAAAGTGCCTTGATAAAGTACTATCGGTTACAGATCATATCAGTGCATAAATAAAACTGTCATTTAAAAACTCAATTAATTGCTTTATTTTTCTCCAAAGTTCTGTCCAGTTATGGGGATTATGACTGTTTATGGTGAGTGGCAATCTAAAATGACCTTTGCTTGGTTAACCCACACATTTTTTTCTTAGCTGTTAGTCCAAAAAACAGAATAGAGAAATACAGGGGGAAGGCAAGCTTTGCACTTTCCGCTTTACAGAAGCTCGTCCAGTTGAGCACTTCTGCCGAGACTCCAGGCAACCCCTAGAACCGAAGTTTAAGAGATGTGCAGTGCTTTTGCTGGAATCCCTCCTTGAGCTGCGAGTCTCTGGATCACATCCAGCCAGGACCATGTGCAGCCGCAGTGAAAACATGGCCCTTTTTTTTTTTTTTTTTTTATGAAACAAGTGACTGACTGACTGTTTTTCTCCTTTTCCTTCCTGCTGAGTCTTCAGGAAATGTCCTGCTGGATCATGCTTTATTCCTCACTTTCCAGGGTTTTACTCTTGTAGCTTTTTTCCTATTACCAAAATACCTGATGTCAAAGTTTGTCTTCAATGAAGATGAAGTGTTTAGATGCTGTAGTGTTTGAGGCCCATACCCAAAACAGTGTGCTTCCGTTCTGATGTTGAGATAGAAGAAAACATGCCAAAAACATTGTTCTGCTACATTCAGGACTCAGTCAGCTTTATGGAGCAGAAATCCAGTCCACTCCTAATCAATTCCAAATCAATAGGTGGTTCAGTACACAGTGGGCTCTTGTGGAAAAGCTGTAGAATTCCTGTGTTCATGATTACGAAGGTACTACGTACGCATGACCCCCCTGTCTAATCCAGCTGGGACACCAAGTTACACAGTCATGCTTGTATTTTCCTGGTGAATATGGCTAGGAAGGCATTGATCACAGGAGATCCTAATATCTGTGTATTATTGCAGGAATTTTCAAGGGTCTGAAGAAGCGGTGATTTGAGGTACTGAAAGTGTCAAAGACCCCCCCCAATTCTAGTTAAAGGTGAATTAGATTGATTCCCACAATAATCATCAATAAATAGGATCTCTTTAGTTCCATACCATTTAGTCTTATCTGCAAAGAAGTGCATTCTCCTCCAGTGGATTCTATGTCATTTTCAAGACCTCAAAGAAGCTGGCATGAAAAAACAGAGCCAGGAGGTACTGCTTATAAGTCCATGGCTCACAAACACAATGCTGTGTCACTAGCCAGGGATTAGTACTCCGGTATGAACACCAGCCATTCCCCACCCTTCATTGATCTGGCAAGCGAAACAGGCACGCCGCCTGCATGTAACACACTGATGGGTGTTTGGGGAGACAAAGGTCAACTGGACCTCACTGTATGAAGGTCTACAGCTACCCCATCTCCCTCCAAAATCTTACCACAGCAGGGCAAACTGAGATCAGCACATCAGATTTGTTGTACCAGATCCAGCCCATCCAGGGAATGGATAAGTGGAGCCTGCTTTGTGTAGCAGAGATCCAGTGGCACATGGCACTTGGTGTAGGCAGCGTTTGTACATTATTCATTTTACAAGGTAGAAATATAGACCCCAACTTATGTGCAACCTACCAGCAGTTTTTCACCCTGAGACCATTACTTCTGATAGGCAAGGGTTCAAAGCTACTGAGCAAACTGTCTGCTGTGGGTTATAAGAGTATTGCTGCCTTGATACTTAGGTTCAAATTGAACTATTATTATAAATTGTTAAATTATACAGACAGAAAAAGATGTAAGAAATCTTGGCAGAGTTTGCTTGTCTTTGTGAATTGATGTAATAAGAGAAGGGAAATCTCTGGTTAATCTGATGATCATAGGCAGTTTAGTGAGGCTTTGCACAGCTGTATGTCACTGTCTCAGTGGAGTAAAGCAACATGCTCTGTTGGCTTTGGAGGAGGACTGGGTTGTGACCCCAGGGATAGCATTGCTTATACAACCTCCACATCTCTTACCCCAACTGCACCCTGATGCCACTGGCCTGCTTCTCTGCTGAGGGAGGGGCACACATGTTCTTCCTAATCTCAATGTAATATCCCTCTTAATTGCAGCATGGGATTAGATTCTCTGCTTCACAGAATATTTTGCAATGGTCAGTCTGGCCTTATATGGAAATTAAAAGGCCTTGCACTGACATTTTTTGCATTCAAAGAATGACAGAAAAGTAATGGACTGAGGTGGAAGACACAGTATGTTAGATTTGTGTGATGGCATCAGCATAGCACCAGCAAATTATTCTAGCTACACAGTAGGAGACAGATGTAGTAAATGAAAAACTGAAAGCTTCTTAGTGTGAGCAGGTTTACTGGCATGATCTATTGGGGTTGTAACAAAAATGTGAAACTCTAGGCTCTTGCTTCTCTGTGGGGTTTCTCACTCTCCCTGGACTTCTTATTTGTTTAATAGCAGCCCAACCTGAAAGATCAGCAAAGGTAAACATGACCTCTCAGAATTAGAAATGATAGATCTTTTCTTATTTTACTTTTTTCTCCCGTCATGCATTTCATGTTTGAGTTTAGTGGCTTTCAGACTACTGAACCGTTTTTATAATAGTGGTTATTTATTTGTTTGTTTGTTTGTTTGTTTATTACGGAAATTATTTTAGGTCAGTTTTAGAAGACTGTTTCTTACTGTAGTTACAGTAACAAAGAAAATATTCTTATCATAGTTAAAGAAAAGCTGTTGAACATTGGTAGCCAGTAAACCAGTTTTGTAAAACCACTGTGATCTTGTTGACCTTGTCTTCTTGATGTAATCTGTGTTTTTTTTTTTTTTTTTTTGGAGGCATCTTTGCAGGGTTGCAGTTTGCACCCTGGGTGCCGACATGAGTTTAATGGATTCAATCACTTTGCAGCTCCTCCGAGAGTTGAAGCATCCCAACGTGATTGCCCTCCAGAAAGTGTTCCTGTCCCATAGCGATCGCAAGGTGTGGCTCCTCTTCGACTATGCCGAACATGACCTCTGGGTACGTATGGGACACAGACCACATGGGTTTTGGGGCCTGTTGTCAAAATGGTCATCTCTGAAAATTTTGCAGGAAGAGTAGCCCATGAACCCTGCATTTGTAAGATCATAGCACATGTAAGTATTCAGCTTAGATTTGCTGTGAGGATGTTCATAGATGTGTTTTAGATTTGGATATCTTTTGTATTCACTTTGGGAGGTGAAGAGTTTAGTGAATAAGAAACTAATTCTTATGAATTGCAGTTGGTAAGTTCAAGTCTGGGGTGAAACCTCTCTGTTCTACTGGGATGTTTTATGTAAATTTCTCCACAAAATTACTATATTGCTTTTAATAAAGTTGCTTACCTAATGTATAATGATAAAAGACTGCTGCATGTAGAGCAAATGTATGATGATAATCTTGTAAAAATATTCTTAAGCTTGTAGTAATAGCTTTTTATAACTCAGTAATGAAGCATTGTACCTGTTAGTAATATCAGTATTGCTAAATGAAGATGGAAATATTAGCAGCTGTAATGATAGATATTGAGTTAGGTGTTCATAGTAACTGTAATATAATTACCTGTGTTTTAATAGTAGTTGTAATAGTATTAAATTATAATGTGCATTATGCATTTACATTTGTTTTATGACATTTTTTATTTCACTTTGTCGTTTTCAGCACATTATAAAGTTTCATCGAGCCTCTAAAGCAAACAAGAAACCCATGCAGCTTCCTCGAGGAATGGTGAAATCACTGCTGTACCAGATACTGGATGGCATTCACTATCTCCATGGCAACTGGGTGCTGCATAGAGATCTGGTGAGTATCTCCCCACCAAATAATATAGCCAGATTTTACATTAGAGATCTCATCCACGATACACATCTGCACTATGTACTTTGACAATAATTGGATTACAGGCTTGTGTGGAGTAAAGGAATAAATATTGGTGATCTCCAGGTATTCTCTGCCTTTATAAGAGTCTTATGTTTTTTTAATTTTACAGTATGTAAATACATTCTTACTTTTGACCCCTTGTGCTCTTATAAGAGGAGAGGTGTTTCAGAAGCTTGACACTGGATAAAGCTGTCAGCTTAAATATAACAACAAAGCTCAGTGTTTCAAAGCTTTTTAAACTTTGTTGGAGACATTTTAGTTGTGAACTTATAAAATCTGGTATGTTGATACTTAGCCAAATTTAGCTGAGGTTCACTTGTGCTCCAAATTACACTTTGATTAAGGTTTTTTTTTTTGTCTTTTTTACCCATCATCTTTCACTCCTTGTTTGATGTCCGTGGAGAATGGTTCACTATTGATGCAGTTTTTGCACAAGTTGTGGACAACTTTATTCGGTGAGAATAAAGTGTGCGTTTAACTGCTTGTTAATCATTGCTTATGGGCTCATGGTGCCTTTGTGATCAATAAAATGGTGGTGACTTCCTGGTTAAGACTGGCTGTCTCAGTTTGAGTTGTAGATTACAGGTTCAAGAACTCGTTCTGTGTGTGTGAGTGAGTTCAGTTCCCGTTATCGGCTCTGCTACCATCTTGTTTCTCCACAATCCTTTGTTGGGAAGAACAACGTGTGATAATGTGTAATGTGTTATCTACCTGCCTATGTAACCAGCATGGACTGTCACTTCTCACCTCAGTATCAGTAGGTTCTGGCAGTGGCTTGGGGGTATAACCTTTCTTGGCCACTTACATCACTGGCGTGACACATGCTAGCGTGGATGCATGCTCTTTACGGTCTTCTCATTTGTAGTGACTGCAGTTCCCCTGAAATAGACATAGCCTTAATAAGCAAAAGTCCTTTTATGAAAAATTTTCTCCTATTGTTCATATCTTTTGTGCTGCAGAGAGCATTTCTGCAAGTTTTATAGCTGACAGCTCATTTTTATTTTATTTTTTTTGCACTTGGACAGACTGTATAGTATACAGTCACTTTAATACCCCTCACTTTGACAGAGCAACAGTTAAAATAGGAGCCTGCATTCTCCCCCATCCATTAGAGGCCTCACTGGGTTGATGGAGTGCTGTCACTTGAACAGGCAGTTGGGCCTTGGCAGATGCCACAAATCAAAGTCCATCACTGTGGAGAAGCAGGTCTGCTAGCTGCACGGGTTGTCAACTACTGCATCTATCATCTGGGGTGCATTATGTAAATAGTGATAGATCCATTGTTCAGTTGCTGCCAGATCAGGATGCGGTGATGCAAAGAATTGGATTAAAAAATAAGCCAGTGTTTAACCCTGAATTTTTCTTATATGAGCCGGAACAGTACTTTTGTACACTACAGAAGAACACTTCATGCAGTAGATAAATTATCTAAGATTTAAATGCCTATTTTTCAAATGCTTAGAAACAGTGTAAAGAACAAGGACTGTATTGGATGAACACACTAGATGAACATACTGTTTTATTAAATTTAACACTTATGATTTATATTTGTTTTGGCAAGCCATCAGAGGATAAAATCACAGCAGCACAAGGCATGATTCCAGCTAGCCGAGTTACATCTGTATAATGGTTTAAAAGTCATGGAGAGTTCAGAAATCCCCCTTCTTGTTGTTTTTAAACCTAGCTGGGTTTTTTTTCAATTGACATGTATTATTTTTTCCAATACAGATAGGTAACTTTTGATCTGTTGTTTTTTGTCACTGTCTGGTAACCTTTAAGCAATGTAGTATTTTTTTTCTATTATGTAATCACAGTTTAATGAACTGTTTGCAGTGCACGTTGTAGTGAATGGGTTTGTAGTTGAGACTGAAGGCTTCTCTTTCTATTCAAAGTAAAACAAGCTCACTGACTTGAAAAACTCAACTATAATTCAATTTCAGCAGCATTTTTTTTGCCATTGCTCTTGCTGCTACACAAGCTATACAATATCAGTATCGGTAATACAATTTTCCAAACAGATGGAAAAATACAGAAACAGTTTGCAAGAAGAAACTATTGAAACCAAAACAAGCAAGAGAGATGAAAGGATAAGGCAAACATTCAGAACATACTAATGCTATGGTTGTTTCCAGTCTCATCTAATGCTTGAATTTAACTGTAACTGTGGCATTAAAGCGCAGTGACCATAGGAAGATGTGCTAATGCTTAATAAGAGTATGAGACCTCCAGGCAGATGCTTAGACCACTTTGTGGTCAAGCCTCCCGTTTATATCCTACCAGTCCCCAGTGGCAGCTCCTTGATGAAAAAATGTACCAAAAAATTTTTTCCCCAAAGAGCCTTGTATTGTTTTTCTCTACTGAGGTCAAGACCTCTTATCTCAGAACTGTTTCTTCCTGCCTTGAATGGCTCTCTTTTGTTTTTTTTGTGCCCCAGACATAATTTTTTCACTCAAAGTTCATATCTAATTGTTAGCCAAGGCTAAAGTAGTGTAGTCAATGTGCTCTCCCACTCCGTAGGGTTCCGGCAATTGTGTTTTCATTTGTGAGCTGGCGTGTGTGTTGCCTGCTTGTTTGTTGCAATACAGTTTCTTATTAAAAGCTGTTTATCCATCTCTGTGCACCTCTGTAGCCATGACCAGTATTGATATTGTAGCTCGTGTAGCAGCATTGGCAGTGAGGTGGAGGGGACCTGGTAAAAATTGCTACTACAAATAACACCCAAAGCTGTTTTACAGACCATCTGTTCCATAAAGAATTAAATGGATATTGGGTTTTTAAAGTCAATGATTTTGTTGTTTTACTTTGTATAGAAAATGCTTTTGTCCAAAAGGATTATGCAGTTTCCTGGTTCCATCCCAAAACTGTTGTCTAACATTTAGCTTCCACTTCACCTTAAAAATGACACCTGTTAATATTTTCATTTTTTCCTAAAGCAAGACTGATGGCCATAAAGTGAAGTTCGCAGTATAGCCTTGGCCCACAGAGCAGCTGGGCAGGCCCCTTTGAGCTGAATTACAGCGTCATGTGTATTGGAGAGAGGATCACCGTGGGTTTCCTCCTGCTCCTGCGAAGCAGGGCTCCCTGCACCTGGGAACAGTTTGTGGTCAGCTACTGAGGGTGTGTTGTGGTGCCAACATGTTGAGGCCTCAGGGTTGTTCATTTTACACAACCGTTGACCCCAGTGCCATCGTGGCATGTGCTGTTGTAGAAATCTCCCACCCCACCTGCCACCAATTCAGTGATGTTTATGCAACAGGCTTCATCCCAGCTCACACAGCACTGGTCAGACTTTCAGTAGCCTTCGTCCAGGATTTCAGGGGTGTCTCCTTTTTCACATCGACCAGCCTGTCAAGTCACATCAGTAAAATGTCAATGAGCTCGACACTGGAGTCATCACAGCAGTGTTAATTCACCAGTGTTCTCTCAGGTGTTGGTAAGAGTGCAGGTCATTTTCAGTTGAAGACTTGACATGAAAACAGGTGTGGATGTATATGAATGTATATGAATACATGTACGTGTATATGAATGAATAAAATCTATCATTTAAGGCTATAAACATCCTTGCATGGTGTACTGACTGGTTATAGCCTTGAATCTCTTATTATTTGCCCGCACAAGAGATTGTTTAAAAACTGAGGTGGACAACGGTGTAAACAAGATGGCGCATCACTGAATCTATTCAGTTTAATTGACCTTTTACATTTATAATGCAATTCAGTTTCTGCAACTCCCAGAGTGTGGTGCAACGTGCAGATACGGAATATTAAGCTGCTACACAAATGAAGAGAAACCTCAGGACAAGCAGCAGCTCTCGATTCCTTGCCAGGAAGCCAAGTCACCGTAGCGACAAAGCAAGCAAAAGTGAGCTGCCAGTCGACTGCAGATGAACTGCAGCGGCTGTCAGCAGAATCGCTAATTCTCTGCACGCCCAATAGATGCAGCCATGACTTAATCATGAGATGCAGGGAGGGAGGGTGAGAAAATGGCATCCAGGAGAGACAGGACACAGAGACTAAATTAGTAATGAGCCTTGGGTACATATGAAGTGGCCGTGCAGCTGCGTCCTAACAGCGCCTCGCACGGCCTTGATCAGACTCAAATATGCATCCTGTGTGATACAAACATTTTCCAGCATGCTGGCTTGAAGAAACAAGATTGGAAGCCAATTTTTTTTTTTTTTTTTTTTTTTAAATGGCTGACATTCAAAAGCAGAAGACTGAGGAAAGCAGCAGTAAAGCATACAATACGATAATGTGTAATGTGTGTGTACCTGTAGTAGCCGAACCAGTTTCTACATCCGCTCTGTTCAGGCAGTTGTTTTGGTTAAAGAGTTTTCTGCGATTAAAAAACGCAATGCAAAAGCAAGGAACAAAGACTGCAGCGCTGCCCATTAGCTCTGCTGTCTGAAATCATCCAGATCTAGGCACAGTCACTTGGGTTTGAAACAAGCCTTGTTTACTGTGTTTGATGACAGAAGTGTCTTGTTTTGCGTTCAAATAATAGAGCTCATTATTATTGCTGTTCCCATGGCAACCGACTGCCTGCACAGTTAGACATATTAGGTTTGCAGTCAGAAGCTAGAACTCATGGGGAGCCCACTGCAGTCTGGACACTGAAACCGGGTGTTGTCTTTGCAACAGGTGAACATGGGTACTCTGACATCAGAATCAGCTCTTTCATCGGTACTGAGACCAGGTTTCACCAGAGTCCCTTTTTTTCAGAAACTTTTCACAATGCATACAAAATTAACACAATTCCAACACATGGTGCTTTCATTTTTTTTCCCTGAAAGCCAGCCTGTTTTATTAGGCCTTAGTGTTAAGATGTTCAGAATTGATGATTTTTGATCTCTTAATGATCCAGTTAAACTACCTGGTAGTCTTTGCCTCTCCATTAGCCTTCATCTTCATAGTAGCTGATGAAGGGGATTTGGGCTCTTCCTTATATGAGGAAACCACAGATCTGGCCCAGGCTGCCATGCCACATAGCCTGACATCCGCCATTGAGGGGTCTGCACTTCTTTACCAGAAACCAGCAGGGCACTGCCTCTACCTGAGTATGCCTGTTTGTGATGTGGTCTAATGTGCAGTTTTATTTATGTTACTGCACATTGAAGAGCTCAATTTTTACATATTCAGGCTCTTATGATGTTTTGGTTGTATATTATTAGAGGTTATACCACCACCTCCCCCCACCATTACTATCACCAGTCAGCATTCACCACCTTGGCCCCCATAGGTCAACTTTTTTGTTGTAAATCTTGATCGGGTGAAATATGTCTAAATATTATACAGAGGTCCCTTCTACATAAGACTAAAATGCTCTGAATTTGTGTGTTTCTCTGTTACAGAAACCAGCCAATATCCTGGTCATGGGGGAGGGTCCCGAACGTGGACGAGTCAAAATTGGTAAGCATGGCAGAGTTTCTTCAGTCAGTTGTTTGTTCAGAGTCTGTCCAGCCCTAGATTAAAGAGAAGGAAGGTATTAAACATGAGAAACTATAGTGTGAAGGTTTTGGGCCTAATTTCTGGCACTGTCACATGGATTTTCAAATCTCTTTGGAAAGTGGCTACAGCCAGAGATCGCTCCCACATAACCGTTACCCTGTATGTACACCACAGCAGTAAAGCAGTAAATCTTTTGGAGTGTTGATGTTTGCATTATACTCAGCCATTGATCACTTTTATACACTTCTTTTAACTCTCTGAATTAAAATGCCACCTTCACTGTACACTTAGGTGGCATTATGTGTTTTTTCACAGACCTGTGATGCTATGGGCTATTTTTACCTTGTGAAATTCTCTGTTGGATATTAGCGATATTATCTTCATGCCCAGAGAAATGGCCTCATATCACTGAAGGAGCTGTCACAGCTGTCAGTGTGCTCTGGTACTGGTTGTTGCATGATGCAATGAGGTGCGCTTGACTACAGTGCCCTTCCCAGTGGCTGCCCCACCCATCCAAAAGGGACAGCACTGCTCAACAGCTCTCTGCTTCCCTATTGTGTACCTTATTAGATCATGGAGTATTTTTATTTTTTAATTTCTTGAAAACTTATCTTAAGACTCTTCCTTAATCCATGTACCTACACAAATATTCTGAGTCAAATGAATCACCGATTTCAACTGTTGCCACACATCTGTGGACTTTAAGTTAATTGAGTTCAAGGTCACTCCTGAAGACACCATGCCCACCAAGATTTACCTTCCTCCTTTGTATTCCTATCCAATATGAGTGGTCTCAATCCCTCTTGGATCTTTGATACGAATGAAGCCTGTTTATCAGTTGGACTGTAAGGTGAGCAGTAGTTAATTTTTCGATTAGAGTTTCCTGCTTGCACTCAAAGGACCCAGGTTTAAATCCATTTTCTTGCTGTAGCACCACTCAGCAAGATGTCCATCGGTCTAGTAAAGTGATGCCCAACTGTATCCATGGACCAGTCACTGTAAAGTGGCTTAACATTGTATGAAGAAGGCTGTCAGCATAATATTAACCTCATTTATTAACATGTACATCATCTGTTGGCAAGAAACAAGGTACATTCTGTGTTTTTATATGCAGATATGCAGGTGGTTTTCCAGTTACAACCACTTACACATTGTGATGATTGTTTTGTTAACCTTATTGTATTATTTTCTCAGTCCTGGGGTTTGGTCATGCCTACCAATAACCACCCCCATGTGCTGCATGATCACATCTGCTGGTTACACTCCCTCAAGGCACCGTATTGTTATTGTTTGTGTCTTACTCAGGGTTTGGGTGTCTAGCAGTGATTGCAGTTTGTTTACAAACTTTTCGTTTGCGATTCCCTTAAAGTTGTCTTTTGTTTAAAATCACTAGCAAGTGGAAAAAGTGACTGTTCTGGTGGTCCTGAAAAGAAAAAACAAAGGTTTAGAAATGAAAGTGAAAATAGTAGTGCAGCATGAAAATGAAAAATGTGTATAATATTATTATTGCTGTACTGTATTTGTATGCTTTTTCTGTATTTGTTCTCTTTAAAGATTAATAATGTGTGAAATTTGTGGAAAAAAATAACAATGCAGTACTCATGCATATTTGCTGCTAGTATATGTTTATGGTTCATATAATGTAAAGGACTTTCTGACCAACAATCAGTTTTGTCTGAAGTGTATCCTGTTGTAAGGTGTGGACCGCCTGTGCATATAAAATCTCTCCTGTTCAATGGTTTTAATCAATTATCTGATTTCCATCTAAGTTGTTGCTGCCATCGTGACCTGATGTGCTCACCCGGCCTGGTTCTGTTGAGATATCAGGCTCACCAGGCTTGCAGTCACTGTGTATAAATGTGACATCATGTGCAAAGATGTTGATGTTTCAACACAGTTTTGACTGTTCTCCTCTCTTCCCGGGGCGCACTACAGCGGACATGGGCTTTGCTCGCCTCTTCAACTCTCCCCTCAAGCCCCTGGCAGACCTGGACCCCGTGGTGGTGACCTTTTGGTACCGAGCACCAGAACTGCTCCTTGGGGCAAGACACTATACCAAAGCTATAGGTGAGCATGATGCCTGTAGAGGGCTAGGAAATGACAAGTCCTCTCATGTTGTGTCGTCGCAGTTTCGAGGACCGAAGGAGGCCATGTTAGCATCCATAATCACTAACTACTAACCTCTAACCACTGATTATGGTTCCTTGTTTATAAGATGGTTATACTGTCAGCCTTTCCTGAAGTGTGTATTGGGTTTTGTGGGTTTGGCTGAAAAACAGGCCCCATGTAATTTCTTTAGTGTTCACGTGAGCATATGAGAAGTTTATTGCATAAGATAGTGAGTCCAAACTTGTTAATGACCTTGGTATAAGGGTCAGTGTTTCCTAGAGCATAACGGACTCAGTGGGTGACCTGTTTGTCATTTGGAGAGATTGTGGAAATCGTCAGCAGTGCTCATTACATCAATGGCCTCATCAATAGGTCTCCTGTCACACATATTGATATCTGTGCATTCAGCTCCATTTAGCTTCATTTGTTTCCCATAGCCGAATGGAATAAATTATTTTATAAGCTAATAAAGGCCAATTTGTAGTCATGTGTGCACAGTCAGAATTTGAGAATACAGTTCTTTAGGAGACTGTAGAAGTTTGGAAGTAGAACAGTCTGCTTGGTGATGGAGATATAGCAATGATGTTCTCTGAGTTGATCTCTGAGAGGAGGTTCGCAGCAAAGCTCAGTTACATTGTTGTTAGGGCCTGAAGACTGAATAACTTTTGTTTCTCTCAGATATCTGGGCAATCGGCTGCATCTTTGCAGAGCTGCTGACGTCTGAGCCCATCTTCCACTGTCGCCAGGAGGATATCAAGACCAGCAATCCTTTCCACCATGACCAGTTGGACAGGATATTCAGTGTTATGGGCTTCCCAGCAGGTTTGCCACAATATAGTGGGCAAGGGATCACCTTTCCTCTCTGAAAGCTCAACCTATGCATTCAGAGTTGTCAGTAGAGCATTTACTGACCCTTGAGACTACTTACACATTTTATAGTAACTGATGGACAGCCTATAGCATCAGGTACACAAAATGAGGTCATGCATGATGTCATTGTGGAAGACAGAGTCATTTTATTTTTTGTTCCCAAAATTTGGAATCACAGAGTTTGCATTTCAGTCATAATTCGGCTAATATTCACTGATGAAAGGTTCGTATCTGGCTAAAATACAAAAATTAGATCAATATGAATCACTGCATATGGGTAGTAGGTATTGTAATTTTCCATCACATACAACTAATAAAATAGTTTCACACATTGTTTGAAATGTGAATACTTCAAATAGTTTGAATAGTTTCACACATATTTTTGACTCAAGTGGCCTCTCGGTAATGTCTGTCTTATAGCCTTATTGATCTCTGCTGTTCTGTGTGGATTGTGCTTCCATGTTGAATATTAGTCAGATAGACAAGTTGATTCTTTACACAACAGGGGGAAATAGTCATTGCTGCTGCGCTAACCAGCATGCAATGCTACATCCTCTCAGGTCTAAGAGACTGTTGGTGGGCCGCACAACCTAAGAGGTAGCACAGTGCTGCATACTGAAATTATGCTCATTCACCTTTGGGCACAGTCCGGCTGGCTTTCGTTGAAACCTTGATAAATATTTCAGACGTTTCTGAACAAAAGTGACTGAAAAATATGTTTGCCTCAGAGTATTATTGCAATGTCGAGTGACAGTATGAGCAGTTAGTGAATTTCTCTTCTCCATGGATACAAAGACCTTAGTGTTGCTGAGTTGTCTTGTATTCTCAGCTAATCCAGACCTTCACAATCTACATCTCGCAGATAAGGACTGGGAAGACATTCGGAAGATGCCAGAGTACCCCACACTCCAGAAAGACTTCAGGAGAACAACGTGAGTGTGAGCTGTGATGCCTCCAGCCCTCTTTTGTTTTCCCTGCCAAGACTCATCATATATAACAGCCTGTGTCATTTTCTTCTTTACTGATGAGTTTATTTTCATACTTTTTTTTGTGTGTTTTTCTGATATGCAGGTATGCAAATAGCAGCCTCATCAAGTATATGGAGAAACATAAAGTAAAACCAGATAGCAAAGTTTTTCTACTGGTGGGTCCTTCAAAACTTTTCCTGCACATTGGTATGCTTGTGTTTATGTCTGTTTCTTTTTGTGTATGTGTTTTGGATATATGGATGAGTGTGCATTTTTTCTATACTGCAGATTTGAATTGTACTTGATTTTAAAAGTTGGGGGGAGGTTATAAATTATAGTAGTGCATTTAAATGTAGTCCAAGGAAATACTATAATCATAATCCAGTTAGCAGGCATGGATTTAAAGCCACAATGAGAAGAAAATTTGTTTGTCGACTTTTTTGATTTAATGTTACATGACATCCCTCCTTAGCTGCAGAAACTACTCACAATGGACCCCACCAAAAGGATCACCTCTGAGCAGGCTTTACAGGATCCGTACTTCCTGGAGGACCCGCTGCCGACATCTGAGTGAGACACCGCAACAGCATTCTCTCAAACTCACAACAAAATGGTGTAGAATTTTCCAGTCCAGTGTAATTTAAGTCCAGATCATATGCAGGTTTTTTTGGAGTATTATAAAATGATAATATTTAAAGAAATATCCCTTTGTCCAAATTCTAGTAGAAATAAAACACAAAACCTCTTCTGGGAAAGTAGGATGTTTCAGTAAATGTTATTTACGGAAATTATTCTTATTTGATTATTGTCTTCTGCAGTGTGTTTGCTGGATGTCAGATACCCTACCCAAAAAGAGAATTCCTAAATGAAGATGAGCCAGAGGAAAAAACAGAGAAGGTGAAGCATCTTCCATGGTCTATTTCAATTGGTAGGACAATGGGGGTATTGATATGTCACTGAGATTAGTTGTCATGTGTTGGCTTCTTTTCATATTTCAGATTACAGTAGCTTCCAGTTTCCTCTTTCTATTCCGAAAGAGGGATCAGTAGCAGTTGGTCCCTGTGACCGTTCTCATAAATTTTACTTTTCTGATGTCTGAATGACTGAATATTTTTGCATGAGGACCAGGGGGAGGGTCAGGTTTTTCAAGCAAAAGCCAAAACGGGAATTAAATTTAAAATGTGAAATGTTGAAATTTCACAAAATTTCTGAGATCAGATGGTGTTTGGCCATCACATGTTGACTCCAGTACCACAGCACTGATACAGCTAAAAAGCTATCAGCACATCATTTGGCGCAGTTTTTCAGTCCACTTGAAGGAATGACAGAAATAACTGAATCTGTGTGGTTGTGACCATATTTTTAGTAGGCAAATAAACCCAAACAAATTGCCCCATCCGTTGTACCAGTTCTACTCCTTTGGCATTGCTTAACTGTTTGGGTACCACTTACTGTTATCTCCTGCTTAGTTCCTCCGGCCTCTTGCCCTCGTGTAGCTGGCTTCACGTTGTTTCGTTTATGTTATGTTTTGTGTAAACTTCCTAACTGCTGGAGTCAAACCAGGTTCATTTCTAATCATCTGGATTCATTTTTATGAAGCTGGCCCTGGTACAAATGGCACAAATGAAAACTATATTGTGCTTCATTTGCTGCAGTTGTGCTGTAAAAACAAAATAGCAGAAATTGTAGTTTGCATTAAAAATGAAACTATTATTTTTGGACTTTGGCATCCTTCTGCCCTCAGACAGGCTCAATTTTTTGTGCTGTATTTGTGCAGCATAAAGTAATATTTTTTAGCTCTTTTACATTTTGGGGACCTAACGTAACTTTTAGGTTGCTGACTGATACCATAGTTCGAAAATAATAATTTCTGTTATGTTTAAACGGGGCACAAATTATAGTTTTAACACCACAACACAACATAAATGTAGCCAAAACAAAATTTAAGGGACTATTTGTTCGTGCCAATTGCAGGGAGGGAGTTTGACAGAATTGCTGGATTTACTAAAAAGTTATACATTACAGTTTTCATAGCATGAATTCTTAAGATATAAATTATCCTAATCAAAGATTTGTTGAATGTTTTACATGGTGATGAGGAAGGGCTGAAGATCAAGTCGTACTGGGTGGGGGTGTTTTCATTGTTTCAAAGTTACAGCTGCAATCTGCTGCATGTGTAAGCGCCGCTTTGAGCAGTTTTTTTAATCCACCGCCACTATTTGTTTCTGTCAGATATTTATTGTTCCTGCTTCCAGAAAACCCAGACTCTAATCCCTGTTTCATTTTGCATACCCCACACAGAACCAGACACAGCAGCAGCAGCACCAGCAGACAGCGGCGCAGACCCAGACGCAGACGCAGCAAACGGCCACCCAGCAGGCACCCTCGCAGCAAAGCTCTGCACAGACCAATGGCACTGGGGGAGCAGCAGGGACAACAGGGACTGGGGGTCTGCCCCACGGCCAGGATCAGGGGCCACCAAACAAGAAACCTCGCATTGGGCCCTCCGGGGCTACCTCAGGCACTGGAGTCATGCAGTCCGAGTACCAGGTGGGGCCCTTGGGCACTGGGGTCAACCATCAAGAGTAGTCAGCAGCTTTCTCCCAGTTTCACACCTATTTGAAAGACTTCTTTTATTCTTATTATTCTCATGCACTCACACAGTACAAAGACAAAAGCCCTCCTACGTATTTCTCTGAATTGTCTGCGGCATCTAGAAAACCCATTTGAAAGCTAGGTGAAGATGGGGAAGAACATGCAGCTCAGCGTGAGCCATCAGTGGTTTCTGCTGTGCCACTGTTTTGCTCACTTGGTTGTTCAAACAGTTTGCCAGTTACTGCTCAGGTGCCCATCCCAAATGTTTAGGGATTATTGTAAATGCAAGCACGCATCTGCATTTTATTGGTACTTTATAAAGAGAGCTAATTTACTTAATCCTTTTTCTGGCAAGTGTGAATCAATTTAAAGAAGTTCTTTGCGGTTGTGGCAGTCTGAGGCCTGAAGAGAATTTGTTTGGTAGCTGTCATACTGGTCTTGGAAAAGAATTTTGGAGCTACAAAACTATTACTACTAACTACTTCCTCATCTGCTGACATTTGTTTTTTGGCTCAGAATTTTAGAGAAAAAGCAACTTGACAGCAACTTTGTTTGGATTTGGCTCATGCAGCCAAGGGTGTGACCTACATGTCTGAGTGCTGAGTAACAAGAAATGAAGCCTTGGGTCAGGGTACAGTCCCTTAGGTGGGACAACATGATTCACGTCGCTGCCTGGATCCACAGCAATCTGTGCATCGTGTTTGCCAGAAATGGCAGCCATATAATGTGTCAATGATAACATTGTTGATGTTCTTCTTCGGAATCAGGAACCGTGTACTCAAAGTAAACCCAACCTGTAAGACAATCCGAGCTGCTAGCCATGTCTGTGCACATTGCTTATGAGAAGAATTAGAAGCTCTCATGGAGGTGATCTCTGGGCATATGACAGAGTGTGTCATTGTGCATTTGCAAGGAACTTGCAGTGTTATGGGATGCGGAGAGGGGTCTAGAATCTGTGAAGAGGGGGTTGGGGTCAGGTTAAGGTTATATTTAGAGCATCTGTGGTTGCATATGGACAGCTGCAAGTTGCTCCAAAGTCACACATCAGCAGTTGTATAAATATCCCACAGTTACACCAGACATGACAACCAATTGTGTACCAGGTCCAGCAGGCCTCCTTCCCCTTCATTGAGTACTTACTCACTTGGCAGTCCCACAATGCACCTCTTTCTGGCATTGCAAACATACCAGTGCCTGGGTCCCATGACAGGAGTCATTAAAGATAGCAGTCTAGAGAAGAGCTTTGCTCCCAGCCAACTACGGGGCCACCCTGGAAGGTGGTTGTTTTTGGCCACTACTGCAGCGTCAACCTCAAGCTTGATGGGTTGCCTGACTGTGATGTGATTGCTCTGCCAACTGGATTTCCTTGGGTCCCAAGAACAAAGAGGCAGGAAAAAGACCCCCTGCTTTCACCTTCTCCTCTTCTACATGTCTGGGTCTGTACTGAGCACAGAAGCTGTTTTGAGGCAGAACAGCAGATGCTTTTGGCCATTTTCTTATTCATTCTGTAAAAGGAGAGAAGGGTCCTGTGGGGACTGGCCAGCTGCCAGCTCATGACTGGCCAGCCTGTGTGGAGACGCCTGTTGGACAGTTTCGATCCGGATCAGGCTGGTGTCGGAGCTGCTCAGTGGAGCAGTTTCAGCAGGTGGAGCAGCTGCGGTGTCAGTGGGGCCAAGGCCCAGGTCAGACCTGGTTCACATAGGGTTGAAACAAGTTCACATGTTTAGGGATTGTGGCTGGTTCTCGTCTAGGTTTGGCCTCCTTGCACAAAGAAGGATGAGCAAGTACTTGCAGAGGCTAAAGGAACCCCTGTGTAGCCTTTGTAACCGGAAGTTATTTCCCAAAAGAACCAACAGCAAAGCAATAACACAAAGTTATCCCATTTCTTCCCCTTTTCCAACTCATTACTTCCTACTGCTCTGCTGGTGAATTCTCAGCATCTCTGAGCACTGAGGTAGAGCACTGTAATCCATACAACCAGTGCTGTGTGCTGTGCCATTGTATTGCTCATGTGGATGTTCAATCGTTTCCTGTTTGCCTGAGTTACTGCTCAGGTGTTCATCTCAAATCTTTAGGGTTTCTTGTAAATGTACAGTGCCCTCCACTAACATTGGAATCCTTGGTAAATAAATGTAAAAAAAGGCCTTTATTGTTTATCCCCTTGATCTTTTAGTCAAAAATTTAACAAAAATCTAACCTTTAATTGAAGTAAAATACTTGAAAAGAATAAATTCTTATCATAAAACAAATATTTTTCTCAGATATATGTGCGCCACAATTATTGGCACCCCTTTGTTTAATGCTTTGTGCAGCCCCCCTTTGCCAAGATAACAGCTCTGTATTCTCCTATGAAGCTTAATGCGGTTGGAGATCACATGGGAAGGGGTCTAAAACCATTCCCCCATGCACAATCTCTAGATCCTTTAGATTTTGAGGTCTATACTTGAGGACTTTCCTCTTTAGCTCATCCCACAGGTTTTCAATGAGGTTTAGGTCAGGGGACTGGCATGGCCATGACAAAACCTTAATTTTGTAGTTACTGAACCATTTCTGTGTTGATTTTGAAGTGGGCTTTGAATCATTGTCCTGCGAGAAGATTCCATCACAGAATTATTTGAAGCTTCCTGACAGAGGCAGTCAGGTTTTGATTTAATATCTGGTGATAGTTGATGGAGTCCATGATAACATGGATCCTAATAAGTTATCCAGGGCCTTCGGCCGAAAAACAGCCCTACGGCATCAAAGACCCATGACCATACTTTACAGTGGTTATGAGGTGCTTTCATGCATTCACTCTATGCCAAACCCGCCTCTGTTTTGTTTCATCTAACATTAGAACTTGGTTTCTGTAACATTTGGCAAATTGTAGATGCTTGAGTTTGTTATCTGATGACAGCAGAGACTTTTTTTTGCAACCCTCCCAAACAAGTTGTGGTTATGTAGTTGTCGTCTGATCGTAATTTTGGAGACCTTCTGACCCCGAGACCCAACTAACATCTGCAATTCTCCAGCTGTAACCCTTGGATATTCTTTGGCCACTCAAACCATTCTCATTGTGCAGGGGTCAGTATAGGTACACGTCCTCTTCAAAGCCGATTATTAACATCTCCAGTTGCTTTATACTTATTAAGTACCACCCTGATGGTGGAAATGGGCATTTTCAACCATTTAGCTATTTTCTATCATGGCTAAACATTTAAATGTTCTAATCACTCAGAGGAATTTAAAAACAAAATTTAAATGAGATTATAACTTCAGTTAGATTTTACTCATATGACTTAATAGGAGTGCCAATAATTGTGGCACATACTGTATATTTGAGAAAAATGTTTGTTTTATGATAAGAATTTCTTTTTCTTTTCAATAATTTTGCTTCAGCTAAAGGTTGCATTTTTTTTTCATTTTTAGAATGAAAGATCAGGAGGATAAACAATGAAGGCATTTTTTCCACAACCAAAGGGTGCCAATATTAGTGGAGGGCATGGTAATTTGCAATCTACATTTTAATGGTACTTTATGAAGAGTTGAAAGTTAATCCTTTTCCTGGCAGATGTGGATCAGTTTGGAGAAGCTCTTTGAGGTTGGTGCAGTTTGAGGCTTGAAGAGAGCTGGTTTGGTCATTGTCATACCAGAATCTGAAAAATCTGACATTTCCTCATTACTTTTTTTACCTCAGAGTTTTATAGAAAAATATTGTGCAACAGCAACTTCATTTGGATTTGGCTAATGGAGCCAAGGGGTGGGGGCTGCATGTCTGAGTGCTGAGTAACAAGAAATGCAAGTTTGGGTTATGTGTCCATTAGGTGGGCAAACATGATGCACAACACTGCCTGGAACCCTGTCCACAACCCTGCCCACACCAAAATGTGGATTGAGTTTGATGCCAGGAATGGCAGCCATATAATGTATCAACGATAACATTGTTGATGTTCTGGAATCAGGTGGCTGCAACAGGAACTGTGTACTCAAAGTAAACTCAACTTCTAAGGTAATCCGAGTTGCCAGCCGTGTCTGTGCACATTGTAAGCGAAAGTCAAGCCAACTGCAGCTCACCATCAACAAAACAAATGAACCGGTGGTTGAGTTATGCCATGTGAAGGAGCCCTTACACCTGGTTACTATCAAGGGTGCAGATGTAGGGCTGGTCCACTTCTACAAGACAAGCACTTGGGAATCCACATCAGCAACAAGCTGAACTGGTGTGACAGATGTGCTGTGTGAGAAAGGAGAGAATGTCCTGTGCTTTTTTAGAAGGCTAAGTTGGCGTAGCAGTATTCTCCACATGACCTACCAGAACACTGTGAGCAGGGTGACCTTTCATATTGTGGTGTGCTGGGAAGAAAAATCACTTCTGGTGAGATCTGCAGACTAAAGAAACTCATTCAGGAAAACTGGTTCTGTCAAGATCAGAGACCTGATTTGGTGGAAGCTGTGGCAGAGACCAGGATGAGGAAGAAGCTGCACTTCATCAAATAAAATGATCACCATGAGCTCTTTTAGCCACCAGGTTATTCATCTTTGGTGCATTAAAAGGTGCTTCTGGGGGTCCTTCGTACCAGTACCCATCTGCTTCCATAATGCCACACTTGGACTTGTTAACCACTGCAGGAACCTTGCGACCTCATACCTGTTAAACCTGTTTGTTTTGCTTTACCATAATTGGTAATGCACTGATTTTGACTGTGCACCTTTTGTCGTGTCTTTGCTTATGTGTCCTGTGTTCAAGCTAGTTGAATGGCTGACTTTTGCCTGCAGGGATTCAGTAAAGTTATGGCCTGTCTTATTTTATCCTAATCAGTGTAAGTCGCTCAGCGTTCTGTGCTGCTTTTGAGAAAATAATTTGCTAAATAATAGTAAATAACAACAACTGTTTGGAATAGAGAATTGACATTAGTCATTTTCTTTGTTCTCAAAATGTTTTCCTTCTTTCCCTCAGCACTCTGGCTCCCGTCTTGGTTACCAAGGCAATGTTCAAGGCTCCTCCCAGTCCCAGAGCACCATGGGATATTCCTCCTCTTCCCAGCAGAGCTCCCAGTACTCTCACCAGTCACATCGCTACTGAGAGCCCTGATAGCAGGTTTGGTCTTCTCACACCATAGCTTTTTCCACTCATCCCAATTTAAGCAGACTTCCTAAACACACTTCTTCCTCACTCTCACAGGGGTGGCGCCCTTATACCTTCTGTCCATACTTCCCACTGTGGAAGCCTCCCAGCTCACGGTCTGCTTTCACGTAGGCCTTACCGTCACCCCTCCCCTCGCCCTGACTCAGGGCTTCTGCAATATGAAGGCGAATTCAACATAGGAACCAAAAAACAAATGCTCTCTTCCCCTCAACCCTGAGGGTTGTGAAAGATTTTTTTTTCTTTTTCTTTTTTAAAGAAATACATGGGCAAAGGATTATTTAGAAGAGAAAGATCTAGCAAAACCTCTGACCCTCACACATACCCTTGGTCCACAAAGACAATGATCTCTCAGATCTATGGCACTTAAAAGCGGGCTGCAGCTCAGTTCCTTTTCTACAGCACCTTTTCTATTTCTTTACTGAGAGACTTGTTTTGTTTGCGCTGTAGTTTCCAAGTTTGTTTTTTTTTTTTTGATACGAACAGACGGGATGAAATACAGCAAAGGAGCCCTTCCCTCGCACCGTTTTCTCGCTGTATGATTTGCTTTGTGGATTTTAATCTCTAACAAAGTAAAGCAAGAGGAGGAAAGCCAACGGTTCGGTACATTCTCGATTTGGGAAGAACAGATCATAAGCTTTCTACAATTTGCGACAGCATTGGAAACGGTTTGAGTTGCTGAAACATGGAGCAGCAGGGTGTTATGAAATGCAGTGGCTAACGTCAATGGTTGGAATACATTGAAGGAGAAGTCCACCTTCATACAGTTAGTACCAGTTTTGCTTCCTCTCCAGGATCTCAGATGATTGGCTTCTAAAGGGCCCCACCTGTCCAGAAAAACCACATCAGTCACCTCTTGGCTTTTTTGGTAATTATTTTTTCGTGTGAGTGAAGGAAATATTGCATCTGATTATCTTAATACGAATGTAAATATTCTGTGGCAGACTCGGCACCTGTGTGTGTGTGTGTGTGTGTGTGTGTGTGTGTGTGTGTGTGTGTGTGTGTGTGTGTGTGTGTGTGTGAGAGAGAGAGAGAGAGAGACTGAGACTGAGCTGAGACTGCTGGGGTGTGTGGATGTTTTTCCAATACACCCTCTGACTTGATCCCCAAAGTCAGCCAACATAAGTCTCATAGAAAGAAATTAATTTAGAAGAGCTAATGGTTACTATCGTAACATTTCTCGTTTAGTTTTATTTTTTAATTGTTTCTTTTTTGTACACCTTTGTTGCTATAGTTAGGTTTTTTTTAATGCATTCTCCTATAAAATAAGTCTGCACTCCCATTTCGATCTTTACTTCGTCCTGGAAAAAGGAGGTTACAAAAAGATGTCTGTGCCTCTGCCACTGACTGAACACGGATTTTATTTCAGGCAGAACAGTGGATGGCTCTAGTGCTTCTCTTGTTCGTGCAGGGGGAAAAAACGGCAGTGCGCGACTCAACACTGGGATACGAAATGTCGGCCTGGGTTTCTGACGCCTTCCGCCTTCTGGAGCAGGGCTTTGGAAACAAATTGGTATTTGTTAGCTGGTGGAATAGCGACACCCAGTGCTGTGACAGGCAGCTGCTTGCTCATCTCCCCGCTTTCTCTCTATCCTCCCAGCTCCAGGGTGGTGCTGATCTCCTGATGTCACAGCACCTGTAGATCTGTCAAACAATGAGGGCAGCACCAGCACTTGTCTTTGCTATATGGAAATTCTGGCGGACTGCTTGTTCAAAACTGCCTTCCCACTGTTCTGAGGTTAACAGCCATACTAATGTAGTCAACACGGTCCTATTAGGGTGGAGAATGGGAGCTTTGAACCCGTCTCCAGTTGTTGAAAGAAGATTTTGTTGTGCTGTGGTTATCTACACTTCACGTAGGTACTCCTGCCACCACGCACTGTCAGCCATGGTGTACTCCGCACCGGAGGCCCACTCCATCACCCTGCCAGCCTGAGCTGATGTTCTCAACAATGGAAGAAGGGGTTTTTTTTTTTTTTTTTTAATTGGAGCTCCTGTCAAATCTCCTGTGCTGTCATCCACGGCCCTGGAGTCAATGGAGTCAAACCGAAGATGCTTAAATGACACAGATCTGTGCACAGATCCACCTCGTGAGGTGTATTGAGAACCTAGCAATACTCCACCCGGAGGGGTCCAAAATCTGCACTCGTAGCTCTGCGGTGAATGCAAGGTGGACATTAGCACATCAGTCAAGCAAAAGACACTGCTCTCCATTCAAGTGGACTTGAGTCATCTTTTTTACCTGTCCGTTGTATGAAGACCTTTGTTTACTGTAAGATTATTTGCCCCCATGTTGTGTCCATTCCTTTATTTATTTTTTTGTTTAAATACCTTTCGGCAAAGCAGGTGAGGCCGGGTGACGCAGCCTTCCAAATACCAGTGTTTAGTTTAGTTTTTTTTTTTTTTTTTTTTGAAAAATGAACCAGCAACTTTTCTGAAGTCCTTTGGCCAACTTCCTTTCTATGCTTAAAGTAAGACGAGAAGAGCGTCGTGGCTCCACACTGTACTGCTCTGTATTCATCTCTACTCAAGCGAGGTTTTGAAGTATTATTATACTGTATGTGGCTTCCAGCGAATGCGGCGGCCAGTAAAACTCGTACAGTTCCTATGCAAAAAAATTAAACTGATAAAAGCTTTTACTTGTATCTATTGCCTCAATTTTATTATGGGGCCCGAAAATTAACAGGTTTCTTATGGTTGATATTTTATTCGTTTTTAAAATGATTTGGAATATCCATTTCGTATTTCGTAACTCTTAACTAAATGTTGAACCATGGAATTTGGCATACGTTTTAACCAACTTTTCTTTCTTGTTAATTACTGCATTATGAAAGCGATCTTCTAAAATAAATGTTGTGAAAAGAAAGCATGTATATAGTGGGTATACCATAATATTTATTATTTCCATATATAGGCAAGCTTAGATACATGTTTCGAGGTGTTTCTTCTGCATTAAAGAGACATTTGTAGATACAGCGTCTCTGTCTGACAGAGTGTGCAAATTTAAACAATCATGAGACTTTAGTAAATTTGCCTGTTATTGCCATAGCATATAATAGGGAAAGATGATGCTACAGTGTACAAAATCATATCTAGTAAGATTACAGTAGTGCGATGCTTAATAGTCCATTTCATTAAATTCCTCCGCTAATACAAATGGTGTTTGCTCATGTGTTACTGCGACGCCATTCCGTTTGTGTGGCAGCTGCTGATCACGTGTGTTGCAGTCATCCGCCAGTCAGCAGTGAGACTCCATCGGGCCTACGGTCTCCTCAGTGCCCAACCGTACTTTTCAACATGTGGACAGTGCCTTTTTAATAGCCGAGCGTTAACCTCCAGGTTGTCGTCTCTTATCACATTCAGGACATTTGCCTTTGTGTTTTTATCTTTTTTATAAGACTTTTTTCCCCCCATAAACCATTGTCTTTGGACTATTTTGCTTATTTAATTTTGATATTTTTGGTTATTTAACTCTTTGTAACAATGGCAGCCAGCAGCTAAATACCACTCTGGAAAACATTCAGTCACAATTAGACAGTTTTGGGAAACGAACAGCATAGAAAAATAAAATACTAACCTTGTTTCTGTAAATCATTTGTCTGTTTTTGCGCAGATCCATTTGAGATGCTACACAATAGAACACGTACTAAGAATTTGTCATTGAAATGCGTTGCTATGATAATTGTCTTTACTGCACTGTTATTGCTGAAATATTTAGTGGTAAATTAATACTATTTAATGTTTTTGTTTTTATAATGTCTTGTTTAGACACTAAACATATATCAGATATAAGATAAGGTCAGAAAAAAAATGCTGTTTTAGAGAGAGACTCTGTGTGTGTGTGTGTGTGTGTGTGTGTGTGTGTGTGTGTGTGTGTGTGTGTGTGTGTGTGTGTGTGTGTGTGTGTGTGTGTGTGAGAGAGAGAGAGAGAGAGAGAAGATGTACAGTTACTCACTATGGCATAGATAAACATCACAGTGCATCAATGGTTCTGCACCCAGTCATGATCGCTTCCTGTTGCGTGTGCTCGTCCTGCAGCCCGGAACTTCAGTACTTACTTCACTTCTGCAAAAGTGTGTGCAGAGTTTAACAGGGGCTGGGAGAGTGGGCAGACTTTTGGCCTGCAGGGAGATTGTGTGACACATGGCCATCAATTTTCCTGAAGCCATGGGACACCCGCACACATGCGCATCATGGAAAGCTACTGGGTTCAATAATGATGACATCCATCTGAGTCACATTGGATTTTTGACAAGTCAAGCTTTTTATTTGGGTTTCCTCAAATGTTTATAATAAGTGGGTGGTGGGTGGTGTAGGGCTTAGCTGTCACCATGCAGTACAAAAATCCATGGGTTTGAATCCCCACTCTAGCTGTAATACCCTTGATTAAGCCATTTACCCTGAATTGATACAGTGAAAATAACCAAGGTGTAAAAATGGATAAATTGTTTAGTGTACAATCCTCACACTGTAAATGATGCTGCAGAAAGGCATCACCTTAATAATAATAATAATAATAATAATAATAATAATAATAATAATAATAATGTGGAACATCATCTGAAAAATGGTGTGGAATGCAGTTCAGTGGAAGTAGGGGGGTGGATTTGGCATTATCTTTTGTAAGGTTTAAAATAAACTGTCCAAACAGCTACTGGAGCTGAGTCTGATGAAGGGTGTTCAGCACCCTGCTTATTCATGCCATGATTTCAGCAGTGTGGACCCTGCCTGCAGGCCCAGTAGTCTGTCCATGCCTTGGACCCCTAGTGTGTGTGTGTGTGTGTGTGTGAGTGAGAGAGAGAGAGAGAAATGCACACCAGACCAGACTA
Organism: Heterotis niloticus; assembly: GCA_018136845.1. Lineage (NCBI taxonomy): Eukaryota > Metazoa > Chordata > Actinopteri > Osteoglossiformes > Osteoglossidae > Heterotis > Heterotis niloticus. The sequence goes on from CM030895.1 coordinate 13,837,638, forward strand.
TAACTTCAGTGTCCATAGCTTTCTTAAATAAGGCAATAGCACAGTGCAGAGGGGAAAAAATTATACTCTACAGCTGCTTTTAGCCAATTTGTCCTAATTTCACTGTACAAATGACTGTTAAATGAGAAAAAGTCATGTATATTTATTTTATATCCTTTATTGTAATAAAATCTCTTCTGCTTCAGGTGCAAAGTGTCCTTTCTATTTCTCCTGTTTGTTTTTGAATGAGATTGGTGGGATTCGCCCCCCGCTGTAGCCGCATACATAGCTGTAAGATGAGGGATGATGAGCTCTCGTGGCCTCGAGTTGCCTTTTCATGCAGCACCTTTTTTGAGTCCTCAGACTTCTCTGACCTTCAGTGTGCTGTGTTTCAGCTGTAGGGGTGGAGGCCCGCCTACATAGGGATGGCTGATGTTTAAGCATTGGAAAAAGGAAACACAGCCCATGTTCACAGCTCACACTTCTAGTTTCTTGGAAAAGCCAGGGTGGATAGAGATGTCCTCGCCAGTGTGTGAACTACACTAGGGTGCTAATGTGCTTCATGATAGGAGGACTGCAGAGGGTAGATGGTTCACAGGGGGGGATCCACATCCCTCTGAGAAGGTCCACCATTTATAAGTCATCCAGAGTAATGGATTACCTTCAGAGATTAAATATACACCCCAACTTCACTCCCACAAGGACCTGCTGGAATTATTGTAGTCATCACCATCACCCATCAGAGATTCCTAGGCTGCACTAGGATGGTCTGTGTGGGTGTGATGCAGTATTTCCGTAATCTTGTAAAGACCAAAACTCTAGCAGATACGTGATGTGCAAGTATAAAATCTGAGGTTATGGGGCTTTTGAATCATTTAACACACTGGATCCTCAGTTTACTAACACAGTTGGTACCAGAAGATTGTATGTCCAACGTTACTTTAGCACTAGAATAACAATTTAAAAAAGCTTAATAATGCATATCCCCCTGCTTTGGTTCTCTCGACACCTAAGGCTGAGTTATAACATTTTTTAATGTTCTGAATACTTCCACTTGCAGTGTTGTGGTGGTCTTGAGACTGCAGAGACACAGCAGATATGACACCATTACACTGCAAAATAACATTTTTCTATGAACTACATTAAAATTTAAATAGTTTAAAGTTGCTGAAAATATTTCATGTTCAGAAACTCCCATTCAGTGCCATTGATCAGCACATCTAGTGTTTGTCAGCTTCTGGCCACTTTCAGCTTTCTCACCAGTTGCTTTAACATTCGTAACGCAAGCAGCCAAACTATTTATATCTTAAAATATACACCGACCATAGATGTTACAGCTAAGAGGATCTGGAGAAAACAAATACACACAGTCTATTTTTGGCTACATTTACTGTATTTACCTGTGTTCTACCCTGAGAACAATGAGCACTATTTGTCCACGCAGAGCCCAGATGGAGTCTGAACTCCTTTTTTTCAACACAGGTGCTGGATTGAGACATTCATCTTTGAGAAGTGTATCAATATGGTCACACTTGTTCTAGAACAAAACAAACTACATATCTTTGTACTTCCTTGTAGTCACATCAGCAGTCTCATTTGGTCCCGCACAGAAACAGGGAGTACATGCAAACTATACAGGTTCAGCTGGATTCAAGCCCACACCTGTGCAGCACAGGTACTATAAGGTAGAAGCACTGCTCACTGTGCCACCATATCAAAGAGCAGTTAGTGTTTCTGCTGTTACTGTTCATTTTTACTGGAGCAAATTCAGAGTAAAAACCTTGCTCAAGGGCTCTATAGTAGAAGCTAGATTTAAACCGGGTCCTCTCAGTACAAACTTTAACCTCTACACTGCTGGCAGGATATTAAACTATCTTTTGGGAATAACTAGGCAACTAGCTAGGGACTCACTCAATTTAATGACACCAATACCCTTATTACACTATTAAAAATAAAAAAATCTTTTGATCAACTTCTGATCAACAGTAACCATGCACTTTATGTCATGAGCATCTAAAGGCCAAATACCCAAAGCATCATCACCTGTTGTCACCTGATTTGAACCCTGTGCCTCCAGGATGTACAGCAAACCCTCGCAACCCTGCCTTGGGCTTCCATTTACTGACAATGGATGAAAGAAACAACATAAAATGGTTAACTGCAATAAGTAAAGACAATATAAAGTATTATAAAGATAATAAAGTAAGATAAACTGAACGGTCAAACAATCCCAGTGTTGCTGCTAATTTTCGGTAAATTTCATATGTCTGCTCCTTTGCACTGTGTATTTTCTCTGTCTTATATTTATTTATTGTATTTATTGTATCTAGTGTAGCCCCCAGTCCCCAGTGTCTCACACTCCCTGTATATTGCACTCTTTTATTCATTTGCACTCTGTGTTGTGGTGTTGCACCTTGGACCTGGAGGAATGCTGTTTTGTTTCACCACGCACTGTGTACATGGTTGAAAAGACAATAACTACTTGACTTGAAGTAATAACATTAAGGCAGAAAAAGTTCACATTTAATAATTTCTGCATTTTAATTCCATTCCAGGAATACTTTTTCCATCAGAAATAACTGTAATTGGACCCCCTCACAATGGGAATCCACTTAATGGGGTGATTTCATAGTTAATTGTTATGCAAGGAATGAGTGTAATGGTGAACACATACGTGCAGTGCGCTGCTCCTGCCACAAGGTGGCAGCAGAACACAGGGTTCGTCTCATCTTTTTTTCTTTTTTGCTTAGGGTTTATAGGTTTCCGTTAACCCAACGTTCACCCACCATTGGATTTTACCTTCTGCCTATAATGAAACTGGCTTCACCATTGACAGCTGCTACCCCGTCTATATTTGCCAGTAAATCCATTGCTCCATAATCCACAATGGCTTGTCCAGGACCCAGAGTGAGGGCGGTCTGAGTCTATCCTGGAGGCTGAAGGTGTGAGAAAAGAACACAGGGAGCCAGTCCACCGCAGGAGAGTCTCACACAGTCACTCACACAAAAACACACTGACAGCAATTCACCTGGAATAAATTTTTGGACTGTGGGAGAATACCCATTTGAACCCAGGGGAGGACACGCAAACTCTGAGCCCCAACCCATGTCTGACCCCAGGATCCAGGAGCTGTGAGGCACCAGCGCTAGCTGCTTTGCCACTCTGCTCTTCCACTATTTCCACTAAATGTCGGATCCTTTTTCCATTTTGACATTTTTGGCCCTCATCGCACCCATCACACAACTGTGTGCAGTCACCTCAACAGCATTTAATTTAGCCTTTAATACCACTTAATCTATCAGATGAGTGTCACATTCAAAAGCCTTTTATTGGCTTAACGGGTGCCGGCTGCAAAAGCCTCCAGCTCGAGGCGGCGAGTGAGATGTCGCCGTTGGCCGAGCTTCTGGGCCGACTGAGGTGCTGAATGAACTCCAGGCCCCCCTGACTTATTACTGTAATCACTTGAAGAAATTTATGAGTTGGAGGGTCTGCAGCAGAATGTATTAACATAGATGTGATCCCATTTTCACTCTGTCTCAAGGTTCCCCGCCGTCGACATGAGTTATTGAGCAAGGACCGAAACGGCCGTCTGCAGCGGCCTTGTCCTGGCCACAGGCGCGAGCGCTTCAGCTGCCAAGCTGCTCAAAGCTATTTTTCAACATCGGTGCCACGTTCCACTCCGTTTTGTACCCTGTTAACTCCTCTTGAGGATGAGGTGCAAATCCTGTGTTTAGGAAGGATACCTGTAGGCCATGCAAAGCATAAACTGTTAAATATGCGAGAAGCTCATTGGACATGCATCCAAAGGCCAGGGGTCACAGATGCTAAGTTTCTGAGCTCTCTATCAGGCGAGGTCAGTCAAAGCACTGGGGGGCATGAATGTAGTCTGTTTTGCCCCCACTGTAACCCGCTGGTGCAGTGGGACCACCTTGCGTTCTCTCCCATCTTCCACCAGCTTTCCATCAAGGAAGAGACCCCCCCCTCCCTCTCGGGGGTCCGACTGACCGAGTCAGAAAGTCATGGGTCCGGTGTGTGGATCTCTGCTTTACGCTTTGTTTTGAGGAGCAGCGTTGTGATTCAGAGCTGCCGCAGCCGAAATTCTGGATGGTGGTGCTCCCTCCCCTGCGTCTTTTTGATCAACATCCACTGGATCAGTTGGCTGATAAGCCTGATCAAACAGTCCTACGTTCCAGGCCTGAACCCATCTATGATGGTTTGCGCCTAATCTGACAATTTCCAGCCCTGGCATTGAATTCAAGGTTTCAGCTGAACTGTTCTATTTCTTTATTAGCATTTCTTATTTTTATTATTACTTTCTCTTTCGGTTCTCCAAAGCAAAATATTATTCTGACCTATTCGGACTTGTAGGGGAAATTTTTATTATTATTATTATTAGCCTGAGTCCCACTGTACATCTCAAACTGTAAATGTGTTTTGGACCCACTTCTCTCTCCAAATAAGATCCATACATTTGCATTATATCATCTGTACCCTCCGCTATGCCCTGAGGTTTCCGTCACATTGGACAGAAGCATAAATGTAAATCATGAAAGGTAAAAAAAAAAAACGTGCAAACTAAAAATGTGTGATAATTATTTGAACTAATATTTAATTATAATCAAAATGAACCCCAAAATTTCAACCTTTCTAGAGTTTTCTGTTAAACTTGTGTCAAAAGTTGTATTTCTCTGTGTCCTGCTCCTCGCCTCCCGCGCTGCTGTTGGTAGTGAAATAAGCTGCAGTCCCGGCCCACCCATCTCACAGCACCCTGCGTCACCCCCACATCACCTCCAGCAGTGTGACTCAGCTCCACCCCCTCCACTCGAAGGCTACCAGCCCAGAACCACAGATGCAAACTGGCTAAAGACAGCGAAGCGTCAACTGAGGCCCCCACTGGCGCGAACCCCTCACCACAAAGGGCTATGCTCAGACCCTGGGAAAGCTTGGTGTCCGGTCCAGGAATGCAGCTGCCCAGCCTTCTTTCCCAGAAACCCTGTCAGAGCAGATTTCCAGGTATCGCTTGGTTTCACCATAAGGAAAACGGTCTTTCTTTTTAATGGTTAACCTGATAAAACCAACCGCTTTTTCTACAGTCCCAGCATTTCTTCAGCTGCCCGTGTTCTTCTGTGGTCCACTGTGCAGCTTTTTCATGTTTTTCTGAAGGAGTAACACAAAGCAGAGGAGTTTTTAAGACCTGGATGCTGGTTGCCTTATGCTAGAGGGTCTTACTCTCTCCACACCAGGTACCTCTTCAAAAATCAATTTGTAAAAATGTGTAAACTGAGAGAAACCATTGCATTTGATGCAATGTTCAGAAAATTGATCACCTTCACAAAGAACTACTTTTAAGACATTGATGGAGTTGTGCTATAAGCAGTGTTACTTTCAAAGAACCCTTCTACCTCAGAGGTTTCCTGAAACCCAGCCACAGACCCCCTTCCTCCATGGACCCCAGGTTAAGCACTCCTGCATTATTCAAATCCAAGTAGCCGCCTTGGTGAGCGATGTTCATTACTGCTTTCCCCAATGCAGATAGAGGCAATTTTATTGAAATTTTAAACAGCCTCTTTGTGACACTTATATCACTTACTGTATATCCAGCTGAGGGTGACTGTGGGAAAAGGTCACCGATTCAGGAAACCACCCTTCTGTGCAGCCCCCCTGTGACAGCCTGCACCAAACACTTGGCCATCGAAATGCCGTGAGCTTCTCGAAGCACAGCAGGCTTGAAAACATAACATTGAGAAGAATTGTGACCCATCTAAATCGCTCTGCTATGTGGTCGAGGAAGTGAGTGAGCCTCACATGGAAACACACACGCAGAGCAGTAAAAACAGATGTTCGCTCTACCAAAAACCTGGCGTTTCACTTTAAAACTTTTACAGTAAAAAATCCTAACCTCACGCCTCATTGTTTGGGAGGCTGGATGATATGTGACAAAACTATGGACTCTTGACCAGGCTGTCCCAGCTCCACTAGGAGCCTTATCCTTGACCCATTCTGGAACCCACCCCCCAAACCCACAACAGTATGGTTTTTGTCCACCCCTAAATGTTTTGTGCAGCAAATCCCAGTGGAAGTGCTTGTTCTTGCCCAGAGCAGCTGAGGTCACAGCCTGCACCAGCAGAACAGTCCCCTGGGGTTGGGTTACTGTTGACCAGACAACTGAGCAGCCATGTTTGTTTCATCCTGCCTGCTAACAGCCATGACCATGGCCTCCTGCCAGCATCTGCTTTCTCACTTACCCCAGTGTGTGGGTTTGACAGCAGCAGAAGGAGGCGCATGGACTTTGGGGGCACCTGTTTACAACGCCTTTCTTTACAGCTTCAGTAATCCGGGCTAATGTCGAGGCCAGAAGAAACGGCACAAAAATGACATCTCCTGCCAGAAATGGAAACAGTGGCTCGGCAGCACTACACGTGTTTGTAATCTGCGCGGGGTTGACAGTAACGCGACGTGTCCAACGTCCTGATGGGGTGCGATTGTCATAGTGACTCACTGTCTGTGCGGCAGGGGCCATTTGCGCTGCTGCTGACAGTCAGCCTCAGGGTGACCCTTGCAAGACACAGATCATATCGACCGCTTCAATCTCAACGATCTGTGACGGAGAAAAAGAATGGACAGCAACGCCCCCCTTCCTGCACCTCCCCCACGTGCGTGTGCCCCTGTTAACCGAGCTTCCGTAAGCATTTGCCAGGCCAGTAGTGAATTCGGCACAGGACCGAGGCTGTATTTTTACACAGATCCACGGCGGTGACAATTTTGTGTCAAATTACCATAAAGTGATTGGAAAAATAAAATCACAGCTTGAGTTTGACAGCGCTTTTCCTCTTCGTGCTCAATTCCGCAACACAGAAGCACAAATGAACATCAGGTATTGTCGCTGTCAGTATTTACAGCACAGCCAAGTCGAAGGGAAAAGCTTGGCAAACACATTTTGATTATGATTTAGGATTGAATGGGGAAGGAGACAGAAATGTACTCGAGAGTCAGAAAAACTGGGCTGTTGAGACAAAACCAATTCCTATCTCACAGTAACTCCGTTCCTGCATTAAGCGCGGGCCTGTGTGTATGCATTGTGTGTTTTCTTTGTTGTCCAGGTGTTACCCAGATGGATTGCATGCAAATTATGTGGAGACAGGAGGTTACAGGTTATCTGCATTTCGAGTCTAAGGCTAAATTCAAGCCCCTGGTTTCACACCACCTGTCTGTATCGGGGGTCTGACCTTTCGGTGGTCATCCTCTAGCGAAGAGGAGGTCCCCGAGTTCCCAACATCCCCTGCTCTCTGGAAGAATGACCACCCACAGAGTGCAAGGCCCCTCCCCCAGCAAATTCAAAGCACTGTTTTGCAGAGGTTTTGCAAGCTGAACCTCTGGTTTTGTTGGTTTTGCCACTCTGTTGTCCAGTTCTTGGCTCAGTGGACAGGTGCTTATCCAGGAATATTTTAGACAGTTTGGCTGTATCGATGCTGACTTTGTCATGTTCTGTACAGGTAAACGTGTAGAAACTGGAGGTGTAACAGGTACACCCACTTGTATGACAGACGTGATAAAGCTTTGAATGCGAATTTATTTGTACCTCACGTGGGTAAATGCATGAATAAAATTAACAGAGTAATAAATAAAGAATGTAAAAAAAAAAAATCCAGGCCACCGTGGAAACTATTGACTACTCTCATTGTAGGACAAATAGTACACTGCCCGGCCGAAAAAAAGTCACAGACTAATATTTGGTTGGACCGCCTTTAGCTTTGATTCACCGTGGCATCGTTTCGATGAGCTTTTGCAATGTCACAACATTCATTTCTGTCCAGAGTTGCATTCATTCGCCAAGATCTCGTATCGATGACGGGAGAGTCGGAGCGCCGCGTAAAGTCTTCTCCGGCACATCCCAGAGATTCTCAGTGGGGTTAAGGTCTGGACTCTGGTGGCCAAAATGATGCCTCTCTCATGCTCCCCGAAGCACTCTTTCACAATTTGAGCCTGAATCCTGGCATTGTCATCTTGGAATATGAAGAAAAAAACCCATTGATGGAAAAACGGGGTCATTCAGTATTTTCAGGTAGTCAGCTCAGCTCATTTTTTGGGCACATAACGTTGCTGAACCTGGACCTGAGCAACTGAAGCAACCGCACATCATAACTCCAAGTTAAATCCAGGCGGTGGCTTTTTCTTTGGCAGGGTCATTTTTGCCGCCGTTCTTCAGGGGCGCTCCCACCTGTTCCACACCCACGTGTCTGGTGGTGGCGCTTAGCACTCGGGCGACAACAAGCACGCGCGCCCCCCCCCAATTGTTTCTTGCCCGTCTCGTTCCAGTGAGTGACGAGCTCGCGCACATCCCCCTCCCCCCGCCGTCTTCCCCACCGTTATTTTCCTCGAGCCCGACATGTTCCGGTCTCGCGATAGGCCGCTGGCTCGCGCGGCCGCCATATTGTGTGACACTATTTTGATTCGTATCACTCTGGAAGTTCGGAAAAGGAAGAGAGAAATTAAGGCGGGGAGTCGCGGGGGGGAATGAGAAGAGTAGCTGTCAGAAAAAAAGGAAAGAAAACGAAAAGGAAGTCCCCGGGCGTGTGAAAGCATCGGGGGGCCGCGACGTGCTGTGCTTCGCTTCCCTTCCCCTCCCGCCGCCTGAGCTCCGAGCCACCAAAACAGAGGAGGCCCGGCGAGCGCTATTCATTCCCCCCCGTTCCCCGCCTCTCCCGTCAGCGCCCCGGCCCAGCGGAGATTCGGCGGCGGCGCCTCGGGTGTCGAAGGCGGCCCGGGGAGCGGCGGCGGAGACGGTAAGGATCCCTGGTAAGGCAGTGGGAGGCCCGGCGCTGCCGGGGTGGGGGGGCGGCTCTGAACAGGAGCCCCGAAAGCGCCCGTTCAGCTTGGAAAATACAGCATATCGGTTCCTAAAACGAGGGGAAGAACACAGCTTTGTTAAAATGTGTTAACGTTTTATTTATTAAATAAAAAGCACAAGTGTCTTATCAAGCTTCCAAACAAACCTTATCGCTTAAGTGAGGTGAGATATTTGGTGTCTCCGTGAGAAATTGGAAAATTTATTCAGCGTTTTAAACTTTTAAGCTACCGACGTTTAACGGATTTTAACGAGTCCTTAATCGGTCTGTTAATGCTCCTTTCATGCCCCCGTGTCGTTGCAGTAAATTTATGGCGTTTAAAAGACTTTATCGTTTAAGGAGTAGCTGCTGTGTCACATGAGAAAAAAAATCAAAGAAAATAAAGTTTCCTTGCCAGCAGACCATCTGCCTCTGCGTTTCCAGCTTCTCTTTGAATGACTTTGATTTGCTTTTTTGTGACATTGCTGGCGATATGGACCTGTTGTGTTTTATTAGCCTTTTGTCCAGTTATGCAGCTTGGTGTAAGGTTATATCATGAAAGAACGAGGAAAATCTGCAATTCTGTAGCGAAGCCCAGGTTGTTCCCAGAGATTTTTTGCTGCATCTGAGGCCGCAAAATGAGACACTGGCCGAGGGGTCACCCATTTATGCCAGTCGTGTGTGAGATTATTGATTTGTTGCAAGACATGACACTTCCCACCAATAGGAGACAGCAGGAAGCATTGTGCCTGCAGCTTTCATCTTTTGCAGTTTGGTGGTCCTGGGTTTAAATCACTGCTCCCCCTTTATAACATGCATACCATGAACTGATACTGTAAAATATTTGCTGTATACATTGCGCTTAAGTTGAACATCTACTGTATGTCAGCTCAGAATTTTTTTTTTTAAAGATAAAATATAATGATGACAAGCTGCCCTACTTAAAAAAACGTGTGCATTGCATTGATGTGCCATTGGTTCTTGGGGCCCAGAATGAGTGTCCGTTTTTTTCATGGTGGTCTAATGCTGCTCCATTTGCTTGTGTTAATCAAAAGGGCTTATGTTTCCCCTTCCTGAAGCACATGCTGCTGTCATATAAGCTGTAAAATATATGTATGCAAGACAGAACTTGCAAAGCATTTGGCTGACACTGCACAGCATTGTGACATTATTTAGTCCTTTGTGGCGATATATCCTGCTCCAAATATTTTGTGCTTTGGGATGTCGACACACTAGAGTAGGTTGTTTTTTTTTTTTTTAACGGGGGGCAGTTGAACTTTGCTTATGTTGTCTAATTGTCAGTTATAAAAATTGGCCATTTGTCTTTTATGCTTAAAATCGGTACTTTGGTTACTCCTTTTCAATACTTTCAGAAGATTTGTTCTGTAATTTAAAATATGTCCTTAAATATGAAAGTAATGCTAGCTGTTCTCAGTTTTGAGACGATTGCACAGAAAATATAGGTGTGTCAGCTTTTTTGGTACGTGTTGCTTCATAGTTTGCCCTCTTTCAGTGCTGAATAATAGTTAAAATGTATTGGAAACTTGGATGTTTGTTCAGTGTAGGGGGCAGTTTATGGTCTCATCTCAATGAAGGTGTGTGTGTGTGCGTGCGTGCGTGCGCACGTACGTACATGTGCACGTGTGTGTGCATATCGGCATTCTGTCACTTCAGGTAGGCTGACTCTCAGGCTTTGCTTGAGGTGCGACCTGCTGTGGTAACCCGGATCGCATGGATCGCTCATTAGCAGCTGGTGCTTTTGCCAAGTTGAGGTCTGTATCACACTTTGTGACCTGTGAGCAGTGGTTCATAGGTACAAGCGCCTAACCAAAACCATGTGTGTTGAACACTTGATGAAGCTCAGTGAAACTGGAAAAATGTATTGCTTTAAAATGGTATTTAAAAAATAGTTGTGCTTCAATTTAGAAATGTCTGAAAAGAATGTTACGGGTCTTGTTATAGGTGGTTGACTGGCTATAACTCTTGGGGTGGTGTAGGAAAACATTGGGGGACAGTCCTTCCTGTAAAAGTGTTTCTTTTTTAAGCAGTGGCGGTGGCATTTCACAATATTTTGGTTAATTGCTAAGATGCTGTTATCTTGAAAAACCTGTTCTTTTGTTTGTCTGCTTAACAGCCTTTGCATTTTTTTTGGATGTAAACTTGTAAGCCCTGTTGGGGGGGAGTTCTCATTGTTTTTAACACAAAATGACAAGAACAACCTAAAACTGGTATTAGTGTTGTGTACCATTTCTTGGTATACCAAGATTTCACTGTCAATATAAAGGGCTGAAATATTTATGTATCGCCGTTGTAAGAATATCCCTCTTGTTTTAAGCAGATTTAATGAGATAATTAGGTAATGTGCTGTTGGAGGTGGTGTGTTGCTTGTGCCAGGGTGCACCGCTGGTTGTAAAGCACAAGTGGTAGATGTTGAGACTTCAAGTATGTGATCTGTCACTGTTAAAGCATCTTTCATGTTTTGAGTTTCCAAGTTATGTGGTCAGTTTAACAGGTCAGGGGTGAAAGTGCATGTGCAAGCGTGAGAATAAGCAGGGGAAAGGAAGGAATTCACCATCACCTTTACTGCTTTGAGCTTATGAGTAATGAGATCAGTAATGATCCTGCAAGTGCAGATAAATTTAATTTTTGAATAGGAAAACTATGTTCTCAATTTTAAGATATTCCACCTGCTGTTTTAAATATTAATTTAGGCTGGTGTTGAAGAAAGAGGGTGAAAATAAAAACAATTTCATGTAGACGTCATCATCATCACACTTGTACTTTTTGCTGCATACTTTACTCATTACTGTTCATTTATATTTTTATCTACCAGTCATTTACGAGTGTATTCTATAGGTAAATGCTTAATCATTTTATAAGCATACATAGTTGTTGTTGTAATGTGCCATCGAGTCGGTGTCGACCCACGTTGACTCTATGGATGGCTGTCCTAAAAAGCATCTGGTTTTCAGCAAATTGGCTAAGAGGTATACACAGTACGAGATGTGAAAGGTTAGCAAATTTGTATTGAAAAGCCAAAGATGACCTCTTTGGTATCAGTATTCACAAACTGTTCAGTTTGTTGTAAAATTCAAGCAAGTTGCTTGAAAAAACTTGCTCAAAAATGAATGTAAAGGTTTTTTATTTTTTTAAATGAGTGAGAAGGTGTGTCTTGAGCTAGGTACTGTATGTGCTGACTTGCAGAAAAATAGAAAATCTCATGTCTGCCACCTACTGGTCCCTTCTGTGTATGTTTCTGCAGCAGTGTGCTTGATCAGCACCCTCCTCAGGTTATCGGTCAGCTTGTTGTTTCTGCCCCCTTCAGGGGTTTTGTTAATGTTAGCAATAATATGTTGCCTGTAAAACTATATTAACGTGAGGAAATATGGATAGCACCTGAATGTGAGGTATTACCCTTATTAAATATGTTGTGAAACCCATGTAGCAAGTCTGTCCATGTGCAGTGGGAACTCCTCCAAACATCTGCACCATTTAGAGAGGATAATCTCATTACCTCTGAGTGAAAATTGCATTTTTCAGTCATCTATTCAATTGCTTTTCCTTAAGGAACAAAGGCCTCTGTGGTTGGCAAGCAGAACTGAACTTCAGAATAGGGGTAACTGGGTGCATATTCATAGTCTTTAGCCGGCGCCACTTTAAGTGGGAAGTCCTCAAGGCATCAGGGTTGCACGAGCCAACTGCCGCTGAGAAGCACTGCTGTGGTGATGCTTTGTTTCAAAGTACACACCATTTCTTGTACATTGATCTGGCATTTAGTGTTTTGGCTAAATTATTAATGCCAGTCAGCATTTTCAGCGATGTAGTTGGACCAGCACACAATAAAATTGGTGGTTAATAGAGCGCTTCAGCAATTGTCATGCTTCAAATTGAGTTTTTACTTTTCAAAGATGCCCTTTTTCAGGTCACAGGTCTAGGATGTGCAAAGGTAACATGACTAACTGCATGCTTTCTGAGTACTTTACATGGTTGTTGTTTTTTGAGAGAGACTCTGTTTTATACTTTGTTGATGTATAACAGGCCTATTAAGTTCAACTCATAAACCTGTCAAGTAGATAATCTGCATTATGTTTCAAAGAGGCTTTAGTTTAAACCATGTTTTGATAGTGCATTGCAAAATGCATACAACACTTAACCAATTGGTAGGCTCACAGTACATGAAGAGGATGTGGATGTTATTTCTTTTGTGTTTATGTTGAATATGGACAATAACTAAATCCCAAGGAGCACTTCCTTTTTCTGTTTGGTTAACTTATCACAATGCAGAGACATATTGTGCATTCCACATTATAAAAGCAGTAACCTTTAGGCTACTGTTAAAACATTTGTGTAAATCAGTACAGTTGGTGTGCAGACTTGGAGATATAAATATGCTTTCACATCTTGTTTTACAACTGTGCAGAGCAATTCTGATCTGCTTCTGTGGTTGTCTTGCTCTAAAGATGTTTACCAGCATATTTACCATGTTCCTGTACACAAGAATATCGTTGCATTTTGTGTATGTATGTGGATGTGTGTTCTCCCAGTAGACATGGAAGAGGTGGGGACTGTTGCTTCCTAATCTTGGAGTTTGCTTCTCTTTCCGCTCCTTGTTCAAACTCGGCACTTTCCACCATGGGGTTTTGTTTTTGCGTCACTGTGCTGCTTGAGCTGTCTTTTCAAATCCTGACTGCAAGTCTTTATTACATGATCCCGCTAAATCTTCCTTCTCAAAAAACCAACTCTGAGCCACTTTTCACTGTCTTTTCCTCATGTTGGTTGAAGGATTATGTTATACTCTTAATTTATGACGTTGTAAATGAGAAGTACTCATTGTCATAAATGTTGAATCGCACACAAAGTTGTGATGCATGCACATGCTCGTTCACTTTTTGTTTTTTTACTAAAGGTGTGTGAGCATGGCTTGCTGCTAATGAAATTATGAAATAAGTTATAGTGCATGTATGTCCCAAATAAGCATGATATGCTGTTTCCCCTCAGGGGATTTAATAAAATTTTCTTTCATTGTTATGCCACTATAAAGTATCAAAGAAATTGCCGACTTGCTGTGTCTACTGATAGTATGAGAACTGTTCATGGACCTATAGACAAATCTTTAGACCTTCTAACTCCCAAGTAGTATGTAAAGTTCAGATGAAGACATTTTACTAAATTTTGAAAGGGACAGTGACCAATGAAGAACTTTGTGTCTTTTGTAAACAGTAGTAACTTTCTGAACATGCAGTAATGTGTTGAACCTGGTTAAAACTTAATTTTTCAGAAACTGAAAGTGATGCTTTTCACACATGCTGTGGTGTATCTAAGTAGGTCACGGCCTGTCATTTCGGTAGAATGCTTGGTTTCGGAAGTGTGCTGATGGCTTTTGTCCTTGCATTGTTAATTTGTTTGGGCCTCACATTTTTGTTGCGTCGGTGTCTTCCACAAGACAAATCTGACTACATTTTAAGGGATCAGTACCAAACTTTGTCCTCTGTAGGTGATGTCGAGGTGGCACCTCTTCATTCTGTAAGCTGCTGCACCTCACCTCCCTTCCAGTCTGGCCAACAGGCTAAAATTAAAGCAGCCTCTTAAGACAATGCAACTGTAAAACCAGAGGAAATAAATTGTCTGTATTTATTTTAAGGTGTGCAGACTGAAAAGGCCTTTCACTTTAGTGCAAAAAAAAAAGCAACAACCCAAGATAGGACATGGTGTGAGGGTGGGGCCAAGAAGCACATCTGTCTGATCTGACATGAAGAGGTTTAGTGTGCTGTTGCACCTGATAGCTGAGATAAAGGCCTTTTCCTCAACTTGCTGACAACACATATTTCTCTGACAGGCCTGGTTTTGTGTAGCTCTTTTTTCCACAAAGCTACTGTTTTTGGGATGGGAAGTTGGTCATGATTTACTAATATTTGTCTCAGACATATTGACACAGGCAGCACTCCAAACCTACAGAAAGAATGTGCAGCAGTGGAAAGTACAAATGTAGAGTGGAAAGCAAAAGAATAAAGTGAGGCAGATACCCTCCATTTCTCTCTTGCTGCAGTTTTAAGTGGGGATGAGACAATGCTGAGTGTTCCTTATTGAAACAATTCTATGTAGGAGTCAATATCTTTTATTTATATAGAAGATTTTTTGTTTTTTATGTTTACATTTCTAAAACCAGAAGGGATGCTTGGATGAGCATTCTAAACTTGCACCTCAAGCTGGGTTTGGGAAGTGTTATTTCAGAAGAAAAGGCCATTTTGTAACTGTAATGAGTAATTCAAGTATGAGTTCCTCGTAGCATTTGTACCTGAATTGTTGTTGTATATAAACTGTGAGATTGTTTTTAAGTCGGAGATGTTTTATCATTGCATGGGGTTTTCTTTATCCTGTTTTCAGCAATTTCCTAAGCAGACGTTCTGGCCTGGGCTGCTTTGTTTGCTGGGGGGGGGGTTTCATGCAGTCTGGCGTCTGTCCTCCATTCTTTCCCACAGTTGGCCAATCTCTTTTAATCTCCTGTCCACTTTTTGTACACTAGCAAGTGCCTGTGAGCACCATGGAGCCTTACTTTGATCTCCTGTCCTGCAACATTATCAGCAGAATGCCTCATGCTCTGTAAGGCCCCCCTCCCCCTCTTGCCCTTTCTTTCTCCCTCCAAAGGCATTGTCTGGGTGTGGTGGACAGTGAAGTCTACAACTGGGTTCTTGTTAAATCTTTTATTTTGTTGTGGCTTTTCCAAGGGCTCCTGTCTGAGTGGGTTTATCTCTGCCATCTTTGCAGTAGTGGTCTCTTAAATTGTAATTTAAGGATGTTTTGCAATGCTTGCCTCAGAAAGAACCTTCTGAGCCTCAGGGCAGAAAAGCCGTGTTTTTCATCGAATATGGCGGTGGGTGGAGAAGTAGGTGGGCACTTTTTTTTTTTTTTTTTTAACTCAGCATATTTTGCAGACCAGTTAAAACTCTGTAAACTTAAAAATAACAGAAGATGTTTGCTGTGCAATTGCCAGTAAGCTCTGGATTCTAGTGAGAAGATATATATAAAGGAGTGTGTGTGTGTGTGTGTGTGTGTGTGTGTGTGTGTGTGTGTATATATATATATATATATATATATATATATATATATATAAAAAAAGGGACAGTGTTTATATATATATATATATATATATATATAAAAAAAGAATCCTGCATGTATATTTGTTGCTTGAGGTTTTTCAGTTCTTGTGTATGTGTGTGGCTTGGAGGTGCTGAAATTCTGATAGCAGGTGAGGTGCTGGCTAAGATTAATATCCCTTCCTTTTCCCAGCAGTATTATGCCCTTTGTCCTATTTCCTTGTCATTGATTTTATGGAGACTTGAATTTAAACCTGGCAGGTAGGGGCCCTGGATGGTTTTGTGGGTGGGGATTAGTTAACAGAAGAAAAATCCTACTCAGCAGCATCTAGTTCCATTGCCCTTTTAAAAGGTAACCAAGCTGTCCTCTGGTTGTTTTTACTTACACCAAACTCTGTGTTGTCCTGCTAGTATCCCCCCCCCCACCTTCCTTAATAAGCGTCATCCTTCATGTGAGTGAGTCTGGTGAGAATGCCAACAGACCTGCTGGGATGTGGTTTGGCTCCTGCCTGTAGGCTTGCCCTCTTCCCACCTGTCCTTACCAGTCCAGAACTTACTTCTCCTTGAACCAGCATAATCCTTTACTTGCTAGCCTGGGAAATTGATGCTGGTTTTTAATAATTCTACCAGCATAAAGACATGTTTTTCATGTCTTTGTTTTATCAGAAGATGAACAAATTTCTACTCCTTATCAATGCTTTATATTGTCTTACCTACATGGATTTATGATCACCCAGTGGTGATGGGACTGGGAGTTCTGAATCCTTAGGGATTTAACACCCTGTGGCACCCTAAGCAGGCTGGATAATTATTAAGATTGTCAGCTTTATAGTAAAATGTCTCGGATTCAAATGGCATTACTGGTGTTTTATCCTTGAACAACTTTCCCTGAATATGTGCCACTACAATTCCCAACTATGTAAGTGGTTACGCGGTAATAAACAATTTGCTCTTTCACACATTCTTGGACAAAGTTGTGACCTAATTACCAGTAGTAGGTATTATAAATTCACTTTATAATAATTGATTGAAATGGAAATATGCCCCATGTTCCTATGATGATGACTGGAATGGAAGTTTTCCACCAATGCTGGTTTACCATAGTGGCATCATGTGACTTGGCTGCCCTTTGTGTTGGTTGGCCTCAAGATAGGGAATAATACTTATAGCAGCTGCTGAAAGCATTTCCGGTGAAGGTTTTTCTCCTTACCAAAACACATGAAGCTCCAGTGATACAGTGAAGCCCTTCTGTGATAATATAAACTATGGACGTCTCATTCAGTGTACCAGAAAGAGATGAAGGTGGTCAGATAGGGAATCTGTGGAGCAGCTGCTACGAGGACCTGCAGTCTGAAGTGGAGCGTGAGAAGCTAAGGGAAAGGATCTTGTGTTAAAACTGAATGTGAAATGTTTCTGGACCATGTTGCAAAGAAATCATTTGGGGTTTGATCCTGCAGGAGCAACTGATTGATTGCATGGCCTTTTTTAAAGAGGTCTTTCTGGAGTTCATTACTTTTGTATTTGGTATCAATTATCTGTCAAATTTTAGGGCTTTTTATTATTCCAAGGACAGCCTTATTTATAGCAATTTCAAACATTTGCTCTTTGATATTTCTGTATTTACTCTTCTTTTTTTTTAACAACCCATGTAAACCTATAGCTATGCTAAAAGTGAATTAAGAACGAGTACTGTACTGGTTTGAAGCAAATTTGACAAGCTTATAACATTACAATTTGCAATTTACTTTGTTTAATGGCCACCTTTTGTGGCTGGTAAGGAAATGGCTCCAGATTCAAGACTGGGAAGTTCTTGTTGCTTTGGGGTCAATTCTGTAGTTCCAGAGGCAACAAATAACATGTAAATTGTGAATCGTATGGTGTGGGAGATTGTTGCCAGGCAGAAAGCCAAAGAAGCTGAGTGGCCTTTTAGACCCCCACCCCACCCCCTACTCCTTGCCACACTCCAAACAGCAGTATGATCAGCTTTCACATACTTGCATGTTTCCTTTCATTCTCTGCTGTCTTTCTTAGTGAAATCACAAGCAGTCACATTATGTTGCATGGCCCTACTGTTATGGGTTTACTGGGGAACATTAATTTTCTCTTTTAAGTGCAGCTGGCTGCAAGTCACAGGGATGCATGGGATGTTATGGGTGATTTCAAGATACATTTATAATGAGAGTTTAGACTGTTTATATTTTTTGTTTAATGACTATTTGTTTGATAACCTAGTCCACTTTTTATGTAATCTGACAGTTTGGGTCATGAAAGTTGTGTGAAAACATCGCACATTCCAAGTGCTTTTTGCAGTGGTCTTGGTCTGACGGCACTTGAAAGAAGTTGTTTAGAGGGAGAGTGACAGTTTTTGAAGCATGGGCTTGTGGGTGTGTTCCAGTGGTGGCCCCTGTCCTCTCTCAGTGTGCGGTCTCTAACTCTGCGGCATTGCTCTCTGAAGTGGGGGTGGGGTGAGGGGGTTAAGCGGCTGTGGGGTTTGGGGAGATTGCAGGGAAACAGAAGTGCAGCGGCTGTTTTAACAGCACTTGGGCATACATTGGGGCCACCTCCCCAGAGAACACAGATAAGCTGTACTGTGGCAAGCAGCTGGGGTTATGGAGGGGGGGGGGGGGTCTGGACCGGAAGGCCGTCACATCTTCCTGTCCGTCTTCCTTCTGCATCCGTAACAGGCAGACCTCAGTACTCCTTATCTGAATATATGACTCAGTATTCTGAATTTGATAAAGTTCTTTGTGTGGAATATGTCAAAGATAATGAAAGCCCCTCCATTTATGCAGGAATACATAATAAACAGATAAATACAGAAAACAAACCAGCTTGTAAATAGAAAGACTTTTTAAGGTGCTGTAAGCTGTTTCGTGTATAATGATACTAATTTGGACCTCAGAAGATCTTTGAAATGGTGTGCTTGTACGAGATACTTGAATGAGAATGCCTTATGTTCTATTTAAAGGCATAACCTAATCGCTTTGGATAAAACCAATGAAATACCACGTTTTAGTCTGACTAGACACTAGCAGAGTTAATGTGGTAAAATGTTTGGCATTTTCTCAGTTCCACTGTTCATGGCATGATAAAATGTATCAGAAATTTATAGTAGACATTTTGCCTACATTTGTTTTTTGTATTTTCAGTTTCATATCTTGCCAGGATGTTTGCCCCATTGTATTTGTCTATAAATTATATGAAATGAGATTCTTGTAGGGATGTCAGTTGCATGCACAGTTGTAATGTATCCTGGTCCTTGCATTTTTTGTACTGTGCTCATAAAGGAAATCATTGTGAATACTTTTTTTTTTTTTTTTTACACACCATTTTCAAAAACCTAAAATTTATAAGAAATGATTGTATTGAAAGTAAACAGTTAACATTTTGTCTTCAAGTATTTCAAAAATTTATATAATGCATGATTATTGTCTAAACTAATGACTGAAGACAGTGTTAAAATTGCAATGTTTCTTAAATTTTTTATGGTTTTTTTTGTATTTCATATTAAAATCTCAAAATTAGGTAGGTGTGGGTTCTAAATTGACTCCATTTGTTTGAAAAGGCAGTCTCAATCATGGGATTTAGAGCCTTGATATTTCTATTCCACTGTTAGTACTTTAATAGAATGCAGACAGTATCAACATGCAACTCCTTTGCTAGCTGAAAGAGACCAGAATATGCTGTAGTTATTAAATTTGTATTAAGAGTAAAACCCAGAGTTTCATCAGAAATCCTAAACCAGGGTACATTACTTCAAATCCCAAACAAGCTGGTGATTTTTTTTTTTTTTTTTTTAAATTTAAATCTATAAGCTTTCTTAATATCATTTATATCAATCTCTTAATCTATATTTGACCTTTGCCCTTAATGGTTAAAATACATCTGTGCTTTTCATTACTTCATGCAACATTTTTTGGCTCAAACTTAGTTTCCTACTTAAGGCTTGTTCTAAAGTTTTGCTGTAGACATTTGAAGTACAAACATTACGAACATGTTTCTCAAATTTGAAGTATTTCCCACCTTTACATTTTGATGTTTTGTCAAATCTGTAGTCCCTTTTCCAACCATAGAACCTTATTAAACAAAGTTATTGGCTGACGCAGTACATAATGTTTAGTGTATTAGGTTACTGGCTTTTTTCCTCCTTTTTTTCCCCTTTTTTTCCCCTTTCACTTTTCTATTTTGGGCCTAGGTTGTGGGCTCTGCTTACAATGCTTTGAGGGACAAAGCAGGGGTCCTCAGAAATAAGCTTTGAGGTGTTCTGTACCTCAACTTGGCTACATAAATGAGATGAATGTTAACCACAGTCTTGTGTACTTGCCTATACAAACCGCTTGTTCATACACCAGTAAAACAGCTGCTTCATTTTATTACACACCCCTTCTTCCTGGTCAGTGAAATATTGCAAAATGTGGGTGTAGAGTAAAGTTAGCAAGTTATGCATTACCAGCATGTTTTTGAACTATTGCTGCTGATTTTACTCTATCCTTTAACTGATGTTCACTGAATTTTTAAAACCATGCATAAAGCTGCAGAATTATGGTTTTCATAGGTTACTGTGGATCTTGAGGTTAGGATTGTGTTTGTTATGCTTATACATTTCTGTATGTAGATGTTTTTCACAATATGCCTTTTTTTTCTAACTTTCCCAATGATTGTTTTTTTATGCGGCATTATTTTGTGTAATCGTAGTGGATCCATTGAGTAAGGATCATCACGACTGCGTAAACTGGGCTTGTGCAGATGGAGTGCTTTTAGTTAGTCAGAGAGTGCCATTTGTGATTTGACTTGGTTTACGTCCGCAGTGCCCAGTCCTGAGCAATTTTGGCCTGGTTTGGACATGCTGGGAGGTGGGGGGGGTCACACACAGTGAATTGGTAAGCCCTCACCATTCCGGGCACCTCATTGAAGGGAGCAGAAGGCCACAATGGCTTGGAAAAGTTCTGAAGGAATGTTCTGGGATCTGTAATTGTCACTCATCTGTGAAAAGTTCTGGTTTTATTGTTGTTCTCTTTTGTTTCTCTCTACGTTGTGGACTGTTACCTGTGAGTCAGTCATTTGTAATTGCACTTCTGCTTACTGTTAGCCACTGATGAGGATCTTTCTCAGCTTCCCCATTCCTTGTGACACAACGGTGTCTACTGTCTCATTTGGCAGGAAAATGACTTAGTATCAGTGGTGGCCATGCCAAGGTAAATTTCAAAGAAAAGCCCCTATAGTTCTACTGTTGGTTTTGGTTTATACTTATATTTATTCTCCTTGCGCTATTTTGCGTCTTTTGCGCATGTTTGTATGTATGTCACGTTGTCTTAAAGTACACTCTGAGCCATTGAAAATCAAAGCCAAATTCCCTGTATATGTGAGCATACTTGGCCAATAAATCTGACTGTGTGCTGTATGCATAACCCTGCATTTGTT
This sequence comes from Heterotis niloticus, assembly GCA_018136845.1. Lineage (NCBI taxonomy): Eukaryota > Metazoa > Chordata > Actinopteri > Osteoglossiformes > Osteoglossidae > Heterotis > Heterotis niloticus. The sequence continues at coordinate 13,858,957 of CM030895.1, forward strand.
CTCTTTAAGCCTTACTTAGGAAACAACAATAATGTTCAACTAGACAATATAGGTCATTATACAGTGCAAATTCATGTATTTGCAAATTCAGCAGTTCTTCTGTTTTGCAACAAAAGTAGAGAATGTATTTTCCTTTTGCTAGTTTTCAAGGAGAAATTATATTTTAAAAGATTTTTTATTTGACTTTGTAAGAAGGATACAGATCTTGTTTTACAAAAAAGACAAATGCAGTTTCAAGGGCTTGGTCCTGTGGAATGGGTCAAGTATTTCACACCTGGCTCACATAATTGCCAAAACCATTTCTTCCATTCTGCAAAATGCTTTACTGCTTTGTTTGGCTCTCATGTTAAAGTTTTTCTTCCCTCCTATTTAGAAGGGTACTCTCACCTTCCGTTTTACCACAGTGAAGTAGGAACCACTGGATGATCCTAAGCACAGGCTTATTTATGACCCCTTTGGCAGGCACATTTGGAAATTGCTCTGGTGTTAAACGTTAATTTAATCTTTTTTTCTGTCAGTAATTTCAGTAACATAGACCAGATGTGTCCTGTTGACAGCACATTTTTGTAAATGTACTGTACATGAATGTATTTGTTTATTTGAAAATGATGCATGCGCTTGCTTGTTTTAAGGGGCTCAAACAGGAGAAAGGTCTTCCCATTGCTGACTCGTGAACAAGAGATTCTGGAACCAGTTGTGGACCTTGTCTCTTCATGGAAGCAGATGGCATACATGAGCCTATACTTTGTGCAAGGTTCATGCTAAATGCATTACATCTGAAAGGACTTAACTGTGGAGCACTGTACTATAGTAGGATTCTGGACATCCCACTTTAACCTATTCATGTAAGCACATTTACCACTGATCACAGGTGCAATGCACTCTCCACTCAGCTTGCTGTTATAGCACATTTTCTCTGAACTGCAAGCTTTCACTGATACAGGATTCCTTAGTCTTTTTCCCAGTGGTATTGTTTGCAAAGATACCTAACCAAACTGGGGGGGGGGTTGGTCTTATGTAACTTGGTGTTTAGATTGATACCTTTCTGCTTCTTTCAGTAATGATTTTTTTTTTTTTTTTTGGATAATGGAACATTTTGATTAGTGGTAAATAGGAGGCCAAGTACCGTATTTTTTGGACCATAAGGCGCACTTAAAATCCTTTAATTTTATCAAAAATTGACAGTTCGCCTTATAATCCGGTGCGCCTTATGTATTAATTCTGGTTGTGCTTACTGACCTCGAACCGATTTTATGTGGTACACGGTGCTCAAAAATCTGTCAAAATGTTTTAGAATGACTTTGGTAAGCTACGAAGCCGCACCGCTTGATGGATTGTTGGAGCATTACAGCTACCATAGTCGGGGGCCTCGCGGAGTAATGCGTACTGTACTTCAACATAATATTACGGTGTGTTTATTAGGACCCCAAAATGGTACCTGTTAAGAGACATGCTTACGAAGCAGATTTCAAACTGAAGGCTATCAGGCACGCAGTAGAACATGGGAATAGAGCAGCTGCGAGAGAATTCACCATTAATGAATCAATTGTGCGGAAGTGGAGGAAGCAAGAAGATGACCTGCGCCAAGTAAAGACGACCAAACAGAGTTTCCGAGGGAACAAAGCGAGATGGCCACAGTTAGAGGACAAACTTGAACAATGGGTTATTGAACAGAGAACAGCAGGTAGAAGTGTTATTGTGAATGAGTTGAATAAAGTTTGACTTATCTGACTGTTTTGTTTCGCTGAATGCGCTTTACAATCCGATGCGCCTTATGTATGAAAGTAGACCCATTCATTGATATTGCGCTTTATAATCCGGCGCGCTTTATAGTCCGGAAAATACGGTAGTAGGAACTGGGTAAAATGAAGTGTTATGTTGGATTGCGCCCTTGTACTTTAACTCTGAATTAGGGGACCTCCGCTTTCATACAGCAAAGGTTGATTCATTGGTAGTTTCATTCATTCAGAAGTAGTTTCTGCCTTTATCCTGAAATATTTTTTGCTCTCTTGCCTTTTCTTTCTGCTCAGACAGCTATGCATAACATCATAATAGGATTTTTTTAGTAGTGACCATGCTGCACATCTTAGTCTTTACTATTTTTTTAAAATTATTCTATGCAAATTTAAGGTGTATATATTTTCCTTTACACTAGTATGGTTCTTTTCCCTTTGAAATGATGGCAAAATAGGTGGCAGATGTCCTGATTTGGTTGTCATTGACATGGCAGTGAAATAAGTATGCAGTTTTGCCTCCAAGTAGTAGTGAGGAAAGCCTCAGAATTCTTTTCTTTAGAGCTGTTTTGAGGAGGTGGAGGTTGGAACAGGAGCAGACTAGGTGGAAAAACAAGCTGAGCAAGCAGTAGTATGAGCTTCACACCATTACTGCCTTTAAATGCACTTCCCCCTCCCCAGGGCATGAGGCATTATGAATACTGAGGTTCTGGTTGATATTTACAAGGTTTTCATGAGAAAACACAAAGTAGATGATGGCTGACTTTTCTGTGTGACTAAGACAGACCAATGGACCCTCTTTAGCTTTGTTGGCAGTATATTGATCTGTGGTGGTGAATTATTAGCAGAATTTTCTGACAGAGCTTGGTTTCCTGTTCAGTGTATTTGCCCTATGTTTATGAGCTTTAGTTAATGACAAAACAACTAAGATTGTGGTTTAAAAACATCCAAAATTAGGTTTCTGCACAGGATGACAGGACTTGGTCTCCTGAGAAAAAGAGGAGTTTAGTGATCAGGGAGATAGAAACTTACTCTTCCTCTGGATTGAAAGGAGCCAGTTGACATGGTTCAGGCATGTTTTGAGAATGGTACTTGTTTGGCTGCTGCTGGAGTTATACCGTGCACATTCCACTGGGAGGAGACCCAGGACATGCTGGAGAGACTACATCTCGTGGCTGGCCTGGGAATGCTTTAGGAGCCTCAAAATGGAGTTGGAGACTGACTGGTGAAAGGAAAGTTTGGGCCTGTCTGCTCAGCTTGCTGCAGGTCTCACTAGGAAAGAAGTGAACTAACAATTAATGTTACCTGAGATTCCTCAGGTGGTGCTGAAACCTAAGATCTCTATGCATTCTGTCTAGATGCTCTGACGGTGTGTGTGTGTGTGTGTGTGTGTGTGTGTGTGTGTGTGTGTGTGTGTGTGTGTGTGAGAGAGAGAGAGGAGGTGTGGTGGTATGATGCTCTTGTCTGCTTCCAATTAGCTGCCAGCTACATGCTGCAGCACACCACTGCATGACTTCTTGGTTCCCAGTACCCATCTTGCACACATACTTTTTACACTCGTCAAACTACCAAATCTAGTGCATGCCTATGCAGGCTTCTAGTGGGCACCCTAGAATATCAGATAAAATACTAAAGTGGACCTTACCACCTCCCTGATGCTTTCAGTCTGTTCTGTATGTCACCTGTGACCACCAGTGTAAAGGTTCAGTAGTCTTTTGGTTTTGAAGGTTAAATTTGTCACAGTGCTATTGTTTCTATTGCTGTTTTCCAATTTCTATCTTTTCTAGGTGGACTAAGTTCAAATTGAGTTTGAAAGTCAACCTTTCAAGATCGGTTTTCCAACTGGGTTGAAATAAGCGTTGGCAATGTTTTGCTATAGCAGAGGCCAAAAATGTGAGGAAGTGTGCAGAGGAAGTTAAACATTTTTTGGTTTTTAAGTTTAAAACACTTGTGCTGAATTCTAATTCCTTGAGAGCTGGCCATTGAGCTCAAGAAAGCTCCAACTGTGGTTTGGTGCAACTTGCCAGTATGAATTGGAGTTACTCATTGCTCTTAGGCTAATTTCATAATTTTAGGAAATGGTTAAACCTATTACATTAACTGTGTGTGAAGTATTTGTGTTCAGACATGAGTGTACCAGGTATTACTGCTTCCGCCTTGTAGGATAGATTGTCTTCCAAATTTTAATTACTTTGAAGTTTCTTACATGAATGGCCTTGAAAGTCACCCCCCCCCCCCACTTGTATTTGCAGGTTTTCCACAGCCTGCCTTTAAAGCTCCAATGAGGAAATATTAACCGTAAAAATGTGGCTGTATTATGAGTGGTGGAATAAAGTATGCTGGTAAATGTGTTCTTTAGGTGCACTAAGCCTCCTGTGATTCATTCCATCCTGTGGTGACTGAGATGTTGGGAATGTTCTCCAGAGACAGTGCAGTTGCTCAATTAGGGGGGAGAAGACGGTAGAACATCCCAGAGACGTGGTTCTCATCTTCCTTTTAATTTGATCGCTTACCTTTTTAGCACGTATTTGCCTCTGTTAATATTGTTTATCTAAATGTTGAACGCTTTCTTAAAACTCCATGACACTGGGCTGATCAGCAGCAGAGGTTTGCCTCTGGCCTTGCTGAATACTTACTATGTTGTTTATAAGGTGGTGAATTTTGCTAAAGAAGTTGTGTATTCTCTGTTCCACTGCATATCTCCTTGCAAAGGCCAGAATGTAAATTCTGAATCTTGGTAATGTTTCCACATGAGGATAAGCATCCAAAACCTCAGCGGGAATGTTTTAGCTGCTTATGGTGCAATATCAAGGGATTTTGGAAAACAGGCTTCAACTAGACCATTTGCCTGAAAAGAGATTTGTCAGTTCTTCTACGTCTTCTGTGAGATGTGTAAGTCCCATACTGTGACGTGTTAGAGGAAAACATTATTGGCCCAGGTGGTCTGTGCCACATTCGAGGGACATTAAATTGATTTGTAAATATGATTAACCTTTTCTTGCTATTGTGAAGAATAATGTGCTTGTCTTTTTGTCTGGAAAGGTATTTCCTTCCTTTTGAATAATGTACAGAATTTACACTTATGTGCATCTGAACAATGCTTTCACTGCAGCAACAATGACTTTGTCAGCAGTGTTTTTGTTCTTGGATTAAAGCCCATAATTCTTAGAGCTTTTGCTTTCCATAATTGTTCTTTCAAATTCTGTGAACATAGCTCATGTTTTAAAGGATAATAAAAATATGGATTGTTTATAAGTGAAGATGTCACTACGCAAATAAAATTAATTACTTTATGATAGTAACATTTAATTGATTAAGAAAAGGACACCTCTTTTGGTACGTGATTTGCTTTAGACATGCTCCCTCAGTCTCACTATAAGAGCAAAGAAGATTACTACAATTCCCGGTTCTCAGCAGGAGTAAAAATGGGCATAAGCAAGATCAGCCAAATCAATTTCACCATAATGACATGACAAAAAAAAATGTCTTTTTGGTGTCTGATTGTGGACTTTTCCTATGAGGATTTAGCAGTCATAAATGGCTCTACCTCAATGGTAGCTACAGGTATGGGGTTTTCCTAGTAATGGACTGTTATAGATTGGTCCTATAATTAAAATGGACAGTTTGGTTACAGGCTGTGGCAGTTGTGAATGAGTCTGTTGATGACACTGTCACAGACTGGCAGTGAAGTTGAGTGAAGGCTGTGGTGCTGAGATTGGCAGTTCTGCAGTGAACCTCTTTGTCTGCTCCTTAGTAATGTGTTATGCCTAGGCGTCTTTTTCAGTAAACCTTTAAGGCTGTGGGTATTAAGTCTCCAATCTGCCTCCTTTGCTTGCTGAGTAAGCCGTGGAAATTTTTCGGTTCAGGGGTGGGCTTTTGTAGAGGGACAGTGTCAGATCAGTTATAGCAATATACTGTAACTAAGTATCGACTTACTGAAGCAGAAAATCAAAAATAAAACATACCTTTGCCTCGGAAGCTGCTGTTGAGCTTCAAGTAAACAACGTTTCTGTAGTGTGCTGTGGAATAAATGAAGAACTATGCCATGCTCAAATGTTACCCTCCTCGTTGAATTTCCTCTAGGATTTAAAAAAAATGCTTTCATTACAAAACAAGTTCAGCCTCTGGCTGTAAGCTTTACACTACACATGTATTGTCAGATTTGGCTAATAGTCCTTTTCTCCTTTTCATACTGCTTTCATTCTTGATATATGACATCTGTACAGTTAATTCTATTGTATACTATAATTGTAATACTGGATTGTGATGAAAAAAAAATAACTTATAAAATGTAATTTGAAAATGTAAGATTACTGTTTTGCATACCACTGTATCCAGTGTGTTGCTGCATTCATGAGCTTTGTGGAGTGCCTTAGGTCTGGTGCTGATCACTTTGAATAAATCATTGTGTAACTCCTAAGCAGATTGTGTGGAGTTGTGCTTCACTGCACCCCATGGTACCTCTGGCTCCCCTTTCTGTGAGCAGTGGGACTGCTGTTCTGTTTGTTGCTTCCAAAGCACTGGGGTTAAAAAGCAGAATATATAGCTAAACTATCCCAACATGATATGTGGCCCTTGCACAGGTCCAGATGTACTATAAGGCTACTATCTAGATGCTGATCCCTGTGTCATTCTTTCAGTTGATGTGGTTGAATGCAGGGCTTTTCTGTTCTCCTGATTGTAGATAACCTTGCCTTTTATTTGTGTTTTTGGCTCAGGATCCTTGTGACATGCTTCAAATAATAGCAAAATGTCAAGGCTCAGCAGCCATTTGTGTTTCATTTTTGTGTTTCAAGAGAAGCAGGGTTATTCTGTCAGTATACACAATAGCAAAGTATGGAAAGAGACAGAAAGCTTATAAAAAGAGTGTTTATAGAAGATTTTTGTTGCTTCTGATTTGCTTGATTCATGATCTCCTATTTTGTTGCTCTTTTTGCTTGCGAGAGGTTTTTGGGGGTTAAGTTGCATTAATGGACTCTTTGGTTGTTCGTCTTTACCAGACCCCCCCCCCCCCCAGGTTTTGGCACAAACTTGTTAGACTGTTCCTCTCGGTGTTAGCATTGGCAAACTCTGGGGTTGTTGTTAGCCATCCCAAAGCAGCTCAAGGGATGACTTATGTAGGTTTCCACTGTTGATTATGTGGACGGCTATGATGCTGTGAATTCCTGTGCTAGACAAAGTAGGAGCCCAGACTGAGGATGTTGTTGCAAGATGTTCTGGGAGAAGGGCTCAGGAGGTGGTTTCCTGCCTGTTTATTAAAGGGCTCTGGGAAAGTGGAATGCTTGTGTAACTTGTGTGCCTCAGATATGTGGATGCTTTAGGGGGAAAAATACTTTGACCATAATGAAAAATGATCATTGCATAAAGGCAACTGTTTTGCATTTTGAAAAAGCAACAGATGTAATATATAAAATTATTTGTCTTTCTTTTTTTTTTATTTGAGGTTCTGCACCTTGTTGTTAACATGCAAAATATGTGTTTCTTAGATCATAGTGTTTATATGATGCCAGCTTTCACCTTTCTATATTCTGACTTGGGTAAACTGTAATGGCAGATACTCTGATGCTACAGAGACTGATGTCCACGCTGGTCATACTCCAGTGGAAGGGTAAAATGTTACAAAGTATTTATCACTAAACTTTATTATCTTCATGTCATTTTGTGCAGCACCGTGTGTCATGCAAAATTTCTTATTCATTTTTACATTGTACGGATTCTACCAATTCATTTTATCTGCGCACATATTGTAACAATTGACTCCAATGCATGGTATCATGATGAGGATGGAGTTTTGCCATCTTTGAAGCACACCTGTCCTATTACCTCTCCCCCAGTGTCACCCTGACTCTCACTAGTTTGGGTCCTTCTTCCAACAATCCCCCACCCCGAAGATAAATGTGCAGCAACATGTATGCTGGCAATAATGATGTGCAGACAGTAGCAAAAAAGTATTTATCACCATACCTTATTTCTTATGTGTGAGTGAGTGAGTGAGAGAGAGAGGTAGTGACATGCATGGGCCATTCAGCCAGTGTAACGTAATGAACATGACTATGCAAAAGCCTCACTTGGGGTATCCCTGTACTTCAATTACAGATATACAATTATTCAATTAGTTTAATACAACCATTTTTGCCATTTAGCAAACCTTACATGAGTAGCTGTTTATATATAATTGTTTATAAGTACAGATTTTTTCAGTTTTACCTGTTCAAGCAGCTAGGTTATTCATCATAGCAGAGAGCCTTTCCTGCTTCTGGTAACTACTTGCATATAACCAATGTTTTTAACAATTGTAAATGTCCTTTTTCACAAAGATGTACAAGCTGTGGAACGTTATCATCACTGAGGCCTCAGGCTGCTGAACGGAACAAAGGACTGGACCAAACCTGGTACCACACGAATGGCCCAGGGAAGCCAGCATATTGACATTCAGCTTTTGCATGACCTGCGGCAAAAGTTTCCTGAGGTCCCAGAAGGGGTGGTGTCCAAGTGTGTCCTGCAGGTGAGTTGATCTACACAGGGCCACCCAACCTTTGGGAAAGGCTGACTTTCAGAAAGCTGCTCATCATATAAGTGTTAAAGGCTGTCTTGTAGCATAAACTGTAATGTATTTGCCATGGGTTGACCTCACCTCAAACCAGAGAAATTTTGCCATTTTCTTTCCTCTTGTTTCAGATGAATTGTCATAAAATACTGTATAAGTTACACTGTAGACTAGGACAAGGGATGGAACTGTCAATTAGTTTAATAAATAAATACTTAGCCAATTATTTCAAAGATGAATCAAATAATCAGATAATTGTTTTATATATTAAACAGCAATAAAATACAGAAGTGGGGAAAAAATTATAGTAAGTCTAAAAATAATTACTTTATATTTAATTTTATGCAAATCAACATTTTTGCTAAGTGAGATATTTACATTTTTAAAAATGGGACCTAAAGCATAATCCAGTCCTGTTTAGCCATTAAGGCAATATTAATCTTTGGGTTTCGGTGAGACCTGAAATCCAGTAAAAGAATATATTTCAAATTACTTTCCAAGTCAAACCAAAAACTAAGGCACAAATAAAAATTACTTTGCACCTTTATCAGTAGTAGTGCATCATTTCAGAATTGCAAAGTATAATTAAATTATAGCTCAGGAAGTCTTACAGGAACATGTTTGAATGAACAGTAAAGTTTTTTTTTTTTTTTTTTTTTTTTTTTTTTTTTTGGAAGGCTTTTTGCCATTTGTAGGAGGCAAACACCAATACCAGAGAAGGTTAGAAGTAGTGTCCATTCCATCAGATGTGGATGTACACTGCTTTCTGTTCAGGTGCTGTAGCATTGCACATTTCTTTTTACATTGTACCACATTTTCTTTTTATTTAAGCTTAAAATATCAAACATTGGACATTTTCTTTTTTTACTCAGTTGGGTCATATCATAGGTCAGCAGTGTCAGCTCTTGGTGTAACAGGAACTATCATCCAGGCACTCCACTGTTTGGTGTTCCAGTGCCACCTGCATAACCATAACAAAAGTTGCATTGAATGAAGTTGAAAATATTTATTCTGAAGGGAAATTACATGGGACTACAGTGACACATAATACAGTAATGATTGCTATTGTGTGCCATTCAACTGATGTTGACTCCTGGCAACCCTGGATAGTTGTCCAGAATTGTTTGGACTTTAGCCAGAAGCCTACTGTTTGATAGAGGTGCATCCATGGCTACAGTTGTATCAATCCACTGCATTGCAGATCTTCCTCTTTCGACTTCCAACCATATTGTCCTTCTCCAGTGAGTCTTTTCTCTGTCTGACATGTCTGAAGTATGATGATTGAAGTCTTGTTTTTGAGCTTGCAGGAAGAGCCTAGGTCTGTATCAATGCATTTGTTTTGCAGGCAGTCCATGGAATATGCAGTATTCTTTGCCAGCAACATAACTGAAAGGTGTCAAGTTTCTTCACTATTTAACTTTCACATCTATTCAGTATTACTGAGAATGCCATGGCTTGAACAAATCAAATCTTTATATGCAAAATTACATCTGTACAATTGAGAATTTTGTCCAAAGACAGTAAATGATACAAGGCACATAATTATACACGCACAGGAGAGTGAAAATTCATAGCAAATCTTAGAAAATAAAAGGAAGGAGTGCAATACTGAGAGTTCAACTGGATCAGTTCACCACTGATAAAGTCCCCTAGACACACAAGCGTTGGTCTGCAGATGTCTTGCAAAGGCAGTGTGGTTGACGTCATACACAGATTCACTGAATCACACAAACGGCAAACAGGATGCATTTACGACAATATCTAAAACTGTAGGTCATTTCCCCCATGTGCATCATTCTACACCGTACTGTGCAAGAAATTGTGACAACGACAAGTTCTGACAACTCATCCACTGCTGGTTCACTCCAGAGCACCAGGATGCCTCCTTAAGGAAAGTGGCAAATATCATGATCACAGAACAAAGTTTGGGAAAAGCGAATGAAAATGGAACCATAAAAGCTATAATACTGTATTCATTGTTAGAAGATCAATTAATTGCATTACTCATGTATATATACGAGCTCCACAGTTTTCAGAGCTGATTTCTGTGTGTGTTTGCTTTGATATACTACATATGTTTACAGTTTAACATAGGTATGCAATTGGAGACTTGTTGTGCCCAAACCTTTAATGTGCAAATATATTGTAATATATATTGTTTTAGTACTACAGGTATACATGATTGTATGACTATACAGTAGGTCTTGTCCTTAACATGGCCCTTTTCTCTTCCCACAGAACAACAATAATTTGGATGCCTGCTGCGAATACCTGACTCAGGTGAGCACAGCCTGCTTGTACGGCGAGGGAAACTTAAGCCTCTCAGAAGAATCCAGTTTGTCGCGGCTCCCGAATCACATGACCCAGCTGAATCTGGGCTTGCAGTCTCAGAATGTACATGTGCCCCCGGCGCGGGACAGTCAGAGGATGAACGGCAGCCGGACTCTGACTCACAGCCTGAGCGACGGGCCCCTGCAAGGCACACAGCCGGGCCAGCTCTTCCAGTCAGAGCCACAGTCGGCCCCCGCACAAGTGCCCTCTGGCCTTAATGCTTTTGGCGTCATGGATGCAGCACGGAAGCCACAACCACCCCAGCAGCTGGGTCTCTACCAGTTTGCTGGCAAGCCACATGCCACAGTGGGGCAGCAAGCACCCCGCTTCAACCCTATCACAGTTACTCTGGCCCCCAACATCCCAACAGCCCGTAACACCCCCACTTCTTTGCACATACACGGAGGACCGCAGTCTAGCCTCAACAGTCCACAGGGTAACTCCATCTACATCAGGCCTTATGTCACCCAGTCCAGTACAACCCGGCAGCAGCAGCAGTCTCAGTACAGCCCCACGTACCAGGTTTCTCATCCCCCTCCACTGCCCTGTGGCAGGACGCTTCCCTCTCAGCACAGCTCCTCACATACCTCGCCAAACCAGTCACAGGGCCACCAGACCTCACACGTCTATATGCCCATTAGCTCGCCCACCAACCCCCAGGCACCCTCTGTCCTCCAGGCACCCAGTGGAGCCCAACCCTCAGGGGGACCTTCCTCAGCTGCACCAGCCTCCTTCAGCCAGTATAACATCCAGGCTATCTCCACCGGACCGCGCAAGAACCAGATTGAGATCAAACTTGAATCGCCTCAACGGAATAATGCTGGCGTTGGGCCACGTTCCTCCTCCTCCACTTCTTCCTCTTCTTCCTCCTCCTCTTGCCCGGCCTCTTCGTCGATGGGCTCTGGTGCTTGCCCCACAGCACCCTTGTCCATCGGTGGCTCAGGGCCAAGTCGCAGCCAGCCCACTGTTTACATCTCGGCCAGCCCACCTTCAGGGGTGGCAGCTGCACCTGATGATGCTGCCATGCCGTCCTCCAGCTCACGCTCCCAGCCAAAGTTTTACATCTCGGCCAATGCAACAGGGGATGACGCTAGTGGCCGCAATCCCACCGTCTACATCTCGGCCAACCCATCTCTGCAGGGTCCCAGCAGTGGGCGCGGTGTGCCGGGGCAGGTGAGCATGTGCCCCGCCTTCATCCATCATCACCCTCCCAAGTCCCGGCCCTCAGTTGGTGGAAGCACCATGGCCACCTCCCCCCGTGTGGTGGTCACCCAGCCCAATACCAAGTACACTTTTAAAATCACTGTGTCCCCAAATAAGCCCCCAGCCGTTTCACCTGGCGTCGTCTCACCAACCTTTGAACCCACCAACATTCTGAGCCTCCCCTCGGACCACTTTGCCGAGCCGGACCCTCATCATCTCTCGGATCCCCTATCGGCAAACAGGGAGAGGCCCAGTGAACAACGTCGGCTCAGCATGGGTTCAGATGATGCTGCCTACACTCAAGGTGTGTGTTTCTCTTTGTGTCCACCATCTTTTGCATTTACTTGCCTTATTATAACTCTGTCCTCCTGCTTTTGCTACACGTATTTTCAGAGGTGTTTGTGTCTGATATGTGTTGGATTTTGCCATCATAAGTGGGCCCTGAAAAACTGGATGATCATTCTGTTTATAAGAGACAATTCGTTGTTCTTTATTTATTGCTGCAGGGTGTAGCTAGTTTTCCCAGCATGAGATGAGAATATATTGTACATTTATTTTCAGTAGTAAATCTCCCCCCCCCCCCCATAGCTTATTTCCAAGTAGGAAACCCAATGACAAGCTGCTGTTTATGTCCTTAGTATCAACATTATGGAAATTTTAATGGCTTTTTGCCAAACTGTATATGCTTCTATTGTCATTGTGTTCTCAGTTTACTGGGTGCTGTTTTAGGAGGTTTCAGGGTGAGGATAGAGACTGTGCATGCATGCGCACATGAGGGAAGTGTAGGTTTAGGTGTGTGAGCATGGGTGGAGGCACACAGCTTTGCCTTTTTTGGACATTTGACTGGGATTGTGTGTGAGTCACTCCCCCTCTAGTGTCTCCTCCTCAGGTCACCACCCCCCTCTGGCCAGCTCCATGGGGAAACCCATCTTTTGCTTATGGAATACTAAGAGGGGTGTGTGCAAACTATGAGTTGACACCTCGCTACTGTTATCTTCTGCTGGTTGTGTATATTCTTCAAGGCAGTCCTCCAGGTTCCTATTGTCTTTGTAAAAATAAGGAATAATATTCAATAAGCAGCTAGTGCTGGGATGTTATAGACATATCAGTTGTCAAAAGTTATTCTATGGTACTCCTCCCCTGTATCTGGAAGGGTAATGGAGTCCTTTTATTCATGAGCTTATACACTGTGCCTCTCACCTGTCTGGTCCTATTTGATTTTTGGCCTCACCCCCTTCTCAATTCCAACAGCTCTGCTGGTACACCAGAAGGCCCGAATGGGGCGGCTGGGTCATGAGCTGGAGCTGGAGAAAAAGAAGCTGGAGACTCTAAAAGAGGAAGTCAACGTGATGGAGAACGACCTCACCCGGAGACGACTGCAACGGTCCAACTCTGCCTCCCAGATACCCTCTGTAAGTATCTCTTGGGCAAACCCCTACCCTCATGTTGAAGCCGGACACAGCTTTTCAGTTTTTCTGAAACATACCATGAGTGGCAATTTATGTAATAACATGACCAACTGACCAATATATGAACCGACTATTACTGATTACATAATGTATTCTAACAACAGTGCTATTATTTGTTTGGTAGTGGAGAAAAGTGGGAAGCAAAGATTGTGCACCAATGTAGTTGGGTGCAGTGTTCGTTTGTTTATTGAGTACTGCTAAGCTCCCATCATTGAAGGGGGCTGTTTCAGGACTTAACATGATGCCCCCTTGCAGAGATCCCGCAGGGTCATACCTTTGAACTACTCAATTAATGTCTTTACAATAAATGTCTTACCCTGTTTTGGGTATTTGTATCCCTAGGTCTGAAAAGTCACTGTTTCATTTCTTCTTTATCAGATTGAGGAAATGCAAGATTTGCGATACAAAAACAGGATACTGCAGATTGACATTGACTGCTTAACCAAAGAGATTGACCTCCTTCAGACAAGAGGTATCTCTTTTTCCTTCAACTTCTTGCTTGCACTCATCCTACTATAGCCAGTGAGCCTGGTAACCTTAGGCAAAGCACTGCTTTAACTTGCACATGTGTGTTCTGTAGAACTGTGTTACCAGGTTTACACATGGCTCATTTTGAGAGAGGCAGTCTAGGACATGTCATCACAAATTCACTCATCTTTTACCCGAATTAACTTTGAAAATGAGACTGTCAAACCACCATTTCAGTGTTGTAAAACTGGAGTTTTCATATGCTTGGTAGGCAGCTAGCACAGCACAGGAATGCATAAAAAGAACGTGGAAGTAAGCAGATGGCAAAGACCAGCCCCCCCAGTTTTGCTGGGGAATTGCAAGTTCCTCTTTCCGTCCGGCCTCTGTCGCTGCTGCTGCTATGCTGTGAACTAGCGATTGTTTCCTGAATTGCATCCTGTTGCTAGTAGGCAGAGGGGGGATTTATGGGCCTCAAGGCTCCACTCTGCTTGCTCTCCAACATTTGTCGGTCCAACAGCTTTAGGTCAGAGGTTTAAAAAAAATTCACGTTGTTTTAGAACGCCCTCTTTTGGAATCTGAGAATAATATTGTTTGTGGGGGGGAAGAAAATAGGAAAAATGCAAAACTGGGGTTTAGTTTGTTCTGGTTTGTTGCTTTGTTGTGAATTTTTTTTTCTCTCGACATTCATTATGACTGCAGCGCTGTATATATTAAGCTTATCACTTAACTGTTTCTGTGTTTAGTGCCTGTAAAGCTGTTTTTCACCCTTAACACATTTTTTGTTTGTTTCTGTTCACTTTCATGTACAGAAAGTGATGTACAATCCTGTGTTGATTTGTTACAGGACCACACTTTAATCCGAGTGCAATTCATAACTTTTATGACAACCTTGGATTCCTAGGTCCAGTTCCACCCAAACCCAAAGGTACTTCATCTGTTGGTAAGTTTTGGAGACAGTTTCCTACTTGTTCCCTGGAAGTCTGGCCCTTTGTTGTCTTCATAGTGCTCCTTCCTCTCCATCCCTATCTGCAGGCTTCCCTTGAGGGCCAAGTGTAGACACTGGCTTTTTTCAAAGTTTTGATTAATATATAGACTTGTTAGAATTTGTGATGCTTTGCAAAGCAGTAGTTATTTTGGCCTGTCAACTTACGATTTATGACAAAACTTTCAGTAAATCCATGTCATTCCTGCTTGTTTATTTTCTTCTTTACATATATTCCTGTATGGTCATGTTGTTTCCTTCATCCTATCCAATACATCTCCATCTTCTGCTGTACTTCACCTGTCCCACCCAGAGTGTTTAGGGTCCGTAGACAGGAGGGGAAGGAAAATTAATGTCACTTCCAAGTTAAAGAAGGACCCCTCCACTCCGCCTCCAGCTGTCCCTCTGGGTTGGTAGTTGTGTGTGTCGATCTATGTCTGCCCTGTCTCCTCCTGTCATTCTGGATTGCCTTCTGTCCCACAATTGAGCCTCATCGATGTCCAGTAATGCTGCTTATTATGCTTTTTTCAATTAGTGAAGAAAGGCACTTGTAGTTTATTGCGGTCTAATTGCACAAGAAGCACTAATTCAACTTCCTGGTCTTGCTGTTTTGTTCTTTTGTTATACCGTTTGCACACAATATCTGCCTTTGTTTGGAGAAAAGTGGGTGGTTGTGAGTTTCAATCTGCCAAAACCAACCCCAGGCAATGTGAGGCACAGTTAATAAACATGCTTCTTGTAGGGGAAAAAAAAGGCATAGTTTCAGATGAGGTAGGAGCCGCAAGTTTGAACTGCACAGACATGTTGTAATTCTGAAGCTCAGTCATGAGGGCGACCCTTTCTTATCTGTGTCCTGTGAACTCTCCTCCCTGGCAGAGTCAAGCACCAAGACTCCCAAGCCTGCAGCGGACACAGAGGAGGACGAGGGAGTTCAGTGGAACTGCACAGCCTGCACCTTCCTCAACCACCCTGCCCTGAACCGCTGTGAACAATGCGAGTTCCCACGCCACTTCTGAGCCGCGCCTGGCCCCACCCTGGCCCAGGACTGCCCCTTGTTTTCTACCACAGCATATAACTCTTTAAAGAAATGGGATTTTAATTTTCCACAAGTTAAGGAAACATGGACAGGGTTTTTCTTGGGCTTTTTGCTCGTTTTTCTTCAAAGTTTTTTTTTTTTTTTTTTTTGGGGGGGGGGGGGGTGAAAGCTGCCCACTGAAGGCAGGCTTGACAGGACAGTGTTTACAGGTAGTGTTACTTAAACCAGCAGCGCTGATGATGATACCTCACCTTGGAGTGGGCAGTTTATGTAGGGGAATTCTCCCTTTCAGCCTCCTGGCTATTAGCAAACACACTCTCCCACAGTCACTCCTCCAAGGTGTCATTGTGCCTTTGCTGTCTCTTCTGTGATATTTGGAGCAGAGGAGGTCTTGAGCTGACCAGGGCACTACATCTGAAGGGAAAACCAGCAGGCTACTTTCTTTTAGCATTTTTTTAGGACTTTTGTGATTGGTTCATGCTCCCAGAGAATGATGGGAATCATTTTTGCAGTGTTGTTTCTACCACCAAAAGGGTGCCTTGTGTCCTCTCTCTCTGTAGTGCTCCAGTCTGCATCTCCTCAGTCCACAGTTAGACATGAAAACTAAACTGCATGCTTTGTATGTACAGTATAAGTTGGATTAATACCCCAGAGTTTCTTACTGTACATAGTTTTAGAATGTGCTTTTAAATGCGTACTTCCTCACGCTATGAGTCACTTGTATTTCTGTAAGTATAGCATAATACTTAACTTTTTACTTCTTTTCAACCAAATAAGCACGGTGTCCCATTTTAAGCTTTTTACTTTATCTGTGAGACACGAAGCCTTATGTAAAGGAAGAGCAATAATAAGAAACTATGCACACATGGACTTTTGTCTGCTCAAGATTGCTTTCTTTTCCTGTAAAAGTGGATTTTTTTGTCCCCCATGTACGATCTGCAGATGCAGCAAGTCAAAAATATGGAGTTTACCTGAGTTCCCAGAGACTGGACTGGTTTGAGACCCACAGTGACACACAGCCGTCTTACCTGACAACTGGAATGTGGGTTTTATTGCGGATATTTTCCACTTCTTTGAGTGAGCTGTGCGTGTTGTGAGGGGAAGAAGAAAAAAAAAAGGCAAACAAAAAGGACGAGCCAGGGTCACAGTTGTTGACTTTGACATTGGGAATGAAACGCACATCTTGGCAGAAAGGGGCTGCTCCAAAGGGCTCTACACCATGGGACTTTTTAACTATGCAGTATGAATTGACAATTAGTGTTTTGTCAAAGATGTACTTAGTGAAGTATTATTCCCGTTTTCAGTAAGTGCCTTTCTTTCCTTCTGTCATTTATGTTCGGAAAACAATGTTTCTCAAGATGAAACAAGATGGGGCAAAGTGGAATGGACATTTTATTCTTGTGATTCCATAGTGTTTTTCATTTGCCCTAAAACCTTAGATTTTTATGGTTTGATGAGGGTTAATACTTTACAGTGTATTATGGATTTAACCCCCTTTTCCCACAGTTTAATTTTTTTTCTCCTCCCGTAAAATTTGAAGTTTGTCATATTCACATGCTGGTGCACATATTTAGGTTAGAATGATAATCCTGTAAATTATCCATACAGTTATTTAGTATCTTAAAATTATAGAAACTAAATTGGTACAAAGCAAAAGCCCAGAGTTGTTTCTGAAGCACTTACATCACAGGCTGTCATGTTTCAGTTTATAAAGAAAGAAACCCAGTGTTCAGCTTCATCTGCAGCTCAGTGTGAAGATTGTCGGTTCATTTGTTTTAATTAAAAGAAAAATTAATTTGGATATCTAAAGTTTTTGAATTTAGCTGGGAAAACTGTCTTTGTAACAGATAAGTTATTTGTAAAAATAAAAAAAATCTATCTGAATTATTGCTCAATTTTATTTTTAGACGCTCCTGAACCACTTTGCTTCCTCTCGGCTTTTTATGATGCGTCCAGCAGAGGGCACCATAGCGCCGCGTCAGACTGCCGCTCTTTCGCCTTCGTTTTTCTGTATCACTTTCCTTCTTTTTCGTCTTTGCTTCATTATGAACTGGCTTTATTTAGGCTTGTTAGTGGCAGTCTTGTGATGCCTGTGAGAGTTTTTCAAAGTGTGCTGTGCACAAAAAAGTTTCATTTCATTGCCAGTAACAGCTTGTGCAGTGGGCATAAGGCAGCATACTGTCAAGGTCGGCCTTCAGTTTCATCCCAGGGGTGCCATCTCTCTCTCTCTCTCTCTCTCTCTCTCTCTCTCTCTCTCTCTCTCTCACACTGACACACTACAGGCAATTTAAAATCAATAATGGCTTTGGTTTGTGGGAGGAAACCAGAGCACCCGAAGAAAAGCCCTGTGAACAGGGAAAAACTGTACACTGAGCCACATTCAAAGCCCACAACCCAGATTCTATGCGGCACCCGTGCTACCAATAGGGTGCCGCCCTGTTTGCATTGTATTAATTATTGAAATGGTCAAATTGCACTTACCACCCACCTAATGCCATTAGGGCAACAGTGTTTGAATTGCAGAAATTCTACCAATCACTCAGTCAGGCACACACAGGGGGTCCACTGTCTGACAGAGGGATCATTAAATAAAACAGATGCTTTGACACATTGAAGGCATTTTATTTCTGTTTTTAATGCTGAAATTAGAGGATATTGCTTCATTAGAAGTGCACATGATTGTTTCTGAGCTGCTGCACCAGTGGGGCCAGTTCAGATGAGTCCAGGGTGTGTGGGTACAGCCTCATGGCCTGGTCCACAGCAGACTGCGGGAAGATGGTGCCCAGCTGGGTCCTGGTGCACCTGCGGCGCTTGCTTGCTGTGTCGCTCCCAAGCTGCCGTTCTGACAGAGGGGGCTCCTGTGGGTCGTTGCAGGGGGAGTAACGGCCACCTGTGTATTGGCTGCTGTGGTGGAAATGGTAGTGGCTGTGAGACTGGCTTTCAAACGCACTGTGGCTGTAGCCTCTCTGCGGCCATGTGCAGGCATGGCTGTCCACACGCATCCTTTGTGAGCAGTGACACTCTGTCTGATGGCTGTCATGGCCCTTGTGGCACAGCTGCAGGCCCGGTATGCTGCCGCTGTATGTAGAAGGGTAGGAGGTCCCCTGCGAGTGAACTTGGTCCTGCATATACAGCCTCGACATGGCCACCTCCAAGGAGCCAAACCCCTTATCGCTGTCCAGGCTCAGAGTGGTGGGGGACTTGCGCAGGTAGGTTGGACTATTGGTGTTCCGGTGCAAATCTAACTGCTCGCAGGGGGACAGCCTGCTGGAAACATCCTCCAAGCCAGGGGCAGTCTTGCTGGGAGGAAGGCTGGTGTACAGCTGGCTGTCCAGGAGAACACCCATGGAGCTGCTGGCGTCCTGGCCGGGGGAGCAGGGTCTCGCATTGGCCGGCTGCTCCCTCTCTAGAACTGGTTTGTTCTTTGCCCTGAGCTCGTCGGCGACGGACAGCTGGGACTGGTTGGACCGCTCTGGGTGGTAGTATTTGCACTTGATGCCGTATGTGCATTTCTTACCTGGAAAGGAAACCAAAATCAGATCAGTAAACCGGATCCCATTTGTGCTCCACGGATGTAATCTCAATCCCCTGCTTTCTGTCAGTGTTTAAATTTATTGGCTGAATGCTGTGGAAATTTACCCCCCTGATCCCTCCCTTCTGCTGAACTGTAAGCCGCCCTGGCAAGGCAGACAAATGGCATCTATGCTCCCAAATGTGAGTGTTCCTTGGTTACATGGCTGTGTATCATGAAGACGTTGTGTTGCTGAGAACAATGATCTGGGGGCCTGAGCTGAAAAGCCCCCCATGACCCTTTCCTGGGCAATAAAGGTATGAATAATCTCCTGGGGGTGGGGGACTCTTCCATTCAGTACCAACAAGTTTGCATCTTTTACCCAGTTGAGGTATAATTTATAAATGTACTGCAACTCTCAGCGCAGGTCAGTGTCTTCAGGTGTGGTTAGCGAAAGGTATGCTTTTATTTGAAAAAGGTTTTTGAAGAATTGTGTGTTGCCAAAATATCACTACTAAGGTGTGGAACAGTGCCCAGTTATGCTTGTGCACCGTGGTAATGTAGCTTTTACATCCCGTCTGTAGCCTGTAAATGAGCTTACCATAGGGGCAATGGATTTGTCTTCTCTCCAGCTTTGGAGATTTTCTCAGGAAGTCATCTATTGTCGGCCCGTTCCTTCCCAGTGGATCATCGGGAGGCATGAACCTGAATGAAAGAGCAAAAACATTTGTAATTTAATCATTTTTATCACACGAGTAGGCCAACGAAAGACAGACGTTGTACTGGGTCCTTTGATGTGCAGTATTTGTAAAAATGGCTGTCGTCAGCAAACCCCTGTGGTTACAGAACTTTTAAATTTTGCTTTAAAACTTCTTAAATGCACTACAACATACTTGTCATTGGCAAAGGTGTACATGAGGAGTCTCTCTTCAATGAACTTCTTCCACTGCGGCTTCTCAATCTGCAGGTCACGGTAGTTGTCGTTGGAGACAATGATGCCATCTGAATCGTAGGCCAGCTTCACAATGTAACGGTCATCATAGCAGACCACACGTTTCCCCTTGACGCAGCGCGAGGGGGTGAAGACTAGGATGTTGTTCTTCTCCAGGTCATAGAGGATATGCTGGTCTGAAAGGATGAAGAACCACATGGGTCACACCGATTACTTTGCTTGCCTGATGCTACCATCCAAAGGAACTTGCCAGATTTTCACAGTTGGCTGTGTAAGTGGAACATTTTGTGTTCAACTTCTGGGAGTTAAACTGCCCACCTTTGCTTTCATGTCTTTATTCTTAAGTGCTGTTTTATCTCCTGCCCTGCTGCCAGATGTATGTGGTTCATATGGGCCACATGAGTGCTGCAGCAGACTGATGATTCCCATCTGATTCTAACATGAACACAAGTTGCTTGAAAAAGAGGTTACCTGTAATGGGGGACTCTGGCCGTGGCTGCTCCTTCCTCCACAGGGGCACAAAGACAGTGATGTCACGGTGTCCGCGGTCCCAGAACCAGTTCACTGCCAGCTGCAGCCCACGACATGAGAAGACTTGCTTGTTGCCATGGCTGCAAAGAAAATGCAACGCATAAATGTGATGCTCAGTTCACCGTCTCAACTTGGGTAACTTTTAAATGTGTGGAAGAACATCATTCCTGAAGGCACCTGCAGTCTGCATGTGAGAGAAACACTGGATTTACTGGAAAGGGTAACTAATTTTAGGGCTTCTGTGCTTGACTGCTCCCAACAGTGCAAAGATGCCTAAAAGTCAAAGGTTTGACATGGCAGAGCTCAGACAACTTTTGGCGGAGATGGTGAGACTCCCATGCCCAACACAACAAATCTGAAGCCAGAATGAGAACTCATCTATCACTTCTCTTTCAGGAAGTCATGCCTGCCCAATTCAGCTCTTCCATCACGTTCTTAACAAAAAAAAAAAAAAAAAAACATTGCTGAGAAATGTTGGAAAGGCACACCTCAAATTCAACAGTCAATCTCTACTGGGTGTAACCTCGGGCAGAAACAACACAAAATAAGACAATGACAGTAAGAGAACCATTAGTTGATCTGGTGTAGCTGTGCCAAAGGGAAGAAGAAATCTGAAATGTTGAGCGAGAAATCTTGACCCACATTTTGTTCCTGATGCAGTTTACCGTATTTAAGCTTCTCCACATAAAGTGCTTTGCAAATAACTTATTTCTCACACTGCCGTCCCCTACAGGTTGCAGTAACGGTGGCAGATTTGACTGTGGGCCAGCGCTGAGCCACCAGCGACCACTGTGGGGCTTCCCCCTGCTCCAGCAGGAAGCAGCCACCTGCTTTGCATACAACAGGGGCACAGCAGTAGCATAGATGCTCTGAAATTAAGCAGCAAACAAAAATGGAACAAAACCCTACAAAAAGGTACAAGATGCGGTATGAATTGAAATTTTTTAAAATAACTGAAGTACCGTCTTGTCAAAATGGACAAACCTGCAAGATATGCAATGAAGTGCATCTCTGCTTCGGAAATGAACTGTTCATAAGTTGGTGCAAAAGTAGAAAACTTGCATGGCCAAAAAAGGCCCCCCACCTTAGCGATATCTTTCTTGAAAATGTACAAACTAAATGAATTCAACTTCTGTTTTTCTTGTCTCGGTTTCAATTGCATCACTGAATTTGAATATTCCACCCTCGGTTGAGCAGTTTGCAGCGGCTGTTTTTATTGAAGGCTTTTTTGAAAGTAGATGTGAAACTCAAAGACGCAAAACTTTGGATACCAGCCCCACTATGACAGCCCAGTGAAAGGGGACAGGTTCTTGATCTTCACAAGACCTGGAAGAAGGAAAAACTTTTTGGGCTGGAACACATGCAACGCTGGGGATTTCGGTAACACCGCACACCCAAGTAACTCAGCCTGAACGTCTCAAGGGCGGCCTGGCACCGAGCAGGTCCAAGATTCACTTCCTAAAAGCTACAGCCTGAAAAGTACAGCAGCATTCATCAACTGACACAGGTTTTTCAAGAAATTCACCCGCAGGAAAAAGATTATGAAACCTGCAGTGCGCAACCTTCCCGGCACCTTCGACACAATAAAATATGAAACATTTCAAATGAAGAGGAACATAACCCTTGGAACGCATTTGGCGTCACTGTGTCTCCGAGGTGTGATGTTGAACATTGTGGGAAGAGGGGCTGACCTGAGGAAACTCCCTTTCAATCTCCTGGAACACTGTGCTGGCTCCCTGTTTGAGAACAACCTGTCTGTAGAGCCCCGCAAAAGCAAAGGCTGCAACCACCTGCGTGAAGAACAGCAACTTGTGAGCGTAGCTCTGCTTGGCCATGTGCATTGCACCTGGACACAGGTGAGCCTTCTGTATGTCATGCACGTCTCCCTACGTGAATCCACCTGTCTCCATGCCTCCGAGTGCATCGTTCCTGACAGGAGGGGGGCTCACCTCATGGCCACATTGCTGCCATCAATGACAACTGGTCGAAGGCTTCCATCCATCTCCTCCTTTTCCCCGCAGCCCCTGGACACCAGCTTGGGGAGGTTGGCACTTGGTGGGGAAATAGTGGCAGCAGGTGGTGACCCTGTGCTGCGGCTGGTCTTCAGCAGCTCCTTCAAAATGTCGTTGGTCTGGGCGTCTTGGTGCAGGCTCTCCAGTACCCTCAGAATGTCCCTCTGGGGGTAGCCCAGCTTGAGGAAGCGCTCCAAGTTGCTCTTCTGTCGGTCCATGGCGCTCTTTCGCTCAGGTGTCCTCTCTCTTAAGCGCCGCCGGCACTCTAACAGGGGAACCCGCCTCGCTCCCCTTTTCTACCGTACCCACGCACACAGTTTCCACAGCAACAGGCAATTTTGGAAAAGTTGAGAGGCGCTGAGAGAACAGGGGGCGGGCCGGGGAGAAGCTCGCTGAGACACTGTAAACACAGGAAGCCCGACACGATGGTGTCACATGGGGTTTTCAAAGGTTTCTGTTCGCAGTGATAGGATCTATGTTGCGCTTCTGCAGCCAGGGTACGCCGCACTCGCGTACACGCGCGTCACAGCAGCTGCCAAAACTCCCCCTTACCTCGCACCGCAAGAGGGTGAAGGTCGGCCGTCCAATCAGAGCCCCCCGCTCCCCTTGCAAGCTTTGGCGATGGGTCTGCCGCTGTCGTCACAACATCTGGAAACATAAAGGAAATGCACCCAGATGACACTTCTCTATGCGCAAAGCTTGTGGTAGCCCCCCCTCTTTGGCAACGGCAGGGGGTAAAAATATCCACCTTGTCAAGGATGTTTCCTACAGTGTCACTGCACACCCAACACTGGTGGGGACAGGAAATCCCCACGAATTCCAGTCCTGTCTGTAAAGATCTGTCTGCTGGGTCCTGCGGGGACTGTTGTGGACGCTCAAGCCCCTCTACCCCGCTTAGCACCACTCCCCCGCAACATGTGCTGGCAATTATAGGACGCGAATGGCCCACCTCTAAAAATAGCTGCATGCATTATTATGCAAATATACAAATTTATTTAAACTCTTTGTGGTGCTCGAGGAGCTAAAGTACAGACTGCAGCCCAGCAAATTTCAACCAAAGGCCCTGACTGATGTTTATAAATGCAAAAAAAACCTCTAAGGAACACAACACTGGAAAATAGAGCTTAAATTAAAAAAAAAAAAAAAACTTTACATTAATGTCAAATACAGTGCGGCCGTAGTGAAAAGTGTTGGACACTCCAGCAAGTAAAAGACCATGGTGGAATTGGTTTTTCTTGATGGAAAATATGGGATGTACAGGATCAGCAACACCTGGAGGAAACTGGTTTCCTTTCACAAGGTGGATAAGTTTGAGCAGGCAAGAAGCCAGCGTGCCTTCCTGGCTTCAAAGGACAACAGCAGGCTGCTTTGCTCTCGCTCGCCTGTCCAGTTCTCCTCATGCTGCCGTGGCCCAAGTGTTCTCACACGTTGGCCATTGCTAGAAATCATAAATGGTACAGTTGGCAACTTGTAATGTTTACCACGGTACGACACCACTGTGCTACACAGCAACCGGCCTTAAACTTTGCTTGTACCACATAGAAAAGCAAAGTACTTCAACCACTGGGCTACCCAGAAACAGACACACTTTCTGTGACCAAAAACATTAACTTTGTAGTAACTCCCCCACTACATTGCATTAAACGTCCATTAAATCCAACCCAACATAACTCAAACCTGTGAATGTGAGATTGTGTTTCTGCTTTGTGAGCCACCTAACCTGGAAAGAAAAGGTGTTTAATAGTGTTAGGACATGGCCACTTTTTTTGAGTGGCGCATGAATGTAGGTTACTTTTTCCTGTAAAAGGTTGAACGTGCACACACGCACACCCGTATTCTCTTATTGTGCACAAAGGCTCTGATGTCACCACAGTGGTGGTGGGGGGGGGATCTGCTCCCTCCGTCACTACACAATGCCACCCAAGTCACTCTGGATGTTAAATACTGACAAAGCAGACTGTGGCTATATCTCACCTCGGTTTCATATAGCTCAACAGCCAGAAGGAAGTTTGAAACAGAGGAATCGCCAACAAATTATAAAAACTGATAATAGTGATCAGTAAATATTTGCTACTTACAGTCGTGCGATCCAGGGTGCTGGAGCATTGATCTGCTCGCTTAGACTTGCCTTGGAAGACTGAGCCATGCGCTGGAAGCCTGGCTGTAGCCTGAGTCACATGAGGAAGTCTTGCTGAGCAAGTATCCCAGCTGCACATGGGCAATGAAGCAGGAGAGAGTGTAACGGTTTCACTTCCTTGTTTGGCCTCCCATGTGTTGTGTGGGGTCAGCGGTTGCCGTGGCAGCGGATCCCATCTTCCTCGTGTGATGCAGCGGTTTGATGGAGGCCTTCCTCATTCGACTGAGCCCCCCGTGACAGCTCCCGCAGAGGGAGCTTCCTGCTGGCACCGACACCACCTAAGGGTACCCTGTGCATGCATCACGGTTACCACTGTATTTAATAAACCACCAGGACACAAGCAGTTAACAGTTTAAGTATCTGTTGGTTTTGGCCACAAAACAAATTCTGTCACACACTGTCATCCGTGACGTACCAGGCTTGGATGCAGGCTTGAGCAGGTTCTTCAAAGGGTTCTTTGTTTTTGGTTACCATAAGTAGCACTGGGTACCAGGTCAGCAGACACTGTTTTAAGTAGATTTAAGATAAAAAGAAAAAGTTACCACAGCAAAGGTAAACCATCTGGGCCAGAAAGGAGCACTAACTGTTGGAATTTGGCAGGGTTGCTGTTGCAATATCAAATATTCAACACAAGTTAGATGGTGAAATACCACTGGCTGAAGTCTTTCTTTTTGCATGTACGCACAAATTTCCCCACAGCGTGAGAAACGTCAGCTGGTTTGCTCACATTTAAAGCGAGATGATAATTGTTCTGTCCTTAGGTCTTAAACCAGCAGTTGGGCCTGTGCTCCACAGAAGCCTTAAATTGTAATGGACCCTGAGGTTCACTACCACAAGGCGGTACAGATGAGTCAATCCCTTCAAGATTTATACTTAACTCCAGAAAAGGAAAAATCCAATATTTAAAATTAAGTAGATGTTATCAGGTCAAACCAAATGTACACTACATGGTCAAAAGTACCATATGACCCTGTTTCGACCTCAGAAACAGAGTCGGATCCCATTTGGCTATTTTGATGTTCATTCTTCTGCTCCATCAGCGTATGCAAGCAAGCAAACAGAACAGAGGTATTCAGCTGGGGGGGGGGGATCCCATCAGCACACCGCAAGTTTCCAAAAACCAAAATACGAGTAGGGGGTGGGGGGAGGGGTTGAGAGACTCCCTGCTGCACCCACACAGGACAGCGGCAGTCCCAGCATTGACAGTGATCCCGCCTGCTCATTTTCCACTCGGCGGCTTGGTATTTACAGAGATAAAAGCATCATATCGCACCAGGGTACAACACCACAGATGCTCTGAGCGGGATTCCCTGTAATCGACCTTTATGTTCCTGTTTGCCCTGTTTTTCTAGTCTATTTCCATTTGTGAAGTTTCCACTAATATTGCCTACGCAGCTGCAGTCTTTTCCTGCTCCTTTGAACTGCATCAAACATTACGTGGCTCATCATTGTACCCAGGATCACTATGTCAAAGTTTAAAAGAGGAAAAAAGAAGAAACACTTCTGTTTGTCATAACACTCCTTCTCAAAGCTTAAAAAACTCAAGATGTCAAATTCTACTAATAAATGACACAAGCATCAGAAAGTAGGTGGTACTGAACTGAAACATAATCATACCGAAAAGGGCCGTGGTCGCACACGTAGGAGTTCAGTTTTTGTTTTTTTCCTCAGCTAAGCATTTGTGCAGGATAAAGGTGAAGATGGAACGAGACAAAAGCTGATCGAAAATGATGATTGTGAGAGGAAGAAAACCAGACTGGCGGGACCTAGGAAATGTTCAGCAAACCATAAGCTTGGAGGCAACACACTTGGAAGCAACAGTATGACACAACTGGACACGAATGGCCGCTGGAGTGAGGGAACTGAAAGCAGGAAGGCATGAAGGTGTCACCCGTGCAGCGTGGCGCTGAGTACAATACATAAACAGATTTGAAGGAAGCTCACCCTTGCACACCATGATACCCAGGACCCACTTCCTAAGCATGGGAACTTGCTCCTGGCAGGGATTGGAGCCCCTGCAGCACTCTCTTGCTCTGTGTGGGCACAGTCCTGGGTGCCCATCCTCACTTTCCTCTCTTGGCAAGAGGAATGTGATGAGGGACGTTTACATATTTTCTGCTTCAGGCCTCAAGTGACCGCAGCAGTATGGCCCCTGCACTTACCTGCCACACATCCTGTTACAGGAGCACTTCCTACAAGGAAATAAGCTGCATAAAAGGCTAAAATTCCATCTTATGCAAAGTCATTAAAGTTATTTGAGTCGTGTGGGTGGTAAAATAACCTACAAAAATCTCAAAATAGTGCTACAAGCAGAGAAGCAATCCCTTTGTCACTTGAACCTGCTAACTGGGCAGTTGTGAAGTCAGCTCTGATGCACGTGGACTTCAGGATTTACCACACAGTGACTGAGATGGTTCAGGTCAAAACAGACCAACCCAATCTTTCACACAGATCCCGTCAGTTAGTTTAAATACCGTTTTGTTTACAGCCCTGAAACAGAGCCCCAAAATAGCAAACCTGCAACAAGCAGCCAAAGCATCAGCTCACAATAACAAGACGTCATCTGGACCCGAGCACCCGCAAGTGTGCTGTTGTGACTTCGCCTGTCAGTAAAAGCACTTGGGCTCCTTGGGTCAAGTAGGCAGGGCTAATGTGCAGAGCGGTGAGACAAGTGGGTGTAAAACGCGACACGGTATCCCGCCCCCAGTTCACCGCAGCACCCTGGTTCAGAATCAACAAAATCTACACCCACACATCTTTTGTTAGTTCTTAAAGAAAGTGGCAATCTTCTGAGAAAAGTAATGATGAATGTAATGGCAAGCAGCCCAGAGAATGTCACAGGTTGCAGGGGTCACAGCCCATGATCTCAGCAGCAAAGTGTTGTCCCTCTCGGTGCGGTGGGTGGGACAGCTGACAAACAGCACGGTAATATGAATAATGGAAGAGATTAAGCACAGCCCTGTCCCCTCCTCCTTCAGGTACTGACCATTCCCACTCCTCTGCCCCTGGGTTTCCCCTGCCAACGTCCCTTCTTCACTTCGTGCCAGAATAGACACGCAAGACTGAAGGTGGCCACCTGCATATACATCTCAAATGAAAAACAAAAACCAGCCTCACATCACACAAAAGGAGGATATTGGAGTGCTGCTTTCCTGTGACACCTCATGTCGTGTGACCAGAAGCTTGGAAGCAGCAACAATTCAAGGTCACCCCAGCTAGGACACCCTGAAGCAGGGCAGACAACAAAATGAACACAAGAAACAATCATTTCCATCTTCTCCAAAAAAGCTGGGGACTTCATGCTGGATGGGCAATGGGCATTTCACATAATAACCACTCTGAGCGACTCAGGATTTTCCATCCTCTGAGGTTTATTTAATATAAAAACAACTTTGCAAACAGTAAACAACGAGCTCTGATCGCAGTTCACAGCAGTGCTGATTTCGGGGGTCTCATCCTGGTCTGAAAAGGATGGAATCAAAGGATATGATAAACGACAAACACTTGCGATATTAAGGGGAAAGGAAGAAAGCAACAAAAGAAAAACAACACCTGGACAGTGAGAGTTGAGTAAAGAGCATGTATGAGCCAACAGCGTATGCAGTGTGTGAAGATGGGTTGGCTGACCCAACCCTCTTTGCTGAACCGGCATACAACAACCCGGTGTCCTACAGTCCTCACATGAACCCA
Organism: Heterotis niloticus; assembly: GCA_018136845.1. NCBI lineage: Eukaryota > Metazoa > Chordata > Actinopteri > Osteoglossiformes > Osteoglossidae > Heterotis > Heterotis niloticus. The sequence continues at coordinate 13,887,559 of CM030895.1, forward strand.
GCAGTGATGAGGATTTCATCTGGCCCAGCCTGGCCAATACACAACAATGCAACTTTTAATTAGAATCTTTTAAAAAATGAAGAGTCATTATCAAGTTGGTTTTCAAGAGCTGCAAGTTGAGAAATAAAGAGTATGGAGGGTAGAGCAGAACAGCGGTGTACAGGAAGAACTAATACCATTGCAGCACAGGGGTGCCCGTATGAGTGCAGCGTTGGACTCGGTAATGAAGCTGGAGGACTGTGAAGGACCACAGTGCTGATGATGAGAAGCTCTGGCCTCCAGTTGGAACAGGCAGTGATGCACTGGGTTATACATGGTGCTGAAACAGTGACAGATTCCCTTCCTGCCAACGTCCAAGAGGATCTTCCACAAAGCCCTCATTTCGCCCCACATCTCCATAGCTGACACCTGTTGCCTGCTTATCGCTGCCGGCTGTGATCTTTATCCTTGGATGACCTGGGGCTGCGGCTGCGATCCCGTTGGCTGTGAGCCTTGGCTCGGCCCTCCTCCCGGTGTTTGTCCCTGGCCTTACTGTGTTTGTGGTGGCTGTGCCGGTCACGGTCCCTGGAGCGGGAGCGAGAACGTGAGCCAGAGCGCTGTCGGCCGGCCCTCTGTTCCCGCCTGGCCTCCTTGCTGTCCTATAAAGGGAAAAAGACACATTGGATTCAATATTTTGTCAGACACTAAGACAAGGTTATTTTGAAAGATAGCGAACTGCTGAGAAGAAATGGCTCCCTCTTCCTCTAATAGTGTGCAGATATCAGCACAGTTAGTCATGTAAGCAAATGAAGCTAAATTCTGCTTTTAAAAATGTTGTGCAAAACCAGCCAGATGGCATATAAAAGACAGGATGGAACCTGAAGCCATCATGGACACTGACTCTCACCCCCTACATGCCACCCTGGCTGACCAAGAACACATTCAGCAGTCAACTGGTCCAGCTGTCCTTCGCAGTCAGCATCGTACTAACCTCACTGAACGGTACTGACTAGCTATGCTACTTTTTAAATTGTTATATGCACACTTCTGTGAATATTTGTCTTGATACATTTATTTATTCCAGTCTTTTATGATTATGTTGCTTTGACACTAATTTCATACATGGATGGTGCCTCATGCAATTTCCTAGATTTAAAACAGATAACAGCAATTAATATTGATCCCTCTATTTATCCATTTACCTGCATACTTGCAGGGTAATGTTTAGATATAAATTTTAGTTGCTTTGAATCATGATCATCTGAGTTGCACAACTGTAAAAAATCCTCCTGCTCTCCCATCCCCCACAGACACGGAAGCTCAGCCAACTTTCTCAACCTTGGATTTCTTTGACTTTCGGCTTTCTTCCTCGTCTGAATGATGACGCCGTTTCTCTTTGTGCTTCTTCCCAGAATGCCGGTGGCTTCCCCTTTCTTCCTCTTCTTCTGTAAGGAGGTCATACTTGGAACTTTGGGGAATGTTAAGGCAGAAGCAAGAACAGTGAAGTACAAGAAAGTACAGAATCTTATTGGAGAAAGATGGATTTCTTTTTGAATTGTCGAATTAACAGACTGAAAGGCCTTCCGGATCCTAATAATAATGTCACACTGAAATCCAAAAAATTAATTCTACTGTTGAAGAACATCAAAACAAGACACGCAAGCTTGAAAAACACTGATGGGCAGTTAAAAGAATCCAATTGCAATTGCATACTTTACTGAGCTCCACATGGATCCATAGATCACGTGTGCAGTATATTTAGAGTCTGTCTTGGACAGGAAAAGGATACTCCTGCAAGGGTTTAATCTTATCTTTAAGAGCCAGCTTCTCTCTGCTTTTCAAATCTTTCTCATAGGCCTTGAAATCCTCCTTTGTGTATTTTCCCCCTGAAAAACACACAGTATCATCAGGAATTCTTTTCACCTATTGCACAGAGAGCTGCTTTCCTATTCTGCAGCAACAGCTCCTGAAAAGCTAACCTTTTCCTTTCCATTTAACCTTGGCGACAGACTGGCTGAAGTCCACATGGATTCTTCGATCGTCAATTAACACGTTGTCCATCTTGAAATAGGCCTTTTCACAATCTTCCTCCTGCAGCAATGAACAAAATTGCAATAAGGCTATGAGCAAAGATATATACTCATTCACACATGCAAACCTTCAGCTAGTGAGAAACAGAAAAATACAGCAGTAAAGTTGTGGATTATTAGGTAATATGCAATTTAAAATCTGGAAACTTAAAAATTTTGTTCAGAGAGACAACCAGTGTAAACCCTTTAGAGGAAACCTTGTATCATACCTTCTCAAACTCAATGAATGCATAACAGAGGGACTCTCCAGTTTTCCAGTCTCTTATGATCTCACAACTGCAAAAAAAAAAAAAAAAAAAAAAAAAGAGGAAAAAATGTGGACATCAAGGTCATAAACACAACCAGGGTGATTCATAAGTTGTGGTAAAACTTCCTGAGTACCACAGACAGTGAGCTCCTTCCTAATGCAGGCATTTACTTTGAAGGAAACTGCATTTTGGTCTTAGCTCAGCCTCCTGAAACAGGCATCTTGTAGGGGGTGTGGCTGGTTTTCCAAACAGAGTGCTTCCATGTAAAAGTGCACAAGAACCACTGGGGAATTGGCGATGTTATGGACAGCAGACTCTGAAACACGATTCTAGACTCTAAACAACAAGCCAAGAAATCCCAAGTGATTTTTAGGTTGGGGAAAAATGCATTATGAGTCCTTTAAAACACAATGGTCCCTGTTGTCCCCATTTCAAATAAAGAATGGGTGCAAGTGATTAGATTTCCTGAACTGCTGCCTACTGAGGCCAACATTCCAGCATTGTACTGAAAGGAGACACTCACCTCTTGATGGGGCCAAAGCGAGAGAAGATAATCTCCAGGTCCTCATCTGTGGTCACTGGATTCAGCTTACACACGAAGAGCACATTCTCGGGTGGTTTTACATCTGCATCTGGCAGGTCGCCGACCTGAAGTAACAAAATGGTACTCCGTCAGCAGCACAACTCCACTTGTCATCTCATTGCTCAAATGCTACACCATCTCCAGAGGTACTTCCCCTCAACCATGCAGTTATCACATGCTGTCCAGATGTGAAGCATAATTATGCACCCCATACAACTTCAAAACACACACTTATTCCTGACTGCTCAGAAATGCAATTGCTTATCACCTGTTTACATATTTTGGAGGCTTCTCAAAAATAGTTGCCGTTACATCATCAAGAACACAATTGCAGCATTTCCCACCAACCCATGGTCTCAATGAAGATTCCAACAACTGCCCCAAATATGATTAATGCACCTCCCCCTTACCATCTCCAAGAGTATAGCTTGAGTCTTGGCTTCCTTGTCTTTTAGCAACTCATCCAGCTCCTCCGCATCCTTTCCCTTTGAATCATCGATTTCCTCGTCCGCGGCAATTCTCCCACTCTAGTCATAAACCAGACAAGACTCACTGATAAAAGTAACTGATTTTGATCTAGAAAGCTCTGGTTTTAAAAAGCCTGCTTAAATTTCTGATAATACAAATACTGCACATCTTGGCCATTTTAACCATTTGTATTCATCACATCACTGTGTTTAAATCCAAGATTTATACATAAATGCACGAATGCTGAGTGTGAATGTGGCAAATATGCAAGTTGAGATTTTCCTGCAGCAGCCCTTTAGATGAAGCAATGGAAGAAGGGCCACTTACATCCAACTGCTCTTTTGTTGGTTCTGGTGAGCGATCGGGAATTGGTAGGTCAAGAGGATCATCAAAGGGGTCATCAAGGATGACTGTATGGTTTATTCTAAAGGGAGGAGATAGTAGATAGGGCACACATTTTCTTAAGCAAACTTAACAACAATCAAAATTATTCTTAATTATTCACCTCCTTTATCAGCTTTCAGCAACAGAGACTTCATAACCAAAATATTTAAAGTTTCAGTCTCATACAGTACCCACCGTTATCCTTTAAGTGCCTCAGCCAAAAAAAACGGTGCACAAATGGTAACAGGGGAGCCGTTGTTAGTTAACTCATAAAAAATAGTGACTGCTCTGCACACAAGTGTGAAGAAAAAAAAATTATTTATGGTTAAATTGCAGGTTCTTTCTTATTTTCGGTGTCCACCAACCTGATATCCTGGAAAGGGATAAAATCCTTGTCCACAAAGGCCTCGTTGATTTTGTTCAAGACATCCATGCCTTCTGTTACCTCTCCAAAAACAGTGTGGACCCCATCCAAGTAGTCCAGGTTCTCACCCACAGTGATGAGGAACTAGCGAACGTTAAAAAAAAATAAGTAAAAAAATAACTAACTGACCATAAAATGAGTTGGTACACTGCCAAGTTCCAGCAATTTCACTTTTATCACACATGCTATGTTGAACATCTTCACACATGCAGATAAAAGTTTGTTCACCTGAGAACCATGTTGCCCACTGCCATTGTTCACCATAGACACCATTCCTTTCTTTTTATGTTTGATTCTTGGCACTTTTTCAGCATCGAAAAAGCGTGCTTGGTCCCCATAGAGTTTGCTGAGTGGATAAAAAAAAATGGAATATTAAATAATCCAGGAAGACAGACTGCTGACCTGAACACAGATGACAGACACAGAAAAACAGACCACAGACCAGAACACAGACTCCCCCCCGCGTCCAGTTCCAGTCGGGTCTCCAGTCTTGATGATGAAGTCTCTCTGAAAGACACGGCACACAGGTCAAAATCACAAGGCACCTGTCCAGGTTTCAATTGTCTTGCCATTTGTTTATTAAAATTGTAGTAAAATGTATAAAATGTGTACATTAAAAAAAATCTTTGCAACACAGTAGATATCCTGAAGGAGATGTAAACAAACACAAGCAAATAATATAATTTTACCTGGACATTGTGGATAAGGCAGTAGTTATAGAATTTAATTTTGCACAACTTGAGGAAATTTAGGGTTGCTGCAAAAGATTTTGCACAAATATTTAATACACAGTATTTTCAAATACAAAGATTATACGTAAATTAGTGAGAAGTGACTGTATTGACATGATCAGGTTACATGCATGAAATATTTAAGCAAATATGAGGAAAAGCTACTTCCAAATGGAAAGAGAAGAGCTAATTTATCAAACACTTCGTCTTATTTTAAACACATGCAAATGCTTGCGATACCACAATATTCAATTATATGACACTGATGGCCAAATTGTCCCTTAACAGTAATCATTTATCAGTGACAATTAATAAAAATATGTAACAACCACTATGCTCAGAGTACTACATCTAAGCAAATTTACTATACTGGAAGAGGCCCGCAAGCGGTGGATCCCAACTGCTGCCAATAAAAAAAGTGTTTCTTACTTTTCGGTCTTTCCTCTGTGTACAAGTCAATAACAATGTCGCCTAAAGTGGTTTCAAGCAGCACCGCCATTGTCGCCCGAACACCAAATGGCCGAACTCAAATATGACGCAAAAAACACGCGACTCGGCTTTCGTCATCAGCCCTTTAATGAAGCAAAAAAAAAAAAACGGCAACCAAGGACCGCCTAATCGACCAAATTTAAATATGACGCAGTCGCAGTAAGATTGCGTTTTTCTGCGGATCGCTGTAACGGAGGGGTTTGTTATTTTTTAAATAGACCTTTATTAGCATTGTCAACAGTTACAAACGTTACAATATATACAGAATAAAAAATTACAATACCAGTGGGTTTGCACCCAAAAAAGCAGCTATTATTAATCATAATAATCCCTTTGGGGGGATTTTAGTTTAGGATTGTATACATGCATTGACATGCTTCTGTGTAATTGAAGGTAAAAGAGTTTTTATTAAAGAATTTGCACTTGTGTGTAGAGTATTTGGCTAACAGAAAGAGCAGGTTGATTATATAATAAGATCTTTATCTCTCTGGCCACAAAAACGTTTTGTAGTCTTCATAGAAGCATAAGAGCGCCTCAGGGCGTAGCGATAAAATCTACGGCAAACTCCTTTGGAGCAATAGGTAGTTTGTAATTCTGACATAATAAAACACCGGAATTCACGAGCTGTCCATTTGAATTTGTGCGTTGAAAAACCCACAAAATATTATTTTTCACCAGTTCTCAAAAAATATTGCTTGTGCTTGTAAACCAACGGCCAGGACAAAAGCATCTGTTTGTGGGTAACGGGGGGATTTACAGCGCCACCTAACGCGTCGAAGTGGAACTTAAATATGACGAAATTCACACGCGACCCCTTTCTTCTTCGGCGAATCTCTGTGCTGGCCGAACAGCTTCGTCTGCCACCTAGTGTGTAATGTGCGCCATGCACTCAGTGTCCGCAAACGAACGGTTCCCCTATTAATACTTTTACAATCAAAACCATAATCTGCAGTTCTACAAAAAATATCACACACACACACACGCCTCTTTGTTTTATTATACACTTGTCTGCAAGAGAGTCTGCGTCTGTAAGCACGCAAAATTCATTTCTATACCCGACACGACACTTTTTAATCGTGGATTTTCGGCAGCAGGAATGTAACTATGCAATCAGAGCCGAAATGGCGGCAACAGGACGTAACCACGATTTGTTTTCACGAAACCAGACGCCCGTTTTCTTTCAGATACCAGTCTAGGTGTCAGTCCCAATGTAAAGCAGTGCAATCGGAACCAAAAGTTGCGGCACTGTGGACGTAATTTCGTACTGTTTTACGACACCGGACGCCCTTTTCCTCTTCCCAGGTACTCAGCAGACGTCAGTAGGAACATAAACAGTCCCGTCGAAGCCAAGATGGCGGTACGATGGTGGTTGCCGCGTTCTACTTTTCTGGCATTTCTTTTTTTTCTTTTGGTTAATGGAGCCCCAAAACAGCTGGACAAGGTCAGTGAGCACGGTTCACGACAGCGAATTTTCAGTAATGCGTGTTTGAATGTAGCCCCGAAGAGCGAAGGGTGCAGGCCAGTATAACAGGGACCCTAAAGCAGGAAGCGAGTCTGGGGTTTGGGGCTGTTCACTTGTCAGTAGCTCCAGTTTATTATTGTTATTATTTTTATTTTTATTATTGTTATTATTTTTATTATTATTATTAACAGCATAATAATGGTACTGTTGTTGTTGTACGTCTAAAGTGACTTCCAGCTCTGAATGCTGTATGGTGATGTATTCATGACAGCATAAACTGTACATCTGTATGTAGTGCATTTTTGTATTTTTGACTAGACGTTTTTCACACAGGTACCTGTGAAAGGACCTGGTGACCAGGTGCTGCTCTTGGGGATACAGTGTTAGGACACTCATGTTTTGCTTGTTATAGCTGCACATTTGGCCAGCTGTGGTTTTTCAGCTCATTGAGCATCTTTGTTGGGAAACTGAATGTGTTCATCTGTATTTTGATCATCACTTTGTGCTGAAGAGCCCCTATGGAGATTCTTCCTTCTGAAATACAGTGGCAGAAATCTGCTACCTTTATTATTTTTATTGTTTTTGTTACTGTTATTGCTTCCTGTCCGAGATGACTTGTGTCAGACACTCAGCTTTACAATTTACCCATGTACACAGCTGTGTACTTTTGCTATATCAGTTTAGGTTAAATGGGTACCATTATGTAACACAACCTTTTGCCAAAGGAGCCACAACATTAACCACTGCAAAACCTGCTGTCCTCATTGCAACATCCAGTCAGAACATTGGGCACCTTCTGTCACAACTTCTCTTCTGTGCAGCAGGATGAAATGATTTGAATACCCTGGGAAGTGATTTGTTTGAACAAAACAGCAATGCTGTCCAACTTAAAATGTGCATTCTGTTGAACTTCTTTTGATTTACATAGGAAAATATCAACATCAACCTGACAGCAGTTGGAGATTCAGGGCAAGAGACCATCAGACTTCAGGTATGCTGTATAAGTTGCTCTATGTATTTAAAATCTTTTTGCCAAACCTTTATTTTTGTGTTGAACATTTGCATTATTTGTAGAATGGTTATTTACAAAATGTTGATGTCTGCATTTTGTTTCTAAATGACTTGGTTGTTTCAATATTTATTCTGTTTATTGTTATCCACAGATAAATTTTAACATCTCAGTTGTTGGTGATCAAATATTTGTGAATGACATTCCTGTGAAGTTGTCAGGTGTGACAAGACTCTCCTGCGAGGCATGGCTTTGTGAGTATTTGTACACATGACTGCATTCACTCAGTACATTATTATTGGTTAAAATGGTCCATTAAATCCTTTCTTATGTTTGTTTCTCATTGCCAATATTCTGGGGTCTTTCTTTACAAATATACTTTTGTTATACTTTTGTTGTTACATGATCAGTGTTATATTATTGCCAGTATGATGTAATTCCAGTTTGCCATCAGCTCCCTTACTCTCTGCACAAAATTGTGTTTGTTCTGCTTTCAGTGGACCACAGCAATGGCTCCAGTCCTCGTGTCCCTGTTACTGCTGTGACCCGAGTTCTGGTCCGCCAGTGGCCCCTGGAGAGCGATCCCAAGGTGGAGCTGCTGGTCTTCAACGAGGAGGTCATTGAGGTGGATGGGAAAAAGGTATAACAGCTGATACAGGAAGGCCACTGGGGGTTTAGTGAACTTCAATTCGTGTTTGGTTCATAGAAGCTCTTCATAGTCAGGTTTAACATTTAATGAAACTGAATAATTAATGAATTTGGAAGTAGCTGTTGCATACTGATGGCTTGCTGTGCTGTGGGGGTGGGTATCAGGGGACTGAGTTCTGAGAGTCTTGACTGTGTGTCTTGTTCACTTGGCTTGCCATTTTAGGTCCAGCAGACAGACATGTATGAGGTCAACATACTAATGAACCAAAACTTCCAGAAACTAAGACGATCAACGTATTCATACCCACTGCTGGAGAGCATGCTGTTCAGCATTCCCAGGGAAAAAGATTTGGTGCTCAATGAAGCTAATTCACCACAGAGAGGTACACGCTGCGTCCGTTTTTTTTTTGTTGTTCCTGTAGAGTATGCTTTTATACGGGAATGCTGTTAGTACTTCTGTTATGTGTTAAAAATTGTGGTAGTTGTCAGGGTCCAAAGAATGTTACAGCAAAGGGACCATCGGGTAGTGTAGTGCTTAGTAAATTTGTTCTTTACTTGAACAACCTGCGTTTGTTTCGCTGCACCTGCTGTAGTGCCCTTAATCGAGGTAAAAAATAGAGTAAAAATGACCCAGCTCTATAGATGAGTAAATCGTTGTAACTTAGTGTACAAACCTAACATTGTATTTCACTTTGGAGAAACCAAATTAGCTTTATGAATGAATAATGTTGATTTGGGTAAAAGATTAATTAAAGGTTAATCAAAAACGGAGAAGCTGAATACGGAGCTGCAATGTGCGACCTTTGTAGTTAGGAATTTTAGTGGAGTGAAAGTATAGTTACACCACTAGTAGTGTTAACAAATCCTTTTGAAAAAACATGTTGGTCAGCATGCTGACTTGCTCCTTTCTATATGTTTATATCAGTTGAGGAGCAAGCTATAGTGCACACAACCAGCCACTCCCCCCTGAAACAAGCAGAGACCACACAGGAGGAGACAGCGGCCCCAGGCAAGCTCCCGGAGACTCCCCTGCGCATGGATCCTTCTGCCTGGTACGAAGAGGACACAACCGCAGAGGAAGAGACACTGCCAGACAAGTTGCTCCCTGAGACTCCTCTCAGATCAGAGTCAATGTCCTCCTACAATGTGAGCTGATTTGTTCAGACTGGTGTGGCTGATCCCTGGAGTAGTTGTTTTCCACACAGTTGAAGTGCTCTGAACCCCTGTGCTGTGCAGGCCCTGTGTCGCTGGATTGAGGAGCTGCGGGATCGGCTGAAGCACTTCTGGACCGAATCTCTCCCCATCTTCTTCCTGGTCATGTGGGTTGTTGTGGTTGGCGTCACAGGGTCAGCGGTCATCATCAAGATATTGGATTTCATGTTCCCTGCTTGTGACAGCAAGTGAGAACATTTTTTTGTTATTTGTTGTGTCCTTGCCTTGGAACAATTTTGCAGTATTCTCACCTCTTAAGTGGGTTTCTTTAACCTGATCAGTTTTTCTCTTACATTTCAAAGACATGTTTTAGGTGAATCAGTCACTCTAATGTACACCAAGTGTGTGTATATTTGTGAGTGAATGAGAGTTTTAGCCTGTAATGAACTTGCTTCATGCCCTATACCTCTGGGATACGCTTTGGACCACCATGATGGAATTTATCTGAACTCTGGTGCATGTAGAATGAGAGGTTCACAGTTAACCTTTCCAAACATATGTCAGTTTGTGTCACATTTCATTTTATTCATCCAGCCTCAAAATAAAAAAAAAAAAACATATTTTTCCTTTATGTCACCCACATCTGCCTTAATGTACATTTTTTGGGACAGTTGGCAAGATAAATGTGGATTCATATGGCGCAAGACAGATAATACACAAGTCGTATGCACTCATACACACGTCTCAATGTCATCTACTGAACACTGGTTAATGGGATGGGTAAAGTGCTCTCTAAACAATTTATGCAGTTTCTCTCTGTGTGTTTAAGGTTACTGCTATATACAGATACACACAGATCTCTCGCTGTGGTTCAATACCCAGACAAGCTTTTATTGCGTGACATTTTACTGCAAAGAAACAAGAAGGTCTTAGAAGTTAATGCAATGGATACTAAATGTGGCTGAATGAGACTTGAGCAGCAGTGTGTGCAGGTGGGCGTCGGAGGTCATTGTTAGCTTCAAGTGGCAGCAGAACAGAGCAAAACTGCTTAGCTGGTGATGCAGAACATGCATGATGAGGGTGAAGTGAAGGTGAGGGGACTTTTTGGGGAAAATGGCATGGCTGGAAATCTGTGGCAAAACTGTGTGTATGAAACTGTGTATTTATGATATTTGGCTTCTCTTGCAGAGGAATCCTGTTACTAAACCCAGTGACTCTGTTGCCGGACGAAGACAAACAGTGTTTGTTGGAGAACATGGAGGTGGAGATGCAAGTGGAGAAGCAGCCGTGAAGCTGTGAGGAAAACTTTCTGAAGGTGGCTAAGGCTGAGTTGTGTCACAGGAAATAAAAAAATCTCTTCAATGAGTAGGATTTTCTCACAGAATCAATATAGCTATAATTTTTTTTCCATTGATGCAGCAAAGAGTTAAAGAGCAGAACATGTCTGTGATGCCAAATGGTATTTTTATGTAATATGATTCTGTAACATTTATGTGCCTACATGAAAAGTAGGTTCTGTTATAATGATCTTTTTGTTTATATCTTGCTTGTTCTTTAAGTGAATTTGTACAGGGCATTCTGATATGGAGCCTCTGTTCTTTGGATTGTAGGAATCATTTGCAGAGTTTGTAAACAAAGTCTGAAAGTATGTGACATTTTAGTGCTGCAGTATATGAGTTACTTTTCCCTAAAAGTATGCTGCTGCTAAAAGCAGGCGTATTGGGAAGAAAGGCAGTAATACTAGAAACACACTAGTAAATACAAGGTGAATGTCCAGTTATTTACCTGAGCTTCTTCTGTCTGGAAATTTTGTTCCTTGTCCTGCACTTTGTTTGTGAAACAGACCATTTCCAGTCTTTGCACTTAAGTGGAAGATAATGCCACACTAATTGGACCATTTGTGAGAACAGTGAGATGTGAGTTGCCTTCCCCAGTGATTTATTTTCCTTTGTTTAAAGCTGTGTAAACCCAAGGGTTACAAGAGACGCTGCTCCCTCATTCCCTTGGGGAACTGCGTTGTTGTTACTGCTGAGCAGGAAGCTCTGGCCTCTGGCACCTTGTAGGGATGGTCGTTGTCAGCAGATTTCTGCTGTGCCTTCTTTCCACCTGGCTGTGTGAGTGTGGTGCTGAACCACGAGGGCATGGCTGTGTGTACGTTTCTGCTTTCATTTCACTCTTTTGCAGTGTTTGGTTCCAAACCATCATACAAATAAATTTTTTTTTCTCTATCAATGTGTAATTGACTCATGCAGCCAATGAAATTCAACAGATGGGGATGGGCTCCTGCTGCTGAATATGCAGTTATCCCCTAAGACAGTCTTTTTTTTTTTTTTGCGTATAGAAATCACGTTAATTCCCTTCAGAGTTTTGGCCAAATAGGAGGCCAATTTTTTTAAAATTACAAATAAGAGCCAAGCCTAAGGGAATTATCAATGTTCGTGCATTACTTTACGGGCTGAATGCTGGGAATGCATTGTACTTTCATGGGGGGGGGGGCCTGTACACACAATACATAGACGCTCATACGCTGGAACCAATGTTTATGCTTTGTGAACCTGCTTGTATTTAAAATCTTATGTAACTGTATAAATGGAAAACAGACTACAAGTTGCAGTTCTGTTCTGAGCAACACAAATGTTAAGACTGGCACTGTTTAAGTATAACCACTATCATGTTTGCCAAGGAGATGCCACATTTACTCGCAGTGATCATTTGTTCTTCACACTAGTGTGTCTGGGTAAAACACACTGACCCAGAGCTGCAGGAAACATTTGCTCTATGTCAGTCACATGCAGTTTTAACATTCTTTATGCATGGGAGGAGAGGCCCCTGTACTTGTTTAATGAGGAAAGGCTTTCACATTTCATTTTAAATAGCTTTATTAAATGTTAGAGTTTTCACTTTGTTGTCATTCTTCAAACATCCACCTGCGGATGTGAAGTAGTGATTTCAGGAAGGGACATCCGAGTCCATTATAAAATCAGGAAAATAAAACGACCTGCTCAGAAATATGAGGGACGAGTCACTCTATGGAGACTAAAACCCTGGTACACACAAAGTGGTTGCTTTGGTACTGGGATAAATAAAGGCAAAGGCTAAAGGATACACACCACATGAGGCCTCTTATCTGGAATGTACTCAGCATCACAAAGGCCAGTGGATGCCGAATAATGTTTTAAGCATGAACTGGTCAAACCGCGTGACCCCTCACTGCCTCTGCTGCACATTAAAGTTTATTAATAAAGTAATCCCACATGGTCATCATAGTCTGAGTGGAGAGGCTGGGCACATTGTTAGTTTGGTGGCTAACAGGAAGGAACGTAGCAGGAACTGCAGTGCTGTCCGAGCATCTGGCCAAGGCCCCGTACGCGTAGGAGTGCTGCTCCTTGCAGTCACGGGACGAAAGCTCACCATCCTGACTGCAGCTCAGCAGGAGCCAAACTCTGTGATCCAGTTGTCGTACTTCTCCAGGTCACTCGCTGACACAGATTTGGACACCTTCTTCAGTGCCGACTCAAAGTCCTCCATGGTGGTGGGCATGTGCATCTCCTCCCGCGAAAGGTTTCGGATCTCTTCTGGTGTCAGGCCCTCGATGCGCCGTCGCATGGCCATCAGAGACGCGTCCCTGTAGCAGTAATGAAACAAAGGCTCAGAACCAAACATGCCACCCCCCATGTATTATGCTGAGATACTTCAGAATAAATGTAGATTTTCAGCTGCACTACGATCCTCTCCAGGACAAGCGGAAAGAAAGTGACAGATTTTCCATTTATACACTATAATCACATTTAAGTGAAAATGCACAAAAATAGAGAAAAATGACAAATCACTGACAGTTTTATGATGTTGTGAATCACAAAACACTCTTACCTGCAGACATTGGTGATGTCCGCTCCAGAGTAGCCTTCCATTTGCTCAGCAATCTTTGCCATGTCCACATCACCAGCCAGCTCCAGTTCTTTCAGGTTTATCTTCAGCAGCTCCTCTCTGCCCTTGGCTGCAATAAAGGCAAAACATGCCACATACACTCCAGGCCACCATCACACTGGGCAGCTTTATGATTGATCCTGCAGTTCAAAACAGGGTACCCGAAGGCAAAGGGATGTAAATCCTCTTCTCCAAGCGTCGCCGAAGGGCCTCGTCAATGTCCCATGGGAAATTGGTGGCCGCCAGGACCATGACCATTTTAGAAGGGTCGTCATTTTCCGCAGCCCCACCAACCCCTGCCAATAAAACGTCCAAATTCACAGGTAAGCCAAATATTTTTCTTGTCAATTCTGGCTGGCTTCACTTGCCATTTTATGGAGGATGAAAGGACTTGTAAAAGAAGTAACTGCCAACATTTCTAATTGGGTGTTTCTGCTTGTTTGGAGGCACTTTGATATCAATTTCAAGGAGCTATAGGTAACCTAGGAAGAAACCTATTCACCCCAAAATTGACAATCAGATTCTGTTTAAAATGTGTGTGCTGACACTAAAGAGCAGAAAGAGTATGATAATGAGAGCAGAGCCTGATATTCTGGGAGAGCTTTGAGAGTTGGTTAGCTGAAGTCATCCTGACTGAGTGGTTCATTACCGTCCATCTGAATGAGCAGCTCGGCCTTTACCCTCCGGCTGGCTTCATGTTCCTCAGATGTGCCCCTACGGCTGCACATGGAGTCTATCTCATCGATGAAAATGGTAGTTGGAGCATAGAATCGAGCCTGTTGGTAGGAACTCACAATGACTCTTGGGCTCATAACAGTTCAGTGCTCTTAACGCAAACCTCGACCGTTAAGCTGCAAAAACTGAAGAATCTCACCATTTCAAAAAGCAGCCGGACCAGCTTTTCAGACTCCCCCCTGTACTTAGAAGTGAGTGTGGAGGAGGAGACATTGAAGAATGTGGTCCTGCACTCTGTAGCAACAGCTTTGGCCAGCAGTGTCTTTCCTGTGCCTGGTGGGCCAACCATGAGCACTCCCTGGGAAATCATAGTAACAGATTGGGCCTTGTTTTGCACCAAAGGTTTTAGCAAGCAAACGAGAGCTAAATCTAAAAATCTCATCATTAAAGTAACAGGATGAGTTGCAATACCTTCCATGGCCGTCGAATTCCCTTGAAAAACTCTGGCATCCACATGGGCAATACCACAGCCTCTTTCAATAGCTTTTTAGCTTCTTCCAAATCTGCAATATCATCCCTACAAAAAGAAATAAACCAAGTTACAGTGATAACACCCTGTGTAATAGAAATCCTGTGTAAGAAGAAGATTACAAAGCTGGGCATTTCACCCACCATTTCACATTTGGGTTCTGTGATATGATGTCTCGTTCCAAGGCCTCCACTAGATCCTTGTCATATCCAGTCCCGTCAAACTTCTTAACCTCTGTCTCAGAGATGTCAGACTTGTTCTGCAAAGAAAAGTTTCAGCAATGTTGTTGGGCATCAGCTTCCTTTCTTCTTCAAAGACGAGAGTCAAAATGGTGCTGCGGTTTGCCTACAGGGCAAGAACCGGCCTGACAACATGCTGACATCTTTGGATAAACAAGTGGAGTTTGGCAAACAGAACAAATACTTTTCAGATGGTACAACAGGGACAGAAAGACTTTATTTTTTCCTCTTCATCGCTAATCAAAAAATTGAACCAAAAAAAATAAAAAATAAAAAAAAAATTGAAACAAGAAAGGGGCAGCAACTTTTTGCACTTATTTAATTAGAAAGAATTGTGGCTTTTGAAAAAGTCAGTTCAGCACCCAAAAAAATCTTTGCTTTTTCATGAGAAAAACAACTCAGCAAAAGCACCTTCATCCATCCATCCATCCATCCATCCATCCATCCATCCATCCATCCATCCACTCAGAATCAGCAAGTGCTCCTGCTCATCCTGCTCAGTTTAGGGTCATGGTGATTTGGAGTCTGGAATCTACCCCTGAATACATCCTGAATGGGAAGCCCAAAGAGACCCAGACAAACACCTTAAGAACAGGCAAACATCACCAAGACTGCGCTGTATTTGAAACTATACCCAAAGCTGCTGCTCTATTGTGACACCTGTTCACCTATCTCCTAAATGAAATAACTTAATATTTTACAGTGTGCATGGGTACAGACAGCTGCAAGCATTCACTTGATACTTACACAAACACCGAAGGGGGGGGGGTGTGTGACCCAACAAGAACACAAAACTTGTGGACAATGTTTGGTCTCCTGACCAGAATTACCTTGTCCTCCTTGGACTTCCCTGTTTCCTTCTTCTCCTTGCTTTTTGGACCTTTGCCCCGCTCTCCGTTGGCTCCCCGTGGTGACTGCCGGTGTGGGGGCCGTATTGCTGCGCTCAGTCGATTGTTGGCTGGTTTGCCATCTTTGTTGGAGGCCGGTGTTGGCCGTCTCACTGGACATGGTGACGACCTTTGCATGCAGGGGATTTAAAAAAAAAAAAAAATTATATATCTGCATTAATTCAGTATTAATTTACAAACATCATGGCAAGACTGAGCAAACTCTAACAGAATAAACAGAGTAAACGTCAAGAAGAAGCCAATTACTGGCAGTCTATGTGTTAATCCTAATTGTATTACTTCTTATCCTTGGACAAATATCTCATTGTATCCAGTGACTTATTTACCTTTCCACACTCCCAGTCTCATTTGGATACTGACATATTCAAAACACTATTTCTGAACACTAGAATCTACAAGTAGCGTAGAAGTAAATTCCCTTAACAGTAGACTTCAAAAGGATCTTTACTGTTCAAAGGCTGCAATGTACTTGCAAAAACCAAATCCCTGTTCCAATTCTTTAATGAGTTCTTTGTAAACCACTTTTTAAACAAAGCTTATTGACTGCAAGTAACCATTGTGCATAAAATTCAACAATAGAATACACAAAAATGACTTCATGTCATGTACAATCTTCTAAAGCAGGCACAAACACCATTAAGGCCAATATCGCTTCTGTAGCTCCCCAGTTTCCTAAACACATCAGAATGGACATAAAACACAAAAGTGCCTAGTATTGCCAGCTTTCCAACACAACAGCTGTAATCTATCTGTACTTAAGCTCTTACTTAAAATCAGGATAAAAACTACTCAACACATATACAATGGCAAGGAATGATGGGGAAAGTCTACTTCATGCAAAAATAAAAACAATACACAGTGCCCATCATCCTTTGCTGCGTGTGATACGCATTATTTTTAGCTATGTTTAATAAGTGTTTTGGTGTGTTGTGCCAAATCACTGATGTTAATAATTGTTTAACAGCTGTAGTGGGTTACTGTTTTTTCTAATATTTTGTTGCCCACCCCTAATAGGGCTTTTGTTGCATCTGATGTCCTACGTATGTTTGTGTGCCTTCAGGGGACAACAAAGAGTTAGAATCTATATTGCCCATTGCAGTGCACGTATGTATGAAAGACACCTTTGTTCACTCTGGTTTCTCTTCTAATTGTGTTAATCTTTCTCTTGTGTACAGTTTGTAACAAAATTTGATCAAAGTTTGTGTGCAAAAAAAGGATGACTATATGAGTAACAGAGTCAGGGGGATGTACATACAAGGGTGATCAAATTTACCTGCGTTCCACCTGTACTGGCCAAAGGTCTCCATCTTGACTGCTGGGCTTAGGAGGAGTGCTCTCCAGCTGAAAACTCTCCAACGTGTTCATTATTTCTTTCACGTTCTTGCTCTCTTGACCAATTTCCTGCCAAACCTTTCATGATAAAACAAGACATAACTACTAAAAAAATACAATTGTTCATATTCCTAATACCAGAGATGTGAGATGAGGTTCAATTACTACAGGAAGCCCATGCCAATATTTTACATGCATCATCAGTCCTTGCTAATGTACACAACAGTAAGTTTGGTGCTAAAAACCTAACTACAGGTAAACCCCATTTTACACTGCATGGATTCCAAAGTAAGGGTATGATAGTGGCTAACCATCACCTTTGTGCACATATCCTGGACTGCAGGAAGAATCCCTTGCAAACAGAAAAAAGATCAGCACTCCACACAGACTGAATGGGTATCCAACCCCAGATCTGAAACTGCAACCCCCATGCTGTGCGGCACCCGCATTACTGTTGATCCAATATGAACTACAAAAACTGATTATGATCACCACACTTTATGATAAGCAGGGCTTCAAGGAATCCAGTTAAGAAGACACTGTTGCTACATGCATATGTATTTACCTGTTGCCATTTTTGCTGTAAAGTAGCCTCACGCACTGAGAAGACATACTTCTTGATCTGCTCGAGGACACCCTGGTAGCAGGTCATGGCAGATGTGTAATTCCCCAACAAGGCATACTCTCTCGCGAGCTTCACATTCTCGCTGATCTCATGTAAACTCATTCTGAAGGAGACAAAGACCACATGCAAGTCACAGGGGTGTCTCTGTACATACCATATCCATTGATCCATTATCAGTTAGTGATCATCCATGAGAGGGTACAGCCATTCGTGGAAGCACAGGGTGTGAGGCAGGTATATTTTGGACAGGACACCACTTCATTGCGGGGCAGATGCAGACAGACACACTACACACAATGCAGAAGCAACAATTCACATGAAATGCTCATCTTTGGACGATGTGAGGAAACACATAAACATGGAAGAACATGAAGACTACACACAAGCACACAGCCAAAGAGTTGAGTCCAAAAAAAAAAAAAAAAAAAAAAAAAAAAAAGTACACTCCTAACCACCATTTTCTTCAGTGTTTTGCTCTTTTCTCTTAAAAGGAAAATGGTTAACCTGTCATAGCTGCCGTTCTTTATTTACTCAACCGGTCCTATTCCCTGGAGAGTTCATAGTGGTTATTAAACCATTAGAAGGTTGAACCGCTTTGTTTTTCGGAAAGAAGTAGAGCCTGATCAAGTTCAGAGAAAATGAGCCATTTATTAAAGTTATTTTTACGACCACAACCATACTGATTACCATAACACGTAGATCCAAAAGTGGCTTTTGGGTTCATATCCTACCTGAGTTTGACTCGCCGATGTCGCCCGAGAGCAGAGTGTGTTTCAGTAAATGGCCGGCAAGTGTATTAAATGTGATCATCTAACACACACGCCTACCTCACGTCCACACACATTAACATCTGTCACCATTAAATACACGTAACTACATAGCCATCTTGACTCAAAGTTAACCACAATGGCTTTGGCTAAAAGTTAATGACTAATAAACACAGGGAACGAACATATTTAACAGTGTTGTAATAACAAAAGGTGCAGTTATATTTATAAATCTTGTCTTATGTTCGCCCTTTGAAACAGCTTGCGTTAACGACCATCGAGGAAAGACCTGTTGAAAACTTCTCTCACTCGTAAACGTATTCGTTAAACTAACACATCCTCCAGCTCCCGAAGAATACGTTTTTACATCTATAGACTAGTTCAAGAAGAAATATTTCAACTTTAAACGCAACATAAAGTTGGTAAAAGAGTTCCTGACAATGCGAAAAGCCGAGTGGTTGTTAGCTAAGGTGTTAGCCACCGAGCGGTTAGCGCTCGTACCTGACAGGAAAAACCATGAAAAAGACGGCGAGCAGCCCGATGCAGACACGGCTGGCCTTCAGCACAAATAAACCTGATCGGAAACACAGCAAAATTACTTAAAACTGTCTACTTAAAACATTTTCTGCTTCCGAGTTATATTTTTAAAAAAACCGAGCGCAGCGCCCGCCTGTGGAAGTTTGAAGCCGAGTTGTGGGCGTCATTTCCTGGTTGGAAGAAGCTCCGCGGCATAGCCACACAAAGCACGACGAATAAAACATAATTGTGGCAGAAAAACATCAAACAGGCCACAATTTTGTTCATTATTTTTAACCAAAACATCTATTACGGAAAGGATTCGGTTGCAATTACAAGTGCTACACTTAAATCAAGAACTTTTTGATAATATAACCATTCTACAATTTGCGAACACAGCTGGGACCACGGAGCTGTTCGTATCCCACTTAACCCACAAGTTAGAATCCGTAAAAGCTAATAATATACTTGTAGTTTTTTACTGTTTGGGTTCTATAAAAATTCAGTTATAATAATTTTACAGCATTACGTGTTTGATATGAATCTATGTAATATTAATTTATAGATATTCACTATCCCTTCCAGTAATGTAGAAAAAAGTTGTAAGATTTGTGGCAATAAATTAGTTTTAGATTTGTGTCTAATCTATAAACATGCAACAAATTTTATTATGATGTATGCAAACAGGACATTTAACCCAAAACACCCAAAATATAACTCCAGACTTTTTTGTGCTTTTTTTTTTTTTTTTTTTAATTCACCATCATATCTCCCTTCATCTGACCCCTTTACACACATTTTGCCCTAAATAACAAAATTTGGATTTTATGTCAACACAATTACAGTAAAAACAGTGCAGGACCATCATCTGTCAAACTCCATAACTACATTCAGACCTCACGAAGTGCAGACCTCTGTTCAGAAATGCATCGTAACTTGAAGGTCACAGCAGGTGCACCCTGGGCCTGGGATTGAAGCAGTGCCACTGATGGTGTCCGTCAGCCAGCAATGGCCTTGTGGTGTATTTAAACCAGGAGCTGTGTCAGGGAAGCACACAAAGAATTCCTTTGTATAAAAGTGCAAACTTTTTGGTTCAGTCCCTGTGTAGAGAATGAAGGCACAGTCCCTAAAGCTCCAGAAAGCAAACAGCAAGGTGGAAAACAATCCCAAAAGGAAAAACACAGGACCAAGGCAATCCCCATTTGTGTGTTAGTGTTATAATTGATGTGTTTCATGGTCTGCCCTATGGGAAGTGACATAAAAAGGCAAAACTGAAGAAATCAATCGAAAACCATGTGGCCCTAGAGCTACAAGTAAAGGCAGGTCTGCCCTAAGTTCAATCACTGAATCCAACAGAACATTATTTACATCACATTTATACAGGATAATTTATAAATACATTTATATGTATAAATTAGCAAAAAATACAATCTATTTCAATCCACTAAATTTTGCTGAAACAAGTGTGCTCATTGAGCAAATTCCAGTTTAAGTGTTTTCATATATTTGGTAAAAGAAAGCACATCTCAAAAGGCACTGCAATATAGCTTTAGTGTTAATATTTCCATCCCTGCATCTCCAATTCTTTATCTGCCACCAGCTACTGAAATTTTCCACTTGGAACTTTTTTTTTTTTTTTTTACAATAAACCTTGTAATATAAATTAAGACACTTTCAATAAAAGTAGTTTTAAAGTATAAAAGAATTGTAGTGGAAATTGAGTGTTTTGTAATCACCAGTTTATAACATTTGAAATAAGTTAAGGCTTAAAATGGGGTTTACATTTCTGAAGCATTTTCAAAGGAAAAACACCTTCCCCCCACATCTCTTCAAATCACACTGTTAAAGTGTACACTGTACACCTTACAATGATAAATACACCAATTGTGTGACCAGAGAATAACTTCTCCCCCATTTCTCAGATGGACACCAGAATCCACCAATAACACAGTCACGATCGCCATATTCTGCGATGAAGTACAACCAGTCGTACCGTGCCTTATTAAAGACTAAAACATCCCTCCTGTCCTATTCAAAACAGAACAAAAAAGAAACATTATAGCTTCTTTTGCCCTATCCAATGTGACACGAGAGGGGTAACCATAGAGAGTCTACACATATACCAGATCACGACCCTGAGCACCCCGTTGTTCTTCTTCCAGGTCTCCTGATTCCTGGTTTAGACTCTCAGTGTCGGAGCTGTGGCTGTTATAGCTCTCGTACTCAATGGGCTTGGGGCAGCTGTAGGGGTGCCCGTTGTCGTCAAAGAAACGGCGGAAGGTGAACTCGTAGAATGCATGCTCTGGATGCTTGCCATTCTTGAACCAGCCATTGAGTGTGTCTCCACGCCCTTCGTCATCGTCGCTCCACAGCTTGTCTGGGTCCACCGGGTCAAAGTTGGAGGTGTCAGTACTGTGAGCTATTTTGGGGATGTAGGGTGCAGGTCTCTGCTGTTGCCGCAGGTCAGTGGAGAAATCGATGGTCCTGAAGAAGGGCTGGGCCTTAATCTCCTCTGCCCCGTTCTTACCCAGCCGGTCATCGGGACCTCTGCACAGCTTCACAATCAGGTCTGATGCCTCAGGGCTCAGCTTGGCCTGAGGGGGAATGTGAAGTGTGGTCTGCCAGTTGATCACCTGAAGAGAGGATACATCCTTGTTCAGTACAAGTTGCAAAAAAAAAAAAAAAAACTACAGAATGAGGACAGCTCAGGGGCTACTACATTGGGAAAAGAGTCATTTTAATATCTGCCACAGCAAGAGAAGCAGACAGGAATGGAATGTTAAAATCAAAATCTAGGTAAGTCAAGGCCTTGAAGTCATGTACTTCTTTAAATATTCAATTTCACAAACATGCATTAGGAAAAACATGGCCTTTCAAGTAAACCTGTGCTTGATCATTAAAATCAGTGGAGTGACAGTTACCTTGAGCTGTGTTTCCAGTGGTGTTGTAGCCAAGAAAGGGGGCTGTCCTACTAACATCTCATACAGAATGACACCAACACTCCACCAGTCACAAAGCTGCGTGTAACCTGTAAGACAAACAACATGTTGCTGCATACTGAAGAAAAATATTCAAAGTTTATATCCTGTTTTATTTATTTCTTCAAAATCTAATTTCATGCGTTTTGCAAGAGCAGAGCAGAAACATTTTATACCAGCAGTCAACATAGTAGTTAGGGTTTCAGACTTTGTAACTAGAACGTTGCTGGTTGAAATATTTCTGTAAAAACCTGATTAGTCTGAACTGCAGACAAATTCTTCATTTCTTACACCATGAGATGGGAGGAGGGAGACGTACCTGTGCGGAGCAGGACCTCTGGGGCGATGTAGTTGGGTGTGCCAACAAGCGAGTGGGCCAGGCAGCGCTGGTGCTGTCGTGCTGCTCGCCGCTCCAGTGGCTTCAGACGGTCTCCACAGCGACAGTTGGATTCCTCCCACTCCTTACTAAAGTCCATGCTGTCCTGCCGGACATGATCGCCTAGGTGCCGAGATGTGTGGAAGGAAAGATGGATTCACAATCAATTAATTAATCCCAACACAGTATTGCAACAAGGCTCACCGAACCTTAGCAAGTGATGGGAGCAGGTCATGCAATCATTGTGTAATGCAAAACAAGCCAGATCGTCTATCCCGTTCTCTGAGATGTGCAAAATGTTAACTTTGCAACCTGACTGTTCACCTGAGCAAAAGCACTAAGCCCAACTACATGATTCCAGTATGTGTAGTAAATAAAAGGACAGAACACAGAACTGGCTGAACTAACAGACCATTGTGTTCCCCTGCGATGTGTCCTTTATCAGTCTCAGAAAGAGGATGGTGGGAGTAGCAGACCTGGAATGTTTGTGGCAGACATTTCACCACAAAACGTGACAGAACAATGCAGTCTTTTTACTAGGAACAAGAGCAGAATCTCCATTCCTGCATATAGTCACTTGACCTTAGGACTCTGGTAATCCCTTTGATGAACCCAAGGAGAACAAATATCTTCATTAATTACACTTTTGGTGCTACAGTCTCAAGCCAAATCTTTCCTTTGGTCAGAAAAATATAAGGTGATGAAGTCTTGATTTTGCGATGCCTAATTACACGAGATATCCAAGTTTCTTCATTGTTGATTTTACTCACATTCAGCTCAACACTTTGTGATCTACAGTTCTGTTCATAGATGAAAAACTTTATACAATCAACACTTTTTCTGATATAGAATAAGCAGATACTGAGGCTGCATGGATTTTTTAAAAATGTGTTTGTGACATTAATTGAAATGTCATTGGTAGCCATTAGGAAAAGGGGGGGGGGGGGGATAGTTTTTCAAGGAACACCTAAGAAACGCTGTTGCTGCACACTCACCACTCTGGTAGTACTTGGAGTCATGGGTCCAGCGGAAGCCTGTGCACAGGCCAAAGTCAGTGAGCTTAATGTGGCCATCACGGTCAATGAGGATGTTGTCGGGCTTGATGTCACGGTGAATGAAACCCATCTTGTGCACACTCTCCACAGCGCAGGTGAGCTCGGCGATGTAGAACTGTGCCAGCTCCTCACGAAAGATGCCCATACGGATCAGCAGACTCATCATGTCCCCACCGGGAATGTAGTCCATGACAAAGTATAGGTTGTCCTTGTCCTGGAAAGAGTAGTAGAGCCGCACCACCCATTCGTTGTCAGCCTCTGCAAGGATGTCACGCTCTGCCTTTACGTGTGCCACCTGGTTGCGCAGTAGCACATCCTTCTTACGCAATGTCTTCATGGCGTAGAGTGCACCTGTATCCACTTTACGGGCCAAGCAGACCTCACCAAAGGCACCAATGCCCAGTGTCTTAATCTTCACAAACATTGACTTGTCCATCTTGGCACGCTTCAGCCGAATGTAGTTAGACTCCTTCTGGCAAAGCATCATACGCATCTGCTCCTGGGCCTCATCTGACAGTCCCACCTTTGAAAATCAGAGGGCATTAAAGTTAATTGCATTCCTTGAAAATAGTTCTCACACTTTCTGTCAAACCCTACACAACAGTATACAAAAATTCACACGCTGGCACTACAACAAAGAGCCACGATATTAGATTTCTTGTCCTTCTATTTTCCAAAAAGAAGGTAAGTGCCTCCCTTTCAGATATAAAAACTACTCCAACTATGAAATAAGCTCAGACTCAACTCTACATTTCTTCTCTCAGCATGTGAAGGCTGACTCGTGGTCTGACTGGATTTTAGAAGTGAGAATCAAAAGCAGAAGATCAAATTACCAGACCTGCCAAACAACCAACTTCCGAAGGCCGAAAGACAACCAGTTCATTAGAATCCATGCATTCATAAAATACCAGAATCACAGTAAAACAAGTAAAGAGACAAATTCCGTAAGACATGCTTTGCACTGAAGGATTCAGAAAAACATGCTAAGATCAGGTCATGCAGCTCATTACAGACTTGCTGTCAACAGCAGCTTACTTGATTACTCAGCTCTGGTGATTTTTCAGTTCAGAGCACTTCAGATACCTTTACCTTCTATACCAGCTGTTAGTGAGAGCGGAGAAAAGGGAAAAAGAACTCAGGCAGGGGAGAAAAGGGAGAGCAAAGCCTGAAAGGAAAGATCCAGATATTCAAGAATCATTCAGTAGACAAAATGGTAGGTAAAGACATTTTAACTGTAAAGATTGATACTGGAAGAAAGCTCCAGAGAGCCATACCTGAACAAAGCATGAAAATGATTGGTTTGACAAGAAAAGAATTTCCTATGAGTTTAAGCCAGCGGTGAAGATCACTGTAGATCACTGGGTGAGCCAGTTTCTGCTGCTGCAGTCCATTATGGAGCAGCATTTAAAACAGGAAACTGGTTCAAGGCCCTTACCCTTTGCATCTCACTCTCCAGTTGCTTCTTGCGCCGTATCCTTTGATGGTGATTCTTCAGGATGTTCTCCACGTGCTGTTCCATAAAGAACTTGAAAGCTTGTGGAGAGTAAAGTGGGACTCGCAATTCTCCACGCCGCTCCTCATCTTTCTTGTTCTTGCGTACTGGCACTGGTGATGTGGTAATCTGTTTCTTTTCCCAGTCAGCAGGAGCAGCTCCCTCGCAGCTATCTGCCCGATCACTACTTCCGCTGCCTCCTTCGTCCTCTGCCAGCCTCTCCTTCCCATTGGAAGGCTTGTTAGAGGGCTCATATGTAGGGGAGGGTGCAGGAGGCTGCTGGAGTAGGTGTCTAGGATAAGGCGGAGGAGGACCCTGGTAACTTGGTGCCTCACCCACCACCTGCATTTGTGGGATGGGTACAGGGCTCTCTTGGAAGGAGGTGGGAGGGGCTGGCTGCTGCAGCCTGGAGGGATGGGTGGGAGCTACAGCAGTCTGTAACTCAGGCTTGGGCACTCGCATGCTTTTGACTGGTTGCAGAATGGGTGCCTGGGTGACAGCAGTAACTGTGGTGGCTGATGGCTGGGAAGTGGTGGGAAGAACCGGACGACCACCAAGTTGGTGGCTGTTAAAAGAATTTGAGCGGACGGGAACACTGGACTGCAGGCTGCTTCCCAAGGATGACTGGGGCTGGCTTGGAGGCAGGGGGGACTGAGGCCAAGGTGCGGACAGCCCAGGCACATTAATGTTGTAAAGCTCCAGGTTGTGGCTGTTCCTGTTGGGGCCTAGCATGGACTGAGGAAGGTTTCCACCATTGGTGTAAGGTGGGGAAGCTGTGGGCCCATCAGCTTGCATCTGCAAGGCCGTGGGGCTCTGTCGGCTACCCTGACCCATGGGGTATGGTGGCGGGGGTTGGCGGCCAGATCCACTAATTGCCACGCTCTGGTGACTCAGGTATTCAGGCTGCCCAGAGCCATTCTGAGGCCAGCCTGAAGAGAAGTTGAATTTATTTCCTCCAGAACTCTGCATGATTATGGGCTGTCGACCTACAGGAACTGGACTGATGCCCCTTTGATTCTGGGCAGATGGTGTTGAGTAGCTGTCAGGCCATGTACTTTGCGGAACAGGAGAAGTACGAGGCAGGTACTCCATGTTCCCAGAGAAACGCTTGGTAGAGGGGTTAGTATCCCAGGAAGATGGTGGAGGTGTTGTGCCCCTATTTGGTGGGGGTGTAACACTGCGCACTTGGGGTGGCAGGGGCGGGTTTGCACGCTGACCATTCCCAGGGTGACCCTGTGTAAAAGCTGTTGGTGGCCGTCCTGCAGTATCCCCAGGGGGAGCTGGGCTATCGGAACGGTACATCATGCCCTCCACCATAAGCGGCCCGTGCCTTTGTGGTGCTAGAGACTCCTTGGAGCCCTTCCAGCTCTGCTTTCTGTTGACCTGCTGCTGGATATGAGCTGCAGCTATTTAAAAAAATAAATAAATAAAAGCACAAATACAAGCACGAGCTCAGGCATTACAGCATGAATTAAAAAGCATTCTTTAGAAGAGATTAAAAAAAAAAAAAAAGTCTTTAAATGCATAGATATCAAATGTTAATTCAAAAGCCTGTAAGAGATAGACTTTCATTAAACTTCAGCTTAATTCTTCATTAAAGTATATATTTATTATGATGAATTGAGTTAACTGTTGCTTTAATGCAAACAATTTTCACTGAATTTTCACTGTTTTTATGTATTTTATACAGCTGTGTATTTTTAACAAAGTAATTAAATATAAACACCTTGCTCAAGAGTATTACAGAACCAGCAGGGCTTAAAGCAACAACCTTTAGGTCACAAGTCCATCCCATGCTGCCACAGATATTTTTATAAATCGCTCTCTCACACACACACACCGTTAATTTGGTTCAGATCATTATGAGCTTTGGTGTTAACTTTAACTTTAGCAAGAAGGTACAACCGTGCCGCAAAAGGCAGCAAGCCCCTATGGGCATGATAGATAAACGAGCAAGAGTCAAAGAGTGCATTATGCTGCAGACACCTACGGGGAGCTTTCATGCCAGAGTTAACAGGGCAAGCAGCAGCCACCACCATCTGCTCCCGCCATGGGTCCTGGTAGCTCATCTTGCTGATGTACTCAAGAGCCGCCTCCACACTGCGACTGCCGGTCTGCTTCAAGGCACGGATCACCATCTCCTGCACAGACCCAAAAAAAAAAAAAAAAAAACTCTGTGACCACAGGAACTTAAAGTAGGTTTCATTTCACCACTTTGCTCAAAAGCATAGGAACACCTGGAAAATAATTCTTAACATCTCTAACAATAAAATTTTGAATGCTAACATAATCTGAAGCTGTGGTACCCATCCCAGGCAGACATGATCATTCAATCATCATGGTTTAAGTTTTTGACTGTTTAATCTAATTTATTATTAACTGAAAAAATTAAGTTTTAAGAAAATAAGACCTGCTAAATTCAAATGCCACCCAAAAGCAATAAATAAAATTAACTATACACAAAATATGATGGGAGGGAAAATTATGTATTTTTAGAGGGGGTTTCGTGGAAAGCACTTCCCCAAACATCTTGCCAGTAAAGCAATTGGAACCAATTTGCTATTTGTTCTTTGGCAATAAAATCTGATGCCTAAAGGGACTTTCAAAAGTATTGTTAAACACATTTCTACCACATAAAACTTTACTTACAGAAATTCTTACTTACAGAACATAAGATTTGTTAAGGAATTAAGGATTATTTAAAAAAAAAAAAAAAAAAAAAAAAAAAAAAAACTTTTCTAAGCAGAAACTGCAATTTCTATGATTTAAGTGTTGGGAGGGTGTGTAAAACAAAGATTGCGTACAGAAAGTACACATAACTGACCTTACAATGCTACAGGTGGCCGGGGAAACCACCTCATTACTCTAGTCGTAAACATCTTTAGCATGTGATGATGGCATCCTGAGCATAGTAACAATTCCAAAAGCAGTCACTCCACATACTTCAGATGCATTTTCATATCGATTTCACTTTGAAAAAACAAGGTGTAACCTCAGAAGAATCTCCCGAAGCTCTTTGTCTCCAATACATTTTGTTAATTATGTGAAACCCAAATAAGCACTTTACCACAGTATTACCACACGTACACATGACACCTTTAACTAAAAGCTCCTGTGATCATTTGGGTGGCTGCCATTAAGATCTATCAGAAGTTACTAAAGTGTGAATATTTTCCATACATTTCTTCCTACTGCTGTCTACTCTAAACAGTAAACAAAAATCCTTGTACAAAACATGTTCATATCAATTTGAGAAAGTCTTTTGATGAATCCATGTTGCCTCCAGTGATCTGGAAGACCTGGAGAGAAAATCCAATTATCGGGACTTTTACTTGTGTTATTCTTTTACTCTAAATTACTGGGAACTTCTTTTTTCTTTTAGCTGGTGCTTCTTTCCAAAGTAAATTACAGTGTTAAGCTGCTTATAATAATCTACCCATTTATACAGCTGGGTAGTTTTTAAATTGAGCAATTCAGGGTTAAGTACCTTGCTCAAAGGTAGTACAGTTGGAGTAAGGTTCAAACCTGGGTCCTTTGAATAAAGCCAGTGGCTCTGACTACTATAGCACCAACTGCCATTTTGGTTTAGATAATTTTCATCTCTAACATAAAAGAAGGGGTCAGTAAAGCAAGACTGTGTATTCTACCTCTTCAAACCCAGCAGCCTGGAGTTCCATCAGCATCTGCTTGTTGACTTCAGCTCCACGGCTGGAAGAGCTGGGCTCATTGGCGAAGGGCATCAGCGACTTGCGGATTTCCTGCAGGGCTTTGTGGTACGAGTTCTTGGTGTTGCCACCTCTCCCTGGCTGCCGGGAGTCCTCAGCCAGTGCTTTCCCAGCACCTAGGTCTGCCTTGGCTCCATCGGATGGCCGTGAGAGGTTGCGCAGGCTCTCGCGGATCTCCTGCAGCATTTGCTGGCTGTTGCCACTGTAATTGCTTGCGGGGAACGTCTTGGGTCTCATCTGTCTGTATCCTTCGGGCTTCTCGCCTCTCTTCATGTAAGAACATGTATGAGGGCTGTCAGGGTGTGAATAGGGGGCCGCTGCCGTCTGCGTGCTGAGTGGTGAACAGGCTGAGCGATGCCTTCTCTTCACATCTGTGTGCTGTGGAGATTCACCTGAGATCTGCGAGAACAGAAGGTATTCATTTTTTTGGGAAGTTTAAATTAAAAGGCATTAACCAGTAATAGCAATGCCCTGATAAAAACAGCGCTGGGGTTTGACCACATCTGAAATAACCTCATGTTATATTCAGCATTGTCACATTTACACTGTTGTGCTTGAATATACTATAAAATCAATTAAAAGGGCCCAAAAAATACATAAACGAAATGAAACCTAAATAAGATAGGGGAAGTTCTGCGAGGGATTCAACAACATTTACTAGCATAGAAGATGTATAATGGTTAAAAACCTAAGTAGATGCTGTGAATTTTAATGTTATAATTTAACATCACAGGCTTCAGAGACGGCACTTTATTGAAAGACAACGAAAAAGGAAGCAGACAGTACTATCACCTTATTCATTTAAGGACGATTTCGTTTGAATTTTGACTAATGTGTTGTAAAAAAAAAAATTCAAAGAAGCTCAGTTCAGTTTAAAACCCGTCAACTTGTCACCAGACGAACATAAACACTGAGTTAGCCAAATAGCTAAGCTAGCGAGAGAAACTCCTGCTGAACATTAATAAGCTTAAAAACCATTCAAACTTAAAACGGTGTCATATTGACATAAGCTTAATTGTATTTTTTTCGCGGCTAAACTGAATCACAGCTGTTTATTCAGTTTTTAACCCCTGTTTAGACACGGGTGCAAGCTAACGCTAGCTAGCCGACAAGAACGATTCCAGACTTCTCCATTTTGTGTGAATCCGAGCGACGACGACGAAATTCCCCCAAGCAACATCGGTAATAACTCGTAATTAACAACACACAGTAACTAAACTAAAAGCCATTGGCGGAGGCGACACTTTCTGGCGCGCTATCACAACGCCCCGGCCGCGGACACGGCGGCCTGAAGGGGACCCCGGCGGCTTTGAACGGGTCACAAAGAGCTCCGCTCCCGCCGGTCCGTCCGGCCTCCGCCCGCTGCGGCCGCATGCAATAAAACAACTTATCAGACTTCAGAGAAAGGGATCGCGATTAATGATGATACCTAATAATAAACCCAAATTACCTCTGATCTGGGTCTTCAATCGGACCTAAAGCACAAGTTTCCCAGCCGGACCGTGTCCAACGCTGCAATGCGTGCGCGTAGCCGTGGCTGCTCCACTAACACTGGCTCTGGCGCTGGGTGGCGCTGTGTGGCAGAGGAGAGCCCTCCGGTTGGCTGCAGGGCAGGCGGCCTACGCCGCGCCCCGCATTGGCTCTCCTCCCCGCAGGACCTGGAGGAAGATTCCTGGCATAGTTTCTGAAGTCGAAAACCACGAGAGCCGTTTGTTGCTCTGTTCAAGGGACAATGTAATATAATTAAAAACTACAAAACCAAAATCTTACTTGATGTGGCAGAAATGTGTTATTGAAGTAGCAGGGTGTTGAGTGATCTCCATAACTGAGAGTGAAGTCCGTGTGTGTGCATACATCGTATATTGAATAATAAATTGATGGCTGCAATATTCACCCTTTTATATAGGTCAGTATTTTGCAGTTGACATCCTATGCTACTATAGCAGCAAAGGGGACGAAAACTGGTAGCCATCTGTCTGGATGTATGCAAGTGCCTCTGAGCCAAATCCAACTCACAGTGACTGCTTGCACGGTGTCATTGGGTTCTTCTGTGCAGGTCTACAGGGTGCCAGCAGAGCGAGAACATGGAAATCTACATCCCGCAAGAAGCTCAAGACCTGTAAGGCACCAGTTTTACCCTTAGTGCCACTGTACCCCTGGCTACACAACCTTAACTGCTACATTACCCAATTCCCATATAAAGAGCACATGCATTATTAATTACAGACCAGTTTTAAGTATTCTGGCAGACAAACATGCACCTTACTGTACTTTCAAAGATATTTAACTGGAACCAAGCTTATATTCCCCAAACTAAATATTTTAATACTAATGTAAAGTACATTTTCAAATTGCTTTAAAATAGCAGACATTTGTAAAATTAAGTTAGGTGAGGACTGCTAATCTTTAGTTATAGCCCTCATTAGTGCTAGTAATTAGTTTTATCATTAAGTTGCTTTTTTTGGTTTTTAGAATTCATCTCACACAATTTTTGCAAATATTTTATTTTAGAAGACAAAAGCTAGTGTAGGAAAAGATTTATGCAACACTATCTACATAACTAGTATTATATTCACATGCATTAACTCATTAAAAGATAAACTCCCACACCTTAACCCATTCTATAAAAAATGGTATAAAAGGGGACATCAGGGCTGTGTGGGAGAACTGAGGAAAAGACTGAACTTTCTGGCAGCAACTTTAGAAGTTTAATAAGGAGCAAATCTATAAAATGCACTCAGCCTACTTAGTAACTTTTTTATTCATTTTTTTAAAAATAAAATCTTCCTTAGACGTGGATTTCATTATAAATGGTAATATTATACTATGATCTGATGACAGCCCATTAATTTAATCTTTTTTGTTTTACTTTTATTATAGAAATCAAAAATTACATTTTCCAAAAGACAGATAATTTGGATATTTTGACAACAAAAACAAATACTGTTTCAGATTATGTCTATGTCACATCCAAAAAACACAAGGTTAAAACAAAATGTAACTGAAAACATGTAATCAAAAATGTACAATAGCAGTTTTATGAAGTTTTTTTATACATACAACTGAAACATACGCTTCACTGCAGTGTAACAGCTGTCACGGTCTACACCGGGACATGTCTGTTCACATAAATGGCCTCTCCATCTGTTCCACAGACCAGACACTGTCCCAGCACATCCAGGCTGTTCACGGATAGCGTTTGGCTTGGCAACATATGCGTTGTTTCAAGGTGTGCCTTACTGGAATCCCCACCAAGCCAAGAACTGGTCAGTGATTGATTTCCTATGGCCTGTGGTACTCCACTGCGGGACATTATGCTTGTATTCCTTCCTCCTTTGTAAAGGAATTGAAAAATCATAGTTAGTCCATGTAAAATCAGTAATGTGTGAGCCAACATTAAAATAAGACAACATTCCTTTGATTAGCATCGAAATAAAGAACCCTTATATCTGGCCATTAATAATGAACACTTTCAAGGCTGAGAAGGTCTCAAGTCTATCCTGGAAGCATAGTGTGTGCTGGAAGGGAAACCAGTCAATCACAGGGCAGTTTCAAAACACACACACACACACACACACACACACACACACACACACACACACAGAGTCAGCATCTCTTTGGTTTGTGGAGCACCCAGAGCAAACCTACAAAAACAAGGAAAAATACAAACTCCACACTGACTAAACTGGATTGAAACCCATTTCTAAGCCCATATCATAGCAGTTCTGAAGCACAAAGCCTTCCCCATAAGCAAAATGCATTGAGTAATTTCTTGCCTTGCAAAAATGATGGAGTGTCAGAACTTGTGGAGCTCTCCCAGTGCAACAAGGAGCCATCTTCTGAACATGTGAACAAATGATCTGGATTCGATGGATGAAAATGCACCTCCCAAACTAGAAGTAACAGGAAAAAAAATAAATAACAACACTGCCTCAGGATCTAATAAAGATTTTCATTGAAAGGCTAAAAACACATTGATACAGTATAAGGCCAAATTTTGGACACCTTAGCATCCCTCCTATATGCACTTGTTGAACATCTCATTAATATGGAGTTGTTCCCCCGTTGCTGCTATAACAACCTCCACTCTTCTGGGAAAGCTTTCCACCAGATTTTGAAGCGTGGTGTTTGTGGTGGGAATTTGTATCCATTCAGTCACAAGACCATCAGTGTTAGTTGAGGAAGAAGGCTCAGGTTGCAGTTGGCATTCTAGCTCATTGAAAAGGCGTTCAGTAGGATTGAGGTCAAGGCTGTGTGCATCCACTCAAGTTCTTTCACACCAACCTGGGCAAATCATGTGTTCATGGAGCCCGCTTTGTACACAGGGACACAGTGATGTTGGGGCAGGAAAGGAGCTTCCCCAAACTGTGGCCACAAACTATGAAGCACACAATTGTCTAGAATGTGTTTGTATGATGTGTGGGTGCAACTGAAACAGATAAACTCAATAATTAGAAGGGGTGTCCACATACTTTTAGCCATATAGCATAAGAGTGTGTAGCTGCAAAACAAATAGGCCATTACTTTCGGCTGAGTGTGCCTCCATTAGAGAGAATGGTATGCTGCCATGTCTCACGTCCCAGATACACAGCATGCCATCCATCCCTCCCGTGGCCACAATGTGCTGCTGGTTGGGATGCCTATCTAAACAGTGCAGGGGAACTCTGTCCCCAGTCCTGTATGAACCAAAAAAAGAAAAGAAAAAAAAAGAAAAATTAAATTGGAAACCATTTGATTCATGTGCAATAATGAATGTATCACTGTATGTTACGTTTAAAATGAACATCATGATCTCTCAGTTTACCATTCCTGTCTATGCTGTTATGATCCAGTGCTATTCTGTTATTATTCAATAAAAAATACAAATAAACACAACACATCAAGGAACTCACAAAGACAGGATCTGAACAGGATCATTTCCTTGTTGCCTGAAATCCCACAGCTTAAGCTGCCCAATGGAGTTGACAGTTAGGACCTCTGTGGTCCTCAGAAAAGTCACAGCATGGATAGTGCTGCTGTCAGCATTTTCTGCAAACAGAAGACCAGTAACTGTCAACAGCCAAAAGAATGAAAACATGACAAGTGCATCAATAGACAGCAAAACAGGGGATGTATTAAAACAGGAGAAAAATATGAACATTTTCTGTTTGAATACTCCTTACAGTCATATAAGCAATTGTGCTATGTAATACTGCAGAGATCTGTACTTTTGTTGCTTTCAAAACAATTACTCCAATGACTATAGCGCTTTTAAGGCAAGTAAGCAGATCTGGGTTTTCAGGCACACCTATAGTGCGAAGGATCCCTTTGTGGTCCACTCTGAAGAGGATGATCCTTCCATCCTCCCCAACTGTGACAATTTCTGGGCTGTTGCACACCACACCTGTACAGGGGGCACTGTCACAAGGGTAGCGGTGTGCTCTGTCCCAAAGTTGGGAAACAGAAAAAGTCTAAGAGAAGAGAGGTTTATCTTAGAGGTGTATCTTCATAATATATCTCAATATAAATTTTTTCTTCATAATTTAAGGAAAGAAAATCTTTTAGTGTTATACTACAAAGTGCAGGAACAAAATCACATATACTGGTAGAACAAAGAAAACCTTAAACTGACATGTGAACACTCCTATTAACCAGTATCTAGATCTAAACACAAACTTTATTTGAAAACAGAGTTTTAGTACAGCACACTATAGAGGTGGTATTACCTGGCTGTTAGGATGGTGTCGGAAGACGGTCACTGCTCCAGTGGATGAGGCTGTAACAATCCTCTCTTGGTCCAAAAACTGACAGGTAAATGTTCATCCAATAAGATGGAGCCAAATTGACAATGTTCATTTACAACATTTACTAAATATGTTTCTATTCTTTTCCAACTTCCAGCTCTTTGCATCCAAACTATATGACAAGAAAAAAATCTTTCTGTATACCTTTTAATTCTTTTTTTACTTTTCATAAACCTTAGTTGACTTAAGATATTAAGTTTGTATAACACACACTTGCTTACATGGTCACAAGTTAAACGTTAGACAGGACTAGGTATAATCACAACAAAAGATTTTCACGAAAAAGGTAAGTACAGGTCAGTTAGGAGAAACAAAAAAAAAAAAAAAAGGATTGAGAATACAGTAATAACAGTTGTCCGTAGACCTGGAAGACATTACTTATACTTCTTATGACTCTCCTAACATAGATTATCGTATACATCTAAAAGGAGTTTTGTCTTACACTGAAGTCCAAGACATCTCCTTTGTGTCTGATCTCGCACAGGAGCTGTGGGTCTCCTTCCAGGTCCTCCTCCATGCTGGACAGCCCTGGCTCTCCCCCTGACCACAGGGAAAGCTTATTATCCTTTAAAAACATCAGGAAAGAAATGTTAACACGTTATCCTAATTCTGATGAAGTTCATGGCTTGTTAGGTGAGAAGGACCGCTTCCTTTTTCAGTTATACTCCAGGCGTGTGGAAGGTGTTACGTTAGCCAGCAGCAGTTAGCCACCTAGCTAGAAAACCTCACCTCGTTGTCCCATGACCCTGTAGCGAATATATCTGGCTGCTGCAAAGAGGAAGAAGAGACCGGCCTCCATCGCGTTTTACTTATTTTCTGCGACACGAACTTCGCATTGATGTAATCCATTACAACAAACTGAACTGATTTTAAGAACCGACTTATCTAAGACTCAACAGTCTTTAAGCGCCATGTAGCCGCAATTTTCCTATTTCCCTGCATTCTCAAAGCCCCGCCTTTTCCGGCGAATACCTCAATCTTATTGGACACTCTCTA
This sequence comes from Heterotis niloticus, assembly GCA_018136845.1. Lineage (NCBI taxonomy): Eukaryota > Metazoa > Chordata > Actinopteri > Osteoglossiformes > Osteoglossidae > Heterotis > Heterotis niloticus. Next base: position 13,923,149 of record CM030895.1, read on the forward strand.
TTTTCTACGGTGCCCTTAAGGCGACCAAACACTTACAGACCTACAAAATAAAAATTTCTTTTTAACGAAATTCATTTATTATGCATAAATTGTCAGGGGACAAATTTACCAAATAGTTTTAAAGATTTTCCAAATTATATCCTCAGGATTGTCGGCACGTATCTACAGTATGCAAATAGAGTTTATTATAATGATTATAATAAACTTAATAGCTACGGCTATAATACCACTCCGGGTCTCACGATTGAATAGACTTCGCCGAAATTGCTTTTGTGTGGGTAATATTTAACCACGAACGATATAGTGGATACGGATCTCCAATCCAATATAGAGATCCAAGTTTTAAAAACTTTACAAGTCATCAGGTGTAACTAAAGTTGTGACGCTGGTCACTTGGAAAAGGTCTATCATTTAAAATAATACCTATTTTGAGACTTGGCATCGCGCTTCTGCGCTCCAATTCGCACCTAAATATAAATGACAGCAGCAAAGCATGTCACGTGACCTCAACGCCTGACGCTCAATATCGCTACCTAGTGGCCGCAACAGCCAGAAGCAACGCAGGAGCAAAATAAAAGTCCTCAGCACCACGGACACGCACGCGAATCCTTTTCCTCCGACGCATCGGTGCGGCTGCAGAAACAGAGGTGTGTGAGTGACTTTGTGTGTGTGTGTTGTGTACATTTTTTGATGCGCTGTGAGTCCGCGCGGGGCCGCCATGCCGAATGACGCCCCACCGCCGCAGCCGCCGCCGCCGCCTCCTGACGCGCTGGAAGTCGTCAGCGTGGTGGGCAAGGCGGTTTGCGCAGGCGCGGCGCTCACAGCCGCTCTCTACCTGATCCGCAGAGTGTGTCTAATGATGGCCTGGAAGTCAGGAGGAGCCAGCCACGCCGAGCTCGTCAACAACCTGCGCAGTGAGTCCCCTCCCCACCTTTATTGTCATTTCTAAACATTCACTTTGCAGCGAGCGAGCCTTCCCCGGTGTCTCACGGTGCGGGTCTCCCGTTTTGCGTGGCTTGACGCGTTGCCCTGCGCCCTGCTGCGTTGGAATGCGGCGCAGCCCCCGTGCGGGCACGCGCTTCCCGCTTGTGCCGGGCGCTTTCGCGGGCCCCGTGTTTTCCTTCGCCGCAGTCGGCGGGGTGTGAGGCGCGCCCGCTCGTGGCCGTGGGGACGACGCCTCAGAGCCACGCAGCGGGCAGCCTTCGGTTTTGACCCCCCCTCCTCCTCCTCCTCCTCTTGCGCGATGGTTTCAAGTCACGCCAGTGACGCAGCGGCGGGACGACCGCGGTGCCCCGTCGGCGTGGGTTGCAACGGGGGTCCACGCTTCGCCACGCGTGTTTGCGACGCGGGAGTCGGCGCCACAGAGGCGGGTCTCGCTCTTCCCTTTCGCTCGCTTTGGCCCTTTTGCTTTCATTTCACTGCTCGCGCTTCGCACCGCGCCGCGCGCACCGAATAGGTTTTCAGCTGTTTTTACATTTTCTGCTACAACGCATCAGTCTTGCTGTTTTGGTCGCCCGGGATACCGTGTGTGCGTAGATGCTGTAAACGCGTTTCCAGTTAGCCACGTATTAGCGAGAAAATACGAAGTAAAACAAGGTATTCTTTTTTCCCCCCTATTTTTTCCCCTGAGTGCAAGCATGCCGAACGGTATAGATAGCGGAATAATGTTGACTGAATGCACTGTGTGTCGTTGTGCAGTACAGTACCAGTGGCGGGAGGGGACAGGAGGGCGGGGCACCACATTGCTGCCACAGTAATAATGGCATGATGGTGCTGACCTCCAGCTTGCCAAGCAAAGGGGGTTTGGTGACGGGAGAGTGGAAGATGAAAATGTGGGTGCGGGTCGGGTCCCCTGGTCACCATCCGTGCAGACCAGGGGTCTGGGCAGCAGCTCATGCAGAATCTGTTAACCGGTCCTCTATTACGGCACCGATGTTAGATCGGTCTGTTAAAGGCCGACATTCAGAAGAGGGTCCAGAATTTAGTCTTCTGCTGAAGTCTAATTTTGATGCACCGGAAATTTTGCTGATTTACATTGGACTTTTGCAATTCCCATCTTGCCACATGTGGATTTTGGTGCATCAGTGTTTGGTTATTTCAGTGTAAAAGTTTAAAAACCCACTAGTGCATTAAAATAGTTTTATCTCAGGATCAATGTGTGGTTCAGCCTTGCAGTTAAATGCGTGTTATGCAACAGGACAGCTAAACGTGGATGTAGGCGTAGGGTTACGAGGGCGAGTGATCCTGTGGCCGACAGCGCTTCGTCCAATTGAGAATACCTTGAAGCCAAAATATTTCAAATCCCAGACAGCTTTTTTTTTTTTTTTTTATTTTATTTAGCAAGCTGCTGTCATGATTATCTCTTGGTCTAAACCAGAAATGTAGCTTCTGATTCCTTGTGCTGTTGCAGGGATTCATGAAGCGCTCCACAGACTGGCACTGTGTCATGTGGATCACGACGGTGCTATACATGAGCTGAATCATTTTTGCCCCGCCTTTCCCCTTGTCTGCCCTGCCCTTCCCGCATCAAACTGTCTTGTGGTCTGCAGGTGACGTTGGTAATCTTCTCAGCAAAGTCCAGTAGCCCACACCCCCAGTCTTCGTCCAACAAGATTTGGTTAACAGTCCACGGTGGTCTATATTTAAACCCTCGGCGGGGCAGCTTGCAGATGGGACCTTGCTGAACTCTTTGGTCCTCCAGTTTTGGAAGCGTGTGTGTGGTGTTTTAGACAAAGTTCATAGTTCCTGTGCATGGAGGCCTGAGAGTACGCTTGCTATACGTAGGAGGACATGGTTATGGGGCTTTGATAAGGAGGACAAGCCTGCAGTGTCTTGATGATGATAACAGGGATGGAGAACCTGCACACAGAGGTTATTTCCTATAGTAGCAGTAAATATTTAGACTGTTTTACAGTCCCACCATAAGCGAACAACTTCAATGATAAACATGTTGGTGCAGAAAGCATGTTTTGATTTTTCTTCTACTCGACAGAAGATGGAGGCTAGCACTTTAAATATGCAAAGTCACATAGCTGCCGCACTGAGAAAAGGCTCCGGCTAAAATGGGACGCTGACGCAAGCGCAGGTGTAATGGCTGGAAAGAGTGTCCTCTCCACTGCGTAAATTGTTAACTTTGACATGTTGAACTCTGCGTGACTGCAAATGTGCGGTGCGGTGCTGGAGAGCAGCCCGAAGGTGGCACAGTTGATGGCATAAAGCTCACTGAAGTTATTTTTAGGTAAGAGCAGCATAACGGAGTGGACTGGGCTGCAGTGATGCTTCTCCTTTGGTGCAAATATGTTTCACTGCCTGGTGTCTTTAAGGAGCACGGTGGTCGTGGCAAGAAGCCATTGTTATGTGCGAGGTGCTGCGTAACATTAACCAGATGCCTGTTCTCTCTGTCTGCAGAAAATGGGATCATCAAGTCGGACAAAGTGTATGAGGTCATGCTCGCGACAGACAGGGCTCATTTTTCCAGATGCAACCCCTACATGGACTCCCCCCAGTCAATAGGTTAGTGAACATGTTGTAAACCCCCAGCTCATAGCTATCCATGTTTACCACCGAAAGTATCGGATGACACCTTGGGTAAACGTTGAGAGCATTAATGATTTTTTTGTGAAAATTCTTTCCTTTTTTCCCTATTGGACAATTCTAAATGCAGTCACCTTATTTAATTCATCCTTGAAATGACTGAGTGAAGTCCCTTTGAAGAACCATCCTACCTTGCAGGACAGGATTTGTGTCCCTGGACATGACCGATTTAAGCAAGTTATTACCTGGATGGAAACCACACTCTCAGCTGACATCTGTCGGTCTGTGTAATTTGCTGATTGGGCAACTCTGTTTCCTGATGGTTGTTTTATACCTGCAGAAGGTGATGGTATTTATGAGATGAATAAAATTAGTGGTATGATAGCTGGGATGCTGAAAAGCACAGAGCCCACTGCTCTAACAGACCACGACTATCCACTCCTAATTCTGCATGTACCACCTTTATTCTCATTGTTTCCTTCTTTTATTGGCAGGTTATCAAGCAACAATCAGTGCTCCTCACATGGTAATCTTTTATATGTTATTTTGTTAGTCCTCTTATTGTCATAACTGCGATTTGCATGGGCAGCTGTGGATTGCTAGGACAGTTTGTAAGTTAAGGACTGCCTATGAAACTGCCTATGAAACAGTAAGTCTACAGCTGTTAAATGGGTTCTAATTATGTATCAAGAAAAAGATGTCAAGTGTAAGAAAAGAATCAAACATGGGCTGAGAGTTGCAGGGAAAGAGGAACAAATGGATCAGAAAGGTACTTTTTTAAGCTTTTGCTTCTTCATCCTTCGTAGACTGTTTCTTTCCTGTTTTAACCCTGGAATTTACCTGGTTGCAGGTCTTTAATGCCTAAGTGACAGTGCTGTGTTGCTCTAGAGGTTTTGGTGATGACGTATAGGAATGGAATATTAATGCACCTGCGGCTGTGAACCTCCAGGGCTCATGCTGCTTTGGGTAAAGCAAACAAACGGTCACAATACAGTCATCGCATCTCTGGTCTCTTCCAGCATGCATATGCCTTGGAGCTTCTCCATGACCAGCTGTACGAAGGGGCAAAAGCTCTTGACGTGGGGTCCGGGAGCGGCATCCTTTCCGTCTGCTTTGCCCGAATGGTAAGCCTCCCTTTGAATCCCTCCTGCCTCAGTAGGTTTATTCCACTGCTTCAGGGAGCTCAGTTTACAGACATTTGTCCATGGATACTCTTTGTTTTGGATGGGATTTTATATTTTCATTGCTTGTACAACATGGGTGGGGGCTGTACTGAGTTTCCTCTGTATTGCAGGTGGGTCCCAAAGGGAAGGTAATAGGAATTGATCACATCAAGGAGCTTGTGGATGACTCGATAAACAATGTGAAGAAAGACGACCCCAGTTTGATCACCTCAGGCAGATTACGGCTGATAGGTGAGTGCTGGGGTGTGAGCTGTGTTGGGGCGAGCGGTGCTGAATTATTGAGGTGGCACGGATGGCTGGGACTGCTGAGCCGCTTTAGTGCGTCGACCTGCTGGTCCACAGTGACCCAGTGGACACGTTTGATGGTATGTTGACACAAGGGGTGGCAACATCTGAGTGAAACAAGTGCTCTCTGTGTGTGTGTGTGCGCGCGCTTTGCAGTGGGAGATGGACGGTTGGGTTTCGAGGAGGAAGCTCCTTATGACGCCATCCATGTGGGGGCAGCAGCACCCAGTGTGCCTCAAGCAGTGAGTTACTCTTACTTCCTGGTAGCTCTGTGGAAATGTTTGTTTTTTATGACACAGTTCTGATTATTAAAGCAGCTGCTGTAGTTTCATGTGTCTATGATAACTAAAATAAAAACTGGTGAAAGAATATAAATGACTGAGCTGGGCAGTCCTGTGTTTGTGCAGTAGAAAAGGTTTTGATTACATTTTTATTAGGGAGCGTTGTGTTTATGTGATGTTTGGTCCCTGGGCACTCTGGTTCTGATCCTGAGCATGTGTGTGTGTTTGCGTGCTCTCCTTAAATCAGCTCCTGGATCAGCTGAAGCCCGGAGGGAGGCTGATTCTGCCAGTGGGCCCGGCCGGGGGCAACCAGATGCTGGAGCAGTATGACAAATTGGAGGATGGCAGCACCAAAATGAAACCCCTGATGGGGGTGATTTACGTGCCTTTAACAGACAAAGACAAGCAGTGGTCCAGGTGGAAGTGACTTCCTCCTCCCTCTCTCCCCCTCCTTCCCAGGGTGGCAAAGGTGAAACGGTGTGGTCCAGGCCAGACGACAGATTGCAAAGGCTGCGTTTTCTGCTTGTCGTCATTGTTTGCTTCCCACATACCATACCTGCATGCCTTGAGTTTAACCGCGAGTGAGGAAAGGGTTTAAAAACGAGCTGCTAAGTAACCGCAGGGGGGACCGGGGTGCCGGTGCTCATCCTGGACAATCTTTGCTCTCTGGGTTCTTATCCTGCAGAGCACAGTGGTGATTGTTCAGTGTGAGCTGATTACTGCTGTATTAGGAGGCCACTTCACGGTCAGCATATGTGTCCGTTTCTGCATGTAGATGAACGCGAGGACCTCCCGCCGTTCGCTGACTGGCTTAAAAAAAAAAAAAAAGGTGGCTGTGAAGTTTGCCTGCATGTATATCACATTTGGTTTGGAAAGCGGGCCTGTAGTCATTGTTGGCCACCTTTCCTTCCACCGATTTTCTACACACAAACCTTCATCAAGTCAGAGGTGTAAAACCCCGGTCCTGCTCAGTGGTGTGTTGCAACTGATGGAGGACCGGGGTTGGGCACATAGTTCCTGCTCTCCTGGTGGCCACTCCTTGCCGCATCATTTCTTCCTCGGCTTCTGAGCGCTCGGGCTGTGCAGTAGCTCGGTCCCATGGTGGCTGTTGTGTAAATCGGTGATCTCTAGGCCCCGATGTTCATGGCCACGCAAACAAGTGCCTGGTGTGTCTCAAATGTGCCCTCTGTGTGTCTCCCAGGGACGAACTGTGAAGCAGAAGACCATCAGATATCCTGCACTTCAGTACAAACCCAAGCGAACTCCTGCAGGTCCTGGCAGCCATTGGATTTCAAGCAAAACATCAATAAACAACGCTTTCCAGTTTGTTTCTTGAGGGGAACTTTATTGTGTTTAACTGATAATTATGATGCCATGGAACAGCCCTGGATTCAGGGAAATAGACTGGTAGTTATTTAATGTGGTTTGGAGGTTGACTTTCTTTTTTTTTATGCCTGCACTTTTTGGACTTTTTTTTTTTTTTAAATTGGATGCAGGGTACTGGCTTTCTGGGTTTGTGTTTAAATCAATAAATCATCAATACTGTTGGATGCGTTCCAGTCCCATCCACGCTACGCAGCACAAACCTCCTCCTCCCTCTTACCTGGGCTGTTTTGGTGTAAAGGCCTAACATTCAGTAGAAGTTCACCTTGCCACAACACGCAGCTCTAGATTCCTCTGTTTTAACAACCGTGTGGCTCGGTTTATGAATTTTAAGCTCTTCCTGCATTGTTTTTGTTTGTAGTTTATTTTTTCCAGCTAATATTTAAGCAGAGCAGCACAGATAACTTGTGCTCACATTTCATTTTGCGGCGTGTCACATGCTGACAGTGTTTTACCGTGGCGTTGTATCTGTTTTCCACCTAGTTGGCTGTATGTGTGAGTGGAGCCTCTGGCCACACCTCCACTTACAGGAGGGGTGGTGGGCGGGGCTATCACATTTATCACAGCTATGCTTTCTCTCCTCCACTGCACCAAATGGCCTGTTGCTGCTGGTTTCCAGGGCAACGATATGTGCAGGCTTTCCACTGGTGGCTGACACTAAGGAGCATTGCTTTGCCCAAATAAACATCAATGCAAAGCAAGTGTCTTTGGTATTCTTTCTGGTCGTTTTGTTTTTAAAACGTGTGGAATTTTAGAGCACATTATTTTAGAAGACGTGTTGCTTCAAGAGTCCACTATTTATGGAATGGCACATTAAATAAAGAAGAGCTTATGTAATTTTTTTTCTTCAATTGGTTGTGGAGTGATTTGTGTCATAAGTGTGAACCTATGGTTCTGAATGGTTACTGGAAGGTTCCTGCTGCTTGTGTTTTAAAAATGTAAAAGTTCTTGGTTTATAGGTTGTCGGGCTTTAAGTGCTGCGGGGACAGCCGTGCGCAGTACCGAGCTTTGTTGTGTGAGATTTTAAACTGCTAATGATCAGTGTTGCCTTTCCCCAGCTGCCCCATACAATACAAGGGACAGATTTGTATTCCTGTGGGTGACACAAAGCGTTTAATTCGGTCCCCCTTAATGTAAGGAATGCCGTAATCCACAACTATGTTACTTACATGTGTGAAGTCATTTTAAATGTTTATAGAGGACAGCCCCATCGTGAGCAATATTAAAGGCAGGGATAAAGATTCATTTTGTTTATTAAAAGAGTTTTGGCTCTAAATGTACTGTCAACTGTGTGATATAGCATGGACTGTGCTGAACAGGCTAAACTCGCCAGCATCCAAAAAGTACCTTACAGGATAGAAATAATCCAAAGCAATATGGAATAAAAAGTAATTGACACTGGAGCGATGCTTAAAATGTTCCAGATGCACAGAAAACATTTAAAACCACGACCCCTTTCTAAGACGGAGCAGAATTTCAGCATGAATAACCACAAATCATGTCCATTCTTCATAAAAAAGCTGAAAGCCGGAAGGATGTTTCAGGAGCGAACTTTATGGCACAACACACAATGCTGAAATATACCTACAGCTGTGTGCATAAAATAATTTTGAGCAAACTCTCAAAAACATTAAAGTCATAGTAACACAAAGATTGTGAAAGACCAAAAAGAAAATTGCTTCGAAAGCACACAGCTGTTACTGTACAACTGTTACGCTCGTATAAGTGGTGCTGACAGGTGAAAAATTGTCTGTCAAATAGGCCCCACCCTGTTACCACAATGGGCTGTGGAGGTAGCCAACCAGCACAAAAGAGTCAGCCTGTCAGCCTTAATCTGCTGACATTTCTGACCAATGCCTGACTGAATGATGAGTTGCAGGTGGTGCATTGGGGGTCTTGGGCTACTAGTGTGTGTGTGGTGTGTGTGTGTGTGGGGGAGGGTCACCCCCCCAGGCCACACTGCTACAGATACATGCCGTTGATGAGGTAGTCGGACTCCTCGGATGTGATTGGCCGGGCCTTCTTGAGCTTGCGGCGCACCAGGCGCAGACGGCAGCCCACCATGAGCAGCAGCAGAGCAGTGATGATGACGCCGAGAGCCAGCGGAAGGATTGCGCCTAGAGGGGGCAGCAGAATGCAAAATGTTGACTGAATAAGAAACACGGTGACTGGATGCTTGGTAACCTAAGCTAAGTTACACCACTGTGCGGTGGAGGTAATGTGAATGGGAAGGCTGTGGTTTCCACACCTGACTCGGGGACTGGGTGTCCTCCTCGGACAGGATAAACCTTCCCCACCGCCACAGAACTCTCTTCTTTATCCTTGTGAATGGTCTCTGGGGGAAGTTTGGCTGCAGAAAACAAAAAAACTGTTTAAGAAAATACAAAACAAGGCAGCTGTGACAGTATTTTTCAATGTTCTCAGAAATTTGGTCCAATTTCACTGATGTTAAACTGTCTCTTCTACTCAGTGGTTCAGAAAATGTCACCAGAATCCTGTGGGATCACTCCAGGACTAAGAAAAGTGTTCTCACATGTCTCTGACTGCTTGCTAGGTGGAAGATCAGTAGTAATCTTCTGTTTGCTTGTATCTGAAATTCATACAGATATATCATCGGATATATGTAAATGTGTTTATAATTAGCCATAACATTAAGCACTTTAAAGTAATCTACCATAGTATTTTTCCTCAAAGTCTTTTTTAAACAGATTTCAATAAACAGCAATTTTATGCCTGGTCCTTTATCCTCAGGATGGTATGCTTTTTTCCCATTAAGTGCAACTCAAATTCACTGATAATAGTAATGCTAATGTGTTACACACACACACACACCCCTCAGATAAATGCTTCTTTCCGCTCATTTTGTTTCTGTGATAATTTGAATCCAGAGAGAAAGTGAGAATGAAAGGACATAACAATCCAACCTGGCCTGGGAATACACTGGTCAACACAGTCCTCTTCCTTCAGGAAATTGTTGCTGTTGCCCTTGCAGCCCCCGAAGATGAAGCGCTTGCACACTCCGGTGAGTTGGTCATAGTACCAACGTGAGAACATGCTATTGCAAGGTCCGGCATCTCGGGGCTCCAGGCAGACCTCTGATGGGACAGATAAGCACCTTGATCAGGGGTTACAGTCTAGGGCTCCCAAACGGATCCGATGGCAGAGCACCACAGCGTTTTGTCCCTCTCTGTGACAGAGGTGGGGGTAATGATTACAATTTTCTCAACCATGAAGTACAACAGGATGTTGCTTTCGCCAAATGAATTAACTTTATTTTGCACCCCTCGCTGACTAGAGTAACACTAATGTCTTTGTACTCTCTACGCTATTCAGCTTCATCTACAAGTTAATGATGAATATCTACACCCAAGGAGTACATCACCACAATAGTCTTTTTTTTTCTTTTTTTTAAAGATTTTGCTTTCAATTTACACCTACATTTATTCAGCATTTTCTCCAAAGTAGTGTGCAATTCTGAGTATATGCATATATTTCAGAACAGACAGAGCTTTAGATGCAGACACAAGATTCTCAAAGCAGAGCCAGCTTGCTCGACACCATTTTTGCTGGCACTCACTATGCCCTATAGAACTGTCTTGACAGGAAATAAAAAACTCACAACAGACTTGCGACAGATGGTGTGCAAATTTATGGAGCTTTTAAATCACAAGAGAAGATGATTTGAAACGTGTTCGTTTTTCAATGCTGAAAGGGATCCAGCAATTCTTACGGACATACCACCTCAGAACTTATACAGCTAAGGATTTTTCAGAGTGGACCCCCTGTTACTGAGGCCACCAGTTAGCGAGCTGTGGAGAAATACCTTGCTCTTACTGGGTTGTAGGGAATGATGAGGCCTTGTAGGTACCAGGGTACATATCCTCTGACCATCTTACAAGCTGTGGTTTAACCCCAGCTCTAGTCCTAACCCTAGTACTGGACTATGATTAGTGAAGTGTTTTCTTGCAATGAATGACATATATTTGCAAATAAAATGCTACTAACTTTAACTGGAAAACACAAGTGCACTTGAACCTGATAAATCAAAATTGCAAGTTACCTGGGCCTGGTCTACTGTTCTGTGGACTGTAGGGATGGGGCAGCATTTTGCCCCTGCTGTGGGATACACTGGGCTTCTCTGGAACCTCCATGGCAGTCCTGGCCCCACCCAGCAACATCGCCCCATCATCAGAGTCCTGGTGGTGTGTCATTGGTCCAGAAGGGTGAGTTACCACCTTACGGCTCCCAACAACTAAAGAGGGAGGGAAGTGAAGTGAAGGGGTGAATATCCGATGAGCTGCTGTTCCTCCCCCAGCAATGGAAAGCCTGCACATTTTCAGTAAACTGCTGCAAACTTTGGATGCCTTGGAGGATTGGCAGCTGGCATTCTGAGGGAGGGGTGATGAGCACATGAGCACTCACATTTTTGGCAGAAGTCTTCATCAGAGCGGTCAGGGCACTGCTGCTTGCCGTCACAGGCATACGTGATGTCTATGCAACAGCCGTCGTCACATGTGAACTGGTAGCGGGAACAGCGGCCGCTGCACACTGCACAGAGGAGACCCACCCCCACCAGACTCTTCAGCGTGAGGTAAGCACACAGCACCGGTTGTGAGACCCAACAGCGGTTGTGTTTGTAAGCAAGTTCCACAACATGGTAACACCAGCCTTATTAACAGTTACTACTATCCTTTCCACCTCTTTTTCTTGATAGGGTTGGTGGCCCCTGAAGCAATGAAAACTCGTCATGTTGTGTGTGAAAAGTCCTGGATGACAGTCGTTTAGGAAATACTAAAACTAGCACACCTGGTGTCAACTATCTTGCCACATTCACAGTCACTAAGGTCACTTATTTTGCCCATTCCAACACTCTGTTGAACACTACCTTATCCAAGGAGACTATGATATGCAGGGGTGACAGAACACACACACACATGCACGTACGCACGCATGCATGCACGTACGCACGCATGCATGCATGGACGCACGCATGCACGCACCATGCAGACCTCCTCACGATCACTACCATCGCATACAGTGCAGTCCACAAGTATTTGGACAGTGACACAATTTTGGTTTTTCAATACTATACTGTACACCATCATAAATAGATTTGAAATGAAACAATATGTACTTAAAGTGCTCAAGGGTCTTTACAACACAACTTCTGAGTAACAATTGGTGAGTAACATAGATGCTGTGAAACTCCAGCTACCTAATGTGACATGATTTTCATGTGTTGGATTTCTTGCACAGTAAAGTGGGGCCTTTAACTATCCCTTCTAGTGGTGGCACTGCATCCAATGTTTTCCTTTGTTAATATATAATAGCCAAATTTAAGTCCAGTAGGATCAGAACTGCAACATCTCAGCTGTTTACAGTTAGATATGCTGGATTTTTTTCCTCCCAAGTCGGATGGACTTTTGTGGAACTGTGTCAAGAATTCCTGCACCTTTATGGCAAAAGATCACCTTTATGGCACCAAGCAGATGATGCAGCACACTTTTCTGAGGAAATCACACGTATGTCTGAGTAAAAAAAAATTCAGTAAGAAACTGATTTGAACTTATTGACTACCCTTCAGTTTGAAAAACAGAAAACCAACATGATTATAGTAACAGATGGGTATTCCTCACCCTCTGGCTGGTGTTCTGGGGGCAGCACGGTGATGGTGACATTGTCTGAGCTCCGCTGTCCTGCTGTGTCTGTTACAGTCATCTGAAAGGAGTAGGTTCCCTCCCGGAGCCCACTGATCTTCAGAATGCCAGGCTGGGTCACCTGTGGCCAGTAAGGAGATCAGTGACATCATAAATCTCCATCATGTACTGTTCAGATGTACATCTTATAGAGTATTTCATATGCATATTTTTTCATATTTTTTATTTTACAAACTATGACAAATATCTTAACCAATAGGTAGCATGATAGTTCAGAAGGTTGTATTAGTGCCTCAAACCTGCTTGGCTATGGGTTTGGATTCAGTTTTGGTTCAGTCTGGATTTATGTAGCTGTGCCTCCATGCATTTATGTGCCTTAAGCGGAGAAAGGATTTGTGCCTATGCTGTGCTTTGTGGTTTGTGAATAAAAGACACACACAAGCACAAAATGGGAAAAACCACTGTGTGGTTCACAGGTGACATTTCAGTCAGTTGTTCATTATTGTGGGAAACATTTTTGAATCCACATGATGGTACTAAATGCAACTGTTCATTAGAGCAAGTATTCGTAACTCGAGCATTTGGAAATCGAGGAATGACTACTGGAAAAATATTAATTGCAACACACATGCATTGAATATAATTTTTTATGATTAAAAAGGGCTTACAACATTCTTTTCTTATATAAAAACCATTACCATAGCTTATTAAAATACACAGCATTTTCAACACAAATGACTTATTCTTTTGTACAACAGCATTATTGCCCATTAACCAGCCACAACAGGCATTTTATTCTCTATACCACATTACTGCTTTTATCAGACATTTTGAGTCGGAGACACATACTTCTTTTCTAAAGCCCTAAAATTTTTGGTCCCTCACTGGTTCGCTGGGGCTATTTTCCAGCTCAGTCCAATTTGTTGGCTTCAAAATTACCCTAGAAACATCAGCTACTTGTGTGAACAAAGTCATTCTTACAATAGAATGAAAATGATCTGCCAAATTGCTAATAACACTACCGACTATGTGGAGCCGCAAACAGCAGTATCTGCACACTTTACAGAGTGCAAAACAGAACGAGTGCTCCTGATCTGCAGTCATGCAGTCATCCTCTTTTTCATCTTGGAACTGTTCCTCCCTTATAAGTAATAATGGTAATTTGACCCCCCACAACAGAATTTTGCCTGATGGGTAAAGAATTAACATGATTAAGTCAGTGGATGTTCTCATTCCAGTCAGTGAGAAGCTGGATCACCACATCCTGGCCTGGTTAGGCATCATAGAATGTTGCTATACAAATCTTTAGTCATCTGTATAACTGTAATTATAAGCTTGTTGTATAAACAGGATTAAACAGCAATCTATACAAGACACATTAGCCAAGAGAGTCTATTAACCAACTAAATAATAACAAATAAATAAAGCACATCTGTGGGCTGCTGTGAATACAGACCTGACCCACTACATTTCTGCTTTTGCTAAAGAAACTTAATAAATAATTGGATTAAATGGTATAATTGTATAATATTATATTAAAATGTGGCTACTAAAGAAGGTCTGGTATGGTTTCCTAGCAGGTACTTAGCATTAGAGTTGCAAAAAGGTTTTAACTAAACTCAGTTAGCAAAGGTACTACTTATAGCAATTGACAGCATATTTTTATATTTTCTACACTGTAAACCATTTTAAATTAAAAAAAGGAGTGTAATAATGCCACATGAGCAAATGGGAGCTGCATAAAAAAGTTTAACAAAAGGCTCAGCCATGTTGGCTCACCTCACAGGAGTGATTTAATGGTGGACACCATCAATGGACCTTTTGTCCTGCAGGATGGTTGGAGGTATAATGGCCTTTTATCTTTACCAGTCCAGGCTCATTCCCCTCTGTGTGTGTTTGTGTGTGTGAGACCAGTCTGACTTTCAAGCTGCACTCTATCTACTACAAGCAAATTAACAGTGTTCCTGCACATGAGGTTGCATGTGGACTGTGTCCACCTGGCACACAGAGTCAAAAAAATTACCTTGATTTTATTGCAGGTTTTATTTTACTGTATTTTGCTTTACTTGGTTTTATTTTTCTGTAGAGTGTGTGTTAAATACTATTTTTAGCAGCTCTCAAAACCACAATACATCAGGATTCTTCATGTCATCTTCTATTATATAAAAAAACTGAATTTTTGCCGAATGCACACGTCTTTACAATCATTTATAATATTTTGTAATGGACATTTGAAATAATGTATGTTAGGAATGAATAAAGGCTCAATTTAATATTGTCAACCAATGGGGCCTTTGAAATTTAAGCCACATGCATCATTAGATATTATTATACATCTATAATCCAAAGATGTGCAATACTTTCACTGGGTTTGTGAACAATAAAGATTTCCGAAAATATTTGTGCGCACGCGCACACACACACACACACACACACACACACACACACACACACACACACACACAGAGTGAGACCCCAGATCTCCCATGTTAAAAATGAAACTTGTGTCCTCCTTTGGCTCCTAACGGCACAGACAGCAAGGCTGGATGTGTGACCGGCTCAGCGTTGACCATACTGTCTACCTTGGTGTTGACCGAGGGGTCTCCTTGGACCAGCGTCCACTCGTAGCGGACGATACCGTGATCATCCACGCTGTCCCGCCCGTCCAGGACTGCCCAGTCAGTGGGAAGCTGGATCACCACATCCTGGCCGGCGTCACTCCGCGGGGGCTCGTCGAGGCCTGGGAAACACCAATGTTACGGAAACGCACTCGAAGGTCAAAGCCATACCTGGCAGCACCTGTAGACATTCTCCAAAGAGCAGAAGGTACTGCGGTAGTTAAGGGTCTTGGACTTAGCGGTCTCAGTTCCACTCCTTGCTACAGCTGAGGAAGGGGTTTAGCTTCAAGTACTACAGTAAAAACACCCAGCTGGTTCACAGCCTCAGCCGAGAGGCTAATGCGTCCCAATTTGTTTTGAAGACACAGTGCGTGAGGTAACTTTGGGGGTGGAGGGGGTCTTAGGGTAACGCCCTGAAAGGGCCATCCCAGCTGTGATGCACCCAGCGACTGGCGTGTATTTCGAGGCAAGTGGCCACAGCTGGGAGCGACGTGAGATACAGCGTAACAACTAACAACCGTACACGGATGCTATGTGTAAAAACAGGGTATAAATCGCAGCTGAGTTGGGCTAAACGAGCGCCGCTTACCTGGCGTGCCGGGGCGCTCCGCCGCAGTGGTGTCCGCGCGCACCGTGGGGCTCGCGCTGCTGCCGCCGCTGCCGCCGCCGCCGCCTCCGCGCGTCGCCGCCGCCACCCTGCTGTAGCTGCTGTAGCCGCGCTGGGGGCTGAAGGCGCACACGCCGCGCCCGCCGCGCACGCAGTCGAACAGAAAGCAGCCGACCGTCTCCTCCGGCTCCCCTGCGCCCTCTTCCTCCGGCTCGTCCTGCTCCTCCTCCTGCTCCTGAACCACGGCCACGGAGCAGCGCGGCTCGGCGCAGCACGCGCGCAGACAGGCCGCCCGGCTGTGCACGCGCGTGGGGGCCGTAAGGAAGGTGGCGCCCATGTCTATGGAGTCCCGGGTGCGGATGATGTTTCCCTGGATGGCGTTGAAGCCGCCGAGACACGCGTCGCCGCCCGGAGCGCCCTGCTGCTCCTGCTGGAGCTGCTTGGTGAACTCCTCTAGGAGCTCCTCCACCCCCGAGATCTTGGAGCGAAGCTCGGAGAACTGCGAGGCGTGCGCGGCTTGCGCGCAGCCCAGGGTCCATAGCAGCGACACCGAGAGCATCAGTCGCCGATGCGATGGAGACCCCATATTAATGCACTTTAACGTGACCGCTTGCCCCTAATCTTCGGCGTTCGCTGACGCCCCAGGAACGCGTCTTTCAGTGAAAAAGCACCATCGGCCTGTTGCGTCTTCTCAGCTGGAGGTGCGCGCCTCGCTTTTCCGCACCGATGCTCGGGAGACCAGCGCGGCAAATATGGTGGCACCGCACTGCACTGTCGCCGGGGCCGGGGGAGGGCGCCACAGCGCTACACCCGCACACTGACGTCACCCTGCGTGTCATGTGGAGCCTGCGGTGCTGAGGACTCGCCATCTGTCACCTGCACACCTGTCCACCAACAGTAGGAAGAGGACATAACGTCCACAAATGCGTCCTGTGTAACGAATTCGAATGAAATAGTCATCACCACTGAGAACAGCCTCTCCTATTTGTGCAAATTTTGTGGATTAATAAAGCCATAGCCCATCATATAATATAGTACATTAATAAAGAACCATAAAATTATGCACCTCCCCTCTGTGCAGGTTTCCTTCCACAGTCCAAAGGCACGTTTCATGTTAACTGGTCACTGAATTTCCCAGTCTGTGACTATGTGACTACTCTACGATGGACTGGGGTCCCTCCCAGGGTGTAATTTCATAGTCTGGTCGCCAGCAATGCCAGGATAAGCTCTGAACCATTGCAACCCTGACCCAGCTGCATGAAAAATTGAGCACCCAATTAGAATACTGAATAAAATCGTATAATAATAACAACGAGGCAGTGGCAGGAGCTTGAAGCCAAGAAGGGGCTGTGGACAACTTGCTCTTTCGTGGGCAGAGGACTGCCATCCTCCAAGAAGCTAAAACACCCACAAATCCTCGAAGGACTGTACCAATCCCATCACAGTCACAGTGCTCAACAATTCTTGGGTAAATGCAAACCATTTATGTGTGATTCCCACCCCAACTCCTTGAGGAGCATGGGGTGCTACAACATTGCTTCCAAACAACCATGTCAGTACTGCTGAATGAATGTATGTAGACATTGCTCGCAGGTAGACTCAGAGCAAAAGATGGACTGCAGGCAGTTTATGAGCAGCCAGGCTGAGCTTTTTTCTAGCTTTGTTTGTTAGAAAACATTTGTGACACTTTGGTACTTCATACTGATCACATACATTTCAGCAATGAAAACAGACACCTGCAGACAAAACACAGCATCGTGTAAACAAGGCGAGATGCATTCATTTCCACCCTCCACAGCCTGACCGCATATGTGGGTATGTTTGTGTGTGCACATTTATCACCTGGGACTGTTGAGCAGCCTGGAGGCCTTCCTGTTTTCTTCCTGTAGTCGATGATGTTTCAACCTGGATTTGATGCACTTACAGAGGGCAATGATTGCCCACAGACTGCTTACCCAGGGGTGGGGGTGGATGCGTTACTGTGCAATTCACAACCAAACAGAGTTACTACCCTGTGACGGGCTGGTGTCCCAACCAGGGTGAACCCCCTCGTCGCCTAGCGCTCAGTAATTCCAGTATAGACTCTGGACCACCGGCACCCTCACCAGAATAAACGCTTATCTACAATGGATGGACGGACAAAAAGTTATATTTCATATGTTTTATTTCACAATTTATTTCACAGTCAACTTTGATGACACTAAAGATTACAACATCTGAACAGTTGCCCCCATTACATTCCCGTGGTTGGAGATATGTGAGAAAAATTTTAAATTAAATGTTTCTATTTTAAATAGAATTCATTTTAACCAAGAGTGACACTACAGCAACATTTCAGAAAGTAATTTTAAGTTTAATTTAATCATGCACTTTCATTTTTCATTCATATATATATATATATATGAATATATAAAATAGTTTGTAATATGCAGTTGTATTAAAAACATCTGTATTAGTTTCAGCTTGATATCACTCTAAGAATATACAGGTTATATACAGATTACAGCACACAAAACCACCTTAAACTGCATAACGTACAATAAAAAATATATTTGTTCCCCATTTTATATTCTCAGTGGTTGCATTATTCATTTTTTTTCTGTTTGCATTGTCATATTAAAAAACAGGCATCAAAAGTTGCCCACCCATACCTTTGTTCCATGAATGTGTACCTCGCGATGTGGTTTAATCATAGGAAATAAGTGGGTTCCATAATCACGTTACAAACCCTGTACACAAAGGTTCTACAAAGCCTAAAGAAATCTTCTGTGCAAGCCCTTAAAGCATTTCACTGCAAACAAAATGCATAATGGGTGCAACTTCAGGCACTGTAGTTCAAATTTACGCATCAAGTTGTGGTTCTCATGTTAGTGGTTTAGAAAAATAGTCTCAGGATTATGTAAACGCATCATAAAAACAATAATGCCTGCACCCTAATAATGTTGAACAGCAGTCACTCCCAAAATTAAGTGATCTATATTTACAGAGAATATTTAGCTTTACTAATAACCTAAACTCTTGCTGAGGCACAAGGTAACTGCACATCTTACAATAAATTATCAGCTGTTGACTTTTTGCAGTGTCATTATTTAGCACAGCAATAAATTCATTTATTATTCAAAACATTTGGTTCACATAATGTGTTCGAAGCCTGAGAAATAGCTTCGTATTAGGAAAACTGGTCTTTCATCCTATGCAACACAAAAACTCTAAACGGATCTAGAATTATGTTGATATCCGGTGACCAAACAAGTGTCACTGGGGATTGAATGTAAGCGTTTTGGTCAAATAAATAATGAGGGTAAAGTGCAGTTTGTGAAGAGAATACTGATTCCATTCTAGATTGTGGCCAGTCCTGGTGCTCAGTCATCTGGAGGCTTCTGCTTCTCTCTATGGTCTGAAATTGCCTTCCACAGTTTACACAGATCCCCTCCTCTGTAAGACAGCAAAATTCAAATTGAGGAACACACAGTGTCCAACAGACTGGACTCCAACAGACTCCATTTTCAAAAAATGCTAAGATTACAAATTTTTCCATTTTGTAAAGGTTTTTCCAACATTTCTTAAAATTACATTTTCTTAATATTTATTTCTGAAGGTCCCTTCTTTAGTTGAACAACTGCAAGTGGTCTTCACGCAATCGGCCAACAAGTGGCAGCGAATTGCATCAACGCAGAACAGGAATGTGGGACCACCTTAATTCACCTGACTTCCACTGCATTTACAGTTCATGTCTGGCGTTCCTGGGTGTTGATCAGTATAACAGTAAAAGCAACAAGAAGCAAAACTGTGGCCGCGGCGTCAAATGTGCAGATAATAAAGCAAGTTGACAGAACACAAGAAATGTTTTACAGGCCTGTGACATGATATGGTCAACAATCAGGATAAAATAATAATGAATAGAACATTTATATTTAAATTTAAGTTTTTCCTCAACATTTTAATTTTTGTTAATTTTAATATAGCAGGACATAATTGGAAAAGTAATAAAAATGAAAAAGCATTTAAAATGCTGAGTAACTTCATTTCAACTTCAGTGGAGGTTTTAACAAAACCTAACCCATCTACTATATAATTGCACCTTTATAGATGGTGACTTAAGGGTGCAAATCACCATGAAGTTAGACAAAATAAATTATGAGCAGACTTCTGGTCCAAACTGTGTTCATATATAGTGATGCATCTTTGAGTGGGAGTCACTGTAGGATCTGAGGGGTGTGGTCCAGAGGGGAGGGAGGATTTACCTTAATCTCAAACCCTTGAGGTCATCTCTTGTCACATAGTAAAGAATATCAGTGAGTGTGTATTCTTCAGCTAAAATCTGTGGAATGAAGAAAAGTAAAGTGAACATTAGTGCCTTTGAATCAAAATTGTGCTTCCAATTTCATGACATGAAGTTCCACAGCGATTCTCACATATAAAACAGTTTCTGAATGTATTGCTCTAATTAGTAATTAAACATTTGCTTAGCTGTGTAATCGTCTGTGATGAGAATGAGCGTAGGGAAGAGCCTTGCAGTAAACATGTACCCTTCTGTAGGCTGGGAGAGGGGTAAAACTGCACAGGTGACCCACCTTTTCAACAGCTTCTTCATCAGCACCATGGAGCCTTAGCCATGCGGTCAGCTGGGAGTCGCCCTGCTGTGAGTCCCCTTCTTCTGAGTCCCCATGCATCCTTTGGCTCTTTGGGTTATCTGTGTCAATAGACAGATCCAACAACTGTCAAATCGACAATAACCAAAACACACACACAGCTCTGTTATTCACCAGTGTGAGACTTCATAATGGACTTTTGAGTCCTGTATCCCAGAATATTTGCATTTGTGCTGATTTTTCTGGAACCCTGACACATGACAGTAACATATAAAGCCAAAGAGTAAAAGTCTGGGGAAAAAAAGTCATAATGTCACAGCCTCCTTTTTATTTTAATGCAATTATTCTAGATGTGGGAGGTATGTATGTTAAGACGGCACTTGTATCTTAGGGTTCATGATCTTGATACACAGAAATGTTTAACAGACCACAGTTTTGCTTTAAATGAAACAGCAGAACAGTCTCTTTACTATTCAAAATGTCCTCTGAGTGTTTTTCCCTGCCATCTGCAGACACACAGCAGAGAACTTAGAGTTGCATAACACAAGTCTGCCTGGTATTACTCCATTTGTTAGCCAGCAGCAGTATGTTCAATCAGCAGCAAACAATACAAAGGCATACATGTTTTTTGCAAGAGAAAGTATGATATCTTTCTCTCTTTCTC
Source organism: Heterotis niloticus (assembly GCA_018136845.1). Lineage (NCBI taxonomy): Eukaryota > Metazoa > Chordata > Actinopteri > Osteoglossiformes > Osteoglossidae > Heterotis > Heterotis niloticus. Next base: position 13,943,954 of record CM030895.1, read on the forward strand.
ATGCAAGCACCTACCTTCCCAAATGCTCTGACTTCGGGGCTCAGATTTCATCTTCAGCAGTTTGATTTCTTGCTCCCTCTCCTCCAGGACCTGCTGCAGGAGGGACTGGTATTCCCGCTCCTTCTCCAGCAGCTCCTCCAGTAACCTATGATAGAGACAAAGGACATGGGTTGGGGTCAAGTGGTGTAGGAGTTTTCTCCTGTAGCATCATGAGGTGAAATAGTCTACCTGAATCAGTATGGTAAGTAATGCACTTTAACTTAAATAACACACTTTAGCAGGGCTGCAGTGTAACATCTGCTCTAGACACGGGTTTTGGATCCTAGGCTTCATAGAACCAGAATCAACCATCCTGTCAAGTTATAGTACTTGTCAGCGCAAGCAAAGTTAATAAAATAAAGATGCCATCCTTGTGTAGATTAATTTTTAACTTAACATTACACTCACTGGTGCATTCATGAAAAGAGAAACTTAAACAGGAATTGCTATAATAATATCTGTTGTGTTCAGAATAACTATCAGGCGGACACCAGAAAGTGCAGAACAGATCACGGATGTGGGAAGTGAAGGTTTGATGTTCTCTTTGTCTCGCACACTTTCAGTACAGCTTCTACTGCTTAATAGTGACAACCAGGGAATGTGTGGGGGGCAGCTGTCATAGCTGTCAGAGCCACGGTCAATAACAATGTAATAAAATCATTGTTCAATTACTGCAATGATGCAGTAAAAATTACCTGCTGGTCTGTAACAATGTTTTAATGAGAAGAAGGGTATAACTGATTATATTTAAACTTTGAATGAGATTATTCAACCATTTTACTTGTGACAGAATTTAAAAAAAAAAAAAAAAAAAAATGTAGACCATTTCCTCCTTTCATCAGTACTACGGCAAATAGTGTGAAATGACATGAATACATGTGAAGAATGTACAGATCACATCAAACACACAATCTTTTAGTTCTGATACCCTGCCAAAAGGGCCATTTGATTTCCCACCTATTGGTTTCCAGCTTCATCCTTCCAAGCTCCATGCTGACAGAGCGCTGGGCATTGTGTGACCCCTGTGACATGATGGAGCTGAGTGTGCTCACTCCAGAGGTGGCCACAAGGTCGTCGTGTGGTGTGCTGGCTGGGGCTTGACTCTGGTATGCGGGGCTGGCCCCAGGTTCCATGCCATCGTCCTCGTTTTCCTGTTCGGCTGGGTCACTCTCTGAGGCCAGGCTGAAGTGTGGTCTGAGCTCTGCAGGCAATGACGGCAACTGTTCAGCACTTACTACAACAGAAATGTATAGCGTTACAGCAAATGCTATTTACAACAGTAATTAATCTGTTCACATGCATTTCTTAGTGTGAAGTTTTTATTTAACTCACAAAACACGCATCTAGAAGCCTTGATTGGACGTATTCACAGCTTTCCTGTGAAATGGCATTTAACCTTACACTCCAGTCACACTCTCAGACCACAGTTTCCATGACCACAGTTTCCCCAGAAACAAGAATTACCTGGCACAAGGATGGTAATCGCTGTCTGGACGGCCTTCCGAATGATGTTGTCCAGAGCGAACATCCAATGGGGCTTGATGTTGTGGTTCCGTAGCACTTTGTTCACCTAGAGAAAGGGGTCCCCACACATGCGCGCGCCAACGCACACACACACACACACTCCAGTATTCATAAAGTTGTCATGCCTGTAGAAGCTTAGCATTAATGAATGCTACTATACACTGTACGTAAGGACTCAAGTTGATGGGTCAGAGTTGGTGTGTATATATATCATAAGAGCCATGCAGTTATGAGTTTTAACCATAATTTGCATTTATACACATATGAAACAATTCAAGGTTAATAATGGAAGTATAAACAACATGTTATATAGAATGTGGTACATCATGTGTAAATTAAAGAAAAATTGAGATAAAGCAGCTTGAAAAAGACAATATCAGAAAAATTTTGGCGTTAAAAAAAAACATTGGTGTTGTATTGCAATACTTGTTAATCCCACAAGGAGGCGCCAAGCCTCCTACATGACAACATTACATAATACATTCCATATGAAAGGAGAACACAAAAGCAGGTCAGCTAGTCGAGCTTAATTTGCATGGTTGTTTGTGTAACAAAGAACAAAATGGATCTCCTTTCATCACATGCAATTATGCTGACAAACTTTCCTCTTTCTTATCTGCTTTTAAAGGTCGCAAACATTTGCAAGTGCATTTCCCAGTCTAAACTGCTAAAAAAAGTTAAGAACCCATTAAAATGTATAGTATGCTGAAAAATGTTGTACTTAAGTAAAATGTTTGAAATTCATACCTGATTTAGGGTTTTTTTCCAGTTTATTTAATATTCTACATGATTAAATGCACAATAAACAGCACATCATGTGTATGGGATAGCTTGGTAATATTATTCATAGCTGAGAGGCTTTGGGTTTAAATTTGGCACTAACTCTGTTTCCAAGTTCTTGTACCCGTGTGGGTTTAATTCAGGTACCCGAGTTTTTGCCACATTCCAGCCACTGACTTTGGGCGACTCGCACGGTCTTGTCAGTTTATGTTTGAATGTTTAACCCATGTAATTTGTCACAACATTAACTTGACTGGCTAATGCATTCCTCAAAGTGGATGAACAAAAGGTAGGTCTGAAACTTACGGCATCCTGAAAGCCAAACAGCGCCACCTGCAGTTGGCTGATGGCAGTGCTGTCAAAGTCTAGCTCCAACTTGAGCTGGGATAGTGTGTTGGCAATGATCTTGCGGTCAGCCATGCGCACAAAATTCCCCAGGCTGACCACCAGCGTGGAAATGTGCTCCCATTTCAGCTTGGTCTCTTCAGTTCCCTGTACGTTCAAGAAAAGTAGCATGGTGGTTAATTAATATCTGGAGTAAGATGCTCAAATTTGTGAAAGTCAAAGTCAAAAGAGTTCATTTGTCACATACATGGTTACTGAGTATACCATGTAGTGAAATGTGAAAGCATAGACTGAGAGAAAAGGGGAAAAAACCCTCAAAAGTTTGCCACAAACCTGTGTGAGTGCCTCCATCAGGTTAGTCACAACTTTGTCCTGGTCTTCTGTAAGAATGCGGTGCAACGTGGCCCGGCGCTCGCTGTCCTTCCTCAGCATGAAGAACCCCGAATCCTTCTCCTCGGGGGATGGTGGCGCACTGTGATCCTCAAAGTTCTCTACAGGAATGCTGGAATGAGAAGAGAACAGGTTGACAATGAAGGAAGATAACAAAGGAATTCAAAATTCCTACAACACTCTTTAAAACTGTGCTTCGACAGGGCCCTTTTACCTTAGGAAGAGAGACCTGGGGCCTTTGACCTCCCGCTCACTGTAACATTTGGTGCTGGGCTTAAAGTTGAAAGGGTTTGTGTTCAAGTCATTGTCTGGGGACACAGAGCCATACTCGCTGCTGCTGCTGGTATCTTCAACAACAACAGGCACAGGCAGAGAGATGCTCCGGAGATACTCTGTGGTGGAGGAATGGTAGTCACACTACAGACGATACCAGCCAACCTGACAGCTTTATTTACACATGGCAGGGTGACATGTGAGCTAAGGCTGACTGGAGGCACAAATACAAACCCTGGCCACCTGATGGAAGATTGTTAAGAAGTAGGGATTCAAGAACCATGGATCAATGTCAGGTGGGTTTCCTTGCTACATAAAACTCTCAATCTGTGAGAACATAATGTTTAAAGGCTTCAAAATGTAATTTACTGCATTCTTTCTCGATAACATGACATTATCATGGTGGCCCAGAGCCTATCACCAGAAGGATAGAGCGCAAGGCAGGGTTTAATGAGTGGGACTCCAGTCAACTACATAGATTGTACATATATGTACACATCTTTTCCATTTGAACACTTTACTTTTTCTGCATAAAGCTCAACTTGGAACAGCATAAACAGGGGGAAGAAAAGGGAAGGGGAAAAAAATCATTGGTTAAACTTTGTTAAACTACAATCTGAGCCAAAGGAACAAAACTGTGCTTACCTGATCCAGGGGTCAGAGCTGAAAAGAGAAAAAAGGAGAAAAAAAATCACATGAAAAAGTACCAATTCAAGAGGAAAGAGGAAATGATCATGATACAAAGTCATGCTAAAAGTCTTCTGAGGCAGGTGGCAAAAGGTAGACTGATACAAAAAATAAATGCTCATATTATACTAAGAACAAAGTCATTATAAGCCCTGTTCCAACAGCAGCATGGCCTACCTGTGAAGTTACTCTTGCCCTTTTTTTTGCGGCTGGTGACAGTGAGGAATTCGTCGGTAAGCAGGTCTAAGGCAGTGGCTCGCTTGTCTGGGTCAGGCTCAAAACATCGCAGGATGAAGGCCTTGGCCTCTGGAGACATGAGTTCTGGGATCTCGGGGTGGATCTTAAACATCCCAACCTGTGAGCCAGATGGGCAGACCTTAAGGATGCAGCAGGTGGCATAGTCTGTCACCTTGTAGTCAAAGAACCCAGGACTGAGCCCCTGCTGTCATAGCCCTCAGGAAGATTCTTACCCTGAACTGCTTCAGCATAAAAGCTACTCAGCTATATGAATTGGTAATTGTCGACAGTTTAGTGCACACTGTAAGTTGCACTGGAGAATTACAAACAGGTCAGTTTCTAAAAGAGACCCTGCCCTGGTGCCCTTTTGACATAATGCGCACTTATATGAAAAAGGTGAAAATAAGCAAACAAATGGTGCAGCGGTAACATCATCCTCAAAGTTCAGGCGTTTGCTGTGAGCTGTGGCAACACGTTAGAGCAAAGTCATGCTGATGTAACACTGTTTGTTCAAGGACAAAAAGCCAACCAACAGCTACCTTTAATCAGTAGCATTAACTTGGATAAAATTTCTGTAATTCTTTAAATGCTTTAGAGTGTAGACAATTTGGCAAACACTTAAAGGCATTCACACAATACTAGTAAAATGCAGTAACAGGTATCAAGGTTCCAGCCCACAAATGAAATGACTGCCCCTTTTTTCAAGGCAAAAAGCCTCGCTGAAACTCATGACCATAGCTATGACAAGACAAACCCCTAATGGGAAAATCAAAACTCAAAATTCCTATAGTACGGACAATGTCAATTTTCACAGAATAATAAAGTTGTTTTGTCATTTTAAATGCTGTGCACATCTGTTTAAAACTGTTCATGTTCAGATGTCCTCCTCCACATCTTGGTTGCAACCTTTAAAACTACTCCTTTCCAGGGAATCAAAGGGGATGCTGGCAAATTCATGGGAATCTTTTTAAGATGTTTTGTTTATGTCTCTTAAAGGTTACAAACACAGAATATCTCTAAAAATCATGGCTTGTTCCTGTATGTCTAGAATTCCATGTCCAGATGAGACGCTTGACTTCAAAGGTGGATACGGTACATAAAGATTAAACACACTGGATTATCTGGAAACTCAGGTCAGACATGTTTGGACTTGTGCTCATTTTATGTTGCTGAAACTTACTTGATGGAGCCATGGTTTTGAAATTTCCCAAGACAACTTTTTTTTTTTTTTTTAATTACACAAGGGAAAACCTATTCATTTAAAGAACACATTTCATATACAATTAAAATATTTCAAAACAAAAAACTCCTTTGCAACACCCACTGAAGAAAGACGATTAAAAAAAAAAAAAAAAAAAACAGATCATTATATGTCTTAGTTAACAGTGGTTCAGTCTAACAACATGCCACAGTTTCATTTGCTGTTTATCTGGGTTTACACAGCTGTCCTGAGGCAGACTCACCTTGAACATGGCTGCCTGAGGCTCACCCAGCTCGTAGAAAGGAGGCTTCCCTGTGGCCATCTCGATGATAGTGCAACCCAAGGACCAGATGTCTGCTGGCTTGCCGTATCCTCGCGGTCCCTTGTCGATGATCTCTGGGGCCATGTACTGGAATGTCCCTGTAAGTGAGGTGAGCCATATACACAGATACACAATCACAGCTTAGCACTGATTCAGGTATTTATGGCACAATAACTGATAATTAATCTATTACAGATGTTATTTTGCAATGTATTAAATTTTATTCACAATACATATGTTAAACAAATATTAAATTTTCAGTAGGTTCAAATATGACACAGCCCTATACATAGTATGCAGTATTCAACAGTGTCACCCTTGAAACACTGTCAGAGCTGCAGTGTCCTGAATTGGGGAGAGGGGGGCGTTCCTCAAGCATGTCATCTCTGATTATAGATTACACCACTCTTGAGGCACAACCGCTGGCCAGAAAGCTTCCCAGTAGCTGTGAAACATGCTTGTTGTGTTGTCTCGCGGTTGAGGAAGCATCTGTCCGTTTGAGGCTGTGACCAGCCAGAGGTCTTTTAATCTGGTCATGCCCTGGATTTACACCCAGCAGCTGTATGACTTTCTGGGAGTGTAGAAGACAGTCAAGGCCTGCACACTTTCACATACACCCAAGGCAAGGTAAATAGGAGTGTTTTAAGCATTTGCACATTGATGCACTTGTCCCTGGCACAAAAAAAAAAAAAAAAATTCTGGCAGAGACTGACTGTACATACCTGTGAACGTCTCAGTACAAGGATTGATGCCGGCCAGCCTCTTGGAGGTCCCAAAGTCCGATATCTTTAGGACTCCGCTGTATGTGTTTATGAGCACGTTGTCACCCTGAGGGGAAGGCATACACTGACACTTAGACTCAGTGGAGGGAGGGGTGCTCTCAGTTATGCTTAACTTGGCCCCTAATATTGTTTCAACAAAGTGAGAAATAAAAGGCTATTGTAAATAAATTAATATTTATAAGGGAAAAAGGATATGATAGGCATTTTATTTAATGGCAATTTATGGAAATTTTGCTATAGGTGTTTGGCCAGTGCACACTAAAGTGGGGCAGATGTCATTCACAGAAGATGAAAACTCTATTTCACAACAGTGGGTGAAATCATTACTGTGATTTGGATATATGGACCTTGATGTCCCTGTGAGCGATCTGATTGTCGTGCAGGTACTTGAGGCCTTCCAGGATCTGCTTCGTGTAGAAGCCAATGGTGGACTCGTTGTTTTTCAGGGGTCCCCACTTCGACCGCAGCAGTGCGGAGAGACTTCCTGGAAACCAGAGAGGAGGCCACCATGGGTCTGAGTATAGTGTGGAATGGTACCATTCCAGGTTCATCTATAATGGGCATGAACGAGGCATCTGTGGTTTTAAACCGGGCTCACTGAGGTGTCTGTGCATGGTGGGTAGAATAATTGTTTCTTTCTAAATGTGAAGACTGTAAGTTGTAAATGTTTCAGATGGTTCAAGTGAGAAACAAAGGTCATCATGCTTATTAAAGGTCATCCAACTTAACCCTGTGAAGAAAGTGGTAAAAATCCCCCATTAGAGCCTAATGAGGTAGAAGGAGTGACCTCCTGCTGACTTAAATGAAGCCTGGCCTATGGATCTCTTGGGTCTGAAGTACAGTCTTCTCCTACCTTCTAAAGGTAATTCATTCCTAAAAACCCTTTGTGAAGTAAAATCTCATAAATCAGAGGTAATTATCATGATTTTAATGGAAAAAAAACTTGAGCCTCAAAACTGACACTAATTTATGGTTACATATAATCAAATCTCATTAAAATGGAAACAATTTTAGGGTTTTAGGGAACCAATTTGCCTTCATCAGCTACTCTATAATACTACTATATAGCTGTCCATATGTGCTCATTCAGTTATTATGTTATTACTTAAAGAATGCTCACAAGCAAAATAATAATTTTTAATTTTTAAAATAATTCATAAGTAGTTTAAAAACAATAAACAAAAAAAAAAAAAAGAAAACAAGACAGAAATCCACAAAAACAATGTCAACAAATCTGCACACAATGAAAAAGTTGACATTGGATGGTGTAAATGAGTCATAATTAATGATACAATAATCAGTGAAATGAACAAACCAAAGGTAAGGGAAACTGACAACACAGCGAGATGCTATTCATAAAAAATGGTAGCTCTGGTCTCTGGCTGCTCAACAATTGGTAGGTGCACAAAATCAAAATTTGATTCTTGTAAACAAGACGAAAAGCCTTGTAAGCAAAAGTACAGGTACTGAATAAAACTTCACATAAAGCAGAATTTTTTCCAATCAGAATGAAGGTTTCTCAGGGATATGACTGTTCATCCTGCAAAAAAGTACAATCTTGTTTCCCTGGGAGTTTCTAAGCTTGTCAACATTTAGAAGTGAAATAAAGCCACTTAATGACCACAGCTGGAATATGGATAGTCAATCTCTAAGGGGTTGGATGTGCAGAGCATTCAAGCAATAAGATAACACTCAACTCACCTCCAGGCACCTGCTCCATGAAGATCTTGATGAATCCATTCTCGCTGATAGAGCCCAAGTACTGCACAATGTTCTTGTGCTTGAGGTGTTTATGAAGTGCAATCTCTTCATGCAGAGGTTGGGAGTACCTAATGGCCAGAACATCATCCAATTAACCAACAGTATATGAAACAATAATGTGACGTGGAAATTCAAGATAAAAAGAAAGAAAATTAGCTAAAAGATATTTACATGGGCTGAAATACATAATTAAGTTTTATTATATAATGGTGGGCAGCCTCTAGGAATTACAGTCCTCCCTTATGCATAAAATTCCTGTACCATGCTCAATTACAGGTCACATTTCATGACTTCTCTCTTAGAGCTCAAGTAGGGGAACGACTGGGTGGATAACAAGTCCTACCAAAGCTCCAGGTGCAGAAGCTGCACCACTGTGTGTGAATAAGCTTGATGTCACGACACTGAACAAGAACAAGGTGTCCTCGTACATACTTGTTAAGAGCACACGCATGCACACATGCGCGCACAAAAACATAAAAAGATGCGCGTTCTGCACTCTCCAGCACATGAAAGTCTGCATTTCTCCCCCCTCAAAACAGGCACTAAACCTGCTTTTACTGCAAAGTCTTCAACTTCTTTGTTTGCCATGAAACTCAAGGTGTTAATTTACTACTGAATTACATGTTATTTGAATAATTAAACAGAGGGAGTTACCCAAATTATCTCAGGTCAAGAGCATGGTGTTTGCACTGTGTAGGTGGAACAGTGACTTGGCAAAGTGTTACGGTCAGACAAGGTGGGGAAGTAAGAGGCACTTTTGTGGTTGCTAAGCAACACTTTCTGCACTGCTCATTTCATTTGTCCAGGTAGTTGGTCCTAGACACGAGGCTCTTCAAAGCACTTTTAAGGGCTCGTGCGAGAAAGTGCGTGACAACCTCTGCTGACTGCCTAGAGCAGTACCTCACAAATTACATGCAAATATAAACTTTCACTATACAAAACCTTGCTTTTAGACTGCTCTACCTTGTTGTAATTTTCTCCTTAATACAAAAAAAAAAAAAAACACTTATGTGGGAGCCTTCCTGTTAATAATGGGTATATAATTTGTGAGACAATGAAAGGCAGTCTACTTGACACACATTATGGGAAAACTTCTGAACACCAGTTGACTTTACGCTTACTTTTTATCCCAGTGCCATATTTACTGCATGATCTAGCAGGATTATTGTTAAAAGAGATTCTAGATTTATACAACCTTTTGGGTTACCCACCTCTACTGTTTTGGTGGAGACAGAACAGAAGATAATGTACATTTTGCTGCTGATGCCTCACCTGCTGTCTCGCTCAGGTATCTCCTTGATGGCCAGCCGTACTTGGTTGCTCAGGTCCCGGCCTGCATACACAACACCAAACGTGCCCTTTCCCAGCACCACCCGCTCACCATGCTCATCATATTCATAGTCATACTGCATGGGTTGGGTGAGGGGAGAAAAAGATAAACAGGAAGACATGATCGCTGGTACATGTTGTTGGACTGAAGAGCAGGGGAATGTATTGCAAAGAAAAATGTATTGATTAAGGTTGACAAGGTATGGCACAGGAATTTCAAGATAAGCCAGAGGTATGGTACAGGTAGGAATAGAAAGGGATGAAAAAAGGAGAACCACAGAGCCTACATCAGCCAAGCAAATGAGGATGTTGCAGTTGTACACAACTTTAAGCTGGTTTGGAAGGTAAATCTGGGTCATAGTTTCACATTCTGAGTGGCAAATACATATATTTACAATTTATAACAGCAACTATGTCTGGCTTCTCTTTTCCATGCTTCTTGGCTCAAAGAGGTGAGGAGCCCATGCCCGAATTGCCTTGTCCCTTGGAATACTCTGCAGTAAACAACTCCGTGGGGAATTACATGGCTGTAGGAAGGTTAATTATGTTGTCGTCTCTCCTCACCTCCAGGGCCTCTGTGTTGTCACAGTCGGCCTCCTCTGGAGCCCTGCGTGCTTCCTCCGTGATGCTGTTTACCAGGTCGCAAAACCTGCACAATAGACAAACCCATAATGATGCACAGTGCTACAGAGCCTCGTGGCATTTCCTAAATACTACTATATTATCACATCACTTTTTTTTGTCTAGTCAAAGATATTAGGGTACAAAATTATGAGATTAATGCAAACTGACAATGGTTTGTACCATAATGTGAAAAGATGTCATAACAGATGTAGACGTCCAATTTGTTTACAAGTAGCACTAGTCCTGAAATGATTGCAAACCAGTAATGATCCTTCCAGAAAATAAACAAATACACTTCAGGTCCACTAGACACATGTATCAGTGAGTGAGATACAAACATAGTGGTTAACCTTTTGCAATGTCTTTCTGTGCAGAAGTAGATTTGGAAGTCCTCTGAGTTGTGTAGTACGTATAGGAAGCAGCTTCGTTCATCAAACTTGGAGATGCTGTGGCAGGCAGAGAAGGAAGTGATGTCACAGGAAGTCAGAAGTGTTCCGTTGTGGTGTGCAATCTGGCATTGACACAGAAGAGGACACTGGGCGGGCCATGATGTCAGCACTGCCTTGCCACTCCTCTCCTGTTTGTGACCTGCCTATCACTGTTACTGCTTGCCTCTTGTTTTGATTGCAACTGGCCTCCACAGTGATCATTTTTCATAAGAAGCACTTTGACTTAATTTCCAACCTGTCAACCCTCAACCTGAGGATACCCGAGAAGTGACTGATTGCACCTCTTTGTCAGACAAACAGCACATCACTGTGTGAACTTGATGACCGACCATATCACCACTAACTGATTCTATTTGGTCATTGACCGCAGAGCAGGTCAAAATGACTCAATGAGAACAAGTCAGTGATCTAATCTCATCCAGTGTAGTACACCCAAGTCTCACTGGAATAGCAGGTGTCAAACTCAGAGCACATCTATGTTGCAGGAGTGCTATCCATCGCAAATGATCTGTCTGCTTTGAATCTACACCTTTAAGTGTTTAGTCTCCACTTTTAGTCTGAAAAACACAGCCTTGTGAAACTCAGTCTGTGTTGCGATACCACATTATCACAGGTACATGGCCAGGTGATTTCAATGACTCGGCAAAACATATTTACAAAACACCTCTGAGGACAGCTAGTGAAACAAAATAAACACAGGGGTGAGAATGATGGAAAGTAACGGCTGATCTGGCAAACCAACGGATAGTGAAAGAACAAACCGCTTCTTAGTCTTACCTCACACCTCGCACCAGTGTAGCTGGGAAGTTCCACTCATGAAGTCCTTTCTGCTGTTGGAGAAGACAGAAGTGGGGGGGGGGGTGTTTCAACTGCGTGGTAACAAGGAAGCAAGTGTTTAAAGAGTAAGTTGTCCCTTGGTAGTATCAGACACGCTCTCACGGCAGCAGCGGCTTTAACCACAGATCGTTCAACTTGGCCGTTCACTTCCCAAAACACAAGTGAAAATAGAAATCAAACTGCCAAGAAGGACCACAGCTGCAGTGTCAGGACAGAAAGCTTCTCTCATGAGGAACATAAGCTTCCTCACTGGTAACTTACAGCATGTTTCACACAATAAATGACAATACATTTTTTTTGCTGCAGTCACACAATGTGCTGCCTGTGGAGGTTTATTTTTAATAATTTAATCTCTAATATTTCACTGCAGTGTAAGCATATTCTTTTACAGCATAATCATAAGGGCGGCAGTTGGCATAGTGATGAGGATTGTTGCCTTGCAATCCTGGTTTCAGACCTCTGCTACATACAACATCCCAGGCTGGCAAAAACCATCAGTGCTGAACAATGAACCTTCTCTGTACTACTTGAATATTTTGCACAATAGGGCTGCAGGTGGCATAGTGGTTAGAATAGAACAGTTGTTTGAACAGTCACTTTGCATTCAAAAAGCCCATCAATAGACTCAATTTTGAATCTATGCTCCTGCTATAGTATCCTTCATCAAGATGCTTACCTTCAATTGATACAGTAAAAATGACCAGCTATATAAACAGGAAAATTGCTGTAAATAATTTAATGTATAAAGTCTAACACTGCATTGCTTAATAAATAACGGACTGAACCAAATGAAGGGAGATAAAACTGATTTTTTTTTTGTTTCCTCTGTGAAGAATGTCAAAACCTGGTCAATGAGGAATTGGATCTGTTTATAAGCACTATCCCTATGTTTTACCTTGTCTTCTGGAGCGACATGCCAGATGGAAACAGTCTTCTCCTCTACATCATTGTTGATTGTTAAATATGATGGCTGATAGATCTTAGTTGGCTCCAATATCAAAACCTGGAAAAATGACAAAGCACCAACAGCAAAATCACAAGGACAGTTACAGTATACCCTAGTGCACACAGGAGACACAGATCCAAGCTCAAAATTTACAGCAGATAGGAATGACTGATTTTATTACTGTATCTACTAATCTGATCTTGAACCTCAGTGTCCACTGTGTCAGTTAAGAATGACAGGAAGCATTGTATAGAACGCTGGGCTACAATGCAAGCCTGGGACTCTCACCGGGAAGCGCACAGAAGAAACTTCCTGCTTTGTGGCCTCTACCAGGAAGTCCATCCAGAACTCTACAAGTTCCTGCTTTGGAGACTGTTGCTCCCCTGATGCCTTTTTGAAGTGCTGGTAAATCAGTATGGTCTCCACAAGAGAGCATAAATACCTGCAGTTGAGTAAAGAGTACACAGATTAAAAAAAAAAAAAAAAAAAAATCTACAATCCCCAACAAATCCAGACATATTTACTGACAGCAAACTGTCTACACTATGTACAAATTTTCTTTTTATTCTGAGAAAAACATCATCTCATTTTTATGCAGAAACCTTTGTCAGCTGGAAATCTCTACTAAAGTTAGTCTAACTTTACTAATACCGAGTCATGTCGTTTAATCGTTGACTCAAAAGTTCTTCAATGCAAAAACCAGGAGTGTAACCATATGGCACTCTTACCAGACTGGGGCTTTGAGTTTGAAAAGCTTCTCTGAGGCCTGAATGACCCGGGTGTTGTCACAGGCTAGGATACTGGCACCAAGGAAGAAGCCTACATCCCAGTAGCTCTGCAGCTTGTCCAGGCTGCCCTTCTTCCCAAGCAAGCTACTCAGTTTTACTCCTGGAAGGTCAAAGGGGGAGTGGGATAAGATTAGGTTATACTGATAAAGAGGAATTATCTCTGCTGTCCATTTAAAGACACCATACATATACCTAAGGAAAATGTCATGGCATCTTTTAACTTCAACATCCCCTGAATCAGTGGATTCCCTAATTGCACACATTTAAATAATATGGAAACCTAATTCTCCTCATTCTGTTCATCCTACCCAGAACACTGCCCTCCTCCACTTCTAACTCCCAACATGGTAGAATAAATGCCCTCTGTCTCTTATGATTGCTGAATTGCTTGAAGCAGTGAAGAAGGGTCTGAAAACCCACCTATTTTGGAACCATTTCTCCCAATCCTGTAGGCTACATAAATTAGTACAACATAATCAAAATTATAATTTATGCAATTAGTATTGTGTTTTTTTCATTATTTATGTATTTTTTTAGTGTTTAAACAACACTTTTACAGAGAGCTACTTAATGTGTACCAGAAAAGCAGTGGTATCAGAAAATTTGCTTTCATAATTGTGTTTCTGTATTAAAAAGTTTGTCTGTTGCTGAATGCTATTTTTTTTTAAACTGTTTTATATCAACTTGGAGAGAAATATCTGACAAATTAATAAATGTAAGCAACACAGCCTGCCAGGATGACGGCTGAAGGTTATTCATCAACAAGACTTAAGTTATTGCCCAACAGGTTTCTCAACCTATTTAAAATATCAAGAAGACAGCAGGATGACTCTGCACCCACCGACTTTACGGAGCTCGAATGATGTGTCAAACTGATGTCCAGCAGCCAGGAGAAGAACGGCGTAGTTTATTCCAGAATGCAGTGTTGGCTCGGACTCAAACCCCCGTTTAAACCTGAGAAAAGAGAACAAATCTCCCTTGAAATAAAAAGTCTGCATACCACTTTTTGGGATCTTTTACAAATTTCCTTAAAAGTTCCACGTTAATAAAAATGAGCGAGAGACACTTAAAACAGCAGGGTGCCTGTGGAGAAGTTTGTTTAAAGCTGGTCCCTGACTTACAAGCTTAATTGGGACCAAGAGTTAGTTTATTAAATGTTTGCTTGCACAATGCTGTATGGTTTGTATGCGAGGCTGGCCATCAATTGTACATGCAGCGAGTCATGTAATGTTGGCTAGTGGAATTGAATTATGTGACTGTACTTTGACTAATTCATCTGTATCTCTATGCATTGGTGAAATTCATTTTTGTTTACTTGGAGCTGTTCACTTGTATGTGCAGTAAAGAAAAGAATCTCTTAAATGAATAAATGTAAATATAAGCCCATACAGCTCCCACAAGGTGGGAGGCAACAGAGTGGTTCTTCAGATAAACAGTACTGCACAATGGAGTGTCTCTCTCCCATTAGTGCAGCACTGGGGGAGACAGTTTCTCCACCCCAGTGAGCTTTGATGCCTTATGCATGTGGCAGCATATTCTGAGTCCTCAAGCAAGAATAGCTACAAACAACACAATGTACATAAGAAAGTCAATTAAATAAGCAGGTGGTCTTCATCTGCAGCTACTCAGTCTCTTCTTTTACCCCATACATCACATGAAATTCACTAATATCCAGTACAAGCATAATAATGAAAAAGAAAAGTATAAGAAATAAGGTGTGTGTGTGTGTGTGTGTGTGTGTGTGTGTGTGTGTGTGTGTGTGTGTGTGTGTGTGTGTGTATATATATATATATATATATATATATATAAAATGCCAAAATCCGTTCAGTGTGGAGTATTCTGTTTCATAATATCTTTTTGACCACTGACCAGTGCATGCCCCTGTCCCGGCTCTCTGTGTCTGCATAATGGGAGTCCAGGAATATGTCTTTGTAGATGCGGCCCACAAGGCAGTATATATCTGATGCCACCTGCTCCTCAAATTCCACTAAGGGCAGCATGATGTCCAGAGCCTTCTGCCGGTCTCCCGGAAGGTTTCTCCTGCAGAACGACAATGAGAGGCCAGAACAAACATTACTGACCCCATACTGACCTCATCTGAGACACATTACAGAACAAAAAACCAACAACCCAGAATATATCGAAACTTGAATTTCTAGTGCTTGTTCACCATTTCATGATGGTTAATGACATGTACTGAGTTCTAGCACATTCTGGAAGCAATATGAATTTATTCAAATATTAGCATAAACATTGCTGAACTGACTAATAAAGCTACTTAGCACATGTGAGCAGTGTTTAGATATATACAGCCCCTGGCAAAAATTATGGAATCACTACTGCTGGAGAATGTTCATTCAGCTGTTTTACTTTGTAGCAAGAAAACAAATCACAGATATGACACAAAACTATTTTAACAGCTGAACCTTCTGGCTTTATAAAACATACCTCAAAAAATTAAATGAAATTGTTGTAAGTAATGGCACTTTTTTCAGATCAAGTAGAGGAAAAATTATGGAGTCATGAATAAATTAAAAAAAAAAATCACAATTAGTACTTTGTTGCACCTCCTCTGGCTTTTATGACAGCTTGAATTCTTTAGAGGCATGGATTTCACTAATGAAAAACAATAATCTTCATCAGGTTCCAACTTTCTCATATAGCAGTTGAAAGATCAGCTTTGCAGGATAGAGCCTTGTCATGGACCATTCTCCAAGAGCAGTGATTCCATAATTTTTGCCAGGGGTTGTATAAGCGATACAGAGACAGACTGATCGATAGGTAGAAACATACACTTTTTTTTATAAAGAGAACTGACCTTGAAATGATTTAAGCGTATCTCGGATTATCAAACAACTTAAGGTTTCCACAGATTAACTTTATATCAAGCAATTGGACCTCATATCTTCAGTAGGTTTTGTCTGTGGTTTGTCTTTTTAAAAGCATACATGCATAAGAACAATTTGAACTGATACACAATTGCTGGAGATGGTAGTCAACTCCTTAATAGCTGACTTCAATTCAATTTATTTTATACAGCACACTTTATACACTCAAATATGTGACAGAATGCTCAACAATAGCCCAATGGATGAACAGGAAGGAAATGACACAATGTAACTTTTAAGTTTGTTTTTAAGTCAAACAGGTAACTGTCTAAATATGGTAGCTGGCAACTGGGGGGGGGGGGGGATTCTGTGGGTCCAAGTACCAGTGACTGCCCACCCTTCCTGGCCATTCTATTTTTGTAGACATATATGGAAAAGTCTAGTGTGTTTTTCATAAAACAGCTGAAGCCTGAGCAAGACCATCTGCATCCAGGCCCATCATTTTCTTTCATGCTGAGCTGTACAACACTTTGGAGAAAGTGTTTGCTAAATGAATAAATCCAAATGCATATAAGGATCTGGGGAAAGGAGAGGAAAAAAAAAAACAAAAAAAAAAAAAACAAAAAACTGTACACAATGCATACTGGTTTTGATTTTTGTAAAAAAAAATTTTTGTAATTCTCAATCTAGAGAAAAAAAATGACACTTTTAAGGATTATGTTGTGGAGTACACAAATGTATATTTATGGGGTAACTAGTAGAGTGTATTGTACATCAACAGACTTATTGGTGGCATCTGTTTCAAGACAGCACAACAAAAGCCTTAATGGACTTTGGTCCATTAATGGTCGAATTAAGTCACTGTTCCTGAGCTGCAGACAGGCTGGTTTGAAGGTAAAGGTTGCCCCAGTTGGGAATTTGCCAACAATGACTGAGAATGACTGAACTGCATCATGGACGAAAAGGTCAGGACTTCCATTTTTTTTTTTTGCAAATATCCTTCTGTTCTGAAAGTAGATCTTGGGGAGTAACTGGGATCGGGGAGTTCATTTTGGTCATAAAAATATCTCAGGCACCGGGCAGAAGATTGTTTCTCTGGTATGATGTCTCTGTAGGGGTTTTACTGGATTTTAGTTCATAGGTATTACACCCCATACAGTAAGTCCTTATAATTACACATGCATTACTGATGCTGTCTGGGGGGAGGGTCTGACTTCATAGGGCAGTTGAGTGTCTAAATTTCACAGACCATCTCTGCAGCACTGACAGTTATAGGTATGGCTTCTGCCTTTGCAGTGATTGTGACTATGTTACAGTTAGATCAACCCACAGAGTTTCTTTCTCCCCTTTGATTCAATCATGGCTTGGACACCCCCCCCCCCCCAACTGTGCCAAAGGTATCATTTTAAAAGGCTGAACACTGAACTGGTTAATGTAAGCCTCATTGGAAGTCTGTGCTTGGGAAGTTTTAAGAGTTTAGTTGCTTGTTGTTCTGCCATTTAATTTAATGGCATTTAATGTTTATTGGTGAGACCTGGACTAGTAGTTCTGATAAAGATTGGACCATCACAAATGTGTGAACTGAGTAACTCGAGAACTCTGGTTCAGTGATGTGCTTTACAGTTGAGTGCAGCTCAACCTGGCGTGGCTGCTTGCTCATGAAACTCAGCACAAGAAACAAGAAAAAAAAAAAAAGAAAAAAAAACGCTGACTTTTAAATGAGTAAAAATCAATGCTTACCTTTTAAGGAGGTCCCACCACACAAGAAAACGTCAGTGTGCCCTCTCAAAAATGTCAACGTAACTAAATGTTCTATATAACAGTTGAAATTTTCCTATGGATTAGTAACATGAATTTTTGCTACTAGAGTTGGCCCCTAATGGGAGCTGCTATAAGTTTACAAAGGGAACTGTACATTGAAGGAAGATGATAAAAGCATTTTGCTGATACTAAAGGTTGTGGAGAGGCGTGTGAACATAATGTGTGCAAAATCCAATCCATGCTATAGCTAAACTTGAATGTCCCACTAGAATTAAGTACTGTGTCAATTTAATGAGCGTTGCTCTACTGTGGGTTTTACCTGTTCAGGGCAAAGGCGTAGTGGAACTTCACATGGGGATGTGCCACAGGATCAAAGGTCGGGAGCTTCTCCAGAGTCTCCACTAATTTCACAATGGATTCATAGTCCTTGGTCCCCAAAAGAACACAAATATCAACTTAACTATGATATTTCACTTGGAAGCAGTGTCAAAGTGAACTTTTGTCAGTGAACAAAGTGATGTCATAAACAAATATTCACAAAGTAACATTTCAATAGGAATAGCATTTTTGTGACTGAATTTAATTTCTATAAGAACCTTTTGTTCTTACGATTAGTTTCTATGCCAAACAACCTTAATAATTTATTATGCATTTTAAAAGAAAATTTCCTCAGTGTCTATTTATGCAAACTTTTTAAATAATTCAGCTTCTCTTATTTGTAACTTGCCAATATTATTTATTCATGTGCTTCATGTTTGCCTTTGGTTGGGGTGCACTGTTGTAGGCTTTTTGTTGTGTCCGTTTGACTAACTCCACTCGTTCAACTGTGCAAAGGCCATGCAAGTCAAACAAATGGTTCTACTTTGGCATGCTAAGCATCACCAGTTCAGTAAGTTGCATGAGAAGGAGGTTAAAATCATTAAAAGTGTCAGACAGACTGTGAGAAAACATTTGCAGAACCAAACAGAAATGGCTGCAGGTAGGCACACACTGACAAGTTCAGTACAAATCACCATCTATACCACTACAGGTTATCATGAATGGCAAACGCACAGGTGAAGAGAAATTACGTTAGAATGAGTTGAAAATAAGTCCAAAATCCTTACCATCACTTATCCAACTAATTAGGTGTTTATATTAAGCCAGTCTAAATTTAATCTTGAGCATGAAATTTAAATTTCTTAGACTCTTTCAAGATCCATTAACAACAATACCTGGATGTCTCTGTAGGACAGCAGCAGGTTGATGACAATGTCAGCAGACAGGCACTCCACGTTGTCCAGCCTTTGCTGGATGCGGCTCAACTCAGCCGCCAGCTCAGCTCCCGTATACAGCTCCCGTGCTTTGCGGATCTCGTTCAGAATGGTCTCCCGGAAATACCGGCTAGATTAAAAAAGGATGCAGTTAAAGGCAAACATATAAGAAATACCACGGAAGCTCTAAAAACAATTACAAGAGTGGAACAAAGGTCAAAGGAATATGAAAATTGGATTCACACATACACACTGCGTGCAACTTACTGAAATAGCTCTGGAATTCCCTTTACTGGTTGGTAAAAGCCACACCTGAGTTTGTGCCAAAATGCACTGGCCTGACCTTGATATAAATAGCCAACGGGGATAAACTCTGCTAACCATGACAGCGGGATTAGGCTGGTTGTTGCTACTGATCATCTACCTGAAACATCCAGAGCTGAAACCTGCCTTTGCAGCAGCTGTGACTCAAGCAATACCTTGCTAGAGTACAGCATGCACACTTCCCAGTGACTCCTGACAGCATGGGAGAGGATGACCAGAAAATGACTGGAACTGGCTACACCTCACACACCTACTGTACATTTCGTTAGTTTGCCAAAATGAATCAATAAATGTTGCTTGGGGAGCAGCTGATGCCTGTAAATAGAGGTGGAATGTGACTTATACCAGGTACCAATCATATGAGAGGCAGTAGGCAGCAGAGGACTTAAAGACATGGACTTGCACCCTGATGTGCTCTTTCAAACCCTGATCCACTATTACTGTAGAAACCTTGACATCTTATTAACCCTGAACTACTTTAGCAAAATGTCTCTCTGGTGGCTGAGTGTGTAGTGGTTCAATTTGTCATTCAGCACTTATACAAATGTACAAGAAAGAGCAAAATGTAGTTTTTCCTTGACTACGGTGCACATTACAGTAAAGAGATAAATAGATTTAAAAAAAGTACAAGACCAAAGATAAATAAGTGTGACTATACCCCAGTATCCAAGTGTAACTGCTATTTTGGTAATCACTTGTTATAGGTGGTCTGGATGGTGGGCAGTGAAGTCCTAGTGATGGACTGGGCAGTTGTTGCCCTATTGTCCTAGATATTATTGTCCCTTCTTTACTGGGTGGGCTGTGTTATGGTTCCAAGAGAGGTCCTCAGTAATGTGTACTCAAAGGAATTTGAGGATATACACTAGCTACATCTCTCAATCACATCTTGATCAGCCCACAGAGGAGTGCGAACAGCTTGAATCTTTCTAAAATCAAAAATCATCTCCTTATTGGCATTGAGAGGCAAGTTATTTTCCTTACACCAGGCTACAAGACACTTAATCACTGAGGCAAATGCATTATTGTTGGGGATAAGGACTGTGGTGTTGTGATAGTGTGGTTGCTGTTGCATTTGGTGGCATAGTGTGGATTAGGAGGGTGTACAGCAATGTGCTGAGTAAACACTGCTATGCTGCAAAGATGTTCAGAAAAAAATTGTGTGATGGTTGCCATCATGGATCTTGGTCAGTTTACTGACAAGCTGCTGGTATCAAATGCTGAATTGAAGATTTCTGCTGTGGATTTGCATCTGGTTTTGTCTGTGTGGAGATAACATGTTCTCTGTGTTTGTGTGGGGTTCATTGTGTTCCGATTTCAGGTGAATAACTGAACTGCCCACAGTGTGAGTATGTTTAACAGAGATTGTCATGTGATGGACTAGTATTCCATCCAGGGAGTACCCTGCCTTATGTCATATGAGTTCAGTATAGGCTAGGGACTACCATGGTTTTACATATTGATACTGAATGAATAAATGCTTTATTAAAAATGCTGATAGGTAAATGGGTAAAAGGTGTCAATATTAAAAAAGGATCAAGAAATAGGAGATATGTAGTGAATGTATATCTTTAAACATGGACCTGTGAATAGAGCTTGGATCCAAGCTCAGCACTCACCAGGAGTTGGGCTGCGGTAGCCGGAGAAGTTGTGTGAAGCGGTCCACTAGGGGCATGCAGATGGGTCCCAGCAATGCCTCGAACCCAGGCTGCATGAGCTCTGTCAGACCCTTCATCAAACTGCTTTCGCAGCAGTACACCTTGTTGTGGGGTGTCACCATGTATGGGATGAAGGTGTAATTCCCTGTGGATGTCTTTGAAAAAGGAGGAGGGAAAATCATCAGGCTCTGCAGAGTAACATCAGCAAAGAACCAAATAGCAGGTGGTCTGCTAGTTAGGGCCTCTCCCTTATAATGTGAACATTTTTGGTTTGAATCCCACTCTGACTGAAGTAGGCTTACGCAAGGTACAACATACTGAACGTATACTGATACAGTACTAATGCCCTGTGGCATAAATGGGTAAATCATTGCAAAAATGATTAACATTGAATGTTGAGTTGGAAACAGGTTTAGGATAAATGAATAATAATTTTATGAACTATACCAAGTTATTCTGAACAGAATTTCTGTAGTAAGGCTTTTTTTAAACAGAAATACTTGGTACAACCCAGCACTGTTTTATTTGGTGATCTATAAAAATAATCTTGACTGTTGCTAATGATTAAGGTTTAAAATCTGAAATAACATCTCTTACATGCATACAGCATTTCTTTTTCTGTCTAGCTGTGCTTTTCTGAAAGGAATTGATGTTCAAATGACAGAAAACTGAAACCATCTAATGTCCCCACACTCTTCCAGATCTACCCAGTTCTCTTTTTGTCACCTGCACTGCAAAGACCTGAACAAAATTCAGACTTTAAGAACAGGGCATAACTTTCCAGATAACTGGATTCCCTCAGCCTAGTTCATGTTCTGATGACTTCATGGTATTTTTATGCTTTTTAAAAATAGGCGGTGACAGCCATTCGCTCTTATTTTTATCACTTATGTGGTTTATTCTGTAGTGGGTCACATGATGCAGTCAGAGGGTAACACCAGTCTTTGTGCTTGCAGGACAAGCTTGGTCTTTGCTCCAAGGCTTGGGCCAAAGGAATTTTATTAACTATTAGATAGTGGAATATGCCAGGCACACAACCCTTGGGAAGGTCATTTGCCTGATTTCTGTATTTGAATACCTCATTTGTGGTAATTAATGGTGTCAAACACCAGGGGATGTGATTAACCCAATCATATCAGCCTGATAGAACCTCCTGTATATAACTGACATGGTCTAATTAATTGTCCCAGGGAACATCTCCCCATACATACTTTAATGCCTTAATCTGACCAACAGGCTCCCAAGCCTTTCTTGATTCCTGGGTCCCTACCAGGGTTCTGGCTATCATACCAGCAGTCCATTATCCATTTTGCTGCTGTAGCCACAATGTCAGCTCCCATCAAACATACATAGAAACATTAGGAAGTATTGTAATTACAAAGTTTTTGGAAACTAAAGGCCCAGGGTTCAAATACCTAATTCTGCTATAGTATAGTACCCTTTTTATTTATTACCAAGCAATACAATTATCCTTCTGTATAAATCTGTAAATATGATAAGCAGCTTACTATACAACTTAACATTGCAACTCCCTTTTAACAAATGCACCAGGTAAATGAATAAATGTAAACGTCAAAATGTAGACAAAAGCATAAAAAAGCTCACTGCTTAAGAAATACTCGAATGGAGGAAAACTCAACTGTGAGACTGTAACGACACACCTTGTTTGAATTACTGCAGCTGTGAACGACAAGCAATAGCACTAGTGGCCCAAATGTCCTGTGTGCTTTATACAGCACACAGATCTAAAATCCATTTAAGACAGTGTAAACACTGTCACATGGGGAGTATTGATCTTGCTAGCTGGTGCTATGCAATCCTATAAGCACAGGCTTATAAACTTATAAACAATCCGTACCAGTCTCCACCCAGGGTGTCATTCTCCCAGCTTCACTCCTATGAAGTGAACGTTAAATCTTGTTTATTTTTATGGTCTCTCTGGCAACCCAGACAAGAATAAATGGAGGGCAGATACAGAGAGAGACGGACTTTCTGAGCCGGGAAACTCATGGCTGTGGGTTTTTCTTTCTCCTGTGACACAAAGCTGCCTTGTTGTGCTGCACAAAGTCACTTTGCACAGCTAAGCCCAGTCTTTGAGAAAACTCCCATCCCATCTGCACGGCTGCATTACTGGCTGATTCTACCTTGGTCCCGTGTTAGTGCAAAGACAGGAAATCTCTCTGATATCAACATAGAACTGACACACCCACATTCCCTCTCTCATTCAGTAGGGAAGTCAATCACTTGCTCCTGCATGCCATTTGTTCAAATTAATTTGTGTCAAACAGGAAAAAGGTGCCAGCATGAAATCATTCTGGGAGATAAACCAGAGAGCTGGGAAAGCTGCTGCTGCTAAAGATGCAAAGATGTACCTGCTGATGGGGGGGTGGTGGTAGAGGAAGATTTTCTGTTTCTGAGGGGGGCATGATTAAAAAGGGAAAAATTACTGCATACAAATAGTGAGAGGTGGCAGGCACCCCTCTATGACCCAAAGGTTGTGGGGCCAGACACAACAAAAGGTTACTTGCATTACATCTGTGAAGAAACAGTGGCAGGCAGGAAATGAAACTGGGAGTGGGAAAAGCCCCAACTTCAGGCCCCTCTATGACTGATGAAGCCTCATTTTCTGTGGACATACACCATTCAAACAAGAACTGCAAGTGCCAGGAGTTAGATTAGACATGACACATTTCATATCCTTAAAGCATGTTCTGTACTGAAGCGAGGGAGCTGGCACCAATAAAAAAATAAAAAATAAATAAATAATCAAAGGAGAGGCACAAGTCAGTGCAAATCTAAACCAGCAACAGCTGAAATAAGCACAACCAGGCCATAAAAAAACAAATTAATACACACAAGACATAATACATATTACTTCAATTCCAGAGCAGCAGTACAGAACACTATTGACAACAATGGGAAACTGATGTTAAACATTAACTAGTAAAAAGTGATGGTAATAAAGGTCAGCCGAGGAAGGCAAACGTAATTTACGCAAACAGCTACTGACATTACTGTGAAGGAATGCGTGTGACTTTGTGTACTTACAGTGTTCTTCTGGCAAATGATCTCCTGCAAGAGAAAAGAGAGGAGAGGCTTAAAAAAGATCATTTTGAACAAAAGCTATAAATTTAGTTGTTTTATTGTTTTCCATTCTAAGGCCAAAATATTTAGTAGACTCTCACTGCACTACTGTATAATAGTTACTACAAACCATTCCAGTCTGACTAAGCATTCAAAAGAAAAGATAAGCACCAAGAAAGGAAATTACTCCTCTTATAAAATGCTTGCACCAAAACCAGTGCAAATAGATAAACAAAATGTTTCTACAAGTACAAAATTCACATTTTTATTAAACATCCTACATTAATATGCAATTCTGTTGATATAATGCACAGAACAGCAGTTTTTTTCAGCTGCAGTCTTGAATCACTATGGGACAGAGGTCAGAGAAAAGTAACTTTTACAGCAGAACAAAGGGTGCCATTTCAGGCCAAAGTTCATCACGATGTGAGGAATTTCACTTGTGCAGCCCACCCATATGTTTCACTCTCATTACAGCCTCAAATATTATATATGCTTATTCAATTCAGGGCACAGTATTGTGGCAGTCTCATGAGGATGCCAGCCCATCACAGTGCTACACAGACCCATTCTGACATACATGTATTCACTTCAATATGAACAGGAAAATTCATCCTGAGACAAAGGATTTCTTCAGGAAACCTTAACTTCTCTCTCATCTACAGTACATCCACCTGCTTGTGGTCTGACCATAAACCTGCAGGCCTATAGCAGAATCAGGGTACGTTTTGACCATGGAAACCAAGAAAGACTCTCACAATGAGATAGCCTGTGGTTACTGGTGTGGGCTCCGTGTGTGTTTGTGTGTGTTGCTCAGTCACCTGGCACTGCAGGTGAAGCAGTGTGGGCACCCCTTGTGACTAAAGAAGCCACAAGGCAAACGCCAGTGTGCTTGTGTGACTTTTGAGTGAAGATGATCAGCAAAATCCTTGCTCAGGACCATTTTACACTTTTTGTCACTTGGCATAACAGCCATTTACATCAAAGGTGTACATGTATCAGATAACAGAATATGTGCACTGTTTAACATATCCATTAAACAAATAGGACAGCCATGCATATTTGGTCACAGGAGAGCATATTTGCTGGTTATATTCCATGCTCTCATGGTAACTATGTGAAGTGTAATTTTGTGCAGAGTGCCACTAGGCCTGGAATGACGCACCTGCAATGACTGCAGTAAGTCGGAATTGGAGTCACAGTACAATATGATGTTGTTGGCCATGCTGAAGCTCTCCCTCACGCCCAAGTGGTAGAAGAGGGAGGGCTGGCGAAAGGCATCCGTCATCTCCACCACGGCAATATCTGCAGTGTTTGTTGGGGGGGGGGGGGTGCAAGAGAAAGCAGAGACATGGGTCAGACTTCACACTGTAATCACCTTTGACCTGACTGACACTAGCATTCCAGAACATTGACACTCAAACTGCATGGGGCCTTGGACATGAATTATACCTGAACTGTGAAATCCATCATGAGGAATGTTTCCATCATGATGCTTATGATATCTTCAGTAAGCCTACATTAGATGCTTGAAATGTAGTTCTCACTTTGCTTCAGCTGTGTTTACTTTCCCCAGTCACACACATACTACTGTACAAAACACATATTAATGCTCCAGGTGTGAACTAAGAAATTATAAATTTCATATTACATGAACTTTTTTCCATTTTCGTGGGGAATTATTATGCCCAAACATCCCACAAAAACCTATCTCTATTCATAAGGGCCACATGTCTAGCAAAAATTTAACACCAGAAAAACAACATTTCAAAGAGCAAGCAGCACATACATTAATATTAAAATAAAAAATGTGACCTAGACAAGTTAAAATCCCCTTCTTGACTATTCTACTTTCAGATAGTCTGAATAATATTGTTTGCGTTATTGCCACCTTTCCTTTTTGCTATGAGATTACAGTCAGTTTTTCTTCTGCAATATGCAAGTATTACTATTATCTTTTACACACAGAGAAATTTTAAAACATATAAACTATATTATAAATTGTAGCAAAATCAACAATATGTAAAATGTTGTTTTCTTTTTTTATCATTTTAAAGTAAACACACTGCTGGAAGGCAGTAAATATTGGCTGGATGACAGAAAAACTACTTCCTGCAGAGCAAAATTTTGTGGGGAAAACCCTGATAAGAGGAAAAAGGGTATCAACCACTGTGGGGATTAATCATCTGAACCCGAGGACTGGTGCCCAATTGATGGTGTAACTTTATACCCTACCACCCAGTGATTCCCCTCAGACTGCTACAATCCTGACCAGACTCACATTGTTCATGAAAATGGTTTGAAGAATATTAATGATATCAAGAACAACTACAGCAGCACCAGCAGCAGGTAGCGTAGTGATCCAGACTTTTCCTTGAAATTGAAGAACCCAGGACTGAAATCACCCTCATGCTGTAGTACCTTAGATGAAGGTTCTTACCCTAAATTGAAACAGAATAAATTAGGCAGCTGTATAAATGGGGAAGTAATTGCAAGCAGCTTAATGTCAAACAATCTAAGACACCTTGAAGAAAACAGCCAATTCTACAACTACTATAAATATTAACCGCAATAACTATAATAATATCAATAACTATAATTATTATTATTATAAGGTATCTCTTCAGTCTGTTGTGAAGTCAGTAAATTTGACCTCTGTGTGCCCCATAAAAACACAGGGGTGCTGTACACAATGGCCTAGGAAAGCAGTGGTAACAAACTTGTCTCGCAAGGTGACATTTACAGGGCCCGCCCCATTGCATCGCTCATGCAAATTGAACCAGGAAATGGGTTTCACTGGGGACCTCACAGTTGCTCTTCCCCAGAAGTTGCAGGCTTCTAGGTAAGCAGCTGTGGCCCTCCGAGCCATTTCCCCACAAAGCCACAATTGCACGTGGTGCATCCGCCCACTGCTGCACAGGACCAGGGCTGCTTCCTGTCAGGACATCCATGTGGTGACAGTCACTGACATGCTATTAAAGTGAATGGAGGGTGCAGAGAACCTGGGAGTCAGTGCAAAAGCTTTGAAATGACACCACATCTGAAGATTTGCACCGTGCCCTCAGTGCTCAAACAGCAGAGGGCAAAGGCTATCAGTATGAGCATGCATATCATATACAACAATCCTCATTGTCATATTGCATACAAAATCCATGGAAATTAGCTGCAAGGATCCTTTGCATGTACATTTATTCATTTAGCAAACACTTTTCACCAACATGCACAACTCAGAAGTGCACTTCACAAACTGCTACAAATATACACGGTTATCAAAGCACAGCTTGTTTGTCTGATGTTGCCATTTTTTGCCAGCGCAAATTGCATGCATAGCTGCCTAAACAATGAATTCAGAAAGTAAATGCACAACAAAAGTAATTGACAGATGGCATGTAGCTCTCAGGAAATGATCAAAGATGTGGGCCTGTAGGAAATACATCTCAAGACTCTTCTTGACAACTGGGAGAGAATCAGCAGTTCTGAGAGACAGAGGGAGCTCATTCGACCACATCTGGCAACCTATGACTTTGCAACCCTTGTGAACAGACCACCAGGCAACCAGAGGAAGAGAAATACAGCATTCCTGTTGGGGTGCAGGGAGTGATCAGGTCCTGTGAGGTATCAGGATGCTGAAACTGATCTCGCTGACACACACACACACACACACACACACACACACACACACACACACACACACACACACACACAAAAAGGTGACAGCAGCCATGTCCCAGGGACTGGGATGGTAAATCAAGCACAGTGCACAAACCAGAGTTTAAAATCAGCATGTCGAAACTGGAAACCAACCAAACAAGCTGTCTTTTTGGGCATGGCTCACGTTCACCACAAGCACGAGCCACTTCACCCAGTGAACCACATCATTTTATTTTGCAGCTCAACATCCTTTGTATGAGAACAATAAAATTTGTCATTATTTGTCATTATCAAAGATTACCAGAAGTTAAATTTTGGTAAAAGAGGTTATTACAGAAAGTGTGTAAAGTAAGAGAAGTTGTCAGTTCTAAAATTATGTAACAAGGGTTAAATTTAAAGTCTATACTGCACTTAGTGAACTCAGTCTGCACTAAGTCTGTACTGCAGCTGACCACATAGTTAGAGAAGGTGGAGTGTAATAATAGGTTTATGATTACCTTGATACTTCCTGTGTATATTAGTACAGTACTGTACAATTACATTGGCACAGCAAATATTTAGTATACTAATTGTTCATTTAACTGACACCTTTCTACTTAGCAACTTAAAAGTTCTGTATAGCAACTTACACTTATTTACTCATTTATAAATATTAATTGCCCAGGTGGGGTGAGCAACCAGTGGTACTTGGCCCCCAAAGGCTTTTTTCCCCTCCTTCAGCTTTTGGTTTGAAGTTTGTTATCCTCTCCTGAGCTGCTAGTCTGCTTACTTTACATAGTCCTTATAGTCTTTAAAAGTATAAGCTTACTTTATCTGTTATGTTGATCTTCTGTCAAAAATGATTATGGATCACTGGATATTTTTGATGAAAAAGAAGAAACTGAGGCCACGATCCTCCATTCTGCTATCAGTCATGCCAACTCACTGTCAGGAGAAGATTTTACAGATTTATTAGTGTACATGAAAAATTTACTGCGTCAAATGAACCGCTTGGAAACCAAGAAAGACGATCTTAAAATGGAGAGACTCGCCTTTTTGTTTCAGCTCTGCAAAGAAAATTCTCCAATTTAATTGATCACTTGGATAACTTGAAACTTATTCTGTTGAGGTGCAAAAAAAGGATCTGAGATCTGGAGGACTCACTGGATTCGAAAACCGATTCAATAGCCGCAATGAAGAGAGGCAGAGCTGCAGCAAGCAAAACTGGAAGAAATGGAATTAAGAAAGTCCTGCAATAATCTAAAAATTGTAGGTGTGTCTGAAAACTTTGAAGGTGATGTTTTACTGAAAAAAATCTACTGGGTTGGACTGTAGCCTGTATTTAATCCTACTAGCATCAATTTTGCAAAGATTCCTTTGCTGTACTCCTGACCCAAACGACTGTCCAAGGACCATCCTGATTGGGCTCTGCACTTCCCTGATACAGAAAACATCAAAAAAAAAAAAGCTGCTGCAGATATAATGCGACAGCATCTTTATAGACTCCTGTCTCTGATTCTACCAGTCTGCCAGCTGAAATCATCTTCAATATTGTACTGAAGTCTTGTAAGGACCTACATTATAACCATTCTATGTAAGTTTTAATAACTTAAGGTAACTTTACAGTTTATATGTTATCAGTTTTGGATGCTTTGCATTTGATATAATTTATTTTTCTGTACTGATTTTGTGTCCATGTCTTATTCAGTGATGCAGTTGTTGCTATTCAAGCAGATTTTAATTTCAGAAAATTTGTTGATTACTTTTAGTAAACGTAGAGCTTCCATGGCCTTATTTATTTATAGTTTTAGCTAAACTGCTGTGGGATTATCAGAAACTGTCACTGGGTGCCATCTCAAAAACAGGCAGTACGTACACATACTTTCCTGTATTACTTCCTGATAAATTTTGGAAACTTCATCAGAGAATATTTCTATTACCATAGCAAGGTTGTTTAGGTTACTGTACAGGACAGAAGATCAAGTGAACCAAACGTTACAGCATGCTATGCGTGTGGTGATGCACGTGTCATAGAGGACTTGACTTTACTAGGGATCATTTTCATCCAGCTGATTTTTACATTTTAATAATATTCCTTATAAATAATTAGCAGTTATCATAGTTGCTCAGGAAGTGGACCACAAACATCAAAATTTTGCGGAATGAAATCAGAGATGGAGGTACATTATAAGGAGAGCACTTGAATTTGCACAAGAATGTGATATGGACATTAGGCTGGGTCTTGATTTCTTGCGCCTCACAGACATGATATAATGTTATCTCCATAATCAGCCTTACTGCTGGGTGATGCTCCAGTGCAAAAACCACCCACAGTGGTTCCTCCTTTTCAGCACTGAATGGACCACTCCTTGGACCTCCACACCAACTGGCCAACAGTGCTGCTACAGAAACTTCAACCGTGCTGAAAACAAGAGCAGGCCACGCTTGAAATCCTAGAGGATGTTAACCATACTAAAAGTCTGTGTGTTTTTACCATATCCGACCAATGTTTTACAGAAGATTCCAGAATGCCAGGTGCCATTCTGAACAGAAATGTTGGACACACTGTGTAATGTCTACAAACACGTTTAAGTGCTTCATATGCATGTGGTGCACAGATGAAGAAATGAGTGGAGGAACATGCAGCACCATCCAATGATCTGGGCCTAATCTGACACATCGTGGGTGAGACATGCTACTTTCACTTCCAGACATGCCCGTAAAGATCACCCACTGCATTTACTCTGCAAAGCCTCAGATAACCCCCCCCAAAAAAAAAAAAAAAAAAATGAACCACCATATGTTCAGACCCACACATACATGTTCTCTCACTCATGGCTCTGTAACCCAACGTCAAAAGTGTAAAAGCGCTCAGATAAACTAAAGCAGGTTCTTGCCACGTATCACAGAACATGAAATCTATGTGGTCAGACTGTACTCAAAAAGACTAATGATAAAGATGCTGGTTTTCAATGTTTTAAATACTGTTTCAGGTCTAAAAGTGCGATAATCGATCACCCAATGCAGAAGGTTGTTTGTGCAGCTTATCACATCAGATGTTAAGAAAATTAAACATTTAATGAGTCTGCAATGCCCTTTTGATGATTACATTGTTATATCGCGTAGAATGTAAGCATCACCGGTGTGGGAATATGAAGTGTCTTATCATGAAAGAATGACAAGAATTTCAGCGCTCTGCAGCTGGTGAGGCCTGAAGAGGCTCTCCTTCCCATAAAAAGACATCATGAGCACCCTTTCCTGGAGCAACACGCTCCTATGGAATGAGCTCACCCCCGTTTGCTGCTTTCCACAAAGGTGTGAGGTATTTGTTGCCATGAAAGAAGTATGCAGCGATGTTAAACCATTTCCAAAAGCTGATCATAGGCAGGACCATTTAGCATTGGTCATCTCTGATTTTGCACTTGTCTCTTTGAAACCCCTTTCGGTTCAGTAGAACTCACAGCAGCCACTTGAAACAATGATTAAACACCAAAAACATGTTTTATTACGCCACTGTGTATAAAAGTATATAAACAACAAATGCAAGGGACCACGTCAGATTAAACAGGTTATAGCCAGCACTGTCACATTAATTTACATACTGCACTAACTTAGAAAGGAAACCAATAACGTTGTTCAAGTATTTTGTTGTGCTATTTTAAAACTGATTAGTTTTAAAATAGCACAACAAAATACTTGAACAACGTTTTAAAAACTAATGCTTTTATTTTCTTTCGAGTCCACTCAAGTGAACACTGGATAAGTGGATAATGTCTTAACATGGATACTGTTCATACTGTTTTGGTCCTTTTCACTTCAAAGAGACACAACTGCATTTAAGTGAATATCTAATAAGTGAATAATTCATGTGGGTAGATAAAATTGTCCAATAATGAAGTCTGTATTTCTATATTCATAACATTAGTTAAGTGGATACACACTATTTGTCCATTTGACAATTGTAAATCCGTTAAACTGGTGCGCCACTACCAAATGTGACTTTTACTTTTCTGTCAGAGCCTGTCTGCTGCTGCACTATCCACAGAGACGGAAGCCACTACGTGTTTTTAACAGCCCATGTCAATAGCTGCCACTAGTCTCGCTCCACACTGTTGGTTTATATCCAACCTGGGTGGTGTTTATTGCGTCATTCACTGAGCAGCTGCTGTGCAATCCACATCCCAGAACAGTGAGAACTATGACCACAAACTTTACACACATAATCCACTAACCACAAAATGGCTACACACTGTGGTCTGATGAGAGAATTTGTTACACATCAGTTTAACCGCATTTACTCTTTTTCAGGGATGGAGTAACAAAACATAAAAAAAGGCAAATTGTTGAAAATTGTAAAAATTACAGCTCTCTTATCAATGCTACTGAGTATCAGACTTCATTGGCAACCCCTTTGCAAGGAGTAGACATGCTGCCTTTTTTTCTTTTTTTTTGAGGCTAGGTCACTTCCAGGAAGGTGATCTATGTTCTATGAACATTGATACAAACTTCAAAATGGATGGACTGAACCTGTAAAAATGATACATAGTGCTGTATACCATATGCAGTAGAGTATTGTGCATAAATAATACTTCACATGACAGTACGTATATGAAATATATACAGCAAATGTGAACATACAACAGGCCACACATAATGCCCCTTTGTAACAGTAGCCCAAAAGAACTGAATGCTCTTGTAAGTTTTTTTTTTTATTCTCTGTTTGTGTGATTCAGCAGTGAGCTAGATTTAGATTTTGGGAGGAAAAACATATGAAAATGTATGACAAACAGCAATGGAGCACAACCCTTATTTGATGAAAGCCAATTACAATAAATACGCCCAAACATGGAGGTATGCAATGTGTTCCACAATGAGTGTTCTGTGGTTCACATGCCCTGCCCAGAACCCTTCACTTAATGTGCTCTCGAAGGAAGACACAATATTTAGTTGAAGAAATGCACTGCAGGAAACAAAACAATACAGCCAGCAATGCCAGACCCTGTCTGGAAGCACACGATATTTTGGTTATTTTCTGTTATGTGTGAAGTTGCCCCCTGTTGAGCTGTATACGAGGCCCAGAGGAAACCAATAATGACAGGATGCGGGGTGGCTCCTGCCTGGGTACTGCTGGGCTGAGTGATACCTTCTGGCTCTGTAATTTCTCCATATATAAACATAGGCTTGTTTGCTGTGGTCACATACTCAGGTCTAGCAAAAGGCAACAAGAAATTTCTAAAGCTTAGTTTTTGCTGCATTTGATAGAAAAAAACAAACAAGTAAAATATGTATAAAAAAACTGCTGAAATGACTTGCCTCCTATAAGAGCATAATTTTTTACGCATCCTTGCATAACGCACATAAATGCCTGTGCCAAGTCCTTGTCTCATCTCAAGGAATACTGCCCTACTGCTTGAGACAGAAATTGTCAGCACTCAAACTCAATCAAGCTTTTATCTCCCCAACAAAAAATGGTCATGTAATTGAGGATGACAACAGCGCACAAGGATGTTGCCTGAGATATGAGTGCTCTGCTGGTTATACAAATTGGGCCTACCGGTGGCTTCCAGCCTGCTTCTCCTTATTCTAGATAAACCTTGTATCTCAATGTTTTGTGCTCAGACCAGTGGCTTTGCTCTTCAAGCAGATGCTGAATAAGGGCACACACTGACTGCGAACAGAGCTCCCCCACTGGGCTGTGCTATGCCCGTGGGCTTTCCTCACCCTCTTTCTACACCGCTCTCTATAAAGTAACAGGATTGATGAAGCCACTGTGGTCCGATCACTGTCAGCCCACAGGTGGAGCCCAATGGCAGGCCACAAGCCTGAAGCAGCAGCACATGCTGGAGCTTGTGAGCTCATGGAAAGCACAAACAAAGCCTAGGTGCAGGAGTGACATGCATTGCAATCTTTCCCGAAGCCTTTTATCACCACTTACAAAACATAGACTTTCCCAAGAGCAAGATATGCAGGATTAAGCATTTACATTTGTACATTTTCATTTAGCAGACTTGTTTGTCAAAAATGACACAATGCATGGTACACAAAAGTGCTTTCAAAACAGATGAGCTTTAGACACAGACATATTACTGTCAAAGCAGAGTTTGATTCCGCCACTCAAGTAGCTGCTTACAGATATGTGTCATACAAATTACAACAATAAAGGTAACAGAAGCTAATTTATCAAGCTGTTTTTTTAAAATAAATAAATAAATCGGAAGGGAAGTGGATGTGAAAGATGTGTTCTGAGATCATTATTAAAAGCTGGGAGGGATTCGGCAGCTCTGAGGGATGGAAGGAGGTTCATTTGGCCCAGTCAGAACCAAAACCTATAACCTGTGGCATTTTAATTTTGTACCCATTGTAAGTGTGACCACCAAGCGAGCAGCAGTAGAGAAGAAGAGCATTTCCATCAATATTAATCATAAATCATACATGAGGTTTACACTTTAACTGTGCAGGTTGTCAGTTTCTATCTATTGCCAATTTCCCTTTGTTATACTATCTGTATAATAAATGTCCCACGATAGTGTGTATAGAAAAGAAGAGGTTTGTGCAATAACAAAATGCTACATAGCTTAGCATTTAGATGAGAGTGACACTGTAAAACTCTTCACTTTGCCACTGAAATGTGATGCCAGTACTTCTTGGATGACATAGTATCACTCAACAGGTTCCTAAATTAAACCACTTCGGGAAGACAGAACAACACTCCGGTCTGCACCTGGCGGTGGATGAAGGGGGGGGGGGGGTTAGTGGCTACTGCTCAAGTTCAAATGAAGCTGAACTAGCATTGCTTTCCTGAAAGTAACTGCAATTCATCTACTGTGTGGAGCTTTACTCTGCTGGGAGAAACCGTATCACAAAGGAACACAGCTGTCTGTGCAGACCAAAAGTTCCTGGACAACCCAGACTAAACAAACAGAAAAAAGCATTATAGCATGTTCTTTGTCAACACCTATAAGGCAGGCACCTGAGAATGAGCCCTGAGATTGATTGTTTGTTTATTTATTTATTTATTGTGCAGTAATGCTTCAACATGGACACCTGATAAACACAGTGGCCACAGGTGATGGCATGGTTAGTTATTACCTTGCAATCAGAAGGGGTTGAATCCCTGTTCTTGCCACATTAACCTGGATCAAGGTACTTACTCGGAACAGCTCCAGCTGTATAAATGGGTAAACAAGTTTAAGTACCTTAGTTTACATACATAACATTTTAAGTTGCCTTGAACAAAGGTGCTAGTTAAATAATAGTTAATAAAAATAACACACAGGACTTTCATTCTCCACAGTGATGCCGTTACAGTCAAACACATTTAGTCCTTATTATTCCTCCTCCCAGTGGTCAACTTTGACCTTCCTACTGCTGAATCACACAAACAGAGAATTAAAAAAAACTTGCATTTCAAGTGAGTATCCTGTTTGAGGGTGGTTCTTACAATCACTGGATGGTTGTGTCAAGATGGTGGACAGAAAAATCAGAGAGAAACTCACTCATTACCCCAGTGTCTGTAAATCATAACCTCCATAAATTTTTAGACATTCGCCAGCATAAACAGTCAAGCAACCCATAATTACAGCTTTATGCTGAAGAGAAGGCAGACTTCTTGAATGGAATGACCCCATTGAAAAGGATGTAGCTATAAAAGCTTTATTTATCACTTCCTGGGTTTCTTATCTAGCAACCAACAATGACCAAAATGTCTTGGATTTTCAGTGAAACTGCAAACACTTGCCATGGTTGACTGCAAGGATAGGTGAACAGGTGGTGCAATGGATAAGACTCATGTGTCACAAACTGAAGTTCCCGCTCCAGCTGTTGTACCCTTCACCAATACTTACCCTGACTTGACACATTAAAAATACCTGCAGTGTAAAGTAGTAAATCATTAAAAAGTTATGAGCTGTCAGATAGATAAAAGGATAAAAACAACTTTGCTGCTGGACCCATAATGACATAAGCCTTTAGTGCAACCACAATATACTATGTATTAGCATAACATAAAATGTATAACATATCAGAGTGTCACGTCTGGTTCTATGGGTGTGAGTCTTTGCACGCAAGAGGTCTCCTGAGATCACAAGCCCATTAAAAATGTACTTTAAAGATGTTAAAAAATTGAAACGCTTCACGACCTCTGACCTTGATCTGTGTCTTTCACATGAATGACCACATCAGTACGGAAAAATGTCACTGTGAGTGGGAAATTCAAAATGAGAGGATTAAGCTGATGGACTACAGAGTAGTTCCAATCTCGCCTTGTACACCTTCTACCTTTTTGTTCCAGAAATACATTTGACTGTTGCTCTACCGGTTTTCTATTCACAAGTGACAGGCGTAAGGTTTCTGTGCAGAATACAAGGATAGCGTTACTCCCCATCCCACGACAAGGGAGGCGTCCCCCTGTTTACAGTTCAGCTCATAAAGAGCAGTCAGGCACAGATTGTCCTGCCTCGAGCCACAGAGGAGTACAGTTCTGGTGATGCCAGGAAGGTTTTCTGCTTCTAAACAGACTTCTGGGAACTATCTTCCCCCACTCTACTCCATGTGAATTATGTAAAGAAGCCTAGAGGCCAGTGGCCAAGGAGGGAAAAAGTATTTCGTTGGCACAACCAATTATGCTATGACAACCAGCACCCCGGCAATGCCTCTGCAAAAACGATGTTCTTCCACTGAAGATTCTTCACATTATATGACATTAACACACAAACTCCCATCATACACAGCAACTTTTGTAAAGTTTTTTCCATCAGGTGACTACATGGCTGAACTAAACAGAATAACTAGTCAGACAAAACCTGAGCGGGACTGTGGCCAGATAATCACAGGTATACATCATTTCTTCCCTGGGGTAGCAGGTGGCACAGTGACTAGTGGCACTGTTTTGCAAGCTGCAGATCCTGGGTTCGAGTCCCTATTTTGCTGTAGTATCCTTGGGCTTTGTCCTGAATTAATACAGTAAGAACAATCTGTTCTAATGGGTATATCAATGGACGCAACAGCACTGCTGTGAAAGTCAACTTAATAAATTAATGAAAATACTTCATGGTAAAAAGCCTTGGACAAAAAACTTATAATAATAATCATCACCATCATCTACTCGTGTCATGTGCACATAACTTTGTACAGCCAACTCCATGGTGTATGAGTGAATCAGAAAAGCCTGGCCCATCTAGTAAAACCTGATTCACTAAATCGTTACTTTAGGTTTTACTGGCTCCAGGCGATCAGCTATTGAGCCCCATTTCTGGTGACCCATGAATCCAAAAACACGCAAATGTCTGTGTAATAGGAGTATTCACCATTGTTTTTGTGTTTTAATAATCAACACTTTCTTACCGGACCGATTAGCCTGCTAGATGAGACACAGAAAAGGCAGCAAAAGATATACTGACGTGTGCAGACCAAAACAGAAAGCAAAGCCG
Organism: Heterotis niloticus; assembly: GCA_018136845.1. NCBI lineage: Eukaryota > Metazoa > Chordata > Actinopteri > Osteoglossiformes > Osteoglossidae > Heterotis > Heterotis niloticus. The sequence continues at coordinate 13,981,231 of CM030895.1, forward strand.
AAGCCCCCACTCGTGACACGTGGACACACGGATCTGTCACTGTGGTCAGCACTCCTGACGATTGTCCCCACCGCTCACCTGCGTTGTAGAATTGATCCAGCACGGCCGTCTCCCCGAAGTCCAGCTTGCTGAAGTGGACCGGCACCAGCTTGCAGCCCACCGTGTCGCACGCGTCCCTCAGACACTGCAGGGCCACACTCTCGGCCGCGTGCCCCGGGCTCACATCGCTGTTGATGACGTACGCCACCGTCACCGCTCGGCTCCTGCACTTCGTGGCGGCCGCAGGGGAGCCTACGCACCCTGTCACCACGGCGTCCTGCCAGAAGGTCCCGGCTGCGGGCACAAGGCATGTGCCACCCGCGCAGGCGTCCCCGCGCGCATCCCGCGCCTCGGGACACGGGTCGACCACGGGGACAGACAGGGAAATCCCTTCGAGCTCGTGATTCATGTCGGAGGTGCCGGTCGGCTCGTCTGTCGACGTCGTGCGAAGTGTCCGCGGGCGCCCTCCAACTAGAAGCCGCCTGACGAGGCGCTCAAGGCTGCCGGCCGCGCAACGTCGCGCAATTCTGCAGCAACATCCCGTGCGGGTGCGCAGCTCCGCTGCTGAGGCATAAATGCGCTTTCACAGGTTCATGGCATCAAGCGCGACGTGGTAAACACAGGTCCCCGCACAGGCGCTTCACGAGAAAAACTCCCCCTAACTGTCCGGGTGATTCCGGTCACGCACGCGTCCGTAGTACGGCGACCCCACCTCTGCATACGAGCACAACCGCGTCTTATTCACCGAGAGTCGAAAAACAAGGCGGCGCTCGCGCATTTGGAGAGTTTGCGAAGTTGACCGCGAACGGAGGTTTCGCTTTCCGTCAAAACCGCCCGAAATAGAGCGAGACGCGAGCGCGCGAGGCCCCCTCCCCCGAGCTCGCGATCGCCGTCACCGTACAGACTGAGCACGCGCGCACGCCGCTGCAGCCACGGCCGTGTCGGACCCCCGCGCGCTCCGTTCTCCTCTGATTATCGTCCCCGCACAGGCGCGCGCGCAGCCTCAGATCTGCGGGGGCTGGCCCATCACGCACCGCGTTTGGCACACGCAGGTGTCTGGCCTCCTTAAAGACACAGCGTGCTTGCGCGCGCGCACGCACGCACACACACACACACACACACAGATACCAGAAGTGGACGAGCACCGGTGCGCAAAGCATGATAAAAGTGCAGTGTGATATACTGTAATAATCCCGCATACGTGTTGTGATCATTTATTGATAAACTTGATGTACACTGTGTATATCAACGTTTACACACTCCCTGCCTCATTTACATCATCACCGGTGTTTACACAGTTTCATTGCTGAAGCTAATAGTTCTATTCCTGTACACTGCGTATAACGCTGCATTGTTACACTTTCATCTACACAGTCAGTTTTACGCTCTTTAAACCGGTGGACTGTTCTCAGGTATAATGTATGTGTCTTGTCTTCATTCTTGAAGCAAGAGCAATTTCATCCACGAACTTCTTTATCCTGGTCAGGGCCTTAATTTAGTCACTGGGCTATGAACCTATGAAACACTGGTTGTCATGCCACACACAAACACACATTAAGCACAACTCAGAGTGAATAACTAACATGAAGCCCATCTTCGGACTGCGGGTGAAAACCAGGCGAACACGGGGGGAACATACGCACTCAGTACAAGCTAAGCTAGGTTCGAACCCACGCCCCAGCTGCGCGCCCACCGGACTGTCCTGGGTTCTAGTGTCACCCAGCGGTACGAATGAGCATTTACTGTTTTTTTTCTGGTTCCTGTGACTCGAATATCGAGGACGTGGGTGACAAATAGCAAGTTTATTTTTTTACAAATATTTCACAAAAAGACAAAATAATTTCATTATCTGTATAAAACTATGATCTATTAAAATATAAATATGAAGCCGACTTAATAATGTATATACAGTTATCTCTGCGTAATCAGCAGTCTTTGGAATTATTTGTAATACGTAATATTTTTAATAATTCAGTTTACAGGATATCCATCCAGTGAAACTGCACGCCGGGTATTTATTAAATGTCTCAGTAATACAGCAAATGGTACAAGGGCATAAATAATTTCAAAAATTTTCAGGGCGAACTTCAGCTGCTATTGATCTTTTTTACCTGACCCCTTTTCTGAATTTCAAAATATTTTAAAAAGCTCACATTTTTGGCAGGAACAAATTTTTAAAATGGAATTCTTACCACTCATAAATCTCAGTATTCAAGGTAAGTATCTTGATCAGGTATGGGATTTGAACCAGGGACCTTCCAAATACAAGGTTAACAGCCCTAAACAGTACACAGTCTGATGTCCCTACATGCTTTATTGTTGTAATGCTCATTTGTTTGCTTTAAAGTACTGACATATTTGCAGCCCAAACAGTGCTTTAGAAAACACAGATAGATGTTGTTGTTTTCTACCCCCAAGCCACCCTAGAATACAAAGGCCACAACACAGCTTAGTAAGTTAACACAGGTTAGATGTCATTTTCTAGAGAACAAAACCTGCCAGTGAAAAAGTGCCTCAGCTGAAAAATAAAAAGAGTCCTATGTTTGGTTTTAAAAAATATATATTAAAATATCTGTGTGTATTTTAAAAAATAAACAAATTGAATGTAAGATGTTAAGACCTAGTAAACAAGACATTAATCCAGGCCAGTCTGCCATTATCTGACATGATCAGGTGAAGAACAATTACAGATAAAGAGATGTTACTGTATATTGATTAGCAGAATAAATAAAGCCTCTGCAGGGGCCCGGGGAGAGTGAGAGTACTTACTGTACTCCTGGATGTAAATCCTGCAAATCATCATGGATCACCAGAGGGCAACCCAGGACCAGCCTCTGGTGAAGGTGTGGCCTCTCATAGCTGACAAGGTGAAATTAGAGTACAGTTTTAGGCAACTAAGGAGAATCACACAGACTGGAGCATTTTGGTGAAAATGTTTTTGTACACTTGTTTATCTCCAAATAATCTTGTGCACAATAAGATCACCTGCATTTCCCCCACAGTCCAAAGACATGTGTTTTGGCTAAATTGGTGACTTTGTAGTAGTTGTACAAGGGTGGGAAACTAGGTTTTTTCCTGGTCTTTTCCATTCCCAGTCAGCCATAGAAATGGCTGTGCTATTACAGAAAAATGCTGAAGAAATTTATTGCAGAACTGCAGCGACATTTCAGGTTCAATATGTACATAACAACTTAACAAAAATAAAAAAAATGCTCACAAAAATTAGTGGTGTAGAATGCCTCTCTCTCTCTCTCTCTCTCTCTCTCTCTCACACACACACACACACACACACACACACACACACACACACACTCATTCAAAACACAATTTTTATCAGCAAAGTTCATAAAACAGGAGGTGTAGGGAATAAAAGTGTTTATGATATTATTACGTAATGGTGTTTCTTCAAGAGCACTTTTTCCTCACTATCAATGTCATGCTGTGTTTTTATTCTAGACTCTTCCTGACTCCGTGTATGTTAGTAGGTATCTAGTGTATGAGCTGGTAGCTGGCAAACACGTGGAAAAGGTAGTCTTCTCACTGCTGCAAAATTAAGATTTAACACCATTTCATTTTTTTGCTGTGCTTTTATGAAAAAGAAACTTGTAAAACATGTGCGAAACTTCATTCTGCCTTTAAATGCGGACTGGTGAGCAGTTGTATGGAATGTGGGTGGCCTGACTACCCATGATCCTCGGGGCGGAAGCTTAGTGGGCAGGAAACACAGTGGCACCGTGGTACCATATGGACAAAACCTAAACAGCTGTAATAACACGTTCAGCAAGACTATGCCTGCTGAAATCATCTGTTGCTTGCTTCTATTGTGGTTCCTGCTGACAATTCAGAACATTTAAACTTGGGCGGCTTCTCAGTAAAGAAAGGAAGAGAGACATCGTTTATATAAAAATATAATAATTTTATTTCATACTACAAAAGTGAAAACATGTAACTCCTTGGTCACACTTCTCAATAAAATAGTACACAAACTGTCATAATAACAGTTACTCCAGCAAATAAGCTACCAAGGAACATATCAAAGCCAGGAAACAGAGAAATGCTTTTACCTTTAAATTAACTTAGACAACTGTACAAAAAATATGTACAATATTTACAGCATTAATAACATAAAAGGAAGGAAGCTACAGATCATCCAGTCTTATTTTTTGACTAAATACTGATTCCCTTCTAGTCACCTAAATCAGTCAGTCAAAGTCAAAAGTTTCTTTTTTTCAGTGCTTTAGCAAATTCTCAAAGCACGTGTACCTGGCTCTTTGTCTAAGGAGACGGTGGCTTTTCAACAAGAGCTGAAATGACAGCAAGTCATTCAAACGGGGGCAGAAACAATCTGCAGTTGTGAGAAAACAACAAAAAAGACAAACAAACAAAAGAGCACATTCAACAAGCACGCTGGTGGGTAAAGTGTTTAAGAGTCCCTTTGGGGTTTAAAGTCTTCACCCTCCATACTGCAAGTGCTCTGAGTTTTAAAGCCAGACGAGTCAGTTTTGGTGCCCAGAGAACTGGCATCTGCCAAGCCGAGACAACGGCGTCGTCGTGGCATGGACCATAGTGCAGTATGATTCTTACCGAGGCCACTGAACCCAGGCCTGCGTCGTTCCTACCCTCACTAGGACGAGTTTCTTAAAGGCAGGTAGCCCTAGCCATTGTCTATACACTCTTACATATGCGCTTTATACATAGGCATATAGTTTTGTGTCTTCATAAGAATGCAAAAATGCAAATATAAAAACAAAAAAATGAAATAACAGACAAATATTGTGCTGCAAACGAGATGGATATCTGTTGGATTCAAGTGAACACTCGCTGTTTGTGTGTTTATGTCTTTCATTCCCTCTCCTAGGCAGGACTTTTACGCCATGTCACCCAGCATCTTCTTGTAGTACATGGACTCGAAGATGTCGTTCTCGCCAGGACAGTTGTGATGGCATGCGCAGGTCTTGATGAACATCATCTGCTTCTTCATGACTTGGCCATCAGGGCACTTGAACTCCACGGGCAGAGTGGCGGTCCTGTGGGGAGTGCAGCAGCGGCCGTCGGTGCACACGCCGCAGAACTTGGGCCAGTAGGACTTGGTGGAGGTGCAGCCAGAGATCTCGAACTTCATGGGCCTGGAAACTCTGGGGGTACGGATGCACTTCTTGCCTTTCTGTGGAGACAAGGAGTGCATCTGGTTAGTTGAGTGAACTGGGAGAACGTTCTAGGCTTCTTTAATACAAGAGCCACCTTGAATGTGTGTAGACAGGAAGGAGGCCGTGTCTTTACCTTGATACTCTGCTCCAGGTGGGACTCGCAAGGTCTGACCATGCACAAGCGGGATTGTTTCTCCAACCGGCACTCGCGGTTGTCATTGGTGACCCTGGTTGATATGCCCAGGCCGCAGGTCTTTGAGCAGGCGCTCCACTCGGTGGTCTGAACCAGACAGTTCTCCCGCATCAGAGAGGGGTCAGGTCCATAGGTCTCCTCCTCTCTGTAGGCTGTGGGTGGCAAAAGGATAGGGGATGGTGTGTTACTCTCGCTGTCTCTTTTCATGGCTGCTCATGGCTTTGAATGGTGCAACGCACACCCTATGTTACCCATAGTGTGGATAACTCTCAGGATGCTCACCTGCTAGGGCTGAGCCTACGAAAGTCTGATGGTGGGGTGGGTCACACACCCACTCTTCGCAGCACTTGCCAGGAACCTTGACACGACGGGGCATGGGGCAATCAGGACTGGGCAGGCGGACATCTACGCTACAGAGAGGCACGCAGCCCACGGCACCATCCAGGCAGGTGCACTGATACTTGCAGCTGCTCTGGAAAGATTCTCCACTCCTGTACACCGCTCCTCCAAAGACGCAAGTGGCGCCCTCTTTGGCTGCAGGAAGGGAAAGAAAATCGGGGGTCATATTTCTGGCATTGCCTTGTAGCTACCAGGTAGCAGGAACAAAGAACTTTATAGAGTGAATGTTGGGGGGGAGGGGGTTATTCTATTCTCTCACCTGTGCACACGCCAATGCGACGGTTGATGGGTGAGCCGAAGTCGCAGAACAGCCCCTTATGGGGGTCGCAGACGTCCTTGTCGGTGCAAAGCTCACCTAGCTGCTTGGCACAGACCCTGCAACAGCCGCAGGCATCGGGAACCAAGCTCACCCCTGGAGCGCATTGCGGGGGGTTGTCGGGGCAGCTGCACTGTCTGCTGCACTCCTGGGCACTAGCCTAAGGGCACAGAAACTTCCCATCAGCGCGTCATCGACCAGATAACTTCAAATGCTTCAGATCTAAAACATCCAAGAGAAGCTGGTGGAACCGTAGGAGGAACCACAGCTGACAGCATCACGTTTCGTGTGGTCATATGTGTTATACACGTAGTCTAGTAGCTACTGGTGATGGATTTAGTGTCATTTTTAGTCCTAGTATCAGTCAGCGGTGCGTACTTACCCAGCAGAACAGTGTGAAGCAGAAGACAGAAGTCCACTTCAGGTTGCTCATTCTTGCATACATGTCTACTGTCTTCTGTCTACTCTGAACAGTGGAAAGTGGAAAACAAGAAAATCTCTGGAATCTACAAGTCTTGGTCCCAAACGTCTTCAAAGCAGGGTCTGGGAGCGTGGTCCGATCGAGTGTGATTTCGTTCTGGGATTCTCTCCTGGCTACGAGGTCGTCGTTTTTCTGTCAAAGCTAGCGAGCAGGCTCTGGTAGTTGGCTGGCTATCGCTGGTCTTCCTCTCACTGCCTCTCTGTCTCCGGAGGAGGACGGTTCTGTGTCTGAAGCACGGAGTTCTCTCTGTATTTATACACACAGGGCTGCGGTGACGTGCCGTTGGCTGAATGGGGGCCTGGACAAACACGGACATTCTTGACATTTTTTCCTCGTTTCCTCCCCCCTCCGCTGGCCCCCCCCCCCCCCCCGCCTCCCCTGCTGGACTCCCTGACATCCCACATTCCTCCTGTCTGAGACCAAAGCGCCTGCACATATCAAAATAAAAGTGCAGCCTTCACATAAATATCAATTTGAACTTGCTTCTTTTTTTTACACCATTTGTTCTCTCTCTGTACATTGAGTATCTGTGTATTTCCCTTTTTGTGTACGAGACCTTGAAAGTTCAACTAGGATTAAACATGTTTCTAAGAGGATTTTGGTAGAGGGGGAAACGTGGACCATATCATCTCTTCTTAACATTTAAAATGCTGGAAATCTGGTTTACATGTTGTTCGAGCAACACTGATCCTTATCTTCCTGGCCAGAGGCACATTTCAATGTGTTGGGGCCAAAATGGCATTCAGATGTGATTTTTTGTTATGTAATGCTCTTTTGTGTCATCTAGTGACCTGCCTTGTCATGCTGTGACCACTTGTTTTTGCACCAACCACAAGTTTCCCTTTGGGCGATCATAAGAACAACAGAATCCTTTCGTATCAGATATTTAGCAACACAGAGATCAGAAAACCCTCTTTATGAAGGGCACTTTATTAATGTCAGACCTTTACTAGACACTGTGGGAACTTAGAAAATGTTAGTCAGGTAATGTGGCAGCATCCTAGTCAGTGAATAGGCCCATCGTGGATTCTTGGTAGACACAACAGACTCTCAGTTCCCCTGTAATCAAATTCTTTTTATAGCCGTGCACTTTCGCCTTGGTTTAGTCTACGTGTCTCAGGCACAGGTGTGCCGGATTCCTGGGGCCGTATCCTATTTTGCACCATCAGGCCCCAGACGCTGGGCAGACCTGAGGATTGCAGGAAAGCGGCTAGACTTCTGGGTTTGTGTATGTAAAAAAAGAGGGGGGGAAAAAAGCGGATCACAGGAGCCCCAGACTCACCCCACCTCTTGCTCCTTCTCTCATCAAAGGCGGGGCTGCTTCTTGCCAGCCACCGAATCGGAAATGAAAAACTCCCAGAGAAAACTCAGAGCGGCAGGAATGTGAGCTGTGGGCCAGCAGACATACTATTACTACATGTGTGAGGAGAGGGAGGAAGTGTGGCCTTATATGGGAATCTTCTCTCACTTTCTCTCCTCACTTTCTCTTCCCTAGCGATGTCTCAGCACGGGTACAGTAGGAGTGTCCTGGCGTTGTGCTGTCTGAAAACGCTCACGGCGATGTTCTCAGATGTTAATGTGCCCTGTCCTTCAACACCGGTTCATTCATGGCGAAGAGGCAGCCAGTTCTGTAACCCCTGTGTGCCCTTTGGAAAGGCAGCTGTGTAAGAGGCATAGAGCTCCACTGTGGACCATGCAAATTGCTCCACTAATGCTGTGATGTGGTCTATACACGCCTGGGCCTATGAGCTCAGTGTTTAACAGAAGACTGTGTGTGTGCTTGGACTGGGTCATGGATTCAAATCCCATTCCTGACATATCGACTCTCAAAATGCTGCCTCAGGTATTTATGTTAACCTCCTGCCGCCCCCCCACCATGCTGCACTCCTTTCCCAAGACATTCCTCACCCAGTGAAGCGTAGGGGACATACTTTCAGGTCTGTTAACCTTTAATGTCAGGTAATGCCACCTGGACTTACTGTAGTGTCTGGAAGGGGTTATATCCATATTACTCATTCCAGGTGAGGGCCACACAGTTCCACAGCTATTACTGTTTATCTTGACCACATCTGCTTTCTCTTAGGTTTTCCTCAACAAAATGAATGCCACCTGACAGGAGGAATGGCTGTGCCATAGCTATTTGCGCTGCTGAAGACCGAACTACTTGACTTAGCTATGCAGTTGTTACAAGAGTGAAAGTCAAAGGTCAGCTTATGACGGAATGGAAAGGATTTCATATTCGCTGCAAATAAAGCTCTGCCCAGAATAATCAGGGAATGACTGCCATGTGACTAAAGTACATTTTCTTATTTGGGGGCAGATGGGTATGGGTGAAAGGGCCTGGTAAGTTGTGGTGGTTTACTGTCCCCACAGCTGTCAAAAAAGGAGAAATAGATGGGTTCATTAAATAGGTGCCAAAAAGGTTTTCAATCCCAGGCAACCATTTTTATCTTTATAGCTAAGTCTACAAACTATGGTCTGGTTTTGGAAATGACAGTACGGGTAACTACTGTTTTTATGGAAATTGGCTCGGAAGGTGAAATCTTGGATGTCAGAAACATAATTACCATTATGACACAAACACTCAAAATTCCCTTCCTCTCACCTTTTGCGAAAAATCACTCTCATATTTGGTTGTAACTTGGTAAAGGGTCTTAAATAATTGTCCATAAATGTGAATACTTATAAGGAAAAGATTTAAATCTCAAGGGATAATTGTGTATCATAATTTACAGTATGTGTCAGGTCTTGAACAGCAGCTCAGTTTTTATCTTGATCTATTATATACTATATATATATATATATATATATTATATATTTAAACTGTTTTTTTTTACTTTATAAAGGTATATGCTTAAATGTTTAGATTTTCAGTTATGTATAGGCAGCTCAGCTGAAGGATAAATTACATTACTGCACAACAGGGTCTTATTAACTATGCTATGTGTTTCCAACATATAATAAATATGAACTTATTGACTAACTTTTACTGTGCCGATAATTTCGGGGCAACCTGGTTAAAGAGGTGTAGAACATTAACTTTTATTTCTACGTTTACAAATTGAGAAAAACTGAGTGCAAGTGGCTCTGCACCTGGTAAAACTGGCAAAATTAATATTTGAAAAAGTTAACATTTGAGAAAGCTAATATTTGAAAAAGTTTTCTTTAAAGTTTTCTTTAATGCTTTTGTTAATAAGAAAGAAATGAATTTTGGATGGGAATGCATGACAAAATAAAAACAGCCAGTGGTGAAGAACAATACAGGAGAACTACTCTCAGACAGTTTTATAGGAATATATGGGGGGCCAAACTGGAGCATCTTTTCAAGATTTTTACCTTGGATTTATGAGGTTTTGGTTAGCTCAGTTGATCATTGCAACAATCTATCTTTTGTTCCATGTAATCTAAAATAGGGTTTTCCTCCTAAACCATAAATCATTCTTAAGTGTCCAGAGGTTCTGTAAAATTGCAGTAAATCGAGATAAACCCAATCCATGTTTGGCTTCAGCGGTATTATACACCAGTGATTAAAACAGTGGAAGCAAAGCTTTCCCAGAGGTAAAATAACAGGCTACACAGATGTGCGACACTAAACTGAAGCATTTGAAAATACCTTTATTTCCTTATGCGGTGTTCCTCTACGTCAAGCGGTCGGACCAGAAGGATGAGGGATGCCCCCATGTGTTTCGTCAGCCATGTTTTTCCGAGCAGCATTCCTGTGGGATTGCTGCAGCGCATTCTTCATGGGATTTGCCTGCTTCGTCCACGCCTGTCTTCCTGGGGATTATGACCTTGTGTGGCTTCCAAACCGTCAGGAAACAGCTGGGTTTGACGCAGAAGTGTGGAAGGCAAGTCATGAAGGCGGAGGAAGGTGTGATGTCAACCTGGGCCTTTTTCTGAGTGTGATGGTTCTGGCGGTCCTATAGCAGCTTTCACTTCCCTGTTATTTGGTCCATTGCTGAAAGGAAGCATTTTCATCCTGTTGGTACCATGAAAGGTTTTCTCATGAAGCATGCTAAGAATCGATGGTTTCAGAGGCTGGGCCTCATTGTGTCTTCATTATTGGCAGCAAGTACTTTCATGGAGACAGGCAGTGGGAACTGGCAAAAATTTAATATACTTGATTTTTAATGACAGTCACAAAATGCTTGTAAATGACATAGAAATTAATGCTGGATGACAGTGGTCTGAATCTACTATCTCTGCTCAGACTGTTAAAAGATAAGGCTGTAAGGGACACTAATTTATTAGATTTGTGATATTCTAACTTAACCCAACTATTTCCTAAATGTGATGCTTGCTTTCATACATCAGATGTCAAGAGGACATCTAGATCGCAATTATGAGTCCATGATGTTGTGCACCGCAAGGTGTGGATAGCATGAAAAATATTTAGAGGTTTTTTTGTATAACATTTAGTGTGAAGTTTTACAATAATACCATTGAAGTTACCTAGCATTGGTTTCTAGAAAAATGTAAAATATAAAAATTAATCAAAATAATGAAAAAAATATTTTCCAGGCTTCGTCTCAGCATTAGGGATTCATCACCTTCCAGAAGCTTCTCGGATCGCGACACTTTCAACTAGTTAAGTCTTAAAGAAAATAGGATTAAGTTTACTTTCTCCTCATATTCATGCTGTATCCACATTACCCACAGTACAGTTAAATTCTATAATTGGCATTTGGATCCCTGTTGAAAGAATGTTCCCTACTTTGAAGCCTCAAACTGCAGCTCCCAGCATCGCCCACCTCTCCACCGCCGCTGTTTAAACTGAACATGTGGGAAAGATTTTAAAATTAGCTAATTACGAGGGCTGCAATTCTGAAGCTTTGAAATTCCCGGCCTGGCTGAGGGAACTCAAAGTGCAGACGTGAGCACTATGGCTATATGGCATATGTTGCATTAAGAAACGTCCTGCAGACATGAACTGATAAATTAAGTTCCCTTAAAAAAATCTATGAAAGAGTTGGGAAGAGAGTTCCAGGCTGTAAGGAAGAGGAGATGAAAATAATACGCTGCTCTGGATTCACTGTAAAAACACTCACCAGGATCCCAGAACATATTTAGGCTCTGGCTTGGTGAACTGGGGCCCTGTGGTGCCTAGACCTCTTTCAACAAACAACAGAAAATCATTTCATCCGCAAAGATTTACAGCAGCTTGCAGACCCCACAAAGGGAGCTCTGAGCTAATGGCAGAAAATGAGCCTGAGCCCAGCACCGCTGTGGCCTGGCCTCTGGAAAGCATCCTTGTCCAGAATGCAATTCCATGCACACAGCCATGAAGGATTTTAGAGCACCGTTGTAAAAGGAGCAGAGATCCAACTGTGCTCCAACAGACATTGTTACTGGGCCTCCATTCGCTTTTCCTCCTTTCTAAGTAGCACTGGGATAATGAATGGATGCATCGTGGTTCTCTTATTCTTACATCCCCCTGTGGGCTTTCCTTTGGTAGTCACCTGGATGAAATTCATGACCCTTCAAATGAGCCAATTTTTAAACCTGTTTGAAGCCTTCTGAAGCAGATCAGAGCTTTTTTCTTCAACAGCTGTCCTACCATAACACTAAATTAAAAACATTAAGGAGCGACATAAGAATTGCTCATAGCGGCAATGCTGTCCAGGCGTGGATTCAAATTCAGGTCCATCCGTGTAGAGCTTCTACTTTGTCCCAGTGTCTGTGCAGGTTTCCTCCCATGATACGAAAATAGGACGGAAAAACATGATAAGATCCTTGCTAGGGTACAGCAATGATGATATGTCATCACATTTGATCGAATGTTGTGTTTTAAGCTGCTTGATTTTCCAGTGCTCCACCTGCCCTTGTTGATCTCAGGTAGCTACGGCGCTTTGTTTGGCAAAGCTCGAGTCTGGTTTACAGGGGACAGATGTCATTCAAAATAGCGTAATTGCTAATATTCTATTTTTCTGCAGTCCCTGTAATAAAGGCGTGCGAGGTAGATGTAGCTGTATGTAAGTTGTGTCTTGGAGACGGTAAACCAAAACAGTCTCACTAAAATGTCGAAAAAGTGACTTGGTGCTTCCATGCTGAACTGTTCCATTGGTTAAGGGTTCTCATAACAGTCCTTCAGTACACAGAGTGCACAAGAACTGCCCTCTTCTGTTAAATATATACAGCTGTTACACATGTCTTTATTACCCAAATTGGACAATTTATTTGCTTGTTTCTTTGTGCATTTCATCTGTCATCTGTCCACATTCTTCTGACTGTTTAGGAAGCATATGGTAGGAAGTGGGTGAGGGCCACGGAGACTGAAGAGCACTCATTCATGGGGACTGAGTTTGGAGAGTCCAAGGTGCCAAGACAAGCAGCAGAGGAATGCCTTCATCACATCCTCCATGGTAACTGGCAAGAGCTTCTGAGAACAAACAGTAGGCACCTGGGTCTTAAAAAACGACACAACAACTTGCCGCCCCAGCTATAAAGTATGTTGTTGAGTTTCTTCTTTCACCCCCACCACTTGATGCATGTCTTCCAGTTATATTATGTAATTTACAAGGTTTGTACTACTTTTTTGGAATATGGGAGGTTTTTGTATGCTTGCAGAGGAAAATTAGCAGTTATGCAAGTGGACCGAGAATAACAGAAACGGAAAAAACCCAACTTCATCACAAATACCGCACAGATTAAATATTTTGGTTTTAATGGGTCCTGCAGAGAAATTCACTCAGATGTGTTACATAACAAATTATTGCGGTATCGCATACCTCATCCTTCCTTTTTACCATCTAATTATAACTGAACCATCATCGTGAAGATCAACAGGGATCATTCAAAAGGGCACATCTGAAGTTCGCTGATCGAAAACAGACCGTAAAGACAGCAGGACGGTCTGTTAACGCCTATTTGCCAACTTCTTGATGGGAGGAAAGAGCTGACAGGCTAGCATGAAGAAGCCATTATTCACATTCAAGTTTTTATTCAACTGCTTTGTTAGTAGGTTGTGAAATCACAGTGCTCATAAATTAGGGAGCAAGGCATTGCTAAGGGATTTGAATTTACAGTACAGTGGGACTGAGACATTCCTGGAGCCCTAAGCCACCAACTGGAGTGCTAGGATGCATTATCCTGTCTTCTCCACTTCCTCCTGTGCTGCTAACAGCCATGTTATTGTTGTGATGTCATTGTTGTCTGAGCTGATGTCTGCGTTCCCTTCTGTGGGATTTTCTCCTCCAAAACAGAGGACCCAAACCTCAAATACCTTGGACTGCATTTCAATATTTCTTCCATAGGCTGTATGAATCAAATTCACTTTTAATGGCCTGCAGGCTCAACATTTTTCTCCTTACCTTAAAAGGCAAACTGAGAGCCCTGCAGCTCTTGGGGAATGATGGAGAAGGTCTGGTAATGTAAAGAAATGGGCATGATCACTTGAAAACATGCGTGGAGCTCAGTGTTTGTGGTGGTACCTGGAAACCACTAGTCTCAGAACATACTGTACAGCAAAGGTTTCTGAATGAATCGTCTAACATCATAGATTTACTTTGTAATTTAAAGATTTATCTTAGTCCAGAGTTCACCCTACTTGTGGTGAAGATTCCTCACATCTTTGAGAACATTTGTTTCAGATCCATACCAAACCCACCAGGTCTGGAACCTGCAATAAAAGCACAAACTTTACTGGAAGCGCAATTATTTTGAACGGTATGTATGTGTGGCCCAGTTCTGACAAAGACAGACAGCCGTTTTCAAATGCTTAAGTCCTGAGAAAATATGAAAATCACTTTTACAAGATATATCAACGCCACACTTGACATAAAAGGAAATGTTTCCCAAAAGAATCCGGGAGACTGACCAAGTCAGGCCTTGTCCACTTTGGCAAAGCAGCAGCACCAGTCGGGAGAAGCATCGCATTGGTCTAAATTCTGTTATCGGTGGATGCCCATATTTTTCTTCATTTTAATTTGTTTAGAAACCACAGTTGAAAAGATTCTTATTTGTGCAAACAGGGTGTGTGGACGTACACATCACACCGCATGAAAAAGGAGACCTGGCTCAGGGTTGGCTTTCACATGTGGCAAAAAGGGAAACCGAATCTCTTTGAATTGTGTAGTGCATTCACTATTCTTGAAAACCAAGGAAGCCGCATACCTAAATAGAACTTTTACTTCTTTCTTCGGCCATTGCCGACGAGTCGGACCGAGCAGATTTAGGAATGTCAGATTCTCCCTCAGCTGGCCCAGATTTGCATTCCTCTCCTAATTGGTTTCCGGTGAAGCACTTTGAATTCTGCGATTGGTACTGCTCAAATGCGCTCTGTTTGTTTCATTCCTTGCCAAAGAAAATGTTTAAACTGTAAATGAACCACAGAAATGCGACTTAACTGTTTTTCTTTTTCGTTTCCAGGCAGGTGCTACGTACGCTCATAGGTACGAGACCCGTCCAAGCGGGCTCCGTTTTGCCTCCAAACTTCAAATAAACCAGGTATATTATTTTTTAGTTTTTTGAATTTTAGAAAGGCAAACTTTGTGTATGTTCAGTAAATATGTTGTTGTTTTTGCTGTTCCTTTTGGTTTTTAAATGGGGCCAAAGTACTTTCAGGTTCTTGTGGGAACTGGGTGGAGTCTAACAGACTTCGGTGGAATCACCCCCTCCATCCATTGTAAAATAAGATACCAACACTGATTTCTCTGTCCCTCCAAATATTTTTGGCTGTTTCATAAACCCAGTGCTTGATCTAATACATGTATTGGTAAAGTATAGTTTACAGACATTATTACCACATTTCCTACCATGTTTTGATGCTGCTGCTTGACTTGTGAGGAAAAACCCCACAATTAGCCAATGAGCATCCTATTAGCATCGATCGTGGAATGGAATACGTTTCCTGGGATTTAGCAGAACACACAGCGGAAAACACAGATTGGTTTCAAGTTGTGCTGCCGTACAACTTTAGGAGGAAACATGGATACCTGCTGGTTTTAAATATAATATCTTATTTTGCTCCATGAAAAAGAGGGAACGGTTAATGAAAAATAAGTGTTGTATGCAAAAAATACAAAATCAGCTGTTTTCTCATCTGTCTACATCTTGAGAGTCTTTGTTCCGTTGCTACTCCATATTATGCCATCAGTCTATGCTACACCACCTGACCCCCCCGTTTGCACAGTACCCCCCCAACTCTATCTATCTACACTATTCTACCTTTCACCCCTTGCACACACTGTTCTTCTTTACACCCTTTGTCTCTGATATTTCACTTTGTCGTCCAACTGTCATCCAAGCCGGGCCGTGCTGCACCCTCTGTCCGCACTTACACCCGGTGAACATTACTTTTCAGAACAGCATGTGGTTTCTCATGCAGCTGTCTTGGGAAGGCAAACACTAGCTGGGACATGGCACTCGTACCAATGCTGGTAAACAAATCAGGCCAACATGGCCGTCACTGAGAAAGGCAATGGGAAAAACAACGCATCACTATGCCAGCGCGCCGTTCCTGTCTGGAAAACCTCAGCTGAGTCATGGCTGCAAAGCTGGCCACAGTGTAACTGAGCAGACGTATAAATACACCATTCAAGCTATGTGGCTGCACTGATGAAACGGCCAGTCAGACAGCTGGGTCCTCTTGCTTGGGCAGACGGGTAAGGTTAGTGGGCCCTTGTTCGGAATGTCAGAGTAATATGGAAAGAGGAACTAAGCCGAACGAAAAGTCCTATTTGAGTTCAGTCTTGCTGGGAGACCGGTTTGTGACTTTTTCTTGGAGCCACAGGGGATCAGCTTATTGAAATGAATTTGAATTTAACTCCGTTTATGAGCTCAGAGTGGTGTGAAGACAGCTGGAAAATGTGCGGTACTCTTCTCCGCCCTGCAGTCGAACAGCTATGATCATTCCTTCTTGACAAAACCACCAGTTGAAAGCATTTTCTGAACATGTCGCCACGGTCACAGGCTGTCGAAAAATGTCGGAAACAGCCAATGTCATTTAACGCAAACAGGAAGGGCCTCTAACCTGAGGCTGCAGTTATCGTTCGCCCGCATTCGCTCTGTTCTCCGCTATCTAGTTCCAAGTAATAAGATACGTGTGACTCAGCACTGTTACTGAAAACTTTAAAAATATCCTAACCCGTGGATTGCAACGTGAGTCCGAGACGTTTGTCACTTGACTTCTTGTTGTTCCTGCACAATCGATCAGAAACATCTTGTGGTTGCTATTTTTTGTTTGTACAAAATGGCCGCCTGCTGTACATTAATGAAAGTAAACCCTAACATGTAAGGCAGGAGGTGGCATTAAAGTTGTTGCAGTTACACAGACGAGTCCTGGCATCAATAGTTCATTCAGTCCCAGGTGTACGGCTTTGTAAATGGATTTTAAGAGAGTCATGCAACTATATTTGCAATGGAAACGCAAACACTTTGCAACTCGCTTGCTGTCATGTTTTGTTAAATAGGCGTTGTACTTTTCCTTCTTGAGTGTGGTAGATGCTTGCTGTGAGCTTTGCTTGGGTAAACACTGCAGACTCATGGGGGGAAAAGCAAACTTGAAAAATTGTCGTTGTTGTTGTTGATCGGTGTTGTCAAGGATTCATTCACTGAGATCCGGATATTAAGCTGCTGCAATAGCACCATTACATCATAGAGACAATTTAAAAAAACCTTCATTTGTTTACTCTTTGGCTTTTTCTGCTCAGGCTATGAGAAGGTCAGACCGCTCTTTATCAGCAGCAGATGGAAAACCGCTCCTCGGCCCTGTCCCCAAGCACGGAGATCTGAACCCAAGACAAAAGAGGGTTTACATTATGAAATGCATGCAAGCTGCTTCATTCACCCTCACACATCTGTTTCTCTTCGACTCGCAGACAACTAATCCGAAGCCCCGCTTGCCAGCGCTGAGTCAGTGGTCGTTTGTGAAAGCGAGACGTGACGGATTCAGGGCGAGAAAAGGCCCGTAGCGGCAGAAGGACGGACGCGGCAAAGCCGACCGTCCGCACCCTCTGTCTTGAGGGCGTTCCCAGGAAAGTCATGTTTCGGTGCAGAACCTGCGCTGCGGTTACTTAGCCTTGGTTAATCAAAGAGGTTTTAATAGTTGGCTGATGCCCTACAGATTTCAAACTGCAGGAAACAGGGCCCAACCCTCCACACTGCACTAGAATTACTATAAAAATATGAAAAGTTTCCTTGTAAAAATGGTTTCCCTCCAAATTTGTACAGTGAATATTTCAATTTAAACTGCTTCAGCTGCAGGGGAAAATTATTCAAGTTTGGCATTAAAGCTGTTGCTCGGGATAACCTAAACATTGTCCTTTATAGCTATTTTTTATAGTTTATTATCTGAATGCACACTTGGAATCTATGTGCATGTTGATATAAATTGGAGAGGATCTCACAAGCCCTATGCAGAGAAGAATGGGTAGATTATGGAAAACGATGAGAAAATAATCGGGGTGGTCCAAGCTGCTGTGTCAAAACAACACGAGTTTTAACATTGCTGTTGGTATTTGCTATTGCTACTTCTACACATACTTTAAGAGTCAACCAAAGCCAACTCCAGGCCACAAGAGTACATTCTTGTGAAGTGGTCTTTGGGCTTTCCCTGTTGAAGTTGTAGCTTTGGCTTCCATAGCACAAGCCAGTGAAACCCAGAGGCCTGAGGTTTCCTGTCTGATGGAATCTACCACCAGTTCACATGCGCTTTCAGTTACCACCGCTGGTTGCTTCTGAGTTCAAAATCAACACATTAAAATTGCACATGCCATCAATTTGAAACAAAAACATGTTTGTGGGCACTGGTGCATTTTGCACGGTTCTTCAGCTCAAGACAGCCTTGTTGGTTTGGTTGGCCAATTATTTTTCACAGGGTAAAGCCGTCAAGGAATGCAGGGAAGGGGTACAACATTCATAGTGGTCTGCCTTTTACAGGTGCCAAGAACACAGTCTGTTTGGGGCCTCTTACACTCTGGGTTCCAGTCCGTTCCAACCCTTGTGTGAAAAGTCCAGCTTTTATTTTTTTAACCACACAGAGGGAAACACCCAATGTCATAAATGCTATATAAGTTGGAAACCTGGAAATAAGCAATGCAGGTCAACCCAGAGAATCAGTAGGTGCCTCTAAGTGATTTCTTACCTTGTGCTCCTGAATTCGGGCCTCTTGGCCAACTGAACTGACCACTCTGCACAGTGTGAGAATGAACACGATCCATGTGGCACGAGAATGAACTGTCACCCACCTGGGCTCCTTTACAGAGAGGTGTGCAAAGCCACCTCCCAAATGAAAGCTGCGCTGACTGACCTGGCCAGGACTTGTAAATGGAACCAATTCAGTGCAGCAATGTTTTATGTGTAGGCTGTAGCTCTGTGACTCAGACAAACTATTATACTGTACATGTTCATTTTTACCCGCTGTAGGTGATCTGCTGGGAGGTACAATGAACTGAGGAGGGTCCAGTTTTGTCTGTTGTGGGAAAACCAGTCAATCATACACCTACAATAGATACCACCCCAGAGGCTTCTCGTGTAAAATGCGGCTGAGCAAACACCCATTCCATTCCTTGCCTTCATCATCTTGTTTGTTTTAATTCCTGTGAAGGCCTCATGGAATTATTTACTTTATATAAAATTAAAAGCTCCTCCTCAATGTACCCTCACAAGCCATCTCACATAGTGTTTCGCGTTTTTTGGGTTTTGCATTGGATATGAGATATAATTAGACTATTTTGACTAAGTGATAATTGATACCATTAGCTAAATGTTTTACAGTAGATAGGGTATCTGTAAGATACATCTTGGTTGGACAGCTTGGCTTTATTCTACCTGATATATATAAACACACATAATATGTACATAAAAATCTGTTTAGTCAAATAGAAATGATGTTTAATTCTGAAATGAAGTGAAAGAGGACCCAAGTAAGAAGCGATCTCAGACTTTCCGTTGTGTATTTTAATGACTGGCAGATGATGGGATTTCCAAGCGAATAGGTCTAACAAATCGGTTTTTAATAGAGCTCAAGATGTTCCTTACCCATCATTTTCTTGAGTCTTGAATCTTTTAAGTGGTTTTTAGGTGGAAAATTCACAATACCTAAAGCTTCAAAACTGCTCAGTTTTTGAAACTCCTGCCCTGGTTTATTACTTTTCCAAATCTGAAGCTTTTCTGTGATTCACATCAAAATGGACGATGCAACCTATCAACAATGATTGAAGTCTCTTTTGGAAAAAAGGACCATATATGTATGCAGTACAAAAAATGCACTGGAAACGAGTTCTCCTGTAGTTTAGGCTGGTTTTTGTTACAGCTCAGTACTTCCTTACTAGACCTTGATTTAACTGCTGTTTGAAAAAAAACACTCTATCTTTGTTCTCTGCTCAACTTTGGATCAAACAAAAACACTCAAAGCTTCTTGAATAAAAACGTCTATATTATCTCATGATACCAACAGGAAAAAAACTGGGAAATCTTAACAAGCGTTATATATTAAAAGAGTTATAATTGTTTTACTCGTGTTCATTTTTTTCTTGGTATGTAACCACGCACAGTCTCCTGTTGAATCAGAGCACATTTCACTACATGGCATACTCAGTAAGCATGTAAGTGACAAATAAACTCTTTTGACTCTTTAACTCTTAAAAATTACAATAATACAATACAAAAGTGAGTGAGTGAGTGAGTGAGTGAGTGAGTGTAGAAGTGTTCAGAATGTTGGAATGAAGTTAAGCCCTGGGATTTAAAAATACATTTGTTGGCTGACTTAGGAACAGCATTTGAGTACTTTGTAGAAGAGACAATAGTACAATATTCACATTGCAAGTAATTATCCATTATCCATTTTATTATATTAAAAGCTGTACCAATCCATTTAAATAAGAATATTTTAGTGTGAATATTTTGTTTGGGATAATTTGAAGGGTAGAGGGTGGTTTTATGACGCATTAGCAGAATAAACATTTTGGATAGCTATAATGGTTATATAATTCTTTTCAGTGCCAACCCAATGAATTTCAGGTCAGATGATTCCCTCTGCAGTAATTTTCCCAATTTGCATGCTTTGGATTAAATTAACTAGAAATCTAAATTGATATGTACAATACTTTCCACATTATATCCAGCAAAACAGGATATTTATACTATATTTTATATCTGCATCAAAGTCTGCCAGCTAAGACATTCTAAGACCTTTTATAGTTTTGATGCTTTTGCTTTGTGTAATTATATGAAAATAAAGAGCATATTGGACTGCTTTAGACCAAATGCTGCATTGCTTGAATATTTTTAGTTGTAAATTAACATCGGTATGTTTGTAATGTGTGTTAACATCCTGGATTCTGCAATTTCCACAATTTCTGGGCTCTAAGAAAAGAAAACAATTTTGCTGATAATTTTAATCTTCTGTAACAGTTTTTTTTTTGTTTCTTTATGCCAGCAGGTGAATTTTTGTGTTGTGTTTTATGTTTTATTTTTAAGTCATAGATGTAACTTTAAAAATTGCTATAATATTTGCTGCTTAAAAACATTAACAGACCAAACAGTCAAATATCAGGAATATAGAATGGTAATGATTCGGTCCATATGTGAAGTATACAGTACTGAAGAGTAGCAAATCATTCACATATCTCCTGCCAAGAAATCAATGGCAACTTCACAGAGATATTAATAAAGTGTGAATATTCTAATACAAAAAAATTACAGAATGACAAAACTGAAAGTTGATCAAATCATTAGAAAAAAGGTGTGGGTTTACTATGATAACTGGTAATAAATATACATTAATCTACAAGGAATTTAGATCTCCATTGCAGGAGGACCCAAGCTTACAAACCTATTCTGATAAGTCTACCAGACACAAGTCTGAGGGAATGAACACAACAGACCCATTTGTCTGGATGCTGTTCTCTGGAGAGCTGAGCTGACAAAAGGACGGATGGCTGTAGGAAGCATCTACTGCCCTTCTGTACTGCTTGTCTCTAATATTCAGCTGGGGTCTGTGTTGTTGGCTTTTTCACGTCATTTGGAGTGAAAAATTTTGTAGGAACAGTTTGTAGGAACAGGTCATAAAATACATCCTTTTCTTTGTAGGACATTGCTGACATGTTTATCCAAAATATCCTGTGCAAAACATGAATTTTATAAAGCTTTAATACACACTAGCAGGTCTCCTTCTGTGATTTCAAATATAACCACGAGACTCTACATCCATTTCCTTAACTAATGCAGTGCTTCTGACTGCTTTTACGCTGAGCGTTAAACTTTTATGTCCCAAATGTTGCACAATTATCTGAACTTCACTCTTCTTAGATCTCTGAGTTCTTGTCTACAATGTGGACAGTGAGTACTGGGATTTTAAGGGTTCAACATTGTTCTAGCCATGACTTCTTGTCGCAGGATTCATATAGACCCCTGCAAATCAAATCTTGTGCAGAAGGTTTGTTATGGGTCTGTGTCCACAAAATAAGCACTTCTTCCAGCAAACACCTCTAATGAGAATGCTTCTTAGACTTAGGTCATGAAGCTTTGAACGCAAATGTTTATTACACTTTGATCTCAGTTTTTACAAGTTCCATTTTATTAAAAGAGCACAGAACATCTCATTATTTTGTTAAATATTAGCTGATTTACCCTGCATTGCCTGGATCAAAAACTCTAGTGGTAGAAAGGTAAAATGTAATGCTGTAATACATTATACAGTCACCAGACTGTATTATTCTTAAAGTGGTTGCATTTAGTACAGTACATAAGTGTTGTTAATACTGTCAAACAGCTGGATGCTGCAGAGAGTGATTTAAATTGTCTATATTTTTAAGCCACTGGCTCCTGTTGCCACTCAGCACTGTTGTGATGATTCTGGTGTTTTTCTATCCCTGAAGTGCAGTCCCCAGGCACCCCTTCTCTTCCTAGTCCAGCACATCACCCCACACTCCTCCCATTTACTCGTCCTGCTCCTTACTCCAAGCATTCACTAGCGCCCCCCTCTGCCCCATCACTCTTCCCTGTCTTCATTCTGCTCAGGTTTAGAAAGCAAAAAACAGTCTGATAAATAAGTTGTGTTTGGTGAATAGACGCTCACATATAAAAAGTACTGGCTCATGGGGTCAAACGTGTGGATGGTATAGGGAGCAACGCGTGTGCCAGCCATGGTGACATGATGTAATAGTAATTAGCCTTTTTAGAGCTTGATGAACTTAACTATGCAAAAACCTCACTTAAGGTGAGAAGTATTGCTGTACCAAATTTCAAGGTTGTGGCTTGAAAAATAAAAACAGCCAAGTGGAGACTGAACTTTGTAGATGTAGACATGACCAACTGAAAACTAAAAGAAAAAACCACTGCAGTGTCTGATAAAATCATCATAAAATCATTCAGTTCTTTAAGCAGATAAATTCAGAATATTTCTTCAGTCATATCCATGAAATCTTTGAGGACAGACAATTACATAAAATTGTCAGTTAGTACAGTCATGGATGTGCAGTCTTCAGCTTTCTAGACAAGCCTGAAGTCTGAGGTGTAAATCACAATTTTGGTGTTACCTTGCCCACTTCTGCTAAACCAGATGACTTTGAGACTTACAGATTAGTTACAGGACAGCAGAATCAGATGCAGAAAAGCTTATAACCAGGGAAACTCGAAGAATAAACTTGATTTTATACTGCTGTTTTTGGAGGAATGCAACGTGGGATAGCCAGTAAATCTGTGCCACCTTACCTTATGAATTAAGGTGTTTCTGCTAACGTTCATAGAAAAAAAATCTTTTCAACGAGGCCAGGGATAAAAGAGAATCTGCAGCCGAGGGCTGGAGAAAAACAACAATAATCCACTTTTACTGTAGAAAAGATGTCAAATTGAGTGTAATTTGCTAAAAACACATCTGAAAGGAAACTACTGCAACTGAGCATACAAATCTAATACATCGGGCCAGACTTTTGATGTTATAGTTCCCTACAGACAGAACCAGTTAATCTCAAAACCAGAACTCTACATGCAAAGCACTTTGAACAGCTTGATAAGTAAACTGTTTCAGCTGTTTTCTTTCCTGCTTAGGAAGCTCTGGAACGTTAGGAAAAAACGTATGCAATTGGAATAACATGATGATAACGGTTTTGATAATAAATTCCATTCCGTTAAAAAGATGGCTAAAATTGGCAATATTTCCATGCCTGTCAGCGTGACTTCAGCGTACCTCCTGAAGCTATGGAGGTGATGCAGGTACACAGGGCTGATTGTGAGGCCAGCAGGTCCAGCATAGTTGCAGAACTGTTTAGAAAACAAGTAAAATGACGTGGTATGTCTCCTGGGGGACTGCTGCAACAGGCCTCCTCCCACTCCTGATCTCCTGAAAATGTTGGTGAGGCTCAAGTGTATTGGCTCCTTTCCTGGTCGCCACAGGTAACATCGCAGTGGGAACAAGCTGATGTAAAAGCATCATTCTTCAGAGGAGCTTCTTACAGCATTTGGTTGTGATGTCATCACCATGGTTGAGACCTGAAAGCGCAAAACAAAACAGTGATGATGAAAACTCAGAGAAAGCCAGCACCCAACCCCCTAAGCATCAGCAAAAACACTCCTTTGCAGCTGAACTGAAACGGATGCTTGGTGATCTCAACCCGCAAGGCCACCTCAGAAAACTGACACATTCTCATGAAAGGGTGTTAAAACACTGGTTCACAAAGAATGTCTGGAAACACTGAACTTTGGTACAATGGAGCCCTTCTGACACACTCAGGCCTTTTTTACTTCAAATTTGGCCCACATGCACTCAGAATTCAAGCAGTTTTCCCTGTCATAGACAGATGGACATACAGACAGATAGAAAAGGTGCCATAGATGCATGAGGCATGACAATCACACATCTGCTCCACCCACAACTGACAGCTTCTATAATACTTTTGCCTTTAAATAAAAGTTTTGTGAAGCTTTAAGTTGCAGAGTTCATAATAATGTTTAACCAGTACATGTTCATCTAACAGTTAGGCCCCCTGGGGACTATGTGAATCATAGCTCTACCTCTGTCTAAAAATTGGGGATGTTGAACACATGGTACATTCTGCAGTGAGAAGAGATGAGCTTACATTTGTTGGGAAACACAGACTACTTCTAGACAAGGATGCACTCCGAATTTCAACTCGCTTTAAGGTATAACAAAGCCTTTCGTGTTGTGCTGTGTTATGTGTTAGCATGCACCCTAGATTCAACCGTGGAGGGTAAAGCCACTTTGGCAGCGACTTAAGACTGAATTTCCCGCAATTCACATATCTACTATAGCTTTATTAGCCTCTCACAAACAGCTCACAAACTGTATGTCAAAGTATAAGACTCTTTCAGAGCCCAGTGTCGTCTAGGGGTCGTGCTCCCGTTGTCAATGACAGCAGCAGAACCACAGAGACTGCTGCTCCCTCAGTCAGACCCCTGGACTATTTGACTATCTCACCATAAACACCGCAGCTGCTGCAACGAGAGACCCGAGGTGTAAACAGAGGGCAGACGTCAGAGCTGCAGCCGCTGCAGGGGGACTGCTTGTCTAAGGCTGTCTGGTTGACTGGAGCGCGCGCACACACACACACACACACACACACGCGCATGCATGCGAGACCCCACTTCTGACTGTCTGCGAGCCCTCAACAGAGTTCCTCTTCCTTTCCCCTGCCAGGGGTAAAAATGGAGAAGCTGTTTGGCAGCCCTGAGGGTGGAGGCCTTCCAGGCGCAGCTGCATGGGGGAAAAAAGCAAGACTTTGGAAATAAAACCAGACAGGCCCAAGCACCCTAATTGGTCACAGTAGGCTCACTGGAGAAAGAAATAACAAAAAAGCATGATCAAATCAATGAAAAAAAAATAATAATAAGCTTTCCAATTTTATGCTGGAGTCCCAGACATTAACAGCAGAGGCCCAGCCAAGAACTGGTAATTGCAAGCTTATGCATTTTGTATTTTGCTTCTTTAATGTCCCATTTCAGTTCACATTCTTCTGAACACACTTGGCCTCTAGTTCCCCTCTGAGGATATATATGCTCCACCGACAGCCTGCATGAATGCATGGTTTTTGCTTTGTTTCCACTGTGCCATAGTAGCTGAAATTTGGTTCTTCCATGCCATCACTGTTCATACACTTCTATCAAGGGACCCAAAATGTTCTGTTATCATAAAGGATTACTTCTTCCATTGTGTGTAAAAACAACTTGAAAGAACTCCATGTTAACACTCATTATGTTGTACACAATGTCAGTAAATTAGCATTGTCAAACTTTCTTTAGATTTTTTAATGGATATTTTCTTCAATGTGACATATGATTATTAAGAAGTTTGTAACTGGCAGCTTTATCAAAAGCAACCTACTGTGTTACATACATACATTACAGAAAACTACCTACAAACATTGCTCCATTGATACAGCAGGTAAAATGTACACACACACATTACTCATTTAGTCACATATACACACACTTGGGACAATTTCAAAATTTCAAGTCACCACTTCAGTTGAAACACATCTCTTTGGACTGTTGGAGGAAACTGGGGCACCCAGATGAATGCTAATTAGACCCAGGGAAAACATGTAAGCTTCATCCAGACTGGGTCTAACTTGAACCCAGGTCCCATGACCGCCAGTTCTACTTCCCTTGCTGATGTGTTGCTTTGAAACAAACTTATAAAATAAAATGAATAGTAATAGATGGAAAATCTCAGTATTACCCATCTGTTCCACTCCTAGCGCATATCCCTCTGGGGTGCTGTCTCAGCTTTAACTCTAACAGTTTATTTACCAGAAGGGTCATTTTTCATAGCTCAGGTTTAGCAGTAGGCCATTTTTTTGGATAGTTAAATGAAAACCTGACCCAAACCATATTAGGATCCAAACCTGATCCAAACCAAATGCGAGCACTGGAGTTCTGAGATACGGTACTGTAGGGCCTTGTCCTGCAGCAGAGGTTTGTCAGCAATCGGTCCCTAGTGGTGAGTGAAATGGGTTAACCGATGGCTACAGCAACGTGTGTGGTGTCAATCACACGGCCATGTCCAGTCTGCGTGTGTGCGCATGTCAGTCCTCAGGCGTTTGCTGGCTCACACAGAGGGCATCTGCCAGGTGCCATAGCTGTGGACTGCATAGTATATTTTTGCAGGTGTGAGACGGTTCTCTGTACAGGGCCGCCCACGAGTGGCATTTCCCTCCATTTTATGGGAACTGCCGAGCTGTTTGCAACCTGCCCAAGTGCTTCTCACACTCTTGTTATGACAGAGCGCTAACTTACTGCCCCCCAGGGAAACCATTTTACCATGGGGTCAAGAGAAGCAGGACGTTCTAAAACACCGTCTCACAGGAAATGTCTGGAACTATGAGATTCCACCCTTCAGCCTCTGTAAATACCTTATCTGTGGTCCTGCATGTGGTACAGATGCATTGTGCAAATGGCTTCTTAGGTTTGGCACACAGCTAAAATGCATTGTCAGGACACACAATAAAAGCCAACTTCATGAAAACTGAACTGTGCCTATATAATGACTGGCTTGTTTACTGAATGAATTTATGCAGTGTTTTGTCTCCTCTACATCACTGAAAATGTATTTCTGTTTATCACTGTTCTCATGCACTGCCACTGTACATCCGAAGAGCACATTCCTCACTGTAGTAGGCCTGTCATGTAAAAATAGTTGGCTGGCAGTTGAAGAAGAAAAAATAAACAGCAAATTCCCCGTTCTGCATGAGGGTGAATCTAAACTTAGCTATTTTTCCAAACGTACCAGTCCCTGAGACTAAGGGAGCCGGCGGACGGCCAAGTAGCTTCCGCGGCAAAACAAGAGGGAGCAGGACTACTGTAGACAAGGGTGAGAGTCTTAGTTTGGGCCCTCGGAGGCTGCCGAGCTCTGTCTGAAAATGTCTGCTTTTCAGTTCTTGGCATTCCCCCTTACCTGCTCACTTGTTTTTCAAGAGAAGAAGTATGAGGATAAAAAATACAGACCCGGTGTCTGCATTTAATGTGTCAGACATGTAACAGGGTTCTGGAACGCATGATTTTAATGCACTCACCATAACACAGCTCACAAAGCCTGCCAAAAATAAAATGCAAAGATAGGCTAAAACAAATGTCATATTTTTCCATGCTGTTCATGACACTAAGACAGCACAGCCGAGGCTGTTCGGAGGAACTGGATGAGAGTCAAGGATGTGTTGGGATGATAGATTTCAGATGAAAGATCCTTGGCTACAAGGTAGATGTCTGATGCACTCTCAGACTTGAAGTCCTATTTTGAGAAAGACACGATCCATTTTTTATGCTTTAATGTTTGCTTTTTATTTATATCCCTTGTCAGAAAAAACAAAAATCACACATTAACTCACTACAACTGCTTGTCCAAGTGAGAGCTGCAGATGTCAAGAGCATATTCCAGAGGCACAGGGTGCAAGGCTAGCCAGCGAGCCAGTCTGCACTGGACTGGGTGCCAGGCCTTTCATTGCTCTTAAAATATATGCAGAGTTTTATTATAAGTTCGGGCAGATGTGCGCTTTAGTTTCCTTTTTTCACAGAGGACAAAAGTATCCAAGCAACAGATAGGGCAAAGACATGTAGGTCTGCGAGGAAGGTACCCTCTTCTCACCAACATACATTTATGGTTACCAGTAAAAATAGCCATTACGCCCAACCACTTGTTTGCCCAGAGTGACTCAAGGGCAAGTAGAACCATACTAGAATGCAAAACACTGTTTACCAAATTACCGTGGATACAAAGCAGGCCTACATATATTTAAAAAGCCATCACCTCTGGTTACTCCAAATGTCTGCTTGTACGTCACTCAGCTGTCTTTAGATTCTATTGCAAATGAAGTTCCCTGAGGTCATTTAGAATGGCATCTGGTAAAGATATCATGTAGGTCGTATTCTGAGTGGGTAAAATTATCTGTGATCTGAAGCAAAGAAGACAAGGATTTGATTTGCATTTTAAAGTTCTCTTGAGAGCTAAAGTGGGGTCTGCCAGAGAAAACATCAACAACAGCTATAAACATGCAATACAGTGACCACGAAATCAAGGTTTTTCCATGGCCATCCTCTGAGCTAAACCCCATTGAAAACCCATGAGATGAGCTGAAGAGGAGAGTCCACAGGTGTGAATCTCAAAATCTAAAGGATCTAGAGAGATTTTGTGTGGAGACAGAGCTGTAATCTTGGTAAAGGGGGGCAACACAAAGCATTAAATAAAGGGGTGCCAATAAATGTGGCACACAATATATTGGCAAAAAGCATTTATTTTATGATAAGAATTTAATCTTTTCAATTATTTTACTTCAATTAAAGGTTAGATTTTTGCTAGTAATTTGAATGAAAGATCAAGAGGATAAACAATAAAGATATTTTTTCACAGCCCATTGTGTCTTTATTTACCAGTGTTGTCAATATTAGTGTACATACTCCTTTTTTCATAAAATGGACTTATTGTACATTGGAGCTTTGTGTGAACAATGGAGATTTAATTCTGGATTGTATCAGTTGTTTGTATGAGATGTTTTTGTGCAGATGGTGTCTCAATCCTAAAATAGTGTTTGTGACTCAGAGGTGTTAATCTGGCTGGTTTCTGGTAAAATCCATTCTGTTAACTTGACTGCATCTGTACAAGTAGGGCTAAAATAGGGTGGGAGTTGAATTCCTTTCTTGCAACACTGACAGTGGGTGAAGACACATTTAAGCAGTTTATTATTCTTCTTTATACTTCTTCCACAGCAAAACTGACTGCAGCCATTTGCATTACTTTCATTTATTTCTATTACCATTACATGTCTGTTTTTTATGGTTAATACATAAACACCAAACAACATAAACACATATCTTTCCCTTGAGAGTGTTAAGGGTTAACTGTGTGGTGCCAAACAGCTTATTAACTGCCTTGTTATATTGTGTTACCGTAACTAATGTTAACTACAGAAGTGTCAAACTACTGGTAATTTACAACTTTGAGTTTGAGAATTCACCTTAAAAAGGGTTTTACAGGAAAGGATTAATTTCTGAAGATGGGGGAAGACTATGCATACTTCTCACATCTTATCATCATCATCATCATCATCATCATCATCATCATCATCATCATCATTTGCTATATAGCGTTTTTCTGGGAGAACCCAGGTTGGGTTCCTCAAAATGCTGCGTCTCCAACATGGCCCATCTTGTATATCTTTAGGTGTGAAGCCCTTAATCTTCATATCCTCGGTAACCTCATCTGCCCAATTCTTTGGCTTCTTAGACGACTGCCGTCAGCTATCACACAGATGCACTTCTTCACCCAATCATTCGTATCCTTACACATCACATGTGAAGTGTGCTGGGATTATTAATAAAGTTCCGATACATCCTGTCCTATTTAGACCCCCTTGCTAAAGGGATTCATCCACCAAGGTGACTTCATGGACAAAACCAACCAAATTATGTGAGAAATGGCTATGAATGGACAAATACGGAATATGCCAAAAAATAATATAACTCAATAAATGTGAACATTGCAAAACTGGTTATCGCTTGAATGTTGCACGTTTGTACAGGTTCCCATGAAAAATGCAGCTTAATAATATTGGTTTTGCTGCACAAGTTACTTCCTCTGCCCATTTCACAAAGAGACGTTATATTTACAGTTGAAATTCCAGGTCAGAAACTGGCTGCAGGGCGGAGGACATGGGCTGCTTTAATTCTGCAGCTGGCATTTAAGTCAGGTTTCCCTTTCGCCGGAATAATATTTTGTTCTCTTTCTAGTTGAGCATGGTTGTGAAGATGGGGGATTTTAGGTATGTGTGAAAGGTGTTAGTTGATCCAGCTGCGCGAGGAAATCAGTTGTTTTTCCTTCTCAGCATCCGGCCTGGGTGGTGCTGCTCCAGTCCTGCCTGCTGTCTGGTACTGAGGGCGACAGGGGTCCTGTTTCAGCAACACGCCCAGGACCAGCCTTCTGTCTCTGTTTGATCACCTGCAAGAGCAGGAAAGCTTTCCCGTATGTGACCTCGCTGACATGGCATGCAAGTGTGGTGGTGATGGGGGGGGGGTTGTGCTGGGAAATGGGCAGAAACTACAGCAACATGTGCAGATCTCTGCACCTAAATATTACTGAGCTTCAGAATAATCCCCAAACAAGGAGAACTAAAAAGGGAAAAACTGATATCATAAGTGATGTTTTCTACCAAGATATCTGTGCAATAATAATAATAATAATAATAATAATAATAATAATAATAATAATAATAATAATAATAATAATAATAATACATTCTGTATCACATGCAGTATCCAAATAACTTCCAGTATTATTAACCACTTTATTCCGGTCAGTGGTTGCCATGGTCTTGGAGTCATTGAATGCTAGACTAAAACAACCCCTGTATGCGATAACCCCATGCGCGCACACACACACACACACACAGAAAATGGGCCCTTTAGGGTGACCAATTACCTGAAATCAATGTCTTTGAACTGTGGGAGGAAATGGACACAAAGAGAACAAACTCCACAGTGACTGAGCTGGATTTGAACCCCTGCCCAAACAGCCTATGCTGACATGGATACAACACTGACTACTGAGAAGGTTACACCATTCCATTTTGACTCTGGGTACTTTTTGAATGTTTCTCACAGTCCTATTCCACTACTTTACCAATAATCACTCTTTTTAAGTGAGATTTCCATGTGATACAGCTCGTGCTCACCTCCTCAGTCAGATGTACAGTATTTCACTGTGGGTCAAAATGGCTGTGTGCACATGAAAGTGCAGATAATGTGTTTTAATATTTTCTGGACAAATCAAATGTGTGCAGGCAGATAGTTTTAGCAGGTGCTGCTTCCGCGAGCTCCTTCTCAAAACAGAACCATTGTGGCTTTTCTCACCCTCCGGGAAAATCATCATGTATGCTTGTTTTTAAGCACTTCAGAACATTTGAACCTACTGCCTTATCATACAAGGGCAAACCTTTGCTTTTACTTTTTTGACAGAGTTCATAGTTTTACCATGCTTTTCTTTCACATTCACTGTCACTCCTGCCACTGCCATTGTCCTCCTGCTTGCTGCTTACCATGGCCAACAACTTTTATAATTTCTTTGCTATTTCAATTTAACTTTGATGCTACTGTTTGGTTTAGGCTTTGCTTAGTTGTTTTCCAGAGGTGCAGATGTAATGCCTGCAGAAAACAGCAGATTTTACACTCAAGTAAAAGTTGAAAAGAGCAAAAAAGTTAACGTAAAAAGTAAAAGTTTCCACCTGGACCCAATTTGTTTCTCAGGCCCCACTGGTTGAGCCCTTTTAACCTTCAGTACCTTTATGTGCTACAGCTGCCTGGATCCCCTTACCCTACTGAGCTGTGCCACTCTTCCCTCTCATGGCATTGCCCCCCACGCAAACCAGAGGAGACCATCTAGACCCCTTTATAACAGCAGTCCACTCCTTTTGGATCTATTTCAGCAGATGAACTACTTTTCAGCATTTGTGATGACTTTAAGGCTCTTTAAGGTCTGTAATTCAATATGTAAAGCAGTGATAAAGGGACTTAGAAGTTCGTCAGGTTAGGAACAGGGTTGTACTTCTCCGCACCCTGGTGTTTCTGCTCTGTGACACATGCAGCTGTGAAGCTGTTTAGATTTGTGAAGACATATGGATTTGAGAACCCATTCCAAACCTCAGCATGTCTGGGACTCACAATGGAATATTTATTTCTCCTTGGACCAGAAGCAGAACCTACAGTTGTCCAGACCAGGACAGTGCAGAAACCCTTTGGGGCAAACACCTGATTCCAGAGGTTTTCTTCTCACCAGCATGCCCTGGTCCCACTGGGAGGATGAAAAGTGAACCTGATGTATAGAATCACTGCAGTGTGAGGTGTTGGGTTGGTGCTGGGTGATTCTACACTGGCCCACAAGTAGAGGCCTCCTGTGTTGTTTACCTGAGGTCAACAACATCTTCTGCACCAGTTACAGGGATGTTAGCAGTGCTTTCCACAGCATTAACTGCACCGTGGTCCTGTCAGTTTACCTTGGGGTCATCGTGAGGAAGGCAAGCTCTAAGGAAGAAGGAACTTTCCAGTAATAAAACCCAAATCAGTTCTTCTGGACTGTTTGGCTGTGTGGGGTGCCTTCCTCTGGGTCAAAGCTTAAGTTATTCAAGCTGAATCGCTGTTATCTAGAAAAAAATGGGAGTTTTCATCTTCAATACGGAGATTATTTGATTAACCTTCACAATAGCTCATCTTTACAGAGAAGCAATAAACATTAGAAAAAAATAAATCATTAGCTGACAAGAGGGGAAACGAAAATATCGGGCCTACGAGGGCTTCTATTATAAACAGTTAGGAATTCATGGAAAAATGTCGTCATCTGTGTGCCTTGCATTTCCTCTCTGCATTTTACTTGCTCGATTTCACCGCCTGTAGAAACGCATTCGGCTTATGAAGAAACTGTAAACACTGAACAGATCCAGTATACAGAAAGAAAGAGCGAGGTGATCTCATCTCATTCTTTTGCCGTGTCCTCATCGCTTATCCCACACAGCGAGAGCCGTGTTACCGATGATATCTGCTGGATGCGCTCCACTTTGGCCCGCTTTTCAAACTGCTGATGTTGTAAGTGATAAAAGCATGAGACGTCCAGGACTGCACTTTTATGTATCTCCAGCATTGGGACATCTCAGCCTCCAGCACGTCTCACTTGCAGATCCACGACTCACAGATGTCAGGATCTTCACTTGCATGTTCATGTTATTGGCACCCATAACCATCACACGGTAAAGCCGTGTAACCTTCAGATTCCCCAAGAGGTCATTTGTTTGTACCCTTGAGAAAGGCGGTTGACGCAAAGGGCCTCAGGATATTATCCAGTGGCAGAAAATGTTAAAATATGATGTTTATTTGGACAAAACAGCAAGTCAGCACAGTAATAGCAATACAAAGAGCTGCAATAATATTAATAGTGGAAACAAATAAAATGCATAAAGGTTAAACCTGTGACTTCTGATGTGTAATCATCCAATAAAAGGTGCTGCAGTTTGCTTGTTGAACTTTCATTCTCTGGGCACCTTGAAGGACCCAGATTCTCGTGCCAGTAAATGATCTTACTGGCACTTGGATCCACGGTAATCCTTCCTGAAGCGGTTAATCGCTTCCTCGTGTCCGAGCTTTTCTGTGTTCCGGCTACGTGCTCCTGGAGCAGGAAAACAAATCATTACAGCGCAGATCCTGAGCATTGCGGCACAGTGTCCACAAGTCCCTGTTAGTTGCATTAGCGCAATATATCTTCATGATTTGTCTTAGTTTTTGAGCACATGCAGAACATTCTTGTCATTTTCCCATTTCAAACCAAGAATAAAACAAGTAACAAAGGGCAGTGGTTAACAATTATTTGACATAGCAATGAAAAATTATCCCAAGTGTGTATGGTGTTTTCCGTGATACTGAATATACTGGCACACTGTGCAACAGGTGTGGCACAGTTAAATATTGTTAATATACTGTACATTAGCTGTCAGAGGAACCACTTTGTTTATTAACTCATCTGGTTTAATCCAGTGTGACTGATATCAAAATAAAGGACCTTGTTTAACTTACACTTTGGTCCAAAGTGACTTAAATTGTTAAGTTTGGATACTAATTATAGACGATTCATGTATATTTCAATTTTTTTGTTTATTTATGCCTGTTTATAAAAATTTGTACTAGAGTGATCCAGCGTCGCTACCTGGCTCAAGGATCAGGGATTCGAACCTGGGGCACTACAGGACAAAACAATGCTCCTCGGCAGACGTTTATGTCTCGCAGGATTTTTGACTGCAGGTAGAAAATGGAGTCCATGTTGACATGGTGTCCACTTAGCATCTCAATTCCCTCGTGACTGAGGGAGACCCTTCAGGTTATGAACACAACACCTGCTGGCCTGACCGTTCTGTCTGCGGAAGTGAGCATTGTGTTCCTGGGTGGTGACAAAAACTGCATCTCACCCACACGCCCAGTTGCACAGAGTCCTAAACAACTTTCTATATTTATAAATCCTGTCATGACTGGCAAAATTCCCATTTTTCGTATGACATGACCAGCAGACAAAACAAATATAGTATAATTACATAGATAATGAGCCCTCAGCTTCCACTTTCGCTTAGAGGTAATTTAGCCCATGGGGATATTTTTGTTTGTATATCTGTGTGTGCACGCGTGCATATAAAGTATACATACATGTATTACACGCTTGCCCACATCTGTCTCATGCACACAAACAATTATGTGTACCCGGAGATAGTTTACACACACACACACACACACACACACACACACACACACACACACACACACACACACACACACACACACACAAACTTTCACCTCCTTCACACAAACAGACACCTGAGCTGTAGCGCAAACTTTACAGAGAAAATAAATAAGTTCTGCATGTAACAAAAAAACAGGCAGGAGAAAATTCCAGAGCGTTCAGGCAAACCTGTGGCTACTCGGAGCGTACAAAGGGATCCTGTGTGGAAAGGAGGCCTAGCCGGCATTCCAGCCAGCATAAGAAGGCCTCTCTGCTCTCAGGCCTCTGAGGCTGTTTTTGTAAGCTACTTTAGACTGTTTGTGCAATTCAGCCAATTTATTAAAAATATCGTTTGATGCTCTGGTTATATCCTGCACAGGGTTGGCTCAAACCAGTTTGAAAGGCAAAACATTTCAGGGAATAAACATAGTCGTCCTAAATACTTTCTGGAGATAGACTTCACTACAGCCAGCACATGCAAAATGTATACACCTCTTACACACACACACACACACACACACACACACACACACAGTGCAAATATCACATATATATCACATATACATCACATATATCGTTTCACATTGAAGACTAACAGGTTAAACTGGTAATTTTAGGCACAGACACTTTGTGACCTTGTGTTTATAGACAATGTGTGTCACTGTGCCTAAATCTGAAGAATGGAAATAGGATCTCTGTGCAACTTGGCTTAGAATTGGATGACGAAAGTAGCGGGGTCTTGTGAGCAAATACAGGCTGTGCAGCTGTGGGGGGCGCTGGCGAGCAAGTCAGCAATGGATTCTATGCCCTGGCTGCATCAGGCTGGTCAACTGTAGGTGTCAGGAGGCCAAAACACCTCCGCACATCCCTCATTTATCTTCGCATGTCTCCCATCTGCCAGACAAATGGCATCTCTGCCAGGATGTGGTGGGTGGTGTCACTTTAGTGTTGCTCAGCTGACGCCTCTGTCCACAGCAGCTTACACTGCTAGGTTTGTATGTCAAACTGCTTACACTGATTTACTCGTTTATACATTTGAGCAATTTTTACTGAAACAAACCAGGATGAGTACCTCGGTCAGCAGAGCAGGGATTCAAACCCAGCTGCCATGGCTAGAAGGCAACAGCTCTTACTGCTATGCCTCCCGCAGGTTCCTGTGTCACTAAAACCACAGATGCAACAAGAAACTGTAGAAGAAATCAGTGCAGGCCACTAATTTGCTTTATTCTAAACTTTCTGTTTTATTATAAGAGGAAACTGAGGTGGGTGGAGATAGGGAGGCGGTGAACGCACTGACAGTAATGTTTGCCATTTGGGAAGCAAGACGGACTTCCTAAACCAAGGAGACAGATGTTGATGGGGGGTGACTTTACATATGGACCAGGATCTTTGTGTACTGTAAACTGTACAACCACTAAATCTTCTCCAAACCTTGCTTGTCTACTGAATCACTTGCCCACCTGTTGGCCCATACATTGTGGTGGTACAAGTTGTGACTCTTTAAAGCCCTTGTTCAATAAGCCCCTCGCTGAAATTACGTCCGGTGGGATGAATGGAAATGACATTAAAGACCACCCTCGTGTGGCCAGCCGGTACAGCGGTGGTTACTGTGGAATCTCCTTACGAGAACGTAGCTGCAAATTACACCCCAGCCTATGCCATTCCCTCTCGTACTACTGTATAATTTCAACAACAGTGTCTGTTGTCAGGGTAACAGTCGGAGACTGCGTGAGCCACTCTTACCTCGGTTTTGTTTCCTGAATCTGAATCAAAAAGACTAAGGGAGTGCAAAGTCCGAGTGAGTCAGGCTGTTCGGACCTTTGCTGTGTTTTCATTCTCTCCCAATCTGGCTTCTGCAAAGACATTTGTGTGGTCCAAACTGTTTCCAAAATTTACATAAGGTTGCCAGAATATAGAAGTCCTTTCAGGAGCTACACAAACACAACAGGACCAAAGAACATGTCGTGAACATAGATCTTCCCATGAACCTTCATAATAATGAAAGGATATTCATTAATATTTCTTAGCTTTGAATGATTTCTGCTGAAAAAAATGTGGAGGATTGGGGACTCACAAGGAGCTGAGTGTCTTTCCTTGGACGTTACATTTGTGACGCACAGGAGCGCAAGCTGAACGGATGCGGTTTGGTGCGGCCTGCGGGCTGAGTGCCGTGTCTCCCCAGGGCAGCCTGGGCTGTGCGTCAGTAGCACCGGTAGGTGAAATGGTTGGGATTCTTACAGGCATTCGAAGAATGTGGGCGACCTTGTCGCCGTTGCCCTTTGCTGCTCAGGAAGTAGGAACTTGGGAATATTATGCAGGATAGGACCCCAGACTGACAGCTGGACTTGGGAGGGATGGTTCCTGTTGGGGCTTTTGCCATCCCTATAGGCGGGATCAACAGATCCCATCTTATCAATGTGTGAGCAATGATATGAGGCCAATACCCAAAGTGTAAACCTACACTTCCTCAGCGCTTCACGTCACAGCTACACAAGTTCATTCAATCTGGGTGACCCACAAATTCCCACATGGCTTTTGAGATCTGAACCTTTGGCCAATTCAGTACCATCCAACCTGTTATTATTTTTTCACCTTCTACCAAGCGAAAATCAGGTGTGAGGAAGGACCAGGGCAAATGGTCTGCAGAAGAAAGTCAAATTCAAAGCTGGCATCTCCACCCATCGGTCCTCTTTGTCTTTTCGGATTAACCTCCTCAGTCCTCATACGTTGACCAAATTGCTCGCGTAGAATTCTAACTGGCTCGAGCATTAATGTAATAGCTGTCCGCAGAGCAGTGGAAAAACAAAAAACAGACCTAAAAAGTAAGCAAAACACTTCAAAGGGTCGGACTACGGCAAACTTTAATCACAAAAATTTGATCTGTCGGTGTTTGCCAGTAAGGACTGTGGGCTGTTGAAGAAGAGTATTTGAGTAAAAAAGGGTTTCAGTTGATGCTGCCAGTAACACCGGTGGGTAGTGAGATCCCATCTTTGTTTATAACATATTGGCAACCACTAAGCACACTTTCATGGCAAATGAACCAGGCCTGGTACAGCAAGACCCGCAGGCCCCTTCCAAAATAAGCTCGCATTCCGCCGGGGTTTTCATTAAATATGCTGGCGTGAGTTGTGTAGGTCTTCCTTTGGATGGACGGACCCACGGATGTTTGTGGGCGCCATGTTTTTCGGGCAAATCTGGAATGTACAACTCTGTGCCGTTAGTTGCCTGCTATTTCCTCTTGCTCACCATAAGGTAAACAAAGAGGTTTATTTCCCATGAGCCAGAACAGATCCTAAAAATACTTTCGGCAAAACGCTCTGTCCGAACACCTGGGCCCTGAAAAGTGCTCAATTTAAATTAATTATTAAAAGGTAGCGTTTGAGGTCTTTCTATCGTGATCTGGGATTTAAGCCCAAAACATTAGAGTTAATTCATGTTAACCTCAATGTGGAGATGGGTGGCCTCCTTCAGCCGCTGCCATCCCAGATCAAAAATTATGTGTCCTTGGAGATATGCCAAGGCTACACTTAATGTATAGCGCTGTGTATTTATTTATAACTCATCTGAAGGCCCAATTTACCTGAAAAAACTCAAAAGGCCAAGCACAGACCTTGTTTTTAATGGCTCATTAGAATGTAGGTCAGTGTTCTTACAGTTAAGGAAATTAAGTTGTGAAAAAAATCACTTCATGTACCAACTGAAGGAGTGAATGAGTGCCTTACAAACTGGCCCTCTCTCAGGGGATTGGACAGACCCCAAATACAATAAAACCTCCATTAGTGCTACCTCCCATAGTATGGTTTTGTTCTTTTATTTCAGCCCTCTGAGCAATTTACCATATTTTAAAAAAGTTGAAGATACTTTAAAACATTTTCAAAAATGTACATTTGTAATTCGTGAAATGTACTGTTTAATATGTCTATTTGCTACTATTAAAGGCATATTATGTGAATGACAAGTGTTTCATTATGCGTCTTTTTTCCTTTCCCTTTTGATTTCTTGAGACCCCATCTACATTGCTGACAGTGGGGTTACTGTATGTCTGAACAATAATCTACTGAAGACCCGCTTTGTTCTTTGACTTTAGGATTTGCATTTTTTAGAACAATGACAACTCTCCCCATTGCATGTCTCCATGGCAACGTGGTCTGCTCCCTCCTTGTCACCCAGAATTGGTTCCATGTTCGCTAAGGCCACACCTCCCACTTCAGCTATTCCACCGGATTTCAGTCTATCTGAGACCTACATCCCACGCCCTTGACTGTATTCCCCCGGTGCTGAGAAACCACAACTACAGCGGGGACTGCTGGGATGTCGCTTAGCCTCTCCCTCATCTCTGCTCCCTCACAGCAAGGATCTGCTTGCTGGAACCTCTGTGCCTGGGACATGCGAGCAGATCAGACTGCTGTGTTACTGTAGATTCTCCCTGTTCGACTGAAAAACTTCCAAAGTTACTCAACTAACCATTTGCTTTATTCTATAGCAAGTAAAATTATTATCATGTTCTAAATCTCTATATTTTTGGTCACTTGATTTTGTTGTTTGAAGTTTTCACCGTGCTTTACCTTTGTAACTAAATTGGATAAGTGACCATACTGGGAACCTTTTTTATTAGCAAAGTCCAAAATGTGTATGCGTCACAGATATGGAGTCGTCACAAATTTATAAAGAGTTATTTTTTTACCGCGTGTCACAATCTAGAAACATCACAATCCCAGTGTTTCCTGCCGTCGTCTAAATGAGACTTCACTCAGGAGACCTTGGAAACTCAAACACACCCCCCCATCCTCCACCTAGGGGAGACTATGGGACATCCCATCCCCATGTCTTACATAAGTGCCTCCCTGTCCTCAGTGGCAGCTCTGGATTGTTTGTCTGCTGCTGGACGAGTGGTGTGGAATGAGGAAAGAGGAAAAGGATCGTGTCCCTGTGGCTTGGCCAGACGCTGCCCTTCCCTTCCTAACCCCCAAACACCCAACAACCGCATGGCCCTATCTGTCTGTGGGGGTCTGGATCCTGCGACCACTCATGACGGACAATAGTCTCGATTCAGAAGACTCAGCACAGGGTTTCTGTCCCAAACAGGATCAGGAAGTCTAATCTACAGCCCCCCACCACTGACAGGGGTCTGTCTGAGGTTGAAACATTAACAAGCTTCCCTTCGAAGACAGTCATGTCTAGTCATCTCGGAAATATGCACAAAAATATTTTACAACTTATATAATTTATTATTTTCCATTCCTTAAAGTCTACTCTGTCATTTTTAGTAACTACTTGTTCTTGTGAGGGTCGCACTGGACTGGAGCCTATCCCAGAATGTCTGGGACTGACCACGGACAGGATGGCAGTTCATCACAGTGCCCCCCCCACAAGCTGTTTCTGTATGACTTCATCATCAGAAGCGCTCCAACACAGTGAACTACAACACCATTCACAAAGCATTATTTCATTACATGCTCGAAATTTATTTATGCATGCTTGAAATAACCAGAATTAAACTGAACTGAACCCGGTAATTCTGGGAGATATCATGAAACTGATCAGCTATTTGAAATGACATCAAGTGCACTGAAGTGATGCTTTCATGTGCAAACTGACCGTCTTCAGCAAAAGGTGTGAGACCGTTTCATGCACTGGTTTGCTTTGTCCGACAGCGACCTCTGCTGGAAGCCCGCTGAACTGTACGAATTCGAGATCGTCGATGACGTCAATTCACGTCTAACTACAATTAATTGCAATTAATTATCTAAAAGTGTAATTAAGCTACAACTATTTGTTTCAGAGTCGGTTGTAGTGTAGAAAATAAATATGAAAATTCCACAAATGTATTGGAATTTTACTACAGTGGTGGGAGAAGGTAACTATAAAATGGAATATTGTATTTTTTGCAACTTAAAAGGTAAAGATCGCAGTCTGACTACCAGCAGGGTTCACTACTTGCTGTTTGTGTGAAACAGAAGCACTGCATTTTAAAAACCCTTTGGAATGTAGATGCGGTGAAAACTGAAGGTCCACCTCTGCTGAACTCAGCCATGTGGTTTTTGCAAGGCGATGGACCTGTTTGTTTTTTCATTAGTCTGCAATATTCTCAGGTACATGAGAGGTAACAAGGAGAAGAGGAAACTGAAGATGAGATGCAACCCAGAGGAAGACAGGAGATATTAGTAACCTCAGAGGAACCCTTAATAGGGCTTTCGTTTGGCTTCAACTTGTAATAAATAAGCTAAACAAAAATGTGCGTTTTGGACTTTAATGCGCTGGCCTTGCCTTATCATCTTCCTTTGAAGTTACTTACTATTCTTTCACTTTTATTTATCAAAAATCTGCTTGTAAACTTGAAAAAACCCTGGATTCAACTTTTATTTCAGTAATATTTTTAAATAACACTGTGAACGTATTAATATTGTTTTAAGCAGAAATCTGAACGGGCTGGTCCAGGACTTATGTGCTTTGAGAAGAGTGATGACTAATGTTCAGGTCACCACCAAGGTGTGGCTGAGTCATTGCAATTCCTCACCGTGAAAGCTTCAAGGATGCAGGAGCAAACCACAAAAGCAGAACACTGCACACAAGAGACCAGGTGCAGACAAAAGAAATGCACCTTTTCACTCGCGTTTTAAACACAAAAGGTTCCTGCTAGGAAACCAAAAATGTGTGGAATAAGTCCTGTGTAAATGTCATCGTTTTATCTCCAGATTTCCAGTGGCTGAACAGATTCACTGTAACCGGACGATTTCACTCTGATCAGAAACTCATAAACTGGGGTAGATTTGACATTAAAAGGATAAAAAT
This sequence comes from Heterotis niloticus, assembly GCA_018136845.1. NCBI lineage: Eukaryota > Metazoa > Chordata > Actinopteri > Osteoglossiformes > Osteoglossidae > Heterotis > Heterotis niloticus. The sequence goes on from CM030895.1 coordinate 14,022,793, forward strand.
CTTTATGCCACACGAGTTCTGCCTATAAGCTATTCACATTTACATTTATTCATTTAACAGGCACTTCTCTCCAAAGTGAACAGAAGTGCAGATTATTATCATTATTTCAAAGAGTTCAAATAAAGTACAGTACAACATTTCAGCTACAGTAGTAGCAAATGACACAGCAAAATCCCACTTCTGCTTCACAGGTTCCAGCCTTCTGTCTTGTATCACAATCAAGTTTAGCCTGCGGGTGAACCCCACCCCACTTGCGCTGAGTGTCACCTGAGACAACAAAGTGCCTGAAAAGGAAACCTACCTTTTCTCTGCTTTTTTCTCATTCAGGTCCCCGATCCCTTTGTTCACACCCTGCATAAAACATGTAGATTGTAGATACCTCTTTCCCTCTGGTTAGTGCATTTCTACTGTTCTCACTGTAATCTTGGGTAAGTCTGAATAAATGGGCCACCAGAGTCCAGGCCTTGGAGAGAGATGTTCCTTGCGGTACCAGGGAACCCAAATCGGCAACAGAAGCATTACATAAAAGCAGCTTGAGCCTCATGGACAACCTGGTGAGCTAAGTGTTCATTTCCACGTGTTTTCTTTAGATCCTCGTGTTGTCTGAATGGCGAGCTTCCCTTAAACTACTTCTCACCACACTTTGGCCAAAGGAGGCCTGTCGGAGGCCCATTGAACAACGTAGGATAAAGTCCAAGCTTAAAGAACAGGTGGCATCTACAGTTTTAAACCCATTACATTTAGAATCTTAATACTGTGAGCCTTGGTAATGTTTGAAAAAAACAGAAATTTTTAAATGCAAAAATGTTTACACACTTCAACACAGCTAATGAAAGCAATGCAAGGAGGTTGTATATTTTGTCCTTCATTTATGGTACAAACACAGCTGGAACTCAGGCTGTCTGTAACTCAGTTTGATCCCAAATTCAACTGCTATGTCACGAACAATAATGAAGAATACAGATGGGGCTGCATGCTGGTGCAGCAGGTAACGGTGCCGCATCAGCATCTGGGTGTGGGTTTCGTTCCATTTAAATTGGCTGAAAATAAAAATCTATCTTCACAAATTGCTATTTAAAGTCAAATGATTTATCCCGTAAACATGAGCAACGTTTGTCATCCTATTGTTCACTAGCATTCGGGAAGGTCAGACATGAGCGGTAAACACTACGGAACCATGTTGAATTAATCCGGTCGCACATGTTCTGCTCTCTTTGGCGCTCTTTACTGCACGCTAATAACTAAATGCAGAGATGCAGGGAACCTTCGCTCCTCAAGAAACCAATTTCCGAAAACGGACAAAGTGAACATTTGCAAAGCGAGTGTCTAACAATAAGTCAGCCCATGCAATGAAGCATTTTCAGCTTCAGCAGTGATGTCATCAGCAGATACATTAGTGCGGGATCTGTGCTTCGTGACGGTGGCAGCGCCACTGCGTGCAAATGTTAAAGAAATGCAAGGTATGGCTTTGTCAGCACAGTAACCAGATCAAGGTGCTCTACTAAAGCATTTCCTGTTATAAACAGCATCTGTGGAAAAAACCAATGCAGCAGAACTCTGGAGTCAATTAAACCCTCATGTTGTGCTCTGTTCGAAGAAGGTAACATCTTTCAATTTATATTTTGTGTGGCTTTCATATTTAAAAATGTAAATACTGGCTATAAATCCTCCTTTTTTGTTACAAAGTACATGCAAAAAAAAAAAAAAACATTTTATATCTCCGTTTCTCCTGCTACCATCTGCAGTAATGCAGTAAAAAAGGTAAACAAGCAGACAGACTTGCACAGTGCATTTTTATTCAGTAACATAATTCCTTTGGTCAGAAATAAACACATTTATCACAGCTTTCCAGTTAGCTGTGAGTCCTTTGATCTCTCACTGGAAGAGAACTGCTGCTTGGCTTTGCTGGGCACACAGAAGGTTCGGGTGGCACGAGCAGGTGAAGGTGTAAGGATATGAGAAGTGCAGTTACAGTTTCTACACCGACCAACACTGCATCGAGATTAAATAACACCGTAGCTTCATAAGGTTTACAGTTGCATCAGCTTTCATCCGTTAAACTATAAATACTGTTAAATATTGTAAAAAATATTTAAAATCCAGCTATATAGTGTTTTTGGTGGCACTCAGAGACCTATGTGTGGCCTTAATGCTCAATACTGTAAAAAAGCAGCCCATGCAAGCTCTCTGCGCTAAAAACAGGCTTCCCTCATGCATTGAGGACAATTTTTCCCTCAAAACCTGCTCACAGAAAGAATTCCCCCAAAAGGAACTGTTTTGTTAGAATAAATTTTAATGACATAAACATGTTTCTGAGCTGCAAGAAGTTCACACAATTTTTTCTACCATAAATGGAAAATTCCATACTTTGAAACTCTGAGAAATTCAAATTAAAAACAAAGTCCTGAATATCAGAACTGCTCTGGACACCTTTAAATCCAGGCAGAAGACCCAGACCGCTTATACGTTACTCATTAGTTTGCTTTTCCCTTTCAGCATCATGATTTATCTGTATTTTTTCTTTTTACTTTGTTTTATTCTGTTGTTCTTGGTCAGCACACTGATGCAGCAGTCCAGCTCAGATGGTACAGAATGTGCATGCTGTCTCTGTTTGTATGGCTTTCCTCTGGGGCTCTGGTTTCCTCTCACAGTCAAGACAACTGGTGACTCTAAAATGGCCTCAGTGTGTGTACAGCATGTGTGAATGAATGTATGTGTGTATGTTTGCCCTGCGTACCAGGGTCTACCTGTCTGCCCTACGAATGCTCTGAGGTGCAACAAAAGACAACGGGTTGTCTCGTTCATTTTTATACTCCTGTGTTATTTTTTTGCTTCGTTTCATTCTCTTGTTTCAGAATTATAACCAACATAGTTTACCATAAAGCTTTGAAAAACAAAGCTAACAAATGAATAGAAAATCAAATACACGGCTGTTCACAATGATGCTGCCTTTCAAAAAACTATACACTTTTATCACTAAGTTTTACTAAGGCTTTCTTTTGAATTTTCAACATTTGCCACTTTTTCTTTAACACTTTTGGCTGTTACGGTTCATAATTACAGGCGATGGAGTCACGAGGCGCCTGAGATGCTCACCAGCCGGCACACGGCTGTCTGTGCAGGAGAAGCCGCGTCCCCCGCATTCTGGGGGAATTCTTCTCACCTCGTGTGGTGCTTAGCATCACCAAGGTGTGCATTTTGAAATGAATATTCTGATCTCATAAGACATTTCTCATGGCCTTCCAGCTGGTTACGCAGCTATTCAGGTCCCTTTGTTTACGCTAAATTTTTATAAATGGAGCCTTCATTACGTGGAAAACCTGTACTAAAGAGTCATGACTTTGCACAGCGAAGTCTATCAATTTGTACCTTGGACAGAGCCACACACTACAAAAGCGAGCTGTGTCCACATACATTTTTTGTTTGTAATTTTCACATGTGAAAAGGACGCGAGTGGCTTGGTTTACAGACAGGGACTTGAGTTGAACAGGATGTGAAATTGGGATAAACTTGGATATCCCAAATGTCCTCTGACACCTCATTTTTCACGTTCCAGCATTGGGTTCTAAAGCAGCGAGATGAATCTGCCTGTGAGGCCAAAGCTGTTACCAGTCCTGGGATTTGGGCCTCATTACAGCCATGAGGATGACTGGATGGGGGTCGAGGACAGAGAGATCAGGAGCAGGAAGGGAAGGCCGATGCTCAGCTTTACTGCAGTGCTGCACAGACTGGTTGGACGTCTGGCTTCTGATTTGATTTCTGGGGGGGACACGATGGTGCCTTGGATCTGAATGAGTGTGAAGGGACAAAAGGACAGGAAGACTAAAGCGTCAGTCAAATTCAGGCACATGCGGAAGTGAATATGCATTTCCCGGTATGAGCTTATGACATACACTTTTAAATACATATTATATCTCATGGCCCTGGAAATTCGGGGCATCTGTCTGCTTTGGTTCATGTGATACAAAATTGCAAACGGGTCACAAAATGTGAGCGTGCCACTCACCGGCCACTCGTCCTGACCGCGCTTGGAGCACCGCACATTCATGGGCAGCTGCAGCACCATCTCATTGAAGGCCTTGCCTCTCTTCTTCGACCACTTGAACTTGTCCATAGCCTCCGTGAAGGACAGATTGCTGTACCGCCGGGGGCTCTTGATAATGAATGGCCAGGTACTTGTGAGGAGATGAAAAGAGTAAGTCACACATTTCCGCTTTTACCTACAGGTGCAGCAAGGCAAAGCCTGAGATGGCGTCATGGAAACTTTACAAAACAGGGCTCGCGTTTAATACCATTAAATAATAAAATGTTCACCGCAGTTGCGCTACCTCCTTGGGAAAGCGTGTGCTGGTCTGCAAAGAAAAGCCCGATTAAAACTCCGTGGGGGCTGCTGTTTTTCTCGGACAAAAAAGGTTTTTCTCTCTTTGTTTTCCTTTGCAGGCACTGGGTTTGCAGGGGTAAAAAGAGCTTTGTAACCTAATCTGTTTAGAGCGGCTCAGCCGAACCTATACAAATCCCCTCATTCGTGCCGACGGACACAAAGAGGCTCCTAGGCTCTGCCTGCGGTGAGGGGCCTCCGCTGGCTGGGTGGAATCACAGTGCTGCTTTAACTGTGGCCCTCACATGGTTCTCATTTCCAGACTTCTCATTTCCAGGCATAATTCCCAGGGCCTGTGCTCACCCCTGCAGGCCAACTCTCAGGACGCACCCGCTGCACAGCACCAAGAAAGGACCGCCTCCCAGGCCCTCCGCTTGCTTTCAGCCTCTGCGTTTTTGCTTTTGGGGCGATGGGGATAAACAAGCCCAAAAAACCAGATCAATCTGACTGCGGCGATTCTGGTGACCAGTGGCTTTCTTGTGGCGGTGCTGGATGACAGTCGTCGTGGCTCCACGCACTGTTGAGCATGAGGTCTAAACTCAATTGAGATGTCATTCTGCTGCGACGTATGAATAAACCTATTGTATTGTTGTATTGCTATGTGCACGTATGCTAGCGTATTTTATTAGCGAAGTCACAGTAAATCACAGCTCCCCATTAAAACAAACATTCAAGCAGCAATTCCACTTGCTAAACCCTGCAAAATGTGGGGTGATCATTTCCCTCTTATGATGTCAGTGAAAAGCTCACAGACCTTTTAACAATTTTTAATATATATTTTTCCTTTTTCTGCAGTCTCTTTAAAGTTTGGAACACAAAAGAAAGCGAGTGATGTGAGGCTCGGTAATCGGTAACAAATCCAGCAGAGAAAAAGCCTGTGGTGCCTCAATAAGGCCTGCTGGTATATTCTGTCTTGGAAAGGGGCAAGATTGAAAGCTCATTAAATCTACAGGACTGCCATTGTTCGTTTGTGCTGTAAAGTAATCCTATTAAATAACAACATCATTTTAGACATTTATTAAGAAAGTTTTGCATAATTTGGAATCGGTATGTTTTTACACTGAGGTATTTCAAAGATGCTGGACCCCCTCCTGCAGCAGGACCTTTGATCATGGTACTTACAGTTAAAAGATACACTAATACTCTGCTGTACAAATGGACAAATAATTAGAAAGTTCATTCATTAAAACAATAAGTTTCCTGGCACAAAATATTCGCTCACATAAATGTAGATGTCCTAAGGTCGCTTAGCCTGAATATGAGTATTTTTGCTTTTAGCACTTGGCCAATGGGAGAGACTGAACCTGGACTGTGGATCCATTGTGTCTCCTGCAGGTTTCCAGGTGTTTAAGATCTCCAGCAGGTGTGTCTCTCCCATTTTATTTACTGTTCAGCTACCCTGTACTGAAATTTACAAACAATGATTGCCCCAAACAACAATTCACAGTATACTTTCATCATTATTTGTATGGCACAATATAGTTCTATATGCACCTTTCATAGAAAATACTAAATATATGAATAGGCTGCAGACAAATAAGAGCATGTGATCCTGGGTGTGGGAAGGGAAACTCGTGTGGATGTTGCCAGGTGTGACCCAGGGTGCAGATCTGCATACTCACGTCACAGGGACCTGGATTTTTTTGACACCTATGAACTTCAGCTGGCCAGTAATTTCAGGAAGGCTCTCACACCTGGCAAGGTTGACTTGAGGGTAGTACAGCAGGTAGGAGAGACACATCTCATCTCTTGTACTCAAGCCACCCTGGGAAGAGACATCCAAAATGTAAAACCATAAATTACACCAGGGCAAGTTAGCAAAGCAACATAACTACAGGAATATGTACAAAATCTGAAAGTGCTGAAAATGGGTGTTGTTCTAAAATAAGAATAATAACAATTTATATATATATATGGCTTTGTATTGTTTTCCTGCTCAGCTGACACTTTTATTTTACTGGAGACACAGATCAGGACCCCTCCTGCAAACTTAGCAAACAAGTGCCTCCACAAGTCTTGGTATCTTTAATGTATCTTTATTACTTTGATGATGATTTTAAACCAAATATACAGATATTTTAGTAGACATGGGGTTAAGCAGCAAAGGTGTAGTCTCATTTATCAACTTCAGCAGTATGGTTAAATTTGGTTAATGTGGCCAATGTTTTTTTTAGCCACTAGGACACCACTTTTTCTTTTTGGTTGAAAAAACAAATCATGACAGTTAAATAAAAAATTCCAGTAATGCCTTTATATGCACTTTTTATTTGTAGATGCACTGCTTCAGTTGTTGTTCAAGCAGGTTAACCTGGCATCCCTTCCACCAACACTGTCAACTAACTGTGCATCTAATTCCAATTTATTGCAGAGCTAAATGAAAGGCACATTGACACAATAACACAAGGCCCTCAAGCTCTTTACACTGACGCGGAGGAGTTTTGAAGCACGCAAACAGTTGTGAGCGACATGTTCAAGTTTTACCATTGAGATGAAACGAATGAAAATTAAAATGCGAGATCTAAGCCGCTTTGAAAACATAAGAAATGGAACGACATCAAAAAATGGATTCACTGGCAGTAGCCCTCCCCCCTCGCCCACTACTCTCCCACCTCCAAATAAGCATCCTTTTTAAAAGCCACATCTTATACATAAGCTCAGCTCAATGGTTTCAAAAGGAAGCCGACAAAGAAAAATAAACAGTAAAACAGATGCAGGATGAAACAATAAGTGTACCGATGCCATGGGACAGATTAGGGTACAGCAATGCACACAAAGCGGGGATCGTGACTGGAAGACACGAGTGCACACAGTGTGTTTGTAATAAACGCATCAGTGCAGACATTCCTGAGGAGAAACTGCAGACAGGCATTACCCAAGTCATGTTCTTTCGGTCTCGGGTGTTGTACTTGCACTCGGTGATCAAACTGTCCCCCTGGAGGTGAGGGAAGGGGCAGGAGTTCTGTTTAGCTGCTCGGCGAAAAGTTCGCAAAGGCAACATAAGGTCAGCTTATTTCCAGAAATGTGGCATAAAGCCGGGTAAATGCAAGAAAGCAGAGCGACATTCTTGGTAGTCGGAACACTAGGTGGCCTCCTCCAAACGTGTAATTTTGCTGAAATCCCTGAGCAATTAAATAAGCCCACATCTGTGAAATTTTTCTGTACGTGTAGTGCACGCTTCCCTGTTTCATTTGTTTGCTGACAAACAGGATGTTAGGTGAAGAAGCGATAAACCAGAAAGGATTTTCCATTACATGATTCTATTTTGAGGGAGTCAAATTACCATTATTGCTTATGGTAACAAAAAAAAAAAAAGGAGAATATAATCTCACTGAAAATAAAAAATACCTAAATTATAGTTATTTTTATGTACGACAGTGATAACAATAACAGCATTTTAACCTTTGTGATAAAATTATTAATTCTAGCTTGGCTTTGTACATCATTTCATTCATTCATTCATTATTACTGTATAGTATAAAAAACCAAGGAGGAGCCCAACATGCTGAAGCTGGATGGATCCCTGCGAGTCCATCATGATGTGTTCCTGATAACCTGCAGGTACACGTACAAAACCACCCCAAAATACCATGCATTTATCTAAAAGGCACCTATGAAGCATCCAAACAGTATCCAGGATTAGCTAAGCGATTATGCTATGACTTCATGTAATAGCGTGAAGAAGCATGCTAGTCTAACAAACAATGGAAATCAAAATCAAAACCATAGCAACAGTCACAGATTATAGTGTGCCTGCATCACAAAAACAAAAACGACAGAGAGAAAACAAAACGGAAAATGTGGTGAAGGACTATAGAAATCACATTAAATGTAAAAAAAACAAAAAAACAAGGTAGTGTGGTTAAGTATCCCATACAGTGTGTCCCCTAACAGAAAGTGCATAATTACAAAGATTTTAAATGAAAAATCCACTATTTTTCCTGTACAGTACTTCGCATATATGCAGCTCTTTCAATAGCAGACAATTTGGAATAATTTAGCTAATGTGATTTTCACATGCACCCTGTGATAAACTGGTGTTACATCCATGGTGTAGTTTCATATCCTGGAGCCCAGTGATTTCAGGATGGGCTCTGGACCGCTGTGACCCTGACCAGGCTAAACATAATGAATGAATGAATGAATGAATGAATGAATGAATGAACGAACGAACAATTTTGACCTTTATACATTCGCACCCTGATGCTTTCTGCACAGATAAATACAGCAGTATACCAACAGGTAACAGCAGCCTCTCCTGTGGAAGGTACTGGAACTCTTGGAAATTGAAGTCAAACTCATTGTCTTGAGCCAGATGTGGCAGTTCCTCCTGGTTCCGAAAGTGTCGGACCCGGATGGCCCGCCCTGCCAGGTGTGAATGCATGAGAACTGCGAACACCTGGATCCCAGTTGGCATCTCCTGGTCCAGGGACTCAGAAAGACAATAGATGGTACCCGATTATTATTTATAGTAGATGAATGCCCTGCGTTGTCGAATACACAATCCTACCCCCTACTACATGTCTCACAAACAGAGGTCATGCATATATAACACAAATACCCTACTTTAAGTGACAAAAAGTTTGGAAGAGTCCCATGTGAGAAGGTAACCGACAGCATACCAATGCAGAGTGTGACAATAACATAGCAGTCAGACTTGGTGGGTCATCCCTAAACTGATCTCTTAAACCAGAGACATTAAAGCTCGGGTACCTCTTGAAGACACTGCTGGGTACAGTGTCCCTCTGAAACATATTCTGGCAGGCCGGGGGGAAGCATGTGGTACAAGCTGACCCAGACCCCCATCTCGATCACACCAGCATCATAGCGCCGCAGTGCTGACGTGTAGTACAGCCGCAGCCCAGAACTGTCCACAACTCCTGTGAAGGGAGAACAAAGTAGAGAAGGTGCATTTTCTCTGGGTAGATGCTTGTGATACCTGTTCACCCACAGGCCTCATAAAAGTAAGACACAAGGCGGTAAGTGGCAGCAAACTCAATCAAAAGAATCATAATCAGATTTATTTGGTCAAATATGCACATGCATACAGGGAATTTGGCTTTGGTTCCCAATAGCTCAGTTTTCCTTAGACAAACACAACGGCGATGTTCAATGTTCTGAATTTCACTAGGCATCCAAGGGCCAATGTGAGCGGTAAATGCTCCCAATGTGATAAAAAGGGCACTAAAAATAAAAGAAAACAGATTCATTGTATATGCTCAAAGTGCGCTTAGTACATCTAAAATTGTTACTATTATTATTATTATTATTATTATTACTAAGTATATCTGTCTGCTGTATAAAAACTGTAAGAACTATATGAGATACCTTGCTGCAAAGCTGGATTGTCATAGTGCACCTCCATCAGGACATAAACGGCATCTTGGGATGTGCCTATGGACAAGCCGGCATGCGGGGGGTAGGTGAAGCCCTTCACAAAAAAAAAAAAAACAGGTAGAGCCTTCAGCATCTTAGAGAAGGAATAACAGAACAACGCAAAAGCAGCCTAGAGTCCTAGAAGCTGGTGAACTGCGTAGTTTATATATTCACGTATTTCCTTTACAATCCTGGTTTTATATAGAATATGGAATGACTTCCTAGTTATGTTTACAGCATACAAGAGCCGCTTAGATAAAACTTCACAGCAATTCTGAATGTCTGCGGTTGTCATGTGGCATTACAGACCCCCACGACCTGCAGAAACTGAAAGAAAGTGGAGGTGAACGTGTGCAGACCTCTCCTCCGATTGCCCAGGCAAACAGAACAGTCTCACAGGTCAGAAAGGAGTCCGGCATATTTGGATGGTAGCATTCGTGGCCCAAGTTAACATCCGTCTCATTTAAACTGCTGTCGCACTGATACAACAAAATGTGGTGAACCAGATTTTCGTGGCCTCTTTCAATCAAGGGCTCGATCTGAAACAGAGGAGAAATGTGGTTATAAATACTTCTAGGGACTCGGACGTCAGTACATATCCGTAAATTAACTAACGGTGGCAGGAAACAGGATGTGAGGACAAGTTTTTCTGTTGGCAGCTCTGTGACAGATATAAGCAAGACCTGTTTTCCTTTCAAAGGAGGCTTCTGGGTCCAACGGAAATCCTAATGGAAGGAGATTGTTTCCCAGTGGGTGAACAGTGACATCGAGCCACGCAGCAACTTTCATGATCAGCAGGACACAAGACCTGAGCATGGCCTGGTGGTCATTGCATAAATACTGAAACATTCCTCCTTCTTATTATTTATTTATTCAGGCTGATCCCTTCCACATTTTATTTGATGCTTGAAGTTGCACAAAAGGTCTTAAGAAGATGTTTTTTTTACTTGTAGCGACACAGGGTTTGTGTAACTGAGCATCTTGGAAATGTATTTTTTCAAGGGAATATTGTGAAATAATCTGCCTTTGCTTTTCTGTTTAGAAACTTACAAACATGGCTAATAAATACTAGAACTCACCAGATGCTTAGCTATCTTTATCATTACTCTCTGTTCGCTTCACACTGGTCTTTGAAACATGGAGACATCTATCAGCAATAAAGGTCTTGTCATTTGTCAAGAAGTTACTTGTTAGACTGTGTTACTCTCATTGGCATTCAGCTGCTTACAATGATTTACTAATTTATACAGTAATTTATGTATATATACAGTATATGTAATTTTTACTGCATTAATCTGAGGCAAATCCCTTGCTGTGAGGAACTAAAATATACATAGGGATTCAAAACATTCACCTGAGTTCAAGGCTGCAGCTGTAACCACTGCACCCCCCTGCTGCCCAAAAGCCCTTCCAGCTCTCAGAATGCGAACATACACTACATAGCCATAAGTATGCGAACACATGAGCGTCACCTCCATATGTGCTTGTTGAACCTCCCATTCCAAACCCATGGGTACCAAGATGGAGCTGTTCTCCTCTTTGCTGCTATAACAGCCCCCACTCTTCTGGGAATGCTTTCGACCACATTTTGGGAATTTGTGCCCATTCAGCCACAAGAGCATCAGTGAGGTCAGGCACAGATGTTGGCATTCCAGTTCATCCCTAAGGTGTTTGGTGGGTTTGAGGTTATTAACCATGAGGTTATGGAGCTCGCTTTGTGCACAGGTAGAGGAGGCACAGTCATGCTGGAGCAGGAAAGGAGCTTCTTCCCCAAGCTGTAGCCACAAAGCTGGAAGCACACAATTGTTTAGAATGTGTTTGCATGCTGCGTGGGTGTGACTGAAACAGCTCAGCTCAGTCATTAGAAGGTCCGCATACTTTTGGCCATTTAATGTACACCAATATGCAGGACTGTGCCTATGAATCTGGTCTAGGTTTCTATAGACTGGATCTATAATGGTTCTTAACCTGGCATCCCGGGAGCCATTGAGAGTCCATGGATGGGCTTCAGAGGGTTGGTAAAAGGCAGGTTTGGCTTGAAAATATTACTAAACAAAACAAATGTTACAAATAAACAAGAAATTACTATGCTTTTCTGTGATAGTTTCAGGGCACCACTTTTTCTCCAAATGATTTTATGCACATTTTTCTAGAAGGGATCATGAACTTTCTTCATATTCATATTCCATGGCCTAGAAAAGGTTTAGATCCTCTGACCTCGGGGGACAAAGAACCAACACACTCATGGCCGGCGATTTGTGGACCTCCGTAGTTACATCACCAGAGTTCAGGACATCAATGCATTCTTTGTGCTGTACATATCTAGTTCATCCAGTACGATGGAAACCGAATCAGGAACAACCGTTTGGATCTGGTGCTCCGCTCCTCAGCTAAACTTCTTGTAGAAACTTGGCCAACAGTACCGTGGTTAGCGAGAGATCCAAATTTGGGGGATTTAGCAGATTTATTAGATAAACTGTTGACTCTTACACACAGCAGATGTCTCGTGCTTGTGCATCTGGATGGAAAGGCTAATGGAACATCTCCATTTATAAAAACATTTGGAACATCACATTATCTCAGGTCTTATTTCAGTATGACTGACAAAGCGCCTGACTTCATATGCAAAAACCAAATTTGCTTATTTTGCACAGTGTAAACTGGGCAATTCTACGTTTCAAACAAAGTATTAACAGATTATGATGAATAACAGATTAATTATTTATTGCTGCCATTGCGATGCCAAAAAATATGGAACTAAAGGAAGAGCGTTTTTCCGCTGCCCCTTACATCAACACTCAAAAGGAGAGGTCAGAGTTGGCCGCAATGGCGTCAACACTTCCTTCCTCTACAATCTTATTAGCATCTGTGGACAAAGAAGACAGAGTGCAGCGTGCTTCAGACAGCCAAGCCAAATGTCCATCTCTGTGAAGTGTTCATGAGGGCCGGCTGAGGAACAGATGAAGCCATGCTTATATCTCTTTTGGCGTCAGTTCAGTGAATTCCTAAACTGGGAAGCCTACACTCCAGTGCGGGGCATTGCAAGGTCAAAGGCGGAGTTGCCATGGCAACACAGACTGTGGTTTTTCCGGTCCTAATCAGAGCACTTTCAACTAAATATGCTGGCCTTTTTGGAAGAAAAAAATACAATTTTAGTCAAGTGTACGAACCCTCTGCATGTATTTTCATAAAAAATATAAAATATTACCGTAACCTTTGCTAGACATTAAAAATTGAGGAACGGACAGATTACAGGGTAATAATAAAAAGTGGGGATAATTTTGCAGGTCATCCACATGCTTTATTGCAATATTGTTTTGTAATTCCCAATTAATTGCTTTTAGTGTATTATTTGATACTACACTTTTTAAAAAAAGGTTTCAAATGGTTTGAGATCCTCTCATCTAACTGCTGAACTGGCTGGACCTCCTCCCTCTAATTATGAGCATTTTCAAAGCTTTATGATTTATGAGACTCCATTCAATTGAACTTCATACACATAATTTTAATAATGTGCTTCTATTTAAAAGCAGCAATTTCCTGCACAAAACAAAAGGCAGGTGTGCTGGAGGACACGAGTTGCCCAGACAGGGAGGAAACCCACAGCTGAGCTGTCAGAAGAAAGCCTGAGATCAACCGACACATCGCTTTGGTTTGCCACATCTACAGCAGCAGCAAAAACCATCAATTTTTTAAAGATTCTGTGTGAAAATAATATTTTTTTGAATTATGACAGCGGGTAACCCTGGCAATTCTTGCATTGTTGTATTAGCATACTTAAGCACTTTTGGATTTGCCCATCAATGCCCACAGAAGCCTGAAGCAACTATCCATAAAAGACACTTGTATGTTTTCCACCAACTCCATCACTAACACATGCACATAAACATCTGGCTACTCACTCTGATAATGTGATGCTTTTTCTTCACGTCAGGGATTTTAAACAACTGACACCAGTAGGTTGTGTCTGTGGAAGGCACCAGTACCTGTCTTGATAGAAACACACAGATGGATTAAAATGTACGCACTGAAGTTTAACAACAGACCAAACTGTTTAACTGCAGACGTAAGAGCAGCACAGTTAAAGCAAAGTGTCTTGAAACCATTAAATGGGTGTTTGGAACGACCGCATGAAAACGTTATTTGTAAAATGTGTTTTCCACAAACGGCAGAAAACAGAGACTGATTCACATTCAAAAAAGTACACTTTTCACTATTTCAGTTTTAATTAAGAGTAGCCTCACTTTTGTAAAGATCCAGCATCCGTTTTTCAAAACGTGTACATTTCCTGTAATAGGTGTCAAACGGGCAGGACAAAATCTTATCCTATAATCCTTAGGATTCCTAGTATCTGCTGCTACAGTTTTTCTTCCCACTTACGTCAGTGTTTTGCAAGTCAAAGAACTGGGTCCCCGTGGGGACATTCCTTGCAGTCGTTGGTTCGAGCAGCCGCAGGCTCTTGCGTCCCCTGTTCACTCCGTGGTACTTGGGGCCAGAGGGCCCCACGTCTTCATTGTGGTAAGCCCAGATCACCCGCACTGTGCTCTCCTGCAAGCAGAGGGAACGGGGGTCACGATCATCCTTATTCTGCTCTACCACTCCTTCCAAAAGTATGCGGGGGGCATTGAAACGCTGCTGTATCAACCCGGTCCACCTTCTGTTGGAAATTCTTCCTATAAATCACAGACCTGGAAGTCTGCCAGTTCTCAATGTAGTTCCCAAAGTGATGGAATTAATTCCCTCAGTCCCTCAGAGCTGCTGAGTCCCTCCCAGCATTCTTGACTTTAGAGAAAAACATTTGAGAAACTGTAAATGTAGGCTAAGAACTACAACACCGCTGAGAAACCAACTCAAGCTGTAGGAATGATCAATGTTTTGGCTTAGTTACATTTTATTGTATGCAGAATTCTTGATCAGATAATTAGGGAAATTCTTCTTGAATTACTACTGCTATCGGATTGCCTTAAGCGGACCGTAGCAACCGGGACAAAAACATTTACTGTCAGTTATGTTAAGCTTAACTTTAACTAAAGTTGCAGAAAAAAAACACATTTATTGCAAATGTAGAAAAAGATAGCATTCACTTAGCTTATACTCATACACAGCAACACACTGTATATGATCAATCGCAATAGACCAGTAGAAACAAGTGGTAGATTTTCATTTAAGTTTTGGGCTTTGATGAGTGTTTCCTACATACACACATACTGTGTGTACATACCCTCATAAACACTCTCTCAGGGGGAAGAAACAAATTCAAAATTAGATTGTGGCAGAGAAGAATGTCTATGCTGCCGATTTTAACTGTGGCGTTGCGACGGACTAGGCTTCTTTTGAAAGGGTGGGTATGGAGCACCTCATGCACACACTATCACTTGCACACCACAAAGGTGTCACAGCCCCTTCCCACCCCCCTTCACCCTTGGTGCATGCTGCACATACCGTAATGGCCTTGTCGTTTCTGTCGCAGGTGTGTAGCAGCCTGCTGAACACCAGGAGGGTGTGAGTGCTATTCTCCATGCCGTACTCCAGCCTGTAGTTCTGCTCGGGGTCCCTGTGAACTTTCCTGTTGGCATCTGCATGGTAGTCCTGTCCAAAGCGTACCAGATAGTGACCCAGACACAACAACCAGCATAGAACTGTGGGTAATGCTTTCCACTTGGCCTGCTCACTCAAAGCACTTCCCACAAAATTCCAGACTGTAAAATGGCAAGTCATTCCCTATTTGTCATATAATATGTCTTTGACAAATACATGCAATAAAACAATACAATACACAATTCAATGGGAAGGAAAGGACAATTATGGGATCTAATTTAGTTCATAGTTTATGTTCGTGGGAATGTGCATTGTAAGGCTTACAAAAGACCATACTACCCTCAGGCTGAAATCTTAAACCCAAAGTGACCATTCTACCTGCTTGAACGACTGGATATGGCAAACAAAGAAATTTGGGGAAATATACGGTAGGGCCTGAATCAAGGCTACTGGAATCAAACCAGGAAACATAAGGGGAGCTGAATGAGCAGTTTTCAGATCCCAAATCTGTGCCCTTAACCACCATGCTCCCCCCGTCTCTAAAGAGAGTAAAATTGCAGGGTGCCACATTAGCTCAGCCGACTGGAGCCTTGTCTCTATGAATCCATATCTGTCCTTAGCTGGTGTTATTCAGTCAGCTCTTACATGGTAAACCCGGGGTGACCCGGTATCTGTTTCCCTACTGAACAAGACATAACCGTCTGATGATAGAGGAAGCGCTGCAAAGTTGAAATTGAATGACTGCAATCATGTCATTTTCAAAGTAGAGGGAGGTAAGTAAGTATCTGTCTGTCTGTCCTTCAAGCTTTGTCTTTGACTATAGAAAGAAAGCCCTTGAAATGGTGAAGACATGCAAAATGAACTGAATCTGAGGCTAAATTCAAGCTGCGAGGCCCTAATGCTACCTACTGCACCACTGTGTGGCTTCATCCTTCCTATACAGTAGACTGGCATTTATTTATTAAGCGGACACTTTTGCCAAATTACAGGTGCATTAATTATTTACCATTTTATATAGATTGGAAATTCTTACTGGAGAGATTTAGGGTTAGTACCTTGCTGAAGGGTGCCAGAGCAGAAGGTAGGGAAGTGAACCTGGGCCTCGACTGCACCTCCGGCACAGTTGGTGTGGAAAGTGTCCCCTTTATCAAATTAACTATAAGGATCTTAAAAGCATCAGCTGAGTAGTGGCTGCAGTTGTAACTTCTGTAATGCTTTACAGTAAATATTACCCAAAGGAACAAAGGAAGTAGTAAAATATTTTAACTGAGAGCCGCAGTGAATCCTGTCAGCAGGAACTCACCTGATAATGCAGTCTGTGCAACTGTTTAGCAACAACTACTGCAATTACAGGTTCCAGTTTGC
Organism: Heterotis niloticus; assembly: GCA_018136845.1. Lineage (NCBI taxonomy): Eukaryota > Metazoa > Chordata > Actinopteri > Osteoglossiformes > Osteoglossidae > Heterotis > Heterotis niloticus. The sequence goes on from CM030895.1 coordinate 14,039,447, forward strand.
AGGTTCACCTTCCTAATGCTGCCCTGCTGCCAATGATGGAACAAATTCCGGGGTTAATCTTCAGTCATCCACCATGGACAGATATCCTATATGGCCAAAAGCGTGTGGACCCCCCTTCTAATTACTGAGCTGAGCTGTTTCAGCTGCATCCAGACAGCATACAAACACATTCTAGACAACTGTGTGATTCCAGCTTTGTGGCCACAGTTTGATGAAGCTCCTTTCCTGCTCCAGCATGACTATTCTCCCCACACCCCCAGAACACAAAGCAAGCTTCATAAACACGTGTTTCATGCAGGCTGGTGCGGAAGAACTTGAGTGGCTGCAAAGAACCCTGACCTCAACCCCACTAAACGACTTTGGGATGAACTGGAACGTCAACTGCGAGCCAGGCCTTCTCACCCAAGCTCACTGATGCTCTTGTGGCCGATTGGGCACAAATTCCCAATCTGGTGGAAAGCCTTCCCAGAAGATGGAGGCTTTTATAGGAGCAAGGGGGGGGGGGGGGACGACTCCATATTAATGCCCATTTCTTTAGAATGGGATGTTCAAGAAGCACATATGGGTAAGATGCTCATGTGTCCACATACTTATGGCCACTGAGTGTATAACCAGATTGTAGATGAACCTGCACATGCATAAGACATCTATACAAACTTAACTCTACAATGCAAAGATTTGACTGAATGGTTGCTGGGCTTGAACTCCCTGAAGATTCCTACACCAGCTTTCACAGACCTGACCAGGAGATAGACCTGATCACTCTGAAGATATCTGCACTCTCACTAAGTCCACCATGGATGGACACATCTCACAAGGCCCCCAGCGCTGGTCCTTCTCATTCCGAAACAGCTGCATTAATATGATGAGGGCAGCAGGACACTCGTGAGTCTTGGCAGAAGAGTGTTTTAGGCTTTTAAAAGGAATCCCAGTGGAATACAAAACCCAACGGGCAATTTAAACATAGTAGATTATTTTTCGATCATTATTTATAACCTCCTTTATAATTTTTTTTAAATTAATCCTCATAATTTATTAATAAGGATTCTAAATTTCCAGGGAAGTCAGGAGGTGAGAGAAGGAGCCGTTAACGCCGATCAGGTGGCAATAAAGAAAGCGCGTTATTGCTCAGGAACGCGAACCTGCGGATGCTCGCCAAGGCGGAGGTGCGCCTACCTGCATGTAGGGCTGTCCGCGGTCCACGCCGCCGATCACCAGGTCGGACAGGGCCATGGCCGCCGTGGAGGAGAAGCCCAGGCCGACGTAGCCGCGCGTTTCCACCGCCACCTCGAAGGTGATCGCCGTGTCGTTCCATCGCCACCTGACGCGGTATTTGCCCTCCGCGTCCAGAGTGGCCGTGTGCTGGAACGCGTGGAGGGTCGCGCAGAACCCCAGCGTGGACGCGAAGGCGAGCAGGGCGCGGGCGCGCTCCCGTCCGGACATCTCGGACACTTTTTTGCACGCGTCGGATCAACCGCCTCCGAGTCAGGGTGCGGGATTGGGATTTAAAAAAAAAAAAAAAAAAAAAGTTGCGCTGAAGTCGCTGGGAGCGGACGGTGCACGCGCGCACGCTCCCGCCCTCCCCTCGCTCTCGCGCCCACGTATCCCACCCCCGCGCGCGCTCGAGCTCCCTTTGATGCGCGCGACGTCTTCTCCACATGTCGCCGCAGCTGGCGCGCGCTCAGAGGCGTCGATCGATCCGCGTCTCTTCTCGAAGTTTCTCTCCTTCTGCGTGTCTGTCTGGCGCCTCAAGTCATCGCTCGAGGTCTGTGAGGTGGGGTTCTGCAGCTGCGGACCCTCCGACTGTCAGTGTTGGCCACAGGGTCTCTGCCTCCTAAATGAGATGTACTTTTCTCCTGCAGACATCTGGCAGTTCTTTCCCTTTCATTTTTTCAAACGTGCTGGGAGGGGAAGATTGGTGTGACGGCTAAATAGCTTCGCACTTGTGCTGTGCTTGTGTGGTTTGGCTCAGATGCTTCTCTTGCTTCTCTTTTGGAGGCCTTCGGTGACGGTGAGTCGCGCTGTGAGTCGGCTCGGACGCGGGTTTGACTCCAGCTCGGCGTGTGGGTGTCACGGTACAGTACAGTGTCGGGATGGCGCGGCCACGTCCAGACGCCTACCTGATCGCTCCAGGAAGACTGTGCGTTTTTTCCTTAATTTTTTACGCTTTTGAGTGTCGTAGCCCGAGCTGCACTGATGCCGGGTTGAGTTCCAGGACTAATAGAGACAGATGTGCTGTATTTGTTGTGACAACAGCCAAGGTCGGATCAACAACAACTCTTTTATCCTCCACATCCTTTATTAACTTAAATCAGTAACAATCACCAAAATAAGAAAAAAAAAAAAAACGTTGCATAACCACAAAATCACAGAACCAACATCCCCACAATATAGACACCATGCTACGGCCAACAACAAAACAGTTTCTCTGCCAGTAGAGTCCAGAAGCTCCTAAATCAGTCCACTATGACATTATTAGCCTTATTATTAGCTCATTCGGAGTCTGTGTCTCTGGAAACTCAATATACAAAAAACAACATAACCCTGGCACATAAAATATACATTGCAAACCCAGACATTACAGTACATCAAAATACACTGCCTGTCCAAAAAAAAAACCCCACCACCTGGATTTAACTTAGAGTTATGATGTGGGGTTGCTTCAGTTGCTCAGGTCCAGGTTCAGCAACGTTATGTGCCCAAAAAATACTGAATGACCCCGTTTTTCCATCAATGGGTTTTTTTCTTCATATTCCAAGATGATAATGCCAGGATTCATAGGGCTCAAATTGGAAAAGAGTGCTTCGGGGAGCATGAGACATCATTTTGACCTGGTCAGACCTTAACCCCACTGAAATCTGGGATGTGCGGAGAAGACTTTACGGCGCTCGACTCTCCCGTCATCGATGCGAATCTTAGCGAATATGAATGCAACTCTGGACAGAAATGAATATTTGTGACATTGCAAAGCTCGTGAAGCGATGCCAACAGCCTCAAAAGCTAAAAAGGCGGTCAACCAAATATTAGACTTTTTTTTGGCGGGCAGTGTACATTTCATAGTCACAGTCCATAAACATATAAACAAAAGGTCCCAAAAAACAAGTCATAATTATCATTTAAAACATGACACAAAAACAACCCAAACATAAAAAGCATTATTAGGCCACTGACTTTGCAGTTCACATTAATCATAATTTTTCATTCATTTTTTTCCTCTTCCTTTATTAAAGACTCCAATAAAATAACACATCAACACAGAATTTCCCCCAGATAAAGACGTCCACAGTTCCACAATAAGTTAATATTTGTTAAAATAACGAAGCACATCGCATACACATCCCTTCCAGGGCAACACCCCCACATGAACGTCACACAATTTCCTTCCCCATTTGTTTGTCCACCATTCCTCCCACATCTGACAATCTTTTATTCGCACACAACACAGTGCAGCACAGGCACAAACTTCCTGTCTCCCCACAAGTACAGGGGACATAAAATGCGACATAAGCCAAGTGGAAATTGGGCAACCAAACTTACCCCTGGCAGGAGTGTTCAGTCCTATGTCTATGCTATATACATTCCAGCATTGAACTCAACTTGTTTGTCAATGTATGCTCACTTTACAGATAATTCACAATCCTGAAGTTTTAGTAATACTCAAATTTCTCTGTATATTAGCTGGTAGATTCTATAAAACCTTCAGTTGGGACTAATAAAAATTCAAAGACTTATTTCATTATTTTTATTAACCTCAAACAACATTAATGTTAATCAAAATGATAAAAACAATACCTAAGTAATAATTTTTAAAAGCATAATTTCCCAATCAACTTCAGCAGCTTGACTGATTTACTTAACAATATTGTGGTGGCGGCAGGTGGGCTAGTGACCCTCCATCATGCATTGCTGCTGGATTTGCGTAAACAATTAGCGAGCGTTGTGGGGCATAACCTGGCCAAATGTGACCCTTTGTGTTTTCAACAAGCCTGAGATGATTGGAGCATTAGGGGCACCTCCTCATGTGTTTACAGGTACAAAAACGTCAGATAAAACTATAAAATGTTCAAGTTTTTTGATGTTTTTAACAAGTTTATTAATCTGTAACTTAATGAAAACGGTCTGATTTTAAAAAATGATGCATGCTGGTGTGTGACGCTCACAGTGCCAGTGCTCTAAGACTGGATGAGCAGTCCTGCTCAGTCTGTGAAAGAGTCGACAGGGTCTCCTTTGTCTCCACATCTGCATTGCCCACAGTGTGTGTGTGTGTGTGTGTGTTTGTGTGTGTGTATGCGTGTTACCTTGTTTTGACATATAGATGAGAGAATTGCCCCAGGGAGTTGGTGTAGTTTATCAAAAGCTGCAAAAGAGCCTGGACAAAGGTGTCTGCTAAATACTATGTTTTAGTTTATTTTTACAATGCAGACGGGTGTTTATTGCAGCTCTCTGACAGATTCCTCTTATAAACATGTGCAGTGATTATTATCTCATAAAATCAAACCTGAGGCTCTAAACAAGACACGTGGTATAAACATGATAAAATTAAATTAAATTAAGAATTTTCCCACGCTCACATTCTGTTTTTTTTGTGCTCCTTCTTACCATCTATCAAATTTGCATGCAAACACAGCTCATGGTCACTAAAATTTTAGAAAATAAATAATGAAGGAATGCATTTAAAGCATTAAAATAGGCTGAGCTATTCATATCTTTAAAAATTCATACCTCCAGCATTCATAACACAGGTGAGAAGTGTATTATAATATTCAAATGTCAATTTTATGGCCCCACAGTTTGTGTGTTTTATGCAGCTTTGGTGCTTGTACCAGCAGCAGATAAATAGTTGCAGCATCTTGACTGGTTGTGGAGACCGTTTTTTGCTAAGGCTGATGGTAGAAGAAGGGGTGCTGTGGAATTTTCTGGCATTTCCTGTTTTCAGTTTTCTGAACGGCAGCAGGTCAGTTAGCAAGACTCTTTTAGGCAACTGCCACACATGCCGATACATGTCACAGCTGAAGAAGCCTGAAAGATGTTGCTCACCTCACACACTGCAGGGGTGGAGGTGTCCCGTGTTGGCTTGTGACAGCAGTCTGTGCACAACCTCTGCACAGCCTGGGGTCTTTCCTGCCACCATCAGAACCCCACGAACTCTTAACTTTTTGCTATGGCTTCTCAAATATGACAGCAACCCCTGTCTCAGATTCAATAACAGAGACATTCATCAGAAGACAAGCCAATGTTTTTTTTATTTTTTTATTTCTGCTGTGATATCAGGTGCAAATAATGACATACTTCCATTTTGCAGTGAAGGCAGCTATAAGTTGCAAAAAAGTTTTTTTTATTCCTGACAAATGAAGGACAGGATCTAATACATGTAAAGGAAAAAAGATTGAGCTGAAATGTTTTATTTGGTGCGTTGGGCTGCCACCTAGCGGCGACTGATAAATGCAGCAACCAGGTAAATTCCTGTCTAGCTAATGCCTTGCGCTAAATTAAAAATACGCACAAATACTTGATTGACGTGGATCAAAAAAGTGGAGTTAATAAAAAATAGGAATAGAAAATAAAACTGAATTTATATTTATGTTACGAGGAAAATTCTTTTTTATTTTCGTAGTCAACCCTCGCCATGTATATTTTTTACCCTCAAATTTTACATTATTTTCTTTTCGGTTTCTTTTCAACATACTTATAATACAGTTTACCTTTATTTACTGTTTCTGAATGCCAGGTTCTCCTCTGAGACTTAAACAGGCAGCCTTCCAGTCGCAAGTTCAGCTCCTTCAAGAACACCTGCCAGCCCAGGCTACTCGCAGAATTGCTCGCGTGCCTGGTTTAAATAGCGTGGGCAGTACGGATGGACAACATTTGCACTTTATTGGATGAACTATTTTAAGTGCCTCGTGAATCAGCTCTGATACCTGCTTTCGTCGTAAAACATATCTGGCCTGTATCAAAAGGGCACGTTAGACACCGCTTTATGTTTTTTCATTATTCTTTGTTGTTATTTAAAAAAGGACACAAAATATATACTCACTGCAAATAATTGCTTTTTCACTATTAGTGCTGTTCAATGAAAAGAGGCTGAATAATTGCTTCCAAAAAAAGAAAAAGGTGCTTAACGAAAACACCTGGGTCCCATTTTTATCATGTAACTGTGATACAGAGAAAATAATGGCAGATGAAACAAATTGAATCAGTTAAAAATTCCTTGTTATGAAATCCTGAATACTTAACACTATTGTTTTTTCTCAATTTAAATCTTTATTTAGAGCTGCCGCATATCTTGAAAGAAAATATAGTAAAAATTGGATGAATTACAAATGACTGCAGCTCAGGGGAAAGAAGGGAAGGGAGGGACAGCTTGTGGTCTGAAGTTCAGCAGAAGCTGTCTGGATGGAGAAGTGAAAGGGGAAGGAGTAGAACTGGCAATAAAATATGCATTTATACATGGAGCATAATGACTAAAACAGGAAAAAAAAAACAATCGATATTTGATTTTGTTTTGAGGTTTCAATGCTAGTCTACACAAAATGTAATTCCTCACTGTCAATGTACTATATTTAAGACTACCAGTGTATACCCTGTTTATACTTACTGGAGGCATTATTTGCCCAAATAATTTATCTGATGTGGTGTTACAAATGCAGAAAACACACACTATTCAAAGGATGCGCCAAGGCGTGCAGGGCCAGTCTTAAAGAGGCGGAATAGCCTTCTCTGAATTAAAAAGGATGCACAGCTGTTTGAGCTCCGTGTAGAGAAGTTTTAGGGAAGCGTCAACAAGCATGTTGAATTAGCGAGGACCCTGTGTAACACACCGCCGTGTGAATAAGCTTCACGCGCTTCTGAAACCATGGGTAAAACAACGCATATATTATGGGGTTGATAGAGGAGTTCAGAAACAAAATGCTGTACGTAACATTTTGCAGTTCGGCGTAAAAAGATTCGGATACGACCCCTGGGTCGCTCGCTTGTATGCAAAAATGGGGTGAGGCACAACACAAAGACAGCGACCACTATTCCCAGAGTCTTTGCGGCTTTTTTCTCCGAGGCCATCGACTTAATTTTTGTTGCATTGTGGGAGGCGTTTGCTGGCTTAACAAATCTAATTGTCTTTGCGTGATGTCTGGCAATGACAAATATTTTTAATGTAAAGGGACTAACATCACAGAGACAGGAAAAATAAACCTGAGCGTAACATCGGCGACATCCCCTGCATTCGTTGTGTAACAGAACACACTTTTAAAACTTGAAGTGTTTTTCAAGTCAACAATATCTGTGGAAAAGTAAAAAAGAACCATGTTGATGGCTATTGATATGCTCCAGATTAAAAATATTACCAACGTGTTCACTGTAACTTTGTCCAGAGTAAGAGAAACGGGTTGGAAATGGCCAAGAAATATCTGTCCTGCAATGAACATAACATTATAAACGGACACACAAGTGAAGTAATAACAAAACCTTGGTAAACTGTTGCAGAAAGTTCTCCAAAAGGCCAGTATTGCTCTATTGATGCACTGAGCCCAAAAAGGCATCAAGGTGAGTCGATCATGGGGAGTGCGACCCGCGGCCAGCGAAGGACAAAAGAAGTTGGTCGATTATTGGAGCTGCTTGGAAGTGAGATGGAGATGATGACCTGGGGTTTCGCACACCGTCAGCAGGACCACTCCTGCTGTACACACATACAGAAACAGGCAGAAAGGATTTTGCTGGGATTTTCCAGAGCAGGATGAGTTATAAGATTTCCACAGATCTTCCGTCACATCCATAGGATTTTAAATGATGGCACTGATTTCTTTTTCTTGTGTGTCCTGAATGAGACTGTGTCTGATTTTTCTGATGTTGACTCTTCAAATTGGCCATGGTGTATAACTGTTTATACCTGGGACAACATTTTTGCAGTTACTTGTCTGTTGACCTAATGACTTCTGTTGAACTGGGGGTTGCAGGACAATTTGAGACAGCACAGTGGTGTTAACAATGCCCTATGGGGACACATTTGTTGTTTTACCAAAATGAATGACATACAAAAGTGACAAAATGAGTAAAATATTTGTTTAATGCATCTTGTGATGGACTAGCATCCCATCCATTGTTTGTTTCATAGCCTGGTGCCCAGTGATTCCAGGACAGACTCCAAACCACAATCCTCCTCAGGATTAAATGATAATGGATGGATGGATGGATGGATGGATGGACTTTTTACCGAGCATTCATTTAGAATTTGAAGTGTTAAAGTCAGAAGGTCTCAGCAGCAACTGATCAGGGGGTGTAATGATTATGGTTTTTGTCTTGCAGTCTGAAAGCCCGTTGTTCAAATGTCACACCTGGGAAAAGCTGGAATTTATATGTTTAACAGTGGGGGAGTTGATATACTGTATACAACAGCAGCCAGCTAAAATAAGTGTAATAATTATTGAATATTTTATTAACTAGAGGTGACCATTATGTTTTAAACACACAAACCACTTTCTGTGCTTCAACAGTGCAGATGTGGAAATGACTGAGAGCAAACCCAGCAGGAATCAACATTCAAACTCTTTCTAAAAATCTTTCCACAGTCCTTCTCCGTCCACTCTCCGGAGTCCAGCCTGTCTCCCGGAACTAAGAAAATGTAAAAAAAAACATTTAAAATACATCAGCCCTATGCCAGGAAGCAAGCGTTAGACCCTTTTGTAAATGTCCTCATTTTTAGAAAGACACACTTCACATGCAAAGTGACTGCAAGCACCTTTTCCTTTTCAATGTATGCATTTTGCCAAAATAGACTTAAATCAAATTTTTCGTTAAAAAATAAATAAAAATGTAGCAGGAATACAGCAGAAAAAACACTCTTGTTCATATGAACACCAAACAATTACAAATTAAACAGCAATTACATTAATGCCTTTGCTCTGAAATGGTCCTTGTCAAGGATTTAATATTTTTATATTCAAGTTCGTATTTGTTGTGTTAAGAGCTGCTACCATATTGGAGAGTACTGGTTTAATAAAACTTTTGAATTTAAGTATGCTATATTTAACCCGTGGTCTGGTCAAGAAAAGCTTAAAAATTCAGATTTCATTGGAATGATACCTATAACTTGGTGGCGGTTCTTGAGCTCAAGGGGCCTGAAGCTGTGCTACTTCTGAAGTTGATGTAGTGGTGTTAGTGAAGAGTCATTTTGTAATAACTCATCTCCATCATTGGAGCTACACACATGTAGAGAAGCCATGCAGCAGAACAGTAGCCCTAAAAAGGAAGGCCGGTGACCCTTCCTAAACAAATGATGTACAAGTATTTTTGCGAATCTCTCTTGCGTAAAGACCAACTTTTAGGGAGACTGTGAGCACGTTAGTCCAATGAGGACCCGTATAACAAGCCTTAAAACTCACAATAGGCTTCATGCCTCTGAAACCATGGATAGGAGCAATTGCATATTATATTATGGGATTAATAGAAGAAATTTAAAAACAAAACACAGTTTGTAATAATATTCTGCAGTTCAACATAATGATCAGAGAGCTTCCACCGCGTCAGGGTCGACAAAACTTGTAAAAGATGGCAGCAAACACAATAGAAAAGAGCCACCACAATTCCCAAGGTCTTCGCAGCTTTTCTCTCCGATGCGGTCAATTTAATTTTTGTTTCGTCGCCGGACTTGTTTGTCTGCTTAATCGACTGGATCGACTTTGAGTGATGTCTAGCAACGACAAATATTTTTATGTACAAGATTATTATCAAAACACACGGAAGAATAAAAACAAGCAGAAGGTCAACGATGTCCCATGTGTCACTGCTTGTAACAGTACAAACTTTTGGCTTACAGTGGTGTTTTTCATGCCAACTAACTGTTGTGGAAAAGTAAAAAGAACTACATTAAGGACTACAGAAGTGCACCAAATAAATACTATTATCAGCAAACTTACAGTCACTGTAATCTTTGCTGCATAGAAAAAAGGGTTACAAACTGCTAGATATCGGTCCACTGCAATGAAGGTAACACTGTAGACTGACACACAAGTTAAATAATGAAAAAGCAGTAAAATCATACAGGAAATTCTGCCAAAATTCCAATATACTTCTATTGTTCGCTGAACCCAAAAGGCATCACTTGTTGACTCAGCCAGAAAGGTCCGCCAAGGCCAGCGAGAGGATAGAAGAAGTTGGTTGGCGTGTGTAGCTGCTTGAAATGGGAGATGGAGATGATGACCACCAGGTTTCCGCACACCGTCAACAGCACCACTCCTGCTGCACACACATACAGAAACACACAGAGAGGATTTTGCTGGGATTTTCCAGAGCAAGATGAGTCATAAGGCCTCCACAGATCAGCTTCTGCACCATCCATAGAACTTCAGACACAGCACTGGTTTCTGGTCATCCAGGGGAACTTTGGTCTCATAACTTCTGATTTGAAGTTGGTCCTGGGAGTGAAATATTTATATTAAGCACTTTTTTTTTTTAATCGCCAAGCATTCACTTGTCTTGGAAGCTAATGACTTTTTTGGTGAACAGGGGGTTGCAGGACAACCTGAAACAACACAAAAGTGTTAACAATGCCATATGGGGAAAAGACTGTTGTTTTACCACAGTGAGTGACATACAAATATACAGAAATAATTACAATCCTTTGCATCCTAGAAATTTAAATCGAGTCTAGAAGGCCCTAATATTTCCTTTCTGATTTTCCCTATTGTTGGATGTTGTCCAAACTGGATTGTTTGAGATTTATCCATCTATTTCAGATTCAACCACTTATCCTGAGTACGGTTGCAGTGGTCCAGAGCCTAGAAGCAGTGAGTGCTGTTCTTTGAAACTGGACTGGTTTTGGATATTTAGACAAAACCTAATAAAATACATTTTTATTCAGTCTTCTTCTTATTCTGAAGTCATGATTTCTGACCATAGCCACGACCAAGAAAGACCAGCATTCTTTGGATGTTCTTTTGGAATTGTTTCTCAACTTTCTGAAAAAGCTGTTGTTGTGCTCTTGGAGTAATTTGGGATGCCACCCAGCCCTGGGAAGATTCACTACTGGGTTCTCCATTTGGAGATAATGGCTTTCACTATAGTTCACTGGTGTCCCAGAGCCTTAGAAATGGTTCTAACCATTTCCAGACTGATGCACTTCAACTGCTTTTTTTTTTTTTTTTTTTTTTTTTTTTCTTTTCCCCCCCTCATCTCTTCTGGAATTTGCTTTGATTGTGGCATAGCATTCTTGTAGAAACTTTGTGGTGACTACTTCACTCTCATAGTGAGGTTCAGTATATAGTGAGTTTAGATTCAACAAAGGCTGCTGCAAGCCTGGCTGTATTCAATTAGCTGAATCTGTTGTCAATTAGAATTTGGTCAGGTGTGGTTGATCAAGGCAATTACTTTTCATGTGGATGATATGGGTGTTGGATACCTTTGTTCCTTACTAAAGTAGCCATTTAAAAATGGTGTTGTGTGTTTGTTCAGGTTCCCTTTGTCTAATATTACATTTCATCTAAACATGTGACTACCTGAAAATACTGAATGACCCCGTTTTTCCATCAATGGTTTTTTCTTCATATTCCAAGATGACAATGCCAGGATTCATGGGGCTCAAATTGTGAAAAGTGTTCCGGGGAGCATGAGACATCATTTTGGCCACCAAGTCAGACCTTAACTTACTGAGAATCTCTGGGATGTGCGGAAGACTTTCTTGACTCCGACTCTCCGATCATCGATCGAGATCTTGGCGAATAGATACAACTTGGAGAAAAATGAATGTTGTGACATTGCAAAAGCTCATCGAAACGATGCCACGGCAACTCAAAGCTAAAGGCGGTCCAACCAAATATTAGACTTTTTTTTTGGCCGGGCAGTGTACATTTCATAGTCACAGTCCATAAACATATAAACAAAAGGTCCCAAAAACAATCATAATTATCATTTAAAACATGACACAAAAACAACCCAAACATAAAAAAGCATTATTAGGCCACTGACTTTTGCAGTTCAGTAATCATAATTTTCATTCATTTTTTCTCTTCCTTTATTAAAGACTCCAATAAAATAACACATCAACACAAATTTCCCCCAGATAAAAAGCGTCCTGATTCCACAATAAGTTAATATTTGTTAAAAATAACACGAAGCGCGTCGCATACATCCCACTTCAAACGCTTACCCACTTGAAGCGTCACACAATTTCCTTCCCCATTTGTTTGTCCACCTTCCTCCCACATCTGACAATCTTTTATTAGCACACAACACAGTGCAGCACAGGCACAAACTTCCTGTCTCCCCAAAAGTACAGGGGACATAAAATGCGACATAAGCCAAGTGGGGGGTGGGCAACCAAACACTGGCAGGGTGTACAGTCCCTATGTCCTATGCTATATACATTCCAGCATTCGGAACTCAACTTGTTTGTCAATGTATGCTCACTTTTACAGATAATTCACAATCCCTGAAGTTTAGTAATACTCAAATTTCTCTGTATATTCGCTGGGTAGATTCTATAAAACCTTCAGTTAAGGACTAATAAAAATTCAAAGACTTATTTCATTATTTTTTATTAACCTCAAACAACATTAATGTTAATCAAAATGACTAAAAACAATACCTAAGTAATAATTTTTAAAAAAGCATAATTTCCCAATCAACCTAAGCAGCTTGACTGATTTACTTAGCTTTCTACAATATTGTGAGTGGCGGCAGGTGGAGCTGTAGCCCTCCCCATCCTGCATTGCTGCTGGATTTGCGTAAACAGTGCTTGAACGTTGTGGGGCATAACAGCGGAAATGTTGACCCTTTGTGTTTTCAACAAGCCTGAGATGATTGGAGCATTAGAGGCACCTCTGTATGTTTACAGGTACAAAAACGTCAGATAAAACTATAAAATGTTCAAGTTTTTGATGAACACAACAAGTTTATTAATCTGTAACTTAATGAAAGCGGTCTGATTTTAAAATGATGCATGCTGGTGTGTGACGCTCACAGTGCCAGTGCTCTAAGACTGGATGAGCAGTCCCTGCTCAGTCTGTGAAGAGTCGGCAGGGTCTCCCTTTGTCTCCATCTGCATTGCCCACAGTGTGTGTGTGTGTGTGTGTGTGTTTGTGTGTATTATTGTGTCTTGTTACCTTGTTTTGACATATAGATGAGAGAATTGCCCCAGGGAGTTGGTGTAGTTTATCAAAAGCTGCAAAAGAGCCTGGACAAAGGTGTCTGTAAATACTATGTTTTTAGTTTATTTTTTACAATGCAGGCGGGTGTTTGTGCAACTCTCCTGACAGATTCCTCTTATAAACATGTGCAGTGATTATTATCTCCTGGAAATCCAAACACAGAGGCTCACAAACAAACCGTGGTATAAACATGATAAGATAAATTAAATTAAAATTTTCCCACGCTCACATTCTGTTTTTTGTGCTCCTTCTTACCATCCTATCAAATTGCATGCAAACACACAGCTCATGGTCACTGAAATTTTAGAAAATAAATAATGAAGGAATGCATTTAAAGCATTAAAATAGGCTGAGCTATTCATATCTTTAAAAATTCATACCTCCAGCATTCATAACACAGGTGAGAAGTGTATTATAATATTCAAATGTCAATTTTTATGGCCCACAGTTTGTGTGTTTTATTACCAAAAGCTTTGGTGCTTGTACCAGCAGCAGATAAATGGTTGCAGCATCTTGACTGTGGTTGTGGAACCGTTTGCTGCTAAGGAAGCTGATGGTAGAAAGAGAGTGCTGTGGAATTTTCCTGGCATTTCCTGTTTTTCAGTTTTCTGAACTGGCAGCAGGTCAGTTAGCAGACTCTTTAGGCGAAACTGCCACATGCCATTACATGTCACAGCTGAAAGCCTGAAGATGTTGCTCACCTCACACTGCAGGGGTGGAGGTGTCCCGTGTTGAGCGTGACAGCAGTCCTGTGCACAGCACTCTGCACAGCCTGGGGTCTTTCACGCCATGTCAAGAACCCCCACGAACTCTTAACTTTTTGCTATGGCTTCTCAAATATGACAGCAACCCCCTGTCTCAGATTCAATAACAGAACATTCATCAGAATAAGCCAATGTTTTTATTTTTATTTCTGCTGTGATATCAGGTGCAAATAATGACATACTTCCATTTGCAGTGAAGGCAGCTATAAGTTGCAAAAAAGTTTTTTTTATTCCTGACAAATGAAGGACAGGATCTAATACATGTAAGGAGAGAAAAAAAAAGATTGAGCTGAAATGTTTTATTTATTTGGTGCGTTGGGCTGCCACCTAGCGGCGACTGATAAATGCAACAACCAGGTAAATTCCTGTCTAGCTATTACTTCTTGGCTAAATTAAAATGCACACAAATACTTGATTGAGCGTGGATCAAAAAAAGAAAAATTGAGTTAATAAAATAGAATGAAAATAGAAACTGAATTTATGTTATGTTACGAAAGGGGAAAATTCTTTTTATTTTCTGATCAACCCTCATATACATGTATATTTTTACCCTCAAATTTTACATTATTTTCTTTTCGGTTTCTTTTCAACATACTTATAATACAGTTTACCTTTATTTACTGTTTCTGAATGCCAGGTTCTCCTCTGGGGCTTAAACAGGCAGCCTTCAGTCGCAAGTTCAGCTCCTTCAGAACACCTGCCAGCCCAGGCTACTACATGGGGTGCTGCGTACCTGGTTTCGTAACGTGGGTATTTTTAGGATGGACAACATTTGCACTTTATTGGATGAACTATTTTAAGTGCCTCGTGAATCTGGCTCAGTACATAACAAATGCGTAAAACATATCTGGCCTGTATCAAAAGGGCACGTTAGACACCGCTTTATGTTTTTTCATTATTCTTTGTTGTTATTTAAAAAGGACACAAAATATATACTCACTGCAAATAATTGCTTTTCACTATTAGTGCTGTTTCAATGAAAAGAGCTGAATAATTTAGCGCCAAAAAAAAGAAAAAAAGGTGTAACCCAGAAAACACCTGGGTCCCATTTTATCATCTTAACTGTGATACAGAGAGAAAATAATGGCAGATGAAACAAATTGGATCAGTTAAAGTCCTTGTTATGAAATCATAAAAAGATAGCAACATATTGTTTTTTTCT
Source organism: Heterotis niloticus (assembly GCA_018136845.1). Taxonomy (NCBI): domain Eukaryota; kingdom Metazoa; phylum Chordata; class Actinopteri; order Osteoglossiformes; family Osteoglossidae; genus Heterotis; species Heterotis niloticus. The sequence continues at coordinate 14,054,509 of CM030895.1, forward strand.
CAGATTTTAAATCTTTATTTAGAGCTGCTCGCATATCTTGAAAGAAAATATAGTAAAAAATTGGATGAATTACAGAATGACTGCAGCTCAGGGGAAAGAAGGGAGGGAGGACAGCTTGTGGTCTGAGGGATTCAGCAGAAGCTGTCTGGATGGAAAGAAGTGAAAGGGAAGGAGTGAACTGGCAATAAAATATGCATTTATACTGGAGCATAATGACTAAAACAGGAAAAAAACAATCCGATATTTGATTTTGTTTTGAGGTTTTCAGTAGTCTACACAAAATGTAATTCCTCACTGTCAATGTACTATATTTAAGACACCAGTGTATACCCTGTTTATGGAGTTACTGGAGGCATTATTTGCCAAATAATTTATCTGATGTGGTGTTACAAATACAGAAAACACACTATTCAAAGGATACTGTAGAAACGTGCAGGACGGAGTCTTAAAGGAGCGGAATGGCCTTCTCTGAATTAAAAGATGCACAGCTGTTTGAGCTCCGTGTAGAGGAAGTTTTGAGGCGTCAGCAAGCATGTTGAGTTAGCGAGACCTGTAACACACCTTAAATGTGAGAATAAGCTTCACTTCTGAAACCATGGGTAAAATAGCATATATTATGGGAGTTGATAGGGTTCAGAAACAAATAACATGCGTAACATTTTTGCAGTTAGTAAAAGGTCGGATGTCGACCCCTGGGTCAACAAAGCATGCAAAAGATGGGGTGAGGCACAACACAAAGACAGCGACCACTATTCCCAGAGTCTTTGCGGCTTTTTTCTCCGAGGCCATCGACTTAATTTTTGTTGCATTGTGGGAGGCGTTTGCTGGCTGCTCGTCTAATTGTCTTTCTGCGTGATGTCTGGCAATGACAAATATTTTAATGTAAAAAGGACTAACTTATCACAGAGACAGGAAAAAATAAACCTGAGCGTAACATCAGCACGACATCACACGTGGGTGGCTGTAACAGAAACACACTTTTAAAACTTGAAGTGTTTTTCAAGTCAACAATATCTGTGGAAAAAGTAAGGAGGAGAGCCATGTTGATGGCTATTGATATGCTCCAGATTAAAAATATTACCACCCAGCTTGTGTTCACTGTAACTTTGTCAGAGTAGAGAAACGGGTTGGAAATGGCAAAATATCTGTCCACTGCAATGAACATAACATTATAAACGGACACACAAGTGAAGTAATAACAAAAACCTTGGTAAACTGTGCAGAAAGTTTCTCCAAAAGGCCAGTATTGCTCTATTGATGCACTGAGCCCAAAAGGCATCAAGGTGAGTCCGATCATGAGGTCGTACGGTATGAAAAGGACAAAGAAGTTGAGGTCGGTGTGGAGCTGCTTGAAGTGAGATGGAATGATGATGACCACAAAGAGGTTTCACTTTTACCGTCAGCAGGACCACTCACACTGTACACACATGAGAAACAGGCAGAAAGGATTTTGCTGGGATTTTCCAGAGCAGGATGAGTTACTCCTAGATTTCCACAGATCTTCCGTCACATCCATAGGATTTTTAAACGTGGCACTGATTTCTTTTCTTGTGTCCTGAATGAGACTGTGTCTGATTTTCACAGTGTTGACTCTTAAGGGTGGCCATGGTGTATAACTGTATTTATATACCTGGGACAACATTTTTTTGCAGTTAACTTGTCTGTTGACCCTAATGACTTCTGTTGAACTGGGGGTTGCAGGACAATTTGAGACAGCACAGTGGTGTTAACAATGCCCTATGGGGACATTTGTTGTTTACCAAAATGAATGACATACAAAAAGTGAAGCAAAATAGGTAAAATATTTGTTTAATGCATCTTGTGATGGACTAGCATCCATCCAGTGTTTGTTTCATAGCCTGGTGCCCAGTGATTCTGGGATGGGCTTTGGACCACCACAATCCTCCTCAGGATTAAATGATAATGGATGGATGGATGGATGGATGGATGGACTTTTTACCGAGCATTCATTTAGAATTTGGTTATTTAAATCAGAAGGTCTCAGCAGCAACTGATCCCAGGGGTGTAATGATTATGGTTTTGTCTTGCAGTCTGAAAGCCCGTTGTTCAAATGTCCACACCTGGGGAAAAGCTGGAATTTATATGTTTAACAGTGGGAGTTGACATACTGTATACAACAGCAATAGCTAAAATAAGTGTAATAATTATTGAATATTTTATTAACTAGAGGTGACCATTATGTTTTAAACACACAAACCACTTTCTGTGCTAAGCAGTGCAGATGAAATGACTGAGGCAGGCAAGCAGAATCAGCATTCAAACTCTTTCTAAAATCTTTCCACAGTCCTTCTCCGTCCACTCTCCGGAGTCCAGCCTGTCTCCCGGAACTAAGAAAATGTAAAAAAAAACATTTAAAATACATCAGCCTATGCCCAGGAAGCAAGCGTTAGACCCTTTTTGTAAATGTGTCCTCATTTTTGAAAGACACACTTCATACCAAATTGACTGCAAAAAACTTATTTTCCTTTTCCAATGTATGCATTTTGCCAAAATAGACTTAAATCAAATTTTCGTTAAAAATAAATAAAATGTAGCAGGAATACAGCAGAAAAAACACTCTTGTTCATATGAACACCAAACAATTACAAATTAAACAGCAATTACATTAATGCCTTTGCTCTGAAATGGTCCTTGTCAAGGATTTAATATTTTTATGACTTCAAGTTCATGTTGTTGTGTTAGAGCTGCTACCATATTGGAGAGAATTGCTGGTTTAATAAAACTTTTTGAATTTAAGTATGCTATGTGCAACATTAGTCTGGTCAGAAAAGCTTAAAATTCAGATTTCATTGGAATGATACCTATAACTTGGTGAGCGGTTGCGGAGCTCAAGGGGCCTGAAGCTGTGCTACTTCTGAGACTGATGTAGTGGTGTTAGTGAAGGAGTCATTTTAACAATAACTCATCTCCATCGTGGAGCTACACATGTAGAGAAGCCATGCAGCAGAACAGTAGCCCTAAAGGAAGAGCGGAATGACCCTTCCCTAAACAAAATGATGTACAGTATTTGCAAGATCTCACCGTAAAGACCAACTTTTAGGGGCTTCGCTGGGCTTACGTTAGTCAATAGAGGACCCCGTATAACAAACCTTAAAACTCACAATGAGCTTCATGCACCTCTGAAACCATGGATAGAACAGTGCATATATTATGGGATTAATAGAAGAATTTAAAAACAAAACACAGTTTGTAATATTCTGCAGTTCAACATAAACAGTCAGAGCACAAGCGTCCAGGGTCGACAAAACTTGTAAAAGATGGCAGCAAACACAATAAGAAAAGAGCCACCACAATTCCCAAGGTCTTCGCAGCTTTTCTCTCCGATGCGGTCAATTTAATTTTTGTTTAAAATACGCGGACTTGTTTGTCTCTTATCGACTGGATAAACTGCGTGATGTCTATAGCGACAAATATTTTTTTATGTACAAGATTATTATCAAAACACACGGAAGAATAAAAACAAGCAGAAGGTCAACGATGTCCCATGTGTCACTGCTTGTAACAGTACAAACTTTTTGGCTTGCAGTGGTGTTTTTCATCACCAGCAACTGTTGTGGAAAAAGTAAAAGAACTACGTAAGGACTACAGAAGTGCACCAAATAAATACTATTATCAGCAAACTTACAGTCACTGTAATCTTTGCTGCATAGAAAAAAGGGTTACAAACTGCTAGATATCGGTCCACTGCAATGAAGAAGGTAACACTGTGAACTGACACACAAGTTAAATAGTAAGAAAAACGGTAAATCATACAGGAAATTCTGCCAAAATTCAATATACTTCTATTGTTAGCCTGAACCCAAAAGGCATCCGCGGTGACTCCAACAGAAAGATCCTTAAGGCCGGCGAGAGGATGAAAAGTTGGTTGGCGTGTGTAGCTGCTTGAAATGGGAGATGGAGATGATGACCACCAGGTTTCCGCACACCGTCAACAGCACCACTCCTGCTGCACACACATACAGAAACCTTACACAGAGAGGATTTTGCTGGGATTTTCCAGAGCAAGATGAGTCATAAGGCCTCCACAGATCAGCTTCTGCACCATCCATAGAACTTCAGACACAGCACTGGTTTCTGGTCATCCAGGGGAACTTTGGTCTCACAACTTCTGATTTGAAGTTGGTCCTGGGGTGATATTTATATTAAGCACTTTTTTTTTAATGCGCAAGGCATTCACTTGTCTTGAGCTAATGACTTTTGGTGAACAGGGGGTTGCAGGACAACCTGAAACAACACAAAAGTGTTAACAATGCCATATGGGGAAAAGACTGTTGTTTTTACCACAGTGAGTGACATACAAATATACAGAAATAATTACAATCCTTCATCTAAATTCATCCCGGAAGTCTGAAGGCCCTAATATTTCCCTTTCCTGATTTTCCCTATTGTTGGATATTTGTCAAACTGAATTGTTTGAGATTTATCCATCTATTTCCGTTAACCACTTATCCTGAGTACGGTTGCAGTGGTCCAGAGCCTAGAAGCAGTGGGTGCTGTTCTTTGAAACTGGACTGGTTTTGGATATTTAGACAAAACCTAATAAAATACATTTTTATTCAGTCTTCTTCTTATTCTGAAGTCATGATTTCTGACCATAGCCACAGCCAGAAAGACCAGCATTCTTTGGATGTTCTTTTGGGTGTTGTTTTGCAACTTTCTGAGAAAAAGCTGTTGTTGTTGTGCTCTTGGGTAATTTGGGATGCCACCCAGCCCTGGGAAGATTCACTACTGGTTCTCCATTTTGGAATAATGGCTTTCACTATAGTTCACTGGTGTCCCAGAGCCTTAAAATGGTTCTAACCATTTCCAGACTGATGCACTTCAACTGCTTTTTTTTTTTTTCTCCTCTCTTCTGGAATTTTCTTTGATTATGGCATAGCTTTCTTGTAGAAACTTTGTGGTGACTACTTCACTCTCATAGTATGGTTCAATACATAGTGAGGTTTAGATTCAACAGAGCTGCTGGACTTAAGCCTACCTGTGTTCAATTAGCTGAATCTAAATATCAATTAAATTTGATCAGGTAGTTGATCAAGAGGCAATTACTTTTTTCATGTGGATGACACTAGGTGTTGGATACCTTGTTTCATACTAAAGTAGCCATTTTAAAAATGGTGTTGTGTGTTTGTTCAGGTTCCCTTTGTCTAATATTACATTTCATCTAAACATCTGAAACCATTTAGTGTGACAAACTGTGGAAATCCAGAATGGGGCAAATACTTCATCACAGCACTACTTGTAAAAGCTGTTCGTGCAGTACAGTAGACAAAATTAATTCATGCACACATTTAAACATGTTTAAATGTGTTAAAAGGTATCAGCCCAGCACTAAACTGGTTTGACCTGTTGTCTTGTTGTGCAGTCAGTCAATATACTTTTCCTGTTTTGTTGCATTACGAATACATTACTGCATAAAAGGGAAAATTGTAAGTGCCAGAAACAAAGACATCAACTAAAGAAGGTTAACTGCTACAAATTATTTAAAAAATGAATTTAATAGTTATACAATACAAAATTATTATTGCTGTTATTGACAGTACTACTACTACTGATAATAATAATGATAACAGCATTCCTCTAAACCTTTAAACACAACAATTTCTATTTGTTTCCTACATCACTCACAATATAAATACAGTAAAAACAGAAACAGCTATAGTCTGTACAACCTCAGCATTTCTATGTGGTTTGTTTCCTTTTCGTGAGATTGGAGGAAATAAATCTTGTGCAGTATTTTTCCTCATTACAGCCATCTTTTTTTTATACCAGACCTTTTCAACAAAAGATGAAAATGAAACTAGGATTTCTACTAAAATGTACACTTTATAGTCAGAAGTATGTGGACCACCCCCCCCTTCTAATGACTGAGCTTAGCTGTTTTCAGCCGCACCCACACAGAAATGAAATGGTTCAGCTGCACTCACAGAGCATACAAACACTGAAGGTTCCAGCTTTGTGGCCACAGTTTGGGGAAGAAGAAGCTCCTTTCCTGTTCCAGCATGACTGTGCCCCCCTCCCCATACACAAAGCAAGCTCCATAAACACTTGGTTTGCCCAGGTTGGTGTGGAAGAGCTTGAGTGGCTGCACAGAGCTGGGACCTCAACTCCACTGAACACTGAACACTTTTGGGATGAACTGGAACACTGACCGCCAGCCAGGCCTTCCCGCCTGACCTCACCGATGCTCTTGTGGCCAAATGGGCAGAAATTCTCAAAATTTGCTGGAAAGCCCTCCCAGAAAAGTGGGGGCTGATATAGCAGCAAAGGGGGGGGGGGGACTCCATCTTAATGCCCATGGGTTTGGAATGGAAAGTCCAAGAGTCACATATGGGGGTGATGCTCATGTGTCCACATAATTTTGGCCATAAAAGTGTACCTACTTTTAACACAATAGACTCCTCAGTGTGGAGGCAATTTTTTAGCAGAAGGCATCCCGTTTAATAAAACAAATAAAATGAAATTTGCGATGTTACTCTAAACACTACAAAGGTCTCCATGCATGCTTTCAATTTTGAGTATAGTAACTGCATCATTAATCTCTTATTGTTTATGTTTTAGTGAGTAAAGGAGACTTTTGGGGTGCAGGCAAACTGAGAGACATTCACAAGCTGCAGAGCAAGCAGACTGATTTTCATATATTCAAATCGATGAGTCAAGCAGTAAAATTTCCTTGAAGAAAAAGCCACAGCAGTGTTGCATTCTGATGCTTCTTAGAGAGGAATCTCCTGTGAAGTGATCAATCTGTGGAATAGACACCCTTGTTTCCCGCTTCCTCCTCAGTCCTCACTTCCTCCACATTCACTGCCATATGTCACTACTGTACGTCATTCTTTACCACTGAGAGTTCAGTCCCTATTCAGTTATTCCCCCAGATGTCAACTTTTACGCTAACCACAAGATGAAACGTCAGCAAAAAAAACTTCATCCTGATTTCCCACAACATTTTTATCAATTTTTAAGCCGTTTATACACTGACTGGCACCTAACTGTAAGATGTGTTTTGTACACTTCCAAGCTTAGCTTAGCTTTACGCTAATATAAGGATATTCATGTTGTAAAAGTCTTTTCTTTTACAAAATAAAAGTACAAATCTCTTTGAGTTTCTCAGCCCTTACAGCATGAGCTGCATCATCTATCATGTCTTCAACCTCCATAATTATTTAAAAAAAAACCCATCTCACTGCTTTGTAGGCTACCTTGATCTCTCAGCTTGTTCCCTGGAGGGCTTTCATTCCTTACATTCAGCTGTGTGTCTCAGTACTGACTGTGTGGTGGGCTGGAAAATAACCCCCACAGTCAGGGTCTTGCGATTAACAATACTGGACCAACCTCACCTACACTCACCTGTCAGTCATTTAAAGGCAAACTAACCTCCACGTCCCTGCATGGAATTTTCTATTCACCACCTCTCCTCTGTCCAGAGATGCCCAAAAAAGTGCTTAAACAACCTTGAAGGCAGCTCAAATGGGCCCTCTAGCCAACTCTAAGCCAAAACTGAAAACACAGATTAAACAAAATTAGCCAAATGTATAATCTCAGGTAAATACTTTTGACTACTGAATACAATTTTAGGTCATATTACCTAAGCATCATATGCGCAGAACCTTCAGACAGCAGTTAAGCACAAATGTATCTGCTTTCAGTGATGATGCAGCTGGACAGGTTCTACGCTAAATATTTGCAAAACCTGTTTCGATTCTTGTAAAAAAAAAAAAAAAAAAAAGTTTAACTCACAAATCATGAACAGTAAAATAATTAATGCTATTAAATTTTAAAGCAGGAAGAAAAGAACAATTTTGGTTTGGGCAGAAGGGAGCATATATTTGCTTTTTTGCATTTCTTTTAAGCACAAAAATCATCTTCTATTTGGAGAGTTAAACTTTTAATACACTTGCTTTTTATTTTTTTATATGTTTTTGCTATCTTGCAGAAAAGTTGGCTACATGCCTCCCACAAGATCCCTTATGGCAGTCACACACTTTTCACCCCACCAGGTGTGGTTAAACACTTTGGAAACTGCACTGCTCCCCCATTTTCTTCCACAGTCCTCATAGTCTGTGCCCTGGTATTGGTACTGTTTCTAGCCATGAGGCCGACAGAATCAGATATTTCATCCTGTAAACTGAACGCTTGGGCTTTCAAATGGGCCACCGGGGGCTCAAAGTGATAATGAGAGCTTAAGAGTAAAAGGCATGAAGGTGTTGTTCAGGGTATTGTGACTGTGTTTACACTTCCCAGACAGGTTATATTTTTATTTGAGTTTAGCTGTTTACATGGTAGCAAAATAACTGCATGCTCTCTGACACCCACTTCTATCAGGCAGCAAAATGCAGTTCTACACGGTTTTTTGGTAAAGAATCCGAAGCGCACATCTTACATGTTATGATGTCTTTTGTACATTTCCAAAACCAAGGGTAAAAAAAAGCATAAATTATGGGATTAATGAGAGAGTTTAAGAGGAGAAACCAGTTGGATATCATATTTAGCATTGTGTACAGAAAGGGACTCAGGCCACTGGGATCTAAAAGTGGACAAACGCAGCTTGGTACCAGGCACAGAACAAAAACAGCCACGAGAATTCCAAGGGTTTTTGCAGCTTTTCGCTCCGAGGCCATGGATAATTTTGTTTTCCTCAGGTCCACTGAGTATGGTTGTTTGAGAGAACATTTTATGGCATTTACATGTGTACTTACAATGGAAAATATTTTGATGTACAGAAATATCATTGTACAGCATGGGACAATAAATACTATTACTAAGTCCACAAGAGCTGAAGCCTCATTCATTTTTGTAGAACATTCGACAGGGAAATGCACATTTACCTCAGCCGATTCATTGTCTACAACTGGCATTGTGATGTGCATGGCATTTTTATTAAATAAAACCAAAACAGTGTTATAAATGAAACACAAGAGCCAGACAGAGAAAATGATGCACAAAGTTACGTTGACTGTAATTTTGCTGGAGTAGAAAAAAGGGTCACAAAGAACTAAAAACCGATCAATGGCGATGAAAAGAACATTATAAATAGAGACCCCGGTAAGGTAAAACCCAGTTACACTGGAAATTGTGCAAAACCCTGAGCCGAATAGCCAGCGGGTCTCAATGAACTTACTGAAGGAAAAAGGCATCACCATGAGGCCGATGAAGAAGTCGGCCACAGCCAGAGAGAGGATGAAGAAGTTGGTCGGTGTGTGGAGCTGCTTGAAGTGAGAGATGGAGATGATGACCAGCAGGTTTCCGCACACGGTCAGCAGCACCACTCCTGCCGCGCACGCATACAGAAACACATACAGTGGAGAAGCTGGCACGTCTCCAGACCTGGAGATGTTGTAAGTCACTTCGGCCTTCATCGTATCTGATGGTTGGTGCTGAAGGTGAACAACGTTGTACAAATTTGTAGCTAGCTATGTTTCTGTCATTCTTTTGTCTTCAGTTCTTTTCATCTGAGTCCACTTGAGTTCTTTTTTATAGTAAGCAAGAAAACAAATAACTCAAAATGTGAGTACACAGTAAAACTTTCAGATAACTGAGCCCAGAAATGAAAAGCACAGCATTAAATTTATCGGAATTACTTTCGCACCTGCAAACTGAAATAGAAAACCAACAGCGGCGCTTCACAAGGGGTTACTGAACCTGTTGGAGGGTCTGTGGTGACCTGATATTTGTGAGGTGAAGCTCCTATTTCCTCTGGGTTTTTTGGGTAGTTAATCGGTAGGCAAGTTAATGACTTTCGTTGATGTGGGGTTTGAACACCCACCTTCCAGAAGACAACAGCAAAAACAGCCTATTTGCAGAAAACTGGAAAACAACATGAAAACCTGAGGCTTTGGTTGAATCTACATGCAGCAATAAAACAATCTTATCCCTTTCTACCACTTAAAACAATACATTTTTTGTTAACATTACCATTTATTTACATTTTATGATTTTTACAACATTTTAAACATGATCGTTCGGCCCTGGTTTGAGGAGCAACACCAGAATACAGTGCTTGCTTGGAGCACGGCTGTTTCGGCCACAAGTTTTCAAAAAACATTTTCCAGTTTATTTTCATTTCTATTTTCTTCACGTCCCAGTTTTCTTAAGTGTCCATACTTGTCCACAACTGTTTTCGTTGCTGAGGCAATGGCGATTAGTTCAGCGCAAAACAGAGCAGGAGTGTGGGACCGTCTAAATTCACCTGGCATCCACAGTGTTTACAGCTCTGAGTGTTGATGATCAACAGCAAGATGACAAACACTGAAGTGGAAACATCTATAGAGACTTGCTGCATCATCTGAACAACAGCTACAGTTTATCATTGTATATTAAGATGTCCTACACAACATAGGCACCATCTTAGTTGGGCTGTTGAGGAGATGAAAAGAAAAAAAAACCCTTTTAAACTGTCTTTTACTAATAAAACTGCATCATCCCGGTACTGATGAATCTCACCGACTGTATAATCCAGTTAAAGTTTATAATAAATACTTCCTTTAATTTTTAACTACTCATTGTGAAAGATATGACTGGAGAAACAGATGAATTTATTAAGTAAAATGGGCAAAAGGTAGGACCCTTGTTACCTACCAATATTGAAATCTCAGCTCCCAAAAAGATTTTATATTTAAAAGAACACTGCAGCTTCCGTGAAGTTTTAAAGTCATGCTTTGTACAGCTGAAGTGAAACTATTTCAACCTTTATAATCCTTAAGCTTTTATTACTATTAAAGAATTAAAGTGAACAGTTAATATTGTTTGACTGTAAGTAAATTGACAGCAATGTTTCTATTCTTTAGGAAGCAGGAAAAAATGAAATTTTAATTTGATTTGATTTTCAAATGTTGTAAAATATAGAAAGCATTACTTTGAAACAAGAAAACCTTTTGAAATTTCTTTGCATATGTATTTTCCCTTTTGCCTCCTTTGCGTTGAGTCACTCCCGTCCCTTTGCAGGCTGTAAGTTTCTAGGCCAAAATAAAAATATTAACATTTTTGGAAAAAATGGGTGCATGATAAAGAAATCACAACATAACTCTCTTACACATGGATTCACATCTAGTGAGTAAAATGAGTGAAATTTTACACACTCTCTGCAACTATGCTTCTTAGTGAGGAATCCACAGCACATATCCTACACGTTACGATGTATTTTGCACACTTCTGAAACCACGGGTAAAAAAAAGCATATATTATGGGATTTATGAGTGAATTCATAAGGATAATCCAGTATGAAACTTTGATCAGCAGAGCATATTGAAATGGACTTAGAATGAGAGGATCTATAAGAGCACATATACAGCTGGGTACCAAACACAGCAGGAAAACAGCGACTAGAATGCCAAGAGTTTTTGCTGCCTTTCGTTCGGATGCCATGGATAATTTAATTTGCTGTAAATTCACCGAAAACCCTTGTTTGATGGTGCATCTTATTGCATTAGCATGTGTGCTTACAATGGCAAATATCTTACAATACAAAAATATAATAATGGAGCATGGAATGATAAACAATAACACAAAATCGACAATCCCCCACGTTATTTCACTGAAAGTAAAATAGCAATCTCCAAAAAGGTCTGCATATTTAAATGATTTATTTGTCGCAATGGGAATGTTATTGAAAGTTATAATATTTCTATTTAAAGAGATTAAAATGACATTGTATAGCAGGGACAAGACCCAGATGAAAATTATGAAACAGCCAGTTAAGCTAACAGTGACTTTGCTGGAGTAGAAAAAAGGATCGTGCAGAGCTAAAAATCTGTCCACGGCAATGAAAGCAACATTATAAATTGAGACACATGTGAGGTAATACCCTACTATGTTGTATGCTGTGCACAAAGTCAAGCTGAACATCCAGTGTGCTTCTATGAGCACACTGAAGGCAAAAGGCATTACGGTGAGTCCGATCATGAGGTCGGCCACAGCCAGCGAGAGGATGAAGAAGTTGGTCGGTGTGTGGAGCTGCTTGAAGTGAGAGATGGAGATGATGACCAGCAGGTTTCCGCACACCGTCAGCAGCACCACTCCTGCCGCGCATGCATATAGAAACACATACAGCGGAGAAGCTTGCAGGTCTCTATACCTGGAGGAATTGTGAGCATCCATTGACAAAAATAAGAAGTCACGCTGTCCAAAGTTTGGTGGAGCAACAAAATAAAAACTAAAGTCCAGCAGAGGAAATTCAGCATACAATTTTAAATCATTAAAAAGATGTTTCAGTTGGGTGCAAATGATAGCGTGACCAACCTAGACTGAACACCGTCAGACTGTGTGATAAATATTTGAACGAGCGCTGATATTTATATGCAGAAATGCCTGTTTCACCTGGCTTTTTAGAGCCGCTAATGGCTGTTTGTCCAAGATAATGACTTTGGTTGATGCGGGGTTTGTTGGAGAGGCCCAAGAGCACACACCTTGAGGAGGCAAAACAACAGCCCAATTACACTGAAATGAAGGTAGAAGCCGCAGCATTCCAAGATGTCTGAAATGATGAACTTTGGATGGAGGTCACAAATGTAAATATTAAAAAAGTGCAAACTTTGCCCTATTTGGGTCAAAACTGTGAGTGTAGCACCATTTTGAAAAACAAAGTAAAAATTTTATTTTCTGCACTTTTGTGCAGTTGATGAAATGGATATCTAGTCGTAGAATCCACATGGGTGTCACACCACGCTCTTCCAAAATCCTGGTCCAAGCAATGATGACGTTTTATCTTCAGTATTGCAGCTCCTTCTTGTCTGGTCTGTAGGCCTGTGTCAGCAAACTCTATAGCCACTGCGGAGCACTGCAGCCCGATTTGTGCTCGACTTTCCAAATTGTTCCTGTTTCTTTCCCCTAACTTCCTGCATCAGATGAGGACTGGTGACAGACCACAAATCTGTCAAAAGATCAGCACCACAATAACTAAAGAACCCAGTCTTTCTTTACACCCCAGTGAGATTCCTGTGCACCTCCAACTTTGGTCCCTTGCTTTTACTTATATTTCATATTGTTTTTATGTGAATGTCACCACAGCAAAGATAAGTTCCTGTTTGCTGCATGTTATCTGTGGTCGTGTCAGTTCAAACTAAAACCTTACTCACAAGGGATCCAAAATCAAAAGCCTGTGGGTTCTTTGTCTCTGCCTCAGGGTGGTGGAAGATCCTTCTGTTCCTCAGCACCGCTAAACTCCTCCAGGCAGGAAAGAAGTGTGTCAAAGCTCAATTCTTTGTTGATCTTCTCAGAACTTTGTAAATTTCTCTATTTTAATGCTTTGATGTCCATCGATCCGTCTGTTTGTCCATCATCCATTTTTATTAAGTGTTTTAACCTGGTCAGGCCTGTGGTGGTCTAGAGTATATCCTGGAATCACTGGGCACTGAGCTACAAAACTACACCCTGGTTTGAGATGCCAATCAATCACAACGTATTCATCGTGTTTTCAGCTTAACTATGTGTACAGAATAAACAATGATATCAAACAAAGAAGCTGTGCTTGGAAGAATGTGTCTGTGAACCCAGTGCATGTTGTTTAACAATAATGTTTTTTTCACATGAGGCATGATCAAAATGCACTAAGAAATTCTTCAGTTCTGAAGAATTAAAATTCCTAATTTTTTAATCAACCCTCATGCTCTCAGTTGTTCATCATGTTGGACAAAAACTTAAAGAAGATATAGATGTGGTGTGGAGAGCTTTTCAGGAGAGTGTAATCAACCCATTCAGTTTATTGGGAAATGGAACAGACTGCTGCTAAAAAAGAATGTGAAACTCCTTCAAGAAATCGTTTAGAGGATAATCCATCCATCCATTATCTTTAAATATTTATCTGTGCCAGGGTCATGATTTTATGTGAGCCTCTCCCAGAATCACTGAGTGCACGGCTAAGAGACAGTTCCCTGGTTGGGATGTGCACACGTGCATGCACACGTGCACACACACACACACACACACACACACACACAGTTTTTGCATTTTCTGCTTGAGCTGTTGGACAGACGGATGCCACAGAAAGCAATGTGTGTGCTGGTTGCAGTGAAGTGGAAAAGAAAAATAAACAAAATAAATTAAAGCCAACCTTTATTGCCCTTACATAAGTAATGTGTGTGTGTGTGTGTGTGCATTTTTGTAACACAACATAGATGCAGAAATTGCTGTTGCATCGTTATTTTGTACTTCTTTACACCAAGGCAATATTTCTCTGTTGCCCAAAACAGATTTTTAGGACATCAAGCTATTTGTGAACCGTAATAGCGCAGATTTTGTGCTTGACCACTTTTTAAATGTACCAAACTGTCTCAGAATACTATTAAGAATATTAATAGTATATACTCATACCATTAAAAATATTAGTACATATAATATCAATAATTTTAATATGTAACCGCCAGACTGTATTTATGTACATACCATACCCGCTCACCTGGACTCTCACTAGGGGTCAACTTGTAAAAGTCAGGGTTGTGCAGTGTCTCAAGTTCATCTTGGAAGCATGGGGTGTAAAGCTAAGCAGGGAAGACCCTAACATGGGACACCAGTCCATGATGGAGAAGGTACGGAAGTTTCCATTAAATAGCCACAAAACTGTCTTCACTTGACATCTACTGCTATGTGTTTACATTTGTGGAGTTAAATCTATTTTAACATTTAACTTCTCGGTTTAAATACTACACATATGTTGGAGAAGTTACAGTGTTATTCTTTAAATACATTTCTCTTCCCAAGTCTACACATTCTCCGTGAACATATTTTTCAGTGAAGAATCCATGGTGCATATCCTACACGTGACGATGACTTTCACACTCTTCTGAAACCATGGGTAAAAAAAAGCATATATTAAAGGATTTATGAGAGAATTTGAAAGGATAACCCAATATGAAACCTTAATCAGCAAGGAATAAAGAAATGGGCTTAAGGTGGTGGGATCTATAAGAACACATATACAGCTGGGGATCAAACACAGCAGGAAAACAGCAACTAGAATGCCAAGAGTTTTTGCTGCCTTTCGTTCGGAAGCCATGGATAATTTCATTTTCTTGAAATCCACCCAACGCCCTTGTTTCATTGTGCACCTTATAGTATTTGCATGTGCATTCACAATGGCAAATATCTTGATGTACAGAAATATCATTGTGCAGCAAGGAACAATAAATACTAACATTAAATCAACAAGAGCCCAAGCAGGACTGGTTTCCACATAGCATTCTCCAAGGTAATACACATCTCCAGACATATTTTGTGTCACAGGAGCTTCAAAAACCATATGCTTATTAAATAAAATGAAGACAATATTATAAATGAACGACAAGAACCAGATCAGAAATATTACAGCCCAAGATGTGGTGAGTGTGACTTTGGAGAAGTAAAAAAAAGGGTTGCAGAGGACTAAAAATCGATCTACGGCAATGAAAGCAACGTTGTAAATGGAGACACAAGTGAGGTAATAGCCACTTACATTGTACATCATGCAAAATACTTTACTGGATGTCCAGCGAGTCCCTATGAACACAGTGAATGAGGAGGGCATCACAATCATTCCAACCAGAAGGTCCGCCATGGCCAGAGAGAGAAGGAAGAAGTTGGTCGGCGTCTGGAGCTGCTTGAAGTGAGAGATGGAGATGATGACCAGCAGGTTTCCGCACACGGTCAGCAGCACCACTCCTGCCGCGCACGCATACAGAAACACATACAGTGGAGAAGTTGGCATGTCTCCATACCTGGTGGAGTTGGAAAACTCACTCAAACTAAACCCCACTGCATCCATGAGTAAAAATATCAGTTTATTTTAGCAATGTTTACTGTAATAATGATGCAAAAGCCACATTTTCTTTTCTCCTTTTAACTAACATCCAATGGCATGGATATTAGGGAAAATTTAAAAAACTCTCTAAAAGGAATTCTACATTTCATGGAGCTCAGATGGAGAAATGGTCAATAAGCAGTCCTCTTAGGCCCATCTCAGATTGTCTGTGAATGTCGGATTGCAAAATGATTTTTATGCACTGCCGCTGTTGTTTTTTCTTGCTTATTTTAGGAGATAATGACTTTATTCATGTTAATGACTTTAGTTTCCCAGGGGTTTTTTGGAGAAGCCCAAGAGCTAACACCTTGAATAGACCGAAGCAAAACAGCCCAATTACAAAAGGTCAAAGGGGGAAACCAAAGGGTGTAACGCATCACTCTGTTTATAATGTTATGAATACACACGTATCTTGCTGTCTTGAGTGTAACTGATGCCTACAAATGACTTGAATACCATAAACTTTGATAGCTCTTTCTATTATTTATTTGGAAATTATGGATCTTTCTGTATTTTCAGTTAATTTCCCCAAAATATTCCGAACGCAATAAAATACCTATTTCGATGTAATAAACAATTTAAATGCAATTTACCTTACCGGCAAACAGTTAATGAGATAATAAATATGAATTTATGTGTTTATATGCAGTTACAATTATCATCATACATTACTTGTTGTTCCTTATTGTAAGGTTCAAGGTTTATTTGTCATGGGTGAACAACACAGCATAGCAGTGTTGTCACCATGAAAAGTTTTTGTTTCCAGGTATCCTCAGTAATATAATTCTAAGTAAGTAATAGCAACAAATATTTAACAGTCAAATTTATGTAAAAATTAAGAAATGAAAACAATATAAACCAGAAAAAATAAATTAATAAAATGTACCTACAGTAATAGGCTGTTACTATAGTAAACTGTTACTGGAGGACTTACTACTGAACAGAAGTGACCAGAATTAGAAAACGCAAAGGCTGAAGGCACAACTTTGCACTTTTAAGTTTCAATATTTCTCTGATATGGGTTAGCTTTACTCTACATGCCAGCACTTCTTGATATGGATCTGTGGATTAAAATAGAATAACTTATTCTATTGATAATTTGTAAACCACAGGCTCATATAACAGGGTATTGGTGTTTAAACTGAAACTTCAACATCTTAAATAGATCAAACTGTGTTTTGGTAGTTACGCTTCTATCCAAAACTTGTCATCTGCACTGGAGCTGTGGATCCTGTTGGAGAAGAACATCTGTCAACCGAAAATCCCGAGAACTCGGACGGCAGCAGCAATAACAGTAACGGAAAACTACTGTAGACAGAAATGGTAATTAATAAATATCCAGTTTTACAGTTTTTAATTGTATACTTTGTTTCCAAATATCACAGCACTATGGATATCTTTGCAGTCATAAGGCAGAAGGTTGGTTTGTTTCTGTCCCATCTCAGCACACATATTCTGGCCAAAGGAGTGTCATTTTGATGCAAAATCTCCATAACTGTCATCTAAAATCTTCAAATATACATATACGTCTCAAAACAATTGACTGGATGAAAACCAGTCTTTATTCAAATACTTGTGACAAATCAAATGTACATTTATTCCCTATAATCACAATTTTCCATAAATCATAATAAACATTAATGTCGCATATTTATTATGCTGCTGAGTGCATTACAAGGAAGAGCTGAGAGCTCTGCACTATAGTGTTACACTACATAACTTTTTAGGAAAAATGTATGACTGCATGGTTACATATTTGACTACAGCCAGTTTCTCGTACATCTGGATCATTTTTAGGAGTGAGCATCCTTCTACTACAGTGGTACTGTATGGAGGTGGGAATAAGTTAATGATGCAAAAACAACAGTCATTTCCTTAAAAAAAAAAGAAAAAAAAAAGAACATTTGTGAATGAAGCCACTGCTCCACACTGGAACTGCAAAACTGATGTTAAAACATGTTAGACTGTACAGTAATTTCATCTAGTGAAGCCAAAGCATGTAATCTGTGTGCATTATATCAAATTATTACAACATTTTGGAATGCTTGTCTGGACATTCAAAAACTTCTCAAGTACATACATTAGGATTAAACTGATACAGGAAAATTCTTCACATACAAAATGGCAAATAATCCATGGCTACAAAATCATAGATTTTAAAATAGATTAGAAAAGCAGCTATTTGATTGCGCTTGTAAAATATACTAAAGACATAGACATACCATACATGAATATACATTTTGGCCAAAAGTATAAGTGAACAATTTTTGTATGGCACCTTAAAATAAAAAAACAATTTAGAAATATTCATGGTTTACTTTGCTTCATTTTGGGGGAAAAAATAAAATAAAAAAAAAAAAAAACTTTCTGTAATTAGTTAAGCGAAGGGTGGTTCTTAGACACAGCAGTAGGGGGCAATGAATTAACCAGGCAGCTTAAACGTGTTATTTGCTGATGGAACCCCAGATGATCAAACCAATCACGACGGCGACCACGACTAGAATCAGGATCAGTATGCAGATCTTTCTTCGCGATTTGCGCTGAATAGAAGAGGAAAAACAAGGCAGAAATCAATCATACGTAAATAAATCAACAATTTAAAATAAATAAATAAATAAATATATATTTATTTTTTTTTCATATATATTTTGATATATTTCTAAAGCAATGGGCCATGTCCGTAAAGATTATGAAGTTTAACAGTAGAGTGTAGTGATACAGAATTTTTTCCATCCAACAAGATCATACATGGAGCAATTCTTACAGTATGCTATATGTCCTTCATATCAGACTCCACCAGCCTACAAGAAGGGTTTCAACCCAAAAGGAGACAGTGCAAGGCTGTAAGGTGGATTACCTGGTAATCTGCAGCCCTTGCCAGCTGCTGGGTACCAGACTGCACATGGACATCAGCACTTTCCACATTGGCCTCTATGCTGTCTGGAGACACAACGGCAGGATTTGCAGTAGGAGTACAGAAATTGCTTGTTTTTAAAGCCCGTAATTGTGTGACGTACAATTAAATTCAAGAGACATAGAACCAATTAAATCACAAAAATAAAAAATGCATTATGGATCCAGAAAAAAATTGCAAACATGAACAACTGAATTACGAGGGAAAAATCTCCGTAATGGCTCTTAAGAGCTTGAAAAGATATTAATTCAGCATACAGATCATCATTATCTTGTGTTGTGTTAGCACCCTGACAGCAAGTAAGGATGACACTCACCTATCATGTCACCCTGTTCGTGGACCATCATCCCCAGATCTTTGAAAATATCATTTATATCTGTAATATCAGACTGAAAGAGAGCAAAATATGAAACTCGAGATACTTAACTGTTTAAAGTGGAAAAAAAACTAGTTTGAAGACTTTAAAATATATAACACATTTGATGTATTCTGCATGCCACAAGACTTAAGATCAATCGTAAAAAAGTAAAAAAGAAGGTTGTGAAGCCCTGTTCTGACCAACATGCAGTCCTCACCTCCAGCTGCCTGATGGCATTCTCTCGTTCCTGGATGAGTCGGAGGTCATCTTCTGTGATGTCATCCTCCTGGACCTGGGCCTGAGGCTGGCCTTCACTGTGGCAGGACAGCATGGTTAGAAAGCTGTTCATGTCAACATTCATTTTCCACTTAATCCTACATGCACATTAACTTGTTGCATTACACATGTATATGAAATTATTACCATTAAAAGGACAACTTATCGACTTCCAAATTATGAGGATCCTGCAGTTTTAACATCTGAAAATTTTGTAGTGACACAACAAAGTAAAAAAATAATCAAATTGAAAGCGCTCTTAAAAACCTTGTGTGCAGTCATACTGTTGAAACTAAAAATGTGTACAAATACACTCCTGACTCAATACCACATGGTTGTTGGGGTCAACAAAACTTGACTGCATTGTACATTAGGTCACATTTTCAAGAGGGAACTTTGCCACCAGTTTGTACAACCCAGTCACATGGTCAGTTGTAAGAAAACAAAAAAATGACCACTTTGCATTTAGCAAACAGGAGACATAACTACGCTGTTTCGTGCCACTGTGTACTGTGTACACAGTTGAAATGACAAACTCCTACTTGACTTCTCAATAATCATTTGCGTCTTCGAATGAACAGCAATAAGACAAACATGAAGCCGTGCACATGAACATTATAAATTTGAGCTAAATCATAAAAATGTGCACATATGAATTTAGTTATTAATAAAATGATCCTGTAAGGGGTAACCAATGAAAAGGTGTTTAGCACAGTAGAGGGATACAGGGTGAGTTTATTTTCAGATGCATGCTCAAACAGGAAGAACCGCGGGTTTTTGTGGGCAGCCTTAGAGCTTTATGCTGACTTGCACTTGCAAGGTAATCAATACCAAAAGTTATTTAAGAAAATATCTTTGATTTTACCGTCACTGTAAATTAGCTCTATAGGTACCAACCACGCTTTTGAAAGCGTTCAAAGAAATGGCTGCAACAAAGATTACATTTTATCATGTTGTGAGAAATTTGTGAAAATGACCGTACAACCTTTAGATGTTTGCCATTTTATGTGTCTTTAAATGACCAATGTCTGTCTGTGTTGAATGTGGGTCAATGTTCTATCAAAGCGTGTTGTATCAAATTACCAGTAAATTTTTTACATGCGGGATCTTCATCACAATACACCTACATAATAAACTCACATCAGGAAACAAGGGTCTATATTCAACACACTGTAAGTCAACTAATAATCTACTGAAGACATTAGCTCATATGAACAAAGTAAGTGCAGTCAGCTTAGTTCCTGACCTCTGAAAAGGGGAAGGACTTCCTCCATAAAAGGCGTCCTCAGCGATGCCACCCTGTTGTCAACAAAGAAAATCAGCTTTAACCCGCACCTGCGACTGAACACTTCTCACTTCTCTAAATCTGGTAGCCATTAAGGGAACCGAGTTAACTGATCTCAAACAGTCATTTCATTTACGAACAACAGCTCACTGATGGTCTCAAGCACTGACCGACACTCTTGAACTGGCGCGGACTCGGGCCACAAACTCCTTCTCTTTCTGAGCTGCTTGACGCTGAGTCTTTTGGAAGATGGCCAGCGCATCACTAAAATCCTTCACAAGCCTATCTCTCTGGATCTTCCTTTGACGCTGGAGAGACACAGGAATGAAATCAACAAATTCCAATATGCAGGAACTGGAATTTATCGTAATAAAAATGTCAGTCACTGAAAGGAGGAACAGGTTGCACAACAATACATTTTTTGCTGTAAACTTCTGCACCCCTAAAGCTGGAAAAAAGTATAACAATACCACAGATTTAGATATGTTAAAAAAAATCACAATTAAAATGCATCTTGCTTTTTTAGTAGCTGTGAACACCCCTTGTGCAATAAATTATCCACTTCATGATAACATTTTCACATCATCACTTTTAATTGTTAAAAACTAACAAAATACAGATATAAACAGGCATTAACAGACAAGCCCGTTAAACTTTAACAATAATACTATGGTACAATTTGAACTCCGTTTACACTGACAGCAACCTTATGTCATGATTCTCTGTGGCACTTAGTGTCCCACAAAGAGACCTGCACAGGGCTGCAGCTGCCGGCATGCTGCTCAAGAACACAGATGTGCAACCCGAAAGCTTGTTGGTTGCTGTCCCAGTAGGGGCTTCAAACTGTCTCCTTGAGCAAGAATCAGAATGCTCCAACAGCAAAATTAAAAGTGCTACAGACAAAAGTAGTGGTTAAGCAATGTAAAACACAACAGAGAGCAGGTTTGTACTGGACATGGTCTTTGCACACTGAGCACACAAAAGCCTTATTTATCAGTGCTAGGCTGTGTTAGTCCAATGTCACATGGTATGAAAACCTACCTGTTTTATTAGTACAACAGAACTACAGCTTGCTGCAGTAGCCTGTGGTAAAGAACAAGCTTAACAAATTCCCCAAAAATTAAATAAAAAGTATTAAAAGTGATGTATCATAGTGTAAAACTTATTAACAAAGCAAACATTTGCATAATATTTATGTATGTAATCCTTCGGTATCTGAATCTAAGCGGGTTCGGTGTTGTGAGATTTTGAATAAAGTCAAGATGTGTCTATGCCTTTATTTCACACAACAATCAGCGTTTAAATAAATTGTTTATTTTTAAAAATGTAAAGCACAGTAAATATGGTGACAGACTGCAAAACGTGTTCAGACAAAGCAAAACTAGTTGATAAGACACCCACACTTTTGCTTTGTAACTGCATACAATACAATTTATTACAACACATACAGTATTCTTTTTACTACAGAAAAAAAGAAAAAAAAAAACTGTACAGTACTGTATACTTTATCTTTGTTGATTTTTAAAATTCCTAAGAACCCCCAATAACCCGGATACCTGACACATCCTAGTGAAAGGTAGTTTGGTAGGTGTACATTCACACCTCAATCCAAAGTACAAAGGCTACTGGCAGGCAGGCCATAGGTATCGAATCATCTGTGGAGTTTGACATCCATAGTTCAGATACCAATATTCAGGTATTAATTTTCAAGAGCTGTTATAGCAAAAATTTGAATATAGAGAGGGACTGCTGTATAGAGTTTTGTACACTGCATTTCCATTTAATCATTTTGCATTTTGCCTGTTTTCTCCTAAGCAACGTATAGTGCTACTCAACTGTCTATGGTCCCTCTTCCACACATCCTATTAGATATTTCCCATGTCACAGTGGGAGTTACCTTCTGTCAAGAATGGTTTAGCAAACAGGTATGACTCACTAGTTACTGCGTAATCTGCAGGCCACAAGATCGCCCAAGATTCTGTTGTAAGGAAGGCGGATCCAGTGAGATAAGCCTGACAGAAAGCTCAGAGAGCAAAAGCCCTTCCTATGGCCCAGTATGACATCTTCTACTAAAAGTTCTTAGGTTCAGCAGAAATAACACAGGGATTTAGTTGAATGAGGGCATTTGTGCAATGCAAAATATACCTGTTCTGTTGTGACAGGCAGGGATCCAAACTCTTTCAGGTGTCTGTCCGTTTCTTTGGCGAGGTAGTTAACATTCTGCTGTTTTTCCTGTCTGGTATTAAAAATACACATAAAAGTACAGTTTTATTTTTATGACTTGGATATGTTTTACAGACATACCACAGACAACAATGATGCAGGGCTTTTGAATTATAACAATATAATACAGAATAGGTGGAGATGTTTACTGCTTTCAGTGCTTTTTAAAACTCCTTAATGTAGCTCTTGACAGTTTGGTGGAAATGCAGGTTGAATAAGCATGCTGGATGCAGTATGTACACTTTTGGTTCAGTTTCAACCTAATTTTATATTTCAGTAAATATGGACTATACATTCACTTTAGAGCTTTAACTTTTAAAAATGTCTTTTGCCATAAAAAGTAAGGTTTTGAAATTAACTACGATACTACCCAAATGTTAATAAGGATATCATTGTTTGATGAGCTGCTGCAGAGTGTGTGCCAAAACCACACAGCCCCAGGGGATCATGAGTTCAAATTTAGCCCCGATGCAATCTGTGTGTAACTGTGCATCTGTCTATAAAAGCATATAAGGCGCTGATGTCAATGAAGCTGTGAGAGAAACCAGTGACTTGAACTTACAGTTGCTGTCTGAGTTCAGGGGTGTCCTGTGGGGTCCCCAGCTGATTTATAATTCTTTGTATTTCAGATGCTTTCAAAACAAAGGAAAAAAGGTCAGTTTTCCTAGTTTCAACTGTGTAACAACAGTTAAATGTATATACCTTAATACGTTACATCCAAATAATAAAACCAAACCTTTATATTTAGTCACATAAAGCACACAGAGTTGATTCCCAAATTATTCAAACCAAAACAACTGCAGTTATGGTTTTTCTTAGTTTCTTTAATGTGTAAATAACATGTGAAGTGGAAACCTGGGTCGCACTTACTTTGCTGTGTTATCTTCTGGATGTTTGAAATTATGTTCTGTGCAAGCTGATTTGGATCCTGCATTTTTCCAGACTGGTACGACATGACGGAACGCTGAGATCTTCAGTAGCCTTAAAATGCACAGGACTGTTACCTTTATGACATGTAGATTACTTTCAGATTTAGGTTTGAACCTCACTTATCCAACTGTGTATCAACATGTCCACAACCACCTGAACTTAATGTCAGAAGTCCTCCTAAAATTACTTTACAGACAAAAGACTGCGTAATACTTTTACAAACAAAGTACAAGTAGCTTTCTTTAAGAAAGTGTTTTTTTAAGAGGTAGAGCACATGAATACCTGAACAATGCATTTAAAATAACTGTGGTACTTCTGGTCCTGCTACCACTAGAAAATGTCTCTCAAATTTGGGCAACTGAGGTTATTTTACATTTAAGCCTGCTTTCCCTTTTCAAAATATATTTTTAAAATGCAAACTCACAGCAACTGTGCACAAACACGCATTCCTAACAGAGGGAATCTTTTCAAACCAAGTTGCAGAAATCCGACAAGCAGTACTGAGAAAATTAAAAAAGTAATAAGCAAATAACAATTAATATTATTTGCAGATCACTGCAATTTGTTACATACTGGCCTTTACCGAATAGTTATTTACTGATTATAAATTTATTACTTGATCAATAATGTTTGCTAAGTACTGCACAGGTCCTTACAGGTATTTACTGCATACTGCTGTCATCAGCAGTATTTATTGATTACTTTTAGTTACTGTTTATCGATTGCACTGATTATTGGCATTTGATGATGCCACTTCCTGATTACTCATTATTTATCGGTCACCGCTCTTCGATGATGACTAATATTTTCAGATTATTGCCATATACTGATCACTGTCATGTGTTACTGGCGTTTATCGAATACCGTTACGCGTATTGTGCGTGTCAGCCATAAGTGATTTGCCGTGGCTACGCCCGTGCGCATGCGCACTGCTCAGCGGGCACGGGTTTCTGAGGGGTGGGAACGTGTCAACACCCTTCTCTACTGCAAGCAATTTTCGTTCTTTTTTCAGTCAGTGTTTGAAAATATGTTTTAAAAAGCCCTTTAATTCAATCCACAAACCAGATAAATGACAGACAGAGGGGCGGATATAGTGCGTCACGGTTCATCAGCTCCAGGCGTTTTTTCGGCTGGGTTTGCCCTTCCACGGCAGCGGTTAGCTGCTTCGACTGCTTATTTTAATACGCTTTCCTTTATTTTCAACCATCAGAGAGTCCAAAAAAAAAAACTCCCATTCGCGCCCAAGGTTGCGTATAAACGCGGAACCATGTCGAATCCGGTGAGCCAACCGTGGAAATACACGATACGCGCCGCACTTGGGCACTGGCAGGCAGCTAAACAGGTTAACGACGTCGGCTGTCAGCCCGGTAAGGACTGGTGGTGTGAACCGGCTGCAGTGCGGATTCACGATTAACAGACAGCTTGCCAAAGTTTAGGGCGAAAGCAGTGATCGCAGAACTGCGTACAGCTGCGCACCTTGCCGTGTCATGACGACAATGACTTGAATTTGGAGCAGCTCTACTTGCAACAAACTTGTTTACACATAGCCGGCGTTTTCTGAAAGAGACCCGGTTGTTTTGCGGCGATAGCTTGGGCTGCGACTCCCTGCCGTCCTACCTTCTCCTTACAGACGTCCAGCGCTACCTTCCATTTCCCGGTTGTCGAGTCCGACGTCGATCACGTGGCCCTGAGTCTGCGCAGTCACGCGGCCGTCTCGCTCGTTTCCTCGGCTCCCGTGCGGGCGATCCGTTTCGAAAAGAATTGAGTTTATAAAGAAACCGTTAGCCGAGTCTTTATTTCGTATTATCTCCGTAAACTTTATTGTTATTAATTATTATATTTTAAAATATCTCTGTTACAGCTTTAGCAGTCACTCACTTTATTGTACAAGGGCAACAAAGGGTCAGAGGAAGCAACGTTGAAAATAGCATTCCAAAGTCAAAGGATTGTCTGCCTGTGTCAGATGATCTGTATTATTTATATTTTAAATAAAATGCTTTAAGGCCATCACACGAGCAATTCGTTACATTGTAAACGCAGTGCTGACGGGCGGCACCTGCTGCAAAGGTTGCATTGTACCTCGAGAAAGATTACAAAGTGGTTTTATTTATTCTAACCTAAACTCCTACTTTACATCCTGAATGAACAGGTCTACACTTATTTATGCTATTGGAAGCCATAATGTTGAAATAACTTTTTTTAGAATTACAGTGTATGTTGATGTCTTGATATTTACCCCAAATGTTTTTCAAGGCTGTGCATCATTCCCATAATTATTATAATAATTATATACAGTATTATACACTGCCTGGCCCAAAAAAGTCACCACCTGGGTTTAACTAAGCAAAGAGGTAAGACCTTCCATTTGGCAATTACTGCAGTTCAGCAACATTATGTGCCCAGAAAATGAGGTGAGCTGACTACCTTTGGAAATACTGAATGACCAGGTTTTTCCATCAGTGGATTTTTTCTTCCCTGATGGCACAGGCATATTCCAAGATGAGAATGCTAGGCTTGATCGAGCGCAAATTGTGAAAGAGTGGTTCAGGGAGCATGAGAGAGACATCATTTTCACACGTGGATTGGCCACCACAGAGTCCACACCTTAACCTCACTGAGAATCTTTGGGATGTGCTGGAGAAGACTTTACGCAGCGGTCCGACTCTCCCGTCATCAATATGAGATCTTGGTGAAAAATGAATGCAACTCTGGACGGAAATAAATGTTGTGACATTGCATAAGCTTATCGAAATGATGCCATGGCAAATCAAAGCTAAAGGCAGTCCAACGAAATTTAGAGTGTGTGATTTTTTTTTTTTTTTTTTGGCTGGGCAGTGTATATTAAAATATTTATTTCCTAACAACACCTGACAAGTTGTTATGGCACTGGAAAATAAGTGATAGATTATGAATAAATTTGATTAGATATTTATACCAAAATAACAAACTTGTTTATCGCACAGTGGATGTTTTTGCCTGTCTGGGAATGTGGTGTTTGCTCAGCATGTGGACCTTCTTCAAGCGAAAGGTGGACATTACTAACATCATATTTCCACATTTTGTGACAATACAAAGCAGTCATATCCAGTTATTTCACATGAACGTCACGAGGTCATGTGCAGAAAGTCATATTTATTTCTGTCAAGCTGACCTACATAAATGTGAAGAAGTAACTCTTCTTCACAGGCAAGGGAAAGCAGCAGAAAGAGAAAATCAGGCTGCTAGTCGAGTGCTGATTTGTGAAAATGTGATTTGGTCACTTTTGGAATGCAAATCACCATCAATATCTAGCAGCACCCCAAAGGGACATTTGGCTCACTTCATTGTTGCCTGGGTATGTGTGTTGATCTCTGTCAAACTGCAGTAAAATACAACATATCTCTTGTCTAAAAGCTCCCTGTGACACCGGGGCCCTGGTTACCAAATTTTCTCAAACCTGTTGTACCCTGCTGTATGTCAGTAAGCCTTGTACATGTCCATAAAATTAGTGTACTGTTGTTGGATACCTGTTTAATGGCATTAATAAAGGTGTAAATTGCACTGCCTTTGGGGCTGAAAGTGATTCTTAGAGCCACCTGCCTGTTTGTTTTTCTATTTGCTTAGCAAAAAGTGTGGTCCGATTAATTTTTTTCCAAAGGTTAAATTGTAATAGTCTTGTGTCAGAGCTTGCTGGTTAACTTTTTAGACTGTGTATTATTTCAGAACTTTCTCAGACATCTTTCAATGTTTTACAAGAAATGTAGTGTTTAAATCAGTCATACTGCGAGTATGAATTAATAATTACAGAATGTCAAGAAAAACTTCTTGCATGTGTGCTTGTAAAACTGCCTTTTGTAGACTGTAGGTTACCAGATGTAAAAAGGGAAACAAAGCAGGTCTGAATGCAATTGTATTGTAAAGTTGATGCAAAATATGGCCAGCTATAAAAAATGGTGAAATGAAATTTTAAACATAGAAGCATTTTACTGTGGTCGCCTTTATTTATGCTTTCCTGTATAGATGATGATATCCTTATTAACATTTGGGTAGTATCGTAGTTAATTTCAAAACCTTACTTTTTATGGCAAAAGACATTTTTAAAAGTTAGACTAAAATGATTAAATCTCCCCAAAAATTTATATATATAATATAGTATATAACTCAGGACCTATGCATACTTCTTTAGGACTGCAAAGTTTTATCTGTTATGGAGGTGGTGCAATTGCAATAACTGGTATTTCTGTATTTTGTTCCTCTCATTTTCACGTTTCTGTGACCCCATGTTGCTGTACTTACAGTAAAGAAAAGAAATGAAGAATACTGAAAAATGAAGAATATTAAAACAGCCTTTATTATTATTCAGCCTTTGAAAAACTGACTTCATGGGTCCATAAATCAGCTTTGTCAGGTGCTCCTCTGTCAGGCATTAAAATATTTTAATTTTCTTGTTGATTTTTTAAAAATTCATGACTGGAGTATTACACAAATATGTTCTAGTGAAATTTTACTGTTTTTGCGTAGATGTATCATTCCTGTGTTATTTTATGTCAGAAGCCAGCGAGGCTGCCAGAATAACACACCCCATGTCCCTATAAATTATTTTCTTCAAAAAGATCCCAGTTACCACACAGACGATGAATTCCATTCATACGTGCAAGGGAAAACGTTTGTTTTAATCCCAGCATATGATTTTTTCCAAAGAAATGGATTAAAACCTTTCTTAAATACTTGAAACATTTCTGTCATACAGGTACTCATCGTTCAGGAAAAACATTATAGTGTGAGGAGTGGGGACTAAAAATCTTTAAAGTCAGAATGAGTTTCAGTGACTTTTGAAACCAGGGGTAAAAGAAGCCGTAAATAATAGGATTTAATGTAGAATTGAAGTAACCCAACCAGACAAGCACTTCAAAAACAACTGAAGGAGTGCCAAAATTAATGTAGGGGTCGATGAGGGAGTTTATGAAGAAAGGCATCCAGCAAAGTATGAAAACCCCCAGAACTATACTGAGAGTTTTTGCAGCCTTTTGTTCAGAATTGTGATTCTTCCTCATGGTGTGGTCTTTGTTCAAATGTGCTTGGTGGCTCATGTCCCCAAGTTGTCTGACATGCTGTCTGGCAACAAAAAATATTTTTGCATATAGACCCACCATAATAGAGCATGGCAAGAAAAATCCTACTAAGGAGTCTAGAGCTCCCCACAGTGCATTGAACAGCAGGTTGCAGCTTCCCAGACAGTTTGTCACACTAATGTATTCTTCCAGACCCTCCAGATTGGCTTTTGTGTAAAGGAGGCTGTATGAATAGGCACCAGCGGCTCCCCAGCTGAGGACTACCATGAGCCATGCCACAGGAATGGTCACCGTGGTGGAATAGCGGAGAGGGTTGCACACAGCCTGGTATCGATCGATGGCGACGGAGATCAGATGGAAGATAGAGACAGATGTGAGGAACATGTCAAAGGTTGAGTGCAACAGACAAAAGACCTTCCCAAAGTACCAGCAGCTTTCAATGGACCGTATTGCACTGAAGGGCATGACCACAATCCCCAGCAGTAAGTCAGCCAGTGCCATGGACATGACCAGCATGTTGGTTGGCGTATGCAGCTGTCTGAAATGTGCAATGGAGATCAACACCACCAAATTCCCTGCAATGGTGACACATATTCCCAAGGCAAAGAATGCATAGAGAGCAGCGTGGACTGCAGCACCACGGGTGTCTTTAGTACAAGTTTTGTTAGATGCCGGGTAGCAGTACTGTTCTCCATCCAGCTCTAGTGAATTGTTCATCGTAAACCCAGTGAAACTGCCGCTTCCCACCTGGCTGGAAAAAAAAAAAAAACGATGGCAAATAAAGGCTGCAGAAAAATAGCTTTAAAGTCCTTACTCCTGGGAACTCAGGTGCATCTTTAAGATCATTCATCCTTCTTGGTGAAGAACCATGCTTATTTATACACATTGTTGGCTGAGAGACCTCCCCTTCGAGACAACAGACCTGTGATATCAGCAAGTGCAGCAAATTCTGAAAAGTGGAGCACAATAATAGGGTCTTGTGTTGATCCCTGGTGGATTTGGACATTTCACATGAAAACATGGCCCAGAATCAGCCAGTAACAAGGGCTGAGCCCTGTGTGAAGTCTGATTTTTATGTGGGTCTTTTGTCTTTCAGGAAAGCAGCATTTTCTTCTATCTGTGATCACACACTGCAATTTGTGCACATTTGTAGTGCAATGTATAGCTCTGTCACATTCTCTCAAGTCAGAATAGGAAATTATAGCAATTCACAATTTCTATAATAGCAATTACAGCAAGCATCTGCGACCGATATCCAAAATGCAAGCCTAAAGGAAACATCACATTTTATTATCGAAAGATCTGCCTTGGCCAATATTACCTGCAAAATAATTTCTATGGACTATTTCTGCCACTGCTATGTTATTCTCCTTATTAGTAAGCACCTGTATAGCTTTACGGTGTGTGTGTGAGACACAGGGCGTAGGAGGTTGGGGCACCAAAGTACTCACTGTTTCTATATCCAGAGCAAATATATCAATAATTGAATAAATGTCACATTCACAGAATTAACATAGATGGAGAGGTTTCATGAAACCATTTCCTTGTACAGAATAAGAATAACAAAGTAACATGTAAATCAAGAGTGTAAAGGTAAAATTTAGCTATTGCAACAAAAGAATGGAGAGGGTTGATTTGATTTTAATATCTCCAGCATCTCAACATGGTTGGGAACTGAAAACAAGGGTTGCTATGGAGGTTCGCTTAAAAGGTTTGGCTTTTGAGTGACACGGGCTTTCATTAAGGCAGATAATGAAAATGGAATATCTTTACGTTACTTAAGACACAAAATATAAGTCCACTACTGTCGTGGAGCTGTTTGGTTCATACGGTCCAACAAATCCGGTTGTCGCCACTGTTCGAACCCAGCGTCACGTGGGTGATATGCCGTGCAGTCCTGCCATCTACCGACAGAAAGTGGAACTGCTTATTTCCGGCCAAGTTGCGCTGTTCTTTGCGCCGTTCGGTGGGGCCGGGTGGTTTAGCGCCATTAACACAAATTTTGAATGTCATTTTCTGCTCGATCTTGGTTTAAAAAATATGTTTGTGCAGTCGATTACAGAAATAGCAACAAAATTGGTCAGCCACCCTGCGAGAAGTTAATAGAAGGCTGTGTTTTTGAATAGTACATTCTGCCATTTTGTAGTTCAGACTTATTTAGTGCATGCTAGACTCATCTGTGGCTTAATGATATTTCCCAGAATAAACCTACCGTCTGGCTGCTGTTATATATTATTCTGATATTGTTATGTTATTATTAATGACAGTTATTGTATTTCTGTGTACTTCCGGGTCATAGTAAACATCCATGAGTAATTCCCGGTTTGGAGGACTGTTTGGCCTTACGTTATATTACCTGGACACCTGTGTTGCACGAATATGGGTAATTTAGAGTAGGTGAATATTAAAAAAGTCATATAATATGCTTTTATTCTCGAGTTACTGCGTTTAACTTTTATATTGTTAATAAGGTGTAATGTGACACAGGATCCTGTAGGTGGCGATAAATATTCACACGAACCTGCAGCACAAAGGCACTTTAATACAATGCAAAGGACATTTTCATATTTCTAGGTTAAATAAAGACGTATAAATAAATGAAACATGGAATGTATACATACTTTAGCGTGTGTGTTGAAGGAGACAACGGGATCCAGCAAGCTGAAGAGACACATATTCACACAGGACTTGCAGATTAAAACAGCAAAGTTGATATAAAACTGAAGATTTAAGTACTGCAATATTATATATATTATATTTTATGTAACATTAACATAAAATACCAGTGGAAAATAATCAGTTGTGTTCATTCCAGTCTACTGTTTAGCACCAGTTTGCATCCCATACCAGAGACTGCCAAACAACTGTACTTTTTTTGTGAATCAG
Source organism: Heterotis niloticus (assembly GCA_018136845.1). Classification (NCBI taxonomy): domain Eukaryota; kingdom Metazoa; phylum Chordata; class Actinopteri; order Osteoglossiformes; family Osteoglossidae; genus Heterotis; species Heterotis niloticus. The sequence goes on from CM030895.1 coordinate 14,086,216, forward strand.
GGCACATTTCACTAAATGGTATACTTTGTAACCATGTATGTGACAAATAAATTCTTTTCATCTCTTTGATCTCTTTATCTGGCCATGTAATTTGAACTGGCAATAGGACAGATTAGCAAATTTATTAGTACACATGCAACTACAGCATTTTTCAGATACCCTCACTACCCCTCACCACACAGTTAATGTTACTTGGCGACAATTTAGTTTAATGCAGTTAAAACTGAATCAATAAGCTTTTTATTAGTCCAGTTTGAACTGTAACAGCTCACAAACACCTGCATTCACAGGGCCCTGGTAGGAGCACGCACAGGTGAGAAGTAGCAGGCATAAAACAGTTCCTCTTTATCCAGCAGCTTGCTATTTCACCTCAGATACCTACAAAAGACAATGTTTTAACAGCAACAACAATAAATTACAGTAACAGCCAGAAACGCAGGAGTTTTTCCTTTATAGTTTTGAAAGCTTTAACAGATTAGCTATAATGTCATTGTTTTGTTTGTCGTGTATCATTCCTAAATATATGTTTTTATAAAACCACACTATATGATAGTGTAGTTACTTGGCATTTAAATATGCAGAGGTTTTGTCTTGCCTTGAAGTAGCTGAACAGGTACAGACACCCACACACATATATTCAGCCAGAGTACAGTCTCATTCTGCATGAATCTCTGTGAAAGATTTTTCCACTGACCATAATCTTGAGTGCTTTTCTAAACCAGGAGTAAAAGAAAGCATAAATTAGAGGATTGAAACTTGAATTCATGTAACCAAACCAAACCAGAGCATCAACCAGCGTGGGAGGGATGGAGTAGCCAATAAAAGGGTCAGTTATGATGCACAGGAAAAATGGGGTCCAGCAGGTGAAGAAAACTCCCACCACTGTGGCCAGGATGATCGTTCCTTTCCTCTCTCGTTGTCTTGAGACCCTGAATCCGTTGTCATCTTCTGCCTTTACTTGTTGTGTCTGGTGTTTAATTGTTCTGGCTTGACTTCTGGCAACCTTGTAGATTTTGAAGTAAATGCCAAACATGATCAAACCGGGGATGAAAAAAGCTAATACAGAGGCAAACGCTGCAGATGCCTGGCTGAAAAAAACCGGGCAACCTCCGCTGCAGTACACATGTGCTACATAGAAGTCCTCGCTGCCCTTCAGATTCAGCCCAGAGAAAATCATTCCAAAAGCAAAGATGGTGGGAACCAGCCAGCTGGTTGCAACCATGATTAGTGTCGTTGCAGAGTTCATCGTGCACTGGTACTCAAGTGGGGTACAAACAGCAATGTAGCGCTCAACTGAGATGAAGGAGAGGTGGAAGATGGAACAAGTGCTGAGCATGATGTCCATGCTGGTGTGAAGCTTGCATGCCAGTTCACCCAGAAACCAGCAGCCCTGGATGGAGCGCATGGCACTGCAGGGCATGATGAGGACCCCCAGGAGGAAGTCGCACACAGCCAGCGAGAGGATCAGGCCATTTGTGGAGGTATGCAGTTGCTTGAAGTGCCATATTGCTGTGACGACCAGAAGGTTCCCACTCATGGTGACCACTATAGCCAGCCCCATGAAGACAAGCATGGAGATCTGAAGGCTTGGTGGGCGAACAATCTTCTTGCATGAATCACTCGTTGACTCGTAGCAGAAATACGTTTCTACATGCAAGCTGCTGCTGTGATTCAAGCTGTTTGAGAAGTTCATTATATTCAGTGTTTGAAGGCCTAAAAAAAGCCGCCTCCCCTCACTGTGTCTCAGAAACAACAATGAAATGAAATAGATGATGCTGAAGCTCCAGCCTTGAAGGTGAGATGTTGCACTCCTTCCCTGATGAACAAAAATATCATTTATACACCTGATGTTTGTTTGAGGGACTTCCCCTTTGCTCCAGACAAGCCTATAAGAGTAGATTGTGCTGCAGCCTCATGCAAATTTTGAAATACGTATCAAATCCTAAGATGTTGATTAGCAAACATGCGTCGCTGTGTTTGTCCCTTGTGTATTTTTACAGACCTAACTCAGTATTTTGTTAAAATGAGAATATGCCAGCTTTTTCAAAACGTTGTCCAGTGACGTAGTATTACTGCTTGAACTGTAATGTACTTTCAGATCTCGTTTCTCTTAGAATTTAATTTTGCTTCCATTGATTTCTGAGGCCCTCACATTCTGTAAAAACAGGAACACAGGGCTGACTCTGAGTACAAGAATCTCCCTTGTTTTTTTGTTTACAGTTAATAGGAACAACTTACCAATTTCTCAAATAAAAAAACCTTTAAAATTGTAATAATAAATAACAGAATAATTTGCAGACAGGGAATATGCATTTTAACAGTTGTTCACACATAGTGATATTTAGCTTAAAATGAACTGTTTCAGATCTGAGACAAATGCTTTGTTGCTGTAAAACTACTTGCTGATGCCTGGAAAATGAAATGCAATGAAAAGAAACGCTACTGTACATTAACATTAACTAAGAATCTTGGGCCTTTTAGGAGCTTGACACTTAAGAAGAAAACCTCGTTTGAATGAAGTATTGACCTGTCTCCAGGTCTCTTCTAATGTAAAAAATTGTCCCCCACATTAAATCATAAACAGCCGCAGTCAAAGTGGAAACCAGGTCTGCTTTATCTGCTGCCAACATTCAGTTTGTGTCACTGATTTGCTTTTGCTCTACCGGTGTTTAATCCAGCTGGATGGGCCTAAATGCAGGCTAAAGTGTCTTTCCTTGTCCTACAGGCATTTCTAATTAACCATGCAAATATATAAAATAAATTATACTTTGAATATTCCAACAGTGAATAAAGACTGGATGTTTAGAGATGTGCTTATTGTTTAATCTGCTGTATGTCTTAGCTGTAGAATACTTGTGACCAGTAAGCTGAAGAGCAATGTAGATATTAAAGGCTTGAGAGAAGTCTTTACATGCCTATAAATCAGAATCTTCCATCCATCCATCCATCATCATTTTGATGAACCTCATCTCAATTTGGACTGTGGCAGTCTAGTCCAACTCCAGTGGTCACAAGGCTCTAAAACAACTCATGGATAAGGTGGCAGTCCATTGTAGGGTGACCACACACACACACACACACACAGAAACATATTATGAGTGATACAGAGTGATCAGTTAACCTGAAACAAAATCTTTAGACTGTGGGAGGATGCTGGCGGAAACAGACAGGAAACCCATAAAAAGGTTGTGGATTTGAACTTCTCAGCAGACCCCCGTGTGTGCAGGCCTTTGTTTAGTTTGAGCTTGTGATTAATTTTCTTGATTTGTTCAAAGACACACTTAAATTTATGTTAAATTGACTGGAATTGTTTTCAGTTAAAATTTTTCACTAAATACTAACAATGGCAAAAAGATCCAGTTATATTTCTGTGTTGTCTTCTAAAATGCAAAATAAAATCTTAAAGATTTAAGTCAGTCAGCAGTTCCTCTGCATCCTCAAGCAATTAATTTATATTTATCACTGCTGCAAATGAGTAGTAATTTCTGGAATGATCAATTTCACAAATGATCAATGAAATGAGATGCATTATTAACAGAAATACGCCTACAAATAACATCCTGAAAGCCACAAATGTTTCCTAATGGAAATTATATTCATGAATATAAAATATTTACTGATCAATTCAAATGGAATAATGTGGTTTATTCAGTGTATAAGATAACAACTCACTTTTGACCAAAACTAGCACAGAAAGGATTGTGGTTGGACCGGAACTGGGATGTGTGTCTTAAAAAAGTAACTCTTTATTCCACTGCTCCTTTTTTGACATCAAATGCCCTTGACAGTTAAGGTTTAAACAATGTGCAATAACTGCGATTTCCTGCCCTTCCTCTTAATTAATATATTTAGTGTTAATTTTTGTAATTTGCAATACATATATCTCAAATGATTTTCCAGATCAACGCTGTATTTAAGTGAAGGAGGCTGGCATTTAAATTGGCAGATATGCTACCTCCTTTGAGGGCTTGGAAAGGCAAAAATGTTCATTCAACCTATAATCTCATTCGGCAGGAACCGCTGTAGAAGATCCTGCCGCTGACAATTATCCGCAGTGCTTTCCTGAACCAGGAATAGAAGAACGCATAAACTAGTGGGTTGAAGCTGGAGTTCATGTAACCAAACCAAACCAGAGCATCGACCAGGGTGGGAGGGATGGAGTAACCAACGAAGGGGTCAATCATGTTGCAGAGGAAAAATGGGGTCCAGCAGGTGAGGAAAACGCCAACCACCACCGCCAGGATTATTGTCCCTTTTTTCTCTCGTTGCCTTGAAATTCTGCACCTGTTTGAATTTTCTACCCTAAACTGCTGTGCCTGGTCTTTAATTGACCGCGCTTGACTTCTGGCAACCCTGTAAATTTTGATGTAAATGCCAAACATGATCAGACCTGGGATGAAAAAAGAAAACATGGAGGCTAAGGCAGCAGATGCTTGGCTGAAAAACACTGGACAACCTCCATGGCAGCGCACGTTTTTCTCATAGAAATCCTCACTGCCCTTTAGGTTGAGGTCAGAGAAGATCATCCCAAATCCAAAGATGGCAGGGACCAGCCAGCTGATTGTGACCATGAGGAGGGTTGTGAAGGAGTTCATCACAGAGTGGTATAGGAGTGGGGTGCAGACGGCAATGTAGCGCTCAACTGAGATGAAGGAAAGGTGGAAGATGGAGACGGTGCTGAGCATGATGTCAGTGCTGGTGTGAATCTTGCATGCTAGGTCACCCAGGAACCAGCAGCCCTGGACGGAGCGCATGGCACTGCAAGGCATGATGAGGACCCCCAGGAGGAAGTCGCACACAGCCAGCGAGAGGATCAGGCCGTTTGTGGAGGTGTGCAGCTGCCTGAAGTGTGATATCGCAATGATGACCAGAAGGTTCCCACTCAAGGTTACCAGTATAGTTAACCCCATAAACATGAGCATGGAGACCTGAAGACTTAGTGATCGGACAAACTTCTTGCACGAACTCACCGATTCATAGCAAAAGTATGCTTCTACATGCAGGCTGTTGCTGTTGTTTGAGCTTTCAGACAAGTTCATGGTCGTTTCTCCTCACAGGACCTCAAAAATAAAAGAAAAAAATTGCAAAGCCGAATCCTTGGAAGTCAGATGCAAAACATCTTTCTGCCTCAGAAAAATGCTTAACGTTTTTGTCAAAGAGCTATAATATTTATACTTTTGAAATTTGGAGCGGGACATCCCCTTGGAAGCAATTAACCTATGGACAGTGGGCTGCATGCAAATCTGGAAATGTCTGACAAATCCAAGGACGATGACGCAGCAGTCAGGGGACGACCAGTTTGTCCCTTGTGTGTTTCGAGGAGCCACATGCAGACACAACTCCAGATCTTGTCAAAGTAACCCTAAGACAGCATGTTTGAGGACCACTTGAGCCGTGGCACAATTTCATCAAATTTTGCTCTTAATGAAGCCATGAGCTAAAAACTAAAGTTCATGAGAATGAATGAATCCAATCACTTGCTAAAGTTTACATTTATTTCAAAGCTGCCGTCACAGAACTGGGTGGGCATAGAAATGGACAGGAAGCTAAGCAAGCGTCTATATCAGAAACCTAAATCTGGCGTGAATAATGCACAAACATTATAAACGGAGACCTCGTTGATCAGTCCCGAAGTCTTTAAACTTGTATGCTTAGTACTGAGTCAAAGCTGAGTCAAAGTTTTATGATTTTGCAAATTATTCCTCCAGTATATCAGTTTCTTTTAGCAGCAGCTTTATTGTGGTAGAGATTCATGGATTTCACATCAATTACATTATTTATTTAGCTGATGCTTTTCTTCAAAGTGACAGAGTGTAAAGTTTTATGCAAAGATTTATCCAAAACTACAACTGGATACTTTTTATTTGGGCAATTTAGTCTAAGTAAAGTCAATTAAGGGGAACGACATCAGGAGGCCTCATAAAAAACCTGGGGCCTTCAAGTGCAGTGCTATCCATTATTCAACCTTCTGCCCCACAACATACTTAAAAAAATATATTTGATCTTTCACAGAATAGAATACATTAACATATTTCTGTCTTTTTATCTTTATCTTTTTTACATAACTGCATTTAAACCAGGTAAACACACCTGCCTGAAGAAGAGACATTATGGCTTGTAGTTTTATGCCTTTTGTTATGGGTGTTTATATTGTGTGTGTGTGAGAGAGACCTTAGTTTAAACCTGTGGACCTCCTGAAATATAAATTTCTCCCCCCATAAGTGTTAAACAGTAACAGAGTCTGAGTTGTGGAACATTGAGTTACATAACTGGTTTAATCCAGCTGAAAAGTTTTATTTTAATATTTAAACAACAGTGGAAAATATAATACAAGCAAGAGCACATATAACATTTTTAGAAACATTGCCAGAGATGGACATTGTATATACATTGTAAAATATACATTATAGTACAGATACATACAAAAAGGTCAAACAAAGTAAATAAAGAAAAGGTTTTTAAATTTCAAAATTGCTTTCAAATAAGCATTCATATTGGTTTTGAAAACATTGAAACGTAAGATTGTTTTTGGAACATTTCACCCTTAAATACAGTAATGTTCCATTATAATAATTAAGTCAGTTGCAAACATTATTCTGGCTTTTTTCAATGGAACTAAAGCTTGTTATGACATCTATTTCTTTAAAACTGATTTCAATATCACATGCATATTTAATATGACTGCAGTTTGTTCCTGAACATTTTTAACCACAGGGCATAGCCACAACAGATGTTGAACTGTTTTAGGGCTACTTTCACAAAAGATGCTCTTGCTGTCTATATTAACTTTAAAATTTTGCACAACAAGGGTCTTTACTGGGTAAATCAGATGAGTTACTTCATATGAAACCTCTTTAACCTTATTAGTTAAACAGTATTTATCAGGTATCATCCAAGCTCTTTTCCCATCAATCTTTCCAAAGTAAGGAATTCCAAAATAAGTCAGCATAATTAAAACATTTGCAATAGGTATTGACTACTTTGACCAAGATGATGCCATTTTCATCAATAGTTTTCATAATGCTATAGCTAAACTTCCTGCAGAAAATAAAGCAGAATCTTTTCACTGTCCAATAAGTGGAGCTGAACGACAACACTGACACATGACACAAATCATGCAAACTGTACTTTAAGGTGCTTTTATGTAGTCCAAATATAAATACAAATGCAAATCTAAAAAAAAGAAGAGTTTACTGCTTTTCTGAATAACTTGAAGATCCCGCTAAAGGAGATGGTGGCCTGTTGAGAGAAATGTAAACAAGTAGGACTCAATTGCAAAGGCTCAGGAACCTTTCGCCTGTGAGCACAGTGAATCGCAGTAAAAATAAATCTGGATTTCACACCAGCGTGCAGGTTTTGTCTTTATTAATGGTTCCTGCAGTGCACAGGACTACTGTGCAATTTACCAGCATATTTGGCACTTGCCAGGAGATCATCATTAAAATTAAAGATTTTAAGCAGAAAATACAACAAAAGGAAACTATCAAGAGGCCAGGAATAAAAGATTTTATTTTAAAGTCCGGAGCTGTACACAATCATGAATGAAAAATGAAAAGTACTGATATTTTTGCGCATCTTATTTGACATTTGTTGTCTGTTTTTCTAGCAAATTTTTAGAAAATCCCAAATTCCATGTAAAGAACACAGAAGCTGAATGATGTAAAGGGAGCAAATGTCTTGCATTAAGCATTAATGTTTGCTTTGTGCCTTTTTAGAAATCTGCTGCTCTCCATTATCCCTTGTGTGTGTTTCCTTACTCTGCTGAGACACCCCTATGGCCCTCCTGCTGTCCCTTGAGGTGCGGTAAATGGTGAGTGAAAGGGTCCTGTTGAGAAATCTGCACAACAAACAGCATCCCAGTAAAGGTGTGAGCACACAAAGGGGTGCCGTGTGTTTCCACACCTCTAATTGATGGAGTATCTGACCCCCTAGGAAGCTGCCCAGCAAGAGATAATGATGCTGTGGGAGAGTGGAAGCTCACACTGGGATATGGAACTAAGGTGAGAATATAGGAATCACTATGCGAGTAGCCAGGTCATTTTAGCCTTGAGAGGAACGATTTAGTCCCTAGATTATGAAAATCTTTTCCATAAAACTTATATTCTAACACTAAAGCCAGAATGTTCAAAAAAACGCAAGGGCACAACTCAGCAGGACTCAAGAAGTGAATATGCATCAGTCAGTGTACCAGAAGGCGAGGGTTTTCTTATGACCTTATCAAATATATGTACATGAAAATGTATGCATAAACTTACTGATATTTTATTAAAAAGGTATTTTTTTACTTTGCTGCTTTATGTCTGTTTCATACAGTCTGGTGAATAACAGCAATTTCTTGGTAAGATGTCAGGTCATCAGTAGTAGAAAGGATGTATATAACAGCAGAAGTAAGGCAGCAGTGAATAATCCTGGTGTCCAGAATATGCAAATTTAAACATTTAAAATCCACTCTGGAATTTTTCAAAAATCCCAAAAAATGTTTACATTCAAATTTAAATAGTACTGCAAGTCCACGCTGGAAGTTGAGAAGAAATACACTTGCACCTCTAATTAAAAACGTTTAAGTTATGCAAATAAAGATAAAAAACATTTTTTGGTTTATTTATTTGTTTTTAAAGGAATTTTCTTTGCACTTCTACCTTCTACAGTTTCTGATGCTGTGGAGATAGCCTTTCGGCCCCTAGATGGGAAATTTATTCACGTTTTATCTTTTTCAAATTACTGTTTTCTTCAGAAAATGCATTTAAATCAGAGACTCAAAGGCTGTGTTGTGGCTAGAAGGAGCAGGAGGGAGGAGTGTATTTTTAACTATAGGTCTATCCATCTAAATGTGTGTTAATAAAAGATAATAAAATAAACTGGCATCTCATCCTTGATGCTTACTGTCTCAGGCCACATGTTTTCAACAGAGAGGGACATTGAGACCCTGCAGTATCTGATAAAATGATTAAAAAGTATTGATAAAAAAACAGTAAAATCTTACACTAATTTTTAAAAATTAATTTCAGCTTTATCCAGTGTTTGTAGCAGGACCACTTCAGGACTAAATTAATGGATCAAGCTGTTAGTAATATTTTATTGGCTGCATTTGTAGGCTGCGGAGCAAGTGTGCTTCTAGTCTTCAGTGCCTAAACTATTACTGCTATTTAAATTCCAAATAACTGCCCCAAAATTCAAATTTTCCTGTTTTTTTCCCCAAAACTGTAAACACCAGGGGGAGACAAAGAGCAGAGTTTGAAAGGCAAACCTGAATGACTGAGTAAACACAACAGTGCAACATGCTACCTTTTCCCTCCAAATTTCAGAATTAAGTTTGCCAAAGAATATACTGACTTGCTTTAATTTTAAGCACATCAGTTTTTGTTTTTCCTGCAGCGGGTTGACAGCTGCAAAGGCAAGGATTGCACTGCGTATTTAAATCGTACCTCAGATACACACTGTGCGCAGTGATGTGATAAAACGTTCATTCAGAGTACAGCCTCATTCTGCAGGAACCTCTGTAGAAGATCCTGCCGCTGACAATTATCCTCAGCGCTTTTCTGAACCACGAGTAGAAGAACGCATAAACTAGTGGGTTGAAGCTGGAGTTCATGTAACCAAACCAAACCAGAGCATCGACCAGGGTGGGAGGGATGGAGTAACCAACGAAGGGGTCGATCATGTTGCAGAGGAAAAATGGGGTCCAGCAGGTGAGGAAAACGCCAACCACCACCGCCAGGATTATTGCCCCTTTTTTCTCTCGTTGCCTTGAGATCTTGGACTTATTTCTTCCTCCCATCCTAAACTGCTGTGTTTGGTCTTTAATTGACCGCGCTTGACTTCTGGCAACCCTGTAAATTTTAAAGTAAATGCCAAACATGATCAGAGCCGGGATGAAAAAAGAAAACATGGAGGCAAATGCGGCAGATGCTTGGCTAAAAAACACCGGACAACCTCCGTGGCAGCGCACGTTTTTATCGTAGAAAGCCTTGCTGCCCTTTAGGTTGAACTCAGAGAAGATCATGCCAAAGGCAAAGATGGCAGGGACCAGCCAGCTGACTGCAATCATAAAGATGGTTGTGACAGAGTTCACCATGGACCGGTAAGCAAGTGGGGTGCAGACGGCAAGGTAACGGTCAACTGAGATGAAGGAAAGGTGGAAGATGGAGACAGTGCTGAGCATGATGTCAGTGCTGGTGTGAATCTTGCATGCCAGTTCGCCCAGAAACCAGCAGCCCTGGACGGAGCGTGTGGCACTGCAGGGCATGATGAGGACCCCCAGGAGGAAGTCGCACATAGCCAGCGAGAGGATCAGGCCGTTTGTGGAGGTGTGCAGTTGCTTGAAGTGTGATATCGCAATGATGACCAGAAGGTTCCCGCTCACGGTGACGACTACAGCCATCCCCATGAAGACAAACATGAAGAACTGAAGGCTTAGTGGGCGGACAAACTTCTTGCATGAATCACTCACTTGCTCATAACAATAGTGTGTCTCTATGTACAAGCTGCTGCTGTGGTTTGAATTATTCGAAAAGCTCATTCTAAGCGAGGGCCAGTAGACCTATCAGAAATAAAAGAGTACATTTGAATTCAACATTAAATACACAGCATAATTCCTAGTACAAAAAAAATCAGTCTGAAATAATATTGACTTTCACATTCCAGTTGGACACTGAAACAGAGGTTCCTGCCATAAACAAATCTGCTTCTTCATTTACTCATTATTTCTTCCTAACCACTTTGTACTCATACAAGTACTGTTTTAAGAAGTAGAGAAAAATAGGCTAATTTGTTGCTTTTCAAAGACAATGTCAGTAATAAAAAATTTGACAGTTCTTGTAGCTTTCCGGGACTTGTAATCTTTATATGCTGTATATTTTTCTATTGTAATGCAGTTTTATATTAAAGAATAAATTAACTAAATTAAATCAGAATACTGTAATTTTTTCACAGCCCTTGTTTAAATGAAATTTGACATCACATTACCTTCCCCACTACTGACTGAGAATACTGCAGAGAATAATAATTTTTGATCTTTTTATCATTTTTACAGGTTGCCCGAAGTTATTTTGGTATTTCTTATTAAACATGTTCTTCATGCCTAGAAAATCTTAATATTTACATTTAGTATTGCATTGAACATTTTTCATCCTGGAAAAAAAAAACTCAGTGGGCTTGCAGTCCACTTGAAATTCTGTCCAATTTGTATTACAGAGTAAATGTCGAATCGCAGCAGTGTGTCAGACTGCTTCCCCATCATTGTAAACTCCTACTTCTACCACACATGCAGCAGACACAAGACCACATAGTTCTTTTGCTTCAGTCAAAGGCGGTCAGTTTGTTTCTAGTATAATAGAAACTGGAAATGATGTGAATGTCCAGCCTCATATTTTAAAAATGATAGCTACACATACACATATTGCCATGTACTGTCAGCTACCTAACACACCCAAGTGTATAAATGATTTGTTCTAATCTTAGGCACTCACCTCTCATCCTCTGTCGGCCTTAAATATATTCTTACTCCAGTCAAAGTAAGGGTTAGCAGGGCCTAAGCTGGACTGAAACTGACCCCCTTGAGAGGGGCCTTGTCCTGTTAAACTCATATGCAGTCATCTACCTTATAATCATCAATCATGGAAAAGTACTGAAGTGACCAGAAAGCTGCTGTTCTGCTCCCCACAGAAAACATTAACATTTGACACAATACCAGGCTGTCAAAATTTCTGTTTGCTATGCAAACACATCAGTTTTGCAGGTAAGAACCAGCAGCAAATGAAAAATGTATTCATGACTGAAGAAGGTAAATATACATTCAAGGGTCTTTCAATGCATCGACTGAATAAACAAGATGTGTGCACCTGGAAGGGAAAAGGCATACATTATAGTTTATTCTAGCTTGGGGAAATGGTTAAAGTCAATTATTGTTTGATGAAGTCAGTAGATGTGACTCTAATGCATCGTGGAGAAAGGCTATCACCTTGGCTACATCATTTCACTGAGCTCCATTTGAGCACTAGTATACAGCTGTGTTGTTGACTATCCTTTTGTAACCTGAATAGACTGTAACTGTGATAAAGAAAAGGAAAAAAAATCCACATAAAAGAGTCTAATTTCTATCGATAAGAACATATATAAAAACACAAATGACAGAAACATACTAATTAGACATATAATATAAATAATACATTCTTTGGTTGGGCAAGAGCTGTTGCTATGGCTGCCGTACCTATCTAACTCATAAGGTATTTCATGTTCTGTGAATTGACGTATTTTGTATTTAAACATGATGCAAGCCAAGTCATTGCTCATGTCACATAAAGCAGTAAATGAAAATTAATTCATAGATGGACAGATAATATTGGCATAATATTTTTCATAAAATTATTAAATGACTAATTTCACACTTTTTTTTGGAAAAACATTGACTAAAAGCGTAAAGCTTGGAAGATTTGAAGGAATGATAAATAGTACTATTAGCAATGGACAGCCCCATCTTCAGACCGTAGACTCATGTAGAAGAAGGAGCACTTTGGGTACAAAATCCCTGATATCACCAAGAGCTGACACTGAATCACCAGCCCTTAACAATAACGGACTGAAATAATCGCAAGAGATTGGTTTGTGTGTCTAAAAGCATGCATTTTTTAAATTTTCCAGCCACCATTTGCTTATGTATTTTCTGCACATGTATGCATTTATGGAGGTGGCAGCTTTTCTGATGGACACAGCTGAAAGAGTTCTGCTTCAAATCAATAAGTGGCTTTAACCGTAATCAGAATATGTGATTTGAAAGGGTTAATAATAAAAACACATTGTTTGGAGCTGTGGGGCAAGTCGCCATCCACTGTCAATATATTTGTTAAAATTGTCATTATATTCAGATGTTTCTGCTATTCTTTCCCTGCAACTGCATCATTAATTTTGTATGTTGCCCTTACTTTCATTACTAAAGGTCATTCATAATAGTAATTTGTAAAGTAGTTATGATATGATTATTACTAATATAATATTTTAAGTGATGCATAATATTTATAATAGCTGTTACAGTTGCTGTATTATTCTTTTTTCTGGGGAACTGTGGTCTGTTTCTCTCGGCTCTTGCTGTCTTTCTCTTTCCAGGTGTCCTGCATTCAACATCCTAATCAAAGCCTCATACGCGATAGGATCGCAGGCGGATGATGCCGTTGCTTTGGGTCCTTTTCGGTGCGTACGTACAGACCTGGGGAGAGGGGAGCAGCTTTTCTGAGAACTGTGTCGAGCGCCACGGGTTTTGGGGCTGTGGTTCTTGTCAGTCTGTGTGTCAGTGTTGCAAACCCACTTGGTGGTAATTGTGCCTTAGTTTGGGTTCCTCGGGTAGAGATTTTCTCCTAAAAATTCCACTTAAAGTGCTACAGTCCTTACTGCTGGTCCCTAGCAAAAGAGCCGGGCTATAAAAAATAGTAATTACTAATAATCAGTGACATGAACATTATTCATAATTACTGTTACATATGTCTGTTTTTCTGTCTACACACAGTAAAAAGTTTAAAAAAATTCAGACATACTACATTTTTTGTAATATTTTTATACTTTTGACAAAAGGAGCATGGTTAACTAGATACTTCAAAAGGGATGCAAACAAAAATACAAAAATATAAAATGCAAAAAATACAGTTATAAGTTAATAAGTTAATCACTTATTGAAACATCCAGCCAGGACTGTGCTATGTTTACTGCTTAAATAAACACAGCCTCTGACTGCAGCTACCTATGGCTCACATTGACTCAACACATTAATGCTGCTCAAACATTCAAGGTTTGTACAACATTTGCGTATTTTATTTTATTTTATTTAATTTATTTTTTTACAATATTTACATCAGTGAATCAAGACCCGCGGTCCGAGGAGCAGACAGTGGCATTGCTGCTATCTTTCTGGACATTAAAATGCCTGTGCTGGGAAAACTAGGATTGCAGATCATGCCTACTAAGTCAGACGCACTATTTTTATAGTGGTGCTTTGGGTGGCTTTGTCACAAACCAAAAACTGAGAAACAGTGTTATTTTAAAAAAAAAGAACATAACATTTTAAAAACCCTTATTTCATCGCATGCAGATTTTGGGGATATGAATCCCGTACATCTGAGATTATGGCAGTTTTCCTTATTCGTTGCATTGTTCAACATCATAGATTCTCAGGTATCTGCAGTAAAGCTTTGAACCAAGATTTAATTCATATTCACACAGAAGCATATATTTTATTATTATCACTGCATCTACTAAAAGCTGATTTGCTTAATTTATATGAGACAGTGGAGGTGAGAAGTTTGACATTTGTATCGGGTCATAAACTTACAGCTACTAATGTGCAACAAGCTCTGCTAACTGTGACTCTATGTTGGCTTGCACACTCTCTTTTGCAGATGTCATAAAACACAGAGGAGCACTTACACCGCAGGGAGACACCCATTAGCTGTGCTTAACATTTCCTTAAATGCAATAAACCCTCATTTATGGTACTGAAATAGAAACTTTTTTCCTATTTTTTGCAAATTTTCTCCAAAGTAATTCTGAATGCCTTTCTGAACCACTTATAAAAGAAGGCATAAATAATAGGATTCAGGCCCGAATTTGTGTAGCCGATCCACACAAGCACCTCCAGTAATATAGGAGTATTGTACCCAAAAACTGAATTCATGGTGTTACACACAAAAAAAGGGGTCCAGCAGCAGAGAAATGCACCCACTACTATTCCCAGGGTCTTGGTGGCCTTCTGCTCTGACTGACCTGACCTGTTTCCCACCCTGGGAGTATTCCTCTTGAGAGAAGTCTGAATAGAAGAAACATGCCTCCGTGCAATAAGGAGGATTTTCAAGTAGACGCTAAGAATGATAAAACCTGGGTTGTAAAAAGAGAGAACAGAGGAGACAGAACTGGATATTTTGCTTTGTACCACAAAACAGCCTCCTTCACAGTAAAAGTGCTGGTAATAAAAGTCCTCTATGTCCAAAATGTTCAGCTGCAAAAATATCATCCCAAACCCGAATACTGCAGACAGAACCCAGCTGATGATGATCATGATAACTACAATGCAAGTGGTGATCCTGATCTGGTATTGCAGGGGCTGGCAAACAGCATAGTATCTGTCTATGGAGATTAGGCAGAGGTGTAAGATGGAAGCGTTGCATAGGGTGAAGTCAGTGCTGGTGTGGATTTTACAGAAGATGTTGCCCAAATACCAGCAGGTCTCCAGGGAGCGAACCATGCTGGGCGGCATGATAACCAAACCTACAAGGAAGTCGGCCACAGCCAGAGAGAGGATCAGGTAGTTGGTGGGCGTGTGGAGCTGCTTCAGACAAACAACAGCGATGATCACAAGAAGATTGCCGAGCACTGTGACAATTACGATGCCCCCCAGTAAAGTGTACAGAGGGGCTCGTATTACAACCGAGTAGACATGTTTTGGACAAGACTTGTTAGAGGATTCATAACACAGTAGGGTGTTTTCATAGGAGTGGCTGCTGCTCATTGCTTCGGGTTCAGACAGTGTGGAACTGCTTCACCTACAGGAAATGGAACAAAAGTTTAAAATGCGCACTGACGTTAAATTGTGCATTTATAATTAAAACAAAGTTACGAAGATATCTTTAATAAATTTGAACATTTTACTGTTGCAGCAGCAGTATTTCCTGCTTTGCGGTCCTCAGTTTATGCACTATTATTTGTCTTTATATACAGTATTTCCCCTTCCAGTAACCACTGAACCACCATAATATCATTAATATTAATGGCCAATCACTGGCATAATATTTTGCCTGCGCTGTTTAGTTCTTATGGATCTTACCTTCATCTGAAGAGACCAGGAACGAACGAAAAGACGTCCTTATGTATCATCATCATGTTTCCCACCAGTCATTATATTGCCCTCTGGAATCATAGTTGCATCATAGTTAATCATAAATTTTCTCATTAAAATAAAAAATAACACCTATTCCCTTGACTAAAACCCCTTATTAGACATATTAAGATGTTGTTTTAAACCAGTATTGTGGTAAGAATAAGATAAGAATATGATAGAACTGGATATAACTTTGTTAATCTCTGTTTTCAAAATTCACCGTGATAATAAAAATGTTATTTTCAGGCAGAATGTAGTGAAGTCAATGGATGCAGAAAGAGAACAAAGTATCTGTGCAATAGTTAAAGGTTGACAGATTTTCAGCTTTTATAAGACTTATATGACATAATTCTTTCTCGCTTACCTCCTACTAACCTACTAACATCCAGAAGCATGTCTTTAAAACCTTTCAGACCCTGAATTCAGGTGACTCCACAATATAATATTCTGGAATTTAAACTTTCTAATTCAAGTCATCAACCATTACAACACACAATGTTGCCCTTAAGAGATTTAAGTTATTTCAATGTAATATTGTAAAACAAAATCTGAAATTAATAATTAAAAGATACAGCAAGATAGAAAGGGATAGAAAGGCATCCTGTCCTGTGACCACAAAAGATCCTCAGAGCAACATGGTTGCCTGTTAGTCAAAGGTTTCTTTGTCTGAAATTGGTAATCTTGCTGTCAAACAAGTGGTCCAAACCAAGTGGTCTTGCTTTGGTTTTCGAAGACCTAACAGTTTCCAAACATGACCTTGGGTGTTTATCAGCATTACTGGGTATTAGTTGTGCAGCAGATACATGCATGTACAGGAGTTGTGGCTCAGCAATGCAGTGAGGGATCCATAGTTTGTCACACACTCCGGTCATCTGTACCAGCAGTGGATATTGGCACCTGCTGTAAAACTTTGCAGTCTAATAAGGTAATAAAACCTTAAAGTGTTCTAATCAGAAGTCAGTCGAGCAGAATGTGTAGGTTTATTAAACTTGAAGCCAGTAAACAAGTTAATTTGCAGCTTATGGCCTGAAATGTTCTGAGTCAGCTTATGGCCTGACTCAGAATTCAGTATAAGCACTTAATATTCCTTCTCAAGGGCCCATGTCTTCCCAAAAAATGTGATTTTGGTAATCATGATATAAAACATTGTTCCAGAGACCTAGAGAGACATGCAGGTACTGTTTGGCTACTGCAGATGGCCTTTCATGTTGGATTCTAACCATTGTCCCATGAAGCCCACTTCCACATCGCGTCTTTCTCACCAGGAGGCCCTGAAGACTGAAGAGTGTTTGCTGCAGTGGCCTAGGGTTCTTCTGAAGCCTTGTTCTTGGTACATCTTGGTAGATTCATCCCTGTTCCAAACTTCCTCAGTCTATTTAGCATTAGCAGGACAGATAAATCACAAAGCAGCTTAAATGAGAAAGCACAAAGCGCATAAAAAATTCAGTTTAAATTTGGAGAAAAATCCCATTAACATATATATTAAATTAAATTAATTATTTTTCCCACAATATCCATTTCCAGTTCCTTTTTCATTTCAATGTTCTTGTACGAATACGTATCGAAAAGGTAAATTCCATGTATTTTTTCAGTTAAAATGAGTGTAAATACCTATGAACTTGATCCTCATCATTTAGTGGGATAAAACTTTCAGAATCAGTTATCTTTTTAGTAAAATGTTGTATGGGAGATATGTATACAATTATCATATAATGTAAAAATATATAGGTTTCTACTATGCAACTCTACTATGCAACTCACAAAATTTAGTGTCCTGTATATGTTTTAATTCTTTGTACAGCTTCTGTTCAGTTCCCTAGTTCACATTTAAATGAATATAACACAGTTCTGTCAAACAAGAGGAGAAAAAAGGAGAAAAGTGAAACAAACACATGAATCTGAGAGAAAGATATTCTCAGCAACAGTTTATTAACCTATGAAATAGAGGTATAGCCTTCCCCGACTACACACATACAGCCTTTGACAGCCTTTTTTCAGATGTCAAATGTACCAAAATGTGATAAATTAGAATTATAATTTTACTCTACCTTACAAAGCACTGTAGATCCAAATCTTTATTTTGGACATCAGCAAAACATGGCCTTAGATCACAGTTCTCTTCCACTTTAGTTGTCAAAGTTAACCTTACACTCCTGTTTCTGTGCAACTGCTGCAGTCTTTGTGCTGGCAGAATGTCCCCTTTGGTCACACAAAACTACAGTGACAGTGGCAGCACCTGAAGCCTGACATCATGATTTATGATAGGAAAACCCTTTCATTACAATATGTTATTAATGCTTGTGTGTGTTCTGAGACCATTTTAAAAAGACCTTGTACAGGTCATAGAAAAGGTTATAACTGTTTGTGAAAGAAATAATAAGAATACCTTATAGAGCACCCAAACCCCTGCTTTACAGATACGTTTTCCAGAACAAATTAGGTTCAGATATTGGGGGGCAGGTGTACACTTAAGCAGAACCACCTTGGTAACACACTGAAGACAATTCTTTAAATTTAAATGTGGTGCTTTTGGAAAAGCAATTTTGAATATCTTCTGAAGCCAAGTGAAAGAAAAGGCATAAATAATTGGATTTATCACAGATTTAAAATAGGCAAGCCATGTAAGAACCTCAGAAAGGAGAGGAGAGGAAAACGATATGATAGGATCAGCCAGACTGCACAAAAACCATGGGGCCCAGCAGATGAGATAAACACCAACAACAATTGCCAGCGTCTTTGTGGCTTTGTAATCCTTCTTGTTTAAAGTGGCTTTGCCCTTTTACAATTTTACATTTGCACAGACTTGGCTTTGAATGACACAGGCCTGTTTCCTTGCTATGATGAGGATTTTCACATAAGAGGACAATAATAAGCAGGACTGGGGTGAAGAAAGCAAGGATGGAGAAAATTACAATTGGCATCCTGTTGTGTAACACAATGCAGCTTCCCTCACAGTGCAAACTTTCATCATGTGTCCTCAGTTTCCCACATGCTGAGCTTCCCAAACCCAATAAAAGCTGAAAGGCTCCAGCAGGTCAGGATCACGGTGCCTATGATGTAGTTTGTGATAATTCTTGGGTAATGGAGAAGCTGAAAGACAACATAATAGCAATCAATGAAAATTTATGAAAGGTTTAAAATGGACAGAGTATTTAGTGTGACATCTGTACTGGTGTTGATTTGACAGAAGATGTTGCCCAAATACGAATGCGATTTAACTATAAAGATGCGACATAGGGAAGTTAAAATACATTTAACTATATTAATCTCAGCTATTTTACAGTACATATCTTTTTCCCATGCACTGCAATGCAAATCCACAAATATTTTATATAGCTTATCTACTGAAAAGCTATGGTGAAACACACCTCAAAAAGTTGTCCTGTGGAAGTGGTCAGCAAGAATAAAGCTGTGTTAAAAAGGATGCATTTATGTGTATCAGAGTCATTGCTGTATTTGTTTCATCGACCTTTTTTCAGGTTATAAAACAACCTAGCAAAAGTTCAAAGCAAACCTTCAATGTCAGATATGGCAACCACATTTCCTTTGTTTTTGCTATTTTATATTTCCATAACTTTATAAAAATGTGCATATCTAATCAGATGCAATGAGCAGGGAATAAGCCATACCTCCATGAAATGTGCTGCGAAAGCACTCATCAGCAGAGTTTTTCAAAAAAAGTACTTTTTTCACACCCCAGACAAATGTGCTTGTTATAACATGTTAAAAGCTTTAACCACATTTCTACTAGCAAATATATATTTTTATCTCACTCTGCTACCACTCTGTAACCTTACCTTAGTCTGAAATTCTGCAGAAACTTCTAGATAATGGGGCTTGTTATACATATATCTTTACTGACTGACTTTTTACCCAACATGTCTTTCATAACCCTCTTCAGTCATCATTTTTCCCCATTTGTTTAATTTAACTCTCAGGCAGCAGCATGCTCCCTTGGTTAAAATGCTCTTTAGGATTTTTGTACATTATAGCAATGCTGGTGTGAAAACACTACAGTGACAACAAAGGTGTTAATTGTGAATCCAGTGTCTTTATTAGACACATACTGTATTTCAGAATGTCTTAAAATCTTTTCCCACATTATTTCATGATATAGGTATGAATTATAAGGAAATACAGTAACTATAAGTTTATTTACCTTCTTTATCTAAGGATGACTTGCAAGCTTTGAGTAAATCTAATTAAAAAATACAAATAAAAAGCTCTAACAACCCATCACACAACAGTGTGTTACTGTCTGTGAACTTTTGCATTTTTGCTTAGTTGGCAGTTTTGATTTAAGCAACTGGATTTGTTTCTGGTGCAATCTTGGTTTAAGTATCCTGCTCAAGGGTAGAACAGCATGGTGCCAGATGGGAATTCAGTTTGCACCATTTGGGTTGTAAGATGTTCTCCACAGGAACCTAAACCTAAAAAAAAACCCTGGTGGAAACGCCAAGCAGAAAAGCTGGCCCTGGTCCTGATATGCCAACAGAATGGCAGCATCCTTGAGCAGCTCTGTATGAGTCTACATTATTTCAGTAAAACTGTGCAATGTTAGATTTATTAAGATAATAATTTCATCAGAATAAAACAGCATTTCAGGTGATATTTATAGCATTATAATACTAAATTACACATTAGATGGGAATATAATATTAGCAGGTAGTACAGTGGTTAGAGCTCTTGTTTTGCAACCTAAAATCAAACTGTAAAAATGGAAAAAAATATATAAGAATTACATATATTTTCAAAGAATGCCATTTGTTAACTTATCTATTTTATAAAGATCTGGATTTTTCAAGTTGTTGCCCAACAGTAACTCTCAGAAATGCAGAATTTTCATATGGCCAGTAAAAGATAATATACATGTGTCTTGAGAAAATGTTGAGGAATAATTCTATACTGTACAGTTCAAATACAAAATTTACCTGAATCATATGGACAAGAAATATTATTTAGATTTAAGTACAATTTTGTAAAAAAACACTTGGAATGGTTTCTGGAACCAGCTGAAAGAAAAAGCATAAATTATTGGATTTATCCCAGAATTTAAATAAGCAAGCCATATGAGAACTTCAGCAAGAAGCGGAGATGAAAAAACTATAGCTGGATCAATCAGATTACACAAAAACCAGGGGGCCCAGCAAGAGAGATAAACACCAACAACGATTCCCAGCGTCTTTGTGGCTTTGGGCTCAGTTTTGTTCAAAGTGGTTTTTTTTTCCCCAAATTTTGCATTTGCACAGATTTGGCTTTGAACAACACAGGCCTGTTTCCTGGCTATGAGGATAATTTTTACATAAATTAGAATGATAAAGAACCCTGGAGTGAAAAAACCAAGAACAGAAGCTGTAATACTTGATATCCTGCTTTGTAACACAGAACAACTTCCCTCGCAGTACAAACTTTCTTTGTAAATATTCTCAACCCCCCAAATGTTCAATTCCAGAAATATTACACCAAACCCATAGAAGACAGACAGAGTCCAGCTTATGAGAACCATTGTCATTATGACACCATTTGTGATCTTAGTTTGGTATCGAAGAGGCTGACAGACAGCATAATATCTGTCAATGGAAATAAATAAAATGTTTAAAACGGATGCATTGCAGAGCATGATATCTGTACTGGAGTGGATTTTACAGAAGATGTTGCCCAAATACCAGCAGGTGTCCAGTGAGCGAACCATACTGGGGGGCATGATGACGGCTCCTAGAAGGAAGTCAGTCACAGCCAAAGTGAGGACAAGGTAGTTGGTGGGAGTGTGGAGCTGCTTGAAATGAGATACAGTAATGATGACAAGAAGATTTCCACATACAGTCAGAATTATTACAGATGCCAATAAAATGTAGAAGGAAATACGTAAAGGGGTTGAATAATTGAGTTTTGGGCAAGAATTGTTTGACAGTTTGTAGCAGAGATTAATGTTTCCTTTAGTTCCAAGTTGGCTGTTGTTCATCTTAATAGGTAAATCTTTGAAACTGATTCACCTACACAGAAGTGAAAATAAAAAAAAAAAGAATTCAGTGCAATTACTGTGATAATTTCATACATT